>OY979717.1:59569742-60847242 GCA_963855995.1 Muricea muricata
TGCCAGGCAAAGACAGAATACTGAATAGTTTTTTTATTTTGATATTTATATTTATAATATTACTACATACTTATGACTGTAAATACATTTACATATATAACAATTTACTCATTCTGGGTTTGATTTCTGCAAGCTGTTTTTGAGTGACCTTTCATTGGCTGTCCACATGTCTTGCATGCTGGTGCTTTGCGCTTTTGCTTGGCTGTCTGTTTTTTTGTTAGTAAAGCGCTAGTTTTAAAACCGAGAAGTCGAAAAACATCAAGGTATCTGCGACAACAGTAAATCCCTTCAGTTTGCGCATAAACATATGAACTACATACAGACCATAGAGACCTTTTTAATGCAATTGCTGGTTTGCGAAAACCAGAGGATTATGTTATATTTACAAAATACTGCTGCGTAAATGTAAAACATCAAATAGGTTTTTTAAATTTTGCCTTTGAAGAAATTTTTCGCTGTATTGTAGTGTCATTGCTTATATTCTTTCTACTACGAATGGACAACATGTCCAGTTGCATACGTCATCCGTGACCTTAGGTCACCGTTTGACCGCGCGATATTTTTCCCCCAAATCGTGCTATTTTCTCATGTTTGACGGCTTATAACTTCAAAAGTACCCCACTGACAAAGTTCAAATTTTGCATGGAGTGTTTTTACCCTCTGTACTATTAATACACATTAAAAAAATAGGTCGTGATTTTTGAGTTCATAGGCACTTTAAGATGCGTGCTGAATTATAACCCAATGGTGGTCCCTGGAAAAACACATAAGCAAACTCGGAGTAAAAATGGCTGTATTTAGAATAAAGGTTGTGTTATAATTGCTAAACCAAATGGATCCATATAACATGATTCGCGTGCTCCGTATATCGAGTCATTTTGGTCAGCGCCTGCCTCGACCAACTCCAGCCATTTAAAAGAGGGCGGAGTGGCTGAAATTGTTTATTAATATAGAAGTATAAGGATAGGAATATAACTAGAAAAGGGCAGGATGATTTTATTTATCAATAGTAACTCCGTGTAGCGGACTGTCATCTGTGTACTATATATATACTGTATAATAAAAACAATAATGTATAATAAAAATAATAATAATAAGAAAAAAAAACAGAAATGGGGCGAGTTTAAAACTCCGCCTCGTCTGCGGCAGACGGAGTAAATATATGCCCTGTAATAATTACATTACGTACGAGAGACCCTACTGTAATGGATTCCAGATACGATCACAGAATAGAAAAAAAGGGCCAATCACTCGGCACCCTTGAACTACTTGAAGTTTGTGCCCTAACGCATCGCCGTATTACGAATGCTCATTATCTTTCTGACTAGTCATTTTGACATTTTCTGTTTTTTTTGTATCTCAATGTTAACCGTAGCATCTTTGATACCATGCATGATGTTATCACTGATCTTGATTAGTGAATAATTACACAGCAAAAAATGAATAACCTGTTCTGGCCTGATGAAAACAGCCATGAACAATGTTTTGCTGCCCACATTGTTCAAGGTTGTCAACAATAATGTTCAGTATTGTTGAGCCTGAATTAGCCTCCAATCAGGTGTAACAATGTTGAACAATATTGTTGACAACCTTGAACAATGTGGGCAGCAAAACATTGTTCATGGCTGTTTTCATCAGGCCAGAACAGGTTGTTCATTTTTTGCTGTGTATAGATTCTTTATAAATTTTTGGTCAGCGATTTACTAAAGTTCACGAATATGTTCAGGGCTGTTCAGGCTTCAGAGTTGGAAAAGTGGTAACGCTCTCTACTGGATAGTGAGTAGGGAGCTTTAAACTTACGTACGACTGCGAAGTTTTTAATTCTTCGCTTTCGATTTCCCGTAATCCTCCGTGAACCTCAATATCTGCGGAAACGTCGTGTAAGACTAATGAAAAAGGCATTACCTTGAAAATCAAAAAAGCCTCTGCCAAGGAGTGGCTTTGGATCATTTGCTTCAAGACATATTATGTCAAGGGCTCAACATCAAGATTTAGCGAGACATGACCTGACATCAACTTTAGTAAACTGCTTACCAAAATTCGTAAAGAACGAGACATAAATCTTCGACCCAGTTCCTGAAAAATAAAACCGTTGAACTGCAAGGCTGTTCTGGCATTATTCTGGCCAGTAAACTGCCTGGTTAAAAGTGTTCTGTGAACGCACGAACGAAAAAACAACAATCCAAACTCAGTTAATGCATATCTTCAATGGGGCAAGTATTTACTGCATGCGATAGCTCAATGGCAGATATAAATCAAGTACACTACAAATATACAAGTTTGTAAGCATGTCCATTTAGCATTGCATGCCAGTTGATCTGAAAACACGGAGATCAAATTTCTCATGAAATACAATTTACTTTGTTTCTAAATTTCTGATAGACTTATTATTTTCTTTATTAAAGACACTTAAGACACTTACTGAGTTTCAACAAGTTTCACAAAGGAAAACAAAAGATGTAAGTAGTTAACAACAGCAAAATGATTTCTATTTGGTAACTAGTTCTAGGCCTTTTGTTGACGGTCAGATCAGCTAGTGGTAACAGACCGTGTAATATATGCAACAGCATTTAAACTGTCGAGGACTGAATATTATTTTGTCATGCGACTTCGCTATATCATGATCATACATTCGCCGCTTCATTTTATAATAAAAATAGGCTTCCTGGGAAAAAGAAAGTTAATATAAGAAAATAAATTTAATAACTGATCGAGTAGGTTTTTGGCGAAGACAGACGTAGTGACACCAATGTTTGGTTACCAAATGAATCTAACATTGAATCAATATTGTGACATGAATAACAGAATTTTTTAGCAGCCTTTGACTTCGAAGCATCTGCACGATTTGTTGAAAAATATAATGTACCGTAATCCGTATGACTCATGAAGCCCTTCAAAATACATATCAATGTCATAAATTTCTATTTTATTCATTTAAAATATCGCAGATGTGCAATTTATGCAGGAATACGTACAGACTTATTAATATTATATACTACAACATATATAGATTTACTCGCCGCGTGCACGCTGAAAAGTAACTGTTACATATATCACGAATTCCAGTTTGTGCCTTGATTATAAACCCTAACTCAAATTTCAGTGAAACTCGTCAGAATCAAGATGGCCTACCTAGATCACTATCTTTACCACGATAAGAAAATCGTGCTTTACTGAAACAACTAAGACAACACATACATACACACACAACATAACATAGTACCTTTGGCTTTGCGCCTTGCAATGCCGTATTTTTGCTATGGCCAATGGATCATTTCTGGCTTACATTCAGCCTGTTGTAAGCTTGAGTGCCCGACAAGAACGTCAACGACAACGGTCAAACATTTTTGTTGACTTCCAACTTCTTGCACGCATTGGACTGACAACTGTTCCGAACTTCCGATCGTCTACATTTTATATTTTTATTTCTAACCTCTAGGCCTCTCGTGATAATTCTTAGCAAAGCAAAATTGTGAGAAGCATTGAAGTCGCCAAAATATCCTTGAATGCGTGCTTGTCAGTCTGTTCACTCTGTTGTAAAAACACTTAAAAAACCGTTAAGTACCGTTAAAATGCAAATGACTTATTTAACGGCTCGCCAGTCGCCACCCCTCATTTAACACCGTCATCACGTCTACCGTTTAAGTTTTCAGATCAGTGGGTCTATCTCATTTTAACATATATTTGACTGTATACTTGAAGGATCACCATCAATGACCAGTATAACCAGCGGCACTCGGCCTTGATGTTTTAAACGAAGCCAAGGCAACTAATATAACTTCGGTAAAAAAAAGAAACGTCAAAGTTACATTTATATATCTTTTAGGCCGTCAAAGCTGATGTTTTATACGCTTGCTAATATGTTTAATCTTCAATAAACTCTTTACAGTTTAGTAGTGTGCCCACTTAGATATTGTCTAGATCTATCTTTAAATTCCTTCGTGAGCTGCATGTATATTCATATCAGTCAAAGAGTAGATCTATGTTGATACTCTGTTATGAAATAAGATCGGTGAGTCACCTTGAACATGCTCGCAATTAACATGCAGTTTATATGGCTAATGACTAATGACCGTGACCAATCCAACATAATCCACTTTGTCTGAGCATGTCAGATTAATATGTCGAGGAAAGCTCACACATGCAACATTGTCATGTTACGCGCAGAAATAATTAATATCTACAGCTATCACTCTTTGATCCCACGCAGTCCCAATAATACCCGATCGCTTCCCTGCTGCCATGTAGAGATTATAAATAACACCAGAGGGGGCATCGAGGCGATAAAAAATGGCCATTATATATTGCATGCACATTTACCCGACTTTAGAAAACATTCAACATCGAGTGCTACAAAATTATAATTGACTGACTTGCCTTAAACTTATTGTTGTAATACTTTAAATACAAGAAACGTTCAAAGAAAGCAGGCTTGCCAGATCACTGCATTTTTGAGGCCAAATCTTCAACAATGCTCTTTGTTTTTCTTTGTACTTGGATTTTGTTTTCTTTGTTTACTTGACTACACTAATGACGATTTGGCCTCAAAAATGCAGTGATCTGGCAACCCTGAAAGAAAGTTTATTGGCTGATTGTTAAACGGGTAACAAGCAGTGTTGTAACGAGTTGAGTCAAAGACTCTGACTCGAGTCCGTAGTGATAAAATGACTCGACTTGACTCGAGTCACAAAGTCATAAGACTCTACTAGGACTCGACTCGGTAAAATCTTCTTTAACTGCGTGATTCGACCCAAATTTGTTTTAAGAAATTGTTTTAAATAAGCTTTACAAAGAAAAATTGTTCTGAAAAGAATAGCTACGTTCACGGCGCAGGCAGTTCCGATGTCATTAAAGAATTGAAAATTTGAACTAAGAAAGTACTTCATATTATTGAAACAAACAGTCATGTAGTAACACCCGATGGCGGTACGATTAATGAACGACGCAGTCACGAGTCTCAATAAATAACAATTTGATAAAGCGCCAAATCAAACTGATCTGGAAATCATTTGCTAAGAGAAATTTCGAATTCGTGTATTTGATAGCAAAATTTCGTTCTTGATTGCCGTTGGAAAAGGCTGATGTCGTCTGAAAATGTCAGCTGTATTTCTGTACCAGCACCTGTTCGATTTGCCTGCAAAGATTACAAAATTGACAACAAAAAGCGAAACACAGTGCAAAATGTGTGCACTGCCCCGATCATAAATTACCGATCTCTGATTGTTTGGGAACAACATCGAATTTCAAGCGCTCCAGTGGAGCGTATTTTCAGTCGTGGTGGTATCATTATGCGACCACATCGCTCCCGGTTAGGGGACAAAATATCATCGAACTTAGTGTTTCTTAAATGTAACAGTTCCAAATGACTGGTTGAACAAAATTATCTACTGCACGATATACTGTACATGCAGTAAATTCAGTTTCATATTTGACACAGTTGACAGTAAGTTAAAAATTTAATGCTTGGTTGGTCAGTTTCCAATGTAATCGTAAACATTTTTTGTCTAGAAAGCGTCACAGTAGTGTAACATTAAAATTAAAAAACCGTTGAAATCGACTATTCAATAAAAATATCTGACTTGACTTGACTTGACTCAAAATTAAGCCACTGATTCGACTCGACTCGAGTTTAGCCACTGACTTGACGCGACTCGAGTTTAGCCACTGACTTGACTCGACTCGACTTGATCAGAACCTGAAGTAACTCGACTTGACTCGTGACTCGTCTTTTGAACGACTCGTTACAACACTGGTAACAAAAGGACTTTAAAGTTCTGGGAACGGTTGTACGAAAGGCGGATAAAGTTATCCATCGGGTGGCGACTTTTTCAAACCTAAAACTATTGATTTACTGGAATGGTGAAATCTAGCGTAGTAGCGTTTAGCATTTTAAAGTTAAAGGGGGAATTTATAATTTGGCTAAATTTAGTTATTTATAGTTTTATTGCATTTAAAAGCATTTTTAAGACAGCATAAAAAATCACTATCCAGTGGATAGCAGTATCCGTCTTTCGTACTGTTGAGATGCCACCCCAATAAACCAAATAGAATCTCTCACAACTACCTCAGTGCTTTACAGTTTTTTTCACTCTAATCAATGTTACAAATATATATATATATATATATATATATATATATATATATATATATATATATATATATATATATATATATATATATATATATATATATATATATATATATATATATATATATATATATATATATATATATATATATATAAGAGATTATAAATAGATTAAGCTTTATATCATGGCCATATAAGGTCTATCGTTACATGTGGAATAATCTATGGAATGTGAATGTCTTATCCTATATCTTCTTATTTAATTATCTAATTTGTATATTTCTTTCAATACGTTACTAATATGTTCATATTGTTCGTCTATCTTAATTATAGTTCATACATGCAAACAGAATATTAGAGCATACTTTAACACGTACAACCAACCCCATGAGTTCGACATCGTAGATCCAGGAATCCCGAATGGCGGTTGTACCGGTGTTTAACTTTAAAATTGCGAGACTCGTTCCCTTGCTGCCCTTATTAAATTATATTTGAAAATGAATGACTATCATTAGAGTTTGATCAAAAACGGTTTGCTTTCCAGCGCATAATTTTTGTCTGTTGTAATCCAATTGTCAATAAAAGAAAGCGCTGGAAATTACAGGTTCATATCTTTAGTGGCTTGTTGAAATTAATTATTCACACGGCTATTGTCCAGAGATTTGGAAATTACAGACATATAATATAATTTTTTATACATTTTATGAAGTAGTTGTAAATTTATAGTGGAAAAAAATGTAAACCATAATCTGTGGTTGTTTCTGACAGGACCAGCGAAATAAAGCGGTGAAGCAGGAAAATATATTTATACAAGCAAGTTCGACGGTATCAAACCGGCGACTTACACGCGAAGGTCATTAGAAAGGTTCAGATTTGGCTTCCAATACCCCTACCGCTACCTTAATCTATCGTTCAGCCAATCAGACGTGTCAGACCTGCACGATTAACCAATCAAATTGTTTTAAAATCAGGAGAAGCCAGCGGTAGTGGTAGAGTAAGTCAAATCTGAACCTCTCTAATAACAATGACATGTGTGTTGAAGTCGAAAATGTCTTAAACTGAGGTAATACATTGTTTACACTTATTTTATGATGTATAATTATTTGTGATGTATAATTATAAATTTTACCCAGCGAAAACTTATGTAATAAGTTATATATACTCGAGCCAGTTGTCGTAATAATTCAAATAAATAAATTAAGTAACTGATTTTCCAGTATATAGCGTGTTTTGAATAGTTTAGGATTGTTGCTTCAAAAATCTTGTTTGGATCAATAGTTATTAGTAGTTTCGGTTTCTGAATTAACGTTTGACACGATAAACATACATGATAATTATCAATATTTTTCCTGCGGGGCACATGAGACCGGCTGACGACTAAAACAGTGGGTCAAACTTGAACCCGAGGGTTGAAAATTAACCCAGGATTAGTGCTAACCCAGCTTTGAACAAACGGGCCCCGGGCTGTAAGGTTACCAAATCTGCGAGGTTAGCAAAACTGCAACATAACTCCGTGCCTAAATCGAAGGAAATTGCATATCCGAGGTTCTATTTTTAAAACTAACTTCCCAGGATGTCCCTTTACTTTACTGGGTGTATTATTATACCTGTATTATTATAACTGTTAGACGCCATTTTTCAGAGGCTGTAACTAGCGCTTTGATTGGGGGCCCGACCAATTTCGGTATTAGAAACAATATCTGAATATTCACGCCAGGTATAGAGCATTAGTTACAGGCCTGCATTTCCTGTTTTAGATATGTTGAGGCAATCCTAACACACTTCGACAGCATCCTCCTTCATGACTAAATTAGATAAAGATGTTTGTCCTGTGCATTCTGAGACGAAAATCAAACATGAAACATCCAAAGCGAGACTGCAACTACTTCTTGCAACATTTGTCTGTATTGTTTTTATTGCCGTTGAAATTGCAGGTTTGTATGAAGACCGTAATAAATTACCATGTTTCTCTCATGTCATGAAACAGTAAAAGGATATTCTCCTCAGAATCAGAATTGGCACGCTGCTCATTATCGCGTAATTTTCCTCTACATATTCATGCGGGTTCCTTTTGTGAGAGGACACCGCATACTGCCCATGAAATTTTTGCAACCTATGAGAGAGCCCCCTTTTGTTCATAAAAAGAATCGGGAAAGACGATTCGACGTCAAAGACGACGAAAGAACGATGGGGGGATGTCGTATGTGCCTCCATAGATGGATATGCAAGCCATTTTAAACTTGTGAGTGAGACTATACGGCAATGCCCAATTTGGCTATTATAATTATTTGTTATAACAGAACCCCCCCCCCCCCTGAAAGTTTTGGCTACGTCCCTGGCCTATAAAACGCAAAGATTTCAATTCTTGATAAGAAACCGTTAGAAATTCGAGCCCACTGTACTGGGAGAAAATTAAGTGTAAATGACCAGCTTGAGGGATGAATCTCTTTCCCTTGTCAAATAGGCCGTGAGCTCTCAGTCAGAACTATATAATCTGTATTACAAAGGAAACTTTCATGCTGTGGAAATAGGCCGTAAGATATTTAATAGAATGTGGTTCTTAATCGTCTAATTAAAATAGCGTATTACAGTTTTTCTGCGATGACACTTAATAATGCGGAAGGACTTCGTGTAGCAAAAAGGAAATACACCACGGAGTAGTTAGTAAAAACTACTGGGGCCAGTTGTTCGAAGCCTGTTTAGCGTAAACGGTGGTTAAGATCAAAATAGAAACCAAGTTTATAGATTCATTCAACAGCCAAACTAAAAGTTTTGAGCCTTAATAGAATGATTATGCTCACAACTACATATCTACTGCAAAATATTTAAGTTAACTGTTTATATCTTCTTTCAGTTGCTTGTAACTTAAACAGTCTTGGCTTTAATCATATCATTAATTTAGACAGCAAATCTCAATATAGTCTTAGCAGTATATAGATTCCGTTTCTTAATTTACTTCAAGTTTAGTTACCTGTAGTGTGCCGAACCCATTGAAATCATTCGGTTTTTCGTTATACAGGAGGATATTTAGCAAATAGTTTGGCAATCATAACTGATGCAGCTCACATGATATCTGACCTGGCCAGTTTGCTGACCAGCATTTTTGCAATAAAGATTGCAGCATGGACAGCTACCAAATCTCACAATTTTGGTTTTTACCGTGCAGGTATATGATCGAGGAATGTGGGGAAACATTTTCCCGTGCAAGTATGTGAAATGTACAGGGATGGTGAAGAATCTGTTGCTGGGCTCAAAGTTGAATTTTACTGATAAGTTTGCCTGAAATGCCTGTTGACTAAACTTTTGTAAATGAAAGAATATCGAAGCATTAACTATTCACTTCGCACGTGGATGGTAGAAAAGTGATGGTCTAGGTACCTACCTCAGAGAAGTGTGGGTTGTTGTATTTTGTCAAATGCTGTAAACATGTTGAGTAGCTCTATCGGAGTACCACTTCAATACGGGATCACGTCAGTGTTGTTTATTATTTCAGAAATGTTTGGTGCATTGTTAACCATTTTTCTGGGATGGATTGTGGCAGCTTTCCTATCATACTACGCTGTTGAAAGGATAGTGTTCCATGATTATGAAATCGGAGGAGATACTATGGTGTTAACTGCTGGATTTTGTTTGATAGCAAATATCTTGTACGTATACTACATGTGATTATGAAAAGGCAATTGACACTGTCAAAACCACCCGTGAAGGTTGCCCATTATACAGGAAGTCAGTGAGGAAGATTTGCATGTCAACAACATAGCAACTAAACACTATGATCATAAACTTGAGTACTTTGGGTCATTCAAAAAATTGCATATCAACTCCCATGCTCCTGTCAGTTGTACTCATACATTCAATTATAAATGTCATAAATCAGGGATGGATCCAGCAGGATCTGTTAGGGGGGGGTGCACCAGTCCCGGGTGGGTGTTGATCAGCGCTATAAGTATATGGGTGGGTGTCGGTCATGGGGCTGGGCATCACAGTCCATGTGACCAGACCAGCAACGTACAGCGGTCAGCAGTGTAAGTGGTGTAACTATGTTGATGACATGTTATTGTGTTCTTTTTAGCTGTATGAAATTAATGCTTTTATACTGTAGTCTTTAGTGAAGAAGAATAGTCTGATAGAATTTAATAGCACTGACACTGACGGGGCCGACAGGCAGTTGATCAGATCACTTAATAAACATTGTTACACTTCAACTGTATAGCTAGAGACATAGAGTTGGACTGTATCAAGTTATAACTAATAACTTTAGACTTTATAATAATAGTAGAATGTATTATATTTCCTATTTTCCTGTCCCTGCAACTGGCTACTCAGTCAGTTATATTTGTTGTTGTTTAATGACAATTGCTTGATATTTAAATATTTGATAGGGAAATTAGCACCCCCATGCACCCCCCCCCTAACCAAGGCTAGGCAAGGGGTGTGCACCCCCTACACCCCCCAGTGGATCCATCCCTGCCATAAATCACCCAAAATTGCTTTAAATTTACAGTCACTTTAGGTCCCAGAGTAGGCCTTTTTTATGTAAGATGGGCACTGTGTTGTAGGAGGGGGAGCGATTTCCATATCTGGTGCATTTGATGACATATTGACACCCAACAAGAATGTTGAGATTACCGTTTAAAAATTTCATAAAAAAGCAGTCTTATTTCGATTTTTCATACATTAACTCTTTAATGTTATACACTATTTTCCGTTCAGGATGGGGCTAATTCTCGTTGTACCAGGACGATCACATGGTCATTCCCATGGCGGGAAACCATCAATCAGAGATGACGGAACAAAATCAACTGAAGAACTAGAAAATATTAACATCAGGGCTGCTTTCATTCATATTTTAGGAGACACATTGTGTACTTTAGGATTATTAATTGCTGCTATTATTATAAAATTTAGGGTGAGTAAAGCTTCAAATATAATTGCAGCTTTGTAGCTTTTTTAGATATCGTCTTTTTCGTTGGGGATATTAAAAAAGAATGTTTCCGCAAATGCTTATTTTTTTTTAAACTCAGCTTATAGAGAAAAACAACTTCTAACTTTTTGACCACGTTTTTAATACTTCTTTTCCTTTTTAGCCCGATCTTACAATTGCTGATCCAGTTTGTACTTTGATTTTTTCGACAATGTCAGTTCTTGTTAGCTTAAATGTATTTAAAGATATAATGAAAGTGTTTTTGGAAGGTAAGTTAAGCCCGGTGAAAACGGGAGGAAAGTCGCTTCGGGCAAGTATATGCGCTATTAAATTTAGTGCATCGTGCTTAGTAAGCCTTTGCAAAGATGAGAAAATAGATTGGAGTTGAGCTGGATTGTTGAGTTCAAATGGCGAAATCTTATGATAGCATTTCTAGCTGATTGAGAAGTAAACACATGATATAATCCCAATAAAATCCCCTCTCTCCAGAGTCCCAGAAGAACTCTTTCGATGCATGAGGCACTTCCCATAATCACATGTGTGAATCTGCAGCATGCACCAAGCAAACTGCTGAAAAGACGTGCTCTACTACCCTGTGTTTTACCTGCTCTAGGTGCTCCGGATCAATTTACTTATGATGAAGTAAAGAACTCTCTAGAATCGATAGAAGGCGTCACTCAAGTACACAGTCTGCGTCTTTGGTCTCTCACTGTGGATCTGTTGGCAGCAAATGTGCATTTACAAATTGGTAAGTCTATTCTTGACTTGCAAGCATTCCACGGTGAACATTTTATGCGAGGCAGAATCTCATTATCCGGTTGCGCTAAATTTGGCACCAATAGCTTGTCTTTTGACAACTATGCCACCGGATAAGATTAAATTAACCCAAAAATGAGGATTTGCCTCTTTTCTTTGAATGTTTGAAAATGGAATTGAAGGAGTTGTGATTTTTGTGAATTTCCAGTTTCCTTCCTTGCATATCTTCAAATATACTTTTGCAAGGTTATACATGTATAGTTAATTTTGCAGCGTTTTCCGGGTGCTATAGGCTTCCACTATTTAACAAGTAGTCACCGAAGGCTAGGTGATTACAAGCCGATATTCACCGAGCCTGAGGCGACTAATTGTTTTAGTAAAAATTTCCAGGTGTTTACTAATAATAATCAACTAAACTTTATAAAAATTCACTTCAAATTTATTACTGTATAGAAAAGCAAAAATCAAAAAGCTGTAGTCACTAGTCAGTGACTATCACTTCAGAGATAGCGAATCTTGACCAACCAGAATGCAGGAAAATCAATAGCCACCTGGAAATTATACTAACATGCAATACCACTACCTTCGCCGATTTTAAAAGAACATGATTGGTTAATAGGATAGGGCCGGCACATCTGTTTGGCTTAAAAATAGATTAAGAAAGCGGTGGTGGAAGCCAAATCTGTCTACCATTCCCTCTGGAATGAAACCAAAGAAATTTGATCGTTTTGTGCTTTAACCGAGCCGCGTATTATAGAGGAATCATCCTGGCTTGTTTGTATATACATGTTAGAAATTACGGGAACCACTGAGTATTTTGATAAAATACACAATACAACGGAAACTCCAACATAATAAACTTTTATTTCTACGTTTCGACTATTCTTTAGTCATCATCAGGAAATAATGATTTCATTTCAAGAATAGTCGAAACGTGGAAATAACAAGTTTATCATGTTGTCAATTTTCGGAGTTTTCGTTGTATTGTACATGTTCTCTTTGTTCTAGGTGAAAATACAAACGAAAATGAAGTTCTCTACACGGCAACAAGTATTTTAAAACAGCAATACAAAATACAGTTTGCATGCATTCAAGTCGAAAATGAATTTGAATCGTGGATAGAAATTCACAATGAAGCGAAAACAGAGCAAAAACCTGCCACAAGCACAGAACTTAGTTCTGAATAGATATAAATTTTAATGTAGTGATATCGACAAGTTATGTGTGATGTATTCATATGTTTATGTATAACATTTATTTAGGCGAGGCCGAGGGGTTTTGCATGCATGCATGTATTTCTAGTAATATTTACTAATAGCTATAGCGTTTTCATCGAAATGGCGTCCGCAGTTAACTTTGTTATTCTGATTTTGTTTAATACATAAGGATTTCAAACAAAAAATTCAATAGAGTTGATGTCCTTGATACTTTTAGCGAAATAACATGTGGAATATCGCGGCTTTGTTCGCCGAAGATAGCTTCGTTTCATCGATCTTGTGCAAGCAATATGATCGCCGCAAATCAACAACAAATATCACGAAAGCGATGTTGCTCTTAAACATTTCGAAGCTGTTTCTTATTTCACATCTCATCGTGTTGGACGAAGACGATACGCTAAATCCTGGCCTGATGTATAGCTCTGACAATGCTACATGTGCGAGAAGCGAGCCTTTTGTTTTTCCGAATCCCAAAACGCGTGGACTTTCAATGGCACATTTAAACATAAGGGGAATTCGTTTTTCACTAGACGAAATAAAGATTTTTCTTGGGAACAAGACTCCTGATGTTCTTGCACTGAGCGAAACGTGGTTAAACGAAATAATTGATGATGCCGAGCTTGCTGTGGAAGGCTATGTTTTGATCAGGAAAGACAGAAGGTATGGTAATGGCGGCGGTGTGGCAGCATATATTAAATCTAATCGTGCGTTTACCGAAAGGCCGGAACTTTGTTGTAACAATCTTGAAATTTTGTGGTTTGAAATAAACATTCCGAAGTCAAAACCTGTCCTTATAGCTTCTGTATATCGACCTCCGTCTACTTCTGATGCGGATATGTTTTTCAACTACAATTTTGAAACTTTATTGCAAAGCATACCTATACAGGAGGAATATTTGATCTTAGGAGATCTTAATTGTGACATGACTAAAAATCTGTCACACAAAAAATCTATGTTGTATCGCTTTGAACTGACCCAGCTAATAGGCCATACCCATAATGACGTCATTTAGTAGTTAAAACTTAAGCATGTAAAACTATTTGAGTAACAAAAAGATTATTTGTGAAATAAATATGTTAAACTATTAGTTTCATTTAATGTTCTGGACAAATATATAAGGACCTGAAAAAAATTAACAATATTGCCATATTTGAATAGTTTTACTCGATTAACTACTAAATGACGTCATTATGGGTAAGGTCTATTAAACAGCCAACTAGAATCTCTGAAAGATCCACTACTTTGATTGACATTATTCGGTCGTCTAACCCTGAGAAAATTGGTGAATGTAGCTAATGTTAAACTGACTTGAGTATTAGCGATCATACACTCGTGTATGCAATTCGCAAGGCAAAGGCTGTCAGTCACAACTCTCCTCGGATAATAACGTTCAGGAACTTTAAAAGATTTAATGCAGACAAATTTAAAAGCGACCTGCATTCTGTTGCGTTTCATATTGTTGAAACATTTGATGACCCAAATACAGCGTGGTCAATGTGGAAAGATATGTTTATTGAGGTTTGTAATAAACATGCGCCGACTATGCCACGTAAGGTACGTGGAGAGCAATGTCCATGGTTAAAAGATCAGTTGAAAGAGCGTATGCGTAAGGGGGATACTTGCATAAAGTCCAAAGAAAAGTATTATAAAGCCAAATTGAATGAAAACAAGAATAATCCCAAAGGCATTTAGAAAATTATCAAGAAGATTTTACCACAAAAGAACAAAAGCCCAGCGAATACAATGGAGATTAATGTGCTCAATCCCTGTACCAGGTAGTAATAGCAAATCAATTTAACGACTATTTTGCTACTATTGCCGTTAAATTATGCAGTTTTCTTCCCAATCGATAAATTCCACCCGAGCCAAGTTACAATTGTGCTTTTGAGTTTAAACGTATAGAAATCAATTCTATTTTAAAAAGGTTGGAACAATTGAAGAATAACAAAGCAGTAGATATACCTGTGGACAATATTGCAGGTCGCCTATTGAAAACGGCATCTGAACAAATTGCCCCCTCGTCGGCCTCGTTGACATATATCTATAATTTATCGCTAGAAACGGGAATATTTCCTCAACAGTGGAAATTGGCCAAAGTAATACCATTGCTTAAATCGGGAAAGCGTAACAAACTTGAGAACTACAGACCTATTCAATTCTCTCGACAGTATAAAAAATATTCGAACAAAAAGTACATCATCAGCTCCTCTGTCACCTAGAGGAAAATAGTATTCTCCATCCATGTCAATATCATGGATTTCGCGCAGGAAAGTCGACTCATACAGCCCTTTTATCTGTCGTAGACCAGTGGTTAGAAGGCATGGATAATAGTAAATTATCAGCAGATGTGTTCTTAGATCTAGCTAAAGCTTTTGACACAATTAGTCACTCGGTTTTATTGAAAAAGTTGTATGTCTTAGGGGTTAAGGGCAAAGATCTTGAATGGTTGTCCACGTATCTAGAAAATCGTGAACAACAAACAGCCTACAAAGGATTTCTATGGATTTCTCCCACAAAAGCCACTTATATCCCAAGGAATCCCACAGGGATCAGTGTTGGGGCCATTGTTATTCCTGGTTTATATTAATAGTCTGCCAAATTATATTGAGTACTCTAACATTAATTTGTTTCCAGACGATACAGCTTTATTCCTGACCGGAAGTTCAGAAGCAGAAATTGAATCGAAAAGCAATTCTGATTTAAGTTCAATCTCACAATATCTCGAAGCAAATAAGCTTGTAATAAACACGGCTAAAAGCGAATTTATGTTTTTTGGAACTCCACAGAAATTAGCCCATGTTCGACCGCTCGAAATTTATTTTAGATGTTATCCAATGAAGCAAGTCGATTCAACAAAGTATTTGGGGGTTACATTAGACAAATATCTTTCATGGACTCCGCATGTGGACAATCTTTGCAAAAACATCTCTTCTAGAATTGGGATATTGAAACGAATTAGACCTTTCTTAGACAATGTGTCGTCTAATCTAATTTATTCCAGTACAATTCTGCCTTTATTTGATTATTGTGATGTGGTATGGGATACATGTACTATCAACTCCAAAAACAAGCTTCAGAGATTACAGAATCGGGCCGCTAGAATTATTCAAAAGAGCAGCAATTTAATTAATGTCATTGGATACCCTTATGGCACAATTGAATTGGTGCAAACTTGAAACTAAACGGTTGTTCCATAAAGCTATTTTGATGTACAAGTACCAAAATAACGAAGTCGAAGGTGTGAATACGAACTTGATGAGGCATCTACAGATGCATAATTATAATACTAGAAGAAAGAGTAATTTTAGGCTACCAAAACCTAAGACTGAACAATTGAAACGGACATTTAGATGTTATATGTAAACAACGAGTTTGAGTGTTTCATCAGTGGATCCAAACACGAGAAAACGCTATTTTTTTGAAGGTCAGAATACAGTGCAGTTGGGATACTACATGACTACACACTGGCATGCGATCTCGCCCTTCTCCCTAACGGCGCTTGACTCGTGCTTTTGACACTCGTATAAGCCTCTTACAGATTTGTTTTGACAATTTTCCCCTATTACTACACGTTAAATCTTTAATTAATACTATATTTAAAATATCAACGCACCGTAATCTGTTTAATTGCCACAAAAATATTTTCGCATCACTTCACTCAACAAAGATAGGATTTTAGGTTTGATGAAAACATTAGCATGATGCCACAGAAATGGTTCGTTTTACAACACACAGCCCAACTTTCTAGCCAGCAGAACGTAGTATAAAAATATAGAGAAAAGGTTTGTAAAAATACTACACTTTTTTATCAAAGCAATAGATCATCTTCATCTTCTAAAAGATTTTCTTCGTCAGATAAAACATCAATAATGTCCTGCCCTTTGGTTTTCTCTCTTCGGAATTTCCTCGGCATTTCTACTGCAGGTCGAAGACTGTGCATCATTTCAACATCTTTACCACTAGCCAATGTCGATTTCCAATGTGTTAACTCTTCCCCCATTGAACGAAAACTAAAACTAAGCTGACCGAGGAGAATTTTCCTGCCAGCGGTCCAGCTTGGACGGTGTTTGACACTTATTATAAGACATGATGATTTCTTTTGCTGGTCAGTTAATTTAAAATGAAATCTTTCATTAAATGTAGGAAATAACGTTTTGTGTTTTGTACTTGTTGTTTCTTGGTAGACTCGTGTTGTGCCGTCGAATACTTCCACCTTTACGTAAGCATCTGAAATCATAGAAATATATATACCAGTAAAAAATACCATACAATCAGTGAAATAGCAATATAATAATGACGACAACAACGACTCCAATATCAAACCACATCAATATCAACAAAGAAACAAACTTGAACTAAGCGACAATTGACAACACTACCATTATTTCTGTGAACAACAACAGCAACAAATAAAACTAACAACAGCAGCAAACTTTAGGGGATCTGAAACGGTGTATTCGTTGATGGAGATGGATTTCAATTTCTCACCCAACCTCTTCGCTAGTTTGTAGTTATAGGTTCCCGTTATCATTATTTACCAACAGCAGCAAAACACTGAAAATACATCAACGTACTTGTCTGTCCTCTTTTGTCCACAGCTGTGAGATGTGAACACTCTTTCACAGTTAAGTAAAATATTTCTTCCTTTGGATTCCAGCAAAAACTAAGCAAAATATCTCCACCTTTTGTCTAAGGAGTAATGTACAAACAATAACTAAAAACATTCAACGAAATATATTTAAATATATACAATAATTACATTGCGCCATGTAAGGATTAACGATCAAGAAACTCAATCCAATACTTTATTTATACTTAATTTGTTGTTGGCCCATATTATAGTTGTTTCAATTAAGAATAAAAAAACCACATACCCCTTTCCTCCATTCTAAAGTTTTATCAAACTGTTTTTCTTTCCCTTGTATACTCTGAACCAATCCACGCATTTCTAGGTTGGCTACTCCAATCAAATCTCTTGGTGATATTCTGTTCTCATCGTACACATAGCATATCAATGTCTGTTCTTTAAGTTCATCTGGCAAGATTTTTATAGTTATGAGGTCATCAAATACTGGACAAAAACTGTTCCTTACTCTCTTTGTCTCAAGGTATTCTCCTTCTGCACTTTTTGCCACTGAAAATGGATCCAATTCAACTTGGACAAAATTGAATGAAACATAACCAGATGACTTCATGGATAAATCTTCAGCTCTCTTAACTTTCACGTGAAGCATGGCACTAAAATTTTGAAATTATAATTTAAAAACCATGCGACGTACCAATAGACAGTCATATAAAGGATTTTTCTGGCTTTCTTAGTAATTTTGTTCTGATTTTTAAGTACGAACCATAAACCTGATTGCAATTGAGAGTTCAATTTTGTTTGCCAATGGCCAACTTTGTAATGCAGGCAGCTCAAAATTTCTATAGTTTCAAAGCTTTTCATCCATCGTGATTAATCAGTACAACAAACGAGTGTTAATTCAGTAGCGAAGCCAGCCCGACATTTGGTCATGCAAATGCAATTTTTTCGGTGTTTTTGACCGTATAAGGAATGAATTTCTAAAGAAATGAATAATGATAATGATTTAAATTTGCCTAGCATGACCAAATTGTCGGGCTGGCTTCGCTACTGTGTTAATTTAGTGTTAAATGTTGCCATGTTCATAGACCAGATAGTTAGACACTTAGCACATGACGTCACAGTGGGCATCAGCAGAACAGATATAGATTTTGATGAAATGTTGATGAAATAATGACTATCGGACAAGACAGCAGTAAGAGTGGGTCAGTGGGAGTAAGGGATCTATCAGTGCAGTGTAATGTCCACTTTAAGAGAAGGGTTACAAATTACTGCTTAAAATTTAGCTCTCCCCCCCTCCAAATAAATTAATAAATCACCCAGCATTCACCATACAAAATGCAATTTTACCTTTTTCAATTTTTACTTACGTTCTTTTCTCGTAAAAAAGCGAAAACTTCAGTTTTCCAATATTTTTCTGTTTCAAGTTAAGAAGAGTAAGAATTAGTAAGCAACTATGCGTAATATTGTACAAACCAACGTTTACTAGTATTTGCGCGCTATGTTTTGAGTAACTGTATGCTTTAGAACTCATCAGCCATTACCATTCCTGGATAAATTATACAGATCCGATTTTTCAATATTATTCTTAGAATCCAGCGCTATAGTCTTTAGCCATATTTTACTGGCACGCCAAACCACACCAATACACCATACAAACAGACCATTATAAAGTGATCCAATGTCACGAGACTACATCAGACTATACCAGTTATACTACTTAACAATTAGATTACGGGCTCGAGATTTCTATGCGGTGATAATTGATGAGGGCGAAGCCCAAATCAACCATCACCGCATAGAAATCGAGAGCGAGTAATCTGATTGTTTTAGTAGAATCAGAGGTCAAACATGGAATATTCAACAAAAAATTTGATTTTTAAGCAATTTTTTTAAAAGAAATCTCTATAGGAAGATGATTGTTTCGCTACTCGCTATCTATCGAGGAATAGATAGCGAGTAGAGTAACCAATCAAATTACAGCATTTGCAATAGTATACTAGATTCTACTAATACACATTATACCCTGTTCAAAGTTTAATCTTTGCCCTAAGCTCACTCGGTGTATCAACTATCAACCATCTATATTCCGTTCTGGTTCAGGAACTGAAGAACAGCAAATGTATAAATAAAGTTCTCAGATACTCACAATTTCTCTACCAAATCCATCTTTCGGTTGAACCTTAAACAATGACAGTTTAGGAAGTTTTAATTTTGGTAGTTTGATCTTTTTCAGATAACCACGTAATATTCCATCTTTTTTCTTCTTTTGTCTTTTCACTTTTTCGACAGCGAATTTGGAGATACAACAACATATGAGTAGAATGATTATCACTGCAATCGTCACTCCAACGATTAGTCCAATGGCAGCTTGTTTCTTATGGGTCTTTATCCAATCTGGTAATACGGTATATTAAATATACAGCTAATTCAAAAAAGGTTGTCCGTCAAAAATTTAAAAGAGAGCAAAATGTATCATGGGTTCACTTTATGACTTCTGGTTAACGTTATATCACTTATATGGCTTACGGAGAGCGACGTTTTGAATGATAATATAGTCGTGATAGTTCTGTCTTTTGCCATTTAACCTTGTTTTATTAGTAGAACTTATGTTGTGTCTCCTATTTTGGGTTTTGTAATTTATATAGATTTTCGAAGGACAACCTTTTTTGAATTAGCTATATATTTGTTCATGCTTTATAATAACCTCTGATTTAAATCGATCTCGCTCGGACCGATCCGAGGCTGTTTCAGACCTGGACCAATTGCGTCCACATTTGTACCGATCTAAAATTTGAACCGAACTGAGATCACTTTTTTAGAGGCTTTATTTTAGATTATTTTTTAATCGGTTTTAGCTCGTTTTTACTGCCATGTATACTTGGGCTGTTACGGCTCTGAACCGATCTCAGATCAATCTAAATCGCCCGTGTATAATGCCTTTATACCGAAAACGAAGTTTTGCTAAATTGATTATAGCCCAGACATTTATTTTAAATAGAGCAACTAATAAAATTCGTAAAATTTGGTCGACATTGTTTATTGCTCGATTTAAAATGTGACTTTAGCTCGAAAACGCTAAACTTTAATATGGGTTATACCCAGGGGCTTAGCCAAGGGGGGGGGGGGGGGGGTGGGTGGGCAAGGGGGGGTGGTCGCCCCCAATCGTACGAGCAACCATTTTTTCAAAACGTTGAAATCCGGGTAGAAAATTGTTGGGGGGGGGAATATCTGATTGTGAAAGAAGACCAGTTTTGGAATTTATCGCCAAATTAAGCTAAGCGATTATTCGCATTTTCAATCTAACGCAAATAAAGAATTACTAAAAAAGTTATTTCTATTTTCTATCAACTTGATGGTCTCGTAAAATCTTCTTGCCCAAACTTCCAGAATGGGGGAGCACCTACTTTTCATAATTTCAGAAACCCTATATAGAATTTTAAATTTCCCTGGTGGAGATGTCGCCCGACACCCCTTAAATGAGCTCCCCCCAAAGTCAATGCCCTGGCTACGCCCCTGGTTTTACCGGAACATGTTTAGAAATTTTGAAAAATCTACTTCCGCTAAATAGCGCTATTCACCCTTCCTTCGTAAACCGGCCACGGGGCTATATTTTTTTCAACAAAATATAGTCACGTGCTACAGTATATAACAAAATAAAGGCTGATGCCCGAATTTGCATGTTTCACAAATTCTGTGTTTTGAAGAATTTGCATAAGAAATCTCGAAAGAACTAAATCGGTTTAGGTTCATGCTTGGTTCGGGCGTATGAAGTCCCTCACAAACGAGCAAGTTTTCTATGACTATGACAAATTTTTTTGACAAGTTTATTTTGTCAAGTGTATGTGTGTAGGCACAATAATTTTTTATGACAAGTAATTCTTTGACAAGTTAAAACGTTGTTGTTTGGGCCATGATGCTTACACAAAGTGTGCGATTCACCGCTTTGCGCATGCAGCGTACTATTGGGCTCAATTTACTTTGAAGAGTTTTCACCGTGCAGACGGACAAGTATGCTAGCGTTTCAACAAGTGCACTTGTCAGAGAAAAAATAGCAAAATAGCGCGCACAGACGAGCAAATAAAACTTGCCACATGAAAACTTGTCATAGAAACACTGTCTATAAGAAAAGTTATGTCCTCGTTCCTAATTGGCCATTTCATGTCCAGTTGATGCATGGGATCTGAGGTATACTTAAGGCTACGATTGTAATCTCCATCAATTTTAACCCATGCAGTCTTCCAGCTTGGAAGACAAGTGTAGTGACAACATTACTAAATGCTGTAGCTACATACCCTGCAAGTTATCGAGGTAACATACATAACTTCTGACATACAGACAAATCTAAATTTAGCATAAAATTTACGTTCGTGTATGCTTACGAGCCACGTTAATATTCTGATGCACCATGATCAACATAATTACCTGTAACTGCGGTGACATTAACATGCGGTATTAATGAACTTTCTGTTGTCACATTGACAACTATTGATTTAGTTGTAGTCAGTGGTGCTGTACTCACTAATGTTGTCTCTGGTCGAGTTGTATTGTCGCCATTTGCTGTTTCAAAAATATTCGTAGATATATTCAATAACACAAATACAACTGCGACACGCCATAGTCGGTGGATCCGCGCCTGAACATTGTATGAAATACCGATCATATCTCCGTTACCAATAATGATTCCAAAGCTATATTCTCACATTTCAATGTTCATAGGGTGTAGATATCGCTACGACATTGGTAAAATATCGTAAGTTAAGTTCATCTGAGGTAAGCATCAGACGGCATCTTCACGCGAGACCAACCAAGCTTGGCTCAAAACAATGATTAAACTGCGGTTAGACAAAGCCAAGCCAGAGTATGTAAGTGTTCTAAAATATTCGACAAAGAATGATTGACACTCTTCTTACTTATTGAAGAAATCCAGATTCAGTCTTTCAAATACCGTACACCGGGTTCCTGAATAGGCACTATAACTTTTACTCCACAATAGCAAGTATCACTACACCAGAAACGTTACGTGGTCTGGCTGGTAATTTACAAATGATGGAACTTCAAAGGGGGCACTATTGCATAATTTATTCATATAGCTTTCAAACTTGACTGCACATTCACAACAGGCATATTCTAATATCTGGCTTAAGTCCGCCTACACAAAAAGTCCATCTATACACACTGTAGGAGATATTGATTTGTTATACACATGTAATAGAGTATATTGCCTTTAACTTGAAATTTTATTATTATGGGTCATTAGGCTTTACACCAGATGTAAAGTTTCACTCTCTGAACCTCAGTGATTTCTCAGTGACGACTCGCGTTATATAATGAAAATTGTAAGAAGTAAATCAACCTAGCAGCAGACAAGCAGTGGATATTAACCACCACTCCACTTATAGCGTTCGTTACGACAATACATTATACCACAAGTGTGAGATGTTTTGAAGTTACAAAATTTATTTTGAAGACAACATGAAAAGGTTATGTATAATAGCTGGAATCGGTAATATTAGTTCAAGGTTTCAGCCTCATTGAGGGTGATCACTGTCTGTCAGACCATCCTTACTTCCATTAGGAAACAGGGCTCGTGGAAAAGAAGGAAGAAAATAAATTACATCACACTGGTGACTGGCCTATAGAATGTATGATTTAATTCTAATTTCTAGTAAAGGAACGTGTGGTATCATTGACAGGTTTCTACGACAAATATTATTTGTCTTTAAATATTCTTGTCCTCTAATCTCTTGAAAGTTAAAGACGATAAAATAGCCACTATGTTGATGCTGGGGACCGTTCACACTAGTGATCTACATCGATCCGAGGTCGATTCACACTTCAGAACCATAACGGGCCATGTATGGACAGTGAAAAACGAACAGAAACTGATCCGAGATTGATCTAAACAAGACGACCTCGAGAGTTGTGTCGGATCGGTTGAATAGATCTTGTTCTTTGTTTAGCACACTACTGTGAGTTTAATCGACTAAATCGCAAAGTTTTCCTGCAAATGTAAACACTCCACGCAATCTATCCAAGCAAGGGCCGGTTCGAGATTGACCTAAATTAGATCTGACCAAACTGTAGTAAGTGTGAAAGACGCACGCTACACTCTACAGTATAAACCACTTACAGATGAGCAAATTTTCTGAACAAGTTTTTAATGACATGTTTACTTTGTCACTTGTACACTACGTGTGTATACATTTTTTATGACAAGTTTTTCTTTGACAAGTTTCATTTCTACAATACACCGCTGGCCAACGCACTATTGGGCTCAATTTACTTTGACAAGTTTCATTCACTGATCCGAATTACTGGATAAAGCTTCTGTCATGCATAAGTGAAGCCAATGGCGGCCATATTGGACTATCCCATATAAATTTACATTGGTACTATTGAGGTAGTAGAAGAGGTTTTTACAGTTTTAGGTTATTGGTGGGAATGGATAAACATTGTGTGAATGAAATTTCTTTTGCAAATAATTTCCTTTTACAAATACTTTCCTTTTAAACTTGCCTGTGAATAATGAATTGGCGGTAGTCCAAGATGGCCGCCATGAGTTCATTATCAAGCGTTTTAAACCTTCTCAAAACCATTAGAAAAGTTGTGGCAAGCTGTCTTCGCAGTTAATATGGGAAAGACATTTCCCTGATAATTTGGTCAGTTTTAATTTACTTATTTACACGTCGCGATTTGATTTGCAGAAATTTTAATCGATGTTAGTATATCATCTCACTATAAATATTCTGGCTTCAAAATTGGGTCACTGAATTCAAAAGGATGCTTTATCCAGTAATTTAGATCAGTGAGTTTCATTACATTATCGTACAATACATTATTGACCGTACGGACGGGCGAGTTTTCACTCTCTATCACAAGTGCACGCTAGCTTTTCTAGCTTTTCAACAAATAAACTTGTCATAGATAAAATTACAAAATGGCGCGTACAGACGAGAAAATAAAACTAGCCAAATGAAAATGTGTCAGTTGTCATAGAGAACTTGCTCGTCTGTAAGGAGTTTAAAATACTGAACGATGAGATTCATTTGTTTTAAACCACCCACATGGTTACCCAACTAGTTACAAGTTAAGAATAACATCTGGCTTCGATCCATAATCCGTAAGAAGTCGGAACGTGTTTACATCCTAATTTCATGATACTTCAGCCGTTTTCGCTCCAGCAGTTTTTGGTGACTGTAAAACAATAATAACATCTATTACGGATAATACAATTATATATATATCGCAATAAAGTACTGTGATAGACCTTATTCATAATGGCGGCCATCCTAGATAAGAACTGGGACAAGAACATGAAATCGAGGTCAGTAGTCTCCTGAGGGAGGATGTTTGGGGCGTGCTATATGAATCCAGTTTCTCCTCCTTAGGATACCTTACTAGCCTCGCTTTCATGTTATCGCCCCAGTTCGTTTCCGCGATTGCCGACTTTATGAATAAGGTCTATAGTGCTGGTACAAAACGTTGTAGCAGTTATTTTTCAAATATTTTCGCAGTATTTTGTTTAATGGTATAAATTAGATACTATTTAACAGCCATCCATAATATTACAAACTGTGATTATCCACCAGTTTAGTGTCACTTCAAGGTGACAGTAAACATTGTTACAGATTTATGGAAGGCTTTTCTGACCGCATTGATAGTGAGATGTATACAGACCGTATTGATAGTGGCATGTATAGACCAAAACACACCGCCTGGTTTTGATTGATAAAATTAATGTTATCAACGAGCGATCACAATTTCTAACGCTATGCTGTAAGGCCTGTTTCATGCATACGTCGCATCTTAGTCGCGTCGAATGCAATTCATACAATTGATGAGGTGACTCGCCTTATTATCATCTCACTATCTTTTGTTTGAATTGCATTCGACGCGACTGAAATGCGACGTTTGAAACAGACCCAACAAGCTTCAATTAAACAAGGTTGTTCTTCGCCTCTTGTGATACAATTCGTTATTGACAATTCTTGCACATGATTGTTGAAAATGTCCATGGGGTGCAGTACAACTTTGTTTAAGATATTGTTACTACCAACGATAGTAAATCAAGGTAACAGGTAAATGATTTTCGACAGTTCTCATTGACAAATTGTACCTTCCAATACGAACATTTTTTAAAGGTGATATTGCATACTGTACCTTCTTGATCGCTTCTCTAAACGACTCACTGGTTTCAACAAACTTTCGTTTCTTCGCTTGAAAATTTTCTTCAATTTGCTGAAGTTCTGCTTCCAACTTTTTCTGGTTTGAAAGAAGATTGACGGTTCAACAGCTTAATCGATTTGAATACGGCACACGATTTGAAACAAAAAGTAAAAACAAAGTTTTACAGTAATTACCTGATGTTCACCAAGTGATTTAACTTGTTTTCTCAACATGTGGATACGAGACGTGGTCACAACTACAACAGTGTGAACGTACATACTTTAATACTGGTTTAATATAGGTATTCAATTTCCCTCAAACTGTTTGCGTGTTTGTTTTCGTGTCTTACACTGTAAAGTGGCAAGACGAACGTAGATAAAGCTCTAGATCTCGTTCGCGTTCACTTGAGATTTAGCCGAATTTCCGCACTAATAATTGTCCCTGTTTGAAATATCTTAAAATAATGAACAATTGATGAGGTATGTTTCCAACCAAATTTTTAAAAGACGTCAGAAGTATACTATCGGAAACATCGTATATGAATGTATCTGTTTCACGAAATGTTTACATTACATCCTCCTTCGAGGAGGCCTTTTAGTGGTGTTATTAGTATAGGGAATACAAAATAAAGGAGCCATTAAATCCTCGAATTGCTGTCGCCATGTGCTCTATGCAGAAGATTGCGACAAAACCCTAGCTGCTGCAAACTCTCATAAATACATAATTGGTGCATGTTCTGGTTTGACTGGGACAAACAAGAGACCATAGACAGATTTTCGGAGGGGAATATAATGTGGTTCCCGCTTACGTGCACAGAACTTTTAGAACTTTTAGAGAAAAACACTCGCCCATATTAAGGTCAACTCCGCATCTGTATTCTAGAGGTGGAGGCGTGAGAAAGCAGAACGCAAAGCACCAGCTCACCTCCATAAAACCTATGACACCCCCCCCCCCCCTCAGTAAAATATACGAAAATCCGTCCACGACATTAAGAGTTGAGAAAAATTACTCTTGTTGTCTCCTGAAGTTTCACTCGGGTTCAACATCGTACTAACCTGTACGTAAATCCGGGACAACTATATCGCTAAATATATCTGCCATAAGTTTTTGATTTCTGTGAAAGCGGCTGGCTGCTATGTGTTTGACTGAGAACAGATCTTCTTCATCTGAAACGATTACAAACACACGCTTAGTGTGACAAAGAATTTTTTCTTTCTTTATGCTGCAGTGCACAAATAATGTTATTAATAACTAAGGAGTAAAATCAAAATGAGAAACCAACACTACATTTTATGCAGGGTGAATAAAAAAGTACAAAAATCTGAAACCTCTCTCTACTTCGTGAAGCGAAAGTCTACAAAGTTTTTTTATCACAATAAATTTTTTTGGTACTTCTAATGCAGAACGAACAGAAAAAATGGGAAATTTAACACTTCAATGTCCAACGTTCAGCACAGTACCCGTATTTTTTTACTTAAGTAAAAGTAACAGTTTAATTTTAACTTAAGCGGAAGACAAAGTACTGACTGAAAATTTTACTTAAGTTGGTAAAAGTATTGCCTGAAAATTTTACTTACATAAACGTACATTGCTTGAAAAATTAAAAGAAAACTAGTATTGAAAAAAAGTGAAAGCACTACTAAACTAAAATAGAATTTAATAGAACTTTTACTTGGCGTTGTAAACCAGTGGTGGCAGCCCATTCTCGCTAGTCTGCTGCAACGCTAACTGAACTTTGAGAACTTTAAACTTTTCACTTCGCAAAAGTATAACAAAAGTAACGAAGTAAATATTAAACAAAAATCGTACTTCGTTTATTATACAAGAAATACTGGGTTTTTTACTTGAGTAAAGTAAAAAAGCAAATTTACTTCGTTACTGACTAACACTGGTTGTACGCTGTTCAAAATTTCCGAAAATTTCCTTGAGTCCATAGGTGGCCCAGAAATGGGCAGTTTTTAACCTAAAATAGATCAATCTTGTACAAAATGTTCCTTTTATAGCTGTCAGAAACTCGCGGAGTTGTTTTTTTTCTCGTGCGACAGTCGGTCAGTCTCGCGACACGTTCGTTTAGTATTATTAACGGTTTAAACCAACAATACTTTAACGAACGTCGCGCGAGACTGACTGACTGTCGCACGAGAAAAAAAAAATTCCGCGAGTTTTTGACAGCTGTAAAAGGCACATTTTGTACAGAATTGATCTATTAAAGGTTAAAAACCACCCATTTCTGGGCCACCTATGGTCTAAGCCCTTCAAACGTCGCGCGAACTTCCATACTTTTAGCAAAATCAGCTTTGTACATGCTGATTTTATGCGTTTACCTCCCAACACAGTTAATGTTAAATGTCCTCCCAACAACTCCCAAGGGACATTTAATTAAAATTAGAACTTTTCTTTAGAAAAACGATTCTTACTAAGAAAAATATAAATTCGCACGACGTTTTGAAGGGCTTAAACTGAAATTTTAAATAATTGAAATTTTAAACAGCAATAAAATACCTACCATATTTTCTACCCACAGTGTACCAACAAAAATTACTTTTAGGCATTTAAATTTCGTGTGCAAGCCATTTTTTAAAAAAAACCCACACACACACCCTCTGGGTTTTGAACATTTGAATTTCAGAGTATTTTCATTTATTCCACATTAGCAGTACCTAAGCAATCTATATTAATAAATAACCTCATTTACTTCAAGCCGGTCCGCGAGGTTAAGAGCCGTTTCAAAATTGTCTACTTTTTTATACACCCTGTATATTGTACTTGTCTCTATATGAAGACATATGCACATCCTGTATATGTTTGTGCACAGGTTACTCCATATGCAGGCACTTAATATTAAACCGTTCCCTATATATAAGGTACAAAAGACAGCTTATTACGGTACTTTACGATATAAACAGTACAGTCCATAACATTCAACCTCGCTTTCTATACATGTTTAATGTGATGGACATATAACAACTTTTATACACCATCACACATTGTCCTGATTATGACTTTTCGACACATGAAATATTTTTAAGTTTTCACAAAATGGTATCACTTGAAGGAATTTTTGAACTAGGAGCCTGTACCAGAAAGAAATATATTTTCCTATGACTTCCTTTATACATACATGCAAATCGGGAAACAGTAACGTCAGCAAACATTTCTATGAATGCAGTGTGGATTATAACGTTCTTGCTTTGATCCGACAAATGTCCCACTAACAAGGCAGTCGCTCGGCATTGGCAAAGAGTGCGCGGCCAATATATTCACAATATTGTCTTGCGTGCAGCGTGAAAAATTTAGGCGCACAGACGTACGATTGTCAGTAGGAAATAAGTGTAACAGAGAGTACAAGTAAACAGCCTCGTTTGGAGAATTTTTGGAAAAAGTTTGGAAAAAAGTTACCGGCAATAGTTTTGGCCTCCTAATGACAATTTCATAGCTACGGTAGATGAAAGCAGATACCTTGCTAGTTTATGATGATTTGAATTAAAATATCATGAGAACTAAAACAACGTTATAAGGAAGCGGAAAATAGTTTTGTACATGATTCTAAAAGTCCTTTCAAATATTGCCATATTCCTGCCCTATTCATGAGACAGTACGCCCAGTACTGTTTAGTCCATCGGATCGGTCACAACGTCCGCGCAGAATAAAATTGATCGGTCATTCAGCGTTTTTGTTCGGCAAATAACCAGACCGTCGTAATCCACACTGCTGTTCTCTTAAATCTAACACAACTTACCGTCACCAATGATTGGTTCAAGACTAAATCTTGCTTCATGCATCTGAAAGATTACGCAAAATTCGCTTTAAATTTGCAATACTACGCTTCGTGGATATCAAACGCATGCATGTAATGCTACGATTGAATAATATAACATGCAATGAGATAATTACGTCAAATGATCCAAGATCATGTCCTCTAGCCCGGGCTTGTTGTTCTTGTAAAGCTTGTTGAGCTTTTGAAACAAAAGTAAAACAACAATAAAACTGAGGAAACAATTAGATTTGATTTCGTTTTAATTTTACTAAAAACTATAGCCTGCATTACACATTTATCCAAGTCCAGAACCGGTGATAAGTTTAGTGTAGTACTGTAGACAACACTTCTTAGAAAATAATCATTATTTGGGATACCTCTTCCTTTAGCAGCAATCCACGCTTGATATTCTTGAGAATTATGATAAGCCTTCATTGCTTCATTGTATTGAACCTAATCAAGATGTACACAAAGATGTGTCAATGCTCAGGTACTTAACAAGGCAAAGTTTGTAGTCACCCTGTACCAAGGAGCACGATATCAGCCCACAAATTTTACGCAAACCTTACAACAGAGATACAGATTAGGTACAGAAATTTGATAACCTTACATATAGTTTCGAAATAGCCACTGGAGATCACTCATTTATCCTATTTGCTGTATAGCTGTGAATCAAGATACTGAATATGGCATACCTTGGTCAACGACTACTATTTAATAATTGTAAAATTAAAATTTTTTACTTTAGTTTTCTTCTAACCTTGTCAAGTTCATACTCATCAAAAAACACCTAAAATATTAAGAAACAGGTTTATATATACCCACTGCTTAACATTGGTTATTTTCACATTTTACACCATTGCAATTTCAATGACAATTAGCAGAATCATACTGGCATACTAATATGATTGACTACTTTACTCGCTATCCATTGCTCAATTTCTATGCGTTCATAGTTGACTTGGGCTTCACCCTCATCAGCTATCATCGCAAAGAAATCTCGAGATCGTAATCTAATTGTTAATTAGCAAACCATTAAGCAATACACATACCAGCAGCAATAAATAAAACTTTGAAACAGCTTACAGGCCGTAAAATATCGGCGTCAAAGTCTGTCAAAATGTCCGAGGTCAAGATACCCTTCGGACATTTCTAAAATTATGTCGGATGACCATGTCAATGGTATTAATTGTGCCGAAGGTGAATCCCAGCCAGTCATGCACCAATATGATTAATTTTTCAAATTAATTTATTCAATTGATTCAAAATTTACTGGCTTGCCAAGAGCCGAAATTCTTCAAGAAATTCTAAAAACTTCCCAAAAAAAGCCTTGTTAAGAAAGTTTTCTATTTTCGTGAGAATAACAAACTTTAGCAACACTAAATGTACTGCAAGACGTGACCTAAAACAGTCGCTAACTACAGAGTTTTAGCCTTATGGCGAAAAACTTTGACCTTCAGTTCCAATCGAAGAGGAAGACGCGAAAGAAATGCAACAGAACTGTTTTCGAAATATTAAGAAAGACTTTCTCATTGGTGTAAAAAATCAGGTTTTCTCATTTGTTTTGACTGTTCTCATACGGTATTCGGCTGTCACCCTAAACCAACCGACCCTACCGTACCGTACTTATGATCAATATGGTATATAAATGTAATGAAGTTTGAAGATAGTGACTAAAATGGAAACCATGAAAGCTCCGAAAGACACCCACCTGACGTTCTTCATCAGGAAGATCCCTCCACATTTGACCAATAATTTTCCCAATGTCCCACAACTTACCATCAGGATTTTGGTTTTTTACTTGTTCCCAAACCTAAATATTTCATAAAAATAATGTAGTTCTTCAGAGTATGAAACAGAACAGTTTTTATCTACCTGTAGCTTTACCACAACGGCAGGGTCACCAGTATAATCCAGTATGCCAATTGCTTCAGGGCAATATTACCTAACCCACCCTGTCCAGTGGCATACTGGCCTGTGTTTACCAGAGTTGCCAGCTGGAATTTTTTTAATTTTTATTTGTGCAGGGCCTAAGCTAGAGATTGCCAAGATGCAGATAGGTCCTTGGGCAATACAGTACGCTTGGCAAAACTTGACAACATATTCATTCATTTTAGATCAATAAGAAACGGTGTGGGATGTTTTGATGTATTTTATGGTTTTGTGAACTACAAAAACCTTTCCATGTCAATGTTTCTGTCTATTTGCTCTAAAAAAAGTTTTTTACAGTTTTGCTACCCTGTCTATGCCCTGCCCCCCTAAAAACCATTACTGGAAGGAGGGCCTTGGTCCCCTACCAGCATACCACTGACCCTGTCTCTGTAGGAGGAAACTACATAGCTAGGACCCAGGGAAAGCTTGTTACTTTCGGCAGGGTTCATATACAATTACTTTCTACATAAAGACTAGGTTCTTAAGTCACACTGAAAAGAAATACTGTATTTCATATTTTTACAACTGCATGTTTAAATCACTGAAGTTTTTTTGTCAAGATAGCATTAAAGATGTTTAAGGATCAAGGGCATAAATTTCACAACAAGAATTGTGACAAATCTATTGTTTTGCAAACTTTTATCTGTTAATTCATAACCTAATCATTGTAACTGTCTTTTTTAATGTGGTAGATGATGCTTGTAGATGCATTTTACCCCAAGAAATTTTGCAAGACACTGTACACAATACATTGCTTGCGTTTTGGACCTGAGAAGACCAAAACAAAGCTGGAAATTTTTTGCACTTGTTTCAAAGTCAACACAACCAAAATTTTTATAAACTGCATGATTTAAAATGGGCTTGTCCACACAAACTTTAATCTTTAAAAGAACTATGCCATAGTTTGTCAGTTTATAATGTGGTACATCTAATTGACTGATATAAGTAAAGCTGTACTAATAAATAAATACAGTAGATACAGTACTAAAGCAATAAGGCAGTGTAAATGTGGAGCACCAAGATGGTACCACTGGACTTGGAAGTACCAGTTAGCTACAATGAGCTTCAAACTTTTGGAAATTTGAAAAGTGTAAGAAAAATACTTTACCTTTCTACTGAATCTCATATAAGGCATCAGTGGCTTATCAGGTGCTTTAGGAGCTGGCATGTTTTGAAAATCATTGGGCTGAAAATAAAATAGAAATTTCATATGATAATCTTGATTATTTAATTGTGCATAAATTACAAGACTGTGAATCAAATATATAGAATTAATTGCATTGCATAATAATTGTGAATTATTTTCTTGTACGAAAGATTTTTTTACAAATTGCAGCATGTTCCGCATCAATAAATGAAAAGACAGCTAAAAATGCAAGAAATATTTTAATATTTGAATTTTTGTCCAAAACAAGATTGGCATATAATATTTACTTATTATAAAAACTGAGCACTGATGTTTAATGATTTGCAGAAAATTCATAAGCAAACTGTCTGAGTGTCTGATATAAATTCAGATATTTAAGCAATCAGATTAATTACTAGGTAAGTTAAACCATTTGGTGTCACACATACAAACTCACATGTAATATAATAAAATCAGGTACATCGTTAGAACTTAAAATTTAACAGTACTGGTACTCAGTCTGATATAATTTAATAGACTAAATTGAAGTATTAAACACTAAATTAAGTCCAAAATAGCATGACTTACCAGAAAAGGTCTTTGTGAGAGAAATCGTTGTTGAGTAAGTCCAAACATATTTTGTTGGTTCATACCTGGAGAGCCTCCCCACTGACCCTTTTTAAAAGAAAAACAATAATCAATTTACAGTATCAATCAAATGACATGATGTTTATTTAAAATAAAATCCCTATTAAACTGGAAAAACAGTTCCAGTTGATTACACCACTAAGCAAAATGCAAGAAAGTTTGTATTGTGCAGCTAAGAATTGGGTTGAACATTGTATTGTTTTCTATATGTATATCTTACAGTATATTTTCAAAATGTACAATGACTACACTTTCACTCATGGATCTGTCTGGATCTATCCTAATGTCAAATTCAGTTCTTTATAGGGCACTGACGAAAATGGGTACCGGTAGCACTATTAGGTACCGGTACACAACTTATAGATTCTACCAATAATGTATCAGAAAAACAAAGGGGGAAGAGGAAATTTCCACAGGCAAGAGAGGGAAAGAATTGTCTGAAGACTAGATTGAATTTGTATAGTGTACAGTAGGATGTCCAGAGAGGGGAGCCCTCCCAGGATTTCCTCATTGGGGGGATGGATACTTTCTGGAACAAGCCAATGTCAAGGATTATGTACAGTTCTAACCTACCATGAGCATCAAATTGATATTTTCCATGCTAATGTGAATGAGGAAATGTCACGTGGTAATAACTAATTGTATTATTAGGTACTATCAATAACTACAGTAGTGTCCTTATGTAACATACAGGACCGCAACAGCAACACACACTGAACACTCGCAAATGATGCACATGTACTCATTTGATATGTCACTAGCAAGTCTAATTAAATATTTGAAATGTGATAGTACTTGCTTCACTCGTATACTAAATTACACTCAAATACTAATTAAAATTATACTCACGGGTGTTTCGAGTGAACAAAATACTTTTGACAGTTAGGATTTAGTTAGAAACTGGTTAAAAACTGAATCCAAAAACCTATATGCATAAAATCTCTTACATATTTTGTAAACATGCCTTTTATTTCTACAGCATAACATCAGAAAATAACAGGTCATGACAATCGCTTAAGTATTTTAAAGTATAATACAAAGCACTTACTGTGTATTCACACAAGGGATATACACACTTCAAATGTAGAGTCTTTCAGCAACTATTGTATATTATGCTATACAGTACGTATATGTCATATTTCTAATGACTTTTCATCTGATTCTGTGACAAATGCTGAGTTCTTAGCTATGGATTGTGGCAGTGGCACGTTTATCAATCATACCATAATGTTAGCAATTCTTTAACACTTACACCTTATAGCAAAAGAATTGTCAAAAACTTTGAGGACAACTATTTATCGAGTCAGGAGGATTCGATTTATTCAACTGAGTACAAAGATTGCAAAAAGATTCGACAATTGAAGTGTGTATATCCCATGTGTGAATGCATGGTAAGTGTTTGTACACACTTTTACATGAGCGATTGTTGTGACCTGTAATTCTCTGATGTTGTACACAGATTTCATACACATAACACAATTTGAATTGAAAATGTTTTAGTATTGAAACACATATCGAAAGGAAGAAAATAACAATGATTTTGCTTTCTTTTCCATCTTTCAATTCAAGTTTTGTGCTACATTCTCAATCTTTAAAGGCTACTTCCTATTTGTAAAGACAAATTTGCTCAAAACACTTCGAGTATAACTTAGTGAGTTCAATTTAGTATGGGAGTCCAATTTAGTATGCTTGTGAACGTGAAGGGAGTACTATTGCATTTTAAATATTTGATTTGACTTGTGAGTGACAATTCAAACAAGTACACACATGTCACTCACAAGAGTTGTGAGCTAGAGGATGTATGTTACTACAGGGTGGTACATAACTATATATTACATCCACCGGTGACAAACGTGTGACGCGCAGAGAGGAATTTGTGTTTACAAAATAATAAAAACAAAATAATGAAATAGTCCGCGACCAGGTAGGGGGTTGAACAAACCATGGAACAAATCCTGACTGGAGGTACAAGCCCCAAATGGAGGATAAACTCCATTGTTGCCAACCCCTTTATACTGAACATAGTATGGAAGCTAGTTGGAGGACAAATCTGCAAGCCTTTAACAAATTCATCGGAACAACATTAGATCTGATCATCTTAACTAAAAGTAGAGTTTTACAGACCCACAAGTAAACGAGTTAATGAAAAGCAAGCTCAAATCGAAAATCAAAACTAGTATATTTTGACACTTTACCATTGAGTTGGGTGTTGGTTGATAAGATTGCCGGAACTTCACTAAAATAAAAACATAAGACGACAAGTAAACACATGTAATCATTTAGCCATTGTTCAAATGGCGGACTGCCTACAAACCTGCCATCCCTTGATAAGGATTCATTGCTGGCCCTGCTTGTCGAAAATCTCTTGACATCATCATGATTTTTATATCATTTACAAAATTTGGCTCTACTTATTTCAGCTCTCAAGAAGTGATTCTGTTATACTAGCATCACATGAACATGTTAATCTCGATAAAAAGCCCATCCGAGGCCCTTTGTTATCCTTTCATGCCGCCATATTGCATGCCTGGCCATCGCAACTGGTCGGACCATCTTCGGTACATCTTCGTTTCCGAATTTATATAATTGTCGAATGATTGATTGCTTCATTGATTGCCTGAATTAAATGAAACTAAAAATGAAACTAATTAGTAGCGAGCATTAAACTACGATTTAAGTGCGTTATAAAATTATTTCGAAACCGTTATATGTTACGTTATATTTACGCTTATTTCTTAGAGTAGTGTCAATGCAATTTATGACCGTCGCCACAGACCAGTGGTGGATTTAGCGGAGGTCAAAATAAATTACTACAGCTCATTCTTGGATATATTCGCATTTTAATACACCTTCAAAGCAATTTCATTGGTAAGATTTTATTCTTTGAAAATTCATAACTAATGACATTGTCATAAAGTTATTTTGAATTTAAAATTGGGCTGCTATAATTTATTTTGACCTACGCAGGATCCACCACTGCCACAGACTGATAAACTAAATCGTCTACGTTGTTCTGGATAATACTCGAACTTCCTCTTGAGATACCTCTCAGCCATAGAGGTACCATTGCCATCTGTTGAGGCATAGAAATTGTAACATACTTATAGGTGCTTGAGTGGTTCCTGATCGGGGCACTGTGCCATATTGCATTGATTAGGGTCTAGTTGCTTCAGGACAGCTAGTTCAAAACTGACAACATAATCTTCTGCATTCTTCGATACAATTGGAGTGGGAGAAAAAGTCCTTTTTAACAATTTCGTACAGGTTTTGCTTTAGGTATTGGTATAACATTTGCAAATTTTCATCTTTATAAGTGGAACATCCAGTTGTTTGACGTTTCTTGCATGCCGACCACTCCCTTCGCCTCTTGTTTTGAAATGAGACGATAGGTACGTATAGGTGCGTAATCGTCCATACATTTGAAAGCCGGTACAGTATCGCGATAGTGCAGCTGGAACTTGACTGGAAGCCATTGTAGATTCTTTAGTATCGGGGAGATATGGTCGAATTTTCCTCTGTTGCCTACTACTCGCAGTACAAAGCTCTGGACTTCTTGGAGTCTGGATATGTTACTGCAGGAAGTATTTGACCAAAGTTAGGAACACTACAATCACAAGCAAAAATATTTGAGACTTTTTATTCGCTCCTCCCTTCCCCCCAAAACAATGTTGTTGTATCGATACCAGGGCACATGGTTTGCCGAAATTATTTTTGCTCGCGATTGTCGTACAGCATACTGAAAACAAAGGCGTTGATGACAGTTACTAATAAAAGATTTTTACTAAAGGGATTGTCGGCACGATTTATCTGTCAGACTTGACTTGCAGGATGAAACAGTGGAACGAATTTGATGATTGAAGGAGAGGAGTGGCTCGAAATTGACACCAAGATCTTTTAATGATGGAGCAGGTGTTAATTCTAAAGGACGCCGGATCTTGGGGGAGGAGGGGCAGCTGCGCCCTTGGCTTTTGCTGGAGGGGCTAAGGGGGGAAGTTCCCTTAAAGCAAAAAGAATATTATATAAAACAATGAAAGTAGACCTTGAGTTTTTTTCACTTCGTCTTTGAACAGTCAGTTTTCAAGATGTCTCAGTGATAACAAAGCCCGCCGTCGCGCTGTAAATTGATGGAATCGGACTTATGTTTGACTAAAAAAATGCAACTGACCCTCTAAATTCCAGCAGGATAAGAACTCCAACATGTTTAAAATTTTGTCGGTGCCCTTCACCAAAAGTTTACCCACTTCCTGGCCCTTTTCAGGTTATACGGAAGGCCAGAAGGAATTTAGTTTCATCAACATTTGATTCTGATAAACACTTTTTAGCAGCTCACGGCAGATCGTTCCCAAAGATGTTGAAAAGTAGCGGACCGAGAATACTTGTGGGACATGTGGGACACAACTGACAACTGGTAATTCTCAAATAGAGTGGAACTGATACGTAGTACTTGCTATCTCTCGCTTAGTTACATTCTGAAACAAGCCAAGCATGCAGGCGAGACAGCAACGTCTTTGAATTTCGTAAGTAAAATCTTGTGGTTAATGCTGTCAAAGGCTTTACTCATGCACAAACGAATTACTGATGTTACATTCTTCTGGTCAATTGCGTGCTTTCAGAACTGAGTCGGTGACATGAATAAGATTTCCGTCGAATGCAAGGTTTTGCTGAACCCCCAATGAATGCTCTAGCTTCAAATATAATGATTGTTGGTGAGCGCATTCGTTCCTTTGACTGGTCATGAGAGTTGAATTTGTAATTAATTCTGAAGTGGTTATTTTGAAGAAGAAAGTACAAAATATTCTCCATTCCCTGCTTAAATTTATTTAACATATCTATTGATAACCCAAATAAATTTCCACTTCTATTTGAACCGGTGACCAGTCCACATTCTCTTTTGACGAGGGCATGTCATGAAACTCTCGCTTTTCTACTTTCAAGCTCATCCCCATACAATAAGTCAAACTAAACTATGAAACAGATCACATTTAATGTTTTAAAGAGCAAATACTAGAAACGTACAATAATTGATTCGTCCTTGAACTATACCTAAGTCTAATTTAAAACCGATACATTGGACTACAAACTGTCAGTTTTGTAATTACGTTGTTTTCTTTGTTTTTCTTGTCTTAGATTTCTTAGTTTTTTTCGTCACTCTTTTCCCTTGTACAAGTTTTAGTTTATTTTTTATACTACCTTTCTGTTTAGAGCTTGTCTGCAAGAGAAAAACAAAACATCATCGTAAAAAATATGAACTGGGCTTTTTGATAGGTTGACAGGCATATATCAGTAACAAGTTTACTTCAATTTCGATGTTACCATCAAGAACTATAGGTCACGGTATACCTCACCACACCACAACAACCATATATACTACCATTGCAATAATATACTACCGTGATTACATTTTTAAAATTTTATTTCCTTTGCCATCAGGGCAGGGTCACGACAACAGCGTAAGCCAATCACTGTGGGCGCCTATCACCTAAACCGCTCTGTCACCTTTCCCTGTGGGAGGAAACCGGAGTACCCGGTGGATGCCCATGACGTCTGGCACAGCGTTGACGTATACCCATTTCACACGGGGACGGGTCTGAGTGGTTCTTACTGAGAATCAAACCCGCGACCCTGGAGGTGAAAGGCAAGTGGTTCAAGCACCAAAGCATGCTAATTATTTTAATAATTTTCTTTACATTACATGGCGAGCTCACCTTTCTCGAGTAGAAACGAGTTTTGGGTACATGGTTAGTGACGCGTCTCTTTAGTTGACTACTGTAACGATTGCTAAGATCCTTTACTCTATGAAATGAAACAATTGAAATGCACTAGTACAAATAATCACGCATTAGACTCGCGTTAAAATATTCTCCAAAAAATACAAATATCAAAAAATACCAATACGAACTGCAGACGTCATTTGAGGAAGTAAAACTAGTATTTTTTTTAATCTAACTTACTTATAAATTCGAACAAGCCAGTGTTCAGTCGTAAAAACCTCGTCTAAATACGTTAGCTTGACATTTTTGTTTCCAATTTCCACATTTCGTGTGCGATCAAAACCAGAAGGTGTCCTGAAGTCCAACTGGAAGAATCCATAAAATATTTTAATGACACAATTTATAGGAGGCAATATAAAATATTCCGCTGCATTCCGTATTTGGAGGGGGGGGGGGGGGATATGCGTGGAGGATAAGAACGAGTTTCTTACCTGCAAGTCGCCAAATCTATGATAACACAACTTGTACATCAAACAATTGAGTAAGATCGGCGAACCAGCTGCATCAACACGGAACTCGCCATTCGGAGTGAAATAATCAGACTCCTACGAACAAAAGTACAATGCATGACTGCAGAACAACCTTTAGTAAATATGCTGAATTCCTATTTGATAAAATTATTATTGTTAAAGACCATTAAAGCCTGCTCTGAGCACAATTTTTGCTCATAACAAAAAACTGTCCGGACCCGACCCGAATTTTTAACGAGTTAAAACGAAGCTTTGTATTGTTTTCATATATAGTAAAGTTAAAATTCCAACAGTTAGATCCTAACACTTGTTCTTGTTATGAGCAGAAAATATGGGAAAATAATATTTAAATAATAGTCTTCAGCAGAATCATACATACTAGCATACTAATGCAAATGCTATAATTTGATTGGCTCCTGTACTTGCTATCTATTGCTCGATAGATAGCGAGTAGCAAAACAATTTTTCTGGATTATTTTTTTCAATTCGAAGACAATTTGTAATAGTTTTTTTTAGCAAAATGACTTTAAAAATCAATTTTCATCTCAGATTCTACTAAAACAATTAGAATTCTCGCTCTCAATTTCAATGCACCCTCATCAACCAACATCCCATAGAAATCTCGAGCTCGTATTTGCTAAATAGAGATTTCTATATTTATTTATATATCAGCTGAGAATTTTGGAAGAATTCAAGTGACACAAAAATTATGTCTGAATTTAATAACCTTCTATAAACCGTACAGACCTAATACTTAACTGATAGGTATAGAAATCTCTTGATGTATAGTTTCGTGGAAAACATCTATTTTCTCTCGAAGACATGTAAACTGGACATTGAAATGCCTGTACACCACTGAATTTTTGCATGACATTGTTAAAAAATGCTCTAATCTTTAGAAACTGCAGAATGACGTTACTCAATTTAATCTAAGTATTACGTAAATTTCAAAGTCTAATAGTTTGGTATAATTACTGTGGATAATTACTCTAATTATCTCGTAGAAAACATACCCTTATATCTTTAGGATGCTCTCCCTCAGCAATCCTAACCATCCACAGAAATTTATTAATGTCATCACCAGAGTAACCAATCACTCCACCAAATATGACCAAGACATAATCAACATCGAGTGAGCGCATTATTTCATAAGCTGCTGTTTCATTTGACGACATTGCTTTACCAACCTTTACATTGAAAAACAACCTGGTCATTGACAATCTTTCCAACTTCGTGGTACCATTGTTGTTTAAGGATTACTTAACCTAACTCGATTTTCTACTGAAAAAAATCGAGGGAGTGCAAGAAATGTTTGAGGTGTGGAAGCATCGCAGATGACGTATGCACCACACGGCTTGGCCAGATTTTGAACATTATGGGGGTAGTTCATCAAATAAATCTGTTCAAAATCTGGCCAAGGCAAACACAAAACTACACTCTGACAAAGGATTGCTTCTACAGTGTTCATTGTAACTTATTAAACAACCTGAAAAACCCCTTTTAGCTCTGACACTGAGATATGATTTTATCCGGTAGGTACACCACAAAAAATGTCCTCTTCCAGACAGGGCGAAAGTATAGTTTAGAACTTCTAATAAAATATCCTGATTGTACATTGAATATAAAGTTACCATAGCGATATGACTGTTGTTCCATGTGTTATTATCCACAAGTGTTGTTCGATTGGCCATTCCAGCAATCTGATATCCATAATCCCACCACGACATTACTCTGAATAGGTTCAAATAATTTGACAAAATTTTATCGAACAAAATCAGCAAAGTTTAGAGAAAAATAATTTTATGATGGGTTTTTTTCTACGTACCGAGCATCATCTGGTGTGTTTTGACGTAACCAATAGTAAGCCTCTCTGAAATCGTCCAGAATATTTCGACTCCTGAACAAAGATGGTAATATTGCAACATTATTTGAACAATGTATGAAATACACTATTTTTAAAATTTTATAGCATGTAAAGATCATTAAACGATGTGTCCGAGAACAAAAACACAAATAAAATTAGGTAAATCACAAGACTGTCTGCCGCTGAAAAGCTTTTTAATGACATTGTATCATGTATCAATGCAATGTATCATGAGGGACACAACTTTAACATTGCCATGATGACACTTTATAATATAGCATTTGAAAATTTTGGATGCTCATTGACTAAGAGCCGTGTTTGCATAACTCAGTGTTGAAGTAATTTTATATTTTTTGTGTGCTATATTATGAAAGAATTTTTTCCGTATTGATACACAGTTACATCAACACTCGTGGAAATTTTCCAATCTCCCCTCGTGTTGATATAACTGTATATCAACACGGTATTTGTTTTGTATTTCTTCAATGTACCACAACATAGGAAAAATAAAAAATCTGTAATAAGTCACTTACCCGTCGTAGTTTGTCGAGGCCAAGACAACAGAAGGACTGGAATAGGCATTACTGGTGACCCAGGTACAATGAACAGCATATAACATAAGTATCATCAAGATACACATGACTACAATCCCTCCAAAATTAGATGCAACTCCTGCTGCACTTTGTTCAGTCTCTTTTTCGTCCGATGTTTTAAAAGAAGTAGTAGATTGAGACGGCGGACGTTCTTTTTTCTTTGTTGGTTTTATTGTTCCTTTTACTTTAGAAACCTAAAATTTAATATGTACTGTAAATACAACGTGGAACACCCATTAGACTATCTTCAAAAGAGTGCACCATAGGTAAATCGTTTAGATGCAATTACAATGCCTATTTGAAAACAAACCAGAGTGTGGATAGATACCCAGTGTAACGAGTGTGGATAGATACCCAGCGCAACGAGTGTGGATAGATACTCAGTGCAACGAGTGTGGATAGATACTCAGTGTAACGAGTGTGGATAGATACTCAGTGCAACGAGTGTGGATAGATACCCAGTGTAACAAGTGTGGATAGATACTCAGTGCAACGAGTGTGGATAAATACTCAATGCAACGAGTGTGGATAAATACCCAGTGTAACGAGTGTGGATAGATACCCAGTGTAACGAGTGTGGATAGATACCCAGTGTAACGAGTGTGGATAGATACTCAGTGTAACGAGTGTGGATAGGTACTCAGTGCAACGAGTGTGGATAGATACCCAGTGTAACAAGTGTGGATAGATACTCAGTGTAACGAGTGTGGATAGATACCCAGTGTAACGAGTGTGGATAGATACCCAGTGTAACGAGTGTGGATAGATACTCAGTGTAACGAGTGTGGATAGATACTCAGTGTAACGAGTGTGGATAGATACTCAGTGTAACAAGTGTGGATAGATACTCAGTGTAACGAGTGTGGATAGATACTCAGTGCAACGAGTGTGGATAGATACTCAGTGTAACGAGCCTATTCCACGCAATCTCACCTTTTTCTTCTCATTATTAATTTCTTTTTGTTCTTCCTCATTTTCACCTTCCTCTTCTTCTCCCTCATCAATAGGTATAGCATCAGTATGAATGTAGTTATCCAGGGTCACGGAGAAAGCAATGGACGCCAAAACACATACCACAGGTGTTAAAGTCAACATAAGACGTACCATGACTCCCGCAAAATACGACGCAGTTACAGCGTACAACACAACTACAAGAAGTGAAAGAAAAAAGTTATAAATTTAGTGTGAAAACACCACGTAAATTTATTGCTGTAAAGGTCTCGATCCGTATGCTCGGGTCATCACGGCAAAAAATCAGATCCTGTTGAAAACAAATGCAACAATGTTGTTCCAGGTTGTCAACAATATTGTTTTGTACTGTTACACCTGATTGTAGATTGATTCAGTATTTTTCATTATCTACAATTTACCTGCAAAAAACTGCGTGCAAATAACACTATCATCAGCTTGCGCATTTGTTGAAAACATGGCTGAGCATGCGTACTGCTTTTAATCTGTTAAACAGTAACTACTCGCTTTCCTGAGCATTCAAAAGGTTTGTGTGAAAAGCTTGTTGTTCCTAGTTACTATTAGTTATGATCATAGATATCTCATATACACGAGATATATCTACGATCGTCTATGAGAGTATATATGAGATATCTATGGTTACGATAACCACCCAGTATTTTAATAAAATACAAAAGAACAGTAACTCCGAACAACATTTTGATTGTTTTATTGAATCGACGTTTCGACTAAATTGTAGTCACCATTGGTTCACGCAAAATATCGCGATTTGTCGGTCGCTCGCAGACCAATTATTTGTTTCTGCCTTCGGCATCGGCAAACAGTTGATCTTCTCACCACAGAAAAATCACGATACTTTGCTCAAACTCGTTCAATAATTGATAAATAATGTTGACAAGCAGGAACAATGTTGCCCCAACAACATTGTTGCACCCTGTTTTCAACAACCTGTTACAACTAATGATTGTTGGCCGTGTATTATCGGCAAGAGCTTCGCACCCTGACTCAATCTAGTAGTCTTCATGTAAAAAGAGTAAGTCAACTAACTAAGTTCCTTGTATGATTGCATGGTGAATATCAAATTAAAATATAATTTTGTGGAAACACCACGTAAGTTTATTTTCGCAGAGCTTTCGATCCATTCATATCACGCGAGCATACAAACCATGACATTTTGACCTATTTAAGGGACGTGTGAATTTAAACCAGTCGTTATTATTAGCACTGATGAAGATCCGAGCTTACGGATCGAAAGCTCTGCGATAATAAACTTACGTGGTATTTCCACAAAATTATATTTTAAGTCAACTAACTGCTGAAAGTTTTAGGCTAATTCAGTTTCCTTTCCACAGAGAAAGTTCAGAGTCTGGGTTATAGGTAATACGGGCCCATAGTAATTGGCAAACATTGTAGTGGTGAGCCAGCCCTTGTGGCGAAGCTGATACAGTAAAATAAATTAAATATTACCACGTTACTTATTGCACTATGTGGATTGTTAGGACAAATGACTATCCAAGACTACCAATCGCAAGCTTTGCACTAATGAATTTATGTCGTGTTTCCACAAGAAAAACTAAGCTTATCCAGTTAAAGAAGAGCTTTAGCTTGAAATGTTAAAGTATATTTTTTAGATTGTGACATATATGCTGCTTAAATAAGCTTCCCTTGTCGCAGTGGCGGATCTAGCGTAAGTCAAAATAAATTACCACAGCTCATTCTAGGATATATTTACATTTTAAAATACCTTCAAAGCAACTTCATTGGTTAGATTTTATTCTTTTGAAATTCATAACCTATTACATTGTTATAAAATTATTTTGAATTTAAAATTGAGCTGCTATAATTTATTCTGACTTACCCTGGATCCGCCACTGCCTTGTCGTTCAAAATTGAGGCTTAAACAACATGTTTTTAATAAATTCACCGTGTTAGTATTTTTGAAAGCCTAACCTAAGTATTTTTGAAAGGTTAAAAAGCGCACAAGTTCAGCTGAAATTCTTTTGAATCTTGTTTTTTTAGTGGACGACGTTTTCAACTCAAATCAACTTTATTGATATGGCTTTTTGTTGAAGGGCCAAGAGATGACGGACAAGGTCGATTTGTGCAAAAAAATTCTCTGTAGAAAACTACGGTGGCCCATAGCGGACACGCTCAATTTATAAAATTACTGCTGCAAGTCTAAAATAGTCTTGCTAGAAGTTTAAATATCCCTGCTGCATATTTAAATATCATTGCTATATGTTTAAACTTTATTGCTGCGTGTTTATACACAGTTGCTGCACGTTTATACACAGTTGCTGCATGTTTATATGCAGTTGCTGCATGTTTATACACAGTTGCTGCATGTTTATACACAGTTGCTGCATGTTTATACACAGTTGTTGCATGTTTATATGCAGTTGCTGCATGTTTATACACAGTTGCTGCATGTTTATACACAGTTGCTGCATGTTTATACACAGTTGCTGCATGTTTATATGCAGTTGCTGCATGCAAGTTCAAAGAGAGCGTGCTGTGTGCGCAGCATAATACAGCGCATGCGCGAAAATAATTTAAAAATTAAAACAGCAGAAACTGGTAGGAGAATAAAAGGCGACTGCAAAGAAGCGAATTTATATTGAAGTAACTAGATATGTTTTGTTCAAACCGCGGTATTCAGTGTTCTGTTGATGCAAACTTTTGTCATTCTTGTGGAAGAAATCTGCAAGAAGAACGTGATAGTTTGTCACGCGGTGAAAACGAGAACGATTTAGGTAATATTATTGCAGACTATTTTCACCGAGGTTATCCATATGCGGCCATCGTAGAGCTTTTAAAAAAACAAGGCATAGTTATGCATCTGCGAACTCTTAAGCGAAGGCTGGGAAACATGGGTTTGTCGAGGAGGGGAATTAAATGTTGACGAAGACATGGTCAGAAACATCGTAGCAGAAGAAATGATAGGCGCTGGGAGACTCGCGGGTTACAGAAGTATATGGCACGCACTCCGCTTGCGACACCAAGTGCACGCACCCAGAAGTCTAGTTTCTCGTTTGGTAAAAGAATTGGATCCAGAAGGTGTTGAAGAGAGACGCTCACGACGTTTGACCAGGCGTCGATACACTTCACTGGCCAAACTTCTGTTGGCAAATTGATGGTAAGTTTATCAAATTAGCTATATATGTCCAGCCTTCTCACTAACGGGCTGTTTGTATGACCCTGCTTGGTCGGGATCAAATGAAACATAAAATTGAAATATTCTTGAGGTATTGAAATAGTAATCAAGAGTAAAAGTGGGCTAACCATGGATAGTTAAAGAAATGGATAAGAAACTATTCGTCGTCGCGTTTGATGTTGTCAGCTTGCTGATGGCGTTTTAACCTAGTTGGAAATCATGACATCACAAAATCCTCAAAACCTGCACTAAAGAGTAGAAACTACAAAGAGAGAAATGTTCAGTCAAAAAATCGTAAGGCGATTCGCCGGTGATTCGTCGGCATTCGTCAGTGATTCGTCATGGGCGCAATGTTGTTAGCCAGTGCCCTAAACAGAAGTATTTCCCCCGGTATTTCCCCCATTTCTCTCTTTGTAGTTTCTACTCTTTAGTGCAGGTTTTGAGGAATTTGTGATGTCATGATTTCCAACTAGGTTAAAACGCCATCAGCAAGCTGAAAACATCAAACGCGACGACGAATAGTTTCCTATCCATTTCTTTAACTATCCATGGTTAGCCCACTTTTACTCTTGATCAATAAAAGAATATTTCAATACCTCAATAATATTTCAATTTTATGTTTCATTTGATCCCGACCGAGCTGGATCATACAAACAGCCCGTTAGTGAGAAGGCTGGACATATATAGCTAATTTGATAAACTTACCATCAATATGCCAACAGAAGTTTGGCCAGTGAAGTGTATCGACGCCTGGTCAAACGTCGTGAGCGTCTCTCTTCAACACCTTCTGGATCCAATTCTTTTACCAAACGAGCAACTAGACTTCTGGGTGCGTGCACTTGGTAAAGCGGAGTGCGTGCCATATACTTCTGTAACCCGCGAGTCTCCCAGCGCCTATCATTTCTTCTGCTACGATGTTTCTGACCATGTCTTCGTCAACATTTAATTCCCCTCCTCGACAAACCCATGTTTCCCAGCCTTCGCTTAAGAGTTCGCAGATGCATAACTATGCCTTGTTTTTTCAAAAGCTCTACGATAGTCGCATATGGATAACCTCGGTGAAAATAGTCTACAATAATATTACCTAAATCGTTCTCGTTTTCACCGCGTGACAAACTATCACGTTCTTCTTGCAGATTTCTTCCACAAGAATGGCAAAAGTTTGCATCAACAGAACACTGAATACCGCAGTTTGAACAAAACATATCTAGTTACTTCAATATAAATTCGCTTCTTTGCAGTCGCCTTTTATTCTCCTACCAGTTTCTACTGTTTTAATTTTTAAATTATTTTCGCGCATGCGCTGTATTATGCTGCGCACACAGCACGCTCTGTTTAAACTTGCATGCAGCAACTGCATATAAACATGCAGCAACTGTGTATAAACATGCAGCAACTGTGTATAAACATGCAGCAACTGCATATAAACATGCAGCAACTGCATATAAACATGCAGCAACTGTGTATAAACATGCAGCAACTGCTTATAAACATGCAGCAACTGCATATAAACATGCAGCAACTGTGTATAAACATGCAGCAACTGCTTATAAACATGCAGCAACTGCATATAAACATGCAGCAACTGTGTATAAACATGCAGCAACTGCATATAAACATGCAGCAACTGCATATAACCATGCAGCAACTATGTATAAACATGCAGCAACTGCATATAAACATGCAGCAACTGTGTATAAACATGCAGCAACTGTGTATAAACATGCAGCAACTGCATATAAACACGCAGCAACTATGTATAAACATGCAGCAACTGCATATAAACATGCAGCAACTAGCTGTGTATAAACATGCAGCAACTGCGTATAAACATGCAGCAACTGCATATAAACATTCAGCAACTGCATATAAACATGCAGCAACTGCATATAAACATGCAGCAACTATGTATAAACATGCAGCAACTGCATATAAACATGCAGCAACTGTGTATAAACATGCAGCAACTGCATATAAACACGCAGCAACTATGTATAAACATGCAGCAACTGCATATAAACATGCAGCAACTAGCTGTGTATAAACATGCAGCAACTGCATATAAACATGCAGCAACTGCATATAAACATTCAGCAACTGCATATAAACATTCAGCAACTGCATATAAACATGCAGCAACTGCATATAAACATGCAGCAACTGCATATAAACATGCAGCAACTGCATATAAACATGCAGCAACTGTGTATAAACACGCAGCAATAAAGTTTATTAAACATATAGCAATGATATTTAAATATGCAGCAGGGATATTTAAACTTCTAGCAAGACTATGTTTTAGACTTGCAGCAGTAATTTTATAAATTAAGCGTGTCCCCTATGGGCCACCGTAGAAAACTGCTTTTGCAAGGATTCCATTTATCGGATACAACAATTACAGACAAAGAATAATAAAGCAACAAATAAACACAGGCTAAGCTAAGTTCTAAAATAATTTAATGAACATCGAAATAAATATTTACATTTACTGCGGTGCAAATATACCAAATATATTTACATGAGTTTATTTATAAAATTTTTTACCGATAAAACTGTCGATAATCGTCCTGATACTTAAACTGCTTTACGACTGCATCTCTGGAATAGATAAGACCAGTATATATTAGGATAATAAGGTATAAAACTGTTCGGTAATTTGTAGTTCACGAAGTGCGATGTTGGATTACAAACTGTGGAGATATCAGTGTTCGTTAAGTTTGGTTCAGGAGCTAGGATCTCGTCAATTGTGAAACCACGTCGTCGAGAAACAGAAGAAACCGGGGTGATCTCTGGAACTCTAGGATAATACGGGATAGCTGACAGTGTAGGTATTCTTTCGTAGTCTGGATTGCAAGTACTTTCAATTAACGATGGTAAAACCTCATCGTTGTCTTCTTGACGGGCAAATCTTTTCTTTCTACGTCGATATTTTCCTTCCTCAAACATCATTTCACTCGAGGGGTCCACTGTCCAATAGTGGCCTCTGGTTTGATCGTGGACATCACGCGGGAGTTTCACGAAACAGTCATTCAATGTGAGGCTGTGTCTGATCGAATCTCGCCACTTTAAAGGACACATTCTGTAATAATGAAAGTTCTCGTAGATAAACTTCAAGATCTCTGCCAAGGTCATCTTTTCACCTGGTGAACTTCTTATTGTCATGGTGATAAGGGCAACGTAGGAATAGGGTGGTTTACCCGGTGGGGCTCTAGTTCGCTTTCGTTTCTTAGAAATAATTGCAGGACTGTTATTGAATAACTGGAACATTGGTTTTTCAGAATTATTTTTGTGATCTTCAATCTTTATCATCTTCAATCTTTTGCGATCCGAGGACGTTGTTTGGAGTTGTTGTTGCTTTGACAATTGCACACTGAGTGACTTGTGTTGAGAGAACAGCCTGCTTTTATGCTCAAGCCTGACAAAAGCTATTTATTTCAAAACAAAAAGAGCAAATCCGGGATAGAAAAGCTGGTTAAAAGCTGAATGCCCCCGCATTCCGTTGCTTGACGTTGATTATCTATTGTGCACTGCTAAATGTGTGGGAGGCATGAGGAAACTTTTTACAAGACAACTGAATAGTAAAAATCATAAATGAAAAAATTATTGTAACATTTAAAGTTAAAAAATACCGAATATACTATAATGATGTGGAGCTCAAGTTGCAAAATTATCTTTATTGCATCTTGTAAATCTCCTAGTCATTGCGTTTGGATGTTTTTATTGGGAGGAGTGTGGGGGGGGGGGGATTGTTTTGATAAACAATTGTTTGTTGATAACAAGAATTTAATTTAGGAATAACAAACATTCTCTATGTATCAGACACTTTTCCCAAACAAATTGCATCAGTAACTCGCCGTGGTGAACATGTCGACAAAACATTACACGAGTTCTCTTAATCATTGTAACGCCGCCTTACGGGATTGTTTTCCATAAACTTTTGTTCGTGCATTATGTTATACGTTGTGGGTACACTGTAAATTTAAAAGGGCTGAAACGACCCCAAAATTGGGGCCAAAACGTTGACCGCAAAATAGGTCTTTTTTTGGGGTCAAAACAGCACCTATGAGGCGGCGGCCCCTGAGGGGCGATTCGGCTCTTCTAGTATAGGGCCATTTTAACTCTCGTGAAGGGCCAAAATAGAAAACGACACTGCCGTTTTGGTCTTTAGGTGGGGCTGTTTTGGAAAATATCGGGGCTATTTTGGAAAAGAAAAAAGTCAAATTGGCTCTCATTCAGAGGCATATCAGCCCCAAAAAGTACTCATATTGGGAGCCATTTCAGCTCCTGAGATAGAGGGCCATTTTAGCTCTTCTGTGGCGACGTTTTGACATTGATAGGGCTGAATTTAAAAAGTCGATTCCGCCCCTAAAAGTACTGTTGTAAGGGCCGTTTCGGCTCCTAGAATAAAGGGCCATTTTAGCTCCACTATAGAGAGGTTTTGAAATTAATAGGGCTGAATTTAAAGAGTCGATTCTGCCCCTAAAAGTACTTTTGTCACAGCCGTTTTGGCTCCTAAAATGGAGGGCTATTTTGGCTCCACTATAGCGACGTTTTGAAATTAATAGGGCTGAATTTAAAGAGTCGATTTTGCCCCTAAAAGTATTGTTGTTATAGCCGTTTCGGCTCATGATAATGAGGGCCGTTTTAGCTCCACTTTAGCGACATTTTGAAATATGTGGGGTCGCGATTAGAAATAGTCGATTCTACGCCGCTTTAGATGTCATGGGGCTAAAAAGTCTGCTTTCTTAAACAGCTAAGGTGTCGAACGTTAGGCTGTATCAATCGAAAACTAAATAGTAAATTGCAATATGCTAGCGCTGTTTCTACAATATAACAGTAATATGATAAAATCTGGACCATTTAATTAAGAAGGATCATACGAACACAGTTAAAATATTCTTTTTAAGACATATATTAAAAGCAGACAAAATGTCAATTGCAAAATGTTCTGATTGAGTTATACTGTATTATGTATAATAAAGTACAAAGCATGGTTAAGTGTGCTAATAACTTGCCTCTAAATTTACATTGAGATCAACAATATAGGATGCAACAACAAAACGTTGGACAACATTTCGTTGCACACAGCACAGACAACTGAATTTAGGAAAAAAAGTACATCATATAGAATCATGTACATGATCATACTGTCTCTGTGATACTGTACAAAATACAGGTATTCAAACTTGCCAGCAAGACAATGGGAGCATCAACACGCACTGCATTACTGATGATGGTACGAAATGGTTGTCCTCCAATACATGGCTGTGAATATACATTCCAATATGCCAACATACTGCCATAAATAATTATACAGGATGAGGCTGTGCCAGAAACTCGTCAAGATTTTCAGACTCCTAAAGATGTTAATATTAAATGTTGTTAATATACACAGTATTAACACAGTCACAGTGGATGGCATAGCCATAGGGATTACATGTATTACAGGAAGTATCGTACGTATTATGCAATAAGAAAAAATCTGCGAGGTATAGGGGTTTGTGATTATTACCTACACAGGAATTGCATCACATTGATGCTTAACTGCCCAACAAAGAAAATAGAACTTGAACCCAACACCCTGCCAGAACACAGCAAACTTTCCTACAAGTGAAAGGGGTGAATTTTACCTTGAAGATTTAATATATGTTTGTTTTGTGTAATGAACTATGCTTGGCAAAAGTTAAATTTGTTTAGACGTAAAAGTTTAGATCAGACATTATTGTACATACCATCTGTTATACTGCATACCATATAGGGCAGTTTAATTCGTTTTGTCCAGGTTGGGATTTGAGCTAAAATTTTGCAAAGGAAAAGAACAACTAAAATACCCACAATACCAGCTACATGACTCCATAGTTTACACTCTTCAACATCCATGACACAATTGAATTATACTTATAGATATTCCTTTTTAGGATGTGCAGTTTATTTGTGCAATCAGTTACGTATTGGTATCATACAAGTTGAAAATATAGAAATAGACAATTCTGTATGCACATGCACCTCACATGTTTTTGTGAAAACCTATAGTAATTACTACAGTTTTAAGTTTCTCCTGAGGCTTTTCTGCATGTGGTGGGCTTTAGGGATACCATTATCTTACAACAAAGACCTTCAAACAGCTTATTGCCTATGTATTTTACAATACTGTATATACTTATACAGTGTATGGAGAACCCATTAAGGGCCACAGTTTTGTCATTGTTATGCTGTTTGTTACCATCATTAAGATTCATTCAAAGTTGATTCATACAATATACTGCATGTATTCTATATTATTTGTATAAATGCTTCTTAAATAAGTGGTCAGGATAAATCAAGTCATATATAAAATAGACAATTTCTTAATGATCCCAGCTCTAGCTGCAAATTTGGAAATCTGGCAAAGAAATATGTAAAGCTATATATAGATCTGTAGCAGAAGATGGAGGATAGGGTGGTTGTTCATGAATTTCTCTCATCTCACTTAAGTTGGTACTTTTTTTCAATCATGCATGTTGTGTGCTGCATGTATGGAAAGCATCATGCATGTTATGTTGTGCTCCATGTATGGAAGAATATCAAGAATCAGATTTCTAATCTGTACAGTTCTGTTCCTACACAAAATCTTCGCACCTGCACATCGTGTTTAGGACTGTGTTCCAAAACATGAAATTGTTCTGCCCAACAGCCCTGCAAATTCCCAAAGACTTGTGTAGCCCATGTATATCATAGTACAGACCATAGAAATACAAATTCAAAATATATTTCCAAAACAAATATACACGTTCAAGCAATTGTAATATTTTAAGATTATAATGCATGTAATGTAGTTTTATAATACAAACTATCATGTGATTTTACTGATTTACATGTCTTAAAAATACAGTATAAATACAGCATTCTGAAATGTGGAACACTGCCATACCAATGTATGAAGTATAAAAATGAGCAAACTAAATGAAGGTCATTGAAGCGAGTGATTTGAAGCTATGCCACAGAGCGTGCTTTGTATTATTAATATATGTTTAACAAATAAGCATCTGGGAATCTAATACAGCTGGCTTGTCGCGCCAAATGCAAATTTTAAATCGGCGCACTGTTGGCTTAATCTCAATATCAAAATCTAATTTCAAGTCCGAGTCACTATGTAAGACCTTGTATGCAAATAATGTATAACATCATCGTTTACTTCAAATATTGTCGCGCCAAATTCAAATTTTATCCTGGCGCACATTCTCAAAATATTCATGAACGTAGGATGAGAAATATTTCATTTTAAATTGGCCTTATCTATACATAAAACATAACTATATTCTCACCTTAGTGTTACGCATCCATCTCCGATGTGATCCTCTTGAAAATTACTCTTTAGCTTGGTTAAAAAGCATTTTGTTTGACGTAAACGATTCAAAATATGAATTTGAAAAATATGGCCGCGAGAAATGCCGAGGTGTGGTGACACTATCCCGCGAAGCTTTGCGCGTTGCAATACAGTAATTGGACACCGGCCAGTCGATCAGCACACGCGTCTCGCAATGTGACAATATAATTATTACAAATTTCAGCCTAAAGTTTGGATGTTGTGTGTGTTTAAATCTCATAGAACGTATCGGACCTTCTATAAATGCGCATTACATGTCAATGCTATATCACGCGATGTCAGTATCGCGCTTTGCGTCAAAATATCTGTAAATTAATAAACGTTTAATATACATGTTTATAAGTCGATTTATTATATAAAGTATTAGGTCACTAAGTTCACGCTCGATTTAACACGGAAATCGAGTCGATCAATTTGCAAACGAATGCTAGGATGACAATTTATAGGGCTAATACACTTAAAAGATACGCTGAGGGTCGCTTATATTCGCTTTAATCTGAGGGCTATTTTGCTCTGTAGGGCCGATTTAAAATCCGATGGGCTATATTGAAAAATGACAGCGTCATTATGGCAAGTGTCACGTCGAATCACTCAAATGGGCCAAAATGACAATTATATAGGGCTGATACGTACACGATCAGGGTCGTTATAAAGGAGCCGAAATAGGTCTAGGTCTGAGGGCTATTTCGCTCCATGGGGCCGATTTAAAATGCGAGGGGCTAAATTGGAAAATGACAGTGTCGTTATGGCAAGTGGCACGTCGAATCACTCGAATGGGCCAAAATGACAATTATATAGGGCTGATACGTACACCATCAGGGTCGTTTTAAAGGAGCCGAAATAGGTCTAGGTCTGAGGGCTATTTCGCTCCATGGGGCCGATTTAAAATGCGAGGGGCTAAATTGGAAAATGACGGAGTCGTCATGGCAAGTGGCAGGGCCAAATTGGCTAATCTGTAGAGCTAAATGGGCTTGTGGATGTCGTTTCAGACTTTGAAAGCCAGAACGGCTTTTGGGTAAGGCCAAAACAGCTTTAGCCCTCAGGGAGCCAAAACGAAATTTGGGGTCGTTTCAGCTCTATTAAATTTACAGTGTAGTGAGGGTGTGCGGGGATGTTGATTTTAATGTCAACTTTATCTTTTAGGTTTTTACAACAATAACTTTTTAACACACAAAATTTAGCGCATCAAAAGTTGTTTGCATGAAGAAATTAATAGATTCTTCTGCATTAATTCAGCAGTTTACAAATGATTGCACGGTAGAAGCAATGTAGCAATGTTTTCCAAATCGTAAAACGCAACTTATTACAAGGCATTAAAATTATTTCTCCTGACATTAAACTTCTTGCAGCAAGTTTGTTTAGCACTTTAAAATGCAATGTTTTGATTGTAAATATTTATTATCAAAGAACATTATACCTGTATAATATCAACGTGAAGGATTGTTTTCCATAAACTATCATCGTGCCTAATGTTATGTTGTGGGTGTGCAGGGGATGTTGATGATGTTTAACACACAACATTTGGCGTATTAAAAGTCGTTTGTATTGAGAAACTTATAGATGGTTCAGCATGAGTTTACAAACCATGATTACATTGTATAAGCATGGTAGCTACTTTTACTCATCATAATTCATAAAACGTGACTTATTACAATGCATTAAAATTATTCCTGCTGACATTGCACATCTTGTAGAGAGCTTGTTTAGTTCTTTTAAATGCAATGTTTTGATTGCAATAAGTTAATATAAAAAAAACATTACTTAAGTTTACCTAATCATTGTATAATATCAACGTGATTGTTTTCCATAAACTTTCACCGTGTATTATGTTACGTTGTGGGTGTGCGGGAGATGTTGATGATGTTTAACACACAACATTTAGCGTATTAAAAGTTGTTTGTATTAAGAAACTTATAGATGCTTCAGCATGAGTTTACAAACCATGATTACATGGTATAAGCATGGTAGTTTTACCGTATCATAATTCATAAAACGTCACATATAACAATGCATCAAAATTATTGCTTGTAGCAAGCTTGTTTAGTTCTTTTACATGCAATCTCTTCATTGAAATAATTTATTACCAAAGATAATTATTATATATGAATTCTCCTAATCATTTCAATGCCGCCGTACAAAATTGTTTTCCGTGAACTTTCATCGCGCATTATGTTACGTTGTGGGTATTCTATGGGTTATTGTTTCACAAAAACCACCGTATATAATGACTTGTGTGGGAGCAAGGTGATGCATCGCCACATTGTCAACATAATAGATGCAGTTAATTATATTATTAGTTTTCCTAAAGCGATTACCACTTCTGTAACTAAGCATTTGGCTTCGATAATAGCCTACCAAGCAGACGCTCGAGGGTTCAAGGGGGATTTGCGAAAAGTGCTATACCTAGCATAATGTAACGATTGCTATACGGATGTAACATATCATTTGTAAATGTTGAATGCTGATTGGTTAAGAGCCGTGTTGACACAGCTCAATGTAAACACGGAAAATTTCCTGTCGCTCATCCGTTGAAATAATTTTTTTTGCCATGTTATAAGAAATTATAAGAAATATAAAACATTTTCCGTGTTGATACGCAGCTTATATCAACACTCGTGAAAATTAGAAAAACTCAAAATGCAGTGAAAACACTCCGCCCTTCGTGCGACGTGTTTCCACACAATTTCTCGTTTTCCAATTCCCACTCGTGTTGATAAAACTACATATCAATTGATTGGCTTGCAAAAATGATATTTTTACTTGAAAAATATCAAATTTTTACGTGTTTAAATACGATTTTCTCAATGGCCATGCAGAAACTCTGTATTATAACATTTATGTGTGTAATATAAATATAACTATTCAGTTAAAAGGAGAATCCTTACACAAATTCTTTAAAAATGCGATTGTGTTCATTCAAATCTATAAAACTGAGTATATTTTAAACATATTTGTGTTTTGCTAATAATATAAATATTTTGACTTAGGTTTTTACGCTTACAAGCTGTCTACCGCAGTAAATGTAACCCAGTATTCACTCTCATGAAAAATAAGTTTTTTGAAGGCAAAAACTACAGAACACCATCAGATAAAAACTTATGTTAGAAAGCGCACAGCTTCTGTTGAAATACTTTTCACGCTCTGTTTTTTAGTGGACACTATTTTCAACACAAATCGACATTTTTTGTTACTGACACTTGGCTCTTTATTAAAATGTCAAGCGAAGTTGAAAAAGGCGATTAGAGCGAAAAAACCCACCGGGTATGAAAAATTGCTTTTGGAGGGACTCCGTTTATTAAATAGAACAATTACAGGGAAAGAATAAATGAACAAATCAAAACAGTATCAGCTAAGTTTTAAAATAATTTAATAAATACTGAAATAAATATTTACATATACTGAGGCACAAAAATATATAAAAATATATTTACATGAATGTACTTAAAATTTTGACAAATCAATAATCGTCCTCAGCTTGCATACTTAAACTTCTTTTAGTATATGTCCTGAATATATAAGACCAGTACATATTAGGATAATAAGGTATAAAACTGTTCGGTAATTTGTGGTTCACGAAGTGCGATGTTGGACTATAATCTGTGGAGATATCAGTGTTCGTTAAGTTTGGTTCAGGAGCTAGGATCTCGTCAATTGTGAAACCACGTCGTTGAGAAACAGGAAAAACCGGGGTGATCACAGGAACTCTAGGATAATACGGGATAGCTGACGGTGTAGGTATTCTTTCGTAGTCTGGATTGCAAGTACTTTCAATTAACGATGGTAAAACTGCATCGTTGTCTTCTTGGTGGACAAATCTTTTCTTTCTACGTCGATATTTTCCTTCGTCAAACATCATTTCACTCGAGGCGTCCACTGTCCAATAGTGGCCTCTGGTTTGATCGTGGACATCACGCGGGAGTTTCACGAAACAGTCATTCAATGTGAGGCTGTGTCTGATCGAATCTCGCCACTTTAAAGGACACATTCTGTAATAATGAAAGTTCTCGTAGATAAACTTCAAGATCTCTGCCAAGGTCATCTTTTCATCTGGTGAACTTCTTATTGCCATGGTGATAAGGGCAACGTAGGAATAGGGTGGTTTACCCGGTGGGGCTTTAGTTCGCTTTCGTTTCTTAGAAATAATTGCAGGACTGTCATTGAATAACTGAAACATTGGTTTTTCAGAATTATTTTTGTGATCTTCAATCTTTATCATCTTCAATCTTTTGCGATCCGAGAACGTTGTTTGGAGTTGTTGTTGCTTTGACAACTGCACACTGAGTGACTTGTGTTGAGAGAACAGCTTGCTTTTATGCTCAAGCCCAACAAAAGCTATTCATTTCAAAACAAAAAGAGCAAATCCGGCATAGAAAAGCTGGTTAAAAGCTGAATGCCCCCGCGTTGCGTTGTTCAACGTTGATTATCTATTGTGCACTGCTAAATATGTGGGAGGCATGGGAAACTTTTTACAAGACAACTGAATAGTAAAAATCATAAATAAAAAATTACTGGAACATTTAAAGGAGTGTGGTGAGGAGGGTGTTTTGATAAACAATTGTTTGTGTATAACAAGACTTGTGTTTAGAACGTTTATAAACGTTCTCTATGTATCAAACATTTTTACCAAACAAATTATATCAGTAACTTGGCGTTGTGAACGTGTCAACAAAACCAATGACACATTTGAAAACGTTGGTATGACGTTGTTTCTAAGACTAAGTTTGTTTACATCAAATGGATGAGATACAATATGGGAAGGTTTTGACATTTGGTATTTAAGACTTTTTAAAACCTAATTAAAAGAACTGAAATTTGCATGCATTATGTTATACGTTAATGTGGGTGGCGAGGGTGTGCGGGGGATGTTGATTTTAATGTTAACTTTGTCTTTTAAGTTTTTACAACAGTAATTTTTTAACACACAAAACTTAGCGCATTAAAAGCTGTTTGTATGAAGAAACTAATCGATGTTTCAGCATGAGTTTAGAAATGAATGCATGGTACAAGCAATGTAGCAATGTTTTCCAAATTAAACGTGACCTATATATTACAATGCATTAAAATGATCTCTCCTGACATTACACTTCCTGCAGCAAGCTTGTTTAGTTCTTTAAAGTGCAATGTTTTGATTGCAATAAGTTAATATAAAAAAAAACTTACTTAAGTTCACCTAATCATTGTATAATATCAACGTGATTGTTTTCCATAAACTTTCACCGTGTATTATGTTACGTTGTGGGTGTGCGGGGGCTGTTGATGATGTTTAACACACAAAATTTAGATTATTAAAAGTTGTTTATATTAAGAAACTTATAGATGCTTCAGCACGAGTTTACAAACCATGATTACATTGTATAAGCATGGTAGTTTTACTTTATCATAATTTATAAAACGTGACGGAAAAATTTCCCGTCGCTTAATTTTTTTTGCGAATTTTTGCGTAATTTTTTTTGCTATATTTTTCCGTGTTGATACGCAGTTTATACTCAACACTCGTGAAAATTAGAAAAAACTCAAAATTTAGTGAAAACACTCCGCCCTTCGAGCGACGTGTTTCCACACAATTTCTCGTTTTCCCAATTTCCACTCGTGTTGATGTAACTACATATCAACAGGGAAAATTTATTAAATATAACGTTTTGTTGTAAAATTACAGCGACATAAAGGATAAGCTACACGACACGACTGTCTGACACGGATTGTAATTCTGGTGTATGAAAATGAGTTGTTCATCCGCAACTTTCAACGCGGAAATTTCATGCACTACATCGCTATTTCCACTCGTCCAATTATTTCTGTCATGTATTATGTAAATGTTAGGTTATATTCATGTATGTTCATAACATAGTATTTCTAAATTCTGAACGCTCATTTACCAAGAGTCGTGTTGATATAACTGAATGTCAACACAAAAATTTCTTGCAGCTCTCTTGTTCAAAGCTATTGTCCTCTATATTCTTTGTGCTATATTATAAGAAATATAAAACCTTTTCCGCATTCATATACAGTTATATCAACATTCGTAAAAGTTGAAAAATCCGGTGTCTTATGTTGAGAAAACAGCCTGCTTTACGCTCAAACCTGACAAAAGCTATTTATTTCAAAACAAAAAGAGCAAATCCGGGATAGAAAAGCTGGTTAAAAGCTGAATGCCCCCGCATTGCGTTGTTTAACGTTGATTATCTATTGTGCACTGCTAAATGTGTGGGAGGCATGAGGAAACTTTTTACAAGACAACTGTATTGTAAAAAACATAAATAAAAAATTATTGCAACATTTAAAGTTAAAAATATACTAGCTGAATCTACTATAATGGTGTGGAACTCAAGTTGCAAAATTATCTTTATTGCATCTCGTAAATCTACTAGTCATTGCGTTTGCAAGTTTTTATTTGGAGGAGTGTGGGGGGGGGGGGGGTTTGTTTTGATAAACAATTGTTTGTTGATAACAAGACTTGTGTCTAGGAATAAGAAACATCCTCTATGTATCAGACATTTTTACCAAACAAATTATGCCGTGGTGAACGTATCAACAAAACTCTTGACACGTTTTACCACGTTGATATGACGTCGTTTCTAAGACTAGAATATGTGAAGATTTTGACATTTGGTGTTTGAAAGACTTTTCAAAACCTTATTTTAAAGAACTGAAATTTCTAACCATTTTATTTGCAGCCATGTAGTACTGTCCTGGAAAATAATGTAGTTGATCAAAATCATAAGACGTGACTGATTACAATGCATTAAAATTATCCCACCCGACATTACACAGCTAGCATGAAGCTTGTGTTAATCTTTGAAATGCAATGTCTTGATTGTAATAATCTATTATCATTACATGAGTTCTCCTAATCACTGTAATGCCACGATAAAGAATTGTTTTCCATAAACTTTCGATCGTGCATTGTTATACGTTGTGGGTGGTGAGGGTGTGCGGGGAATGTTGATCTTTATGTCAACTTTGTCTTGTAATTTTTTTTACAACAATAACTTTTTAACACACAAAATTTAGCGTATTAAAAGTTGTTTGTATGAAGAAACTAATTTACAAATGATTGCAATGTTTTCAAATCATAAGACGTGACTTATTACAATGCATTAAAATGATCTCTCCTGACATTACTGCACGTCTTGCAGCAAGCTTGCTCAGCTATTTAAAATGCAATGTCTTGATTGACAATATCTGTTATCAATGAACATTATACCCGTATAACAACCACGTGAAAGATTGTTTTCCACAAACTTTCATCGTGCATTATATTACGTTGTGGGTGCGCAGGGAATTCAGGGAACACACAAAATTTAGCATTATTAAAAGATGTTTATATCAATAAATGATATTGATAGCTCAGCAGTTTAGAAACCATGTTCTATAAACATAGTTGCATGTTAAACATGTACGAGACGATCGATAAAACACTTGTTTCCCTAATGTTTACCGCGTAATTTAATATTGAAATATAATTCTCAATAAAGCTATAGCTACTATAATTTGTAAACATGCATCATAAAAATACATATCACCAATATAACACAGCCATATATAATATGTCCAACTGGTTTCTATAGCGAAATGACGTTTCCTATCGTTGGTAGCAAGTATAGAAAATTTCTTACAGAGTGTTTTTGCATGGTTAGACGTTTAAGTTTTTATCATTAATACATGATATTTTATGACTATATTTATTTGTATATAGCTGCAGGGAAATTTAAATTAAAACTTTAGGTATCCGCTTTTAGATTGTTTAAGTTGTAAAGGATGGTTAACACTGCATGTCAAAGCGTCAAAGCAAGTTTAACGATGCGTTCGATAAAAACTCAGACAAATTTCTCTTAAATAATTTTCGCTCCTATACCAAATCAGTGGGAATTTATTGGCAATTATATTTGGCAATTATATATTATTGGCAAATATATTTGGCAAATATTAAAGGAAGTGGTGCATGCTGCGTGCTAAGTGCGATGGAGGAAAAAATATTACTTAATAATATCAATCATAAAGCAGTGACATTAAAAATATAAAGTGAAACACTATTTCATTCATTAATTCATGGATTGTAGAACAAAAATTCAGTGATCCACGTGAGACACGAGGAAGAAATTTTGGAAATATATAAGAAATAATTCAAAAGTTATTTAGAGTATGGATGTCAGTAATAAAGTAATATAAATCGTTATATAATCATAATACGCTTGATAATGCAAATTAACTAAAAATTAATGGAGAAATAGAAAGGTTTTGAAAAAGATTGTATATTGCTTTTCGTGGTTCACAAACTATTATGTATAATGAATAGCGGGGGAACAGGCTGCTATTTGATGACATAATAATTACAATTAACTGTTACGAAACTAGCAACCATTAACTGCAATTATTATATTGTCAAATAACACCCCCCCCCCCCACACCCCACGCACAAGTCATTAGAATCGTTTCCACAGGGTGGTAAGGGGGGTTGTGGATCACGTTTCACAGCGTGGAAAAAAACAGTTTCACAATTCACGCGTCTTAAAAAAACAGCTTCACGTTTTATCTACATTACAGTTTGTTTAGAGATCTATACATACTATATACCGCGTTTATTTATTACTCTCAATATGTATAATCCTGAAAGAAGTATCCACCTCTGAAAGAGCTTCCGAAGAATTTTACTCTGACTTGAACATTGAACTCATAGTTCAGGAGCTTGACATCTACTATTCTCATTTCATGAAGCAATTTCAGTGAGAAATACAGTAGTGCCTCACGGGCGTAGAACAAACCCCTTCACGGCACCAAAATCAAGCATTTCACACGAACAGATATTAGCCAATCACGGCTCACGAAATACCCTTTACCATCGTCTACTATATATTAAATGAGGATGGTATGAAGATATAAGTGATGGACATTTTCCCCCCACTTATCAAAAATTGTAAGCAATTTTAACACATTTTGGATTCATGCTGGATAAAAGTTTAACCTCGGGCGCCAATACAGTACGTTTTTTCTCGTCTAACTACTTGGCGTCGCTACAATTGCATAATCGACGTGGTATCCACAGCATATACCCAACGTGCCATAGTTACAAGGATTTGTGGTAAAACTACAGCGTCATGCGGGCATAAACGACGCGTCGACGCGATTGTCTCTATACGAACTACCATGATTCTGATGTACTGTATGGAAATGAGTTGTCAAGCCGCAACTCTTGCCTATCATTTCAATGACGAACATTGAAATGTGATCAGATGACATGTTATCACATACAACAGAGTAAGGAGCAATAACGATGATAAATTCTAAAATTAGCGCACTAGCAAATTAAAGGTTATTAAACTTCAAGCGTATGCAAAATGGGAATTAAGTAGTACCTTTTTCTGCTTCCCCGTTAACATAAGCCACAAAAATTGGCTGCTCGAATACTTGATAGGAGGAGCAAATGTGACCTAATCAGGAGAGGAAATCATACAAACGCCAAAATTCAAGCCTGGAACAAGCAGTTGACAAAAATCAACAACTGATGATGTAGGTTCGATTTCTACCGTAGAATCAATAGTTGGTAAGTTATCTCAACGGCCTGTCAGAACTCGGTTTCAGTTTCGACATGTATATGATTTCCATCATCGAGTAAATTTTCCTTTCGAAATCATCGAGCAGTGAGTAAACTACCAGAACATAATAAATGATCTAGAATAATAGAAAAACTTACTAAATACTCGTTCATCGTTGATTTTCTTCACGACAAACCAAAGTCCAGCAGGGAAAGTACACGCAAGAATATGAAGATCAAAAAAGAACGACACCCACGTGGTCGGCTGATGTTCCGATACTGAGGCTATGATAGGAATATGTATCTTCGCATACCTAAATCAAGCATAACAAATTTATCTCAGAGTAACGTGCAGTGAGAAGCTAACAAACTGTAGACTATTTGTAACGATATTAACAGAGTACGATGTTTCGAGGCCTTTCGACAAGAAGTTCGCAGGCGAGCGACTTCACTCGAAACGACGAATTCTGTAGCAAGTAACAAGGTTTAGTCACTCTAGCATATCTACAGCTCGATAGATAGCGAGTAGAAAAACAACAATTTTTCTTCAAAGACAATTTGTAATAGTGGTTTTGGGTTAGGGTTAGGAACCTTCAATCTGGGTAAGAAGAACGAAATATCTCACTACATCTAGAAATAGGATCCAACGTTTGGTGGCGAGATGTTGTAAAATATGGAAAATATAGCCCTGCGAACTATGTATTTGTATTACGAATGGAAAAAGTTGCCATTTTCGCGGCAATTTCAGCTCAAAAATTTACAAAAATTTGAAAACCTTGCAGGGCTATATTTTCCACATTTTACAACATTTTGCCACCACACTTTGCAATTCTACTAATTTTAAGATGCTCTTTCTAACTGTAGTAAAAATTTCGTTCTTCCTGTCTAGTTCGACCTTTAGTCCATTATGCAAATTGTCCATTAGATTGCTCGCTGTCAATTTTATGCGCTGATATATAGTCAACTGATTTTTATGCGTTGACAGTAGAAGTCTTGAGCTCGAAATGTAATTGTTAAATAGTAACGTATAACAAATTTATGTTACATAAACTATACTTCGTATTTCGATACAAATATATTATAATATATAAGATGAATAAATTACCCAGTATCATATAGAGAGTAAAATCGTCCACTCCATGGGGCAATATAACCTAAAAATATTCCAACGTTACAGTGTTATAAGGCAGTAAAATATCCAAAATTATTGTGTATTAGATATGTTGTTGTTCGCGTATTTGCATGTCTGCGTATTTAAAATGAAAAATAGGACTTTGGAAAAGTCTAATTAATGTGTACTTAAACCTTGCCCAGACGACAATTTAATAAAATACAAAATAAAACGTATTACGAATAAATACATCTTGTAAACTCAATACTCGAGTTAAAAAAAAAGTTTGAAACTGTAATATTTCAAAGGTTTCTTCTTTAAGTCGAGTATTGAGTTTACAAGATGTGCACGTCACTGGCGGATCCAGGGTAAGTCAAAATAAATTATAGCAGCTCAATTTTAAATTCAAAATAACTTCATAACAATGTCATAGGTTATGAATTTAAAAAGAATAAAATCTAACCAATGAAGTTGCTTTGAAGGTATTTTAAAATGTAAATATATCCTAGAATAAGCTGTGGTAATTTATTTTGACTTACGCTAGATCCGCCACTGGTGCACGTAAATTTTCCTTGAAACTAACGTGTATGTTTTCGCTTGAAAATACAAAATTTCCTGAAATCTTGGTTATTTCCACGACAAAATGTGCTTTTTTCTGTTTAAAGTGGCATAGGCTATAACATCTTAACTACAGTCAAAACATTTTGACTTATCTGTCGCATGTTAAGTAGCATAAGTACCCCAAGGCACGGGCAAATTTTGCACCGATTCTCTCCATTTGATGGATGGGAAACAGTGGGTTAGTAGTTTGGTTACTGAGTTTGGTGGCGTAACGTTGTATCAGGGGAGGGGTCAGAGATTTGTAAAGGCCCCTTGGTACGTGTGGTAAAAAAACACGAGTCAGGTGCCGAGCCTGTCCAAATTTAGAGAACGTTGGCCACATCCTGGCCTTTGAAGGACAACTTTACGGTATTCCCAACTTCCAAAACGACATTATAACATTTTCGTTCCTTAGAAAGCTCCCTGACGATTCGTTTCTGCCTTGTAGCCCGAGCAATGCCCCCCCCCCCCCCCCATTTAGTTTGGTGCTCTTGAGACCGCCTGACCTGAACCCACGACTGTGAGTGATGCACGGGCGGCACATTTGATTAGCGGGTTTCCTCTAACCATTGAAAACAGCAAGTCGAGTCTGGTATTTGATGCAAGTAGAGTTCTCGTATTTGTTTTTTTTTCTGTGCTGCAATAGTTTTTCTCCGGGTATCCCGAGTTTTCTTAAATGTACCAGCATGCAGGCAGACAAACCAGTTTAAAAGTACTATACAAACTGCAAGTAAAATAAAGTTTAGTAAAATGAAGTCAGTAAATGTTAATGAAGGGTGAACATACCAAAATACGTAAGCAAAACAACGACAGCAAAAACTAATCCAGCGACTGCTGCGACCAGAACGTGAAAGAGTTGTTGAATTTCCGACCAGGTTGCGTGATCTTGAAGAAACTTGAGGAAAGCATACGCTTGGAGCAGAGCGAATACACCTGATAAAGAAATAATGAAATCGTACTAGAACGTAGAAAATTCATAAGACATTGTCATTAAAAATTCAGACTTTACATCTGTTTAGTAAGCATATTAAACGATTGAATACATACGAAACTGCTTGCACATGCATGTATGAATTAATATCTAAAAAATTTTTTGATGTGGTAATAATCAGTGATTACCAGAAGGCATTCAAAAATTAAGAGATGCGACTACAGCATTACAAATAGTCTGCGTAGCAGCCGGACAAGTTTAGGAGGGAGAAGATTTCATGCAGGCGAACGAATGGTCTTACCCTGCCCCCCCCCCCCCCGCATGAAATCCCTATATTACAAATACAGTAGCACGATCGTCTTGGCTGAGTGGTCGTCAATATTTCGCACTAGTTTTATGCAAGAATAAGATAGCCAAAATCCAACCAACCAAAAATATGAAGTTCTGTGCTACAAAAAGCGTCCTAACTGACAGAGTAGAAAGATGTTTACACATGCGACGGTGGGCTTCGCCCAGACTACAGATGATTGGAGAGGATGTCAAAGAATGTTGTTATCACCGTGATCATTATAAGAAATTTGTATTTTTAGTACGCGTGTTCAAAATTACAAAGTAACATTACGCACCACGTTAAAAGTATAGTGTGCAAAAAATTGTCTGTAACTTTATCTGTCCTTTATCTGTAACTATTATAGCGAAGGCGCTCGTTTTTTTAGCAATACAGTTATTTTGAGCCTTCATGTACAGGTAGTTTACAATCCACGATCACGGAAAAGATGGCGGATGTATATTTTCCTAGTCATGCGGTCGAAAATCCTTAAAGAAAGTGAATGGATGTCTTTTGAAGGATAGACGTAAGACAGGAGGTCGATTTGTTTGTTTTGCAAAAATTTCGCATCATTACGTGATCTTGTGTTATCTTTATAAATTTATTCAGTAATTTTTATTGGATGTTAGCCGTGCATTTTGGGAAAATGTACATGCAGCCATCTTTTCGCAATCGCTGATTGTCGCCGTCTGGGTTGAATTTTTTAAAATAATTGTGTGGCCGCACAAATATTTTTCCATCGTTGCTAAATTTAACACAGGTATTTTAAACTGCCAATAATCCAATGACATGGCAAGCAGTTAATAAATAAAGCAGGGCACGGTAAATCAATTTTATAACTTTGTTCCTTCTATAATAGAAAAAGTAAACTATGTAGCGTTAACCGAAATGGGGCCCAACGACTGACTCTGATTCATATTAATCTGACACTGCAACAGAACAATGAAAATTCGCTCTATCAATTGAGCTAACTGGGATTGGTAGCGAGTCTTATCCAATTCAAGTGCACGAAATATTTTCGGAGTGACTTAATTAACGCTTGTCTTTGAGGACGCGCAGTGTTTCGATTCTATTTCAGCACCATCCTCAGAGATATAAAAAACTAGATTCATACTAATCTGACACTGCAGATAACAAGGAAAATTCGTTATCTCAAGCGGGATTCAAACTCCTATCTTGGGGTTTCTAGTTCGAATCCCGCTCGAGACAACGAATTTTTCGTTGTCTTCTGCAGTGTCAGATTAATATGAAATCAATCTAGCTTTTCATATCTCTGAGGATGGTTCTGAAATAGGACTCACTCTGACGTGATATGCAAACGATGAATTGGTTCAGATTTGTTACTTTTGCTTTTAATTCGGAATACACAATCGAAAATAAAGAAGAATTTCTTTACCAGCAGAAGCCATATGTTCACTTGTTCTGATTGGTTGGAAACCAACAAACGGCACTTGCATTGACAAAATAAGCCCCATTATAAAAAACGTCGAATACGCTATAAAAAATAACAAAACGTGTTGTTTTCCATTAGAATTGAAAAAGGGATGTAACAATTATGTATCTTTCTGTGAGCACAGTATTAAGATTATAAACATCTACCTTTATATTACAAATCTTCAAGCACATGGCTAGAGTATTACAATTTTATGCGACTGGTGAAAACTTTCCTGCAAGCGCTGCTCGCCTATTTTTTTTTACCCCTGAATTGAAAGCACTTTTCTTAAATACGATCAAGGCATAATTCTATAATCTAGGCTTATCTCAGATATAACACGGTCATCTACAATAGATGCCAGGGAGGAGATGGGGGCATATCCCAGTTTTCTTCAATATCATTTTTCAGATTCGCACAAATCCGTTGAAAAAGCATTTTCCTGCCACATTTGGAAGGTAAGCAAGCTTCAAACAAGAAATGACTACTCATCAATGATATACAACACCTAGGTGGCTCAATATATACATATAGTAGGGGGAAATGTTGTGTAATCACTATCATTAAATAAATCATTTATTTTATAAACTTAAGTGTTACTTATATAAAGTTTTTTGTCAACAGAGAAAAATGATATTACTTTAAACACATGTAAATATATGATATAAGCCACTCAAAAACCATGTACTACTAGGAAATATGTTTGATCAATCAGAGAATGTGTTGTAAAATGTGTAATTTTTTTAGGATAAATGAAATTTATTTCACAACAATCATGAAATATTCTCTATTTATGTTACAACTATAGATTGTATTGTCTCTTACCCACATAAATACGGTTTGAAAAACGTCCCATAAAAAGAAGGAAGAAAACATGTAGAGGAATAAGATTGATTATAAAAACATAGCCACCCCAAGCCGAAACCTAAATAAACAAACATGAATACTGCATAAATAAACACTAGAGTTTTTGCATGCAGATATATATTCTGTACTTGATTATTTCAATTGTTTACCATGTAGAAATATGCAAGGGATGCTGATGCTGACCAGAATATTGATCCCGTCTTAACAGATTTTATCTACAGGGAGAAATTAATATTATTTACATGACACATTATACAATCAATAATTAACTAACTATAGATGTGATTACTGTATGCTGTCAATTAAATGCTACTTCTTTTTCTACTTAGCTACGTGGCTAGCCTACATAGTTTTTTCTTGCCACTGTCTGCATTATATATTAATACTATATACAGGCTACTCAAAATTGACTAGCCAAAAGCTGATTATGAACAATCGCATTAATAAATGGTCATCTTACCCACAAAAAATAAGTAAACTGCAAAGCAAATATTGCTATCCCTTCGTTATCATAAGATCCTGCCACAGAACGTGATATATAACCAGGAGCTAAAAGAGTTTAACATGAAGATCATGTACAACACAGATTTTGAAACAAGGCAAATAAAGTAATACTACCAGGGAAGCTGTATTAAGGCTTGTTCAGACATTCATATTATTACATTTTCATCCACAATAAATTGATAAAATATGAGATCCATTCACAATGTGGGATGATACGAAACCAAAATGATAATCAATTTAGATACATGTGGGTGGTCAAGAGTCCTGAATCAAGCAATTCATATACAAACAAATCTGTACAAAGCACAAGGCATACACATGCAATAAATAAAGTCTTCCATGAAATATTAATATGTTGTATAGTGAGATAGACCAAGGATATAAGCAACAGTACCAATTGCAATAAAACATGCAGCAAAGAGGCCAGCTCGAGAATTCCACAGCTCTTTTGTTAGAAAATATGTTGCTATTGCTGTTAGTCCACTAAAATAAAAAAAATAAAAATGGGTTTACTCTATAAAATATGCACTTATTTATTATACTATATAGATAAACTGATAAAGAATTGACTCTCGTAGACTTGTTGTTTGGCTTAATGCAATAGAACATACCTGTTGCTCAAAATTGTCAAGTCACATGCCTAATTTATTTTTTGAGCTTAATTCATTGTTTTTTGTCGAACATTATGAAGCTGTTAAATTTAGGGCATATAGGAATGAACAGCTGACCCAGTAGTATGTTTTTCAATACTTAAAATTGCAAAACAATGCAAACTGAATAGATACCTGAAACTTGGTGCTAGGAATACACAGACATCTCGGATATGTACTGTGATATTTAACATGTTTAGGAATCTATGTAGAGCAGCTGAAGTCACCATCAAACCAGGAAAGACCTAGAACAAAACAAATGTCATTCCAATAGGTTCCTTTGAATGTTCAACTAATATAACAATAGAATTGACGTGGCCAAAAACATATTTATGCCCAAGAACATCAACTCTATTACTATTATAATAGCTTTAAAGCCCTTTTAATGATTAACTTTAGCTTTGTTTTTCAAAAAAGCAACTACACTTAAATGGCTTCCGACTATTTATACATTGGCTATTACGTCAGTGGGCTAAAATATATTATAGCCCGCTGATTTGTTTATTTTAGCTCGCAAAATACGTCACAATGCTCGCTAAAGTTATTATAATAAGAGTATATAATTACACAAGATGTATCAAAAAACATAATCGAACTTTGGAGTGCTCTGACACGTTCATTAATAATTTAATCTGCAGAAATCATCTGATCATTGGAAAGGAATAACCGATCAAAATCCTATATTTCCACATCTAAAATTCCATTAATCACTGACTTGCCACACAAACAATCAACCTGGCTCACTGTATAAGATGCATTAATTCTTACAACATGAGCTAAAATTTGTCAATTTTAATCCCCAAATGGAATCATATTTCAACAGATATGCAATAAATTCCCAACAGTGAAAAAATGCAATTTTAACAGGCAATTTTATTTGATTTGTATTGGCTTAGTTGTTCCTCAAATTTTACAACGACTGTGACATTCAAAAGCTAAATGACTGGTCTTTTGAACTATGAAAGAATTATTTGTGTACATTTAATATAGAGCATCCTGGAGCACTATATATACATTTATTTAATACAATCAAATAATAATATGAGACGAAAAGTCTAACAATTATTACAATTATCCACAGTTGTTGACCATGCATGCAACCATGAAACAAATTAGCATACTATACATTGTTTGCAGAATATTATATTGGTATACATTTCTAAATAATTAATTAGTTAATATTTAAACATATCCAAAAAAACTACAAGTATTGTAAATAACGTTTTTCACTCACTGTGCCACCAACAATCCTGCCAAGCGGATACCAGGCTCTCTCATCAAACCAGTTGAGAAAATTATAAAATCCATGAGAAACTAAGTGATGGGTGGCTCTATAGTTGAACCTATAGAATAGAAAAAATGTTAATGGCCAAACTAAAGTAGTTCAAATACAGTGGTCAAACTAAAGTAGCTGGCAGAACTCCAGTGGCCAGGCATCCATGATCAACTGTGTAACACCATATAGATGCAGGTGACTTAGAATAGCTATGAGCAAGTTCTCCAAATCAATTGAGTTGAAGCAAACTATAAACCAAACAGAGCAATGGAAAGTACTGGCAATCAATTGAAATGACTGGCTGGATACCAAGGGGTTTTGCCATAAAGTTTGTTTATGAACTCATTAAACTATTCAGCTATGTATCTTGCCTCCTCAATTTTTAGCTATACTTTATCTACTGACTACATCGTGTATACCAAAATAACATTTACTAATTTCAAATGTTTTTGGAAAGCCACATCAACTTTAAGAAGCCACACATAAAAAAGAAGGTTGAAATACCAATGAAAGTAATGAACTACAATGGAATACGGTTCTACTCAGCATTTCACAAAAGATGTTCATTTCATGCACACAATTCAAATACTTCATGAATACTATTGTCAAACAGGGCAGCCCAGTTTCTTGTATGAATGGAATATCAACTTTTATAATTAAAAATTTAAATTAGAATATGAGATGATAGGTAGCTAACTAGACATCTCAACATGCAGCAACTGGGCTCATATGAACAGGCCTTGATAATTAATTGAATAATAGTGTGCAAGATTATTATGATCATGTGTTACTACTTTATGAATGTTCCAAACAGATTGAAATTGGACTGGGAATGCTTCCTAAATGCTCATATCTTATTTGGATGCTGGTTTATAGTTCAGAATGTATTAACAGGATTTTACAACTACACCGGCCTGCAAAAAGGCAATGAGTAGTGATAAAAGACTTGTAAATTAATAAGAATTTAGATTTAATTTTTTGTAAATATTTTTAAGAATGAGGAATATTCTTTGTTCTTAAACATATTTGCAAAAATTTACAATATCATAAATTTATAAGTCTTATATATATCCCTACTCATTGTCTGTTTGCAGGCATTGACAAAAAATGCATGTGTGTTAACAATGGCAGATTTTCATTTTTTTACAGTTGGGATGGAATAATTTAAGGTTTTGCCATTCTTGATGATGATTCAAAAGGGGCATGAAATGTCAAACAAGGGCGTGGCAACATTTTAATAAAGCCTACACACTTTCTGAAGAGGGTGAAGAAAATTTAAGGGGTTAACCCCCAGACTGCTAACTTTGCGTTGCGCGCGGAATATATTCCGCGCGCAACGCTCTCCGCGCGCAACGCTCGTGAGCGCACCCGCGCAAATGTTGTTGCACCCGCACACTTTCATTCAGAAATTTGATCGCCCATGCTAAAACCAGAATGCTTTACATGCAATTAAGTCAAAATGCTCTGAATGCTGGCAAAGCATGCTGGTCTTAGTAGTTAAATAGTGCTACAAAACGCGATTATGGGTATGGTCTATTTGTCGTGTATTATTAGCCAGCCTTCCAATTTGTCATGTATTAGCAACCTGTCAAATTTTGCAACAACACCAGGTGTTAAATACCGTCTTGCCCTTCCACGCATGCATTTTGAGATTGCAGACGCGCATATTAGCGATTGGAAAAATATCTTCCGCGTGCAGCTAGCAAAGTTAGCAGTCTGGGTTAACACCCCCCCCCCAGAAAATCCACCTATGTCTATTAAAATACTAGTCTGAGAATCCCTCTGATTAATTTCATTGCAAACCATCATTGTATGATCTAAAACAAGCATCATTGTTTCAAACTTGATAAAATACTTTAATTTTCATCTGGCTACTGTATAATGTCAACAGTAACAGCTGTTAATTTATACTTTGTACTTTGCATGATATTTGTGTATTTTATTCCAAAAATCCATAAAAATAACTATTTTCAACACTATTGCAGCCCACTAACAACTTAAGATACCAAGAAAATACCTACACTAATCTACAGCAATATCATCCCTGTATACAACAACGAATAGAGTACATTGCACACAAAGGAAGTAGCGAAAATTTTATACGATAATACTGCTTCACATTCAACTCACCATGGGTCAAATTCATGAATGATACTCTCAAAACGGATGATTGCAAACAAACGGCTTGCAAACCCAACTAGCCATGCCAAAGATAAAACGACAAAACACAAAAGCGACTGAATCCCAAATGCTTGGTTTTTATTACTAAGCCCTTTGCTCGCCTCCATTTTGAATTCTTGACATGTGGACGTGCAACACGTTTTCGGACAAATTAAAAAATTAACCAATTGAAGCTTAGGAATATATCACGTGACTACATAATACAAGCACATAGCCAGTGTTGCCAAGTCTGGGATTTTATTCTGAGATCTCGGGATTTTTAAATTAATCAGATGGGATGTTTTGGGGATTTTTATTTTAAAAACTCAATCTCGGGATTTTTTTGGGATTTTTCAAAACTCCAAGTTGTAAATTTAGTAATCAAGTTGTTGGTGAAATTGGCTGGTTGACAATAACAAACGATTTTAGAATAGACAGTTCATGCGCTCGTCAAAAGCGAGAGGCCAAAAACACACAATAAGAGGCCCGAGGTCTAAATTGCGCAGAGACTGGGAACATAAGAATGAAAGCTGGTAAGAATTTCGGGATTTTCAAGGAAATCTCGAGATATTTAGCGAGCTTACTTGGGATTTGTACAAAATTACAGTTGGCAACGCTGCACATAGCATTGCATTAATACAGGGCCAGTTGTTCAAAAGACGGTTGGTTAGCTTTTCTTGCTTCAACTTGTCTGGATCAATAGAAGTTTTGGTTTCTGAAGTTTTGAAAAAAAAAGGGAGATAAAGAAACTAAAACAGTGGGTTAAACTTTAACCCAGGATTAGCGCTAAGTTAGCTTTGAACAACTGGCCCCTGTAGACAATTTTTTGCTTGTCTGTTTTTTTTTTAACTTTCTGGATCAACAAGTTATATGCGTATTTGTTATTGGAAGTAAATTTTTAAATTAAGACTTTGACACATCGTCATGCGTTCATGCGTCCACATTATGTAATTCATGATCTCCTATAATTGAGGGTGCTTAAGGGGTGGGGGCTCGGATCACGTTTCATGAGAGGAAAAATATCCATTTCACATTTCACAGGTAAAAAATTAGTAATTTCACGAAATTTAATGAACTCGTTTTTAACTGTGTAAATTTAATGCCTTTCTTAACCCGTCAGCCTTAAAAAGCACCGTTGAAAGCTCAAATTCGGACAAATTTTTGTAAAAAATGCCAACATATGTAGGAAAAAATGAAGAAAATAAATGCATTTAGTAAAATTGTTGTAACCAATGCATTGCACTTTATTCTTTAGCACATATCCCTACTCGTCCAGCTGCCAATCACGGCTCAGGAATAGGCATGTAAATCACATTTCGCGACACAAAAAATCGTCAAATCTCATTTCACAACAACAAATATTGACAATTCACGGCTCACGAAAAAACCCTTTACCACCCTCATAATTATGGCATGAAAATCTTATTCATTTTATATTGTGCAAATGCAATACAGCAAAAAAAAAATAATGAAAAAGGTTTGGAAAACTATTTTTCATAAAAGCACTTGTTGTGTCAATGGCCCGATTTATACTAGAGACGGATGATCCGTCTGGACGAACTTGGCCAAGAAAAAATAGTTCGTCTTATAATTTGACTGTGTATAAACGCGGGCAAGCAGACGGATCATCCGTCTGTTCAGACGAATTTGCTCGCGTAGTTCCTTGGCGTAGTTCGTCTTGACGGATGAGCCGTCTGCTTGCCCGCGTTTATACACAGACGAATTATTAGACGAACTATCTTTTTACGTAGTTCGTCTGGATAGTTCGTCTTGTGTTTACACTTTGACGGATGATCTGTCAGTGGTCAGACCCTGTCACCCTGGGTCAGACGGATGATCCGTCTTGACGGATATTCGTCTCTAGTATAAATCGAAGATTTATATGTCCGAAGAGACTGCGATGAATTATCGACAAAACGCCGATCTTTCAACGAGAATGGGCCGAACACACATTTACAAAATATAACAAACTTTTAGAGTTGTCCTAAAATGTAATTTTTAAATTCTTGTCAAACTTTTAACCATTGTCTCACTAATAAAATGCAGTTTTGCAAGCCTGGACGTTTACTTTTTGCTTAATTTATTCATTACATTTTGATTTATTGTAAACATTATGGCTTTTTGCGAGTACAGAAATACAGAATGAGTGTCGAAGAAGCTCGAGCAAAGATTTTAAATTTAGCTGCAGAGGTGGCTGAAACTGAAGACTATAATGTTCCCATACGACTTAAACAATTGCAAGGTACCCCACAACATCTCATAAATTCGCATTTCTATGTATAATAGCATTTCAGCTTTTATAGAGTTGGGGAGAGGGGGGCCGATGGGGTCACTTAAGAGAGCGTGGAGGGAGTATTTGTTTCCTGTTATCAAGGACGTAACCAGAACTTTCAAATTGAGAGAGGGAGGACTATAGCTGTATTAAATTGGTGTCAATGGCTTGATTGCCCACCTATGGTGTCCACAACATTTTCACATAGCTTTTACCTCATTTTTTGGCATCACCTTGTCTTTGCTGTACCTTTCAGGGGGAGGGGGAGGAGCTGTGGCTCCCTTGGCCCCTCCTAGCTATGTCTCTGCCTGTGTATATGCACAAGTCAATGATTTGCCCCTTGTGCAGGATCAGGCATACCCATGGGAATTGACAGCTGCTTTGGGAAAGTTTCGCCAAAAATGTCAAATTAATGTGGATATACCCATAGGGCAAACCGCTGATTGGACTTTGGTGAGTGTCATAATGGTGCTCTAGATCACTTCAGCTTGACAGTTTTTACTTTCCACCATATGCTGTACTCTTTAGTTTTCAGTAACCACGAAGTGATAAAGTACAAAAAAAAGGAAACTGCAAATAATTTCATTGTGATTTAATATCACCATTTTGACTATTAAATATATGATGTTGATATTAAGGTTGCTCAGTGCAATTTTTTCATAAAACAGAAAACTCGTGATTAGATCTGTATTTTTGGACTGTTGTTACTTGATGAACAAGAAAGGATATTGTACGGATGTAGAATAACATCTAATAAAAGGTTTGAATTTTTCACAAAAGCTACACCACTGCTGTTGCTATGGCAACGTTGATGTTTCAAGATGGTGGATATTTTAGCTTTAAAGGTATATATATGATATCAGTGACCCCCAAATTTTATTTCATAAAATGATTAGTTATACTCAATTGCTTGACAATGTTTACGTAATTTAAGCTAATTGAGTGTACCAAGAGAAAATTATTTTACAAAATAAAATTTGTCTTTTGGGGGTCACCGATATTGTCCACCGTCTTCAAAAATTTATGGTTGCCATAGCAACAACTGTTTTGTAGCTTCTGTACAAAAACTCAAACCTTCAGATGCTGTTTTACATCAGTATGATACTAGTTGTTGTTCATCTAGTAATAACAGTCCGAATCTAAATCATTAATTTTCCATTTTATACAAAACTCTATTAAGCCACCTTAAATCATAACGAAATTATTCAGAGCTTCCATTATTTTGTATTCTTTAGAGACACACTCTGTCTCTCATGTGAGTAATTATATAATGATAGGTAAATTGTGTAAATTGTCTGTTCTGGTAAAGTGATTTAGTGTTACAGGCACAGGTGCCAATGAAATGCATTGGGAAATTGCTGTCTTTTTAGAGTGTAAGGGGTCAAGGTTAACTACTTTCTTCTGTCTCAATTCTTATAATGATTTATTTGACGTACTGTATTTCTGTTTCATCAATTTTAGAAATTCTCAGTGAATATCCTTCAGGAACAGAACTTGGAGCCAAAATACGACAAGATATCTGGAATTATGAAGTTCTGAATGTTTGTTCACTTGGTAAGTTTATTCAAGTTTGGAGATAATTCTGTGTTAGATACATGATAAAAGACACTAAGACACCTTGAGAGGGAACCCAAATATGCAACTTTCAACTCGTAAAGAAACAAGGAACAAGTATTCATTGGTAATTTTCTAAATTACTATATTAATTACTACTTGTTACCTATTGGAGATAAATATATAATGTCTGAGTAGAGTAACCAATCAAATGACAGCATTTGCAATAGTATGTTGGTGTGATTCTACTAAGTATATAACAAATGTACTGTAGGCACCTTTCTAACACATGCATCATTTTAATATAGACCCCTCTTTTATAATAAGAACCTTAATTTCTCTGACACAGGCATCTCTCTAATACTGATGGCTTTCAATTTAACCACCATCCTAGTACAGACACCTCTCTGATATTTTAGGGAGTTCTCTAATATTATGTAAACAACTCCATTATAGATACCCTCTAAATACAAACTTGTACCTTGCATACTCTTCTCTGATGTGCATACTAAATACACTTCTGTACACAGATCTCTTAACTGCATGGACCTTTTTAAATGCATACACCACCCCGCTTCAGATATCTTGCATTCCTTTAGTGTTACTAAAACCCTATTTGGCTATTATTTGCTGAAGGTGAAGTGATTATCTGTAATATTTACTGAGATGAAGTTGATGTAAATATTCACTGATAATCACTGAGCCTGAGGTGAATAATTGTTTTAGTTTATCATGTAGGTGAAAAATGACATAAATATGTTTCATATTTCCAAACAGCATCTGTCACATTGACAAAACAACTGGTGGCCATTTTGAAAAGAACCGTTTAGGTGATTATTGTGTCATAATCACCCAATTAGAGTAGAGAATTTTCATTTTTCACCTAGTATGTGGTTATACTAAAGATGTATATTATGTATGTGGATTTTAAAAAATTTAGCTCTCCTGCAAGATTTTTCTCCAATTGAAGATGGCTGGAGCACAGCTGCCTGTTTGTGTTCCATTCTATGTCAATGTTGTGATGGAGTTAGATTAGAAGCATCCTTAGAATTCAATGAAACATTCCTACCAAATGCTTTGGAGAATATGTTGAATGTATCATTCAAGATACAGGAGGCCTATTTGGCCACAAAGGTGAGACTTGTGCTAGTAGTTCATTCTGTTTGAATTCACAGAATTTTCTTGTTGTGGCACTAAGTGGTTAATTTGTTATCTGTAGACTCAAACAAGGCATGAACTGTACAAAAATTATAAAGATGTCACTGATTCGATATTATGGCTGCTTAGTTACGCTCCACAACTTAACATTAAAGGTAATTTTCACATTTGTTTGACATTGTTGGGGTTTAAAGCACATTTGTGACAGACATGCTGACATCTTTGAAACGATTGATTAACCATTATTTAACACTATAACAGCCCATTTGACTGTTCACCATCAGCGACACTATCAGTGTAGAACTTGTACTAGATGCAATTTCTAATCAAAAGTTCTAAATGCTTCTACTTTAGAATTCTTCATGTACAGTATAACAGAGTTATATTGTACTGTACAGTATAACAGAATTATATTGTACTGTACAGTATAACAGTTTTTAATTGGTGAATTAAATCATCCTAGTATTGGAATCTAAACGTTTGATGCAGATGTTAATGGTTGAGGATGAGGAAACGTCTTTACTGTTGCTGGTTCTTATTCACTGCATATTGAAACGAGACAGGTAAGTAATGTGATACGAATATGTCCAATATATCAGTTGCTATGAGGGCATGCCAATTCATGATGATTGTTATAGGGTAACACTGGGTGACACTGACACTGACTTACATGCATATTAATTGACGTACATAATTATAATTTGCTTTTAAACGATTTCCGACCGCAATTCATTCTGGTAAAATGTGCATCCGCCGTATTTTCATTATGGTCAATCCCTTTACTATAATTTCTTTATTAATGTACGTATATTAAAGTGTGATAATGTGCAGTGAATTGCAGTGAATTGCAGTGAAACATCTTGTATGATATACAGATTGTGTACATGGATATTACAATGCAAAATTTAACGTCATCGAATGACACCAGCAGTGTTTTCTGTTTAACTGGAAACTCTAAAAAATTAGTATAAATGTTAGTCCAAACCCTTTGAGTTTTGTTGCTGATTCCGCCTAAATAGCAACTAATCAAACAGTTTCTTTTACACATCATTTTATGACGCAGTCAGTGAGGTCACCATATATTAAATTTGATAGAGTTGAAAATTTGTAATCCAGGCATTTTAATAAATTGAATATAATTTTACAAATTATCGTGTTCTCTGGATTTTTTTATTTAAATGTTTTGAGCTTTCAATTCGGTACTTCGAGTCTTCATCAGAAAGTGTGAATGTTTGAATTTTTGCGCTGTTGTCTACGTTGTTGAAGTGTTTGGGAGCGCCTGATTGGTTGGAGATAATATACAGTATCTATCTATCTAATATATGATATATCTATCTATATCTATCATTATTATTTATTGAAAATATTTTAGGAGTTTTGATTGGTTTAGAGCTGAAGGTGAAATCGTCATACCCACTTGGTAGTTGCCCAAATTTGGGGTTGAAAATAAATATACGACATTATGACTGATTTCGTCGTCTATTGAAAACAAATATACGACATTATGACTCATTTCGTCGTATATTGACTGACCTTGTAATCTAACGATTGTTTTAAGAATATTTTTTCGTAGTCTGATTGGCTTATCAAAGTTTCCGAACAATTTCATGCTGTTCCATTATTAGCAGCTTGTGTCTTCTTACTTACAAAGCAAGCGTTTAAACCGAGTTTAAAATATTTTCAAGAAATAATAAAACAATTATTGAATTCGGTTCTCGCAGGATATGAGGAATTATTAAGGCCTCGGTAGATAACACAAACCTCTGCCTTAATAATTCCTCATATCCTGCGAGAACCGAATTCAATAATTGTTTAATCTGTCTATCTATCTATCTATCCATCTGACAATCAGTTGCTGACAATCCTGCTGTATTCCAGGTGTGTTTTAGAAAGCTTCAATGAAGAAAAGCGCAACGGTTTACTCGATGAACTTGTCTATAAAATATCTGCCTCAGAAGATATTTCTGTCGGAAGGTACTTACAGTGAACTATATCGACAAAACAAATCATTAAAATAAGTTCGTGGATATAGAACTTCAGAAAAAATAAACTGCTGAAGAAAGAAATGGATTTTTTTATATTGCGTAGGATATAGATATCCTACATGTATGCACGGATTTGAGTTTCAGCAAATCCACGTAGAAAATTTTATGTTTTCATTGAATATAGATCTGCCTGTCAGTTGTTGTTAATATTTATTGATCGCCAACCTTTCCTTGTGGAGCTTTTATCGTCACGAAAGTATAGGTACAAATGTTTTACTAAATGTTACTTAAAGTGCCTATCAAACTTAAAGTGCTTATTTATTGATTGCATTGCAAAGATCGCTTAAAATGACAGTGTAACTTCTTTGGTACAATTTTTCTAGCTCTCTTCCTCCCCGGGATTTTGAACTTTATTCGATATATAAATTGCACAACTTAGGACATCACAGTGCATAATAACGTTCAAAAAATCATCAGTTCAGATCGATCATAGTTAATAGAGCTAGATGGTTTGGAAACTCATTAGAACTACAATATAAGTCATTATCTATGTTTTTGTTCTGGTTTATGCAGGAATGAGGTCCTTCGTCGTCACGTGCGTATTGTATTTTCACCTAACTAACCAATAACAACGTTTTAGGAAATGTAGCCATGCGCGACTTGAACAATAGGGTAATTTAAGAATTCCTATTGGTGGATTTGGCGAAAACACAATACACACGTGACGATGAAGAACCATATTTTTGAATAAACGTTGACCAACATAGATAATGAGTTATATTGTTATTCTAATGAGTTTCCAAACCATCTACTCTATTAACTATGGATCGATATAGCCCGTACAAAAGTGCAGACACCAAGCGATTAATCGTAGTTTACACACGTACAGTACAGTTTTTGTTAAAGTTTTAGCATATGTTACAAAATTAGCGATCTCAAAGATACTCATTATACACCGTGATGTCATAAATTGTGTAATTTACATATCGAATAAAGTCGAATATCTCGGGAAGGAAGAGAACTAAAGAAATTGTGCCAAATAAGTTACACTGTCATTTTAAGAGATCTTTGTAATGCAATCAATAAATACTTGCATAAAATTTCGTTTCATAGGCACTTTAATTGTATTAGTTGTCCAACCAGGAGAAACATTTTTTGCTGGATGATACGAAATCTTTGTATGTTTGATATATGATTGCATACATCTTATTAGCTATTATAGACTTTTCACCTTTATTTGAAGAAAAAAGAGTATACCCGAATTGAAATTTTCATGCTCAAGAAAGCGTTTTAGGAATTATAGCTGCACGAGTATATGTCAGTATGAAATGTTTCCATGCAACATTAAATTGCAGAAGAGACGACAGTTCTCCTGGAGAAAATATGCCGCTTCCTTGCATTTTTTCCCGTTAATTCACGGGGTTTGCAGTTTAACCTAGGATATTTTCCTATAGACTTGCTTGGTAGCTTGTAAATTGGTCACAACTAGTAATTCGCATGAGTATCAGAGCCCAAGAGCAAGGAGCTATGAAGATATCAGAGGTTTCATGTACCTGGACAATCTTTCTTCGCACATGTTAAATAATGTTGTACTCTTATGTATAGAGGTTTGAAAACGTACTTGAGCAAGTGGAAAGGTAAAGGTTTTGATCCAGATTTGAAGAAATTAACAGGAATACTTGAGGCAGGAGATGTAGCGCATGCCCAACTACTGGTAGGTCTGAATCATAGTCTGCATTCAAAATCAAAGTAAAACATCTCCTTCCCTGACCTCATTCTTAATTAACCACAATCGTGTCCCATCCTAACTTCAAATTGTACAGCAACAGATTTGCAAGCTGATCCAGTTGAACCCGTGTCTAATCTTTATTCTCTGCAGAAAAAGGATCTAGCAGCGTCAGTAATTCAGGCTTATTACAAAGGATACAAAGAGAGAAGAATGCTGAAAAAAATGAAGGTTGGCGTGGTGAAATTTCAGAGACTTTACAGACGTTATAGAGCGAGAAAGCATGAAGAACGAACAGAAACAAGATGGAGGCGGGAGAGAAAGTTATATGAAGATATCTCAAGGAAAAGAGATTTTCGTCAAAGTTTAAACAAAAATCTTAAGACTCTAGAGTATTTGCCTGCGAATAAAGTCCAGGAGTATTTCATAGAAAAGCAGGAAGTTGCTGCTGTGAAGATACAAGCTGCATTTCGCGGCAAGCGAACAAGAAGACAAGTGATGGCATTGAGATATGAAAGAATGTTTGAAGATGCAGCAGTTGTTTTACAAAGACAGGTTGGTACAGTTGTTCATGTATACTAAAACCAAGTGTATATTTTATTGAATGAAATTTATGGTTGATATAACAGACCTACCTCTCAATATGTCAATATTTTTCTTGTTTATGCGTTTTTTTCTACTCTCGTGCACACACAAAATATTTTCCAGCCAAAAAAAACTGAGTTTACTGGGGAAAATCAGTTAAGGCAAAATGACGAGCGTGTTCATAGGACAGACTGGTTTCCAGTCGATATACTTGCACGCAAGGAGTCTGGCGCTAAAAAAGCATGTACTGTATATATCGCTTATAAAGGGCGGGTTTTCATATATTTCGTATGTGTGGACTATAAAGGGCGGATTTTTATCCAATGAGAAGTTGAAAATAATACACTTCTACAGATCTGAATATTTAATCCCAATATCCTGACAAGTTGCGACTGACTGAGAATTTTATGCAGTAATCATTTTGGAACCCAATGTAAATACATACTGTACCATGCACAGACACAGATTATAGCGTAAAACGTTTCGTATGAAATAAAGAAATTTTAGAAGCAAAACTAAAACTTTATCATCCAGCCACGGTCACAATTTTTTATTCACTGATAGACATGAGAATTAACTTACACGCATCATTTTAGGAAATTGTAAGGCAATTATTGTAGAAATCTGCAACAAACCTTTACTAAAACTCGACAATATAAAAGTTCGGCGGTTTTGTTTTATAGAAACTGTATTACATGCATGCCATCTTCATTCACAAAACGGAATGAAAGGTAAATTTTAGTTTTCGAAGGCTTACTTTTGCGTGGAACTGTCAACAACTAACATAAAAGATATCTTTCATGTTGGCAATTGAAACCACGGTAACATCTTAAAGTGTCCCAAATTGGGACACCTTTCAGGGTTTTTGTCCAGGGGCGAGTTGTTCGTAGGGTAGTTATATAGCTTAACCCTGCATGATTAAATTAAATTTCTTAAATTTCTCGGCAGCTTGTTTCCATGTTTGGAAAGATTTCTTCGAAAATCTTGTCTGGATGAATAGTAGTTTTGATTTAGTACATGTAGTTTTGAAAGAAACGGAGGTGTAGAAATACAGAAACTGAAACAGTAGGTTAATCTTTAATCGAGGGTTGATGCCAACCCTGCTTTGAGGAACTAGCCCCAAGATTTTATTGACATTATTGGTCCCAGTGTCCTGCAATAAGAACTGGAAACCAGTTTGTTTATAGGATAAACCTTGTCACTCGCATGGAGAAAAATACGTTTTCTCTAAAATATATTTTTGTTCTTCAGTTCAGAAAGTATCTGAAAAGGAAAAAAACTGCGGAGAAAATTCATTTTCAATCAGGACCTCCAGGTCTCGATGATGCTCGTCGGGCTGAAATTCAAGAACAAATACTGCGTTACCGTGAAAGTATTGCTGTGAGTATTAGTGATGTGCTTGCTTGTTATCACACATCTCTATTTTGAATCGAAGATGGCGGAAACCGAAGGCAGTCTTGTAAGGTATTCTCAAGATAAACTTCCCCAGACCTTTATATGCGAAATGCAATACCCGATTTGCATTACACTTCTTGTACTCCTATAAATATTTACCCGGCTCTACCCGATTGTCACGTGCTAGCCTGCGTGGCCTCGCTTGCCTTGCGAGTTAATTCCTCCCTGAAATTTGACCCAACGTGACTTGCAACAAATCTTTTCAGCATAAATCTTGGACCCTTGAAACAGTGAAGGAACGGCATTATGAGGTAAAATACAATTTAGAACTAATAATAATTTGACATTGTTCTGTCAAGAAGTCACTGTTGTTAGACATCGATGAACGAGGGCTGTTTTTTCAGTCACCATGACCAGTAGAACTACCGGGTGTCTCAAAAAAAGTATCGGTGTTTAATTTAATATAATGTAAAAACTGCACCAGCTATGGCTTCCAAATAAGTTTTATGGTATTAACAAAACGCCAGCATAAATTTTGGTATATAGGGCGCTTGGGCTTCATTCAATATTGAACGAGATATAAATGTTTAAAGCTGAGGTTCGGTTGAAAATTGGCGCAAAAATTAACTAAATCGGCCTATTAAATTTATTCGAAGACATTTGCTATTTTCCCGCGAGTATTGAAAATTTTGAAGAAGCTACCTTTAATTTCAGGGCGATTCGTCCTGGCCGCTTCGATTTTCTGATCTGGCGATTTGCAACTTGATTCTTTAGGGTTATTTTAAGCAAAAAATCTGCAACGTCCCGCATGAGCACCAGCCAATGAATTGGAGAGAGCTCCGCGAGGCAATTATTTTAGCGTGCCAGACTGCATGCACAAATAATCCAGAACTCTCTTGATGGCATGGTTAACAGAACACCACGTTGCATATGTTCAAGGGCAGCTTTTTCAGATGAATAAATCATCTAATGTGTAAATATTTGTCATCGTGCGTTGTGTTGACAAGAACAAAATTAAATTAAATGTTAATTTGATTGCCTGATTTATGGCAATTTTAAGTATTTTCAAAATTTCTTCTTCGAAATGAAACTGTAATATCTCATTCAATATTGCTTAAATATCTTCACGCTATATATCAAAATTTAAGTTAGGCCTTTCGGAATTCAGTGATGTCTATTTCAGCAAAACAGCTCGTACAGTTTTGACGGTATAACAAATCAAACATCGATACTTTTTTTTGAGACACCCGGTAATACTATGCATTTCCAGAACAAAGGAATACCTCAGTAACCCACTATACCGTTTATCGCGATTTCATATTCTTTTACAGACACAAAGACTTTTGGGGAATCATTTAATGTTGTATGGAAAAGCAAGGAAAAGCGAGCAAAGACGAGAAGCGTTATTGGCTAAAATGAAAGTGGATGCAGACTTATTACTTGGTAAGATACAGTTGACTGCATTGTGAATCAATGACATTTAATAATGTTCATTTAACTGTATAGAATCACTCAGAGCCTATCTAGAGCTCCCGATCCTAGGCATTATGCAACATGTAGGCACTGCACCATTTTAACAGAAATGTGTTCGAAATTTCTCCTCCAGAATCGCCACAATTGAAAGATTTGAATTCAGACATGGTAGATATGTATACGTCACGTTCCACTCCAGTTGTAAAGAAAGCACAGTTGAACCACAATGAAGATCTAGCAAAGCTAAAGTCACCATGGTGGAAAAGACTGTGGGATAATGATGAACAGATCATTCACCCCTCGGACAAGAATGAGGAACTGAACTTCTAATTTCCATGTAATAATTTAAATGGTACAGTGTGTTACCCACGAACCAAAACACTCAACGTTAATATAATTAGGCCTAAATGTTGGTACAGTATCGTTCTGTGTAATGGTCGGGTCAAACGAGAATGATTGTTGGCAGTCACGCGATCTTGGTTAGCTGCTGTACTTAATACTTCCCTAAAAGATCGTACCTGAAAAGTTGTACCAACACAGCCTAACCCAACATTTTCCCTTCGTGCCAGCAAAGCAAGTTTATGAATAAAATGGCTTGCCCTAAATAAAATTACGAACGTCACATGAGTAAAAGAGATAAATTTAATCATTTACAAAAGAATTAGCCTTTTGCCTTACTAAGTCTTCCCGTACTGTTGTCAGAAAATAAACATTTACGTTGCAACTTTCACGTATTAATACATTTTAAATACATTGTACAGTATTTATTCTGTAAAGTATATTTTATAATTTTAGAAAATAATTGTACCCACTCTATGTGTATTGGTCTGCATGTCGCTTGAAATTATGGAAATTATTCGTCGCACGAGAGGTGGGGCCGCAGGAGGATAAAGCCGTTCGCGAATTTTTTTTATAATCAAGAAAATTAAATGAATCTCTTCGTAATTACACTCTACTGCCCGGCAATTCTACTTGAAATGCATTAGGTGTAAAGCTGCAATTGAAGAAGTTTGTTTCAGTGCAAAATGACTTTCTATGATTTCACTTTATCCCTCCCTTCGGCTTTGCTGATAGAAATTTTACAAATGATGGAAACTTGCACAAACTCACCAGCTCCTGAAAATTCCTCCTATGCAGAGAAAGTTTAAATTATTGCTCTCGACTGGGCTGTATTTAACAGTCATAAAGACAGGTCCAAACCAGAGTGTAAGCCAGGCGGCCGTCTGACCGTCCTAGGGACGCCTACTTCTGAACTTAGACGGATATATCAAGTAGACGGCCACGGACGGCCAAAGGCACTATTTTCTTTAAGATAGAAAATTACAACTTGTAATATTTGTTGAATACCTCGATTTATAGTCATATGCTGTTCATATAACTTCTGGTCTGTAGCAAATGTTTAGAACTTTTGTGCTTCGCTGTGATTGGTCAATTTTACGAATTCTGAAATCGACAAAGAAACATGAACGACAAAGTGAACGTGTAACACTTGTGTCTATTTATAACAATATTTTTCGACTCTACCACAATTAATACATGGTTTATTAAGCATATCGGGGGAAAAGATCTTCAAAGTTACACCCATATCGATTTAAGCGAAATACGTACGTTATTTAATGCATAAAATGTCGATACTGAAGCAGCAATTTGTAATTCTTCGTGGCACCACTGACATCAGTTGGCAACATGAAGTTGTGTATTACACTACTTTTTTCATCTTAGACGTGGTTTTTATGTCTGAATTTCTATCCTATTCGGTGGATACCTTTTTGAAGACTATTGACTGTTAACTATATGGATTACAGTGGCTGGAGTTGAACAAAATAGGTACAAAACGAACAATGGGTGTATTAAATATTTTGCCACAGACCGGTAACTTATCAATGGTACATATTTTCATTCCTTATCCTTTTGAAAACACAGTATGCCTAAATATGACTGATGGAATAAAAGTGTAACTCCGTAAAAACAAAAAATTGCGGCAATATCCCAAAACACATGTTCTTGTCCGACTACGTCCACAAAAATACGAGACGACCCAAACATATTTGGACGGCCAGATTTGGAATCCTGGCTAACACCCTGGTCCAAACAACTTTCCCATCAATAGCGAGGCCATCTTAAATCGCGGTGCATTGTGGTCTAGCCAAGGTACATAAACACAATCGTCAAAGGGACACGAAAAAATATTCCGGTGACCCTCTTTATTATAATGCGGATATGTCAATCAATTCATTTTTGTGCACGTATGGCCTTTGAATTTCAAAGATCAATTGTAATCGGATTAATTAAACTTTTCCTGGGGCATTCTTCGTTTTGTAAGGTATTCTGAAGATTTGTTATTTACAATCACAATTACCGTTCTCTCTCCTTTGGCTACCTTTTCTCTATCTTTACAGACCCTGATTGGTTAATCGTGTAGGTGCAGCACATTGACTTTATTAATGACAGTTCAAGAAAAGTTGAATTGCTTTGGCTAAACCACAACGCGATATGCTCAAAATTTAAGATCGCGTCGCTAACATCATTGATCTCTATAATACAGAATCAAGCATTTAGAATTAAATTTTCGTCTGCTATTGTTACTCCAGGTCCAGCGTTCATTGCAGGCGTAATAAACTCTAAAAGTTTTCACTTTCTGTAAAATTCCTTGGAATAAGGAAGTTTAGTTATGTATTGGAAATACTGATTGTCTGCAAAACTTGCCATTTCCGTCGGCTTCGCTGCATGTTACTGGATGCGTGATCCAGTGCTGTGTACAGATCAATGTGGATTGAACGGAGATAGTTAAGTAACTCCAGGTAGACCAAAATATTCCAGTACTTCCACTATTGTTTGCCATGTGCAACATTTTCTTTGGTAAAAAGAATTTGCCATCCCAAAACTTTCCTGTCAAATCCTGCAGTGAACAAATTATATCCTTTCCCGGACATCTCTCCACCCCAGGCTACGCTACTCACCATTCTCTGGTGGCTCTGGAAGACAAAAAATAACCAATGAGCGCGAAATTCAGCTAAAGCGACAACTGGAGTTGCATTAACATTGTGTAAAACTATTTTACCGTTCCAGACTCAGATTCAACATACAAATTAGAGTGTATTTGTAACGGTTATTTCTTTGAACATGTGGGTGTACATGTGGTATCATGGAAAATACGATTATGTAGTCAATGAAAAAGGACAATGTATCATAAGAGAGGTAAGGAACGTAATTACATCCCTTGGTTATTTAGTTTTAGTATAAATTTCCAGGTGACTATTGATTTTCCTGCATTCTGATTGGTGACTATAGCTTTTTGCATTTTGCTGTTTTTTATACAGTAATATATTTGAAGTGATTTTTTATAGTTTAGTTGATTATTATTTATAAACACCTGGAAATTCATACTAAAACAATTAGTCGCCTCAGGCTCGGTGATTACCAGCGTATATTCACTTCGCCTTCGGCTGAGTGGTTATAGACTGTAATCACCTCACCTTCGGCGACTAATGGTTAGATATTGAATTCTCTGCCAGCTTGCAGAGCTAATTCCAAGTTTGTTACAATTACCGTGAAACTCCCGCATTTATGTTCGCTAACACGATCAACGAGATCATGAAGAGACTTTCTTCCCGCATTTTTTAAAGTTAAAGTAACTGCTATTCTACCTTATTTTTGGACCATAACGAGAGTCCTTTACTTTTCATAATGCGTCAAACGCATGATTTTTTACTTCGTAAAGTATTTCAGCCAAAAAATAATCGTTAACATTCAAATGCGTCTATTTTTGTTTCAATCTATACTGGACTTATGTGATATACTTATATGAAACGCACTATATGATATTTCTGGGAAAATATCGTTGTTATCCATAAGGAGTAATTTGTTGTTTGTCACCAGGTCACCTAATTTTCGCTGAAGCTGTTTTCATATTGCCGCAAATGGCGTCTTTCGGGCTCAAAAATGTACAGAGTGTATAAAAAAAAAGGTAATCGGACTTTGTAGTGCTCTAGCGCGTTCATTATACAATCTACAGAAATCATTCTTTCGCAGGCGGAAAGACCAGGCTTTTAGCTTTCAATTGTCATCATTTTTGTGAAATTTGAAGAAAGATTGGGCAAATACGCATATTTTCACCTCTGAGCATTATTAGGGCAGCGAATAAGAAAAGAAAATTTCATTAATCATTTATCTGTCACGAGAAACAATTAACATCACTAATAAAATGCCAGAAGTCTACTACCTAAGCTAAAATTGGTCTATTAATTTGGTAATTTAATTCCCTAATGGGTTTAAATTTCAACAGATTTTCAGTAAACTCCCAACGGTGAAAAAATGCGATTTCGACCTGCAATTTTTATCGCATTTGTATTTGCTTGATTTTTCTTCAAATTTTATAAAAACGATGGCAATTAAAAGCTAGAAGCCTGGTCTTTGCAACTACGTAAGAGCTGTTTCTGTATGTCAAATATTGAACGCCCTACAGCACATCAAAGTTCGATTACCTTTTTTTTGATACACCCTGTATAATTTCTACTAGGGAAACATGCCCCCAGACCTCGCAAAAGGCTCACACCTTTAGTGCTTGGCCACATTTTCGTATTCGGTGCAAACTTGAATATTCTCGGGCCAGCTTTCCGTATTAGCTACATCTTCCAACGCCTGAAAGTTCTGAGCTTGTTCAATAACAAGGTTCAGAATTTTGTGAATAGTTTATTGCAAACTATAAAGTTGAAACCTTTTATAATCACTTTGAAAAGAGATTTATGTTGTTATAGTGTGGTGTGTGTTTCTCAATGTTGTACTAATTAATAGGTAATTATTTTTAGCTTCATTAGATGCAATGGCTAAATACAACAACTTCGGATTTTGTCTGTTGATTACAATAATGGGTCGATGGCAGTCATTCATTTCAATGATAAACAAGTTTGCAAGAACAAAAACCTAAAAATAACTCAAAATAAAAAACTTACAAATCTTCTTCTGCGAGGAAGATGCATGAGTCGGTAACCAGAGAGATCAAGTAGGTGAACATGACGGTTATCATGTGGAATAGCGATGATATTCTGATCAGACGATACTGACAGTCTAAAGTAAAGCATCAAAATGCTCTATTAAAAAATTGTGAAAAAAGGGGCTACAGGTCTTCATCAACGAAGACTTTGATGCGAAAATTAATTATGAGTAGAAAGTCTAAAAGCTATTATTCACGTCATACAGGTGCCTTTTTTTGTAAAAGATATTACTATAATGTGCTTAGTAAGCTAAAATAATATGGCTTCATAGTCCAGGCTTCGTTAAGATCAAGATACATCCCACACCATGCAGTCACTGCATGTATATGCCTTCAATATCCAGTCCACATTAAATCTATTCATCAGCAACTGTTTACTTCGACTACCTTGGACAACCTGCTCAGACGTTGAGTTCAAGACGCTCACCTGTTTACTGCAGAATCCAGACGTATGGTTGTCAACGGTGCTCTCATGTTTTTTAAATCCCAAACCTACGTAGAATAATGTAATACACGAATATAAATACTCGAAGTATATATATGATTCCTTAAAGAGAAATGGCAACAAAAAGTTTTATAGTCTTCTTTGAAAGAGACTCCAAAACAATATAGAGAAGTTTTTTACAGAATTTTTATATCTGTTTAATTTGCTGAGATATTTTGAATTGAAATCTTTACTTGTCCGCCATCTTGGATACTTGTAGATATGCATGATACGTCACAACTGGTGATTTAAGTACCGACTGAAAAGGTTTTAAAAATACTTTATTGGTGGTAGGCTTTGAATGGCTTATCCCTGTTGTGACGTCACCAAACATTGTTAATGAGGTTAAAAATTAATCCAAGATGGCGGACAGTTTGATGGTTTAAGTGAGAATATCTCCCAAAGTAAAACAGATATAAAAATTTTGTAATAGACTTCTATATATTATTTTAGAGTCTCTTTAAAATGAGACAATAAAAATTTTGTTGCCATTTCCCTTTAAGGTTAGCGATTTCACTTTATGTAGAACGTGGATTACTTAAGGATTTGTACTGAAGTCCAGGGCGGCTAATTTTTATCTATTGTTTTAGCCTTGCTATAACTACTATTAATACAGGGAAACGTCGGTGTTTTCAAGTCAACGTCGGGTAAGGAAACTTTTATTGGGCAGCAAAACATAGATCTGTCTCGTTAATTTGTCCCGCTTACAATGCCTACGCGGCATATACAGCAATTTTAATTTGATACGATTAAATACAGTAATTTAACACGACTTCGTCTCGGTTAATATTCCCCATAATCACCTCGCCTCCAGCGAATTGTTAATTAAATAATCTAAACTGTCTTTTTTAACGTCTGCTCCTGTTTTCATGTTGTTAACAGTGATGTACGCCAATGATAGCCACAAGAGTCACAAGTACCACTTGTAAAGCGGCGAAATATAAACATATCCTTGTAAAAAACAAACCGACATGTTAATGTTACATTGAAGCGCTTAACTGAAATATTTTTAAAGTATTTTACAAGTAAATTTGCAGAATATAAAGTTAGAGAAACAGTGGTTCGAATATTTAATATTGATTTCGTATCACAATTCATGCATGCAAACAATATTTTGTTAAGCCCAAAACGCCCCCCCCCCCCCGACGTACAACATTACCGGACAATAGAAAATTGATCATGGATGAAAAACAGCGCCGTACGAACTTTTACTTTTTAAATATTTTTTTAACTAACAACTTTCCTCGTTCTTTTAAACAATAGCTTTTTGTCGCCTAATCACCTTGTTTCCAAAAAAGTGCTGCTGCATGCTCACAACACAGCTCATTCAGAGAGCACTTCACGAAGTGAAAACACATCAAAGTGAACTTTTCATACAAAATGATAAAGGTCAAAGATATGGAAAATATGTCTGAACATCCAAACATACCAATATTCCGGTTACTCAACTGTGGTCGTGTTTCAAAGAAACGAAAGCGAACTAGAGCCCCACCGGGTAAACCACCCTATTCCTACGTTGCCCTTATCACCATGACAATAAGAAGTTCACCAGGTGAAAAGATGACCTTGGCAGAGATCTTGAAGTTTATCTACGAGAACTTTCATTATTACAGAATGTGTCCTTTAAAGTGGCGAGATTCGATCAGACACAGCCTCACATTGAATGACTGTTTCGTGAAACTCCCGCGTGATGTCCACGATCAAACCAGAGGCCACTATTGGACAGTGGACCCCTCGAGTGAAATGATGTCTGACGAAGGAAAATGTCGACCTAGAAAGAAAAGATTTGTCTACCAAGAAGGCAGCGATGCAGTTTTACCATCATTAATTGAACATACTCGCAATCCAGACTACGAAAGAATACCTTTACCGCCAGCTATCCCGTATTGTCCTAGAGCTCCAGAGATCACCCCGGTTTTTCCTGTTTCTCAACGACGTGGTTTTACAATTGACGAGATCCTAGCTCCTGAACCAAACTTATAACGAACACTGATATCTCCACAGTTTGTAATCCAACATCGCACTTCGTGAACTACAAATTACCGAACAGTTTTATACCTTATTATCCTAATATATACTGGTCTTATCACGGTCTTAACAATGTTTTTCAACATTGCACATCTTTCCTATGTGCTCCTTAAAGAAAACAAATTTTACCATGATTGTGGAGTAATTGGTTTTTGAATATCAAAGATGGCGGACAGCTTATCTCTTTGTCATATCTTTGTCCTTTAATATTTCCAAAGATAGACATGCTATCAAAAATTTAAAAACGGATTTAAGAGTTATTTCAATAGTTCTTAGCCACAAGCCAATCCAAAAACATATTGCCATATCCCTTTAATAAATACAAATTTTGCGCTGGCTTGTGCGAAACCGAGATGTAAAAAACTGCATGGCGCGGCGTTTGTACAAACTTTAACGATCTTTCACTGCTGCAGAAAGGCATTAAAAGCAATAACAGCAGGGATTGAAAAGTGACTTCATACTCATCATTGACAACGGAGGTAGAAAAGTGACTTAAACTCGACAATGCTAAAGTTAAATATGGGTTTTAGGTAGTTCTATAGAGCTAGATGGTTTGGAAACTCAATGGAACTACAATATAAGTCACTATCTATGTTTTTGTTCTGGTTTATGCAGGAATGAGGTCCTTCGTCGTCACGTGCGTATTGTATTTTTACCTAACTAACCAATAGCAACGTTTTAGGAAATTTAGCCATTCGCGACTTGAACAATAGGGTAATTTAAGAATTCCTATTGGTGGATTTGGCGATTGTACACACGTGACGATGAAGAACCATATTTTTGAATAAACGTTGACCAACATAAATAATGAGTTATATTGTTATTCTAATGAGTTTCCAAACCATCTATTCTATTAACTATGGTTTTACCATGCAGTTATACTGAGAATGTTTAGAAAGTCTGAAAAAATCACTATTTGATGGATGGTCACCATCCACACACAACCGAGCCCTGGAAAGCCAGATAGCTTTACCTTGGGTCAACATAAACTTTCCAGTAATTTGTAAATAAAAATTTATTAATAATATTTCTATAATTAACGGATGCGTAGTGATATGAAAACTAAAACAGTGCCTGGGTTGAGATCCAGGTTAAGCGTGGTTCACACTTGTCGTAAGAGTCGGGGATGACTTCTGGCCGACGTGATTGAGTGAACTCTATACCATTACAAAAGCAATCTAATATTTGTCCCATACTTTATCTTGTTTATATATTCATTCACATACACAAGAAAGACAAAATCCCCGATTCTTACAAGTGTCAACCAGGCTTTAGTGCAAATCCATCTTTGAAAGAACCGGCCATTGAGTTCGTCACCGAGAATTCTCAACAAGTGCCGACTTTGATGAGTTTCATGACTTGAAAGCATGATTGATAGTTTTCGAGGATTGATAGTTTTCGAGGATTTATAATTATTAATTACGACCGGGTTTTGTGTTTCGGTGACGAGTGGAATAGTCTTAAAAGGTAGAGTCTGATGTAAATAATAAATACGACTGGAATATGACCAAATCCTACGAGCAGATCAACAGCAAAAATAGTTAGTATATGAAATGCAATATAGTTCCCTTACCTTTACTGTCCGGTCATCACTCCCACTCACGACCACATCTTCATCTGCGAACACGGCTGACGTCACAGTACTGTAAAATAAGTAGATAATCAATTTATGTTTCGCTCACTAATATCATTCTATCCCCAAGTATCCCCAAATGCCTAACCCTATAAACCCTAACCCTAACTTCTTCTACCCCTAACCTCTTCTACCCATAACCGTTGCCTTAGTTACCGAAACATAAATTGATAACTAATAAGTAATATCAGACGAACATATACGTACACATGACCTGCCAGAAAACAACGTTCAGTAAGCTGATTAAATTACTGCAATTTCGAATTAAAGCAGTTTTCACGCGCAAGATAAATACGAGTACATAAAATTGCATTGCATGCACAGCAAAAGCGAAATCGAACAAACATTTTTTGCCAATTTAAAAAGTTTTGGTCATACAATTATAATGAACAGTTAGTGTACTTTTGTTATCATTTTTATGTCAACGACCGTATTCTCTTGTCTTGCAAATATGTTAAATCAACGAACGTTCCATGTAGATTTACGTCTCTTTCTTTACGAGTTTTCGTTCAGAGTATGATGCAGTTTCTCTATATATGAGATTGTATATCAGAGTTATCATATCACTCAGTTTTATCATTAAGAACTGAACGGCGAGACAGGAATTCATTTTTCTGCTACTGTATAACGAAGATATAACGAAGGTGTTCTCTTGATAACATAGCTTCTAGCGGCCGAAATTAGTAATAAACGAGAAACAGAACAAACCTCGTATGTCCTTGAAAAACACTGACAGAATGCAAAGAAGGTGTTCTAAAATCCCATAAACGAAATGTCGAGTCGTGAGACGCGGTCACAATGAGATCTTGACTATGATGCGAACACGTATGGGTCAATTCATCATCATGACCTGGAATAAATCATTTAACTTTGCATGAAATCCATACAATAATTTGAACAAAAGAATTCACCATAAAAATAAGGGAGCATGTACATTTTATCAGATGCATTGAGGGCAGGGTCGCTACCGATCTATACCAACAGACTTTGTGGGTGGTTGGTTATAACAGTGAAAGGCAATAAACTGTAGAAATTGGTTTTCTAAAGAATGAAACACAAACAATGACGACTTTTGTCTCCAAAGGCAATTACAAAGCCTGGTCATTTTACGTTCGTGTTTACCCTGAGGGCATAAAGCGAAACCGACAAATAAGATGCTAAGAAAAACATCTAAGGATATAAAACTTTACAACAAAGAAAATAACCTCCTCTCTTATGCTTGCATTGTTCTTCAACAGACATCAATTACATTTCCCATCGAAATGCATCTTGGAAAAATGTACATCCGCTATTTTTTGTTACGGTCAATTGTATCGTATGTGAAAGCAATAAAAAATATGAATACCGGTGAGGGTTTGTATAACTGTACTTTGTTCAGCATCCCATAATTTCGCGGTGTTATCCCAGGACGCTGTCACCACTCTCTTTCCATCTGGGAGCCAATCAACAGCCATTACAGCACCTAACATTTTACAGGAAGACAGAGGAGTTGTAAACAAGCTAAAACTCAGTGTTCAGCAAAGTACTCAAAATTTTTACCTAAGTAAAAGTGAAAAGTAACACCACCTCAATTTTTACTTAAGTAGAAGTAAAAGTACTGTCTGAAAATTTTACTTAAGTAAAAGTAAAAGTACTGCCTGAAAATTTTACTCAAGTAAAAGAGAAGTATTAGAAAAATATACTTAAATAAAAGTACTACTGAAATAGAATATAAGTTCGCAAACCATTTCATTTGACAAATAAAAATTGCTAATAGAAAGGATAAGGCAGTAATAGAACACTCAGATATGAGCCAAACACATTCCAACCAGTCCGCTCACTGCTAACTCCGCTTTGAGAAATACTTTTTTACTTTGCCAAAATATAACAAAAGTAACGAAGTAAAAAAGTAAATATTTACCAAAAATCGTACTTCGTTACAAGTAAAAATTACTTCACAAAAAAATACTTCGTTTCAAGTAAATACTGATTTTTTTAATTAAGTAAAGTAACGAAGTAAATTTACTTCGTTACTGGCTACCACTGTTAAAACTTGACCAAGAATGCTCACCATTGAGAGAGATACTGAAAGAGAATTGGATCTACAAAGTCCAAATATTCGCCTACTTTAAGTGTGCTGTAATACAGCTTATTTTTCACATACGTTTCATAGCCTTAAGTATGGCTGTTGGTGGTGGTTTGTCAAAAACACAATACACACATCAGCCTCGTCCCCAGGCGCTCCGATTGCTTTTTCTTGCGCGAAATACTGTTGCGTGTACGACGCGGGATGAATCAGAGCGCCTGGGGACGAGGCTGATACACACATGACGATGAAGGGACACACATTTTTTTACCAAAACAGATAATGAGCTAAACCGTTATTCCAACAAGATTCCAGCATTTGTTCTGACTATCAACTTCTCTTACCTGTGTGTGCTTTCAGAACATTGCCAGGAGTTTTAAGAATGAATGGGCGATGTCCATCAGCTGAGTCATAAGCTCCTTGTAAATAAAATACAAGATTGTTATCAAACTTTAAAATAACATGAAACACTTTTCAACAAGGGGTTGGCAGGAGAGTCACATACAAGCCTTATTTTCATTCAATCGTGTCTGTCACAAACACGCATGAGATATAAGACAGTCTAAGCCAACTGTTGGGGTTTGCTAAGAAACTATATGAGGATCAAACTTACCATCTTCTATTTCTTCATCAGTTCCATCATTCTCATCATGTGACCACTACATGTAAACAAACAATTTGAATGTATATTAAGAAGATTCCCTTGAAACGTCGAATTTCGGCTAAAAATGTACCGTTTAGGCAATGAAACTTATGAAAGATTGTACGGTTTTGTGTGACTGAATGGATTGTAAGGTTTTAACGACCTTATCTTCAACACTATATATGACGTGTGAGCTTGGCAACAGTGCATTGGAAAATAGTGGGTTCTACTCCAGGTAAATACGAACCTAAAGGCTTTGTGATTGACCTTAAAGTCATCCTTGTTTGTGATTCGTTCTTTAAAAAATCATTTTCTATAGTTTATTGTCTTTCATTGTTCTAACCAACCACCCACAAAGCCTGTTAGTATAGGTTGGTTAAATGCTTCATTCTGAATCCTGACCAAGTCCCTGACCAAAACGAAGCAAAACACATGTTCTTCATATGCAAGTTTCCTTTATGCCACACATGCATACCTAATTATTACGGTGCATAGATCCATTTCGGTTCGAAGATCTACATGGAACGATGTAGTGACCTCAGCCAAGTCAACTGTTAATTTTTTTTTGTTTGGAATTTCTAAGTAAGACATAATAGAAAATAACTAACGTCTGGAGAACTGCCACTTGGTGATCCCTTGTTCTTCGCAAAAAGATCAAATATTGATGATGGTAATCTCCATATATGACTTGTCTCATCGCCAGAACCTATCCATAGAGCAAACGGATTTAATTAAAATTGTTACTTCTTTCTTGAGAATAATGACTATGCATGACGCATCTATTATAAGTACTTACCAGTACACACGATAGGCTCATTTGGGTGAAATTTGACGGAATTAACTATTAAAGCAATTGAGAACTTATTAGTAGTAAATATTATAAGTGATATACAATATCAAAAGTAAGAAAAAGAGTTGATTTCAGAAAGCATTTTCAGAGCTGCGAGTTCTTCATTTTATTTAGTTAATTTTCGAGTCGGTTTTCTTTGGGCTGGAACTCAGTTACTTGCCTTGAATAAATAATTACATGAAACTAGTGAAGAAATCACGAAAAATTTCGAGTCTAAAATGATAGAATCTTGATAAAAATCTCCAAAGTTGGAAATTTTTGCTCATCTCTGGGGTATTTCTATGAAATATAACTCCCCTTCACTGTAGCTATGTCTAACTTACAGTAGTCAATACTCACATGGCAAATGCAAAAGGGAAAAATACAATATGACCATAGGACATATACATATATACAAGAACATATTAATACACTATATATGCAACGTCAATATATGTAAGCTGTAAAATTCACCTACCTGAGCCCAAATGTCCAGCATATTTCAAATGGCACCGTCCAGAATCAATGCACCACAGTCTGGCAAAATGATCTAAAGATACGTTAGATAATAACTCTAGTCAAGAATTCAACTGTAGTTCATGCGTTACAAGTAATTGAGATAGAACACTTCCTAATCATTTGAAAACAGAATATACATGTACTAAAATAAAAACTGCTGCGATCAAAAACTATCTTCGAGGTTCAAATTTACTGCAAAACTCAGCTTATATTAAGTTTAAAACATTGGCAATTTTAAGATTGCGATCCAGTCAGCAAAATAAATCGCAGCAAAAATTGCAAGTGTAAACAGGCCTATCGAGTTACTGCGAGACAACTCATTTTTCCACACCTGGGGCCGGCTGTACGAAAGATGAATAGCGCTATCTACCGCACAGTGTTTTTCCAGCTGCCGCAGAATGGCATAAAAAGCAATCACATCAAGGAAAATGAACCGGCAAGAGAAAAAAAGGGAGTTTAACTTGAAAATGTTGAACTTTAATATCACAAGATTTACTAGTTACTGAACATGTTAAGTGTGTTCCAGAAAATCACTAGAATCAACCTCTGAGTGACAACCTTATAAGACAGTCGTATTCTGACACAAACGCAATTATTTGAAAATAATTCTCTAACTAAAGACACAAAAACAACTTTGATAAACGGAAAGTTGATTATACGTTTATTAACCGCATAGTACAGAAATACCTGCGGATGCAGTCCCTAATAAAGAGGAAATATGTTTTGATGTGGTCACTTCCCAAACACCATCTTTATGTCCCTCATACTTTTGAAAATAATGGCATTCGATGCTTTGAGTTTGGCCTGGAGTCTTGAAACTTGACACAAACTAGAGGAAGAACAAAAAAGCATGCATATCTCTTTTCAAAAAAACTAGTCGAGGGTTTATAGTTACTGCAATTACGTGTAATTCATTATAGATTGATCAGATTCCTCACTTTTACGTGCGCGCATTTTCTTAAACAAGCTATAGCATGTATTATAAAATAACATGTATATAACGCGTGCTCTGATTAGCCGAAAGCCGTGTTTGGATTAGGCCATCCAAACATGGAAATCAAAACTGCTTTCGCTCTTTTCGCGGGAATTTTTTAAAAACTTGTTATTTTATAATATAGTAACTCTCGCAACTTTCCCGCGTGCTTGGATCAGGCCATCCAAACACGGAAACCATAAAGTAATTGTATATTAATGTAAGGGAAATCCGAGCTACCTATATCTGATTTTATCCGAGAAGTACCTTAATAACTAAGGAACTACCTTATCCGAGAAGAGTCTAAAGTCTTACTATTCACTGAAATGAGCTAACGAGCCAACTGGGATTGGTAGATCATTGGTAAGCGAGTCTTATCCAATTTAAGTGCACGAAATATTTTTGTGACGACTTAACGCTTGTCTTTGAGGATACGCAGTGTGACTAACGAACATGATTCGGAACAGGAATGGAAACAATATTGAGATGCATGATTTAAGATTTTTACTGGAATGGGACAAGTCCATAACCCTAGTGTCTTTATCAGAGGTGATCTGGTATCCCAACATTATATACCCCTTTGACATATACACTATGTCAAAGGGATATATAATGTCCTCTGTAATGCACAAAGGCAAGTGGCACAAAGGCACCATGGAAATAATCTCGTGCTACCACCATCTCTATATTGAGTGTATGATCATGACCCATATTAATGTGCCATGCTGTTTGATGAGGATTCATGTTCATTTACAGATGCAGCAATAGAAGCATTCTGAAAATATTTGACCAATTTATTCAAGTTTGGAGTTCCTCTGATCAATTCCTCAAACTTTTTAAGACTTTCCTTAAAAGACTCCCAACTCCCTGTTAATTGACCAATCAGAATGCTATATTTTATTCGTGACCACTCTGACTGGTCAACATGATCAATAAACAGGAAGTTGTAAACATTCTAAAAAACTTTTCAAAATTTGAGGCATCACGACAGGAATTGATAAGAACTGCTAAACTTGAGCAAATGAATTGGCCAAATATTTTCGAAACGCTTCTATAGCCGCGACTGTAAACATTAACCAGAATAGCGAGTTCATGATTATTACCAACACCTCGTTATCATGAATAAACCTCATACCATGTTTTCTTGTTTACCTTGCTAGTTGAAGCTTTATATGTTGTCTTTATTTTCTTGGACATCAGTTTACCAGCAGCTTTATTTTGAATAAAAACAATTTAGTTAATAATTAACTGCCCCTGTATAAGTCACAACTAGTGTATAAACTATAATTTGTAGAACACTATTATAATTATCAAATTGAATAAAAAATAAAGTATTTCTCCTTGAAGAGGTATGGCCACAAGATTTTATAGGCACAGGTCCATGATGAGCATGTCTTGAGACAAAGATTTTCAGCCTTACAGTAGGTTTGTTGAAAGGTATTATTTAATTCTGAGATCATAACAAATGTTTGACATCAATGTTAACTTACATGTCTTTTTACTAACAGCAGTCTTTGTTGATCCAATGGTTCCATCACTACCACCCAACTCTCCTTGTTTCTCACAAGTGTCAACATTTCCTGTTCCAGTGCTTTCAACTTTTTCAGTCAGCATGTCAACTTTTTCCTGAACTAAAATATTCAACATGATGCCCATTTTTACAGACTGAGAAATGTAACCCAAGCTCAGAAGAGTGACTTTAATGGGTTCATCTGAATTTCATTTGACCACTTCAGGATGCATCATTCTTTATGAAGCCTTCCCAATTGGAAAAGATCCTGAGGTGATATATGTGTATATCACCATTTTTACAACTATGTAAAATCTCAATTACCAAGCCAGACTTGGCAAGTAAAATAACCTGGATTTTGTTGTCAGATCAATGAAATGTTTTGGCCAATTTACTTTAGGTTATTCTATAAATGCTAAACTGTTAAGTAAACATATATACAGATGGAACAAAGGCATATAGTTATGGCATCATTTTATATATAGTCAGCCTTATAAGATGCACATACATAAAACAACTCAATGGTGCAGTATTAGTGCACAATATACATTCAATTAAAACAAAGGAAAAAGTAAAAATAAAACCAAATGGATCATGATTTAAATAAATATTATGCTTTTTTGCAACTTCCTGTTTGATAATTGCAGTAGCAAATAAAGCATGTGAAACCATGATGGATTTAGTAATTGTTGGTAGTAATTGTTGGTGGGTCAATTCCATGCTATGCAGATTTTAGTTGCAGTTTACTAGAGTTTATCATATTGTTAACAGTTAAGAGCTCAAAGTGAGATCGAGGGAGACATGTACTAAATATTACCTATTATTAAGAACACTGCAAAACAAAGCAAAAACCTATTACCTAAAATAAATTCTCAGTATGTGCATGGCAAAAATTTGTGAATAATGAGATAAAAACATTTAATCCGGCTTTATTACTGTAAATTTTACTTCTCACCTAAACTGACAGGAGTCTCATTCTGCACTCAGGTTTAATGCCCTGGGTTTAATACACTCCATGACATGCATAATACAGTCACCAAACAAGAACCAAATGGATCAAATTGTTTCTATTTCCGGACTGTATCATGCTTGTCACGAAAGTATAACTGCAATTCTAGGATACTGAGATATTGTTATGTGCACAGTTTGGAATGACAGTTGTAATTACATTTAATTATTAGCTGGTAAAATATTAATAACTACATATATATTGTTGAAGATAGAAATTACATGAAAATGAATAAACATATCACGCTAATCCATCGCTCAAATAACACTTACGGGATTGATTTTCCAAACATACTTTCTCAAACTCTTTTTCAATTTGTAAGAACAATTCATTCAATTTTTTTCGACAAGCTTCAGGTATATTATCATTCATATAAACAGTTTGATTGACTTGACCTTCTTCAGGTACACCTTTAAATGGTGATCTATTTCTTCCTATAAATGGTTTCTTCGACTTTACTTTGCTTTCTCCTGAAGCGTATTTACTCATTGTTTCTATATATCGTTTACTAAAACTTGCTTCAAAAAATAAACTTCTTTATAACGCATTTCGTTGTACAAGCAAGCTTGTTTTGAAAATTGGAACAATTTATTTTCTAACTGCCTGTTCGCAGGTGTGTCGCAGAATGAGGCCGCGCGATCTACTGTCCTACAGCTCCTGAGAACCAGGGCTTCCACATGCAAGATTTTTTAAGTTTTTGCCCGCAGAAGGTCATGCTATGGCAGCGGCAAGAAAGTGTAACATGGGAGTGTTTTAAATTGTATTATATACAATCTTTTTCCTATCCCACCTCCAGAGGGCTGCACCATGCAAAATATTGAGGCATGTACCTGACCCCACCCGTATACCTCTTTGCTGTTGTCTTCAATTACAATAATTTTAAATTGTAGGACAAATTTACCACAGAAAGCAAGACCAAATAATATGCAGAATGCAAAGATTTTAAAACAGAGAGCTGCATGTTTCTGAGTGACAAATCCTCAGAATTGAATACCACTTACATGGAGAACACTAGCTGACCTCTGTATAGTATATGAAAATGGGACTTCAAAAAGTTATCCCTTTTTCATTGCTAGGTTGTACCCATCACTACATGGTGAAGAGAAGAATTATAAATTCAGACAGACTGTTGTTCAAATATTTTCCAACATAGAAAAACAATGTAATATATTTTGAAAACAAAAAAACATTTGTTATAGTTAAGACCAACATTCTGTAGACTATTTTATTAAAGACACTAGTTTTACATTCAACTGCATATAATGTAGTTAGTATGTATCTAGATAATGTACAAATATAAAATACAACAATGTAATAATTATTGCTTCTTCGGTATATAAATCTATTGCCCACTTGCTGTCACTATTTATCCAACAGCAATTGTCAATGTGATCACGCCCATCCTTGATCATGCCCAAAGTAAACTAAAGTTAATAAAAAAGACGTAAAAGACAATACGTTGTATCAGTAAAATCACCCTCAGCACTCCACCATTGGTACTGTCTATGCAGGAGACTACAGGTCAGAGTATTATGGATACCTATGTTTATTTAATAGACTTGCTGCAAGCCAACTTTTAAAACCCCTAAAATGAAACACATACATGCTTTTGTTGCTTTGTGTGTGTTTTATTCTAGGAGATTTAATACTAAAGTCCACTTGTAGCAAGCCTATTATATTTCAACTTAAATATGACTGATTAGACTGAACGCAGCATACCTTAATATAGTTGGTTCTGGCATGCCTGGATCAGCCCCTCTTTTAAGACCTATTAAACAAACACAGAATGATACAGAATTGGTCAACAACTAAATGGTATTCGTCAATATACCCAGTAAGATGAAGACAAGTAGTTTTGTATACATATACATCATACACGTGGTCAAAAATACACTGTACTTTGCAATACCTAAATATATTATCAGAGGAATAAATCCATAATAAAATGAAGTTTTTGTCGTTCCTAAAACAGCTTGAATTCTTTTCTTTGTCTCCTTATTCCAATTTATCATCTTCACGGAGAGGTCGAATCTTCGTACTTGATCAGTTCTTTTCAATCGTTGCACGTGAATTTAGAAACAGTGCCCCCCCCCCCCGCATATTTAACAAATACAAACAAATTTTACGATTTTATATTCTTTAGCAGGAGGGGTTGGTTATTTCAATACTAGCGATAAAAAACAGACATTTCGCAATTAGCCGCTTCCGTTTTGCAATATATATTTGCAATATTTCAAATTAGTGAAATTACAATTCTGTGTCAGCCACGTCAAAGTACAAAATGTCGATTGTGCTAAAGATTGTTTCTTTTGTCCTGAGTTTATTTCGTGTAAATGGCGAAATAAATTATGTTATGGTGACTCTAGTAGGGTGTGTACTACCCATATTTCTTTGGTTTGTCGTAAAGAGACGCATTTCAAGAAAGAAAGGTCCAAACCCCTTTGCGCAAGACACCCGTCGACCTCCCGAACCACTTGAAAAAGATTTGAAAGCAAGAGATAAAGTTCTGAAGAATGGCTTTGTTGCAAAGAAAGTGCCGGATAATTTAGATGTTATTGTCATAGGTAGCGGAATTGGTAGTCTCAGCTGTGCTGCAATGTTGGCCAAAGCTGGCAAGAAAGTCTTGGTACTGGAACAACATGATCAGGCTGGCGGGTGTTGCCATACATTTTATGAGAAAGGTATTTTTTATTATTTTGCATGTTTTCTACCACTCTAGTGGCTGTGGTCCTTAATCTGAGACCGAAGTGGTGGCGAGCCTTAATGTACCCACTCCAGATATGTTATATAGAGATCTGTCACTAAAGTAATGAGTGAGACATGATTCCAGCTCTGCAGGCAAAAAGCTGTTTAAAAGGGGGTATGGGAGGGGGCATGCTTCCTTTTAAATCATAGAATTGAGCATAGATTTTGGAAACTAGTATCTGGGCATGCATTTGGAATTTCAAAAACTTTTTGGTTTCAAGATTCCACCTCTCAGATTCTGCTATACTGGATTCCACATTCCCCTCCTTATTAGAGTATATGTACCAGTACTAAAATAGGTATAGTGTAATGGGAGGTATGCCCCCAACCCATTGGTCTATATAATACTGGGTCATGCATTTAGTTGCATCTTGTGAAGCGAACGAAAATGACAAATTTGGAGTACCAAGTAGTGGGCAATCAGTATTTCCAAAATCTAAATAAACTTCCTTATATTAAGGAAATTTACGGAAAATGAAAGCTCTGCTTAAAAGATTCTCGTCATCAGGACAAATGATATTGTTCCCTACTAAGTCGTCATCACCAACCAATTCGTCCATTTCATTCTCATTTCCACCAGATTCAGAATCAGACTCTGTGACCTTTAGCAGTTTAAAAATCCCAGTGTTTCCAGTGGCAACATCTCAGCACTGTAAACCTCCCTTTTTTCTCAGTTACTGTATATGATCTAGAAATATATGCCGGCTCCAACTTTCCTTGAAGTGTTAATCACTTAACATAGCGCTTTCCATACGCATATTGGTTGGCTTCCGATTTCCTCTTTACATCTCTTTCACTGTCTCATTGTCATTCATTGAGAAGTTGATAGCTCTGGATAGATTGTACTTGATATGCCCTGGTTTGTAACAACAGATTCGCTGGGCATTTTCTCGAAAGCGAAGTAATTACTGGTGAGTATTCACCGAGATGCAGTCAAGGAGAGTGTTCACCAATAATCACCGAGCCTGAGGTGAATAATTGTTTTAGTATAATCACATAGGTGAAAAATAGGTTTCAAATTTCAAAGCAATTGACAAAATGGTTGATGGCCATTTTGAAAAAACACTTAGGTAGTTAGGTGATTATTGTGTCATAATCACCTCTAGCACAACCAGTCAGAGCAGGGAATTTTCATTTTTTACCTACCTGGTTATACCAAAGTGCAATAGTATGTATGTACTGGCCATATGTACTGATGAATATATTAATTATTACAACCTGAGCTTTTAGATACTAAGAAATAATACAATAACTAATACAATCTCTGATGAAACCCTTTGGGATCTGGCTTTTGTCTTCGATTATATTCAAGATGTTGTACATAGCTGGTATATGCTTGTCAACGAAGCTATAAATTGTAACATGACAAAAGAAACCGTTCAAACCTGAAACGCAACCAAAGTGGATGAGTCCTGAAATAACGGTTCTGCTAACAACACGCAATTCCCTACTCAAAAACTCCTGAGGGTGCCAAATCGGCGAATTACTTTCATGTGTTGCTGAAAGAAAGTCGTAGTAAGCTTAAAGAACTGTGGACTACTCTGCGTAACCTTATGGGTAAGGGGCAAACTTCCGATGGAATTTCTTTTCTCGAAGAAAACGGGTCTCAAATTTGTGATTCTGCACAAATTCTTGATAATCATGTCTCGCCAGTCTCGGACATGGTTAAATTATTGTCTGATACAAACTCTAGTACACTAGTTGATCCTTTTACGGTGACAGCATTTGTTAGAAAGTTCAAACATTCTTATTTCAAGCTCATAATCTATAACTCCCGAAGAGACACAGAAAATAAGTGAATCCATCCCTTCGAACAAGACAACGGGTGCAAATGAATTCGAGTGTCCGGCTACTGAAGATTGCTGCCCAATCAATTGCTTAATGTCTTGCTAAACGTTTCAATCTATGCATCGCCTGACGTTGGATTCCATCTTTATGGAAACGGCTAAGGTCATTATGACGTGTTATTGGAAAAGCTGCGTCTTTGAATGAAGTAGCTTGCAGCTTAATAACTCATGGTATACAACAAGGATCTGTTCTTCCCCTTTCCTTTCCTGATTACCCAAAGCTAATACCGAGTAATTCATCTACGTGAAATGAGGTTCGGGAGCGCTGAGGAACCTCTCAAAGGCTGGTTAAAACAAAACTGACTCCACCTCAACACCAAAGAACAAATTGATGTTCATTACTGGAAAAAGTCGATCCGAAGCATTAGCCCAAAGACCTAACTTTGGACATCAAAACACACAACAGCACCAAACTCGAATAAACGTTTTTTTTCAATTTGCTTGTTCTTTTGGAACTTTTATAGCATGATGTGCAAGAACTTTTAAAGAAGTTTTAATTCAAGTTCTTTTATACATTTTTGTTACAGTGCTTCGTTGGGACGCAAAAGTATAAAAGAACTTGCGTTACAGTTTTAAAAGTTCTTTCACATAATTCAATAAAAATTTTCGTTTCATAGGTATGAACTGTTGCGCTTTTCAACAAATCAAACTGAGTTTTCAAACATGTTGTATTTCCCAGGTTTTGAGTTTGACACTGGGATACATTATGTTGGTGAAATGGCAGGCGATAGTGTTACAAAGTTTCTTATTGATCAATTGACGGAGGGTCAGATTCAGTGGAGTCCACTTGACCCTACATATGATGAAGTTGTAATTGGTTCATCACCACAAGATTCAAAAACATTTCCCATCGTCAGTGGCAAAGAAGATTTTAAAAATGCTTTGTTAGAGAAATTTCCTGATGAAAAGGAAGCAATTGACAAGTACATTGATATGCTACAGGTGAATATTTTACAACTTAGTGGTCAGTGTGCGACAGGTTGGGCAATTAGACAATAGACCACTTGCAGTTACGTCACACATCGCGTTGCTATTCGCCATATTGAAGGGCAAAGTTTGTTGTGTGAAATGTCAACAAATGCAAAAAGCATGAAAGGGCCTATTAAGTGACTACTATGGTAGTATACAATGTGAGGACTCAAAAAAAAGTATCCCCCAACATGGTCGCTAAATTACGAAATCGTTGCGTGTGACGTCACGCGCAAGTGGTCTATACTGATAACAATAAGTTCGTTGTATGTTTGCATGTTGAATATCAAATTGAAAATATAATTCTGTGGAAACACCACGTATGATTATTATCGCAATAATGATAATCTTACGTGGTGTTTCCACAAAATTATATTTTAATACTGATAACAATTTTCATACCCACTTGTCATTTTAACAAGTTAAAACTTGCCAGTAGCATAAATTAAATGTGACATAATTCTAGACTGCACAATATAGTATAAAGGATGGACAAAATTAGATGAATTAGGTGATTCTAGCCTGAGGGAAACTTAATTGACCTTAATTAAAATATAATTTTGTTGAAAAACCACGTGAATTTATTATCGTTATTTGACCGCAACGAAAAGATGGCAGCATGTACATTTTACCAGAATGCATTGCAGGCATCAAGCAAAAACCACTGAAAAAAGATGCCAATAAAAAGAACGAAGGACATAAAACTTCAACAAAAGAAAATAACCTCCTCTCTCATATTTGTCCTTAAACAGACGTCAATTAATGTGTTTTAGTTTGATAAACACACTTTGTGCGTGGTGCTTTTTCGTCAGCTGTAATACATGATTACCTTTTTCACAGAAATGCAAGAAAACTATGCTCGGTGTATTTCTGTTGAAATTGATGCCAAGAATTTTGTCTCAATTCCTTATATTCACTGGCATCATTCATTGGATAACAGATTATTTCAAATATTCCCAACGGACTCTGGCTGACGTTATGAACGAATTAACGGAGAGCAAAGATTTGCGTGCCGTTCTCTCGTATTGCTTTGGGGATTATGGTAAGTGTTGCAGATTTTGCAGACTGAAATTTGAAATAAATTAAAAATGATTCAAGCAGATTGTAGTCATATTATTTAAAGACTTCAGACAGTGTTGGTACTCCTTGGAGCCATCCAGTCTACTTTAAGGTTACCCTCACCCCCGTACTATACCTTACTATTTTTACGTCTTGGGTGTACATCGGCGAGTAAATCGGTACCGGCGTGTATTTACACCGCCTGTATATGCGAAGGCGGGCACTGAGGCTACTGGGTGGTTTGGAATTAAAACACGAGCATATTTCGATCTGACATTGTTCATAATAATTTGAGCACAATTGGAATTATCTCACTGGAACAGCATTCTTGGGAGACCCTGAGTTGTTTACCATTGACTCAAAGATTCCGGTAATTCTGGATGGAAAATAAATGGAACGCACACTTTTGGTCGACCTAATAGAAAAATTACCAGAAAAAACGATTTGTTTGAAAAGATTATTTCCTTGGACCGGTTGGGACGTTTCAAGCGATATATTTTGTTCCTTTTACTCTTTTTCTGGGTTCTCATACTAGCTCCAGGATCTTCACGATATATTTCTCGTTTTAAAGGAGATGGAAAGCGCATGCTCCGAACGGGATTTTCCAAACGAAATTTTTGCGTTCTATTTTTACGGTGTCAAACCAGATGGGTTTTTGATGTAAACGGTAAAAAACCCTGGTTACAGTATTTGTAGACATTTTCAATTCTTTACAAATTCCACGAATGAAACTTAAGTTTACATCTAAACGCAGAAAATAATTCAGAAAATTATCAACCAGTATCAAAACACTTTTTAGTTCATCCCTCGAAGTAAACAATTTTCTTTTTATAAGGAACTGCACCGAAAGACGCCAGCTTTGCTTTGCATGCAACGCTTGCAAATCACTTTATGAAAGGAGGATATTATCCCGTCGGAGGTGCCAGTGAAATAGCAATGAGATTTATTCCTGTTATTGAGAAAACCGGGGGCAGTGTCTTAGTACGAGCTCCAGTTAAGGAAATATTGTTGGATGAAGAAAAACGAAAGGTTCGAGGTAAGTTTATGTACAAATCTTGGCAAGAAATTCATTACTCGTTCTGGTATCACAAGTAGACTAATCTACACGACACGATATATTTCACATGCAGTTCATACTCTGGTGTATGTGATCGAAGAAGTACGCAAAAATATCGCATTTCAGTGTCCGTCATTGAAATGAGGAGCAGTGAACTTTAAATTACACTGGAACGATAACTTGGCCGCCATCTTTGAAGCCAAATTGGTTGTCAATAGGTTATCAAGTTCAGTCCTTTTCTATTGTTTCTCTCGGCGCGGTTGACACCATTCTTCTGGGAATGTACCGATATTTGATGTTTTTATTTTGATTTAAGAGGTAATTTTATGGTTTATGAACTTATAACCTAGTTTGCAATACAGTCTTTTAAAAATAGCAAATACCTCGGGAAAATAGTACTAAGACTGTTTACGACATTTGTAGTTGTTGCCGCCATCTTGGCTTCACCCAAACGTAGGGTTTTTATCTGAAGTTATCGTTCCAGTATCTATAGAGTTCACTCATGAGGAGTAAGTGTTGCGGCTCGATGGCTCATTTCCATACACCAGGGGACGGTTGTTCAAAGCTGGTTAGCGTTAACTCTGGGTTAAATTTAACCTACTGTTTTAGCTTTGCGACTTGAATGCATCCGTTTCTTTTAAAACTTAAGAAAAGAAAACTTCGATCGATCCAGGAAAGATTTATGAAAAATATTTTAAAATTTACAAATAAGCTCTTGGAAAATTTGCTTTGAAATTGAGTTAACCCAGCGTTATCAGCCTTCGTGTACATTGGACTAATGGTAGGGTCGAACAATCTGCTCATAAACAGGTTTATCTGCTTATTTCGCAAAGTCTCCCTTATTTGAAGAAGACCATAACAATAACCAGCGAATACTGAAAAACAAATGCCCAAATTTCTGCCTTTCCGTTGTTGGTAAATAAGTCGCGTGTAAACGCAGAAACCTATGCTGGACGCATGTGCAATTACAAACAAACAAACATTTCAAATTGAGACCTCGAGCCAAACCATTTATTCTTAGGAGTTCGTGTGGCTAAAAGTAGTGGTGATGTTGATATTTTTGCTCGGCTGGTTGTTTCTGGTGCTGGTGTTTATAATACATTTGAAAAGCTACTACCCCAAACAATCGAAGAAAAATCATCCGTACTGGGCTCTGTTCGACACGGCTCTGGGGGAATAACTGTTTACGTTGGTCTCAATGTATCTAATGATGAACTGGACGTAGTTCCACGCAGAAATCAGTGGATCTTTGTGAACAATGAACTGGATAAATCCTACGAAGAGTACAGTAACCTGGCCGTGGAAGATGCTGGAAAACAAGACATTCCTTTGCTGTTTTTATCGTTTCCCTCCACAAAAGACCCGACATGGGATGAAAGATTTCCTGGAAAGTCTACATTGGAAATTGTCAGCTTGGCTTCTTATGATTGGTTTGCCAATTGGAAAGACGAGAAAGTTATGCATCGTGGTGAAGACTACGAGGAACTCAAACATCGTATTGGCAAGCGAATGTGGGAGCAAGTTTGTCGATTTCATCCCAACCTTAAAGATAAGGTCGCTTATTTTGATGTTGGAAGTCCGCTGTCAAACCAGTACTACATCGCAGCTTCACGTGGTGAATTTTATGGCGCTGACCATAATGTTGACAGATTCCGTCCGCAGAGTGTTCTAAATTTACGAGCAGACACGTCAATAAAGGGACTATATCTTACTGGTCAAGATGTTCTCGTATGTGGCTTCTCTGGGGGTCTTTATGGAGGTTTCTTATCTGCCTGTACTATCTTGCGAAGAAATCTGATGAATGATTTATTGGCGTTGAGAAAGCAATGCAAGAAGGAAAACTGACGTAAAAACTGTGTTAAATGCCAATACAGTTCTAGTATATCGCAGCAAATAAACGAATTGACTATTTAATGCCTTTAGCCGTGAGACAATAACAGATTTAAAAATAACAGATTAAAATAGCTTGCTCATGAATAAACTGAATTTAAACAGTATTTCTAAACACGAAGAGGGAATACTGCAATTTGACATGTGAAGATTATATATGCTTTTGAAGGTAGTTGAATTATAATAATACATTCGGGTCGAGATAGTGTTGAGCTTAAGATCTTTGTGTGAGCCGACTCAGTGTATTTTAGACAAGTAGGGCATGACTATACGAAAAGAATTAATATTGAAATACAATACATCGCGAAGTGTGTAAAGATTAAGTCGCAAACATTGACCCATGAAAGTAAAGTTGTCGTATTTGTAGCCGAAAGTCCATCAATACAGTAAGTGAATGAATAAAAAATTTATATTGACAGGGTAGTTGAAGGGGATATCAATTTATGTTTCGGTAACTAAGGCAACGGTTAGGGGTAGAAGAGGTTAGGGTTAGGCGTTTGATTAAGGTTAAGGTTAGGATTAGGGATATTTGGGGATAGAATCATATGCTAAATTGATTACCGTCGAAGGGCAGTGGTAATAACCAAATGGTACAGTAGTGCAATACAAAATTTCTCATAAATGGCTGGGGAATTTCACTATCTTCATTCACATAACGAAACTCTGAAGAAATTAATAGTGATATCTAACGATTGCTATGATGCGACAAAAAATACGCAACAACACAAGCTTTTATATATTATAGTATAATTTAATACATCTACTTTTGATACATCATTCATTCATTATTTTTCTTACAGTTACATAATTATATATTGTAGCTTCATACGAACTGAAGACCAGCTCAACACGTTCGTAGAAAAGGTTTGTTTTCATCGTCGTCACCAAATGAGAACTAAAAACAGATTGTAAAAAAATAATGACATTACTGCGGTATACCAGAGCCTCAAATCTGTGTGGCAAACGTATCCATGATATGTAGCAAGGCCGTATAATTATCGAATGATGTCATTGAATGTGAGACTGTGGGCAGGCTAGGAATGCGGTAAAGAGGTACAACCTCGTTAAAAACGGACAATATGCTGTATAGATCCAGTACATACTTAATGCGCATTAGTTAAAGAAACTGTTTCACGTTTTCCACCACTAAATGTCTTATTAAGCTTAATTACATGCAGCAGCTTCGTACTTATAATCACAACAACTGTGCACAAAAGTACTGTATATCTGTAACATGTTTCGTTTTTCCCGGTATGCAGTATATGTCTCAGAAAAAATGCCAATGTGACAAAATAAGCAAAAAAATCAAACTTTCGTTTGAAATACAGTTAAAAGAGTTGATGAAACAAGAAGTCGGCAATGTTGCATGCCTAGCTTCCCTGTAAACAGCCGCTTTCGTTAAGATACGACAGAGTAATGGTTTTTATTAATGTGACATTTTTCTGATAGACACTGTAGAATTTTTTTGAAAAGGAGTAATTTAAATCTTGCATCGTAGCCTAAACAAAAGAAAATGCCAGAACTTCAAAGGACCCTTATATTTCAAGACCGTGTGTTCAAATTCAAGTAAGGATGTAGTGTTTAAATAGTTAATATTATTCAGTCACGTGGTTCAGCGGACCAATCCGAATGACCGCATGGAATCGGGGGTCCGCAAGCGTATGTAAATAGCATGGGTCTTTCATTAAATAAATCATCGAGTAAAACACTACAAAGGACTTTAATTAAAATACCTGAAGTCCTGAACATCACTTGAAAATACCGAAATCAAGTAACAACTATCAAGGTTATACCAATCGAGTGGCAACTCCACCAGAAAAAGAAGTAAGGGGGTGAGGCTATACTTGCATGTTCTAATCGTACCTTCATAATCACTGTCTGTAAGTGCCGACAATAAACATTTTCAAAATTATATTAAGGGTCACTTTCGAGGCGTGAATTACTTCATTAAAAGTACTCGCGAAGTTTTATTTGAGGTTATGTCAGTGATTGCTGGCTTATTTGAAACGTAAGCAAATCTTTCCTTTAATTAAATATTACAAAGCAGTCGGCGTTTGAATAGAGCGAAATAATGAACCACAAAAAAATATCACTAACAGTGATAATCTCACTGTTAAATATCAAAAAAAAATCACTAACAGTGATAATCTCAAGATAACATGAAAATATCGAGAATGCTGAATTATGAAGGAACAAGCGTCTGAAACAAAAACCATACCCATGTTTTTGAAACGACATATGAAAAAGGAATTGAATCGCCTGAAATTCGCCTGAAATATAAATCTACAAAGTCGCCTGAACATTTTTTTCGTTTCTTTATTTAACTTGGGATGATCGGTGTTGCCAAACGAAGAGCAGTTGTTTACGTTAAAAAAGTTTAACTTTTTTTTATACGCGTCTCGGTCAAGTCTCAAAGGCGATGTGTCAACGATCCTCTCTTGCCCAACGAAAACAACATGCACAAAAAGATGAAGTGGGGTATTCATTCGCAGTTTTGTGCATGACATGAGAAACAATCTTATATGCCAACTGAAACCCAAGAGGGTTTATATGTTTTAATGCATTGTACCACTCTATATAAGAAGTTAATATATATGGAGTTACTAACACCACATTGTGATAAGCAATATTGATGAAACTATACACATCCAAATTTTATTTCACATGCAATAATTGCATTTTCCATATCTCAGAATCCTCCCCCAAAATTTTCAAGAATCTTTATTTAGCGTTGTAAATTATAACCCAGCCAAAACGATGAACATTTCTATTTCAAAGATATATTTTACTCCTATAAACTTACCAAAGACTGCAGAATTTCATTGTCTATTTTCTTCCTTTGTGTGAATTCTGATAATACGGAGGGTGTACTAGGTCTCCATATGTCACATGAGAAAGCTTGTCCATTATTCTTCGTTTACCGTATCTGAGAGGCTGACGGACTTCTCGATCGTATCCATCAAAGTCTAGGGAATTCTCGTCGTCGAAGTCGTCTACTTCCCAAGCCTGTTCCACAGCACGAGCATTCACGCTGAGAAGCATAAATGACACCACTCCAAGTAAAAATAATAATTTCAATGTAGTTGTATTCATTTCGTTTCGCTGTTCACTGAAGGAAAGAACAGGAATTTATTTATTAGATTGATACTTCACCTGGTAAATGAATGGAATTCTTGAAAATGACATTCATTGATTCATGAACATATCGCTATCACATGCCGTCTTCATCAAGGTTATATCCACATAATTTTTTTCATTCCCATGAAGACGCTGGACTGTTTGATAATGAATGAAATTGCTAGAGAATCACATTTAATAACGCCTTTTTATCTGTATATACCTGGTTGTGTTATATCATACGCCTTAACAAAATTCTGTGTTTTAATGCTGCATGTCCGCTTTACGCGAAAATTTCCTGCGTATATAACGAAACCGCAATACAAAACGGTTTTTCAAAATCCAATCAAAACTCCTTTTAATCTGTATATCTTACATGACCCCTGCATGGTTCTCTTATGTTATGCACATTCTGTTCATCATCATTACCAAAAGTTTCGGGATTAAGTGCCGTTTTATAGGTGCAATGTCTTCATATTGGGTCCCCTGTAGGCAAGATTGACAAAATTTAAACAGTGCTTCAAGTTGAAATTTTTTACGTTGCAACTTCGTTCATGTTTCGGCAACTTTTTGGCATTTTCGGTGGCAACTTTTCGATATTTTGAGAGCACAATGGAACATGTTTAATCCTCTGTATATCGCCCGTTAGATAAAAGATGAAACAACAGCGTTTTATTGCATTATAGAATCAAGTAAAACCCACCAATTATCGATTTCGTAAGACTTAAGCGTACAGTAGGATAGCTTAACAAACAGTTTTAATAATCGAATGTCAGCAATGGATATAATTTTACTTAGGAAGGTAACAAGCACACTTTAAAAACGTCTACGTGGAGTTGCTATATAAACGGTAGTTAAAAACTTACCTCAAGTACTAAGCTGCTCCTTTAAACACGGCGCGTCGGCAAGTACTGAGAGTCGAGAAAATTGCTTGCTTTTTATAGGGTGTGATATTGAACATTTTTGCCTGGTTTATATTGAGTGAAACCGACGCTGAAATTATCTTAATGAAAAGGTCAAGATATGGACAGCTGATTCTCATAACATTTAACTTGAGGTCAGCTGCACAGACTTAACGAGCCTGCCCTTGTCGCGATTACTATCATAGCTAATCTAATGACTACTAATTATCTTCTCTCTCTTATCTTGCCGCCCCTTATTCTTACTGAGCATGCGCAAATCACCGCCCTCGCGTACAGCTTTTGCAAAATCTTCTATTATAAATCCTTGGTATATGTCTCACCCATGAATGAAACATTTTTCGAACGATTCTCCTTTTTTAGCCTTGAAATCCGGAAATCGACTTATTAAGAGGAATTAGGTAAATGTACGTAAAATTTATTACATTATTTGTATAACAAATAGATATAGACTTTAGTCTACAGCCGAAAAACCTTGCTTTTTCGAAATGTATATTTTGAAGCGAAAAATACCCTCGTTCGTTTCAAGCACAAACAGGACCATTAGTTAATATTTTTTCGGTTGTGAACAATTAAATGCGGTAATATGTTGGCAATAACAACTTCAAATTTGTTTTTTTTAAACGAGTAGATACGAGAGAAGGTGCGTGCGTGGTGTTAAATTTATATTGAACTATGGCGTTTGCAAGGGAGATCATTTATATGTTTGCTTGGATGTACGTCTAGACAATATTCTAGTTTAATATTTGCTCTAGTTTGAGCTAAATAGATATATACCACTATACTCGCGTAATAGATATATGCTACAATACTCGCGTAATAGATATAGCTATACTATTATACTCGCGTAATAGATATAGCTATACTACTATACTCGCGTAATAGACATATACCACTATACTCGCGTAATAGATATAACTTCTATACTCGCGTAATAGATATATATTACCATACTCGCGTAATAGATATATACTATTATACTCGCGTAATATTTCCTGTCACATTCAAAATGTTTTTTACAAACTGATTTATTAAATATAACGTGTTTGCATTAGCCCTTTCCTTTTTGTATAAACGCAATATGGGCTTTGACTTTTCAAAGGAAATGTGACTTAGTTGTCAAAGAAAAAGTGAATAAGATTCTGTCCTTAACAGGGAATATCAAGCCAATATTGTGGGTCATCATTTCGTATTGCCCTGTCATGAAGGCTTTATCTATAAAATAAATCTAGCAGGGAAAAATTAGCGCTTGTGATCATAAAACCGCCGATATATTTGACGCGGAGTAAACACGTTTTATCAAACGAATATTCTTATCTCGATCGTTAATTAGAGTACAGTACTTGTATCATAACGACGACTGAGGAGAGACACACTTCTCATAATATGCAAGAGTAAAAAAAAACTAAAGTGATGGGCTACAATAAATCTATCCATTTGAGTTGGCGTCTTGGTGATTCGTCTTTTGTGCGAAACGGTTAACTTCAAAAAGCGATAATTATGTACATGAATTATTAAGCACAAATTCGATATACTCCCAAACTAATATTTATAATTGCTTGCTTTATATTTTCTACAATCGAGTAATTGCTTATGAAAGGAGACCTCGGCTTTTTGAGTTGAAGAAGCCGGTTAATTGCCGACAGCTTATATCATAGAGAAAAAAAAGTAAATGTACTTTGTTTTAAAGAGTGAAACTTGTTAGGATTAACATTTAGCGAGTGGAAGAAAAATTTGTTTTCCTCTAATATTCTGAGTGTTTTGCTGCATGATTTAATTTTACTGCAAATGCAGCATTGTCATTGAGTTCAGATTTATTAATATTAAAGTCAAAAACAATGACAACGTAGCTCAGTCATCTTCAGCGTGGGTATACTACTAATTTAATATATGAAATTCAATAAGCAACACTTAACATGTTTTTTTTCTGTCAGAATCAGGCAATAAAGTTCTCTGCATGACTGGCATACAATATGTCTATGTTTATTTCAGTATACTTAATCAAAATAAGCATATATACAGTTATGTTTTTATTATGTATTGTAGTTCAACGCTGAATCCATGCACTCAAGAACTTGAATTGTATTGTATTGTATTTTATTGAGCTGTATTGAGCAAAGTAATACACTAATGTTTTGTGTTGTATTGCATGCAATGTATGGACATATATTTTGAGCGCGGAAATCGCTTCGACATATAAAATAGTGGCAAACCTAGAATCGATAATTTAGGGGAGGCACATTTTTTCGTGTTCACACACCGTAAAAACAATCGATTTCAAACTAAATATAATTCACTCTGCAGAACATATTGAGCTGGAGACGCCACTGTGCCCAACAATTAACTTTGGACGGGATTGCTAATGCCGCGAATTACAATGTACAACTTGTCGTATGCGATTGCATGTCATTTTGGCGTATGAAAAATGATCTATAAAACGATTGCAGTATATGCTTTGGATCATTTTGAGGGCAAAAACCCCCCAAGTACATATGCATTGTTACTGCATGCCTTTAAAAAAACGTTACACAGTAAGTGGCATCCATCTTTTTTATGTTGTTTTTCAGGTAATTATAAGGACGTCTTGGACGTCTCTAGATAATTGTATATATTCTGTTACTAAAGGTGTTCTGTCATCATTAATGCATGTATTCTTGAGATAAAGTTTTATCTTTGACCGATAGACAACTATTTTTAATGAATTGTAATAAAGTCAAGGCTTTCCTGCAACTAAATAAGTTTACACTTCACTCTTAATATATGAATTGTGTGATGTCAAGAAAATTTCTTATGTATTATAATGTCTGCCTTTATTACTCTACTATTACGCTCTTATTGAATTGAGATGAGTCAATCTCATTAACTGACGCTGGATTTGCGTACATGATCGGATTCGTTCGTAAAATTTTATCTTCAGAAAAACCAGTGTAAAGGTACGTCGATATATTTTGCTTTAAAAACTCTATATATAGCTTATTATCAATTTTTCAATTTAGAATTTTTTATGTACGATATGTGCTTATTTTGGCGTATGTAATTGAGTAGATTCGTGCGAAAATGTTACATTTCAAATTTTGTCTGTAACCAAATTCAATTTAGATATGGTCTGGTAACTCAACCAACGTCTTTGTTCCATCTTTTTATCCGTGTTTATGCAAACGTGTGCACGGTGCAGACAATAAATTTTTGGTATAATGAAGCAATTGTCCAATAGCGTTGCCTAGCTGAAGCACTCAGCTGTACGATTGAAATATCAATAGGCAAAATTTCAAAAGATTTGTGCACGGTGACGCCAACTCAACATAAAATCCTAGCTTATTACAAACGCCATGAAGTTCGCCGGGTTTCCAGACCAGGTAAGGACTGACTATGCTGTGACTGATAAACAGAAATAAAGACGTTAACACTTGCTATACATGCATATTCATAAATTATAATATTAATAACGAGGTGCGTTTATCAAGTAGTATAGTATTGTGTCTTAATCACAGTATAGTGAATTTACAGTATGGGCACTCAGTAGTGCAACATGCCCCCCCCCCCCATGTTTATGCAGTCTACTGGCCAGAATAATAACGGTCATCTAGTCTCAGTGGCCAGTCTAGCGTTTTTATTGGCCAGAAAATGCAATTGACTGGCTAGAACCTGCACAATAAACATGCGTAATGCGACATGCGTGGGGACACAAACTCAAGGGGTCCTTTATTTTCTAATAGCGGGCTCACATGTCGTTAAAGATTTCCAGGAGCGGTATCTAGAAATCACAAACCTAATTAATAATTCATAAGAAAAACAAAAAAAAACACAAAGGAAAGTGGTTTTATACCTAACGTACGTTTCTATATAACATTAACGACATGTTACTATGTAGGTGTAAACATGCCATCATATACCAAGATGACATGAACATAATTACGCAAGAATAGCAATTCAATAAAGACTTTCATTATTTGCAAAACTAAAATATTAATTATAAAAATTATGCATACAAATCCGGGTTAGCATTGTATATTAAGGCGTATAATGTATTAAAACTCGTCTAATTGTCTTCGTACGAGAAAGGTCATTGTGGATAACCTCAGATACATATTGGTCGAGATACAACCATAATTAATTATAAATAAAATTGAAAATCAGGCCTAAAAGAATGTCATTTCAAATTGGAATATCAAAAATAAGCCTTGAGTAAATATGTTGGTTGGGTATTATCAAATGCCTGCACACATTTCACTCGATATTTTACATAAACCCGAACACTAGCTATACATAATTATGAATCTCAATTGAGCAACTCCTGTGCATTTTAAATAATTCTATTCTATCTCAATTTTAAAATATCCTACCCTGCTCTCTTTAATCACTCCATTTTATTCAGAATATTTACAGGTAAATCGATACCAAATTTCTCTTCCCATGCTTCCTTGACAGCATCAAGAAAAATTGTAAGCGAATTTTCCGACTGCATAACGATAAGCCAACGGTCATCTTCGATACTCTCTGGTGTGTCCTGGAAATATAGAAAAAGTACGATCCATAGGGGGTTTACGTTTCATTTTCCCTAGAATGATTCCTAAAAATCCCTGTAAACGTTTTCTTGTTAGGGAAATTCCAAAACCCTACCTAATTCTGTTTCTAAAAATTCACGTTTCCAACTTTTGCCTAAAGAGCTACAAGATAAGACGAACGTGTTTCTGAATAAACTCCAGCTTAGCGACTTAAACAACGAGCCTCGGCAGGAAAACGGATGCAATGTGGCGAAGATCTTTGAGTAACCTCCACAAATATAGGGATTCTTCGAAATGAATTTACAAGAGCTAAAGTTACTAGAAATTTGTTGGTTTGTTGAAAATCGTCCCAGGTTAAACCTGTTTAGGCGCAAAGGCTAAAAAATTCTTTAGTTTAATTACCTCATCTAGAAATTCAATTTCAATTTCACAAGGTGAATCAGCGAACAATTCCTAGAAGAAACAACACATGCAATGGAGAATATTTAAGAACTAGAAGGTAAATTTACGATGTTTTATAAAACCACTTTTACATGCACGATCAAATTTTCTTTCACGAATTTCATGTTCTTTTTTTTGACCATCTAGGACTTTTTTGACAAAAGCATTTGTCCAAATGTCAAAATTTGTCGAAAATTCCTAATTTACAAGCACGGTCAAACGGTTGGTTGTGTAAAAGGAGCTTAACGCGTGTCTGAAGAATTTTAGAACATGGAGGTCATGGTCGTTAATCTTACCACATCAGTAAGATTGATAATTCTCTGCTTCTTTTTCAAGACAAACTGTGGTCCAGACAAGAGTTTAGGAGGATCATGCAGTCGAGGTAAAGGCCATTGATGGTTTTCCTCAGCCAGAGCGATGTGAGTGTTGGTTATAATTATTGACACAGCTGTTGACTTCTCCTCAACTGAAGATAAAATAACACTCCGTGTGTGCTCGGCCTAATATGAGTACGCAGAATCAGGGCAGGACCAGCAAGCGTTGCGGCGCAGCAGAAAGTCGCTTAACATAAAAATAAACGTCATCTATTGGCACAGAATTATGCTTGTACAGTGACTATAAGCCTACCATGAGTTTTTATTGCAATAATTCTAAGAAGGCATTTAGTTTACTACGTAAATAGTATGAGCTCATCCTGATAACTTTTTGCTGTCAACGATTCCACGGTTATAATAGTTTTCTGAGGTTCAAACAATGATATCATATTCGGATAATGTTGATGAAGATAGATTGCTTGATCAAGATTAATTGAGAAAGGTTAATTGATGAAGATGAGCTTTCTTATCATAAAGATACACTAAGAGTTTTCCCAAACTACGCACCTCTCCATTGCGCAAGGATGTATTGTTTTATGGTTGTATTAACTTCTTCTGACTCTCCCGTGTTATCTTGAGAAATATCGCTCACTTCATCCTAAAGTTACAATTATTTCACAAAATTGTATGACATAATCAAACGACACCAAACCAGCTGTACTGTACCCTGATATCTAGTATTTTTGAGTCGGTTGTACGAGGTGAATACAGGATCCTGAAGGGAATAAAATGGGACCAGGGGATTGTCAGGATTCAATGCATCGGGACTGGAATTTATAGACAAATTTGGCTAACAATATTTCTTGCGTTGCCATGCAACGGACCTTTAATTTGGCAAATTTTTCATGTATTTGTATTACGGGTGGAAAATAATACCCAGTTGATACCCTTGGGTATTCATTTCTCACGGATATTACAACTACAGAAAATTTGCTAACTTCGCAAGGCTATATTTTTTATAGTTTACAACATTTTGCAATCAAACTTTGCAATTTTACTAAGTTTAGGAAGCTCTTTCAAGCTGTGGTAATATTTTTTCCTATTTTGATTTTTTTTTTCAAAATTTTAGCCTAAAAGATTAAAGGTCATCCCCAACTTTGAATTATTCACATGGTTGGATACCATTGTCCTGGTTTGCGGGAGTGCATTAGAACAAAAGTGTCCACGCATACGAATGATGAATACGAGTTATTCACTGATGTCCATACTTCTAAATGCGCAGTTACCTTGTTCTCCGTTATGCTTTTGGAAGCTAATATAATAGTAACCAGGCATAATAAACGTTAGCCGAATTTGTCTATGGGCCAAAAAACAATACAAAATGGCAATGGGATTAAGATTTGAGTAAGACAGCCACTAGGACAATGGGATTTATACACTTGTACAATAGAATTTAGTCAACATTTTGGCTGGGAATGAAAATTGGACCCTCCCTTCAGGCCTAACTAGCGGATAGTGGTTTTCTCATACTTTCTAAATATGTTCAGCAACTGGTAAAACCCGAGTTTAAGTTGCTTTTTATTTCTTGCAAGTTCAATCCCTGGTGTCATTGGATTTTACGCCTTTCTGCAGCAGTTGAAAAAATCTCTGCTCGGTAGATATTACCAGCTGTATAGCAAAGGTTACTCACTGTTACATTCATTGTGAACAGGATTGGTAGATTGACTGCATAAATAAGCCAAATTTTTAACAATGCTCATTGTTTTCCTTTGTATTTGTTCTCTTTGTTATTTTGATGGTACTAATGACGGTTTGGCTTATTTATTCATAAAATCTACCAACCCTGATTGTGAATTACAACATGTAATTATGAATATTCTTACGTCATCACTACTCCTACACTTACCTCGTGTAACTCATCAGATAAATTAAAATAATAATATTGATCTTTTTCAAGAAATCCGCAATCTTTATTGAAACATTGTATGGTACCAGCATTGAGCAACAGCTGGCCTATATTTACAGCTTCTCGAAAACTGGATGCTTCTTTACGGATGATTAACCAGTCAATAAACTCTTCACCCAACATGCTTTGCGGTAATGAGCGAAACCAAACCTAGAGTAATAAAAATTTAAATTGCATGGAAAATTTAAATCCAGAAAACGGTCCAGCACGTAAATGGCGCTCGCAGATTTTATTAAAAATTGCATTTAGCTACTTTTAGAGTGATTAAATTAACGAGGATGAAGTTTGCAGGTTTTGTATTCTTTGTGGAAAAGATAATGCTCATCTCATGCAAGATCCTAATTGCATTTAGCTACTTCTAGAGTGATTAAATTAACGAGGATGAAGTTTGCAGGTTTTGTATTCTTTGTGGAAAAGATAATGCCCATCTCATGCAAGATCCTAATTGCATTTAGCTACTTCTAGAGTGATTAAATTAACGAGGATGAAGTTTGCAGGTTTAGTGGAAATTTCTACTATTTTTGAGCAGAAAAGTTATCAATTTCCGCATGTAATATACAACTTACATACACAAACTTTGCAAGGCTATTATATTTCTACACTTTACAGCATTTCGCAATCGAACTTGGTAATTTTACTATGTTCTTTCTAGTTTTAGTGATTCATTTACTTTTCTTTAAGTATATTAAAACTTAGTTGCACGCAGTGCCATTAGGAAGTAATAGCATACTTTGTGATCTTTTAGCAAAGGTGGATCTGTAAAGTTCATGGCTTGCTCGTAAAGACGCCTTCCCTATAAAAAATAAACGTTGTTGTTTTTATTCAAACTATCGTAAATGCGATGTAGCAACATGACTTGCCCAGCACAAAGATATATAAGACTGTGAATTACCTTAAACATGAGACTTTCATCTTTAACACCAAAAACTTGAATTCTTTATTAACAAATAGAAGCAATGAATTCTTAGAAATGAAGTTAATGACAGAAACTGAATGGTATATATACTGTTCGGCTTGGACTTATTCTGCATGTTGATCGAAAATTTTAGACGATCTGCATTGTCTACATTTTACAGGGAACAGCATGATTTATTTTATTAACTTCGCCACAAGGGCAGGGTCAACATTCCCTGTGGGAGGTGACCGGAGAACCCGGAGAAAACCCACGACTTTCGGCAGAGCGTTGACTATATACTCTTTTCACATGAGGACTGGGTTCGAGTTTACCTTACTGGGGATCGAACTCGGAACCTTAGAGGTGAAAGGTGAGTGGTCTGACCACTACACCACTATACTTGTACGTACAAGTACGACGCATGGAATAAACTTCCACAACTGGTTACGAAGTCTGTCTTACTTGATGAAAAATATTCTCCCTACATATATAAATATTCTCCCTACAAATATTCTCCACATAGTTGTAAGTATCACCCGCGAAACATTAATCTGGCGTTAGAATAAGAAACGAAGCCAGCCCGACAATATGGTTATGCTATGCAAATTTCAATCATTATCATTATTCACTTCTTTAGAAATTGATTTCATACACGCTCTGCAAACACAAAAAAACTTGCATTTGCATGACCAAATGTCGCGGTTGAAACTGGTATAAAAATCGTTTGGCAACACTTAATTAGTTCAGACAGTACGACGACGTACGGTAATCTATGACCTTGGAAAAGAGTTGAGCTGTTTTGGAAGGAATGTACATATTAAGTTTGGCATAATGGAGAAGCAGTTAAGAAAATCAAACACGAACTACTCTAGGTAATAACTCAGGCAGTCCTGTCCTAATAGTAATTCAATTTAACGAATTCTCTGATTGGCTGATTATAACAATGAATAACACATACAATTTATCTTCACAAAACTTCAAACGGATCAACGCCCAGATAGATTTTGTTTACAAAATCACAAAATATGTTTACCATGGTGTACATGACGTAAAAATACACTGTTTACCGTACCTAATATTTTTTAGAGTTTGCGGGTTCATTTTACCAATCTTGGGGGGTTTGTATTTGTTTCCGCAAGCATTCTTTACAACACCTGACAAATAAACACATGCGAAATTATTTTCGAAGAGCACAAAAAAACAGGATAATAATCCTATATAATCTCGAACTATCCTTGCCATTATTATGATTACTGAATGCTAAGATACACGAAAGACATAAAAAGTCTTAATTGCCATGCATTTACGTATTAACAAAGTGAAAAAAAATACATTATGACATAATATTACTACCATATATTTAAGTATAATTTGTGAAACGAAATTTTTATGCAATTATTTATTGATTGCATTGCAAAGATCACTTAAAACAACAGTGTAACTTCTTTGGTACATTTTCTCTAGTTCTCTTCCTTCCCGAGATATTCGACTTTATTCGATATGTAAATTACACAACTTATGACATCACTGTGCGTAATCAGTGTCTTTGCGATTGGTAACTTTGTAATATACGACACTACGAAACAACTAAGACTATGCTGTACTTGTAAACTATGACTAATCGCTTGCTGTTTGCATTTTTGTGCAGAATGTGTCCATCACGTTGCAAATTGCTGGTGATTCTTGAAAAGTTATCATGCACTGTGATGTCATAAGTTGTGCAATTTGCATAAAGTTGAATACCTTAAGAAGGAAGATTTAGAGAGATTCTACCGAGGAAGTTATATTGTGATTTGAACTGACCTTAATTTGCAATGCAATCAATAAATAACTGCACAAAATTTCGTTTTATAAACACCTTAAACATTATATATTAACGTTTTAAAATTGTCGTTACAGAGTCAAGTTAAAATTATTTATAAGAAGACCATAGATTGTACATTACATTAAACTACGATTATAACAATTTACATATAGAATGCGTTAATGGACTATCCCTAAATCACTCTGTTCTTAATTTAAAAATAGAGTACATATTGACATTCGTCCTAGTTTCTCCGGGAGTAGATCGTGAAGACGGTGCTGCGGATCAGATCTACTTGCAATTAAATCAACGCAATGTCTCTCACGTCTTAGTTCACTGTTTGGATGTTGAGATAATTCAAGGCTACAGTGCAGCCGACGCCAAGTAATATTATTCTAAACGCTCTTTTCTGTATTCGTTGATGTTCTCGCTTTGAGACTTCGTTATTCCCCTATGCCGCAATACATCTCCGTATTCAAGAGTTAATCTGATAATACTGTGCAATAAAATTGTAGTAAATCTTGCGTTGGCGCCCCATACTTTTGGACGGGCATGTGAATAGCACACAACTTAGTCACGATATGATAATGACACTTACTTCGAAAGTATGTTAAAAAATTTTCACTGCGTTTTTTATCTCCCACCAAGAACGCGTGACAGCCATATTGCTCCGCAAATTCCAATCTGAAACTCTAACATACGAGGTAATTATGCGAGTGGATCATAAGATCACACGATAGGTTATTACTACTGTTACAGGGCTACCTTTCTGCAGCTTTTGAGCGTAGGGCGTGTTTACATGAGAGACGGGGCGAGACATTCTTCATCCCGCGTTGATTTTTCGTTTATATGAGAGGCGGAACGAGACACTCACTGGGACCAGGGCGTAAAATGGCTTTTTTCTTTGTGAAATGCGAGAACTCACCTGACTTTGTAAACCGTACTCAATATATCGTAAATCTGTGAGAAGATAGCAAACCTTTATTGACAGCCATTCCTTGGGTCGGGTACTAAAGTTTGAAGAAAAAATCCTCAATTAACTAGTACTATTATTACAATTATTTGTTTATTTTCTTGCGAAGACAGTGAAATTGCCCTTTTTACTGTATACTGTATAGCATATTATAATGCAAAAAATGTCGATCTGGCAAAGTAGGGGATAAATGTTGGCCAGTCTGTCTTTTTCTATAGATACGACAGCGAAATAAAGGTTTCTGTTTCTGCTTCGAATATGGTCGAGTCTCAAGACGACCGAAATGAAATGCATTTGCATAAACTCTGTAAGCATATCAAATATTCAATTACGGAGAAGGTAACACATGTTAAGCTATTTCGGACAAGGTTACAAATAGATTTTAAAAAATGACTGCTCGTGGCTGCAAGACCATGTAAAGGCTTGCACTTCGGATATCTGATATTTTACTTCTCAAAACCAATTGTCTGTTTATCCTTACCTTTCAATGCCAGTAATTTTACAAATATAAGCTATCGTATTTGAAATAACGAGCAACGCAGGTATACCCTGGCCGTAACCATAAGATGCAACCGCACACTGCAAAAAATAAAACTTACGTCAAATATACATGCAGCTTAGATTTTAGGGAACGCGTCAACAGCGCATCTAGGCCTTAAAATAGGCCTTTACAATAAATCTCAAAGTTGTGTGTCGACCAGAATGCAATGCGTTTTCGTGATACCTAATTTTATTTATAACACCACATATATGATTTCGTGATACCTAAATTTATAACACCACATAGAATGTGTGTATAAGATATTTCACTACCTTTATCTCACACAAATAGCACGTATGTGCTTACTGACCTTTATCATACAACGGAATTCTTCATCATCACTTCCTCTAAACAATTTTGTTTCTAAATACAACTTCAAGCGATGGTCACAATCTGTACAAGAATCAGGAGAAAAAATAATCTTTGATGATGTCTTTCCTGAAACCGGAGTTGAGTTTCTGGTGTCAGAACCAGACTGGGAACTGTATGAAGATGCCAGTGGACTTTCTTGATGTCGACCATTATATGAGCGTTGACCTCCTCTCCCTGAAAAACTATCCAGTGAGATGTTCATGGCAGCTGAAGGACTGCTATTATGGCCTTGAAGTAAAGGTTGCGTGACCGAGTGCACTTGAGCGTCATAATCTTCGCTGTTATAGCTATCTTCATGAAGATTTTCTTTTTCTTTTGTTTGATCACGAATGCTAGAAACCAAAGCTCCATATTCGTTGTCAAAATCACGAGTGTTTCTATTCCCATGATTTTCATTGATGTTACTAACTTTCTCGTTCTCAGAAATACAAATGTCTGGTGGTACAGAAGTATTACGGACTGTGTTAGGAATAACATCAGGATCTTGCGGGATATCAGCTGCGTGACTAAAAATATGAAGAGAAATCTTATGCCAAGGATAAACAAAAAGGACAAACAGAAAAATTTCTACAGGGTGTATCAAAAAAAAACGGAGTCCATGTTTTGTGTCTAATTATTTCTAAATTTCTGAAGCTTATAGCACAATTTTGGACTTGTTTTAAACCACGTTCTTTCCTCTTTCGAACAAGCCGTAATTCGTATTTTTACTCCGAGTAACGTATGTGCTATGACAAATTTAGTAAAAGCTATCGATTTGAGATGCCCTCCAATTATGCAAATTCACTATGTCTTTCATGGTCGCCAGTTAAATTTTTACCTTTTTCGCGTATTACATAAATGGTATTTCTGTTAAACTTAATAAAACTTGTTATAAAGCTTTACAGAAGATATCGGACCGTTAACGTGCACTACGAACGGATAGTTCAAGCTTGTATCGACATGAATATTGACATTATGCCATTTCGACAACATTGTGCACGCGCGGATAAACAAAACGCTAATTTCGATCATTATTTTGGCATAAATCTAAGGTTTTTGTTAAAGTAAACGGTCCGTTATCTTCTGTAAAGCTTTATAACAAGTTTTATTAAGTTTAACAGAAATACCATTTGTGTAATAAGCGAAAAAATTAAAAATTGAACTGGCGACCATGAAAGACAGTGAATTTGCATAATTGGAGGGCATCTCAAATCGATAGCTTTTACTAAATTTGTCATAGCACATACGTTACTCGGAGTAAAAATACGAATTACGGCTTGTTCGAAAGAGAAAAGAATGTGGTTTAAAACAAGTCCAAAATTGTGCTATAAGCTTCAGTAATTTAGAAAAAATTAGGCACAAAACATGGACTCCGTTTTTTTTATACACCCTGTATAAGTATTTTCCATATATTCATCTTACTCTGTGACGTCGTCAGGTTTTTCCTGTTGCGTGTTAGATGGTTGTATATCGTCTTCCCCCACTTCAACTACGATTGAGCTGCCACAATTTTTGCAATGAGAAAACTCCTTGTGTTTTTTATACTTTTTTGAACACCTAATACACTAAACAGAGCGAGGTCACGAGTCAGAAGAGCGTAAAGCTAAATGCATGCGAAGCAATCATAAAATTAACGTGCTTGTAAATTCAGCACTTGAGACGAAAATAAATTATATAAGCTGTCCGCTCTCTATTTTTCCCCTCTTAAACAGTTCCTACTTTGAATAAGTCGTCTTTTTAGGAGAAGATATTGATCACCCTCCCCGTTATATCCTTCCCCTCCAATCTTAAAAAATCTTTAAATAACTTAAAACATTTAAAATTGTTAAAACACATGCACGTTGATTTGTATGTACTTGTAGAAAATTATCATAATTAAAATTATCAATCTTAACAGTAAGTGAGTACCCCCACCTAAAAAAAGACAAGCCTTGCACTCTAGCCTGTCCTTGAAAGGATCTCAGGAGGGGGGGGGGGTAATAAAGAGGTTATGGTTTATGTAATGTCTCTTGCAGAAGAATTTTATATTCATAAATGTTTTGGCAGTTAAAGATACCACTGAAACTGACAAACATTCAGCACGCAGCAACGGCGGTGGTGAGATAACATTCCAAACACAATCGAAGGAACCACTGATTGAAATTTAAAAATCTTTCAAAGATAGACGTACGTTTTGATATAGTTTGAACGCTGAATACTAGAATGAACGTCACAACGATTATTATAAAGCCGAAAATGTGACAGAAAAAATACGTCGTCTATAAGGAAAATATAAATGTACGTTTTATGACTTACACTTTGTCTCACGAACCTTGAAATATCTCTTAGGTATATTATCTTCATTAACGGGTTCCTGAACAAAGTCTTTAAGTAGGAATACAAATTTCTATAAATACAGAAAAAATGCATTAAAATTAAGATAACTTACATTTATTTATTTGTCCCCATGTAATTTATTCCTTTTTACAACGTTTATCGCTCATGTAAAATGGGACGTCGTTGAAGTCTTGTATTTGGCTTATGCAGATTTTTATAACCGTATAGTAACGATGCCAAGGCTATAAAATTGTTGCTATTTAATAATTCTTGTAGATAATAAGGAGTCTGCAACGAAATTTCACGCCAACGAATTATGGTGTTGGTGCAAATATCATTAAATTAATATCAACTTCTTTTTTTCAGAATTTTGATTCTTTCTTGAGATATTTCACTTTAAATAATATGAAAATATCATACTAATGACTAGGGTTGGGCGATATTTAAAAAATTAACTCACGATTATTGTCATGGAAAATATCGCGATAATCGATAATATCGCGATTAATGAAATAGAAAAAAATGACCATAGTTTTCAAGTGCAATTAATATCAAAGCATGTATAAATCTTATATTAAAGACAAATCAACAACAGATTAAAGTAATATGAAGGCTTTTCCTTCTCTAATATTTACTGTTCATAACTGTTGTAATATAATGTGTACTGTTCAATTTTATTCGATGTTTTGTGGAAGGAAAACTAAATTATGAACATGCAGTACAACTGCTACAAAAAGCAATTACAATTCGCCTTGTTAATACACTTTTTGACAGTATATTTGTAGCTGGAATGCAAAGGTGCTTTCTACTTTTTCAGGATTCTGCAAGTTATATACATATTTCCAAGCAATATCACGATATTTATCGAACATGACGATAATTTCGATAAATCGTCACTCAAGTTTTTAGCTTCGATACGATAATCGCGATTGGAAAGATCACGATTAATCAAAATATCGAAATATCGCCCAACCCTACTAATGACATCCTAGTGAATAACGAGGCTTTGGTGTTGTATGGTTTTCTCTTACTATTTCAACATCTACGATAAATTTCAGAGATTTGCTCTAACATACGTAGAGCAAATGAACATGCATCAGTTGGAGCATAGAGGAAAAAACTGGTATTTCAAAATACATTATGCACAGTGATGTGTATGTGATGTCACAATTATGACATTTGCATAATATTTAAAGCAAATTAATGACATTCTATACGAAAGAACTTAGCAACTCATTTTATGTTATCTTTACAGTGACACCATACGACGTTGACGTGGAATTTTGTTGTATAGGCACTGCAACCATAGACAATCGAGGGAATGGATTGCATAAAAACGCAAACTGTGTTGCTAATACTCTGTGGTACGACCTTTGGAACCCTGTAACTTCACCTTAAATCTAGTTCAGGATTTTGTATTTCTATACTTTAATCAAAAACGCATTGTTTATGCAACAATCGATTTTTAAACTTTTTTGGATACAAAAAAGCTAAAACCAACACTGAATGCTTCTGTTGCAAAAAATATTTACATTCAGTCATTATATATGGCGATTTTCGCCCTTGTAAAGCCATGGAAGTTTGAAGGTCGAAAATTGCATGGTCATTGCCGTTCGTCTTTAAATATGTAAATAAAAAGTCCTGAAATATTATTATTTAAAATGTAGATCACTGGGTTCGAAAGTAGAGCGTATCAGGCCGTATCACGGATGTCATTAACATGATTTTTCTATGGTTTGCACAACGTTACTCACCTGGCACTGGTCTTCGTCATCAAATAAATACTCTCGATGTTGTCTGTCCTTGTGAACGTGGCTAAATTTCATGGATACGCCCACTTTATCGTTTCCTGGGATCACATCAAGTAAGCCATTCAGGTCCAATCTAGAAGTTACCTGGAAATGAACACCCACACTCAACGGATGATTTTCCACTGTAGACGTCACGTTACTAGGCCACCTACGATTTTGTCACAAAAGATAATTCTGGCAAACAAGAGGGAGAAAATAGCCCTCAATGTCCCTCAATGTTTTGAACTTTATAGTTGGAAGAAGATCCCTAGTCTTTCAAAAAAAATATGATTCAAAAAAGGAATTCAAAACAAAACGGAACCCCCCATTCCTTTACCCTTCCATCTTCATTCTTTTCAACAATTTCATCATCTTTAACAGTGACAAACATATCTCTGGTTTCTTCAGGAAACTTGACTGAAACCAAGAAAATCTCGCCGCTTTCGTCATCTAAATTAGATAATTAATAAATTTCAAGTATATTTATGCTGATTCTGTATCTTAACACAGCTTTTAAAGTTTAGTTAGTGTGAAAATGGCCCTTAATTGACTTCATTCAGTTTATATAGTACGTGCACGTCCGTTATATTATCGCTAACTAATTAAAGACATATACAAAACGAATTACCATCTATCACTTCAATGGTGTCATAAGAAAGACTTGTAGGTGACTGCAATACATCAACATCTTCTTCAGCGGTCTCAACAATATCCGATGACGTAGTTGGTTCTTCTATAAAAGCAAATATGAACGCTACAGATTGCTTTGACTTTTCCAAAACTAATTTTGCCTGTATTAAAAAATAGTTCAGTCAGGCATGCTTAATTTTCCCAAGAAGTTAAGTGAAAGAAAACAGTTGATTGTATATATAATATATGGGTGGATCGTTTACAGGTAAATATACCTTGTCGCGCATTGCACCAGTAGCTGTCACAATAATCATGCACCTAATCATTAGGTAATATATTTTCACAGTAATATATTTTCCCAGGTTCTTTTTAGGCCGGAACAAATGAAGCCACATTTGCTGCCCGCCACACGTTGCTAACAAATCGCTTTGTGTGTACAATCGAGCGCAAATCAGATGCGCTCACTACTGCGGTGGGTTGCAGCAGCCAATCATCATCTAAACTGAACAATTTTAGTGAAACGTTTTGCCACCGCGACAAAATTTGGTCGCCGCAACATGTCAGCAACCCGTTTCATTTTGTGAGAGATGTCACAGCGACAAAATGTTTAATAAAATTCTTCCGTTCACGCGCTTTTTCGCCTCGTGTGTTCCGGTTTTTATGAAAACATGTGACAATTCTCGAGTACAGGAATACATAATAATTATATTTACCTGAAGAAGAGTCCAAAGGGATTTTTTTCTTTTGACTATTTTTCTGCAGTTGTTCCTGGTTTCGTACAACAAGGTAATCTAAATAAAAATTTAGTCAGCGAAACATGATAAATGTCATATTAAGGTGATCCACGATTATGCTAGAGAATCAAACCATATTTTTATGAGGTGTAATCAAATCAGTCGTTGTTAATCGCACAGTATAGATCTGTGTTGATACTTTAACATATTGCTCAGCCTCATACGTTCACGACATTTTTGCGCCTTTAGCCCTTTATAACCCATGAACAAAGTTAACAGGGTAAGCTAACGAAACGAGAATGTGCTTAACGACCGACTTCACTACATGGCATTTAGGTTCAGCGGCAACGAAAAATCTGCCGCGTGTTTATAAACTATTATAGGTATTTCGCAATATGCCTTTTTCAAAAAGGTAATTTTATTGTCTTTCACGTCGATTTAAACAATAAGAAAAATAAAATGATAAAAATTCAATGGTAAAATCGCAAATTTACCATTTTGTTTTCATTTACATTATTCGTACCGTGTTGGTGTTAATTCAAAAAATCTTATTGGCCAGATCCTAATTAAAAACCACATTTCTTTCCAAAAACTGCGAAACTTCCTTGGTCGCACGGGGCCCGCCTTGATCGATGGTTGTATCTCCCACCCAAATGAGACGAGATCCCGCCGTCTTCTCTGAGTTCAGCATATTTACCTTCTCCCGCGTCCTCCTTAAATTTCTCCAGCTTTTCAAGCTCTTCTTTTGTATCCACTCTGGTTACACTCACAGTCCGAGCTATAGTGAAGAATAATGACCGTTCTTGTCACCGGCAGCTGAGTTGAATATGTACATAGACACTACTTTCCGCCGAATCAACGTCTTTCTACAGTAATGCCAGTAAATAAGTTACAAAACAACTCACGCTTTGGTTTTGCTGGTTGCTCATCGCCAATATTATGGATTGATGGTTGTCGCACGGCAACAGCCTTACGACTTTTTCTCTAACATAAGATAAGTATGGATCATTATGGCCATCATGCATACTATGAAATCTTACTTTTATCATAGTTTTACACAACCAGAAACGACACAGGTTTGATGCAAGTTGTGAATTTTACCAGCTTGATGCAAGTTTACAATCAAGTTGCATGAATTCTGTGAAAATCAGACTTGATGCAGACTCATATTCACAGACTTGTTGCAAGTTGTTGAAACGACATGTATCAAGCTTGTGTATGAAAAGTTTCGACAATCAATTGGCATTGAGCCGGCTAAAAACTTGCAGCAGATGAAACTATCATCACACCGGAGCAAGCGATGCGAAGGCATCCTGATTTCGCATTGACGACAGCACGACAACAAGCCTGCAGTAGACTTGCAGCAAGACTCTTCGTCAGGATGTTAGTAGTGAGTCATTACTAACTTCCCCAGGAAGAGCCTTCGCCTAAAACGTCGCCTTATCGTTTCAAGTAGTGAAATAACATAATGTTTACGTTTCGTGTGCTATATCAACTGCATTACCTACACCGGCAATGTTAGTTCGAGATACTTCCACGTTTTACTGCGATATAAAACGCACCTTTTCCTCAAGAGTACGAGGGGTACTGCTATGTTTACCAGAGGAAACAAACACTTCACGATTATTTGGAATGATATGGACAGGAGTACAAGGTCGAGATGGAATGTAACTGCTGAGATCCACTTCCAGAGACTGACCAAGATTCTATACGATATCATTTGAAACAAACATTAACCAAATGTTAGCTTCGACTCTATTTCATAGCGCGCTGTTATTCTGTATATCATTGCAATAACTTAAGTGTGTTAAGTCGTTAAGAGATAGAAAAATTATATAACGATCGGAATTGCTGATGATGTAGTGTTAAAGACACAATTTGTAATGATGTTAAATCGTTTACTAATACATTCATGTTTTATTTATTTATTTATTCACTCGCTACGTATTCTTCGATAGATAACGAGCAGCAAGAATTTTTTGGCGCAATTTTTAAAGCTTAAACATTTTTTTGTGTGGAGTATTTAATGTTTGGTCTCTGATTCTACTAAAATAATTAGATTACTCGCTCTTGATTTCTACGAGATGATATAGGTTGATCCTGGCTATTATCGCGTCATATAGAAATCTCGAGCTCGTACTGTAATTATTAACCATGATTACAACAATAAAATCACGCCAACTCATAACATATTACTATGACTTACATACAACTCTTTAACATTTAATTCTTTACCGTCAAGTACAATCTAGGCATAGAAAAATGAAGTGAATCAGTTCTGTTACATTGAATAACCCAATGGCGGACGTCATACCATCTAAATCAAATTGCTCTCCCTACTTTGGGTTAATTAAGACCCCGTTCACATGGAACCGGATCCGTATGGTCACCATATCAATTTGACAAGTTTCAAGACGAGCATGACTCTTAAATTTGTGATAATACTACAGAACTTAATTAAAACTTACCATAGAAAAAGTGGTAAGAGTAAATATGACCGTAAAGTGACCGAACTAAATGTTGACTTGAGATCACACGGTCTCGTGTGAACGGGGTCTAAGAGACTTGGAAAATATTGCGCAACACTTAATGAAATAACGACAATTTTGTTACAACACTGGCGTTGCATGGTTGTACGACGGTTGGTAAAAATGCTTTATAAAGGTAGATAATTACATATTTCAAAATTCAATTTATTATCAGGGGTATTTTAGGTTTGGAGGGGTTGATCTCAGAGCTCGGATGTCAGTGTACGTAGTGTAGGGTCTTCACCAGCCTGTGAACGGACTGTCCTTGGGGGAGGAGTTAGAGTATGAGAGGTGATTTACATCATAATTCAAGATGTATATTTTGCAATTGAAATGAGCATTTTGTTATGCCACATTGCATTTAGTTATTTTATCACGCTTTTCGTTATGCTATATTTTGCATTGTTCTGTTAAAAAACGCACCATTATTATTACACCTTATATTTTCTTATTCACACTCGTATCTCATTATGCTGACGTAACATTATGCATGACTCTCAATGCACGAATTTTGATACTCGTGAGATAGAGATGCTTCAACCTCGATGTTATTGGCTGTGGTATTCACATACTTCTGTCAAACTTCGCAGTGCCTCGCTTAAACATCTACAACTTCTCTCTCAATAAAACTGGTTTGACTATATCTTGTTACGATATCTAGTAGCCATTGTAACCTGAAATGGACATTGTCCAGTCCCTCTGCTTCGTTCCGCGCTCCTTGTACTTGCCTTACTATGTTTAAAATACAATTCCTAACTCGGTCTCGCACAAATCGGGGTTCTTCCGCCATATTGCTTTCATTCGATTTCATCCCAAGTGACATTGCTACACTAGACGCCAAAATTCGTGCACTGAGAGTCATGCATAATGTTACGTCAGCATAATGAAATACGAGCGTGAATAACAAAATATAAGGTGTAATAATAATAGTGCGTTTTTTAAAAGAACAATGCAAGATATGGCATAACGACAAGCGTGATAAAATAACTAAATGCAATGTGGCATAACAAAATGCTCATTTCAATTGCAAATATACATCTTGAATTATGACGTAAATCACCCCTCATAATAGAGAGCAAGGGTGGCATCAATTTGTTTCTCTAGTTTTCTGATTGACTGCCGCGCGAGAGATTGGCGGGCTTGATACATCTGATAAAGCACTCCACTCGTGTTTTAAACATTTAAACAATCGATCTCTATTCTTTAATACAGGTATATCAAATTCTAACAACACTGTTGTCGTCATTTTTCATCGCCTGGTGATGCAGCACAACTTTAATCAAGAATGCTTTTAATAAACCAGCAACAGATTAAGGATCTCAGGGAGAATAATCGTGAAAATCGTACCGGAACTTGACGTGGACTGGGCGACAAACATGACACGACGGTGTTTCGATATCTGGCATCATAGAATATTGGATTGCCATGGCAACATATCTAAGAAAATATCATAGAGTCATGGAAAGAACACGGCTGTAAGGCACTGGGCCGGAATCGCAGCGAGCTTGCAGGTTAACCCTTAGGGCAAATAGCAAAGTGTCTAAAAACCTATAAATTAAATATTGAAAATAGATGCATGCATGCAAGAAATCTATGAATCGAAATAAGTGCATTGGTAATTTTTGTTGACATGAATACTTCACGTTGCGTAACTATAGTCGATGTTATTGCATAAATTAAATCACGGACACGTGATTATTACGTTTGTCGAACGTTAAAAATGTCTGCCATATTGTTTTGAAGCGAAAAACCTTTTGTAAACCGTTTTTGTTTATTTTATAAATAAAATTACATAATCTAACAATTTTGATATGCATACATTATTGTACTAGCTGATCTGAGTTTGAATAAAAGACCTGAAACTAACTACCAAATAGAAATCAATTTTCTATTTTTTATTTAACTTTAGTCTTACGAAACTAGTTGAAAAAATGGATTTTTATCAGACAACAAGTGTCACTTTTCAGATCAACTGGTATGAAAGTCATAATTTTCTATGCATGTACTTACTGATACCAGTCGATGCAACTGAACAAGTGCTGGTAACGAGGAGAAATCTGATATACAGTTCGTGGATACATCTAAACTTTCCAAATTTGTTAACAGTTCTACGCCTAAAAATGAGTTACATCAAATTTGACGATAAGGTAATTGATTGGAAACTCTCCCTAAACTGTTCTCTGTGCAGATTGAAGTTGATAACAAAATCAATGAATATGTAATATTCCTCCTAAAGAAAATAATCGTCTCCAAAGAAATCGTAGAGAGGAGGATATAGCCAATTAACCCTCCTTTCTCGAGAATGAGAAAAGAAATTTTTGTAGAAAAATATTATATCAAATCCATTAAACAAACATTCCATACCTTGCAGATTATCAAGGTCATTATTCCGTAAAATTAATGTTGTAATTTTAGAACAGCAGTTTTCTGGGAAGGACGGAACTTTGGTCAACTGATTACAACCAAGGTCCAAATACATAACTTCCGGTAGATACTGAAAGATATATAGAAATCAACGTGAATTCAGAAGCATGTTATCTTACAGTCAGTCCTGTCCAACTGTCTTCAGTATGACTGTATTGCTATTCAGATTTTATCTTGCAGTAAAAAGAGGACAAAAAGGCTTGTGTTTAAAAGAATGAATCTTAATTATCTTAAACTTCTTATTACCACTTTTCAGAAACGTCTACTGCAGAGAACATTTAATCTTTATAGTTAATCTTAATAGTTAAATTAGTTATGTTGAAGATGTACAGTACCATCCATCCGTTTTCCCCTTTGTCTTCCTTGTTATCCTCACTAGTCAGTTCATTATGACTGAGGTTTAAACATCGCACAGACGTCAGCAGACGCTAAAATAGGAAATATCTGATATTGAAGCAAACACCCACTACTCTTCTGTGTTCTTTCATAATCACTGATATGAATAAATCAGGAAAACGTCGCGGTTAACGAGTGTTTGCAGCATTTCAGGCGAAGGAGATTTAAAAAATCAAGATTGTGAGAATGCTGCTTAAACTATTCTTACATGTAAAAACATTACACCTGAAGTAGGTACAGCCTCAACATAATATTGCTGGATAACTGAGATGTGTTATTCCAGTTTATTTATATCAATGTTCAGAAGAAACATTTTCAAACCATGTTTTTTTTTAAATTGGGAAGGAATTCCCATAAATAACCATCATTCCCTGGGGATGATTTATGGTATCAAGGAATTATAAATTGAGTACAACAAGTCTTACAGTTAATTTTTTTACGGAATAATCGCGAAGAATTAAAAAAATTACCAACGACGAGTCAAGGGAACTTATTGTGTTAAAACTGAGATCAACTGCTTCGAGATATGACCAAGGAAATGCAGAACTTAAATCATAGCCACACAACGTAAGAACATCCTGCAAAATATAAAATCATTAAATTAAGTAAGCTACATTTACACATATGACACAAGAGTAACGCACACTTGTGACGTGTGAATGGAACAGAAACACTTACATCAATTTTATCTACACAACGGCGAAGTTTTAAAACTTTAATTTTTGATCGTAAGGTTTGTAGCCCAGAAACATGACCAATAGCCACTTCTTCAATCTATATGGAATGTTTTATTAAAATACGCAAAAATAGTTACACACAACAACTTTCATGACCTAAACGATTTTAGTCGGAAACAAATTTGAAACTCAAGTCTTTTACATTAAAATAAGCAATATTCCTGTAATGAGGTATATGCATGTACGCGCGTATTGTTTGTATGTGTGGATGAAGGCGTGTATGACGACAAGATAAAACCACGAATGCGCTTAGGAGATGTCAATGTAGAGAAAATCTTATGTTTCACAAATAATTTTATGTTTTCATGTCACGTACCGATGCATTTGAAACAAAGTACTCACAAATTCAATCCCATAACCTAGCCGATCAGGATTAAATAGTTCGTAACAGGCCAACATGCATGAAAGCAGACTATAGTGAATGAGCAGGAGGGTGTAGTTTGTGTCGCTGGCCCATAGAAATGTCCCTCGATATAATCTTAACAACGGAAGCTTGTTAGCTTTTTCGTGGAAGTATGGATAGCGAACCAAAATCGCGCTATACATGGAGTAAAGACAGTCTTCACGCTAGTCCTTTTTGCATTTTCTCCCAATACGTGGGCTCAATTTTTCCAGCGGAGTTCTTATAGAAAGTGAAAACTTTGCGTTTCATAGGCTGCTGGTAAATATTCCTTGTGCGGTGTCCGCTGACAATAGGAAGCCGCACTAATGGGAAAAAATGAGCGAAAGTCACCAGCGTGCTTTACTTACGGCATTGACACAACATTGAAAAACAACCCAATAAATTGCCTAAAAATGTATTCTGACCTGAAGAGCTTGAACAGCCTTAAAATGAGATATGTCAACCACGTGGTTAAATTTGAATGTTGGACCTTTAACGATCTATATAAAAAACGTGGGTTTTTCCACTCAACATAAGATAGAAAACAAGAGAGACAGATGTATATTACAAACTCAACAGGGCCGTTGCTAGAACGTTAATTGGGGGGGGGGGGGGAGTGTACATTCATAAATTCTGTTTCTGCCTAACTAATTTCTTCTGAAATGAGTTGTTATTAGAGTTGATTTCAAAAGAATTTAGTCCGGCAAAACACGCAAATATATGAACATACACTCCCTCCCACCCCCAAAAAAAAGAATTAACGTTCTAGCGCCAGCCCTGAGACCCAGAGGAAACGTTTTTGGAAACAAGGATTCAGAGGCGCGCAGGACAACATTGCGCCAACAAATAGAAGCTCAATTCTGAGTGAAAATCTTATCAAAATTCCAGATCGATGGGAAGGGAAATTGCTAATCGCTAAACTCGCGTAACAGTGCCGCCAGTGTTTGTGACGTTTAATTTTAATTTTCACGTCACGACATTCTGAAGATATTTTCGTATTGAAATATTTTTCGACCGATTTTTAGCGTTATTTGTCTGTCAATTATCTCCATCCACTGATTAGTTTGATTTATTTTGCGGTCAACGTCGTGTAGGGGGTGCGCATCCCCTCCGTCGCAACGCCTCTGCAAGGATTAGGTGTATGCACGTGTGACTGAGTCTATGCACATGATTCTTTATTCTTTATGATTCTTTAGTAAGAAGAGCGAGAAACAGCTAAGGCATGCCAATTTTTGCAATTTTTCACGCAGTCTGCTCGAATTTTATACAGATTTAAGAGCTTTCTGTGTGGTTTAGAAATAGGACGACGGAGTTTCAATTTTCAAGAAGTTGATGGCTAGGGTTTTTTATAATATAGCGTTTGTTTATATGCAGTGGTAGTTTAGCGCTGATCACTCGTTTAGGTGGCAATATTGCATGGTTTTGGGATAGGAGCGATTGTAGATGCATATCGTAATACTGTAGTTTCGCATATTACATGAACATCCCATTCCACCCGATATCCATTCGCCATTTTTGCAATACAGTGGCCAATAGCACTTATGCACCAGTCAATGCATGGTTTACTCCAGGGAGAGGGTATTGGGTAACCCAAGGAATTTGACAATTTTTCGAAATAGTTTCCCTGATGTAGTTGTCTAATCCCGTGGGTTTTCCCGATACCCCCTCGCTGCGAGAACCATTGGCAGCGCGAACCCGTTTATTGCATTTTGGTCAGATACATGTAGCCTCGTTTTCATTTGGGCTGAGCATGGATTTCTAGACAATAAAGCTCAAAATGAGATACAGGTAAAAACATTTTTGTTCTGCAAATATGGGGACAAAATAAGGCAAACATGAACAAACGGTCAGGCCTATTGGACACGGTTTTTTGTAACGAAACATTGTCGTTTTTCTTGAGAATATAACTGCCAAATGTTACTATGAACTGTGAATAGACTAACAGTATAGGCACCGGTAGAAACAAATTTTATCAGCAAACCTTTAAGGTATGAATAGATTGGACACATTCTTTGAGATACTCTATTTTCCTATTCTGAGAATCTAAAAAAGCAAAGAATTTATTATGTCAAGCTAGTCAGAATTAATTTAAAGTGTGTGTGCGATTAGCTGTCTTTTACGTGCTTAAAATACAGTGCTTGATTGTATATACCGTTATATATTATAGATATATTATTATACTTGGTCTTATGTACTCAGGTGAAAATGATGTTAGTAATGGTGCCACTCTGAGTTTAGATCCACACTGCGTCGTGGATTCGATTGTAATCGATAAACCGGAAACGAACGAACATATGTAGCTAGCCAATGGGCTTGCAGTAATTGCATGTGCTTTGGAACTGAGAAATTAGTGGGGAGCGTTGTTATCGTAGGTTGTATAGCGTGTGATCAGAGACTTAATATTAAAGTTATATTATATTTTGAGAGTTTGTGAGTGATTTCTTTCCATTAAACCGGCGATTCTTTCGTAGAGACACCTCGGGAGGCGAGTAATCTGCGAAAACTGTGCAAGCTGAACATGTGGCGGGAATCGAACCGACAATCTTTGGAATGTTAACCAATGTTCTAGGTCAGGTCGATCATGCTAATTTATAAAAATTCAGATGAACATGTAAAATACTAACTAGTATGTTGTTGAATATTTTCAAAGCACTCGTTAAGAAACACAACAACCGTGGCAGTTAAGCATACTCTCAATTTTCCATTTGCAATGAGTTCCTCTAAAAATAACACAAAAGGTTTTTTTAGTATTCAGGTAAAACTATAGATTAAAACATACTGAAAAATAATTTATAACATGTAGGCAAACGGCCAACCAAAACCAATTAAGCCTTAGTGTCTAGGATTCTGGGTAATAGCTAACGTAGTAGATCCTCATTAACAGTTAACTGTTCACTTGTATATCTGTTATCTTATATAAAGTGCAATCCGTATCTATGCATACCAGACCTATACCAATACTTGTGTCAAAACTGCGTATATAAAGTCAACCTCGTACCCAGGGTCTTGAACCTACGCCCGCAGCGCTGGGCGCAGGTGAAGACCCTGGCTTGCGACGTTGATATAAAGCATGATACTCAGATATTCCAATTTACAAACCCTATTAGGTTCATAATAATGTGATATCAATGGAGCAATTAAATTATTTTTAGTTTACTTACAAAATTACACTGAACTCAATACCTAGCCTGGACTAACTTGCAATCATAGCTTCTCACGCAGGAATTGGACCCTATATGCTTGTGCATTCACTCGCTGTGCCACTACATATTTGAGACTAACAACAAAAAACCTTTATTTACTCATGACTATAAAGTTAATGGTTTCAATGGTTTATATATTTCTTGTCTACTCTCTGTAATATTCGCATGGCGGATCACATCTGGTGTGATTGCCGAGTTACCGGAGTTGAAGAAAACATCATTCTGTTTCTGAGGACGACCCTCCAGGAGTAACCTTTTGATTCGACGATGTGGCAAACGTTTGTGCGTTTGTCAACCATATTTGACTCGCTAGTTTAACTTCATGTAACAATAACTATACTACCACTAATAAACTAATATCTGCAAATGTTTAGATGTGATCTGTAAAAGGCATGTATGAGCTTGACATCAACCAGTATATTACCCATTCCCTTCAACATTTCAGTTGTTCTCTGGTGATTTTTGTCCAGACTGTTTAAGTAAGTAAGAAGAGGCACGGACGGGACGAGGATCGAACTCTCATCAAACCAGATTGAACTATGTAGCACGCGGGTAGTGCCTTTACCAAAACGTATGCGATTTCTTCAGTTCGCCTCCATTTCTTGTTTCCTCCATGCACGACAACATGGGTGCTTAAAGAAAGCGGTTCAACTCTCGTGCCTTACCATTCTGGTTCGTGACGAGGATGTGGTTGCCATTGCTGAGTGCTTTCTCGGTAGCGCACCCACTCTTGATGAGGCTCATAATGAACACGATGTGTTGGTATACTATCACACAATTTTCAATTTTCTCAAAACTTATATCATTGTGCAGTTCTGCTCAAAACGACGATGACGATCATCTCATCATTTTTAGATGATTGCAAATACAGTAACTACAGTAAAAAAACCTCCCCACTCCCCTCCGATAAATGTTGGTCGGTGTCCTAAGCACTTCTTCTAAGTCCACAAAGTTGTTTTTTTCTGGGAACCCACTCGAAATGAGTTGGGCCTGATACTCTTCATCTGATTGTGCAGCTGAGATCACATGATCAAAAATGATGGTGCCCAACTCATACATTGTACTATTGTAGATATAGTCTATAAAAGGCATGTACGAGCTTGACATCACCTAGTATATGACACATTCCCTTCAACACTCTACTTGTTCTACGGTGATTTTTGTCCAAACCTACGATAAACTTCCCTCTTCAGAAACTTGTACTTTAACAGAACTGTACTCTAATCTCAGATATCAGCAAAGGGATTGACTACCTCACAGGCGTTTTTTGTGGGTGACGTCAATATTTTTGGCATGCGGTTGTTCATACAAATTCGTTATTTCTTCGTAAATAATCGTAACGTGTTCGTATTGGGACTATTCTCACTCACTGGGACTGTATCTACAGTATCAAATTTAGCTAAAGAGGGAGCGCGTAGCGCGACAATCATTACTCGCCCTTCGAGCTCGCACTTTTGCTAAATTTGGTGAAGTAGATACAGTCTCAGTGAGTGAGAATAGTCTTAAATATAATACCTTTTGCTAGTAAAGTTTAACATAGCAAAACAGTATGCTTACGTCTAAGTCCACTGTGACATATTTGCTACTTTGCTAGTGATATGAGTATGGGATACACAAAACACGAGGGTTCTCTATCACAATCGAGCCCACTATCCATTGAGCCATATTGGTCAGCGATCATCCGAAAAAAATAGGGACCAGTGGTACCCATATCATTGTGACACCGTTTAGCAATCCCAATACGAACACGTTTCGATTATTTACGAAGAAATAATGAATTTGTATGAACAACTGCATGCCAAAAATATTGACATCACCCACAAAGAACGCCCGTGAGGTAGTCAATCCCATCAGCAAATGTTGCAAATATCTAAATCTAAACTATCCTTACTTTATACAAACAAGCTAAACAATTCCTTTGATATATATAGATCAGCCAAGAACTTGAAGGACTCAGTGTGTGTAGAAAATACCGATCCTTACAAAATAGCTGTTGTTCATTTTAGATAAATTGTTATATGTTCTAATGTACTCCTGTTACGTAATGAACACTTTTGGAGGGACTTTAAACTTGGGACTTTGTTGTCCTTTTTATCAGTCACTGAACTGTAAAATCTAGCCATAATCATTGCAAACAGGGGTCATCAAATTTTTATGTCCTTGTACAACAAATTGAAAATGTGGGTGCAAAATATCTTCATATAACATGTTAATTAAATCTCAACATCATCATGACTTCTCATGCCAGATAATAATAAACGGAATGTAGGAGAAATTAATTTGCATATTGTGTTAAATATATAATTATATGATATGATTGACAAATTTCAGTGGACAATTATCTGATGAATCAATAATTCACTTTTGAAGTATACATACATCACATGCATTGGTGACTAGTGTGTATATTAGGTGAAGAGCACCAGTTTAGAATGTAATCTTGAGCTGTATGCCAGACATATCTGGCAACAGTATATTTACATCTAGTAATTGGCGCAATTAAATGCGCCCAATACAAAAGGGAAGGGTACGAAGCCATGAACTATGCAGGAAAAGGCAAACGGACATTCCGTCAAAGCAAGGTGTAATCGGTTGCACTCTCTTGTGAATTTAAGGTTGTAAAATTAATTTTTTTAACTGTTTTTAAGAATGTGAAATATGCTACAGAAGGTAAAAATAATAGAAGAAAAATTTGAAAAAACTTAAAAAACCTTTAGCAGAATTAAATAAAAAGGGGCATGGACAAGGACTGAACCCACTCAAACCAGATAAAACTATGTACCACGTGGGTTGTGCCTTAACCAATTGTGCTATCAAAGCTTGCTGGAAAAATGCCTTAAAAATTGTGACTAAACAGTGGTAATCGGATCATCGGATTGGGCACCTTGGTTTGACGAATATTCGATTGACCCATCCAACTATATACAAGTATACAGTGACAAGTATTGAACTTCAATCAGCTAGCTAATTGTAATTTTTTTCTAAAATTACATGGATACAGATAACAGGAGGAATAATCAAACCACAGATTCGTCCTGGGTGATGTGTCTACCTGACTACCTTCAATAAAAGTATAATTACCCAGATCTAAACTAAGTGGATACATACATATACCTTTTCCTTGAAATAATTGTCCTACTTTCAACAATAATTGTTCAGCACCAACATCTAACATTTTATTATTTCAGTGTACTAAAAATAAACAATTTTCCTCCTTAACCATTTTCCATTTTTTGCCACATGACTCTCTCCAGGACATACCAATGACATTACAAATTTTGTCGACGAACAATGATAAAAAGATTACAAAATGTCAAATCATATGACAAGTGACCTCGAGTATTGCTGTTCTTACATGACGTTCTGCCATAACCGCACAATCATTTTCCTCCTTTAAGGTCTAAAATTTCCTTGTTTTCAATGCATTCCCCTTCGTTTTACTGTAAATTTATTTTCAAGCTTCTCTCATTGGGTCTGATTTTAAGCAAGAAACAAATAACTAAGAAACAATGTTTCATGAAATAAGTCAGAAAAGGCCCGTTGCTAGATCATAAAATAAATGTTTGTCGGCTTTTGTTTTCTCTTTTTAAGCTTTCTTATGGAGAAAAAAATTTTCCTTAGGATACATGGCGAGTAAATATCAGTGGTAAATATTCGGAAAATTTTTTATAGTAAATTCGGGAAAGGTTCCAAGGAGTGGTGTTTATGTCGGCCAAATAATGTCGAAAGCGATCAAGAAAATAGTCGAAGAGGCCCGGGATAATAACTACACTGAGCTAGATCTGGCTGACAGAGAAATAAAAAGTTTAAACAGTGTTCCTATTTTACGTAAGTTGTGACATAGGGTAATTTTTAACATACTGTAAAACATTGACGTTTATGTATGAATATTACACTTCAGTTAGAATGTCATCTGTTTCTTTATTATGTATCTATTTTGTGTAATTCTTTCAGTTCAACTAAGACAATTGACAAGGCTGACGTTATCTCACAACAAGTTAACAGGTACTATGTTCTACATAAAGTAATTGGCAGTTATTTGAAGTCGAACTGCCTATTCCATTCTTCTATACTCTAAGTGTGGAATCACCAAGCATTATTGAAATCAATAATCAGTAACAATCGAGATATATTAAAGCCAAGGGACCATTGACAAAAGTATTTTGTCCCATAATAGTGTACCTATTTGATTATAGCTTCACACTCGGAACCTGTCGCGATTGCAGACCAACCTTACCAATGAAATAAGCAAAATACATAAAATAAGCAAAACAGACTCCAATGTTTCAAGCAAATGCCCTTTTTTCGGAAGTATGTCCACTAACTTTTCAACTAAGGGCCATTGCTTAAAATGTTGAATTGCGTTTTACGTCTGGGAGTGCAAGAACCTTTATGTTTGAGTACTTTTGACTGTGCTACATATTCATGCATTGTTAGTTTTGGATTTGTCAACAGCCCTTTTCACTGAATTATATTATACATAAACTAAATAATTATATATATAGCTCTTAATGTGAATCAATACTTGGTTTTTAAGTAAGATTGTAACTTTTTATATAAACCTGTAGTATGCAATATACTTGTGCTCTTTGTCCTGATGGTACTCATACCAGACTGGAAGTTTTGCAAAATGCCCACGGAAGGTTTTGCACCTAAGTCATGATGTTCCACAACACTTGAAATCCACTCAAATATAACTTTATTTTTGTTTGTTTTACATATGCACCCAACAATTCCTGAACAAAAATATGCACACCTAAATTTTCATTCGCGCACATGGAATTTGAGGTGCGCACAGAAGATCTTCCGTGTGCATGACAAGGTTTCCAGTCTGGTACTCATATGGTTGGATATGATAATTTAAGGATACCTATTGATGTATATAATGATGATTGAGTAACCATGTTCATTTCTTGTAGCAATCCCATCCTCAATTGTTGATTTATACAATTTGGAACACTTAAATCTTTTCAATAATTTTATTGAGGTATGAGCGTACAAATGAGTGTATAGTACATCAGTGCTTGGGGAAGTGGCTTGTACAAAAGTTGTATTTTTTATTTCATTTTATGTCATTTTCCCATGTCTTCTTGTTAGGAACTTCCAACTTCAATAACTACATTATCAAAACTCAAATTTTTGAATGTTGGGTAAGTACAGCAACTCGTTCTAAACTAGGGATGTTTCATACACTGATATACCGAAACATTGATATATCAGTATGATTTTTTAATGTACTGATATCTGAAGTTTCAAGAACTTTAGCTACTTCCATTGATGGTAAGGCCAATGGAACTGTTGATTCTGTTTACCGTCCACTGCCCGCGTGTGCTTCAAACTACCGCATGAATTTTTCATTATTTTTAAATACTTTCATTATATTTGTCATACTTTTTAATTCTATGTAAGGAAGCTTTGATAAATACATAAGATCATCAAATTCGCGATAAAAACCTGGTAAAAAGACGGTCTATAACAACTGGCTCGAGGGGCCACAAAACTCCATGTTTTCCTATACAGAAAAATTGAACTTTGACACTGTTAACTGTATAACATTAAATTTTAACATATCGTAAGCAATTAAAGCTTCATGAGGCAAAGAGGGTTCCGGATCATAGTACGGATTTTGTAGTAAAATAACCACAGTTTAATATGGATTTTTGTCGGAAAATGTATAATCTCGAGCATAATGAAAAATGAATAATGAAAAAAACCCGCATTATATTTGGAAAATTCTCGGACGGTAAACAGAATCAACAGTTCCATTGGCCTAATTATGAAGCAATGTGATTTCCTGCTAGTGGTAACAAATTTTTCACATAGTGTGCAAGGGTATATACAACCTTTCTCCCATGCTGTAACCCCACCCTAAAATTTTTAGCCTTCCTCCAAATAAAAAAATCTGCACCCCAAGTGCAAAATGCTCAGTTTAAACATAAGTCACAAGCTTCACAAAACTCTGTCTTACTATAGGCCACTATTTTTATGTTAACATGCTTTTATGATTATTGACTAAGCCTGTTATGTTAGTCGCAATAACTGTACTATGTTAGTCGCAATAACTATACCACTATACAGTTGCTGTACCAATACAGCTGTAATATATGTTTATTTTGATAGGGTTAACCGTTTGAGTTCTTTGCCTCGAGGTCTTGGTTCCTTGCCTTGCTTGGAGATTTTGGATCTTACCTACAACAACCTGAATGAAAATTCTCTTCCTGCCAACTTTTTTCTCTTAGCAGGTAATGACTAACAGTGAAAAATATCAGAGTGTCAGGATTACTGAGTGTATTTTATTTAATTTGCAAGATATACAGTAGCAATTATTTGGCTTGGTGGTCATTGGCAAAACAATTTTACTTATTTAATTGACCTCAAAACTTACACATTTCTTGTATGCCAGCCACAGAATTTTGATTTTCATCAGTTGTTAGTATCTTTGGTGAATTTGTAAAATTTTCATGCTGTAAATATATTTTGCCAAATGTATTTTACAGTGTGAAATATAAAGAATTGTTTTGTCATAACAATTTGCTGTAGATAGTCTGCGAGCTTTGTATCTTGGTGACAATGATTTTGAGAAGCTGCCAGCAGATTTTGGGAAGTTGAAAAATTTGCAAGTGGTAAGTTTGATATCATTTTGCCAAGAACTATAAAATTCCTTTATTCTTGGAAACCCCAAGAAGCACTCTAGGGAAGCTCTTGCCTCTGATTGGATGATGAAAATAGCAATCATAATCTAGTTTTACAGGTTTCCTCCTCTTTTATCAGGTTTTGGTAATAAAACGTTTGGTGCAGGATTAATCTTTAGAACCCCAAAACACTTGATCTCACCCAATGATCTCACATAAGAGCATTCCTGCATCAGCCACATTTGACAAATGTTAGATTTCATTGCAGCAATGAGGAAACCACCCATTGCCTTCGCAATTGTTAATATTAACGATTAATATTTTCCATTTTTGTTACAGTTGGTATTACGGGATAATGACCTCGTTGAATTACCGCCAGAACTTGGTGAACTCGCAGATTTGAAAGAACTACACCTTCAAAATAATCGCCTGACAGCCCTCCCACCATCATTGGGTATGACTATTTTGTAATTTTTAAAACACGATGTTCTCAGTTAAAAGCTTGTTTTTTATTTTCCACGCTGGAGTCCAACCTAAATAACCGTGGGTAACAAAGCTGACCGGGTTATTTTCTAGGTAACTTACAACTTGGCGAAGCAAGGCATGTTTTTAAAGCAGAAGGCAATTCTTGGATTCAAGCAATCCAGGATCAATTGGTACTTGGAAATACTCACGTTTTTGAAAGTCTCAAGTCTGATGCGTATAAAGAGTAAGGAAACATCGAACTTTACAATTTTTATAAAGGGACTATAGACCACCTGGAAAATAGAACACCTGCGTAATAGTTCGTAGATATTTCTCGCGGGTGACGGGTCACAGGCAGCGTGTGCGTGCTGAATCACAGTCGTTCTCGTAATCAGAAGTAGAAAAAGTTTTTTCTTTTTTGGAATGTGTGTTAAGGACTGGAAAAATTCCGCAAAATTTGGATCCAATTGCCAGAGAAACAGACTGAGTTAATTTTGTGCACGTCTCGAAAAGTGAGAATCAAAAATAATTTGAGGGAACTGCAATCGTAGATTAATTAGTTTGTCACAAACTAGAACATAGTTGTTCTGCATGAGAAGTAGAAATTAACGTTAAAAATATCGCTATATTTTCTCCCCTTCCCTTCCCCCACCTGCCAATCTGGGGAACGACATCACATACACAACTAAAAACACTGTACAGGACCAACATTGGTCGGTGGGGTAAGGGGGAGGGATGGCGGGGGTAAGGGGGAGGGAAATGGTAAAATTTAAATCAATGCGCGATCAGAGTTTGTAGTTGAGTCACATATTTTTTATTTTTAATCCAATCACGCGCATAAATTTCCATGACTGTCCCAAGGAATTATCTCATGATTGTAGGTTCCTAGGATCCGGTACCTTTTCCACCTAAACTTTTTCGCCTAAGTTCGCCCGGACGATTATCCGTCTATAATATAAACACAATTCATTGTAAAGACATGTTTTCGTATCTCTTGCCAGGACATACAAGAGTCATGTTGATTCTGGCATTGCTCCACCACCAAAGAACGAAAAAGAGAAGACATTGAAACGCAGCAGGAAGAAGGTTCCTTGAAACCAGAATGGGAAATTGAGCTAAATGTCAAAGATTTTATATGAACATATGTTATTTTTCTAGAATGTTTTCATATTATAGGAATTGTAATATAAGTTAGCAGAGCAATAAATTTGCAAGATCGTGTCAAAGCTGTTAATACTTGCGTCCAAGCGCACATGATCCTAAAAACGCACATTTATAAATTAAAGTACATGCATGAATTAACAACAATTTTCTCGTTCACCTGGTATTGAACTGAAAACTCCCTGAGCAACCAACAAGTTACATTATACCATAAAATGAAGAGGTGACGTTATACTACAATCCTACGCTATTTATAGCAGAGCTTGCATCTAAAAACGATGCACTTTATATACAATCAATTTATTTTTCACTGAAAGTGAAGTGACTGAGAACTGTTAAAATTCAATGACGTGCTATTATATGCACCTGACAAATTAATGTGCTTGTCAAGTTGATCAAAGTTCGCAATCGTCCATGCACTTATATCACCCAAAGCATGAAAAATTTGATGACTTTCAGAAACCAACCTTCCACGTGATGTTGCAGAGTAGATATCGCAAAAAACGCAAGACTGTAAAAAAACAGAAAAAGAATACGTACGCGGCGAAGTACGATTAGCTCATAAAAATAATGATGCATGCACCGTAGTATTCCAAAGAAACAATACAATGTTATAGCTAGTAAAGCTCCAGAAACGAATTCAATCATTTTTTGTCGCTGTTGGAAAAACTAAATGCAAGAATGAAAGTGTTCAAATTTTCAGTAGACAATCCCAGTTGCGATTCGATGGCATTCATCATGTAACTTAAAACTCCCGTGAAAACTGTTAATACATTTCAAGGAATTCATTGCAAGGAGTTAATTTATTATTTTAAAATTTGAACCTACTTTTGGCACCAAATGTGGAGTAAAATTAAGTTAAAAAGTAACCCTAACTCATAAGATCTACCAGCAGGAAACTTTTAAGCTCCAAAATCCCCGTTGCCGCTGATCATAGGCTTATGAGCCTGAAATTTTAATGCCTGATTTTTTAAAACGAGCAGGGCTGTCTTGTGTCACATCGAGGTCCGCAGAATTGGCATTGAATGTTGCGACATGAAACTCTCCGCAGCGTTTAACAGTTTACTATCACAGATGATTAGATAGACAGATTCGTTTATTAAGTAAAACACTTTGCAGTCGTAGACTGAAATACGTGAATATTTACAACAATTTCAAAAAAATTAGAATAAGTAAGATATTCGACAATATTAGTTATTGTTAAAGTTTAAATATCTAAGCTATGACTAATAATAAAGGATTTTTTTAAAACGGTCCGTTTTAGAAACAGCTACATTAAACCTTCGTTCATTCCTTAAATCGTTATGATGGTGTGTTTGCATTGGAAGTAGTCCATGGAGCTTGTGGTCCGCATTATTGACATGGTGTCTAGAAAAAGATGACTTGATAGTTGGGCTCGTCTATGGAGGAGAGAAGAAATGCCAGCATATTTTAACGCATCAGCATATCTGAAGTCTGGGAAGACAATACGCATAGCGCGTCTTTGGATATTCTCAAGTTCGTCTGACAGATTCAATTCAATTCAAATTTTATTCTGGCAGATTACTTGGGAAGACTCCGATGAAACAACTGGCAAGAATATTCCAGGACTGATCAGATGGCACTACAGTGAAAAGAGAGAAGATCATTGGAGCAGATACCTGCTCTTTTTAACTGTCTCAAGAGATACAGTCGCTTTGCAGCTTTACGGTGACAATACTAATGTGGTCGTTCTACTTAAAATTATCCCGAATTGTTACGCCAAGGAATTTCGCCACACTAATTCTTTCTAACTGGAAACATTTAGTTCTACTAAAAAAATGATGGAGGGTTTCTTTTTAAACCAGTGGCGGATTTAGCGTAAGTCAAAATAAATTACCACAGCTCATTCTAAGATATATTTACATTTTAAAATACCTTCAAAGCAACTTCATTGGTTGGATTTTATTGTTTTGAAATTCATAACCTATGACATTGTTATAAAGTTATTTTGAATTTAAAATTGGCTGCTATAATTTATTTTAACTTACCCTGGATCCGCCACTGATTTAAACATGACCGTATGGTCATGGCTTTATAGGATACCCTAAAGGTCGAAATGTCGAGAGAGCACTGGGTTTCTCACTCACTGGGACTGTATCTACTTCACCAAATTTAGCTAAAGCGCGAGCCCGAAGGGCGAGTAATGATTGTCGTGCTACGCGCTCCCTCTTTAGCTAAATTTGGTGAAGTAGATACAGTCCCAGTGAGTGAGAAACCCAGTGCTCTCTCGACATTTCGACCTTTAGGGTATCCTATAAAGCCATGACCATGACCGTATTTCTTTGCACTTGGTTAGTTTCCACTGGCGCGAAAACCATTTAGTTCCAAAAGTCTTCTTGTGACAGAGTATTCAGTAACAGATATAGGTTGGTCGTCAGCCATTTCTACACGTATACTGTCTAATAGGGGTGAATAATCGTTCATTACGTTGACGAACACCGAATTGATATTGTCAGCCAAAGATTCCTGACCACAAACAAGGTTAGGATGGGGTAATAAGGTTAGATCCCGTTTTAGAATTTTAGTTGCGCCGCAAGTCTGTTTTATTTCTCTCCGCCAGTCTCGGGGCTTGGAATCTCGTAGACCTTTTACCTTATTATCGTAATAGGATTTTCGGCAGCGTTTGCCGAATTCTTAGTTGACTTTGTTTCTTAGAATTTTGTAGAGGTTTATTTCCATATGAAAATGGTTTTTGGCGATGAGCGATGAGCTGTCTTAAATTAGTGTTCATCCAGGGCCCGATCTGATTCATGTATCTTGATCGTTGACGGGCATGATGGTATTTAAGCCAAAATTAATTCCAAAATTAATAATTTTCTTCGCTTGACTGGACTAAGCGCAATGTTCATAATTTGGTTCCCGTGAAAATAATCAAATACGTAAGTTTGTCATCAAATCATTTTGTTTCGTCAATCCTATTATCCAATACGATGTCACTTGCTCCAAAAATTGACGAAATCGCCTATACCATCAAAACTGTTAACGCTGAGTCGCTGACATTGCCTTATTTACCGAAACGTGGCTGCGCGATACTGTTCCCGATATTTTCATTGATATTAGTCACTACCAACTTTATAGAAGAGATCGTATTAACCGACTTCATGGCGGCGTATGTTTGTACGTAAGACTCGATACATTGCAATATTATAACAGATGTAAATCACAATGATCATGAAGTTCTTTGGGCCAATCTCCGACCAAAACACCTACCACGTGGTATTTCAAACATCATAGTGGCTGTAGTCTACCAGCTGCAGATGACGCCGCTATGAAAAACTATCTTGCATAGTCTTGGGAGATTTTAGTAATAAAATATCCCAATTGCGCCATCAGTCTGGCCGGAGATCTCAACAAAACGCTCCTCTCCTTATACTCCAACCTGCGCTGAAAGTCTTCCAACTTAAACCGGTGAGTAGTATAGTAGGAGGTTTTCGAGCCGGATTTTGAGGCTGCGTGAGGCTGCGCGAGGTTGCGCTAGCCTCCACAGGGTGCCACACTAATTAATATGCAAGAACGCCGTGCTCTGATTGGTCGAAAAGCGTACGTACACCCTGTGACGTACGCTATACCCGTACTTTGATTGGTCGCAAAGCGTACGTACACCTCGTGACGTACGTCATAGCCGCGCTCTGATTGGTTAAAACAGCGTACGTACACCCCGTGATAGCAAGGCGAACCTTCATTAGAATATCGTGCCCTGATTGGTCAAACAGCGCACGTACACCCCATGACGTACGTTATAACCGCACTCTGATTGGTCAAACAGCGTACGTACACCCCGTGACAGGAGAAGGAGAAGGAGCAGGAGCAGGAGCAGGAGCAGGAGCAGGAGCAGGAGCAGGAGCAGGAGCAGGAGCAGGAGCAGGAGCAGGAGCAGGAGCAGGAGCAGGAGCAGGAGCAGGAGCAGGAGCAGGAGCAGGAGCAGGAGCAGGAGCAGGAGCAGGAGCAGGAGCAGGAGCAGGAGCAGGAGCAGGAGCAGGAGCAGGAGCAGGAGCAGGAGCAGGAGCAGGAGCAGGAGCAGGAGCAGGAGCAGGAGCAGGAGCAGGAGCAGGAGCAGGAGCAGGAGCAGGAGCAGGAGCAGGAGCAGGAGCAGGAGCAGGAGCAGGAGCAGGAGCAGGAGCAGGAGCAGGAGCAGGAGCAGGAGCAGGAGCAGGAGCAGGAGCAGGAGCAGGAGCAGGAGCAGGAGCAGGAGCAGGAGCAGGAGCAGGAGCAGGAGCAGGAGCAGGAGCAGGAGCAGGAGCAGGAGCAGGAGCAGGAGCAGGAGCAGGAGCAGGAGCAGGAGCAGGAGCAGGAGCAGGAGCAGGAGCAGGAGCAGGAGCAGGAGCAGGAGCAGGAGCAGGAGCAGGAGCAGGAGCAGGAGCAGGAGCAGGAGCAGGAGCAGGAGCAGGAGCAGGAGCAGGAGCAGGAGCAGGAGCAGGAGCAGGAGCAGGAGCAGGAGCAGGAGCAGGAGAAGGAGAAGGAGAAGGAGCAGGAGCAGGAGGAGCAGAAGAAGGAAGAGGAGCAGGAGGAGCAGGAGGACGAGGAGGAGGAGGAGCAGGAGGAAGAGGAGCAGGAGGCGGAGAAGTAGGAGGAGCAGGAGGAGGAGAAACATGTCCTATGTTTGTGATACCTGCGGATGACGTTGCATATTAAATAAAGACGAGAATTGTTTTTCCGCAGGTATCACAAACATAGGACATGTTCCTCCTCCTCCTCCTCCTCCTCCTCCTCCTCCTCCTCCTCCTCCTCCTCCTCCTCCTCCTCCTCCTCCTCCTCCTCCTCCTCCTCCTCCTCCTCCTCCTCCTCCTCCTCCTCCTCCTCTTGTTCCTCTTGCTCCTCTTGCTCCTCTTACTCCTCTTGCTCCTCTTGCTCCTTCTCGAAATGGCTACATATCAAACATTGTTTCACAAAACATATATCAATCTCCCTTTTGAGCAAATAAGCAAGTGCTCATGAGCAATTGTGAGCGTATGAGCAAGTGCTCATGCTGTTTGAGCATGTACTCATAAGGATTTATTTCTTGACAAAAGTCCCGTGGAGGGACAAAAAGTCCCGTGGAGGGACAAATCAGGTCCCGGGAATCCCGTCGAAGCAAAACGAACCCAACCCCATGCTAGTGCAACCCCAATAATTCGCATGAGTATATCAGGATGTGCTTAAGAGTTGTTATGAGCAGTTGTTATGATTTACATTGTTTCAAAGTAGTCTCTGTGCATCGCCGATTACTCTGGATACTTCAAAATCTTGCATGCTTTAACCATCCCTTGCCACATATAACTACATGACGCAATAGTGATAGAGCCTGTTATGTTGCATATACTAAAATGATGATATAAATCCTTCTTACTTCGCAAAATATCATCTGTATTTCTTTCTTTGAATTTTTAACTAAGGTACTAAACCTATTCTGAATAGTATCCGAAGATATCGTAAACAATACTGTGCGACAATACTGTGCGACAATACTGTGCGACAAAATAACCAGACAAAATACATGGTCATATAACGCGACACATAATAGCTAGACTATATCACACAACACAAACACGACATATGAAATATGAAACCTGTAATTGTTGAAAGAATGCACACAATGTAAACAAAGCGCGGCTATAGCGTACGTCACGGGGTGTGCGTACGCTTTTCGACCAATCAGAGTACGGGTGTAGCGTGCGTCACAGGGTGTACGTACGCTTTTCGACCAATCAGAGCACGGCGTTCTCGCATACTAATTAGTGTGGCTCCCTGTGGAGGCTGGCGCAACCTCGCGCAGCCTCACACAACCTCACACAGCCTCAATAATCCGGCTCGAAAACCTCCTATTATACTACTCCGGTGGTTGACTTTCCTACAAGAGAAGAGAAAACTCTCGACCAAATTTTTACCAACTTGACAGAGTATTTTTCATCTCCGCGTAGTCTACCCGCATTTGATCTTTTTGATCATCTAATTATTATATTCATCTCGATTGGTATTCGTGACAAAGCCTCCAAACCCAAACGCTAACTCAGTAGCGTCGCCAGCGCGATAAGTGAGAAGGACATATTCATATGTTAATATTCATGTTCTGCACAATTAATTTCTTTGAAGTCGATTCGATTTCAAAAGAAATTAATTGTGCAGAACACGAATATATGAATATGTCCCCCTCACTTATCGCTCTGGCGACGCCGCTGCGCTAACTTATTACGACGAGAGATACAGTTACTTGCCAATACAGTATAATTGTTTTTGTATAAATGCGCTTAAATTAACATACAATTTCATTTAATATGCACATGCGCGTAATGTAGTACCATCTGTACAATGCCCCACAAGCATAGAGTGCCCTGATATATATTATATACTGTATTACGTTACTACTTCATCGGTCCGGCCATTGCAACCAGACAGAATTACCAACGAAGATGGGTAAGGGAAAAGAACTAACTGAAGAAAAATGATTATTTAATTTATTGTTGGAATGGAAAGAGGGAGAGCTTCTACTACAGCGATAGCCAAGGAGACGAAGCGACCAAGAGGCACCATCGCCACAATCCTTCGAAAGTTTCGTTGTACTGGAAATGTCAAAACATTGAAATGTTCTGAAAGACCTTCAATGACAACGGAGAGAGAGAACAGATCTCTCACAAGGTTGGTGAAAGAAAATCGCAGGTCATCTGCGAAAGCTTTGGCAAAAGAAATGAAGTGCAAGTATCAGCAAAACGGTAAGCGAAAGAACCACTAGACGAAGACTAAAATCATCAGGGTTCAATGGAAGACAGGCGCGTGAAAAGTCGTTCATAAGCAAGAAAAATAAGAGAAAGAGAATAGATCTAGAGTGCGCTAAACAGATGGTAAACAAAACAATGACATACTGGAAAAAAGTAGCATTTACAGGTGAATCGACAATAAAAATAAGTGGTAATGATGGAAGAGTATTTATATGGCAAAAGTCTACGGAGGAATGGATGCCAGCTTGCACACTTGGTACTGTTAAAACTGGTGAGAATGCATGTCTAACAATGGCGTTGGTCCACTCGTAATCATAGAGAGAACTGCACTGGGGAAAAATACCGGGACATTTTGCAAAAACATTTTTTACCATTAGTTGTCAATCGACGCCGACGTGGTTTAGCAACAATTTTGCAGGATGACAATGCTCCAGTACATCGAGCAAATGGAAAGGAAAGAAACAAATTGAAATGCCTTGAATGGCCCAGCACAAAGTCCTGACCTTAATCCAATAGAGTACCTGTGGATGATTTTGAAGAGAATAATAAGTGCAAGAAATCCTCCACCAAAGACAGTAAATGAACTGAAGGTTGTTGTTCATGAATAGTGGAAAAAATCCCAGCTGAAAAGCTCCAAAATTTAATGAAGTCAATCCCTAAAAGGGCCAAACTTGTAATTAAGGCAAAAGGATTTGGCACAAAGTACTGATGATAACGTGTGCTGGGTCTTATATCAAAACTGTATGATTTTGTATTAATTTAATTACAAACTGAAATTAGCATTCGATATTTAAGTTTATTATCAATTAAAGATAACACTTGAAAATACTTCGTTTTGGAAGGTGCATTAAAACGTTTGGCAAGTAACTGTAAACGACCCAGCAAGATAGCAAGTGTTGGTCGATTTTTTCGCACTCAAAGTTTTTTTATGTAAAAACAAAGGCAAAAATGTTAAAGACTAGTGTGGGATTGCCTTGAAAGTTTTGAACTTTGTGTTTTGAATACCAGATAAAGTTGGGTATGTTTAATATCGAGTATTTGTGACCGAAAATGCAATTTTTGTATTCGAAAATCAGATGAACACACTTGACAAGTCATAATACATCGTAGTATTGTTGTTCTCCACCTTGTTGCACCACAAAAATTTTACAACTGTCTTGAGGAAAAAAGTTTCAATTTGTGTCCAGGTGTGGGATAATTTGGCAGATATTTTGCAAAACCTTGCTGCGAAAAACGGTCAAAACCTGCTTGCTATGCGTTGCTAGGGAGAACCTAAGGTTGAAAAACTCCTATATTCACAGAAAAATCTGGCTGTGCCTGCCTCAAATGACAAAAACTAGAAAGATACAACATATTTTCTCATTATAGTCAATATCTATGTGCATCATGCATGATCGTGAAAGCAAGCAAAAATTGACAAAAACTGTTTGTTTTCATTAATATACACACTGTAAAAACAAACTGGTTAAAATGACCAATTTTTATTGGTTGTAACCAATTTAAATTGGTAATTATAACCAATCAAAGAATTGGTTAGTCCGACATAACCAATTAAATATTGGTTGTTTCGACCAATTCTGTATTGGTTGCAATTTTTGACCAATTTGAATTGGTTAATTGAACCAATTTGAAATTGGTCATGTGTATAACCAATTTTGAATTGGTCAAATGCATAACCAATTTAAAATTGGTAAAATATACAACCAATTTAAAATAGGTCAAATACATAACCATTTTAAATTGGTCATTTGTATAACCAATTTCAAATTGTTCAAATACATAACCAACTTAAAATTGATCAAATAATTAACCAATTTAAAATTGGTCAAATCCACAACCAATTATAAATTGGTCAAATTTATAAAAAAAATTAGAAATTGGTCAAATCCGCAACCAATTATTGATTGGTCAACTTTATGAATTCTCTAACGAATTATATATGAGCCTTTGTCACAATCGTCAGGAACATATTTATAAGTTGTTTATGATCTTTTCGTGAGAATTTTGGGTTTACACCTGTTGGAAACAGGCAGCGCACAAAGACCCATGTGCGAACATAAACCTCTTGCGTTTGGCTTGATAATAGCAGCATTGAACTAAGAATTTATATTTATAGTATAAGGCGTATTCATTATCAATGGATGTTTTTACCAGAGGAAATATCTCAGTTTATTCCATGTTCGAGAAACACAATGATGGTGTACAGTCAATTATATAGATCAGTGGCAGCACTCCGCGCGCAATGCAAACCGGGAAGCGTCATCACATGCTTCGAAGCCATATTTTTTATTCTTTCAATTATGATGTCGCTTTATAGCAAACAAAATTGCAATAATAACCGTGATGACGAATGAAATAACTCCTCATACATCAGGAAAGACAGCGTAATACTCAGGTGAGATGGTTATTATACTTTTTTTGTCGATAAAGCCCTTTTTACGTGTAATATTTACTTTGTTTCACCGTCATGTATTTCAAACACGTGTTCCAGTTTATATATATTTGAATTTCGCGCGACAGTATTTGAAATAAAACGTTGATATTCACACATTGCCTTGATACAAGGTTTTATTTGAATGGAAAGAACTACAAACGGTAAAAATTGTATTCTGTAGATAGCCAGATGTGGTTATATGCTAACAGAAGATACTGAATGTCTGTGAATGCATGTCTGAATGCCCATCAGACTATGCAATCAATACATATACGTACATAGTTCTATAAATGAAGCGTGCCACTTACATAAGTTACTGTTTATTTAAATATCTGTTATGGATGGTAGTGTTCATTATAAGGATGTATATTAACACTATGCATCAGTCAAAGGTTTGTGATGCAGTTTGAATTTACCAAATTTATCTATTTCTTTCTCAGCAAATTTTCTGGGATATTTGCCCTGTATTAGATATGTGACACTTATTATATTTTGATATCAAGTGTTAGCACAGTATTTAGTTAAGTCTTGCTCTCCCTTTGGTAAGTAAAATTGCCTGCCATAATGAAGACACCATAAAATCATAAGGTAGAGAAAATTGCTCCTTACATGTATATAAAAAATAACCTCATTCAAAAAGTTCCATCATACGATTGGATGTAAAGCGCCTTACATGCTCGACTTTCAAGTTCTTGTTTTAAAAGAAGTAATGAACTCCTTGTTTGAATATGTATTTTTGACAAACTCTTATGCCAGATTAGTTTTATTTGTGTACCGGTATCTATACCTGACCATACAATTCTATTCATCAACAGAAGTGCTACAGTATGTGCACTTCTCAAAACTTAGCAAAGCAATCTGTTTGTGCAATTCTCTAAAGCTTATAAATAACAATGTGACCAAAGCGTACCATTTTATTACTATATTTTGTTTAATGTCAGATTATTGCACTTAACAAGGGAGTGTCACCAACATTGCATTATTTTCCCTTCTAATTTTGGCAAAACACCAGAAAATTGTATTTAGAAAGTTGATTTTAGATTCTTGTTTGTATTGTTGCAATGAATAACTAAGTTATGTCTTATAATGTGCATCATTCTGTTTAGCAGGATCTTAGCAAGATCCTAATAAGATCCTACTCCTACAGGATCCTACAAGATCCTGTAAGGATCCTATAGGATCCCGTAGGAATTTTCACCAAGGTTGTTATACATGCTATGTCATATGCTATATAGCTATTTGGTTATTCTAACATAAGATTTTATTAAATTGCAGGCTTCAAGTATATGTTGCATGGAAATGCATGGGAACATCTTTGGTTATGCTTCTGTCATTGAATAAAAGGCTCGAACAATTGGTTGCAAGTTGCTGATTGCTGTCAAAAGTATTCAGATTATGAAAGACAGGAAGTTCTAACACAATTTTCAACTCCAGTTTTGGATATTATAGAAGTAATTAATTTACTAGGTTAGTTACAAACATTGAATGTCCTTGTTGCCTAAAACCAGGCTTTTTAGCTGCCAAACCCCACAACATTGAACAGAAGTATGGTATGATAAAATTGAGAGGGACAGCTGGCATGCATTAATGTTTAATGCTGGTACTGCTGTCTTGTAGTCAAAAAAGTTTTTTCCATTGTGAGTAGCTGTATTGCTGTTATTTGGATATTAAATAAATGCTCTAACTTCAAAGCTTAAGTGCATGCTGATGTTTGGTATAGTTTGTTTAATGCCATAAGATATGAACATTTGACACTTTACTGTTCTTGAATGAAATGGCAAGATCTGATCAGTTACGGCATGTCCATTTACAGTTCAGTACAACTTATTTTTGCAACATATATGGGCCATGCATAATAATATAGCTTTCAGGTTAGAGCTGATTATCAGTATAATAGCTGTCAGTTACAGTTACTTGGTCACTTGTTAATGAGTCAGCTTTGTAAATATCTTCATGATTCATTGTCCAGTGAACAGTTAAATAAATGTTTATGCATTGGGGATAATCTGTGCAAATATCATAAGCATGTTACTTAATGTCATTTCACCTTTTTGTAACACAAATTAAATTTTTGTGTTAAATAGCTGGTCATTTTAATCATTTTAAAATGGCTAACCAATATAAATTTGGTCATTTTAAATTGGTTAAAATGACCAAAAAAAATTGGTAGTTTGGATGCATCTGAGACAACCAGTTTAGATTGGTCATTTTAACCAAAACCTGATTTGGTTAAAATGACCAAAAATGTAATTGGTAAAAATGACCAATTATTTTTTTGGTTAAAGCAACCAATTTAAACTGGTTGTCTCAGATGCATCCAAACAACCAATTTTTTTTGGTCGTTTTAACCAATCTGTTTTTACAGTGCAGGGTGTATAAAAAAAAGGTAATCGAACTTTGCAGTGCTCTAGCGCGTTCATTTTACAATCTACAGAAATCATTCTTTCGCTGGGGAAAGACAAGGTTTTTAGCTTTCGATTGTCATCATTTTTGTGAAATTTGAAGAAACTTTGGGCAAATAAGAATCAAATGAAAATTGCCGGTCGAAATCGCATATTTCCACCTCTGAGCATTATTAGGGCAGCCAATAAGAAAAGAAAATTTCATTAATCATTTATCTGTCACGAGAAACAATTCACATCACTAATAAAATGCCAGAAGTTTACTACCTAAGCTAAAATTGGTCAATCAATATTGTAATTTAATTCCCTAATGGGATTAAATTTCAACAGGTTTTCAATAAACTCCCAACGGTGAAAAAATGCGATTTCGATCTACAATTTTTATTGCATTTGCATTTGCTTGATTTTTCTTCAAATGTTATAAAAACGATGGCAATTAAAAGCTAAAAGCCTGGTCTTTCAAATTACCCAAGAATTATTTCTGTATGTTAAATATTGAACGCCCTAGAGCACATCAAAGTTGGATTACCTTTTTTTTTATACACCCTGTATATCCGGGACTTACGTTTGCCCCCCCCCCCCCCCCATTAGATTTGATCAAATTTGTCCCGCGATTCGTCCCCATATGCCGCTAAAATTCTTTTTTAGTATAAATTTCCAGGTGACTATTCGCCTTCGGCTTAGTGAATATAGGCTTGTAATCACCTCGCCTTCGGTGACTAATCGTTATAATCTATATGGGTACATGCCTCTCGCTTCCATAATGTGCTCGCCATATTTGTTCCCTTAATTGTATTACCGGGAAACTGTTCCCGCAAAATGCTCCCATCTATTACGAAATTTCCTACACCAATCGACTAAGGGCACTTGAGAAACGTACGTTGTAGGGAACCACAATAAATGCAGTGACATCTTGAGAAATTCTTCATTGGAAAGGTGTAATAAGGTGTAAAGGTGGGACATCTTATCTTATTGTTACACTTCGGTTCTATACTGTGTTCTTCCAAAAACTGGAATAGAATTAAACCATGTTAGTAAACGAACGTAAAATATTTTCCGCTTATAGACACAGGGAAGCAGAAGCAATTGCAATAGTGCAAGCTGACCCAACACGATGTATGATTTATTAGTTAACACTTTTCTTTTTTACACACTTTATCACTACACTAGCTTATATAGGTATAACTCAATTTTACAGACCTAAACGCTTAGTAAAAGACAATCGATTTTCTAACGTCTCTTGAACATACATGTCCTTTGCTAAATCAGTCTTCCAACGGCCATGCAACTTTAGTAGCCTGTCCGAAAGCGGTAACGACGAGGAGTTTTGCGTAGCTGAAGTTATTCCACCTGAGCGGAGACTGTGTAAACCAAATCTCGTTGCATCATATCCTAGAATTGTGAGCGTCTCGAGTAAGACAATTTACCTTCTCTCAGCATATAACCCCCTTTGTTTTTGACGAGTGGTCGAAAGATGGGTAAGGAACACCGAAGGTCAATCTTCGCCTCCTTCATATATCTCGCCAATAGATTGACTGGGCAATATTTAGAATTGGACTTCGCAATAAACACGTAATTGCCTTCGCGATAAACATCGGTCTTACTGCCAGGTACGAAGATCTTCACACACGATTCCATAAATATCAGATGATTAGCGAGTATACTTACAATTTCATTGAATCTAAAGAAACCTGCGAAACCCAATGTACAGAATGTCGCGTCCGCAAATCTTTTAACGACGCTTGTGCATTAGCAAATCGATCTATTAATTTCGTAACGATATCCGTTGTCAAGGGGTCTTTTTTGCGATGGGCTCCCGCGGACACCTCTTCACTTGTTCAAGGATGTTAAGACACAGTGCGTCGTCCAACGGATTGTCACCACCAGATGGAGCAAACGAATGAAACCATTTTAAAGCTGCCCCTTTTCGTACAAGGGTAGCAGAATGCATTCCCGATTGAGCTTTCTGAAAGAGATATAACGCAACAACGGCAGCCTGCATGGGCAAGCTAACGTCAATACATTGATGATGACACCAAGCCACGAAATCACGAATATCGTGGACATAACGTTTTGATGTCGACTCTGCTCTTGACTCGATCATGGTTTGCAAGAATTGATGCTTATCCGGTTTGATCTGAAGTGGGACGGCGTCCCATGCAGGCCTTGCTTGAAAACACGATCTAAACAAAACAAAAAAGAAACTGTCCCTGCTTTTACCTGGACTCAACGACACAAATTGGCAATGCAATGAACCATTTTGACAGGCCAGTGCCCTTAGAACACAGGTAAGTACTAGAACACGCAGTACTCGTACCATGCTGTATACTGGCCAGTGCCCTTCACTTTTAAGGCCAGTGCCTATGCTCCTATCTACTATTACGCGGCCGCCAGTGCAGCCATAAGGACGAACTAGAACTCGATTCTAATCGCTGACATATCAGAAAAAAATACCTAGAACCGAGTAGCGAATTCTTATTTCTCCCATGCATAAGGACTTCGCAGCCAGGCTTCCTAACACAACCTTGAATGTTACGCCTATGAATTGATGTAAGTAACAGCCAGAAGCTAGAAGATGGCCACATAGGTACGACAAGCGTCGCCTTGGCTTTTTGAATGTTAAGATAAAGAACAGTAGCGGCGCCAGCGCGATAAGTGAGGGGGACATATTCATATATTCGTGTTCTGCACAATTAATTTCTTTTGAAATCGAATCGACTTCAAAAGAAATTAATTGTGCAGAACACGAATATATGAATATGTCCCCCTCACTTATCGCGCTGGCGCCGCAACTGATAATGAAGTACACGACACACCAAGGACACTGGTGGAACGACTAAGCAATTCTCATTAGTCAAATTTTGCACGAAAAAATCAACGCCTCCTGTCCCAGGGCTCCAAAATCTGGAAAAGTATTTCGGTACTTTTGCGTTATAAGACGTGGCCAGCCAGTCATCCGTATCAATTATACGACTAATAAAATCGGCTTTTTGATTCTCTGTCCGCGGAAACCATTGTATGTCTAACTTAATACAGTGTGTGAGACATTTCTGGAAAATACTTATTGCTATTCTATAAAGGTCCGGCTTCATACTACCGACCTCTACAATCTTAGCAGCAGCCTGATTTTCTGTATACCACTTTATGTGGGAGCCTTGAAGTAATGGTGTAAAAGACTGTAATGCGAAGTCGATTGCTGATAATTCTCTCCAAGTGTTGCCAATGAACGAAATCATACTCAAACCGTAGAGATTTTTCAGTAATTATATTTGAAATTGGACATTATATATCATATCATATCATATTATATCATTCTGAAAGTGATTAAATACAATTAAACTACATTAATATTTCATTGGATTACATGGTGTAAATGATTCAGAAACTGGCATTAATCAATGATTTACGATACCTGAAGAGTGGATCTCTACAGCCTGAAACTATCTCTCTTCGAGTCTCAGATCTCAACGTCTGAGCGCATTTTGTTATTGTCGCACACTTTGCGCAAAGCTATTCTTATCCTATATCAAATTACGGCATGCGAATCATCAATGAATCAGCGGGTAATCAGATTAAATATGTACATCAACATGCATAAATTACTCGTATAAATTAACAGAATAAAATAATCATTGTCTTAGCTACTACGTCCGAAACAACCCTCCGGGCCGCCACTAGGCTGGAACTTCTTCTTCTAGAATCGGACAACACTTCTGGACTGATCGCTTATATTCTCCGGTCTTCGTTTTTAGCTTCACATTTCGTATCACGCCGTCGTTACCCGGAAATACTTCGATAACTCGTGCGAGGTTCCATTTTCCTCGATTGACGTTTTCACCAACCATTAGCACAACGTCGCCGATCTTCAACGGTCGTTCTTTTCGCTTCCATTTGGTTCGTTGCATCAGAGTTTGTAGATACTCTCTCTGGAAACGGCTCCAAAACAATCGCATCAGTGACTGGACATACTCGAATCGCTTTCGATAGGTCTTTGCTTCTTGGAAGGGATGAGATGGGATATCAGCAGTCGCACGACCAAGGACTAGGTGGTTCGAGGTAAGAGGTTGTAAATCATTTGCATCATTAGAAGGTTGACCAAGAGGGCGGCTGTTAACGAGGGATTCGACTTCGGCAAACACTGTCGACATCTCATTCCATGACAGCGTTTGTTGACCAACAATCACACGCAATGCTTTCTTTGTCAGCTTGACCATACTCTCGAAAAACCCTCCCTGATGCGGACTCTGAGGCGTGTTGAATTTCCAGTTTATCTTGCAACTGACGACGAAATCTTCAATCTGTTGTTTCTCTTCCTTAAAAATCCGCTTTAGCTCGCTCTCAGCACCGACAAACGAAGTTCCGTTATCTGATGTCATCGTCGTGGGCCATCCGTGATGGGCTGCAAAACGGCGAAGAGCGTGTAAAAATGCTTCTGCCGACAAGTCTTGAACGATTTCCAGATGAATGGCACGGACCGTAGCACAGGTAAACACGGCTCCCCAGCTCTTTATTTTCTTGTTTCTTCCGTATTTGAGCCAAAATGGGCCGAAAAAGTCTACTCCGGTGACAGAAAATGGTGGAGAAAACAACTGCAATCTCTCTGGTGGTAAGTTGGCCATCAGGGTGGAATATGGGTACTGGCGGAGCTTCCGACATGTCACGCAATCTCTCAACATCTTCTTGACCAGATTTCTACCCCGCAGAATCCAGAACTTTCTGCGTGTTTCACATAGTGTGCGTTCTCGACCTGCATGGAGAACACGGTTATGACAATCTCGAACAATTAGATTCGGTATCACGTGATCTGCTGGCAACAACACAGGGTGGGATTCGTCGTAGGTCAAGGGTGATCGAGCTAGTCTCCCTCCTACACGAACAACTCCGTCTTTCTTAAAGAGTGTTAACTCTTTGTACTGTTCTTCCCAGTTTCCCAACTTGCGTTGTACCTCCTTGACCCAATAACGCTCGGCGGACTCTATTTCTTCTGGAAGAAGGGGACCGGCGAATACACTGTGAGATTTAGTGTTTCTGATGAAACGAAAACAGTAGGCTGTCACTCGACAAAGTCTCGGTCAATTCGAATATCTTGAGGGGTCGATAAAGGCGGTGGGCTTTGATTGAAGAGCAAACAAGGGTTTTCTTAGCTTTACTTCGGGAACATCAGACGGTGTCTCGCTTGTCTCGATTGGCCATTCCTCGGGTTCTTTCGTCAGGAACACGGGACCGTTCATCCACCTTCCATTCATTTCGGAGACTGTAATGCCGCGACTGAGATCGTCGGCCGGGTTGAGGTCTGATGGAACGTGGCGCCAGGTGGCGGATTCAAACGTTGATTGAATTTCTGCGACTCGTACACCGACAAAGGATTTGAACGCCGTGGATTCTGAGCGAAGCCATGCTAATACGATCATCGAGTCTGACCACAATACTACGCGAGCTGGCTTAATCTTGAACTCGTTGCAGATGGTCTTCGCCAGTCTTGTCGCTATGAGGGCTGCCATAAGCTCAAGACGAGGTATCGTCGTCTGGCGAAGGGGTGCTACTCTGGCCTTGGCCGATACAAGACGCACTTCTCTTCCAGTGGATGTAGGCCAAACCAGGTATGCTGCTGCACCATATGCAAAAATACTGGCGTCGGCGAAAACATGGAGTTCTGGGCTTCCGTGGACGCATGGCGGCTGAAGACATCGAGGGAACTGAACCGTGTTCAGGTTTGCAATTTCTGCGAACAGCTTTTTCCACTTCGATTGCATTTCTTTGGGAAGAGGATCGTCCCATCCGAACTTTTTCATTTCCAGATCCCTTGAAGCGCGATTCTTGCCTTAATGGTGATGACTGATGCAAGGCCTAGCGGATCAAACAATCTGGAGATGTTGGACAAGATGCTTCGCTTGGTGTAAATATCCTTTTCACTTAATTTTACCTGGAAATTGATAGTGTCCGTGCTAGGGTTCCACGATACTCCCAGAGCTTTCACTCCCTGCTCTCCATCCAGATGTACTTGGTTCGCGTCGGAAGGATCTTCTATGGGTTTTGAAATGTTGTTAACCAAGGGTGACTCAGGAGGTTGTTGGCTGGATGGTCTTTCTTCTTTAGTTAATAAGCACTCCCTTAACATCTTTGATGAGCAGTGCCACTCCTTTATCTGGAAACCACCCGTTTTCAGTATTTTTTCTATGTCTTCGATTCTCTGTAGGCCATCATTCACCGAGGGACAAGAGTGGATTAGATCGTCAACGTATCGATCGTGTTCTATGATCTTCGAAGCCTCGGGAGCGGAATTCTCGTGTTCCTTTGCCATCTTTATCATGACAAAGCTCGCCATGTCTGGCGAAGGCTTGTCGCCAAACGTGACGCGAAGAAGGGCATAGGTCGTGGGCTCCCTTGTCGTTTCCATCTCTCTCCACAGGAATCTGTGGACTTGACAATCACTTTCGAGCAAACGGATTTGCAGGAACATTTTGGATATATCTCCGGGAAATGCGACTGCTTCTTCTCGAAAACGCAAGAGAACGCCAAGTAAATTTCCGATTAGGCACGAGCCTTTGTGGAGAAAGGAATTTAACGAAATTCCTTTATAAAAACAGGCGGGATCGAATACGATTCGTAGAGGTGTACTCTTTTTGTCTGGCCGATATACACCATGATGCGGTAGATAATATACAGGACCTTCGGTATTCTTTATTTCTGCTTCTGATAATTTACGAGCCCAACCGTTGGTTTCGTACTCACGTATGGCGTTGCTGTATCTTGTCGCCTTGTCAGGATTTCTTAACAAGCTTCTCTCCAAAGACTCCAGGCGTTGCTTTGCTAGGGAGAAGTTGTTGGGGAGTTTGGCGGGATCTTTCTTCCACGGGAGACCAATTTCGTATCTTCCACCAAGCTTTCTACAGGACGACTCAAACAACTCTATCGTCTTTCTTCCCTCTCTTGTCATGATCTCTTCTGGGCAGTTGCAATCAGGCGCTCTAACTCCGAGTGTCTCGAAGTCGTAGAATTTCTCTAAATCAATTTTCTTGACAAAGTTCAAATAAGCCGATGTCGAGCTGTGGGCATTGTCTGGGCCGATCACGTGCCATCCTAATTTCGTACGTTTCGCGACGGGCTGGAACGGTAAACCTTGACGGACCTCGCTCTCTGCGTGGAGGTGGCTGTACTGTACACCGAGGATTAGGTCTATGGGGCCGGAACTATGAGGAAACTCGACGTCACTTAGGTGATCAAAGGACTTGAACCAATCTCGATTTAGGGCGGGAACGTTAATGATAGTTTGATCCAACTCATGAGCTTTGACAGGGTAGGTCACATCACCGTGAAGTGGGGAAATCCAAAACTTGACTCGTCTACAATCGTCTTGCGTAATTCTTTCACCACCAACAACCGCTATGTCGATACGTTCCTTTCGTCCTTGTAACCCGAGAGCCTTAGCGAAATTCTTTCGAATGACCGTGGTACCCGCGCCGCTGTCAATAAGGACATTTCCTTCTCGAATGTTACCGTTCTTCGACTTGAATCGTACTCTAACTACTGGCATAATACTCTCTTTGTCGAGCGCTGACGTTGCAGAACTGAGGCGAGGAGTATGTGGTGGGTCTTGGTGGAGTAGGTGGTGATGGAAACGAGAGCAGCCGTTGACGTCACATTTCACCTTCGACTTGCATTCCTTTGTCACGTGACCTCAGTTAAGGCAAGAGAAACATAATCTTTGGTCCCTGACGTGTTGAACTTTCTGCTCGATCGTACAACCGGAAAATGTCGGGCATTCTACGACACGATGCTCTTCTTAAACAGGGGCTTCTTGAAATCCCTCTGACCCGAGTGGATACCTCGCAATGGCCGCCGTTTGTCAGACTTCTGTATGTCGCTGAAGTCTGGATCGAATTCTGCCTTAACACGCTTTCGTATAAACTGTCCGATATGCTGGAGTGATGGAGTTTCGCCCTTTTCTCGTAGATCGGAAGCCACGCCTTTCCACATGTCAATCAAGTGGTCAGGCAACCTAGTAATAATTTTGCGCAGGTTTTCTGTCGCATTGACATCTGCCAGATGATTAATTTGTTTTAATACCGCAACGCAATTAATTACATCGAAAGATAGCTCTTGTAAAGACTGTCTATCGTTGGTTTGTATTTTTTGATTGTCGACCAGCTTGGTTATATAGGCTCTAGCTATTACGCTTGACTGACCAAAATGTTCCTTGATTGTTTTTAACGCCGTTGCGTACATTGCTCCCTGAGAGCCCAAACCGCTTATTACTCGCTCGGCACGTCCGACTAAATGCATTTTTAGTTGTGCCATCCTCACATCATCCGAGAGATGGGGCTTGTCGTGAATAAGTAGCTTAAATCGGTCGATAAATTCAACGTAGGTCAATGGACTTCCATCGTATTTCATTAATTTAATAGTCGGAATGTCCTTACTGGCCTCTAATTTGTACAACGCTTCGGCGATAGACATTTCTGAAACATTCGCTGATACAACCGTTTCCGTAAACTCGCTTAAATTATCTATCCAACTGTCGAATGATTGGGGTGATGACAGATTGTAATTGGCTTTAGATTTCGAAATGTCGCTGGCGATTTTGGAGTTTGTATTTATTGCATTTTTGGGCTCTAGAATGTCTAAACTCGTGTTAGGCACCGTTTCGTTTGCTTCAAGATTTGGCTCTGACTGAGACTGACTAACTTCGACCGTATTTTCCCCTGGGGCTATTATTTATTTCCTCACCACTACCACCCGCGTCGACAGAACTAGCATTATTGTTCGTCATGGATTGTTCAGATGTCTGTTCGCTCGTTAAAGACATTGTGTTAGCGGGTTTTGGTTCAGAGATTGACTGAAGGAAGTTTTCTACCGTCTCTTCAACGTCATAGAAATCATTAGTTAAAACGTCCTCCCAATCGTCCATAGTAGAGATTTGACTCTCGTCAACATATTCGTACATCTCTGCATGACACTCACGCGCTAAGTCAAAGCCTTTACGAACTTGTAAAATTTCCTTTTCAATTCGTTTGCGCATCTCCGCGCCTTGCTCGATAAACTTCTTTATTCTATTAATTGATCTGGTGACCTTACCTCGTAGTTGTGCGCGCCGTTTTTTTGAGCTGTTCGCCCGCTTTTGCGTTTGACTCACCAACACTTTGTGATGTTGTTTGCGTCGCTTCGATTGACCCACTTTGCCCTTCGTTGTCGCTCATGATTTCATCCAGATAACCAAAAACTGCCTGCTAACTCGGCACCACGTCTTCACGTAAACGCTTCTTCAGAACTTGTTGCCAATGAACGAAATCATACTCAAACTGTAGAGATTTTTCAGTAATTATATTTGAAATTGGACATTATATATCATATCATATCATATCATATCATTCTGAAAGTGATTAAATACAATTAAACTACATTAATATTTCATTGGATTACATGGTGTAAATGATTCAGAAACTGGCATTAATCAATGATTTACGATACCTGAAGAGTGGATCTCTACAGCCTGAAACTATCTCTCTTCGAGTCTCAGATCTCAACGTCTGAGCGCATTTTGTTATTGTCGCACACTTTGCGCAAAGCTATTCTTATCCTATATCAAATTACGGCATGCGAATCATCAATGAATCAGCGGGTAATCAGATTAAATATGTAAATCAACATGCATAAATTACTCGTATAAATTAACAGAATAAAATAATCATTGTCTTAGCTACTACGTCCGAAACACCAAGTGGAGCTTTTCGATCGTTCATGTTCGTCCCATAGTTTATGGCAAATTTGTTTCGTGTCAAGCGTTAATAAAGAGCCGCAACCTGTGTCACTAGCGTCCGAATAAACAAACTTATGCGGTGTAGAATGAAGAAAACAATGTCGGGTTTTAAGATACGAGAGATTATTCTTCCAAAAGAACAGTTCGTTCTTTGTGTACTCATCTAAGTATATTAATTTGTCCCAGTGTTCTGCTGCAACTGTTGAGAGAACACAATGTCTAGTCATAATACGTGTTACGCTACCTACAATCGGACCAGTTGAAATGATTTGTCCCGTAAAGGACGCCAGCTGCCTAGCCGAGATTACAAATTTAGCGTCCGCTATAGCTTGTATCGTGTCACAAATTTTCTCGAGCCTTTTAGGGGTTAAGGCGATAGTGCCTTCCAAGGTATTCCATAAAATCCCTATCCAAATAAGTGATTGAGTAGGTGCCCAAACAGACTTTTCGTTTTTTGATAAAAAACCGGTGCTAGCAAGGTCGCTTTTAACAAGGTTGCTTGTATGTTCGCACTGAGGCTTATCCTTTTCTATGCCCCAACCGTCGTCAAGAAATATGGCAATGCGAATACCCAAATATCTCCAACGCTTTTCTAACGGCTTGAGAAGTTTAGTGAAAATGTAAGGCGCAGTACAAAGACCGAAGGGTAACACAGTAAATTTGTAAAATTTCATCTGCCCCGCGTTAACGGACACTGCCACGCGAAGGCTAGATAGGTTTGATGCCCTTCGTAAATTTCTACATGATGATAACCGCTCTTTAAGTCGAAAGAAAACATATAAGCACCTTTTTGAAATACGACAAAGCAATTTTCCAATCTCCATACTTAACATGTGCTTCGCGTAAGAATGTGTTTACATGTCGAAGATCTAGGATTAATCTCTTTTTCCCATTAGATTGTATAGAAACAGACAAAGGACTAATTACTGTAGGGGGCTCAAGACAAGAGACTATTCGGCCTGTGTCAGCCAACTCTTGGATAGCGTCGCTGACAAATTGAGCATGCTTTATAGCGGATTTGTTATTACTAAATGCTACTGGAGAAGGTGCGTTGCTGATATAAGGTAGCTAATAACCACACTTTATAATATCTAAAATAAATCTATTACACCCTATACTCTCCCAAAATGCTACGTTTTTTCTTAAATTGCCTTTCACACAAGGTTGAGGCGTAGCGGAGGCCTTGTATTCAAAGTTTACATCACGTTCAAGTACCTTAGCAAGATCGTCAAATTGTGTTGGGACGTCAGGAGTATCCTCATTGTTTTCCACCATTGAATGCAGTGGCGTAGCCAGCGTCGATAATTGGAGGGGCGAATATTCATGTATCGTGTTTTGCATCATTAATTTCTTTTGAAATCGATTGTTTTTAAGGTCTGTGAACACAAATATATGAATATTCGCCCCTCCAATTATCGAAGCTGGCTACGCCACTGATTGAATGGATTGATTCCGGTTGGATCTCTGCTATTAAGGGGAAGCCCCGGAGTATTGTAGGTGTATGGCTGTCTTGATGGGGGTTGTGCTCCGAAACGGCAGTCTTTGGCCCAGTGACCGATTCTGTTACACCGATAACATCGAAGTGAGCTTCTCTACGGCCTGCAAAATATATATTCAACGCGAGATACAAAAAGTATAATCACGGACACTTGGGTGGGTGGGCGGGCCTGTAAATCTGTAGAATACGGTTCGGTCATGCTAGCTGAGGACAATTCTGTTGCGAAACTGACGTGCTGGGCTGCAAGCGTGAATGGTGATATACTGCAAACATTGCACTTAAATAACTGAACCAGGGTTGCCAGATTTCTTGAATAATTAAGCCAAACCATCATTAGTGCTGTCAAAAAAGCAAAGAAAACAAAAGGCAAATACAATGAAAAACAAAGAGCATTGTTAAAAGTTTGGCTAATTTATTCATGCAATCTGGCAACCCTGATTACTGAACGCCTCTGCGTCACTCTAATTGCCTGTTAGGTCATGCGTGTATAACCGTCGGTCGTCAACCAGCGGTCAACTGCAGACCTCCAACTAATTTGGTGGGCTAATTCTATTCTTTCAGAGGTCGACTGTGCAAAACAATTTTAACACTCGATTCTCTATTCAGACATAGATGAATGCAGAAGTTCACCAACTCCCTGCAATGAGAATGCACAGTGCAGAAATACAGACGGCTCATACACATGTAGCTGCAATCACGGATCAGTGGAGATGGACATCAGGGAGAACTGTGCAGGTAAGGTTTATCGTGATCAGTCGTTAAAAATAAGATAGTAATTAAAACGGGAGTGAGGAAATACACAAATAATAGAAATAATAGATATAGAAAGGTACTCGATCACGGATCGTGTCTCCACTTTCTGCTGAGCGTGCCCTTCGAAATCCGCCATATTGGATGTACTCCTTGTGCAACGAGATTAAATAAATGTCACGTAAATTAAATATCGAACTATAGCTGGTAAATTAAATCAGTGGCGGATCCAGGGTAAGTCAGAATAAATTATAGCAGCTCAATTTTAAAATCAAAATAACTTTATAACAATGTCATAGGTTATGAATTTCAAAAGAATAAAATCTAAGCAATGAAGTTGCTTTGAAGGTATTTTAAAATGTATATATATCCTAGAATGAGCTGTGGTAATTTATTTTGACTTACGTAGATCCGCCACTGAATTAAATATTAACCTGAAATGATCAGGCTTTGAATAGTTGACCTGCATCTAAGGACATATAGACTCATTATTGCCTCATTAATATATTATCGAGACATAGTATAAGCAAAATCACCAATTCTTACTGGTTGGCGCTATTAAATTTGCATGCTTTAGGCAAAATACTTCGTTGCCATTGGTTTTCAACAATGGCTCTGAATAAATTTAATGTAGATCAGTACATGGCTGTCTTCTGTGTGTATCGTGTAAAATAATGTGTTAAAATTATACTTTACAAATCGATTGATCTAGTGAAAGTTTGTTGTTGTACTCATATGCGCAATATTTTTCGTAGGTGCGGGCAAATTTAAAATACGAAGAGAAGAAGAATTCTCTACGTACAATACATGATTGTTAAGTATTATAATCAGTATGAAGTGAGACTGAATACCCTCGCCGGTCGCTAGGCCTAGGCCTTATGTATAGTCTTCTAGTTCGTATTTTGCAAACTTCGGTACTAACATGGCATGAAGGAATTAACACATGTCACAAATCTAAAGTTGTCTTTATTTTTCACGAATAGGGAAAGTACAAGAACTGAAGCATTTGATACTCTAAAACAAAAGACAAAATAAAAAAGTGCAGTAAAGTATGCGTTATCAGCATCGACATAATCACGACCACAAGCATAAGACTACGAGCATAAACTACGAGAGAACAAAAGGAATTTCAAAAGAATATTCTTTCTGCTTTTCTTCGCAATTTGAATGTCATTCGATGCATGAAAAATTCTACGTCTATAACAGGCCTTATTGCGCCTGTAATAACACGTGAAGTGATCATGGAGAACGAAATTGTTGATTTAAATGTTTTATTTCTTAATTTAAATACTATATTTCAAGTTTTATTTACAATCTACATACCTACCATTAACGCCACGTTTGTTCCCAAAGTGCACCGTTCCTTCTGTACATGTCGTACAGTAGGTTTCTTTCTACGGCTTGAAAAGGCCTACGCAAGCGTGGCATTTTTTCTCGGATTTTGCAGGATTGATGTTGGTATGTCATCAGTGGAATTGACGATTTAGGTTTGTTTTAAAAGTAGGATTTTTTCATGTATCGAGTGCAATTCAACAAAAGATTAACTATAACTCCCATTTAGCCTGGTCCACTCTGCAGTATTGACGCATGCAAGCACAAGCAAGAAAACAAAGGCAAAGCATTAATGTTATACTCTAAGGATTTTAGAGACAAAAAAGAAAGAATTTTCCTTTAAAAATGCTTTTGTTGAAACATAATAACTTACACTTGGAGTCTTGTGCTTAAGCTCGTATTTAATTATGATTATAAAACCCAAAAAATTGTTGATTTAAATGTTTTATTTCTTAATTTAAATACTATATTTCAAGTTTTATTTACAATCTACATACCTACCATTAACGCCACGTTTGTTCCCAAAGTGCACCGTTCCTTCTGTACATGTCGTACAGTAGGTTTCTTTCTACGGCTTGAAAAGGCCTACGCAAGCGTGGCATTTTTTCTCGGATTTTGCAGGATTGATGTTGGTATGTCATCAGTGGAATTGACGGTTTAGGTTTGTTTTAAAAGTAGGATTTTTTCATGTATCGAGTGCAATTCAACAAAAGATTAACTATAACTCCCATTTAGCCTGGTCCACTCTGCAGTATTGACGCATGCAAGCACAAGCAAGAAAACAAAGGCAAAGCATTAATGTTATACTCTAAGGATTTTAGAGACAAAAAAGAAAGAATTTTCCTTTAAAAATGCTTTTGTTGAAACATAATAACTTACACTTGGAGTCTTGTGCTTAAGCTCGTATTTAATTATGATTATAAAACCCTGGTCCTAATTACGGTAGCAACATAATTATGCACAAATACAAGTTCAAACAAAAGACAAAGCAAACAAATGCAGTGATGTGTGCGACGTAATAGTCTACAGGGTGTCCCAAAAAAACCCCAAAAACTATTGAAAATGATCTACAGGGTGAGTCAAAAAAAATTTCAAATTCAAATTAGCCGCGAATTTCATTACGGAACTTTAAGTATTCCCATAGGTATACAGAGAACAGATCGTGACTAAGTACACAGTACAGGATGTGTAAAAAAACTGATACTATTGAAATTCAAACTAGCAGCATTGCATTCTTGCAATTTGACAGACGTTGATCTAAAACAAAATCTAGTTCCCAGTGGGAGTTAAAATGCATAATTTTAGCCGTGCAAGAATTGTCAGAATTGGTTTTCGTACTGTGTACTAAATCACGATCTGTTCTCTGTATACCCATGGGAATGCACCGTAATGAAATTCGCAGCTAATTTGAATTTGAAAGAGCATCAGTTTTTTTTTACTCACCCTGTACATATGGTAAACAAAAGCAAATTCAAAAGAAAAGTCTTTCTGCTTCTATTCGTAAACCTCCGAGGAAAAGTTATTTTTAATGTAATTTATCGCTTGGTCAGTTCGGTTGCAAACCAAGTAATTATTTACTGGCTTATGCGCTGCGTCATTTTCGCTCATAGCACACATGGTGGCGGGTTACAAGCAGTTTCGATAATAAATAAAGTGGCTTTTGCCCAAGTAGGCTTTTACTTGGTTGAGAAATATTGGACTGTGTAAAAAAAAATTATATTAACACTACGCCACTACATTTTATGCTTTTGCTTGTTGCTTTAAGTCCATCAGGTCGTAGCCAGCATACATGTACAAACTTGAACTAATCAGATCTTGGTTTTGACAAAAGACATTGCGTAATAAATTACTATAAGTCTGCATATGTCTTTAGATGCATATGGTCATAAACAAACCAATCAGATCTTGGATTTTGACGAAAGACATTGCATAAATGAATATAAGTCTGCATATGTCCTTAGATGCAGGTCAACTAACTGGACTTTTCCAACAAAATCATCATTGTTTATGATTCGTTCATTAGCAAAACAAACATCGATAGTTTATTGTCTTCCATTGTTATAACTGTTATAGTTTAGATATGCTTCCGGTATTTTACTTTCGGTTACATTGTATATAATTGCGTGATCTTGTCTTAAACGAGATTCAGTCTGCCATTTTGTATTAAATATTTTTACTTAATTCTTATATCGGATGTTTTCGTTGTCCTATCTCGATATGAAACTATAACATGATGTCAGGAGTGACTCAAGAGCATAGGTGACACTCGAAGCTTTATTTTATCGCAAATAAAAACACTTGGTCAGTGTACTTTAACGATAAATCTCTTCGAAAACCTCCACGCCTCAACAACGAGAACATGGCTGAACTAGCTGGTTTACCCGCTCCGAGAATGGATTGGCAAGCTTCGGTTACACCTCAAGCTTTTTAAGAAATTCAAGGCAGTCTGCGAACTGTATTTTTCTGGTCCGTTAAAAGAGAAAAGCGGACAGGAAAAGATCAGTTATTTGCTTATTTGGTCGGGCGACGAAGGTATTGAGCTCGTATCAACTTGGTCTCTTACAGATGAAGAACAGAAAAAATTGAATACCTATTGAGCAAAATTCGAGATTTATGTGTCCCCTAAGAGTAATTTTACAAGCTAAGAACAATAAAGCAAGAAAAAGGAGAAACAGTCGATTCTTTTCTCAAAAGAATACGAGTGTTAGTCAACGAGTGCAAGTTTGCGAACGCTGATGAAAACATAATCGATGCCCTAATTTTTGGATCAAGCAGTCAACGGTCAACGAGTACAATCAAGGTTACTCGAGTGCAACGAAACTCTGACTCTTAATAAGGCAATAGAAAAGTCTAGCAAGCCTGACGTTCTCGATATACCTCAGCTCTACTTCAATTCGCTTTACATAGATAACATTACGAGGAATGACACTCAGGCTATGCTCAATGTACAAGTTAATTCCGGTCAGTATAAAACATCTTTGTTATGCAAAATCGACAACGGAGCCGAAGGAAACTTTATTCCTGTGAGTGCCTACAAGCGTCTATGTCCACAGTCTCCCTACGACTCCACCGGCGTACCTCTCGATTTAACCCCATAAACTACAAGAATCACTGCTTTTGGTGGTCACGCAATAGAGCATTATGGCACGCGTAAGCTAACTTTGTCTTATAATGGCCGCTCAAGTTTGTATTCATTTCATGTTGTGCACACTGCAGGACCGACAATCCTTGGTTTACCAACTTGCACCGACATGAAACTGGTAACCCTCAACTACAGTTTGCAACACGAGTCCAGTGGGGATGCATCGTCAGTGAAGCAAGCCGGTAGTCCCGAAGCGAAGGCAAAAGTATTAACACAGTATGCTGATTGTTTTAAAGGAATTTGATGCTTCAAGGGAGAATACCAGATTACCCTTGATCCAAAAGTTCCAACTGTGATCCACCCACCTCGACGAGCTCCAGAAGCCCTACGAGCACCTTTAAAGAACGAGCTTGATTCACTTGTCAAACAAGAGATCATTGCTAAAGTGGATGAACCAACTGATTGGGTGAATTCATTGGTATGTGTCACAAAGGCAAATGGTGATCTAAGATTGCGTCTTGACCCAAAGGATCTCAATCGTGCAAATAAGCGTCCACATCATTGTACACTAACACTCGACGAAGTTCTGTCAAAACTCAATGGTGCAAAATACTTTTCCATTGTCGACGCTCGCAGTGGATACTGGAACATCAAACTAGACCACGAAAGCTCCTTATATACTACCTTCAACACGCCACATAAAAGATATCGTTTCCTGAGATTACCACTTGGATTGATTTGTGCCCAGGACATCTTCCAGAGAAAAGTCGACGAAACTTTTGGTGATCTGCCTGGAGTCACTGGAATTGCGGATGATATTATTGTGTATGGATACAAGGATGACCAAAGTGATCATAATGCAACCTGCAAGCAGTCATGGAACGTGCTCGAGAAACAGGTCTCAAATTCAACCCAGAGAAATGCAAGATCGGATGTACTGAAGTTCCTTCCTTGCCAAGGGTCTCCGTTTGGATCTGAAGAAGATCCAAGCCATTCTCAACATGGATCCTTCCAAACGATTAGCAGATCTACAGAACTTTCTTGGTATGATGCAATATCTCAGCCAATTTATACCAAACCTTGTATCGATTTCAGTTAACCTGTGGGATCTGACCAAGAAAAGTAGCGAGTTCTTGTGGGGTCTAGAGCACCAATCAGCTGTTGAACAAGTCAAAGCTATAGTCACATCACCCAACTCGTTAGAGTACTTTGATGGCACCAAACCTGTTACCATCAAAGTCGATGCTTCCGTGCGTGGTCTCGGAGCAACCCAAATTCAGGAGAAAGGCCCCGTAGAATACCGGAGTAAGCTCCTAACTGAAGCAGAAACACGTTACTCTAATATTGAGCGAGAAATGCTTGCAGTCGTCCATGGTTTGGAAAAATTCCATTACTACGCTTATGGCCAACCTGTCGTTGTCGAGACAGACCATTAGAAGCTATCTTTAAGAAGCGCCTGTCGAGTTCACCGCCTCACGTTGCAAGAATGATGCTCCGCATACAGAAGTATGATGCCACCATCAAATATGTTCCAGGAAGGGATATACCACTTGCTGATGCCCTGTCACGACTTAACCATTGTCAAGGTGGTACAATCGAAGGATTAGATGTATCTATATACGAGCTTCATATGCATTTAAATGCAAGTTCTACGAGAGTTCAGCAAATCAAGGAGGAAACAGTGAAAGATGAAGTACTCCACTCTATTGGTGCAATCATCACCCAAGGGTGGCCTGACAAGAGAGCAGATTGCCCCACCCATCTTCATGCCTATTGGAACTATCGTGATGAACTCACTGTTTCTGATGGATTTATCTTAAAGGGCACACGAATTGTAATTCCAGAAAGTTTGCAATCTGAAGTGTTAAAGCAGTTGCATTATGCTCATGAAGGTGCCGAGAAATGCAAGCTTAGAGCCAAATCATCAGTGTTCTGGGTCAAAATAAACACTCATATTGAAGACATGGTTCGAGGCTGTACCCCCTGTCAACGTAACCAGAATATGAATATGAAAGAACCTCTCATACCTCATGATGTTCCAAGAAGACCATGGCACACACTTGGTTCTGACCTCTTCTTCTGGAACAATTCTGCATATTTGCTGGTATCAGACCAGCCTCGTCCCCAGGCCCAACCGTTACCGTTGCGTGCCGTTGCGTGGGTATTGCGTGGAAAACACAGTCGAAAACGCGCGGTCGGGCCTGGCAGAAAATGCAGAAAAAAGTGTATGATTCAACGAAAAAGTGATAAGATAGTATTTTATTGAGAATTTCGTTTTCCAGTCGCGTGTGTTGGCCGTACATGTGTTTGATAGATGGAAGAGATTACCGAAAGCCTTAAGAAATCTAATCTCGAAGGTGTTCTTCTTTGCTTATATCGTCGAGGGGAGTTTCTATTAAACTTGGCAGTGGCTGCTCCACGCATTCCGCCATCTTGAATTCATTTTCTGCCAGGCGCTTTCGCTTCCTTCCCCCCTATTTTCTCCTCGCGTGTTTCCCGCGCGCATTCACGATATTAAATCTATATATACAATCCTATACACTTTTCCCGATTAGAAAATTAGAAAGCGCCTGGGAACGAGGCTAGTATCAGACTACTATAGCAAATTCCCTTTGGTGAGGAAGCTTAATAACTTGGAGTCAAACACCACAATTGCTCACTTGAAAGCCATCTTTGAGGAACATGGAATTCATAGCAAGCTGGTAACAGGTAATGATACACAATACACATCAGCAGCACTCAAGGACTTCAGCAGCACTTACGGTTTTATTCATGTCACTACTAGTCCTTATTACCCACAAGCAAAAGGTTTCATTGAACAAACTGTGCAAACGGTTAAGAATGTCTTCCAGAAGGGCGAAGAGTCTGACGCTGACCCCCACTTAGTCGTGCTGTGTCTTCACAACACTCCTGTTGATCACTCCATTCCATCGCCTGCTGAGTTACTCAACTCAAGAGTTTACCAGTCTAACCTTCCAGCCATATCTAAATTTACGTTACTGTCCGATTTGGACAATAATGTTTCAACAAAGCTCCAACTACGACAAGATGATAAGCAGAAAAGCCATTGCGACAAGTCTTCGAAGACTCTTCCTTCCTTTTTTTCCCAGAGGTTCCAGTGCGTGTTTTCAATCCTCACAACCACAAGTGGAGCCTGGAACAGTACAGGATTCTACAGGTAATCCTCGTTCTTATGTTGTCAAAATGAAAAGTGGTAGTACACTTACTTGGAATCGCCGAACAACAGGAGAAAGATTCGATGACAGTGATACAACATCTGTAGATTCCCTATGACATGTCCATTCAATCAGCGACTCCAGTCCTAGTCGACCACCTAGCACATCACAACCTGTAAGTCAGAGATTGTGCCTACAGAGATTCCACCACTCCGCCGATCAAGCAGAACAATATTAGTTATTTCTTTGGTAGGCTAAGGGCTGTCTCTAAATCGAGCCGTGTATTATGAACATTAGTTTTCATTTCGATTCAGAGAGATTTACTTACTTCGAAAGAAGGGGATATTACAGTTTAGATATACTTCCGGTATTTTACTTTCGGTTACATTGTATGCAAGTACGTGATCTTGTCTTGAACGAGATTCAGTCCGCCATTTTGTATTAAATATTTTTGCTTCTTATATCGGATATTTTCGCTGTCCTATCTCGATATGAAACTATAACAATAACCAACAAACCATGGCCGTAAGAACCACGGGGGCAAGGGGGGCTCGAGCCCCCCTAACTTTAAAGGCAGGGGGGCTGAGCCCCCCTAAAAATCATCGTTGAGTCTAGAAGTAAATGCACGTTTTTAATGGTTTACAGTCTTACACATGTCTTAATCCAATAATTATGGTAAAACTAACCTCAAAAGTGCAGAAAAACATGTTTAAGCGTGCTAAAAATAGAAAAAATTTCTGGGGGGCGTGTCCCCGGACCCCCTAGCAGCACTTGTGCCTTCAGCGGTCGAAGAGCCCCCCTAACTTTTTTCATCTTCCTACGGCCTTGAAACAAACCACTCAGAAAACCTGTTACTATAAATTAGTGGCAACCCGAAATGTTTGTCACAGGAGATAGATATGAGGATTAAAAACCCCTTCGAAATCTGCGATTTTCTTTGGGCAAAATTTTCACTGTGAAAAGCTAGAAGTCCACATTCTATATCTGTTAGCATTTTTCAAGGGAAAAAATGCTTTTGCCATGGTAATGATTTATTCCAGAAACTTGAGTGTAAGCACCTTAAAACGCCTGGTATACTTATATTTTCCAAATAAGAATAATTTTTAAAAGAAGTTTGCTCATCGCAATTAAATGTCTCTCAAAAGCAGTCTTTGGACCAGCGTGCAAATTAGATAAAGGCAAAAATCAAGCATGTATAAAGCGTGATTCACACTTGTTGTAAAACTCGGTGATGACTTCTTCTGGCCGATGTGATTGAGTAAAATCTATAGCAATTGCAAAACAAATCTAATGCACATTTATCCCATACCTTTTCACAATTTCATTCATTCACATACGTGAGGAGAAAATCCCCGAAAAGTGTGAGCCAGACTTAAAGCTGAAAAAGAAAAAATGTTTGTGTCTAAAATGTTTTATTTTACAAATAAGCTATGAGTTTCTTTGTTTTCTGCTAACGGATATGAACGAGCGTGTTGAGTCAAGGATTGTTTGCCTTGAGCATGCGCTGTGTAGGAATACATACATATTCTGGTGACTGTAATCATAGTTATATAAAAAACGAGTGTACACATTGGAAATCAATAAGCTTCTTAAAGTGCCTATCCGGTAGTCAGGGAATTTACATATTTCAATAGTTTAGGTGATTTTAAGAAGATTTGCAATATATTTTATGAGTCGAAAATTTGATCTTCATGTACTTTTCGCGGCCAGAAGTTGGCGATTTTTCAAAATACCGTGAGCATAAAAATACTGGGGCGAGTATGCTCCTGTGATGTCAAATCGGGAACACGCATTGATAACAAACTAGTATTCTATACTGCAGAGAGTGTTGAAATATGTTTTAATCAAATTTTTTGCCGATTCTACGGTACTTTTCCTTTAAATTTCAAATGGGAAAGCGTCTTCAAGCTGTACTGATCCAAATGACAGCTAAGCCGAATCAGAAAACAATTTTCTCGCGAGTTATATGATGGAAGTTGAAGATGACAATGTTTATATTGGGAGAATGACAACAGATGTGTCAGGGAACTCAGGGCTAGATGGTCAATCAGAGAAAAAATTCTACGGTTTCGCCTCGATGGATGTGTTACTTTTGAAGTATTATGAGTTGCAAATTAGGATTTTAACGTCTGGCAGGAGCGATATAGAAAAAATTAACCAAAAATGTGCAAAATACACAGTGATGAAAACAGGTATGTCCCAATATGTTATTATATGAAATTGTCAAGAGATTTTTGTGTCAAATACTAAATATTTACAAAACGTTTTTGTCAAATACCAGACAAATATTAGACATAAGTCACATCCATTTGAGTTTCAAGGGTGTGTTACAGTATATAGCATATAATGTACATTATGCTTGGCAACAACACAATTTAGTTATATTCTCTGTATTCATATCATGTATATATATGTGTATATTATCATATAACATGTATATCTATTAGGTGATAAACACTCAGGTATTTAACTTTCTACATCTATACTTAGTGCAAAAACGAAACACTTTGTCTTAGACAATTGATAGACTTCGGCAAATAACATTTTATTTCCATGTTAGGGATATGCTAAATTGCGTCAGATTTAGTAAAAAATTTTATCGGTAATATCTAAGCAATGAATTTCGGGGGGGGGGGGGGGTCGTGATTTGTTATACTCGTAAGTATTTAATATTTGAGGACCCTATAGAATTTTATATAGTATGGTGTACACTCATTTTCGTCGAAATTTTGGAGAGTTTACATAGTTTCTTCATCGCTATTGACTTGCTAACGGCTATTGAAGACGTAGGGTGCGGTTTTTTACAGATGAGAGCGAATCGATCATTAACTTTATAGAACATGAAATGCCGAATTATTTCAACTGACAACAATATAGTTATGACCGAAGCTTCTATTTCATTTATGAACGTTGATAATTATCTACACTTAGGCAGCAAATGGTATGTCGCGAACGAAAATACCAAGTGATGTGTCGATTTTTCTCCGTTACATTCATCAGGAAGGTGGTGTCGCATGCAGTGAGCTAGTGAGGCGTTATCCCCAGTATGCTCCACGGAGCATTTATCGACACGCCAAAAAGTCGGTAGGCGAAACGATACATGATAAAAGGAGGGAGAATAAAGGAAGACCGCGTAAGTTGACATCAAGAGACGAAAGCAGTATAATTCGTACAATACACAAGCTACGAAATGAGTCTGTCTCTTTTTCTTCAAAACGAATCAAAACTGCCGCAAACATACCTGAAGATGTTAGCTGTCGTAATATTCGAAGATTTCTCAACAGAGAAGGGTATGGATATAGACAAGCAAGAAAAAAGGGCCTTCTTACAGAAAATGACAAAAAAAGCGAACTAAGTTTGCAAAGAACGTTTTAAAAAGACTAAAAGAAGAATTCTGGGCCGAAGGTATCAGCTTCTATTTTGACGGGGTTGGATTTGCACACAGAACGAATCCCCATAATGAAGCCAAATCAAGTGGTGCGAGGAATTGGAGAAAGGCTGGAGAGGGTCTAGTACACACAACTAAAGGCAAGAAAGAGGGTAGCGGTGGAAAAACAGCCAATTTTTTTGTTGCGATTGCCTTCGACAAAGGTGTGATTAGTTGTGAGCAGTATCATTGCAAGCTAACTGGAAAGATGTTCACTGAGTTTGTTAAGGAGCGTTTTAGTGATGTCTTTAAAAATAGTGCTAATCCTCGTGGCAAACTATTTCTTCAAGACGGCGATCCAAGACAATGCTCTAAAGTGGCTCATATATAAGGCCATGGGTGATGTAGGATGCAGAATGTTTGCGATTCCTCCACCTTCTCCAGATATCAATCCGATCGAAAATATTTTCCATCTTGTGCGTAGAAAGCTTCAAGGTGATGCTTTAAAAAACAAAATAACGAAAGAGACTTTCGCTGCATTTTCCGAGCGTATAAAACGCACCATGAAAAACATGCCAATTGAAACAGTTAACAAAACAATACTTTCAATAACAAACGAATGCAACTGATTGTTTCTGGAAAAGGTAACAGAACAAAATATTAGGTTACATACTGTATATAATTATGTCGTTAGTATTCCTTCATTACTTGTCTCGTAATACTCTGTCTGAAGTAAATAATTCTAACCCAAAAGTCATGACTCAACTTATTTATGTATCCACAATCTACGAGGGGCGTTATCAACACGTTGCCGACACGTTACCAACACGTTACCAACACGTTACCATACCCTATATTTTGATATGAACTTAATAATATTGTTTTATGACACGTTACCACACGTTACCATAATATTTTAAAAAGAAGTATATTTGATTTGTTTAAAAGAAATGAGGGTAACGTGTTGTTCTCTATAAATTATATTAGTATTTTAGTGGTAACGTGTGCGGTAACGTGTGTGGTAACGTGTGGTAACGTGTCATAACATAGTAGCACGTAGTAGGTAATTGTTCACTTACAATATACATACACACATATATATATTATATATATATACAGTATATATATACAGTATATATATACAGTATACATACAGTATATATACAGTATATATACAGTATATATATTACAGTATATATACAGTATATATAATCAATCAACATCACTTCCAGACATAACTAGATTGCTGAAACAACGAGCACATGATTGAATTTCTTTGCATTCATTTGGCGGAATTTGGACGCTGAACTCAAATATATTCCATCTGGATGACATCATATCATTCTCACGCTCATCACGACTATCGTACTTCCCAAAAAACTCAATCGGCCTTTTACTGGTGGCGAATATTGGGATTGTATTTTCCCTTGGAGTACACAAATCAGTGGCAAACACATTCTTTGGCCTTGGAAGATGAATCGTCTGACCTTCCAGTAGCAATAACAAGTCACTCCACTCTATTAACTCCGGTGACCATCGAAAATCATTCAAGTACGCTACCTCATGTTCGTCCAATCTGATCCAAGCATATTTCCCCGTAGCAGGATTTATGAAAGTTTTATAGATTAACTCCAATGGGTTCAGAAGAAATGACTTTCCGCAATTCGTGGGACCAACGAGCAAAATGTTCAATCGTTTCTGTCTTCCTTTCTCAAGAAGCTGACGCAAGGCTGAAGCAAAGGAATATAAATTGATTCCATTTTGCTGCAGGACTTGCTTTGCACACACAAGCCACTCTCCCTGACACTCAGGTTGGCACTCTTTTTCCAGATGCGCTTTAAGGATTGATATTCTTGATCGGTTTGCCCTTTCGACATTTCTGGAAGCATCATTCATTTCCAAGTCATGTCCAAGAGTTCTGACAGAGACTTTGAAGACTTGTTTACGATAAATTTGTACAAATCTTTTTCGCCCTCAGAATGACGGGTTTTTGCAACGATCATTAACTCCTTATCGCTTCTGATATTATTCGCGACAATAAATTCAGACACATCGAGGTTGGATAACTTCTTTGCTTGAGAAGCACTCGGCTGGGTTTCATTGTTACTTTGTAAAGACATTCTCCTTTTCTTTGCGTTATCTGTGCGAAAGCACGTTTGGTTTTTGGTGAACCAATTTCTTGTAAGTTTGGGTGACCAGGGCTGTGTAGCACGTCGGTAAATGGCTTGTTTTTGCAGACGTACTTGTAGGCGACATGGTAACCAATGGATTGGTCAGAAAAATGCAAGACAATCCTGTGTTTTTTGCTTACATAATTTTTCACCGCTTTCCACCGCTTTGGTGCACTTAATTTGATAGCCAAGTGGTAATGCTTTCCTCCATCCTGATGGTCTTCCATGCAGCACGACCAGTGTTCTGGATGGGTCGCATTATCCTTTTGATTTCCCTGAGATTGTGAAAAAGCCTCAAGAATACAATCAGCAAACGCCTGGCAATTTGCCATTTTCTTCATATCTGCCTGGGAATAAGTGATCAGATAGACACGACGGATTTGTCTTTCGCCGAGCTCCTGACTAAAATCGATGTCTACAACGTTATTTTCCATAGTATAACACTTAAGTTAATTGACAAGATTTAGATAAATAAGGAGAATTCAAATATGGCGCCTTTTATTGTTGGGCCCCAGGCTTAAATCGCGTTGACCGGAAGTTAATTATCAATTTCAAAAACAAATTTCGTACGGTCTGTATTACACAGCAGTACACAGTGTTTAGGAAGCTCACATTTTCCCATTTTTGTGATTGTAGAAGACTATAAAACCGAAATCCAACACTAAAGGTATATTTTGTATTTATTTTTTTTAAACAACAAGAATAGCGAACAAATAATATTATGTTGATTAGCCGTTTTATACTGTCTAGTCTAGCTTGCATTCCGTCTAAATAACTTTAAACCTTTTATAAAGTAAGAAATGGTTAAATGGAAAACACGGAGTCTGACGTAAAAAATATGGAAAACGCGGAGTCTGACGTAAAAAATATGGAAAACACGAAGTCTGACGTAAAAAATATGGAAAACACGGAGTCTGACGTATTGTCAGCGTGAAATATGGAAAATATGTAATTTAAGCAAATTTAAACAAACAAATTCAAATTCAATACAAAAATATTGATGCATTGTTATGTTTCCGATGTAAAATCGATTTATATGAGAGGCTATAAAGCATATTTTTTTCGCCCCGTATGGTATGTTAACTTTTGTTTATAAAAGGTTTTGCACTGGCTTTGCGGCCTGGTAGTTACAAATTTATAGAATACTGTACTTTATGCAACAAATTGACAAAGTTGTTGCTGTTTATATCTATAGCCTTTATGAAGTTATAAACACACTGAAGGAAATATATAATATATAATTTCGAAAATTAAATTTTCTTGCTATATATTCTATTTTTTAACTTTAATTTTGTGATTGTTTCTGGGAGACTAATAGTTTACTCAAATGATTCAAACTATGTGCCAGTCTCAAGTTGGTTGCTAAATGTTACTGTATGTTGCAATAAAAATTTATGATTACAATCATCCTAGGCATTCACCCCACCCCCAAGAATTTAAGTTCAATATCACATCAAATGTTATTGTGGGAGTTTTGTGATACGTGATTTAAAATATCACTCGGCTGCTTTGCTTAGATAAACCTGGCACAATTAGTGAAACCTGTCTCAGTAAGCTATATAAAGGGTGTCCTAAAAAAGCAGAACCATTAAAGATAATAATATGCACTCTTTACAAATTCTTTAATTGTCCTTTTGAATAGAATATATTTGTTAATATGTTTACTTAATGTTCTGGTTTTTTGGGACACCCTGTAGTCCTATTTTTTGCACTTTGAAAACACTATATTTATGAGATTCAGGACACCCTTTATATAGCTTACTGAGACTTGGCTTCACTAATTCGGTGCCTGGTTTATCTCAGCAAAGCAGCCGAGTAACATTTTAAATCACGTATCACAAAACTCCCACAATAACATTTGATGTGAAATTGAACTTAAATTCTTGGGGGTGGGGTGAATGCCTAGGATGATTGTAATCATAAAGTTTTATTGCAACATACAGTAACATATAGCAACCAACTTGAGACTGGCACATAGTTTGAATCATTTGAGTGAACTATTAGTCTCCCAGAAACAATCACAAAATTAAAGTTAAAAAATAGAATATATAGCAAGAAAATTTAATTTTCGAAATTATATATTATATATTTCCTTCAGTGTGTTTATAACTTCATAAAGGCTATAGATATAAACAGCAACAACTTTGTCAATTTGTTGCATAAAGTACAGTATTCTATAAATTTGTAACTACCAGGCCGCAAAGCCAGTGCAAAACCTTTTATAAACAAAAGTTAACATGCCATACCGGGCGAAAAAAATATGCTTTATAGCCTCTCATATAAATCGATTTTACATCGGAAACAGAACAATGCATCAATATTTTTGTACTGAATTTGAATTTGTTCGTTTAAATTTGCTTAAATTACATGTTTTCCATATTTCACGCTGACAATACATCAGACTCCGTGTTTTCCATATTTTTTACGTCAGACTCCCTGTTTTCCATATTTTTTACGTCAGACTCCGTGTTTTCCATATTTTTACGTCACACTCCGTGTTTTCCATATTTAAAGGGGTCTTATACAAAAAATTTATAAATTTAGTCAAATTTTTTTTTGTCTATTATAAAGCATTAAGCAACTAAAAATAATGCTATGAATGTTTTGCATTGAAAAGGGAACTTTTAATATGTTTTTAAACGCTTTTAGAAATAATTTTGAGCTGACCGGGTGGTGTATTCCTGGTAACTAGTTTCTGTTTCCGGTACTAGAGACAAAATGGCAGTTAGGAAAGCAAGCTTTTCGAAGCGTGAAGCTTGTAATGTGTTTACTGCCTAGATTTAACCAGAATCAGTTGGGTGAGGACATCATAAAGTCCGAGGATCCCGATCTCTGTTGCACGAAGAAGTGTGTGATATAAACACTACGTAAGTTGTCGAATATTTTACGAATTTATACACGACTCGGTAGTGCTGAGAGGCTGATGTTATATCTGTCCACAAGCATTTGAAATTATATGAAAACTGGCTTCATATCCGTAAGTTAGAGGTGTTGAAGTAGCGCTCTAGTGTTTCGAAATATTTGTATTGTACAATGCTTGTGGACCGCTTTATATAATTTCTTTGTTTTGGTGGAGGGCTATGGGTCACGCTAAAATTTTTCACAATTACCCATAACTCTTTATGGTCGTAGTGTCTTTCGCTCTCATTCAAAAGGCTTAGATGAAGTATTGCAAAGCGTTCAAATTGAAAAAATACAAGCAGAAAAAGTACGTTTTTGATTGGGATTTTGTACATTTAAAATTGATGCAAAACCTGGTGAAATGCAAAGATTGTGTGATAAATATTGCTGGTAGAGTAGTAATAAATGCTTTTTGAAGGATGAGAATACAGAATGCAGAGTTACCCATTCTGTATGAATAAAGATCCAAGCGAATATTTTGTCGACAAAGTGACACAATACATCAAAAAACATGTTTCGAAAGACAAAGTCAAGTGGAAAATACAACAAAGTACCAGAACAAATCCTTCAAAGCTACAGAAAGAAAAAAACATGGCCATGAAATAAAAAAAAGGAAGAACGACATGAAACTAAGATACTTTTAATTTTCTCAAATTGACGATATACGAGATGTCAAAAACTCTCCTCAGTTTGATATTTATCCAATCAAGACGAAATTTTCAGCATTTGCTCATTACTACCTAATCTGTGATGTGAATTTAAAAAATATTATGTATCAGTTTAACTCACCACAGGACAACCCAAGGCCGTAGGAAGATGAAAAAAGTTAGGGGGGCTCTTCGACCGCTGAAGGCACAAGTGCTGCTAGGGGGTCCGGGGACGCCCCCCAGAAATTTTTTCTATTTTTAGCACGCTTAAACATGTTTTTCTGCACTTTTGAGGTTAGTTTTACCATAATTATTGGATTAAGACATGTGTAAGACTGTAAACCATTAAAAACGTGCATTTACTTCTAGACTCAACGATGATTTTTAGGGGGGCTCAGCCCCCCTGCCTTTAAAGTTAGGGGGGCTCGAGCCCCCCTTGTTCTTACGGTCATGGGACAACCCTATTTTTGTACTCTGCAGCCCCATGTTTTGGCTCATCCACAAAGAAGTGTAAAATTTATACACTGTATGCCTCTGGTTAAGTATTTTTTTAGATTCACATCATAGATTGGTTTATGTAGTATTAATTAAAACTGTTTTGGAGACCATAGACATTTTTCCTTGTCTCCAATCATTTTTGGTGCAAATGCCATATTTTGCACCATAGGGGGCCTTATCTTGGTTTCTATGGCAACAACCAATGTATAAGTGAGTGATTTTGAGTCAGCTACTAATAATTAATAGTAATTGAGAAAAAAATTGAGGAAAAAGTATAAAAGTAAAAAAAAAGTTTTCAACGTATAAGACCACCTTAACGTCAGACTCCGTGTTTTCCATGTATACTCCGTGTTTTCCATTTTTTATACTCCGTGTTTTCCATTTTTTATACTCCGTGTTTTCCATTTTTTGATGTCACACTCCGGGGCTCCGACTCCGAGACTCCGGAACTCCGGCTCCGTGTTTTCCATTTAACCGTAAGAAATAAGCTGAAATGCTTATGTTCCCCAGTAGATTTTAACAATCTTGTTGTCCATGACAACAAAAACTTAGAAGATGCGCAGAAACGCCTCCTTCGTTAATATATTATTCCGCTCGTCCAAATGTTTATTTAAATACACTGCGGAATTACTATTGTTCATTTTTGCGTCAATGTTTAATCATAGTTAAAACCCAGCTAATTAGTTATTCTATTGTTCTAGCTGTCCATTATTTTTAATAATGGACTGCTAGCTGTCCATTATTTTTCACAAGCGTCCATTATTTTTAATAATGGACTGCTAGCTGTCCATTATTTTTCACTAGCGTCCATTATTTTTTAAATATTGGGCGCTGTCCATTATTTTTCAATAAACAGCAATATTATACATTTAATTTATTCGTCATCCATGACATAACACACCAAAACTTAATCGTTTTAGTTATAACCCGGTCTGTGGCAAATATTTAATACACCCATTGTTCGTTTTGTACCTATTTTGTTCAAGTCCAGCCACTGTAGTCCATATAGTTAACAGTCAATAGTCTTCAAAAAGGTATCCACCGAATAGGATAGAAATTCAGACAAAAAAACGACGCCTAAGATAAAAAAAAGTAGTGTAATACACTACTTCATGTTGCCAACTGATGTCAGTGGCGCCACGAAGAATTACAAATTGCTGCTTCAATATCGACATTTTATGCATTAAATAACGTACGTATTTCGCTTAAATCGATATGGGTGTAACTTTGAAGATCTTTTCCCCCGATAAGCTTAATAAACCATGTATTAATTGTGGTAGAGTCGAAAAATATTGTTATAAATAGACACAAGTGTTACACGTTCACTTTGTCGTTCATGTTTCTTTGTCGATTTCAGAATTCGTAAAATTGACCAATCACAGCGAAGCACAAAAGTTCTAAACATTTGCCACAGACAAGTATAACACTCAACATTTTTTCACACTGATTTTTATGTCTACCGCTTCAATTCAATTTCCGTATTCTTTCCCCCTTCCTCATTCTCGTCTTTTTTAACTTTCTTCTCTCCAAAACTATTCCCTCGATCACCATGCAGAATTTTACTCAGCTCAGCTGTTGCTGCTGTGCATCACTTGTACGCTTATACGCCCGAACAGAACTTGAACGATGCCCTACTGTACTTCGACTGTGTTATGAACAATTCTCCGTCGCTTTCACTACATTCCACCATTCTCTTACAACTTCAACCAACAACTTCGCACTTGACAATAATTGCTGCATGCTCATTCCTGCATGACGTCCATTATTTCCTACGCATACATAAATTCACTTGAAAATTAATTTATGCAAGCTAGGTTTTAAGCAGTCTAAAAGCCTCAACCCAATCCATTATTTGAGAGAATGGACTGCACCTCGCCCTGCGGGCTCGGTGCATGTCCATTCTCTCAAATAATGGATTGGGTTTCGGCTTTTATCCTTTACTTAATAGAGTAGATGGTTTGGAAACTCATTAGAATAACAATATTACTCATTATCTATGTTGGTCAACGTTTATTCAAAAATATGGTTCTTCATCGTCACGTGTGTATTGTTTTTTTGGCAAATCCACCAATAGGAGTTCTTAAATTACCCTATTGTTCAAGTAGCGGATGGCTAAATTTTCTAAAACGTTGCTAGTGGTTAGTTAGGTGAAAATACAATACGCACGTGACGACGAAGGACCTCATTCCTGCATAAACCAGAACAAAAACATAGATAATGACTTATATTGTAGTTCTAATGAGTTTCCAAACCATCTATCTCTATTAACTATGGTTTAATCTTAACCAAACGATGACATACCGCACGCATTAATGTCATTTGTAGAATTGTTTGAAAATTTTTCGCCGTCGCTGGCAAATAAGGAAAAATACAATCTTGGACAAAATAGTTTGGCAAACTACTATATTTAATTCTTAGGTACGCTTGTCCCTCCCCCTATATCAATGTTGCTATTTTTGGCAAAATCCTTGCATAAAAACACGTGTATTGGCACAAACAACATTGATATTGGGGGAAGGGGAATAAAATGCCATTTTTGCCATATATTTTGTCCAGGATTGTAGATATCTTCGGAGTGTTGCATTCAAACAGTATATACAACTTGTGTACAACTTTCTTGGCAAAAGAAGAATACCTTTACCTGCATGTGATTATGATACGACATGGAGTAAATTTGAAAGAAAAGAATTTCAAGGTTACGATGATGAACAATGAGGAAAACACAACTGAAAATCTTTTAATATATACTGGTACAATATTATTGACAAGGGCTATTAAGATCATTTATAGCAAATAATATTCAAATAAGTGCAACTTGAAAATCTAATATGCCGTATGTTTGTGGGGACAAGATCACAAGAATGAAGAAAAATAAAAAGAAAGTTATGTCTGTTTAGGGCACCTGATGTGTGCATAAATGTGAGCATGTTTATTTACATATTTTGGTTCAAACAATAGGCAATTAAATTTAAATTCCAACTGTGAGATCGTTGCCATGGAATTTAAAGGTAATTACCGCATTAATCATGCATGAAAAGGCAAAATTTAGATGGGATATATTTTGAAAAAAATATTTGATATCTTTTATATAATTATCAAAATATATATTCAATATCGAAAAAAAATATGAATGAAAAACCATGCCCTGTCACTCACACAATGTTAGGTGCACTAAACAAACTTTACTTCCTGTTTAATTATACTAACTTTGATTTTCAAGATATTCTGTTTTACATCTCCATGCATAAAATAAAATTACAATATTGTGAAATAGGTTATTTTGAAAATTGAAATAAATACAATGTAGTAAAGGTGTTGAAACCCCCCCCCCCCCCCCCCAAAGACATACAATATATACAGTAATGTTGGTGATATCAGATCCTATTATTAAATGGAATTATTAAATACTATATAGTAAGTATTAAATTCTACTTTTGATTCAACATAGCTTTGCTTGTGCATCTTCTAGAGTGGGTGTTTGTACAGGTGCCTGAATAGGAAATGCTAAAAAATGTTCAAAATTGTATAAATATAGTATATACACTGTATATCTATTTGCAAATACATATAGGAACACAAAAGCATGGGAGCTCTTACTATCTAAACAATAAATTTAAAGCAGAGTGGACAGTGTACTAATACTACCATGATCACAAATAAAAATAGCTACCTCTGAAAATACTGAAATGTTGTCTATAATTTTTACACTTTAGGCAATTTTAAAAATAAACAGCCACTTTTTATTTCATTATTACCAAATAAATGTACAAATTAAAACGTGACATTATCCTCAGCATAGTGGCTTTCTGTAGTTGTATGTAGCAAATAGCAATGATGTTTTTCAATCCATAAATCATACTGTATAATAAATGAATATCCTTGAATCTGTACATGTTACAGCAAATGTTGGGAGATAGGTGATCAGGTGTTGTGGCCTTCAGATTGATTGTCTAGCAATTCAATATGTCCAGTATAGAATAAATGTCTGGCATTTGACATAAATATATTGGGATCCATGTACTGTAAACTATATAAAAATATATAAAATTATCTATTTACCTGTTTCCATCACTGTATATTTTGCACTTCTTTCGGTTAATTTTTTCTGTATCGCTTCCGCCAGACGTTAAAATCCTAATTTGTAGCTCATAATACATCAAAAGTAACACATCCATCGAGGCGAAACCGTAGAATTTTTCCTCTGATTGACCATCTAGCCCTGAGTTCCCTGACACATCTGTTGTCATTCTCCCATGTCATCTTCAACATCCATCATTTAACTCGTGACAAAATTGTTTTCTGATTCAGCTTGGCTGTCATTTAAATCAGTAAAGCTTGAAGACACTTCCGGTTGAAATTCACAGGAAAAGTGCCGTAGAATCGGCAAAAAATTCGATCAAAACATACTTCAACCCTCTCTGTAGTGTAGAGTACTAGTTTGTTATCAATGCGTGTTTTCGATTTGACGTCAAGGAGCATACTCGCCCCAGTTTTTTTATGCTCACGGTATTTTGAAAAACGGCATAAATCGCCCACTTCAGGCCCCCAAAAGTACATGAAGGTCAAATTTTCGACTTATAAAATATATTGCAAATCTTCTTAAAATCACCTAAACTATTAAAATATGCAAACTCCCTGACTACCGGATAGGCACTTTAAATTTTGCAGTGTGTAAGACCTGCTAAGCACTCCAAGGTAGCAAATTGGTACAAAAGTTCAGTGCGACTAAGAACCATTACATGGTACCGGATTCAAATTGTCATGATATCAAATTTGATAGCGCCAAGACGATTATACCTCTTAGGGCCTGTTTCCAAGCGAAACGAAAAATTCCCGTACAAACTGTCAATCCAGGTTAGGTGAGATGAATTATACCTTCCGAGCATGCACAACTGCCGTTTGTGGAAAAACACATGATGATCAAGCACATATAGCACACCATCCGGCCTGGACGAGTTTCTCTTTTAAGCGAGATAAAAGCATCCATTGTAATTTCCCATGCTGGTTGACAATAATCCCTAGCTTGCTCCAGGTCATGTGCCTATACATATATGACTTATCATCTTCGTGCACCAAACCTAAGTTGTTGTAAGATCCAGCAACGCTGATATGTTTTGCACCTAACAGGTTTATTTTAATTTCTAATGCTCGTTGATGATAATCCTTAGCCTGTTCCAGTTCACCCAATGCTTCCTGCACCACTCCTAAATTGTTTTAAAATGTAGCAACGTCGATATATTTTGCACCTAACAAGTTTATATTAATTTCTAATTCTCATTGATGATAATCTTAGCCTGTTCTAGTTCACCAAATGCTTTGTGCACCAAACCTAAGTTGTTCTAAGATCAAGCAACGTTGATATGTTCTGGATCTAACAGGTTTATTTTAATTTCTAATGCTCGTTGATGATAATCCTTAGCCTGTTCCAGTTCACCCAATGCTTTGTGCAACAGACCTAAGTTGTTGTAAGATCTAGCAACGTCGATATGTTTTGCACCTAACACGTTTATTTGAATTTCTAATGCTCGTTGATGATAATCCTTAGCCTGTTCCAGTTCACCCAATGCATAGTGCAGCAAAGCTAAGTTGTTGTAAGATCCAGCAACGTCGATATGTTTTGCACCTAACACGTTTATTTTAATTTCTAATGCTCTTTGATGATAATCCTTAGCCTGTTCCAGTTCACCCAGTGCTTTGTGCAACAGACCTAAGTTGTTGTAAGATCTAGCAACGCTGATATGTTTTGCACCTAACACGTTTATTTGAATTTCTAATGCTCGTTGATGATAATCCTTAGCCTGTTCCAGTTCACCCAATTCTTGGTGCACCACACCTAAGTTGTTGTAAGATTTAGCAACGTCGACATGTTTTGCACCGAACACGTTTATTTGAATTTCTAATGCTCGTTGATGATAATCCTTAGCCTGTTCCAGTTCACCCAATGCATAGTGCAGCAAAGCTAAGTTGTTGTAAGATCCAGCAACGTCGATATGTTTTGCACCTAACACGTTTATTTGAATTTCTAATGCTCTTTGATGATAATCCTTAGCCTGTTCCAGTTCACCCAATGCTTCGTGCAACAGACCTAAGTTGTTGTAAGATCTAGCAACGTCGATATGTTTTGCACCTAACACGTTTATTTGAATTTCTAATGCTCGTTGATAATAATCCTTAGCCTGTTCCAGTTCACCCAATTCTTGGTGCACCACACCTAAGTTGTTGTAAGATCCAGCAATGTCGATATGTTCTGCATCTAACAGGTTTATTTTAATTTCTAATGCTCGTTGATGATAATCCTTAGCCTGTTCCAGTTCACCCAATGTATAGTGCAGCAAAGCTAAGTTGTTGTAAGATCCAGCAACGTCGATATGTTTTGCACCTAACAGGTTTATTTGAATTTCTAATGCTCTTTGATGATAATCCTTAGCCTGTTCCAGTTCACCCAATGCTTTGTGCAACAGACCTAAGTTGTTGTAAGATCTAGCAACGTCGATATGTTTTGCACCTAACACGTTTACTTGAATTTCTAATGCTCGTTGATGATAATCCTTAGCCTGTTCCAGTTCACCCAATGCATAGTGCAGCAAAGCTAAATTGTTGTAAGATCTAGCAACGTCGATATGTTTTGCACCTAACACGTTTATTTGAATTTCTAATGCTCTTTGATGATAATCCTTAGCCTGTTCCAGTTCACCCAATGCGTTGTGCAACAGACCTAAGTTGTTGTAAGATCCAGCAATGTCGATATGTTTTGCACCTAACAGGTTTATTTGAATTTCTAATGCTCTTTGATGATAATCCTTAGCCTGTTCCAGTTCACCCAATGCTTTGTGCAACAGACCTAAGTTGTTGTAAGATCCAGCAACGTCAATATGTTTTGCACCTAACACGTTTATTCTAATTTCGAATGCTCTTTGATGATAATCCTTAGCCTGTTCCAGTTCACCCAATGCTTTGTGCAGCAGACCTAAGTTGTTGTAAGATCTAGCAACGCTGATATGTTTTGCACCTAACAGGTTTATTTTAATTTCTAATGCTCGTTGAAGATAATCCTTAGCCTGTTCCAGTTCACCCAATGCATAGTGCAGCAAAGCTAAGTTGTTGTAAGATCCAGCAACGTCGATATGTTTTGCACCTAACATGTTTATTTGAATTTCTAATGCTCTTTGATGATAATCCTTAGCCTGTTCCAGTTCACCCAATGCTTTGTGCAACAGACCTAAGTTGTTGTAAGATCTAGCAACGTTGATATGTTTTGCACCTAACAGGTTTATTGCAATTTCTAATGCTCGTTGATGATAATCTTTTGATTTAGTGAACTTGCCCAAGTTGTAATGTGTTTGTCCAAGTTCAGTGAAAACTTCGAATTGGTTGAATTCTGATTCTTTGCAAATCTGGAGGCTTACATTTAAAAACTCCAGAGCAAGATTTAATTGATAATTGTGACGCAGGGTTTGTCCAAAAAATATATACATTTTGAAACTTTCAGGACTGTCTAAAACCGAACCAATTGAGTCTAACAAGCCTTCTCGAAGAAATAATTTGTTGACTCCATGAAACGACCTCAGATGTGGAATGATTTTGATCTCGTCATCTCTGTCTTTAAAGAAATAAAGTGCTTTTGCAACATCGTTAACCCTTGCTGTTTCACTAACTAACGCAGTTGCCTCATGGACAACACGATGCAGCTGGACGTCAGTTTCATTATTGACAAAAAGAAATAGAGAGCAATGTTTTATTGCCAAATAGACTTCCTCTTTTTCACAGTTTTGGTCACGTTGCTGAATATATTTGACAATAATATCAATTGGCAGTGGCTCAAAAGAGATCAGGGCAAAAAGTTTGAATGTCTCATTTAAAATGAAACTATTTTCAGCAGATTTTTGAAGAGCCAAGAGCACAGCTGAAGACATAGTAGAAGAGTATGCTAAATTTATTTCCTGAAGTCGTTTTTCTGTGACATGTCGTTTCCCTTTTTCAAGCTTGTCCAAGTAATCGTGCCATGAAAACTCTTTTTCTTTTAGTTGCTGTAGGTATATGGCAGCAGCTGCCATTGCCAGTGGTTGGTGATCCAACTTCTCAGCAACTTCTTCTAGGGATGGATGATTAGGATCAGTGTCAGATAATGAGGAAAGTAACTGTCGACATTCTTGCTGGTTCATACCACCACTTAATGAAATGTGTTTAGTGTCCAAACTGTCAGAGGGCACTGAAATTGTATTCTGTATTGCTACCATAATTTGGCCATTGTTCCAAATTTCATCTCCCAGCTGAGGTAATAGTGGATAAATGATGTTCAGATCTTTCACATTGTCCACTATAATCCACCATAATTTCCAGTTCCTGACCCTCCCTTCTATCAGTGATCTTAAATATTTGATTTTCTCTTCCTTTGGTTTAGATGAATTCACCACACTTGCAATAATATTCTCATTGCAATTCAAACGTCGACAAAAATCTTCATACGAGTGAAGAAGACTATCTAAATTTTCTGCGTTCAATGTCATGACATATGCGGCATTTTCTTGCCAAACTGTCTCGTGGTATAACTCTTCACCCAGTTGTCTAGATAGCTGAGATTTTCCACTTCCAGGATTACCAGAAATATAGAAATATGTTAATTTGCCATCGTTATCATTTCGCAATTTCTGGAGATCTTTCTTGATTTCATTTATCTTCTCTGAACGGTTAACAACTTGGTGAGTTGGTTTTGGTGGTAAAACCTGAAACGACTTGTAAAGGTTTCTCTTACTCTTGATGGCAATAACATCATGAATTGGAAGACGGAGCGCTTTAAATGAATTCTCAACATTAGTGGTCATGGTCTGGAAATCGACATCAGTGAGCACTGCTCTACCATGAGGATGCATGATATCATTTCGTATTTTTCGAAGTTGGTCCACTTCAGTTTTTATTCCTGGGTTTAAAGTAGAACCAATAGATTTGGAGTAAAGAATTGCATCAAAAAGCACAGAACAATCCCATTGATTTGTGTCTCCATGTTGAAATTGTGGGAGGTACACATTTATGTTTGGTCCTTTCCGTGCTTTTTCACTGTGATATAGCTGCCCACCGCTTGTATTGGTATCATCCCAAGGACCAAGGCTAGCCTGGTAGCGAGAGTTCCATTCACGTTTAAAAATATTTCTTAACCCTTCGCTTACAGCATCCGTGACAATACTTTGCATACAAATGTAGTTTCGGTGCTCTTCGCTCTCCCATGGTACATCTACCATATCTAAAGATAAATACGATTATATAATAACTACAGTGAACACGCAATTTGATTGGTCAATATCCGTGCAGGATGAAGCAATCCTGCACAGGAACTTTGAATGTTGACATCACTTCGTATTTTCGAGATTGTTTTACGGGTTTTAAATTGCCGACAAAAACCATTTCAACTTCTTAAATTAGCAGAGAATAAACAAAAATCAAACACCAAAGCACAAAGTAAAGAAACTATAATCATTTATGTTGTCAAGCGTTTATAATGTGCTGTATGCTCGTCTCCATGTTTATTTTGTCATCAATTTAGCAGAAATACGATTTTTTGCATTTGCATATTTTTGTTTTAGTTTGTGCTGTAGCGATAAAAATACAATCGTTCTAATCAGCATGCAACGTTAATATCTATAAGCAACGAAATGATATTTGTCGACATTGCTTACTAGCACAGGCCTTCGCTTGAAATGCTGCTATTTTTAGTTTTCTGTTTACATCAAAATACAAAATAAAACTTACATATCTGCCAGTTTTGGCCATTCATAACATTGGTTTTTTACAACATATGTTCTTCGGTTTGATATCAATTTGTGTCTCTGTTAAAGTACTATATTTTCACCAAGACTTAGAGCAAAAGAGTACAAAACAAACAAGTTGTGGAAAAAGTTTTAAAATTGTGTTAGTTTTAGCGCAAGGTCGAATGCCGAGAAGCTAGAGTTGACGATTCTTGGGAGAATCGCGTACTTCATCAATGAGTTAAGCGCTGTTTCACTGTAGTTATTTCATAAAACAATTACCGAATAGTTTTCGGTGTCGGATAGCGTCATACCTATGCACTTGAGTCGTGGCTTGACTTTCGGAAATCGTAAAAAATACTCTTTTCGCCACAACTCGCGTGCATGGATGACACTATCCGGTGATTTTTGAAAGCCCGTTTTGGCGATCAAGTTTGATCTCCATTTGATTTTTGACAGTACATGCGTCTATAGATGATGTTACAAACATCATCTATAGACGCATGTACTGTCAAAAATTGACAGTACATGCTGTCTGTAACTGCTGTGTGTAGGTACTATAATAACACACAGCTCTCGCCTAATGAAAATTATCCCTTTTGACCAGAATGAAATCTTGTTTTTGTATAATTTATATTCCGCGATATTGTCTACAAGCCAAGGCTCTGATATCGTAATAATATACTCTTTGTAAGTTGTTAAATTATACGACTGCTGCGTCATAAGTGTGTAAGATGTAATCGTTAAGGTATAAATAAAAGATTTTTTTATTTTTAAGTTTAGGTTTATTAAAGCGACTATGCATTTATAGTACATGCAGCATCATGTGTTGTTAGTTAGATATCAAGATATTAAGGGTGGCTCCTTCAACAGCATTTTAACTGAGCATGACTTGTAAATATATATTTTTCAAATCAATGACTTCTTCCTAGAAATTCTTGATGTTGAAGACTGAAAGAATACTTCGTCTAACATAATTTCTAACTTGTTTCGGGAGACTGATTGAGACTTCATGTACATACCATATTCTCTCTATTTAGCCCCCGGGGGGCTTATTCATTTCGGGACCTTTTGAGGGGGCTTATTGGAGAGGGGTGTAATGTTTATGAGACTCACGCCATGTTACATACCAAAAGCGTTTTGTAATTATGCAGCATCTGCACACATTACATATATTACATCTCCCTTTTTTTTTGAGACGAAGTACGTTATAACTAGTTAACATGAAGTTTTACTTAACGTATCAACTCAACAACAATTTATAGCTTATTCAGTTCTTTGCCTAACTGTTTGCAGCTATTAAATGTTCTTAATTATAATACCTTGTCACGTCTGCATTACCGTTCATAACTGTTCACCAAGTATTCAGGTGGTTTGATTGCACGACCAGATCTTCTTGTTACAGGATTTCTCTTCGATCCGTGAACTCGTTGACTAGATTGTTCATCACTGCTTACGCTTGGTTTCGGGGTATTTGAGGGTTCTCTTTCGTGTTCCTGTTGCTTCCGTGGTCGTGGTATTTTGCTTGACCGTAGATGGCGACGGTTTCGTCGATACTTCTGTCCGGTTTGTTCACTTTCAACAAGATATGAACGTGGTGATTGATGTTTGGACAGAACTTTGGCAGGGATCCATTTCTCTCCATGCTTCATTTGGACTGTCTCACCTGGCTGAAGTGGTGGTAATTCTTGTCCCGTGCGCTTGTAGAAGTTGTTTCTCCTTCTGTTTGGTCAGAATTCGTTGAACGCTGTCCGATACTTGGGATTGTAACAGTGGCGATGCTGTTGGGAGGCTGGTCTTCAGTCTGCGACCCATCATAAGTTGTGCTGGAGACAGATTTATTTCTTCAAGCAGGGTGTTTCGATAATCCATCAGTGCCTTATATGGATCTTTGGATTTGGTCAACAAATGCTTCACTGTCTGCACCGCTCTCTCTGCTTCGCCATTTGCTGGTGGGTATTGAGGACTTGATGTTATGTGAGTGAAGCCATATTTGTGGGAAAACTCTGCAAATTCTGCGCTTATGAATTGAGGACCATTGTCACTTATTAATTGACCTGGTATGCCGCAACGGGAAAACTGGCTTTGGAGGTAAGTGATGGTATTTTTGCTGCTTTGCTTATCGAGTTTGGCTATCTCGATCCATTTGGAATAGTAGTCAACACTCAACAGGTAATGTGTGTTGTTATATTCGAATAGATCAACACCAATTGACGCCCAGGGTCTGTCAGGAATCTTGCTGCTTATCATGGGCTCTTTTGCTTGTGCTTTCTGGTGCTGTGCACAAACTTGACACTTGGACACTTTGTCCTCAATCTGGCTTGCCATTCCTGGCCAAAAGAGAAGGTCTCTTGCACGCTGTTTACTCTTTACAATGCCTTGATGTGATTCATGTATAATGTCTAGCATCTGTGGTTGGAGGGATTTTGGAACAATTACTTTGTTTCCTTTGAACAGGAGGCCATCAACACAGGAAATTTCATCTTTACATGTCCAATATTGCTTTATCTCTGCTTGTGTTTTGGCTTTGGTCTTTGGCCATCCCTCATGAACTGCATCTTTGACTGCTTGCATTACAGGATCCTCAGCAGTAGCTTTCTGGAATTCTTTGTACTTCTCAGGTGACATTGGTAAGTGGGCTGTGAGGTGGACTTCGTTCACTTCGAGTTGTGGAACTAGTGTTTCATTCGTTTTATCAAGATAATTTCTGCTAAGGGCATCAGCAATGAACAGCTCTTTGCCTGGCTTGTACACAATTCTTAGATCATATCTGTGTAGGGTTAACAGCATTTTCTGCAGACGTAGTGGTGTTTGGTGCAGTGGTTTGTTGAATATGACTTCAGTTGTGCTTCTGACTTTCTTATATTTGCTTTGATTCCCAGTCGTTGTAGATCTTTGATAGAGATTACATTACACTTTGCTCCTGTATCGAGCTGAACATTTATAGTTTTGTCAGCAATCTTTACATCTTCATACCATTCAATTGTTGTCATCGACTGTGTGGATCCAACAGAACCAACATACAGATCATCATCACTACTCTCATCTTTTTCGACTCCATGGATGTTCCTTTTTCTTTCCTAGAACTTGGATTTGCGCACTCTTGCAAAATGGTTAAGTCTCTTTCTTCTCTAAGGCTATTCACGTTCTTTTTTTCTGGTGCCATACTTTGAAGCTGCGTGTTTGACATTTCTTGCGTTCGAGCGATATCAACTGCCTTTTCTAGAGTTAGTTCCGATCCTTCTTGTATTAACTTCTCTCGTACTTTTTGGGAATAACAACCGATAACTACTCGGTCTCGTACCATTTCGTCTGGGTCTTTGTAACCACAATCTTTAACTTCAACCTTGAGTTTCGTTAGGAACTACTCGAAGGGCTCTTTTTCTTGCTGGACTATATTGTGAAACTTATAACGAGCAAAAATATTATTTGATTTAGGCTTTACATAGGCTTCGAACTTTTCGTAGTAGGTGGTGAGCTTTTTCGATTCTTCGCTTGATAAATTCCAGGCATTATACACATCTCGGCCTTTTTCACCAACCCATATCATCAGATAGTTGCATCTTTGTTCTTCGGATTTGCCTTTTAGTGGCCCACCAAACGCAAATTAACAGTGTTGTTAAAACAATTTCCATGCTGCTGGCAAGTCGCCACTTGACCAGTCCATTCTTGGCATGTTTGAGGTCGGAAATCCTCCCATTTCGGCTTCTACTTGTGTACACGTGTCTACTTTATTTGTTTTTCGATTTTGTTTTTCGATGGCTATCTTTTCAAGCTCTTTTTACAGGATTTCTCCTGACACCATGTAATGTTTACGAGACTCACGCCATGTTACATACCAAAAGCATTTTGTAATTATGCAGCATCTGCATACATTACATATATTACAAGGGGCGGGGGCTTAATTGAAATGGGGGGAGGCTTATTTTTCATCCAAAAAATCAGCGATGGAGATTATCTCTTTGAACTGCAATAAACTCAAAATCATTACGCAGTATATATCATATAACAACAACATTTATATTAATAATATAACAATATATATATATATATATATATATATATATATATATATATATATATATATATATATATATATATATATATATATATATATATATATATATATATATATATATATATATATATATATTATGGGGGCTTATTAGAGGGGGGGGCTTATTTGAGAGGGGGGGCTAAATAGAGAGATTACGGAAGATTATATTTCATGAGTACGAAATGTGAGTAGCATTGCATATAAAAATACTTAGGAACTTATCTAAAGGTAATATTTTCGCCAAACGATGGTGAGCTAGAGTAGAGGCGAGCGCAGCAATACGTCGGCAGATGGCTAACATATCATTTACCGATCTCTGGCAGGAAATAGCATCATGAGTTACAATTTGCAGTGTATGTGCAAAACACCTTTGGGGATCTATGTGAGTCAGAGCTAATCCATTGATGGCATTCGCTACATAGTCACTTGAAATAGCAAGCGCTTTATCTTTTAACTCCCATTCCGTAAGCATTCTGTTTATTTCAGTTTTAATGGCTTCAGCCGTATGTTGACAAATGAAGAGGCATTCAATACCCCATGTTTTCGTTGGAAATCTTGATTCATCCAGTGGCCTGTTAAACCCCAAAGTGAGTTCGTGCTGCATGTTGAAGACCATATATCTGTGGTGAAGGCAACATGATCAACATTCTTTAGTTCTTCTTTAACTTTAGCCTTTACGCGTTTGTACATATCTGGTATTAATGTCTGGCTAATGTGCTTGTTTGAAAGTACGTTTTATCTGGGCAAGCAAGTTACAAAATCTCTGAAAGCCCAAACTGGAAGTTATTGAAAAGGGTTGTATATCTAATGCTATCATTTCCGCAAGCTTTGAATTGGCCGCAATTGTTCGTTGATCGTTGGGTCGCCACTTCATTATATTGTCCACCATTGTTGTACGTTGCATTTGGTGGACCCCTTTCGCGTTTTGCGATGTTGACCGACCGACTGCAGCTCGTTCCTCTGCAGATTTCCTCTTTTGAGCATTGGCCTCTTTTTCAACCGTCTCGTATAACTGGTAAACAACTTCTTGAGATGGCTTTTAAGATTGCTTGTGTTACACGTCGATGTTGTTTTTCCTCCTCGTGATATAATCGAACAGCAAAGATTACATTTTGCTCGACTATTATCTTCACAACGTACACTAAAATGGTCCCAAATTTTACTTGTATGAGGCATTCGAATAAACCGTAAAATATTTAGCTGCATGTGTACATTACTACATTGCACAATGTTTGTGAAACAAAATGAGTGACGTCATCTTGATTTGATGATTTGATCAACTGATAGCATTATGACGTCATTAAAAATCGGTATTGCGTACAAGTGATGAACAGAAAATCGGCTATCGGTAAAACCGATATTTGCACTATCGGCCAATCACTAGGTGTAATTGTAGACTTGTAGACATAAGCCCTTGTCACCTTTGGGATAAAGAAGGCCATTATTAACTCATTCTTGTGTTGCTTATCATCCACACCCAACCTTTTCACCTTTGTGCGTTTTGCATAACATTTGATGCCCCGTAAAATAATATGGTACCAGTATATTTTACCATCAACTAATAAGAAAATACAAGCTTCATTTTTGGAAAACCATAATATTATTTCACCGTTAATTTTCACCAGAATTCAAGAAAAAGGACAGTACAATATTTAACCCAGTGCGATCAAAGAGCAACAACCGTGAATGACGTCAGGTATAACGCGTTCTCTAAGGGAAAATGTGGCGAAGACTGTCTACCTCTTAATAATGATGCTCTTCTTCAATTGCATGAAGGCGCCGAAGCATGAATCCAACTATCGATGCCCCTGACTCTTGCAACCATGGTTGGCAAGATGACGAAAGTGGCGATATAAAAGTCAAGTGATTGTCTTGTTTACCTGCAATGGGCAACATTCTCGAAAGGGCCAGTTGTATGTGCAAAACTGGTTACAAGAATAGATGATGCAAATACAAAAAAGCAGATCTGACATGCACCGAGCTATATGTGATTGCACTGAATGTGAAAACCAGAAACCCGAAGAAACCAATGAGGATGTTTACGAGGACGCTGAAATGGATGATTCAGATCCAGAATAGGCAATATAGCCTTAGTATATAACAAGCTTTTGTACACCACATATAGGAATTTAATGCATACTGTATATTGATGCATATTTGTACATATTATATACTATTTTTACATTATTTGTTTCATTGCTTCACAAAATTTGTTTTCAGTATTTTTTAACTTATGTATGAGTTTTTTTACAGTATTTTATCGAGTGTACAGGAAACAAAATGGCGGCCAAAAGCCAATTTAAATATTTTTTCTTTTTCAAAAACTGCGCGTTTTCAGAGGTACAACATTTGTGTTTTATGATTGAAACGATGCATCACTTAATGATGTAACGTTGACATTTTGTGATCGTTGGGGGGTTGAAACGAAACTCGCTTTTCAGTCGCTTACTGGCGAGGGGTTAATAGCCTAAAAGAAAACATGTCATTCTCTACATCCTTCAAAACAGCGTGGGAATACTTTCGCATTATTTCGTGGTAACTATTATGCGCTGGAAAAAGTGTGGATTTAATCAGAATGCTTGGTTTGCTAGACATTTTCTATAGCATGAAAAAATACAATTATTATGGCAAATAAAAATAGGATATTCCGCCCTAGTAAAGTTGCCACATCTCAAGGTGGACCTATCGCCGCTCTGAGTTTATGACACTTGTCAATGTTGGTGTTGAACTGATACTAAGCAGATATAAGATATAAATGTTGTGGGTCTTACGTAGCATTACAAAAACCAGTAGGTACATGCTTGTTATTATTAACGTATTTACTCATTTATATACACTGGCATTGCCCTCATATTAAATTTACTTTGTTAATTGTTGTTCAATATTTCTAGACTGTTACTTATTCAATATACAATACAATTATACAACAAAACTTTATTTCAACACAGCATGATTTCAACAAGGTGAAATCTTTAATGATTTAAAAATCAATAATTACAAAAAATGATAAGAAACTAAGCATTTGTATATTCCCATGCAGCATTTTAATCTTCGCTTACAACGCAATTTTTGAGAACAAAATAGGTATCTGAGGATTTATCAATCATGCAAAGCAAGTCAAATTTATCACTAAAAAAAATTTGTCCTTACAATTTGGTCTAGGTACAAAATTATGTCAGAAAATATTTTCGATAAGAGACAATTTCTGCCTGCAGAGTTCAGTCCTATACTGTCCTTTTATCTGCAACTAGAATTACATTTTCTGTTTTTTTCCGACGCGGTTGAAGCATTTCAAACTAATATTTAAGCATAGAAAGATATAATACTAATATAGGTACAGAAAAATATAGGCGATACAATAAAAAAGTTAACGTTTGAAGGACTTGTATCGTTTTGGGGAGGTGAATATTCTGTACATGTTTAGTTCTTTATCAAATTCCTGATGTAACAGAAAGTCTGGGTTTTTTGGAACAAAAATCAATCGCTTATGAAAAATATAATTATATAATTATATTTATACATACATTAGTAATGCGCGAGACAAATTCAGTGTCAGTAACATATCAATTAAACTTTATTTTCTAATTACCTATGATACAGATTTTTTCCATTTTTACATAAATGATGAAGCTTTCCATGTTCTTTTTAAGGATATATTACAAGTTTTGGAGAATAACGTTTCTCTATGTGCTTTTGCAACTTATATTAATGTCAGACAATGTAATATGATATTTCCAATCTAAAACAAATGGGTATGAGTGCTAGCAACTTAATTTTATGATTACCTATTGCACAGAATATGTTATTTTCACATAATATATGATACAGGTTTTAATGCTATTTCTAACGATATATTACGAGTTCTGAGGAATAAATTTTCTCTACGTGTTTTCGCAACTTAAATGTCACTCAATTTAATACATTATTATATAGTAATACCCCAGACGAATTCACTATCGGTAACATTAACTAAATTTTCTACTTAGTGATAGATTTTTTATTTTCACATATATGACGAAGATTTTCATGCTCTTTTTAACGATATATTACCCTTATGTACAATAACTGAGGTCGTCCCTCGCATTACTAATATATATATAACACTGTAACAAATTGACTGAAATTTAAGATACGAAAATGCATGTAGAAAAGTTACTCCACAGAATTCGTGACATATCCTTAGAAAGAGCATGAAAATCTTCATCATATATGTGAAGATGTAATTCTACGCAATATAGGTAATTAGAAAATGAAGTTCCTGTTACTGATACTGAATTCATCTCGCCCATTACTATTAATATTGTAAGAAATTGACTGACGTTTTAAGTTGTGAAATCACATCAGAGAAAATTTATTCCCCAGAACTTGTAATATATTGTTTGAAAGGACAAGAAAACCTGTATCATATATGTGAAAATTCTATGCAATAGGTAATTAGAAAATTAGGTGATGGCACTCATACACATTCGGCTCACGTTGGAAATATCATATTACATTGAATGACACTTAAAACACATTGAGAAAAATTATTTGCACTGGTAAGTGGCAATGCGACTGCTTTAACTATTATTGTTTTAGAGACGAAAATTTAAGGTATTATGCATGTATGACAAAAGCTTGCTTTAATGGTAAATAGTAAGCGCACCGCAGGTGTATGGTCATAATCTCTTTATTTAATCTTATAATGAATATGGGGACGAATGGAGGACGAATTGCAGACCAATGCCTGTGGGGACAGCTTCACAGTAGTGAAATTATTGCCTGCTAATGTACTTGAATATCAACATCATCGCTACAATCATGACTAATACACAAAACTATAATTAAATGTATTGCTTACAGTAAAATTATTCATTTCGATAATTTTATTGAAGCAATTTTTACTTTCGATTTGCAAGGTCAATATTCATGACATATGTGCGTGATGCAGACGTGTCGAAATCGACCATGAATGTACTGATTTAATTCATACAACGATTAAAATCATAAATCAATTCACAAAAATACTATTAATGTATTGCTTGCTGTATGATTGATTATTTCGTTTACTTTTACTGAAGAAACGTTTAGTTTGGATTTGCTATATTATTAAATATTTATTGATTGTACTCGTACCTTCAGAATTATGACAGACGACGTGTCTCACTGAGAATATAAACCGGCTGTATCATAAATAAATGCTTGATAAATCTTCTTTGAATCACAGTAGTCGACGTTGTTTTGTACGAGTCACTTTCCAATAGAATCTTTACGAAACATGCGAGCTGTATGAAAATAATAAGAAATCGCAAGTAAGCAGATTTGATATGATTGTCACATGAGGAGACCATGGCTGCATGAGCTGTTGGTCAAATTTCAATTTTTTGACTTTTCCGACCTTCATTATGGGAAAAAAGAAAACATTCGTGCGACAATCCCTAACCTATACAATTCCAATATAATGAAAAAATAAAGACACCAACATAAAAGACGAAGATTGACGTTCTACACAGGAATTTTCAATCAATTTACTCTAGGATTTTATAAATGACAGACCAATAAATACTTACACAGTAGAACCATAGGTGGCCCAGAAATCAGTTATTTTTACCTAGAAACTTCCCATGTTGTTATTTTCAATCTTTTTATTTAGTCGCGCTATGGTCAGAAAATTATCGGGCGAAGTTCGTGTAGTGTTATCGAAACATAGCAAACGCTCTTTTCAATTTTGATTGAAACATGACGTAAGTGCTATATGCAGTGGCGAAGCCAGCTCGTCATTTGGTCATATAAATGCAAATTTTCAGTGTTTATAGACCGTATAAGGATCAGTTTCTAAAGGAATGAATAATGGTAATGATTTGAATTTGCATAGCATGACCACATTGTCGGGCTGGCTTCCGCTACTGGCTATATGCATTTGCAAAGTCTACAAAGTGCAAGGACCTACTTAGGAAATCTTATGCATAAACAAAATCTGGTTTACTTCTGAAGACGAAACTATTGGGTAGTTTTTTTTTGCTCTTTTGATTTATTTATGCTATACAGTGCAATTCACGATATTACTTGTATTATGCCGTACGTATTCAAAATGAGCATTGCCATTCATTAAAACTTACGAACATCAAAACAAAGTTGTGAGGAGATCTTTACGATGTTGATATTTGATGTTAGTCACATGACTGAGAAAATATGGCGCTGTTCTATATTTCAGGCGGACCACGCTATTAGTTTTAAAAATATTATAACACGATAAGACGTCGTTTTTAACTTAATTGGAAGTGAAAACGACATTCTTTGACCAAAAACAGCATAGGTAACAACAAGAGAATGTTTTAGCTAGAGAATAAACGAACTTGATGTCATAGTTGAAGGATTTTTCAGAGATTACGTGGAACGGTGGAAAAGAGGGATTCTGGATTTCTAAAACGGATAAGAGTGGGAAGTATTAGGCGTTTGAAAGAGAACTGTTCGTAAATTATCATGATCAACGTCTATCAACATTTTGAGAAAGTTTGCTTTGCCATATATCTTCAAAACTAGCAATGATGGATTCCTGGTAAGCAATGATAATTCTAAAAGTACCTCCACTGGTGTCGTGGAATGAACGTTTGGCACTGGATTGAGACAAAAATATGCTTGACAGCACAACAGAAGTTTGTCCTTTTGACGGGCAGACGAAATCAGCATGATAAAACTTGGAAAATGCATGCATGGGTTAGATTATTGATATTCAATGATGGTATGTGTCCAGCAAGGCTAAGGAGTCAACAAAAAAGTTCTAAAGTAAACGAGTTCTGCTGGTAACAGCGGAAATAGGGATCAGAGATCTCTTTTGCACCTTTAGGCACATATGAAGACATGTTGGTTGCTAATAATACGGATCTAAATGATCGTTCTACCACTTCTTTGGCAGGTACCTAAAACCTTTCATCAGAAGTTCCTTTTCCAGCATTAGGGAATTATCATGTTGATCTCGACTTGTCTGTCTTGTCGGTCTCGACTTGTTGTGCTTTCAAGCATTTTTTTGCCTCAATCCAGTGCCAAACGTTTATTCCACGACACCAGTGGAGGTACTTTTAGAATTATTATAGCTTACCAGGAATCCATCATTGCTAGTTTTGAAGATATATGGCAAAGCAAACTTTCTCAAAATGTTGATAGACGTTGATCATGATAATTTACGAACAGTTCTCCTTCAAACGCCTAATACCTCCCATTCTTTTCCATTTTAGAAATCCAGAATCCCTCTTTTCCACCGTTCCACGTAATCTTTGAAAAATCCTTCAACTATGACACCAAGTTCGTTTATTTTCTAGCTAAAACATTCTCTTGTTGTTACCTATGCTGTTTTTGGTTAAAGAATGTCGTTTCCACTTTCAATTAAGTTAAAAACGACGTCCTGTCGTGTTATCATATTTTTAAAACTAATAGCGTGGTCCGCCTCAAATATGGAACAACACCATATTTTCTCAGACATGTGACTAACATCAAATATCAACATGGTAAAGATCTTCTGACAACTTTGTTTTGATGTTCGTAAGTATTAATGAATAGCAATGCTCATTTTGAACACGTACGGCATAAATATCTCATACAAGTAATATCGTGAGTCGCAGTGTAGTGTGGCGCAAGTTTTTAAAGTGCAGGTTTTAATAAGCTATTAAAATGAAAGGATAGAAAATCTACAACGCGGAAGGAACATGGTTTACACATATTTTGCGAAATCTCTTAACTCTTAATTTACAAATTTTAATAAGGATTTAATTAAGACGAAATTTGCGGCTGGTTCCTGTCATTATACACGACAAACATGATAAGATACATTAGCGATAATCGGTAAATTATGCGGCACTTATACTTGAGATGTTAGACTCAATTTCTAGCTAACGTATAAAATAACTTGTAAATATTAATAACTAGACAGTTTTCGCATACGCTTTTGCCAGTGTAATCAAACTTTGTAGTATGCTAAAATTTCCATAGTTTCGAGATAAGAAAAATTACATAAAGACAATGTGTTAGTGTTAAATCCGGTCCAGCAACAAGATTCTACTCGCGCTAAATGGATGACCCCGACGAGAAATTTTGCTGTTCCTCAACCAAGTCATTGGAAATTTCGCAACAGCCAAGTTCGATGTTAGCATCAAGCTCTCACCATACGGGTCAAACTATCCTGCTCTACGGTTTTCCCAAGTCGAAGCACAGTTTATCACACGCGAATTCACATCAGAAACAACAAAATGCGCACATGTCGTTGGCTATCTTCAACCTGAGGTCGCCCAAGAAGTACGTGATCTCTTGAAAATCCGCACCCCCGACTGAAGTCAGAATTTGTCAAACGCACGTCTGCTTCGGAAAAACAACGGTTGCACCAATTGCCAAACGCGGAACAATTGTGAGACCGAAAACCAACCCAATTCCTACGCCGAATGTAACAGTTACTTGGCGAAAGGCAACTCGAGTCTTCAATGGACCTTTCCCCCTTTAAGACAAAATTTTGAAAAAATCGAAATAGGCAAAAATATCACCATAGCTTGAAAGAGCATCCCAAGTTTACTAAAGTTGCGAAGTTTGGTTGTGAAATGTTGCAAACTGTAGAAAATATAGCCTTGCAAATTTGGCAAATTTTGTATATATTTGTGTTACGCGTAGGAAAATGATAATCAAAAGTACCAACTGATTATCACTTTTCCGCCCGTAATACAAATATATACAAAATTTGCCAACTTCGCAAGGCTATATTTTCTACATTTTACAACATTTCACAACCAAACTCGGCAATCTTACTAAACTTAGGATGCTCTTTCAAGCTGTGGTGATATTTTTGCCTATTTTGAATTTTCTCAAAATTTCATGTAAAAGGGGAAAGGTCCATTATGACGCAACTATTTTTACAATGCCTTCCAACAAATGCACAACTTATCTTAGCGAAGGGCGTCAGTTTTTCGTTTGGACCGACCATAAGGCACTTACCTATGCCCTGCACAAATCCATAACTCGCCATTCCCCTCGAGAAATTCGCCATTTAGATTTCATTTCCCAATTTACCACCGATATTGGCCATGTTAGTGGAAAAGAGAACACTGTGGTAGACGCCTTGTCACGTATCTCTACCTTAACCCCCCTCGACCGAATACCTTGATGCTCTCGCTACAGCTTAACGCAGCGACAAAGAACTTAACCAGTTCCGCAGCGATCGTTTCTCCTCACCGTCTGATTTCCAATCTCACCCGGCACCCACCTCAACCAACACCATTACCTACGACATTTCTACTGGTAAACCTTGACCTTTCGTCCCTAAGGCATTTCGTCGCTCCATTTCCCAGTCCCTTCACAACATTTCTCATCCTGGTATCAAGGCAATCCAACGTTTGATCACAGACCGGTATGTTTGGCCTAACATCAATCGCGATTTACGACAATGGGCCAGAACATGTCTACACTGTCAACGCTGTAAAGCCCAATGTCATACGTCTGCACCCCATTCAATCTTCGCGATCCCCACCACCCGTTTCTCCCATGTTCACTCTCGTCGGCCGCTTACTTCCGTCCAGTGGTCGCCGCAAATACAATTAACTTTTAATTTCCTCTTGGCAACCAACACTTATACATTATTAGTTTACTCTACTTTTTGTTTAGTCGCTTAGATCGTTATACAGGGTGTATAAAAAAAAAGTAGACAATTTTGATTAATATACATTGCTTGGGTACTTACGGTGTAGAATAAATGAAAATATTCTGAAATTTAAATGTTTCAAACCCAGGGGTGTGCGTATTTTGAAACACATTAAAAATGGCTTTTTAAAGGCTTAAAAGTAATTTTGAGTTGGTAGGTAGAAAATATGTTAAGTGTTTTATTGCTGTTCAAAATTTCAAGAAATTTGATTGAGTTTAAGCCATTCAAAACGTCGTTCGAACGTACATTTTTCTGAATAAGAATCGTTTTCCTGAAGAAATGTTCCAATTTTAATTAAATGTCCCTTGGGAGTTGTATGCAAATTAAGTACAGTAAGTACAGTAGAACCCCGTTATCTCGAACTGTCAAGGGAAATGCAAAAAAGTTCGAGATAGCGGGGGTTCGAGATAATCGATCAGTGTCGAATTACAAAGAAATAACAGATAGTACGCGATAACCCATTAATACGATGTTTATTTGTGAAAACATATCTTGACAATAATATAAGTGTTTAGTTCCCAAATTAAAATACATGATAAATTGATATCTTTCTGCTCTTTGTCAATCAATATTTACACCATAATTCGAGATAACCGGGTAAAATTTAATGACGGGAATCTAAAATTTGTTCGAGATAGCGGGGAGTTCGAGATAAGCGAGTTCGAGATAACCGAGAAAAAATACTATGAATAGCATTGGTAAATCCATGGGAAATTGGTTGAGGTTCGAGATAGCGGGGAGTTCGAGATAAGCGAGTTCGCGATAACGGGGTTCTACTGTAAATACATAAATTAAACATGCACAAAGCTAATTTTGCTAAAAATATGGATGTTCGCGCGACGTTTTGAACGGCTTAGACTCGAGCAAATTTTCTGAAATTTTGTACAGCAAAACAACACCCGACAAATTTTCCATCTACTTAGTCAAAATTACTTTTAAGCATTTAAGTTTTGTGCGCAAGGCATATTTAAATTGCCGTAAAAGACAGAACCCCCCCGGGTATTAAAGTTTTAAATTTCTCATTTTTCCGGTTTATTCTAGATTATAAGTACCACAACAATCTATTTCAATACAAAACATCGTACATTGAGGTGCTTCGCGAAACAGAGAGCGATTTCAGATTTGTCTACTTTTTTTGATACACCCTGTATACTGGTCATGCTCATGGCTGAGCAATAACGCCGGTACGTCGTCAATGTTTTGATAAATATTTATATTATATTTATTATTATGTTATATTTATATTCATAATTCATGCTATAGTTTATTTTATTGGTTCCAAAATTTATTTTTTCATGGCAAACATTTATGCTAGCTGAGCTCGTCATGTATATATAATCGCTTCAGCTCGGGCTGAAATTATTGTTAACACATCGTTTAGCCGTGTTTTCGTGTTTCACTTCTTTCAGTTTGTTTTCGAAACGCAGCAGCCAGTCTCACACAAGTCACAAGTGCAACAAAGATCTGGGCCAAATTTAAGCTGCGAAATTAGGGAAAATAGCTCCACTTCCAGACTTTATTGTTTCAGCCCGGACTTCAACTGGAATTTTAAATCAGCTTACATGGAGAGTTTTAAGCCCGGGCTAAGCTTCAGCTCACTTAACCGAGCTGAAATAGACCTTAGAAGTGCTTACGTTACGCGGTTTTCAATGCATTTAAATTACAAGGTAATTTTTTCCCACATGTTTGATTTAAAATTCCAGTTCAAGTCCCGACCGAGATTTCTGCCCGGGCTGAAACAATAAAGTCTGGAAATGGGGCTATTTTGCCATACTTCGTCGCTTAAATCTTGCCCAGATCTTTATTCCACTTGTGTGAGACTGACTGTTGTGTTTTGAAAACAAACTGAAAGAAATAAAACACGAAAATTTCAGCCCGGTTTAAGCTATCCGCGCTGAAATTACTGCCCTGGCTGAGCTCATCATGTAATCGCTTCAGCCCGGGCTGAAATTATTGTCAACACATCTTTTAGCTGTGTTTTTGTTTGTTTGCTGAAATTTTATCCCGGTTCGGAAACTCAGCCCGGGCTGAAATTTTCGTCATGTAATCGCTCGCTGCATTTCGCTACGATTTTACTCTTTAGCCGGGCTGAAATTTCAGCTCAGCAAACAGGACTGAGACTCAGCCCGGGCAGAAAACTCTCCATGTAATCGGCGCCTAAGTCTATAGTTTCATTTTGAATTATAGTTGTTTTTATATGGCGGGGGCCAACGAAGACATGTAGCCAACGAAACTATAGGGTTAAATGATAGATATTCTTCGTTCGCTCTGTAACCGATATCTATAGACTGTTCAGAGAACAATCAACTTAAATAAGACAAAGAAAGAGAAATGTGTCTCGATTACGGATCACAATGTAAATATTGAAGGTCATCTATCTAGTAATGTTGAATTTTTAGGATCCCGTTATGAATGTGTCCTTGGCTGGGATTTTATCAGCCAAACTAATTTGTCGCTATGTGAGGATGTTAACCTAGGTAACATACATATATTGGTAGGTAAACATGGGGCTACCCCCATCACCAATTCGCAATCGTCTACGAGGGCGGCCACAAAGTGTTCAGGCATAGGCGGCCCAATTCAGTGTGCAGTTTCATATAGAGATCCGTGCGCACATAAACACATTCATAGTTTCTTAAATAGAGATTACTGCATGGTTCGCGAGTGCATGCGTACGATTTTTATGCACGAGTTGTGAAAGATTGCCTAACGAACGAGTGAGCGCAGCAAACGAGTGAGTTTAGCAAGCTTTCACAACAAGTGCATAATAAAAATCGTACAAACGAGCCAACCATGCAGTAATTTGTTCATGCCAAACATATAGAGATTATTTTAAGACTGGAAAACTGTCAAAGGCGAACAATGTTGAAACAAAATATTGAACCCTCAAAACAAAATCATACCATTTGTTTCTCCGTTATTTGACCTAAATAGTGAGTCAAAGCTGTTCTTCTTTCTGTTTCATATGTTTTTTAGTGAGCAAACTCTTCTTCTTCTTTTAGACATAAAAGCCAAATACCCTTTCGCTCCTTCCCCGACACGGCGGCCATGTTGTGAGCAAAATAACAATACGATTTTCTTCACTAGTGGGAAAAATCGTATAGCCAATCAAAATGCTGATACGATAAATTTTCACTGGTGAAAAAATCCTACGGCCAATGAAAACGCTTATTCGTTTCTCCATAGTGAAAATACGATTTTTATTTCACCCGTTTACCTCGCGTAAATCTCTATATGTATGGCATAAATATAATTCCCTAAGGTTGGCAACTAAATCAATTATGAACATACACCCCCCATGAAATAAAGCATAAATACATAAAGAAAACGTAATGAATGACAAAATAAACAAGACCAGTGTGTGGCTGGATAAATTTACTACCCTTGTGATGAGTTTCTGTTTCGAAAACCGCTTAAAAACGTTGTATACGTGTCAAAGTTTTTCATGTTTTGTTGAATTTTACGTCTGTAACTATGCGGAATGCTCTCATCCTGCTACTGGAAAACGTTTTAAATGACGAATACGTGCAGCGATTGGCTTGTCAAAGTTTTAACTTTAAAAGTTCATAGTTGAGCCAATTGCTGCACGTATTCGTCATTTAGAACGTTTTCCAGTAGCAGGATGAGGGCATCCCGCATAGTTACAGACGTAAAATTTAACAAAACATGAAAAACTTTGACACATATACAACGTTTTTAAGCGGTTTTCGAAACAGAAACTCACCACAAGGCCAAGGGTAGTAAATTTATCCAGCCACACACCTGGTCTTGTTTATTTTGTCATTCATTACGTTTTCTTTATGTATTTATGCTTTATTTCATGGGGGGTGTATGTTCATAATTGATTTAGTTGCCAACCTTAGGGAATTATATTTAAGAAACTATGAATGTGTTTATGTGCGCACTGATCTCTATATGAAACTGCACACTGAATTGGGCCGCCTATGGTTCAGGTGGATTCCTCAGTCCTCAGTGTAATGATTCCACCAGCAACCGAAATGATTTTGAGGCAAAATTGGCAAAACGTGCCAAAAGTCGGATAGGTTTGACAGAGGCACGTTCTAGCGGTTTAGCGTAGCTCGTGTTGTCGTAAAACCTGACAGCAGAACCGTGACTTTGCGTGTTCTCAACGCGTCTACCAGCCAGATCGAATTGGTCGCTGGCGAGAATTTAGCAGATTTTTGTCCTTTGATTGAATCGTGCCTGCCTCAACCCCATGTTTGTGGGGCGGTTGGGAATAAAACAACACCACGAGTTGAAAGAACATGTGAATAAAATAAGGTATGCTTTTGCTCACAATACTGTAGACATCATAACTACCTGTATTACTTTGTGAACAAATATTATCTTGAGAAATCCCTCAAATTTCTGGGCATTTATATATAGTTTCCATTCTCATGACACTTACATATTTACTTGTTGAACCAAGTTGTATGTGCATGGCACAACTTTCACATTAGATCTTGGCAGTGCAATCTTAACAACGTATCAAGAATAATTCATAATTTTTCTGATATGTGCATTATTTTCAAAAATTATCATGTATCACCGCAGCTTAATTATCTTGTACCTATTGCCAGTTTTATTTATTTTTGTTATCTTTGCAAGTGTATTTAAAACTATTTACATGCATAATGTAGCGCTTTTAAATATATACAAATAGGACGCTCACTTAGGGAAGCAAAATTAGCTTACTTGTTTGTCCCAAAATATCATTATGCGTACGTACGACATTGCCACCAAGTGTCTTGTCAAGAACTTCAAATGAACCTTAATTTGCCAGAGTGCGGCAAATTATCTATGTTATGCGGCAAAGGCATAACATAGATAAAACACTACGGTGTTATCATTAGCTAACTTAAGTGAAAGTTTAGTATCTTTCGTTGAATCTTCAGTGGCGAGTTTTGTTGTCTTGCCATTCTCATCTCTATGAACTGTCCGGCGTGGTTGTTTTCCTGATTATACCAAGATCATCTGACGTCGCTGACATCTGAAGTGTTCACTCGCGCAGTCAATCAATTATGACAATCAACATTATGTCATCACAAACTTTTTATAGCTCGCGCACGAACAAAGGATTGTGGGATATTAATTAGTTTCGAGTTCTTCTGTGAGACTGTGACATCAGTAATGTAATGTAATGTAAAACTTTTTCAGTGTCCAGGTTATTTAATTTTTACAGCTAACTGGTGACATTTATCAAACAAAATAAAAATTTACAATATGTTATAGACTGTATATAGATTAAATACATATGTACTCTATGTAATCACTGCCTGTAACTTCGCTTACTACTCTAACTTTTTTACTCGCCTTCTCACATACCTCACTAATATGTTTGCTAGAATTTAAACTGTCATCAACATTTACCCCAAACAGTTCTAGTTGGTCCTTATTCTTGACAACCTGTTCATTCAGAGATGTATCCTGGTTCTGTTGACTTACGTTCAAATTTCTCGAATCTAGGGTGAAATTTGTCTGGATTTGCTTGCAGATAGCATAGGCGGCCCAATTCAGTGTGTAGTTTCATATAGAGATCAGTGCGCACATAAACACACTTCATACGTTATTATATAAATATCCTAAGCACAGAGTACTGTATAATAATGTATGAAGTGTGTTTATGTGCGCACTGATCTCTATACGAAACTACACACTGAATTGGACCGCCTATGCAGATAGTTTTCTTCATACCAAGACATTCTTGCTTCTTTGGTCTTTTACTATTGCCAAATTTGACCCACTTTGTACATTTGGCGATCATCCACGTACATCGTTAGCTTTGATTTGGTTACCTGTTGAACCATATCATTGTAAAAAAGGTTCCAGATCACTGGACCAAAAGAAGACCCCGGCCTGTGGACATCCTCTTTTCCTATGTTTCCACTCACTTTCCTGATTTTAACTTTATTCTTGCTGTTTTCAAAGAATGATCGCATAAGTTTCAGAGAGGATGATCCGAACCCGTATGCTTCAAACTTTTTTAAAGTTAATGTGTGCAAGAGCGAATCGAAGGCTTTGCTCATGTCTGTAGAAAGTTGAGATAATAACATCTTAGTGGGAAGTTTTTATGCTGTACAAATTTACGACAACTTGATAGCACAAATAGTCTTTGATAAGACAACTTGATACCACAAATTTGCCTAACATACCCTCGCTGAGGCCGGTTGTGCGTGAAGTGTTTTGGTATAACGTGAAGTTCAAAGGTGATTTCAAAGCAGCTTGTTTATAAGTTTGGAAATCTTTTCATATAAATCTTGTCCGAATCAAAGTAGCTTTGGTTTCTGAAGTCCTGAAATGAGCAGACATGAAGAAATACAGAAATTAAAACAATACATCAAACTTTAATCCAGGGTTAGCGCTAACACAGCTTTGAACAAATGGCCACTGCAAAATATCTTCAGAGCAGATTGACCTAAATCGAACTTCACTTTCGTTTTCTGGCTAACACCCTGCATGATCCAATGCCTTATCATCCACTGCAAAACGTCAAGCGGAAGGGAGAGGAGCATGCGCAAAATAATCAAGGCAGGAAGCAACAACAATAGTTTTTCGATATTGTATTTGTATTTCGTTATTTACAGAATATAATTTACTACTTCAATACCGTTGCTCAATGAGTTCGCCTATGTACAGTATTCAGACGTCAATGGGTCATTTAATTTATATTATGAAGACTTCAGCAGTTCACCAAACGTCCATGCCAGGTTGACAGGTTGTGAGATTAATGCTGCCATTACCCGGCTTAAAACGTGTTGTTCAGCTCATTTGAGGTTTTCGTTCAGGTCAGTGTCGAACAGTGAATTGGGATGCAGCCTGGCAAGCATGTGGCATAAAATTAATCTCACTTTGTATCAGTTTTCTACGTTACAAGAAGTCAAATAGTTATATTTTTTCTTGGTATACCTTGTCGAAAAGATGAGAAAATTGTGCTAGAAATTGGCTGTGCAGTCTGCTACGAATAACTTGCTAGTCACACAGATGTCAAATGTTTCCACCCCTGCTTTTTCCTCGTCAATTTCCACTTCAGTCAAGGCGTGGGTTTCTTAAAGATAAACGTGCACGAATTAATTTACACATAATGTAACCTGCATACAACTTTGACTCTATAACTCTAATTCACGATATCTTCACTACTTATAATTCTTTAATTGAGTGAGAATTAAAATTGCCTCGAGTTATGTACAATACACCATGCATCATAGACAATCTTATCACTCGTGAAAGTGAAACCAAAGATGGCGGGAATTGAAGAGCTATATGGCGTCAACCCCAGTCCTCAGCGCGGCAAACACGCTTAAATTACAGCTATATTCACCGGGCAGAGGTTTATGTGGTTGATGTTTTATTAATAAGTCTCTTTCAGCTTCCAAAGGTCGAATTATTGAAGCAGTTCTTAGTTACTCTCAAATAATACACAGCTCACTGGCAGCAACTTCTCAGAAAAGAGATTTAATTGGCTGTGTTTGACAGTGGTTAACCAAGGAGAACGTTTCTTTAAAACTTATTCCAATCAGAGGAGATCTTGCGAGCTGTGCTTCAATATCATAAACTGCACGTCATAAAATACACGCACACGTGCTTTGATACTCTCCAATATAGCGTTTAGTTAGATAGTGCACAACCAAAGCTGAGAATAAAGAACATTTAAAAAAAATGATGTTAACTTGAATTTTTTCATCATACAAAGTATATCTATATATGTCGAGCAAGTAATTAGAGTGTAGTTGATAGTTTTGTCCAGGATTGTAGTTCACTTAAAAATAACCGTACTCTACACGCAACATGATGTGTTGCCACAGCATTTGCAGCAACTTGTTGCCAGATTAAAAAGTTTGTATTGGACAGCAAAATTCTGATGCCTTGCATATGTAGATGGGTAAACCATGTCGAAATGATTTGATGCAATTTTTCTGTCAGTGACGCTTGCCCAATATATACTTTACAATGTAAGGTTTCTGTATAATTATCACTGACAGGGAAATTGTATCAAAATGTATCAAATGTGAACAACGTTTAGCCATTTATGTATTACTATTCAATTTTCTAAATCACAGGCACAAAAATTTCCAGCCTTTCCACTCGTGCTTGGTTTGTTATGCGCTAAACTACTTGCCTCATGTCATTGTGCAGTTGTTCTAGAAGAGAATGTGACATATATATGTGAGATATTACGCACTTATCATAAGTTTCCACCTCCTCCTAGGAGCCGGACAAGCCCATGCACAGAGATTTAACAAACCTGTCGATATACCGGGTCAAAAAAGTTTATGCCAAAGGTTTATGTCTGGGGGTGGGAAGTGGGGGTGGTAAAAAATACTGGAAAGTTTATGATAAACACTCTTGAGTGATTTCAGTCACCTCCTGCTGTTTACCTGTAACAAATTATCGTACATTCTAATCAACTTCGCCTTAGGTTTCAATATATTTGGTGAAGCTGGTGGTGTCGTTGTGGGCTTACTCACTTTGGTATTCTTCTCAACAACGTTTTTAATAGGTTGTGGTCGTGCACCAGCAAATTTGCTCAGATTTTGGCTGGAAATACTCGCTGCTGATCTGCGATACTCGTGTACATTATTTAACTATAACTGAGCATAAATTTGTGCCAGGGCCAGGGTGCATTCCACGTGAAACGCACGCCGAAGATACGCCAAATATTTTGAGCTGCCCCGCCGAGTACGCATTTTCAAAATATAAAAAAGCGGAGTCCAAATTTTGCCTATGTTTAACAAAAATACAAGCAGTCACATACAAATGACAGTATATAAACGGCGCTAACAGCCCGTAACTCTACGCCAACATTTATGATTTTGCTCATTGTGCGCCAATGCGCCAGGCACTAGAGCGATGACACGCGGGATATATTATGTTCCGTTACGTCTAGTTACGACACACGACGCAAGTGATTTATTCCGATGTTGTCTTTCCTCAGACCTTTTGAAATAACTGGACTATGATTCGATGGTGTTTACTCCGTAGCATCTCACTAAATATTGGTTGTGCCCACAGGGTAACCATAACTATGATTGGTATACTAACGTTCCCTTCTCCAAAAGCAGATACTTTAATAATGAACAGCAAGATAGATAACTCAAATACAAATCGTAAGGTGTGTAAAAGCGTGAGTAAACTAATTCAACGCTGTATTAATGTTTAATATTAAATTGCAACATATGTATGTCAATAGATGATATATGGAATGGAGGGAAAAGTTCAGTTGTTCAAGTCGATCGCAACAAATGAGTTCTGTGAAATGTGTCACGATTATTTATCTTAGTCGTTGGTTGTTGATTCACTTAGTTTTCATTTGTTTCTTGACTTTTAAAACAACAGCAGAACAGCGAAAGAAAACGTCGATGAAGCTTCTTAGACTTCGTTTTCTCAGCTTTCTCATCTCTTCCACGTTTTTCTTTTTGTTGAACTTTCGTCTTTTTCTTCTCTTTGGTTTGCATTTCTCGTTTTCTTGAACATCCTTGGGGTTAGACAACAGGCTGCTACCAGTCGCAACAACGTTTTCGCCTATAGAAACCAAATTAATGAATCGATGTTAATCAAACTTCAAATAATAACAACACTAGCCTTGTGTCCATGAATGTTTTTTGTATCTAGTTATTATATCTAAAGACGAACTGTTTGAAGTTTCTCTTTGCCTTCAAGTTTCGGTTAAATTCCTCATCCTCACCTTTGCTTGGAGGTTGTGGAAATCCTTTCTTCTCAGAAACATTTGTAACATGTGTAGATAGAACATGGCTAATTTGTTCTGCTGGCTTCTCATTATCGATGTCCACGTATCCAGAGCGAGACTCTTCACACTCGAACAGAGACCAGAAACTCAAAGCCGGAATGAAAACGGTCTCTGCCTCAGAAGAGCAGACATCTTCATCGTCCCAATATTTTAGGTTCGTTGGATAATATTTGTAGTAGATTGTAACTGGGAACAAACGTCGCTAAATTGTCGATCTTAGACTTTTTTTCTCAAACTTCTTGCCCTTTCCACGATTGTCTTCCTTTAGAATTTTCGTCTTTTTCTTCTCTTTCTTGTTCTTTCGTTTGCATTTCTTATTTTGTTGAACGTCTTTGGAGTTAGACAACCGGCTGCTACCAGTCGCAACAACTTCTTCGCTTAGAACCCCAATTGACAAGTCAATGTTTAATCTAATTTAATATACATACTTAATATTGCATGCCGGCAAGTTAATAGAAATACGTAGCAAACAGGACACCTTAGACCCAGAGATATTTAACTTTATAGATCTATTCTAGCATCGATTGTTCCGAATTTCTCTTTGCCTTAAATATCTGCTAATTTGTTTGCCTTACCTTCAACCTTGTCTTTATCTTGTGGAAATCCTTTCTTCTTAGAAATATTTGCAACACATGTAGTTGGAGCATGGCTAACTTGTTCTGCTGGCTTGGCACCGTCGATATCCACGTATCCATGGACTCTCAGGTTAGAAATATTAAATTCGGTTGCAGATTCATCTAGGACCTCTGTCGTTGACTGTCCCCCCCTGGATTCGATTGACAACATTGTCATCAGGAACAAAGTTTGTACGAATATCAGGAATAACTACGGACTGGCTGTCTCCTGCTTCCGAAACATTTACGGTAGACTCATCAAAGTCTGTGGTATGAGCTTCATTCTCACGTTTATTAACGACATTGTCAAGAGGGACCAAATTCGCAGCAATGTCAGCAACAACTGCTGATTGGTCGTCTCCTCCTTCCTTCCATACCTTTGTGGAACATTCATGACACATGCTTCTTTCTTGACTTGCTGAAATTGATCATCTGGTATGGTCTCGACTTCATTAGCAACACTGCTATCAGAAACCAACGTCGAAATGACATCGACAGTCACAGACTGGTCGTCTTCTGCCTTTGGCACGTTTGTGGTTGATGCATCAACGCCTGTCGTAAACTGTTTCATTTCGACTTGCTGAACTTGACCGACTGGTATGGAGACTGATTTTGTCGCAGGATTATAAAGAATGTCTGTGACACCTTGTTCCCCATGAATTTGCTCAACTTGACTTTCTTTTGGGAAAACCGATTCCGTCACAGGTTCGTCAAGAATGTCTAAGAAAGATTTTTCATCATTGACGACGTTACCACTAAGTGTCTTATCAAGAACTTCAAATAACCTTTGCCAGATTGCGGTGCTTGTTTTGTCGGGAGGGAGACATGACATACATAACACACTACTGTGTTATCATTGGCCAACGTTGGTGAAAGTTTAGTATCTTAATTTTGTTGAATCTTCAGTGGCAAGTTTTGTTGTCATATCACTTTCATTTTTATGAACTGTCGTTGTTGTTTTCGTGATTATACCAAGATCATCAGACGTCACGTCTTTAGTATCCTTTACATCTTTAACAGCAGGTTCAGAACGCGTAAGTTCGCCTAATGAAGAAATAAACTTGAATAAAAGTAGCTGCATAATTCCTTTAAAGCAAGGTTGTCCAACGCAAAGTAAACAAATGAAATCTAAATAATTACGTCATTCTTATTTTCACCTTTTATACCGTCTGTCGAAGTCAATTCTTCAATTTGAGTTTTGGTCTTGTCATAAAAAGTTTGGAGCTCTTCGATTCGAGACTTTGCTTTATCTAACTTCTCCCTGAATCTTGACAATTCCTCTGTCGTTCCTTCTCGAATCTCTTCTAACTGTAAATCGTCGTCTGGTGCCTTCACTTCACCTATATATATCATTCAATGTCGCAAAAAAATGTTTGCAAAATCGCAGCGAAATGCACACAAGTGCTCAATCGCTCAGTCAATCAATTATGACAATTAACATTGTGAAATCACAAACTTTTTATAGGTCGCGCACAAACAAAGGATTGTGGGATATTGATTAGTAGCGAGTTCTTCTGTGACATCAATAATTTAATGTAAAGTAAAAACTTTATTTCAGTGTCCAGGTTATTTAACTTTTACAGCTAATTGGTGACACTATTTATCTAACAAAATAAAAATTTACAATATTTTTTGGGATTTGTTATGGCTGTATAGATTAAAGACATATGTACTCTATGTGATCACTGCGTGCACATCTCGCAGCAGTTGGAGTTGCTTTCCAGCAAACTCTCTATATCTATTTTACGGATCGCTTTTTTGAAGCTAATTAGACTGGGCAAGTTCTCAATACTATCACTTAGGTGTGTCCATAGCATAGGTCCGAAGTGCCATATCTAATAGTTAAATCAAGGTAAATTAAAATCGCTATTTCGTAGAGCATATATTGATGGTTTTCGGTTAAAAATGTCCATAAGACTCTTAAGACAGGTTCAAGTCGGTTTTTCACTTTATACGTGTAGATTACAATGTCTTGACAGTCTTGTAACTTCTGTGTTTCATATGAAGATGTTTTTGTTTTTGCTCCTGATATGATTGCTAAAATTTAAACTCTCATCAACATTTACTCCAAACAGTTCTAGTTGGTCCTTATTCTTGACAACCTGTCCATTCAGAGATGTATCCTGGTTCTGTTGACTTACGTTCAAATTTCTCGGATCTAGGGTTAGCGTCTGAAATTTATCTGGATTTGCTTGCAGATAGTCTTTTTCATACCAAGACATTGCTTGCTTTCCTTGTTCCACTAAACTGTCTTTTACCATTGCCAAATTTGACCCAGTTTTGTACATTTGGTGATCATCCACGTACATCGTTAGCTTTGATTTGGTTACCTGTTGAGCCATATCATTGTAAAAAAGGTTCCAGATCACTGGACCAAAAGAAGACCCTTGCGGACATCCTCTTTTCATATGTTTCCATTCACTTTCCTGATTTTAGCTCTATTCTTGCTGTTTTCAAATAGTAATCGCATAAGTTTTAGAGAGGATGATCCAAACCCCTACGCTTCAAATTTTGTTAAAGTTTAATAATGAGTGCAAGAGCAAATCGAGGCTTTGCTCATGTCTGTAGAAGGTTACATTCAGAATTTGAGGGACCGGAGGTTGCGGGACAGGGGCTGCTTCCTCGTACGCTTATGCCGTTTAAATCAACCAAATAGCAACTGTAGTTGAATAAAAGTATTTACAAGCTTAGAAACAAGCTGCTCTGAAATCACCTTCAAACTTTACGTTAACCAGGATTTAATCCAAGTTACCCAACCTCGTCCCCAGAGCATCATTGTTATGAAAGTCGTGAAACATGTGACAACCAACCTTTGCCAGAGTCTGTCCGCCATAGAGATAAAAAAAATATGAATCAAATAAGAATATTTATATTATAAAAATAATACAATCTCCATGCTGTCCACCACATGTCTCATGTTTCACCCAGGGTTGGTAGGTCCAGTGCATGCTTGGAGCCAAATAGCTATGCAAAAAGAGGCCAAAACCTACCAAAAGAGGCCAAACTACAATTTTTCTAACGCGGCCAAATAAATGCTAAAAAGCCCAAATTAATCGCAAACTCATTACTAATAGTTTTGGGTATTGACACTGTTCAGCTTTTCTTTTACTACCAGTGCGATGTCTAGTGTACTGCGTAGCACAGCTAATTTATTCCGTGAATACTAAATAATCCTCATATACTAAAAGTTCTTATGAATACTAAATGCCTTTAATATCACAATTAGTATACCTACATTATTATGACGATTAAACATTTAAAACCAAACTAAGATCGAAACATTTTCCAAGCATTACTTTGAAAAAAAAAGAGGCCAAAAAGTAGCCAAAAAGCCAAACTTTTTTTTTGAGGCCAAGCAAGAAAAAAAGAAGCCAAAATCGAGTTATTTGGCCTCTAATAGGCCAAACTACCAACCCTGGTTTCACCCACCACAAAGATGCCCTGGGTACGAGGTTGTTGGCCCCGCACAACAACCTTCCCTTCGTGAGGAAATCGTACTTGGGCTGAGCCCTAAATGGCCAATCAGAGATAGTAATACAAAATATTGACCAATCAACATGAGCCTACGTTTTCTGAGGGAGTCAGGGTGAGTGCATTGTTCGAACTTTGCTTACTAGGGTAGGGTAAGAGAAAATGGAAAGCCAAAATACGCAACAACAAAACGTGATTTGTAGTTTGTATTCATTGTTGGAGAGTGCAAAATTGTCAGATTACTATGAGAGATTTCTGGCTCAAGGTGGTGACGATATCGATCAATTGTGCGAAGCAACCGAACATGAATTTAAGGAAATTACAAAATTGGTCGGGATGCATACAAAACCATTGCATATTCGAAGACTACAGAAAGCTTTGCTTGAAATTTGGACTGAGAAACAGAAATCGGGAAAGAATAAACCCAGTTGTAGTACCCTTGGTCCTTCATGGATAGAAACATGGAAGAATGAGCGAAGTACCCAAACAAAAAGTAGTAATATAAGTCTAACAAAACCGACAACGACTATGATAAGAATAACCACGGGCAACTCTGCTGAAGAGGACGTTCAACCTAATTCACCAACACCAGCTAAAAGAGGAAGGCCATCAAAAAATCATAACAGAAGTATTAAAACTGATCTGTTTGAACTAAAACTACCAGCTATGGAAGCTATAATTGATTGGGAGAATCTAGATGATGAACGTAAGCAACTAATTCGTGAGCATTCTCGAATTTATGGCCGAGATTCAAAGAAGAGAAAATCTGTTGATTTGAACAGTCATGAACAAATCATAAATGAAGCTGCTGCTCAGCTGTGTTTAAGAGATCCCACACTTCTAGTTCGACGAGATGAACTTTTTACCCAATCAAGACGAGTTGTTCGGGACAGTGGGTTTTCTTTTGTCCATGGTCATTCTCGTTCAAAATTTGCGGGTGAGCCAGGTGGCGAGACGATGGTGAATAGAGGTACAATAAATACTGGGTGGTTTTTATATAGTATTCCAAGTCATGGGTGGGTATTAGCATTGGTGTGATTAGCACACAAGCAGTCAGCTTGTTCTACCTCTTAACGCTGTGAAACCAAATCTGGTGTACATTTGGTGTTTCACGTGAGTTGAGTTTCCTCAGTTGATATCTCCTGTTCTTTGAGGGTTTTACTCTAGTTTTCTTCCCTTACTCAACTTATATAGGTAGTATTAGCCTGCAGGAATTAGCACATGCTGTTATACTGACCCTGCCTTATACCAAAGCTTAATGAAATAAAAAAATGAAGAGTGAAATATATTTCTCATACAAATTCCCCCAATATTCCAAAACTATTTCAGGGCTTGGTTCAGCGCCTCTAAAATAATCCGGTATGCATTTTTTTCGAAACATGATAGCTTTACAACATTTTGATTCAATCATTTCAAATATTGTTTTTAATTATGGGTTTTGTGTGTAAGCCATTTTTTAAAGTTCCTTTCAGCAACACATCTACTACCCAAAAAAGCTAGAATTCTAAATAATTTTTAGGGGTGCGCTGGGGCTCAGTTCCAGCCCATTAGTTTCGGCCGGAACTTGGATTTTTGAGGGTTCTGGCCGGAACAGGCGAAAAATGCACGGCGGGAACCAAACTTTGTTGAGCCACTTGCTTGAACAACATGGTAAAAAACATTATTTTTATTATATTTAAAATATAGACTAAATTATACAACTAGCAACTAACAACTAACAACTGAAGTCCTGGTATATCGTCTTAAATCCTGGTATATCGTCTTAAATCCTCTCTCAAAGTTAACTAAGTATTTCATCAACAATGTAACGTAATCACAACATGTTTGCGTCCATTTATGGCACATTGTTTATAATCAATACTACGGTCTATACTACTTTGATGCACCGAGGTTTTATATGCACGTGAATCCCTCGCTCTCGGTAGTTTCTTGGCATAAAAAGTCAGTTCCGATTTCGGCCGGAACTTCCAATATCAGTTCCGGTGCACCCTTAATAATTTTAGTGCTAGCTATTTGCATTGGTTTTGAAAATATTTTTCAACTATAAACTTTTACTACACCCTGTACAGGTTAAAATCACTGAGTTAAAAGGTCCTAGTTTTTGCCCTGCTTTTTTTAATCAAGGATTTTCTGTTTCTCTTTCCTAAGACCAAAAAAGTCTGCCATTAACTAAGGTTAGAAAATATTTTAAAAATCATTTCAGGATTATTGTCAATAATATCTCAGCGAATGAAATAAAAGGAAAAACACATTTTAAAATTATAATTGCGGTAATATTAAAAAGTAGTAAGGTTCTACATGATTGTATTAAAAACAAGTAAAACAACAACCTGGACAGTGTATCCAGGGTCCACTCTTCATATGGCTCTACCAGTTTACTTTTTTCCAGGGGTTTTTTTACAAGGAAACGAGACAATTTAAATGTTGTGATTTCAACCCACAAAAGCATTTACAACCATCATTTCCTTGCTGAAAGACATTTTGATTGTGCACTTGTAGCTGGATTATAAATAAACCTGTAGCATTATGCAGGGTTGCCTGTATGTATTTTAAATTAAAATCAAATGAACATATTAATATGTTTTTTTGAAGGTTTGTACAAATCAGGAAATAGAACAGATCGACAAGACAAACTTGAAGAATTGCGTGTAAAAATACAGGAGCTGACATCCAGACAAGTCCTGTTGATTAAGAAAAGGCGAGAGTTGGAAAGTACAAAACAACCGGTAATTATTATATATTACGTGTGTCATGTTGAACAAATGAAAGCTGAACTGATTTCTTACTAATGTTTACCAGACTATAAATTTTGGACAGTTATTTTAATTACATTATTGCAGACAAATGATTTACAGCAAGAACTGGACAATGTGACAGGTCAACTGACCAAGTTAACAACTGAGCAGAAACACTTGCAGAAGAAGCAGCGTCGATCTGAAAGATATTACCATTCCAAGGAAGCTCAATTAAGAAGATCAACATCAAGTATGTACGGTGGCCCATAGAGGACACGCTTAATTTATAAAATTACTGCTGCAAGTCTAAAATATAGTCTTGCTAGAAGTTTAAATATCCCTGCTGCATATTTAAATATCATTGCTATATGTTTAATAAACTTTATTGCTGCGTGTTTATACACAGTTGCTGCATGTTTATACACAGTTGCTGCATGTTTATATGCAGTTGCTGCATGTTTATACACAGTTGCTGTATGTTTATACACAGTTGCTGCATGTTTATACACAGTTGCTGCATGTTTATACACACTTGCTGCATGTTTATATGCAGTTGCTGCGTGCAAGTTTAGACAGAGCGTGCTGCGTGCACAGCATAATACAGCGCATGCGCGAAAATAATTTAAAAATTAAAACAGCAGAAACTGGTAGGAGAATAAAAGGCGACTGCAAAGAAGCGAATTTATATTGAAGTAACTAGATATGTTTTGTTCAAACTGTGGTATTCAGTGTTCTGTTGATGCAAACTTTTGCCATTCTTGTGGAAGAAATCTGCAAGAAGAACGTGATAGTTTGTCACGCGGTGAAAACGAGAACGATTTAGGTAATATTATTGCAGACTATTTTCATCGAGGTTATCCATATGCGAATATCGTAGAGCTTTTGAAAAAACAAAGCATAGTTATGCATCTGCGAACTCTTAAGCGAAGGCTGGGAAACATGGGTTTGTCGAGGAGGGGAACTAAATGTTGACGAAGACATGGTCAGAAACATCGTAGCAGAAGAAATGATAGGCGCTGGGAGACTCGCGGGTTACAGAAATATATGGTACGCACTCCGCTTGCGACACCAAGTGCACGCACCCAGAAGTCTAGTTGCTCGTTTGGTAAAAGAATTGACAGGACAGAAGGTGTTGAAGAGAGACGCTCACGACGTTTGACCAGGCGTCGATACACTTCACTGGCCAAACTTCTGTTGGCATATTGATGGTAAGTTTATCAAATTAGCTATATATGTCCAGCCTTCTCACTAAAGGGCTGTTTGTATGATCCAGCTTGGTCGGGATCAAATGAAACATAAAATTGAAATATTCTTGAGGTATTGAAATATTCTTTTATTGATCAAGAGTAAAAGTGGGCTAACCATGGATAGTTAAAGAAATGGATAGGAAACTATTCGTCGTCGCGTTTGATGTTGTCAGCTTGCTGATGGCGTTTTAACCTAGTTGGAAATCATGACATCACAAAATCCTCAAAACCTGCACTAAAGAGTAGAAACTACAAAGAGAGAAATGTTCAGTCAAAAAATCGTAAGGCGATTCGCCGGTGATTCGTCGGCATTCGTCAGTGATTCGTCATGGGCGCAATGTTGTTAGCCAGTGCCCTAAACAGAAGTATTTCCCCCCGGTATTAGTACTCATTTTGAAATATTTCCGGGGGTGACTGCCTCTGTTTACAACATTGCGCCCATGACGAATCACTGACGAATGCCGACGAATCACCGGCGAATTGTCTTACGATTTTTTGACTGAACATTTCTCTCTTTGTAGTTTCTACTCTTTAGTGCAGGTTTTGAGGATTTTGTGATGTCATGATTTCCAACTAGGTTAAAACGCCATCAGCAAGCTGACAACATCAAACGCGACGACGAATAGTTTCCTATCCATTTCTTTAACTATCCATGGTTAGCCCACTTTTACTCTTGATCAATAAAGAATATTTCAATACCTCAAGAATATTTCAATTTTATGTTTCATTTGATCCCGACCAAGCTGGATCATACAAACAGCCCTTTAGTGAGAAGGCTGGACATATTTAGCTAATTTGATAAACTTACCATCAATATGCCAACAGAAGTTTGGCCAGTGAATTGTATCGACGCCTGGTCAAACGTCGTGAGCGTCTCTCTTCAACACCTTCTGGATCCAATTCTTTTACCAAACGAGCAACTAAACTTCTGGGTGCGTGCACTTGGTGTCGCAAGCGGAGTGCGTGCCATATACTTCTGTAACCCGCGAGTCTCCCAGCGCCTATCATTTCTTCTGCTACGATGTTTCTGACCATGTCTTCGTCAACATTTAGTTCCCCTCCTCAACAAACTCATGTTTCCCAGCCTTCGCTTAAGAGTTCGCAGATGCATAACTATGCTTTGTTTTTTCAAAAGCTCTACGATATTCGCATATGGATAACCTCGGTGAAAATAGTCTGCAATAATATTACCTAAATCGTTCTCGTTTTCACCGCGTGACAAACTATCACGTTCTTCTTGCAGATTTCTTCCACAAGAATGGCAAAAGTTTGCATCAACAGAACACTGAATACCGCAGTTTGAACAAAACATATCTAGTTACTTCAATATAAATTCGCTTCTTTGCAGTCGCCTTTTATTCTCCTACCAGTTTCTACTGTTTTAATTTTTAAATTATTTTCGCGCATGCGCTGTATTATGCTGTGCACACAGCACGCTCTGTTTAAACTTGCATGCAGCAACTGCATATAAACATGCAGCAACTGTGTATAAACATCAGCAACTGTGTATAAACATGCAGCAACTGTGTATAAACATCAGCAACTGTGTATAAACATGCAGCAACTGTGTATAAACATGCAGCAACTGTGTATAAACATGAAGCAACTTCATATAAACATGCAGCAACTGTGTATAAACATGCAGCAACTGTGTATAAACATGCAGCAACTGTGTATAAACATGCAGCAACTGTGTATAAACATCAGCAACTGTGTATAAACATGCAGCAACTGTGTATAAACATGCAGCAACTGTGTATAAACATGAAGCAGCTTCATATAAACATGCAGCAACTGTGTATAAACATGCAGCAACTGTGTATAAACATGCAGCAACTGCATATAAACATGCAGCAAATGCATATAAACAAGCAGCAACTGTGTATAAACATGCAGCAACTGTGTATAAACATGCAGCAACTGCATATAAACATGCAGCAACTGTGTATAAACATGCAGCAACTGCATATAAACATGCAGCAACTGTGCATAAACCCAGCAACTGCGTATAAACATGCAGCAACTGTGTATAAACATGCAGCAACTGTGTATAAACATGCAGCAACTGTGTATAAACATGCAGCAACTGCATATAAACATGCAGCAACTGTGTATAAACATGCAGCAACTGTGTATAAACATGTAGCAACTGCATATAAACATGCAGCAACTGTGTATATAAAACATGCAGCAACTGCATATAAACATACAGCAACTGTGTATAAACATGCAGCAACTGTGTATAAACACGCAGCAATAAAGTTTAAACATATAGCAATGATATTTAAATATGCAGCAGGGATATTTAAACTTCGAGCAAGACTATTTTAGACTTGCAACAGTAATTTTATAAATTGAGAGTGTCCCCTATGGGCCACCGTAAGTATGATAAAACTTATAATTTATGCATGCACTAACATCATATAGCCTAGTTTCCATTCAGAAATGTGTATATATTACATTATGTTTTTGTCCGACTAACCGACTGAGTTGAAGTCAAATAAATATTTCCTTGCATCCGTGACAATGCTTGATGTCCACTAGATAATTTTAACTGAATTTGTGCACACAAAATCGTCAAAATGCATATATTTTTCTTCTTGCGGAGCTTTCTTTTTATTCCATTTTTTTAATAACTGCAGTATTTTGAATTTCGTTTTTATATTGCAAACTCTGCAAAGAAGCAAGTTGAAAACTTCGTTTTACACTAAACCTGTGCCAGTCTGTTTCCCTGATTGCAAGGCTTATCTCAAAGAGCTGAAAGAACATTGGTATTGGCACAAAAACGAATCGCTGGCACTTACACGCTATAGCACTGTCATATTTGTCTTGTCTACCCTCGTCAGTAACATCTAAGCGAGTCTTTTCTTTGCCGGGCAATATTGTTGCGAAAAAACGGTGCGGCCTATTGCCAGGAATTATTAATAAACTTTCCTTCATTAAGTTTAATAATAATAAAAAGTTTTAACCACACATATAGTATGAAATGTTCATCAGTTCATGTAAAGAATGCAAAGTGTTAATAAATAAAAGAAAAAGATAGTGTTTCCACTTTGAAATGTAAAAAATCCCATTACATTTTGAATTTTCACAAATTTGCCGGAGCCGGAGTTTTTTTGGCCGGAGGCGGAGGTGAAAAACCCGGAGTTTGCACAGCACTAACATAGGGGGGACATGCTGCACTGCTCAGTTATTTATTTATTTATTTATTAAAACTTTATTTAAACACGTTTACCCAGTCAACCTAAGCTGATTTCCACGGGGGACGTGTGCAAAATATCTTTACATAACTATATGTTTAAGGCTGCAACTACTGTTTAAGGCTGGCTCACATGGGAAGACATGTCGCATGTGATTCTGATTTTGACGTATGTCATTGAGTAAATTTGTGCAAAGACACAGAGCATACAGAGGTTCAACTTCTCATAGCTTAGCCAGTGCGATAAGAAGAGGCCTTCTTTAATAGCAATGAGAATTTTCAGGTGGGGGGGGGGGAGAATGCCTCTTTTTAGGGCACTGGCTAAGCCAGGGGTACGCATAATTAATTAACCTTTGTATGCATACATATATGCCAAGTGTAGTTACAATTATTGTCTAGGAAGATTTATTAACACGATGTTTTGCATATGAGTTACATTTTAGGGTGGGATTACTTTTTAGGGGAATCTTCTACTAGGTTTTACACCGCTTTTAATATGCTTCAATTTGTTTTGAACTCCCTATGGTATTTTTAAAAATTTTTAATAGATGATAATAATGAGAGTGCTGAAACGCAAGTTGGAATGCAGGAAGAAATGCCAGCAGGAAATGTTCCTGAAGGAGGGCAGCATTCAGTTGTTGTTACAGAAATTTTGCAGCCCGCAGGTAAGGAATATGATTGTTATAGTTAGCTGTTTGCTCTTACAGTAACAGCCGCGGGTGCACTCGCTAGTGAAGCGAGTACTCATTCTAACTTGTCATGCGCAATTACTGCCTTTTATTGGTAAACTGCAAGACGTGCGAGTCTAAAAGACAGAAATTTCTTGGACAATGTAAACAAATTTGATCAAGGTCCACATTAATCCATACTTTCATAGCCATCAAAAATAGAACATTTCCTTCGAGGTCGCAGAAAAAATTCCTCGTGAACTGCGAGTCAATTGTTCAAGCTGCTTTTTAAGACATGTGAATTGTGAAACTTTGACCCCCCCCCCCCCCCTTCCCCCCACCACCACCATCATCCTCTAGACACTGCGTTAAGTTGTGAATCAGAGGTTGTGAACGATTAGCGGTCTAGAAACCCGAAAATACCTGGACATTATATAAAGTAGTTCTCGGTCTTCGCTGAATCATGTATTTTTATGCCTCTAATATTGTAGGAAAAATACCGTTTAATAATCTAGATGATGTTAGATGTCATAAAGTAACTTTAAATAGCACCTACTCTGGTTATTATCAGGGTGAAGTAAGTTAAACCCCACACAAATTTAATATTTTCCTAATTTTAGGTGATTCAAGCGCCCAACAAGTTCAAGGTCCATCAGAAGATCATAATAATGGCCGAACGTTGTTTGCCATAATTCCACAACAACAGCTTGGCGATGGAGCAACGTTGGATCAGAACACCATTAATACACAAGGTTTGTTGTTTGAAGGAAACTAACGTTACGCCTTCGTGCTTCAGATAAACATTATGTTTAATATAGAATCAAAAGTACGTAAGAGAACCGGAGTCAGTTGTTTTGTCAGGTTAGCGCTAACCCTGGCTTAACGTAAACCCAGTCAATGTTTTAGCTTCTGCATTTCTGCAGGTCGTTTGTTCAAAAGCTTTAGGAACTGAGCTACTATTAATCAAGACAGGATTTGTGAAGAAATATTTCCAAGTTTAAAAACAAGCTGCTGCGAAATTTCCTTCAAATTTTAAAGTGCTTATGACACGAAAATTTTTGTGGGTAGCCGCGCATGCGTAGCTACCCACTATGTGAGAACCGTAAAATGTACAATCGTCTGTGGGTTCGTGTCCGCAGTACTGATCCAGTACTAGACTGGATACTCAAAAGTGAAGCAAATTACAATATATGCGAAAATCACTTCCGGCCACCAGGTAGCGATAGAATGCATGGCGAACGTGAACGAAGGTGAATTTTGCCGAATTTGAGATACTTTACGATATTATACCAAGTTGATCGCTCCACTGCTGTCTAAAAAATGTTACATTAATGCTTTTGAAACGCCAACTATCCGGATTGTCCTAAAACATCGTCATTTTTGTTTGTTCAAAGTTGTTCATGAAATACAATGCATGGCGAACAACGTGAAGCAAGGTGAATTTTGCCAAATTTGAGACATTTTACGAAGTTATACCGAGCTGATGGCCTTACTTTTGTCTAAAAGATCACAACAAAACTAAACTGAGATATCACTGATTTCCAGGTAAGTGTTGACATTATACTTTGATATGATATTTCACAAATAGTATGACCCCGCTGGCCATATTTTAGTGAGCTTGCTTAAAGAACTGTTAATTCTATATAGTCCTTGTGTATTTCTAAATTTATTGGTAAATCCTGACGGTCATTCTGGAAATGATCCTGCCAGTATTTATACGGTGACCACGAGAACACTTCTAACCATGGAGAATGGCATTCATCAAAAAACATGAATGGCACTAATGTCAAGTTTATGGACATCTTCAAATTTTTGACATTTATGCTAATCTACAAGCGTAAAATTAAATTGGTTCACAGAAAGTTAAAACAGTGTGCAACCTCAGCATCACTTTCATTGGAGAGGATCAGAAAAGCCGATCAAAGCTTATCTTCGTTGTACCCATCCTACGCATTGAGAACTTTGAGAAAGTCATGGACTATTTATATACTCATCAATTGAAAAAAATAAAGTGAAGAAAAACATCTATACATTTGGCATTTATGTTTTTGTCAATATATCTGATAATGTGAAAGTGCCACGAAATGACGAATATCTTGACTTTTCTTAACTTTGCCGAACCTAGATCTTTGGACTATCTTTCAAATTCAAACTTCACGAAAATTGTCTACGGAGACTTCGACCTTGATGTGTACCGCCCTGGAACAAGAACGCTTCTTGTGTTAAGGGTTGTTCGTATTATCTATATTTTGTTCTGTGAATTCTTGTCTTTCGTATACATACAGGTCAAGGTTTTGTACACTGTATGCGAAATTGTATTTGACACATTAACTACCTCACAACTTCTTGGATATGTTTATGCTTATTTAAAAAAAATGTATGTTATACTCGTTTACTTAAAGTGTAATGTTTTGCATGTGATTAAATGTTTATTTCCCGTAAACTGTGCCAATTTACTTAATTTCAATAACTTTAGCTTTTGAAATAGCCATTATCAAACACTGCTGCAGGCTACCCACATGTACGTAGCGCGTACCTATTTTTATTGCATAATGTAAAAGAATATTTAAAACTGTAATACAAGTTCTTTTATACTTTTGCGCTGCAACGCTTTGTTGATGGGATTTTTCAGTTTCAAGTTTTTGTTTTTTTCCGTTTATTACGTCATATTACGTCACACGTTTGCATAATGAATTGTTGTTGAATGCAGTTAGCCATGTCTCAATGAACAAAATTCTTGAAATCTTGAAATGATATATGCGCAGACGCAGTCATGCCGTTTATTTTCCTAATAGCCTCTTTCTGATAAGTCATTGTGCAAATTGTGACGTAATAAACCCGTTTATTAAAAAAAAACTTTAAATTGAATTATTATTTATTGAAAATATTTTAGGAGTTTTGATTGGTTAAGAGCTAAAGGTGAAATCTCCGCTTGGTAGTTGCCCAAATTTGGGGTTGAAAATAAATATACGACATTATGACTCATTTCGTCGTATATTGAAAACAAGTATACGACATTATGACTCATTTCGTCGTATATTGAAAACAAATATACGACATTATGACTCATTTCGTCGTATATTGAAAACAAATATACGACATTATGACTCATTTTGTCGTGTATTGACTGACCTTGTAATCTGACAATTGTTTTAAGAATATTTTTTCGTAGTCTGATTGGCTTATTAAAGTTTCCGAACAATTTCATGCTGTTCCATTATCAGCAGCTTGTGTCTTCTTACTTACAAAGCAAGCGTTTAAACTGAGTTAAAATATTTTTAAGAAATAATAAAACAATTATTGAATTCGGTTCTCGCAGGATATGAGGAATTATTAAGACCTCGGTTTGTGTTATCTGCCCATAACACAAACCTCTGCCTTAATAATTCCTCGTATCCTACTCGACCTCATTCAATAATTGTTTAATATCTCATCAACAAAACGTTACAGCGCAAAAGTATAAAAGAACTTGTATCACAGTGTTAAATATTCTTTCATACCATGCAATAAAAATTTTCGTTTGATGGGCACTTAAGTTAAATAAATATATTACGCCACCATTGACAATTTTGCCCACAATTAGGTTCTTACTTCAGATATTGTATATAAACCAGTCACTGGTTTTGCGGTGTGAAGTGCAACATTAGAAAATAGTTTGCTTGTTTTTTGAAGTTAGTTGTATCTTGGTTCATTTTAGCGCTCCAGAATATCCTAAACCAGATTGGTTTGCCATCCAATCAGATCGCATCTCAGCAACTTATCTCTCAAATGATAGCGACAACCACAACAGAGCAAGCGACACAAGAACAACCGCAATTTGTTACACAACAACCGGATATGACTGTTGTGGAACAGCTTGCAACATCCAGCACACCCGCTCAGTTGATTAATGCAGTATCAAGTACGTCACATGCCGTTGTCTCGTCATTACATGATACATCATTGCAGGACGAGTATGTTGAACCAGCAAATTATCAAGTGTGAAACATGAGTTAAGTACATATGAATCTTGATCAATATAGTCATATGGCCAAAAAACTGGGCATTTAAAAGCATATTAATTAAAGCCTCGGCTACACACGTGAATTTTTCCCGTGGTTTATTCAAATCGTCAACAAACTGTGGGCCATACAAACAAAACAAATATTTCTGACGAGTAGACTAATGATCATCAATTATCGTCAAGTGATAATCATTTTGTTCTATGTTAGTTCTCCTTGGTATTAAGAAATTTTACTTCTTTTTTTTGTACATGAGGCAAATATCAGCATGATTTAGCATTGTAAATGACACTGATTTTTCGTTACTGTAAAGATCCAATAGTGACTTATCATCTCAGCCAACATTTACATCACAAAGGATACGTATATCTGGGCAGGTAATTTTTTTAAGTCAATTTCTCAATGCTAGAAAAATTGGAGATGGAATATAATAATTATCGCTTGACTTTATTACGTCTGATCGATTGGCCAGATACTAGCGGTTCATTGTTCCGTGTTCTTCATTGGAGTACAGGGAATAAACAGTAAGGTCACACAGCAATGCGAAATGTCCCCCATATTTTTATGCAGTTTACTGGCCAGAATAAAGGGCGAAACAGCCAGTTTCTATTGGCTAGAAAAGACAAGTGACTGGCCAGAACCTGCATAATGAACATGCGACGTCGCGGGGACACAAACTTCAAAGGCTCCGACTCGAGTGGCTCTTCTGTTTATTTTCTATTCTGTGACGGCAGATAACTTTGTGGACTCGTCGAGAAATATTCAAGTTGTTGAAATGATCGCGATCAACTTTGACCATTTCAGTTCCAGACTATCGGGTTGCGCGTTCACAGGTTGCTACGCGAAATATTTTCAACATGTGTTGACGGTTTCAAAAAGTGCGGAGCGAAACCTCGCCCCAATTGCCGCGGCAATTTTATTTTCCGTAGACAGTCAGACCCCTTCAAGATGGTCGGACCACTCATTGATCTCGTTTCCAAGCTTAAGTATCTTGTGAAACTTAGATTTTGCTTTCTAAAATTTTAAATATGGGGTCCGACCGTATACGGAATAGAAATAAGCGTTGCCGCAGCTAAATGTGCTGTAAATTGTATGTGGAGTTGACACAGACCAGCAAACTGTAGCTATATGTGATTATGTGTAAACTTTGTAAGCGTAGCAGATACTTCTGACTACGTGTAAAAAAAAAGTTCAGGCATCCTACAAGTATATTTTAAAGACAAAAAAGTTATAGAATACAAGATAGGTGTGCTGTAAGTGCAAGTAGTGGTAGTAGATTTGAAAGAAACGATTAAATTGTTGCTGTCTTCAATCGTAGTCAATCCAGATATGGTCTGGAAACCCGGCGAACTTCAAACCGTTTAAAATAAGCTACGATTTTATGTTGAGTTGGTGTCGCCGTGCACAAGTCTTGCCTACTGTCTTGCCTACTGTCAAATTTTGCCTACTAATATATCAACAGCACGGTTGAGTGCTTCAGCTAGGTAACGGTATTGGACGTGCAAATCAGCATAAACACGAACAGAAACATAGAACAAAAGACGTTGGCCGAGTCTCCAGAGCATATCTAGACTGACTTTGCTTCAATAGTTCAATGTTTCCACTTTTAGTCGTTAAAAAGCTTTTTCTAGTATAGTATTCAATAAAAAAAGAACCAAGTTTCTAAAATAATATATTGTGTCATATCCAAAATTTGTCCAATAAATGACGTGTCTGAGTTCCGTGTTGAGCCGTACGTTAGGAACTCGCAAACAATTTTCGCTCATATGTTGTTAGCTCATATGTGTGCATATTTATATACGTGCCTACACGTAAACATTTATTAGTGTCTACTCTAAACATTAGTTTCAAAAATTCTCACTCGTTTACACTGACTAAATCCCTTCAAGAGATTTCTGGATGTCTGGGAAATCCACGAAGAAATTCTGCAAATTGAAAAATGAACTCACATTTAATAATTGGGCTTAAAAACAAAAGCATTGGCGAGGTAAGGCTCAAACACACCCTAAAATAGTTTAGCTAAAGAACCTCGGTGTTGGTATCCTGGTCATACAAGTTCTTTCCACACATGTATGCATATGTACTAGGCACTTAATATATATAGGAATGAGTTTTACAAAGCTCGGATAGCCCTATCTACTGGATTGTGATTTAAAACCCATAGAATTCGATATACGCGTCTGCCATTGATACACCAACAGGCAAAAACTTACATCTCTAAAAGAAAAATACATCCGTCACCGCAAAACGAGAAAGAACTTACCATACTGAAATTAGGAAAATTACATAGTTTGCTGTAAAGTGAGGAAAATATGGCCTTGCAAAATTTGCCGATTTTGTATAATGTTTGTATTACGTGCAGAAATTGTTGCGATTTTCGGCTGAAAAATGGTAACAATTTCCACGCGTAATACAGTTATTTACAAAATCGGAAAAGGTTATATTTCCTACACACTAAATTTTGCAATTAATTACTGAATTTCATTATGTTCTTTCTATGAATTTCCTTTTTTACGCTTAGATAAAAATTAGTCTGATATGCATATTAATTGTCTATTAATGGTGGATAGTATTATTCGGTACAACCTACAAGCGATCCCAGGTGCCTTTGTTGCATTTTAAGGTATATACAGATTCAATAACAGTGTTACCAGAAACAGTGCATGGGGTAATAATCTAAAATACTAAAATAAGGCTGAATAGGGAACAAGCCTACTTTCTAGAAGAGTCTATTTGTCGCACACATACTGTTTGAGTTCATAAGAGAAAAGGTGTTGGGTACATTGCATTGACAACCCTTCTGAGAAACGAGAATGAAATCATTCATACTCAGTAGTGGTATAGGGTAAAAAGATAGACCATTATTAATAATGCCTGTACAAAGCAGTCCGATAACCTTATGCGCGTTTTTCTGTTAAATTTCCTCACTTTGCTTTCAGAACTTTTGCAGGGCAAATATTAAGCCTCGTTCACACTTGCCCTAAGAATCAGGAATTTGTGAATAAATGACTCATAAACCATTAAGATGAATATGAGATTTTAGTGTAAATTTCCAGGTGACTGCTGATACCTGGAAATTTATACTAAAACAATTAGTCGCGTCAGGCTCGGTGAGTACAAGCCTATATTCAAGCCTATGCTAGGCTTGTAATCACCTCGCCTTCGGCGACTAATTGTTAAATATACTTACAGCATTCACTCAATCGTATCATCCGGAAGAGGCTATTCTCGATACTTGCAAGTGTGAACGAGGATTTAGAATACTTTATGAAGAGAGGAAGGTGTCAGGTGACGGGGTGGTCTAGAAATAAAGTTGTTATTACAAGTAGCAAAAATGTGAAAGTGAATTCTTATGTCACCTTGAATAGCTCAGTGCACTGATGTATACTACTCGTACAGCACATCTCGCGGATTGAATGCATGCTAAGTTGTGGACCACCAATGTCTAAATGATAGAATAGAAAACAAATTTTAAATTTAAATAAATATGCCTCCTAAGAAAAGGCAAAAAATACCGTAATATCTATTGAGCTATTGGCAGTTCATCAAAAATCGTTTTCTTTAATTTTCCTCTATCTAACTTTCGCCTACAGACAGTCAACAGTTCCTTTTTATAGAATATAGGAAACATGAGAAATTCAGGGAATTCACATATAAAGTCTGCAGAGGAGAGATCATAGCCCGAAAGGAGATTGAATTGACGAGAAAGGGACGATTCCTTACCTACTGTGCTGATCCCGAGTTTCGCTGACAAAATAGGTCCAATAGTAGAACCACATGGGCTGTCATTTCTGACGGCAAATTCCTATAGAAAAAAGATTAGCAAATTTGTTTCCCGTACTATGCACTAGTTTCCTGCATGAACCAGGTAAGGTGGCTCGGTCGTAGGTTTGCGATAGACCATATACGACGTCAAGAGGTATGGGGAATTTCTGACTCGTGGGGCGTACTTGCATCTGATCACGTGTCGAGGCTCTTCCACTCATCGCAAAAACTCGCAAGCTCGCTGCGAGTGCTTACCATTGATCTGTATAATACTGGATCACGCATACAGTGACATCCATTGAAGTCAGAATTTGGAGTACCAAGATGGCGGACAATCAACATTTTCAATAGATAAATAAACTTCCTTATTTTAAGGAAATTTACGGAAATTGAAAACGCTGCTTAATAAAAGCTTACTCTTACACCCGCAAAGAACACTGGACCTGGAGTACCAATATGGCGGCGATGACTTCAAAATTTAATTTTGAATGCGTGATCCAGTATTATACAGATCAATGGTGCTTACTATCATAAAATAAACTATCAAGCATTGTAATTGGATGAAACTCCTCGCAGCAACCTTGCATTTATGATAAGTGGAAAAAAGGCAATAAAATAAAAGATTCTTTAGTTTTAATTTTACTACTTTTAATTTTACTACAACTTTTGTCGCATAGTATATTGTATTTCCCACCATCACTGGTAACATGTCAAACTGCCGTTAAAGTCGCGGTCTCTAATTCTACCTGCAGGGGAATTCCATGTTTTTCGGCCACCATTCGTATCACGCTCGCTGTCACTGCTGTTGTCGCATATTTTTGGTACGCATTGTACTTTATCACTGGACCCTAAGAAATAATTTAAAATATAACATACCAAGGAGGTTCCTTTACTATTTTCAGATATTCTTACAGTATATATTCTTACTTTATGTAAAGCTGGTCGCAAGTTTGCTTCATGTTTTTCGCTGAAATAAAAAATATATTTATTAGCAAATACTGTTCTATACTCGTATCTATCTTGGGGTTTGATTCGATTCGACATGCACTATGCTTGTGATCATTACTTTCCTTAAAATTGTTTGCAATTAACGAATGTTTTCCTACAAAGTGACTGCTTTTATTAGTTCCAATCCATGCACTTAGAGGGTTCTGAAGAAGGGAAGGGTCCTACTCCCATTTCTCAGTCCCAATGACTGTCTTGTTAAAATCTTAACCGGTCCATTCCCATTTTCTATTGTTGTTTTGCTGACGAATGGACAATTTGCATGTTAGACTAACTTTCAGTCTAGCCAAGACAAACAAAATCTTTTACCACAGTTAAAAAGAGCAACGTAAAATTAGTAGAATTGCCAAGTTTGGTGGCGAAATTTTGTAAAGCATGGAAAATATGGCGTCGCAAAGTTTGCAAGTTTGTATGCATTTGTATTACGCGAGGAAAAAGTTACCACTTTTCAGCTAAAATTGTATCAAAAGTGGTAACTTTTTAACTATAGTAAAAGATTTTGTTCGTCTTGCCTAGATTGGAAGTTAGTCTTACATGAAAATCGTCTATTAAACTCCCATTGCATAGAATCCTATCTTTCCGACAAAAAATGATGCAACTACCAACTCCAATTTTACCCCTTTAGTTTCACATAGACTAAACAGAAAGCTCAAAATAGGTAATGTCACAGCGAGCGAAAAAGCCCAATGAAACAGCTTCTAGCAAGTAAAGGGGGACAGAGGGGCGGGAACCAGGGAGAATAAGGGGGAAGTGACGGGAAGCAGGGGGTGAAACGGAGCGGGACGCGGAAGTCGTGAGAGGAGGGGGGGGGGGAGATGGAAAAAGGATGAGGAACGTTCAGTTTTTAAATGAATTTTAGTCACTTTTTAAGCAAACTCTCAAAATCAGAACCAAAGAACACTGAATATTCATCATTTCAACTGGAATTAAACTTTATCGTCAGTCAAAAGATTCATCAGAGAAATTTTAGCCCTTTTTAAATTAAAGTCTAAAAATGACATTCGAGTTACATCCGTCATGAGCATAATAAGATAGGACAGCTTAATATAGCAACATAGTAAAGTTAGTAAAAAGAAGGAGAAGTAGGAGACAATTCACGAAAAGGTACGGGAGGCACAAGAAGAGGAACTGGAGGCGGGAGATGTTGACTCCCTGCCCCCTCCTAGCACGAGAGATGTCATACTTCCCTCGCTTTTCAAGGATACAAGATCTGTATATATTAGTCGTGTTCAGGACCCGTGACTGCAGGGTTTGCCTGATAATTTTAATCAATTTCCAGACATAAGTTTGGAAATCCAGAATATAGATCTTAGGCGAACGTAAATCAGCCGTAAATTCTACATTTTCAAATTTCAAAACTTAACTCTGACACAACAAAGAGCAATGACGTAAAATATAATTGCACACACAAATAAATATTTATTCTTATGATTTTTAGATTCATACACACTCACACATTATATGAACACGATAAATTGTTGAGTCATCTCATTAAACAGACGATATAATCAATTATTGACCTATTTAATTATTAACAACATTACTAATTACGTTACTAGAGCCTTGTTTATCAAATCTATAACGTATCCTAAAAATGAAAGTATATATGGAATTTTAGTATAATTTCTTTTAGTAAATAATAGTTTTTAAGCATTTTGATTGGTTGCCTGACCAGTAAATATGAGGCATATGCTAGTTAATATTTTTTCAAAATGGCCGCCAATGAAAGTTGTTTTGATGTTTTATACTGTATTAACAAATGGAGAAAAATTACATCTATACAAAGACAAAGAATATAAACAAACTTTGATGTTAAACTATAGGGTAATAGGTTGTCTGCACATAATTTATTAAATACTTTTTTCACCATTTAAAAATAACAAATAACTATAGTCTTCACTTCCAAAGTAAACTGTGTTCATAAAAGAAGTGCATTTTATACATGTTTTACTAAAGAAATTATACTAAAACTAGGAGTTACTATCGCAAGGAAAGTGCTGCCCCCAAACTTGAAACAAATGGAAATTCTCATGTTGGAAAGAAGTGCATTTTATACATGTTTTACTAAAGAAATTATACTAAAACAATTATTTGCCTGAGGCTCAGTGATTGAGGTTACTATTCACCTCGACTTCGTCTCTTAATTATCATATTCTTGCATGTGTCTTCTATATAAACTAATTTCATATTAGACAAATACCCTTTCTTGAACAAAAAGTCTACTTCAGTATATAGTAGCCTATATCAATTGTCACGAGGTATAAGCGTGTTATAAAAGTACTGAACATGATCACTTGGCTGTGTCGAGACTCTATGTCGGTCATCCCAGATAAACCCACTTGTACTGGTTTTAAAGACATATTTCACATGTTTCTCATCAATTCAGTATCATTTGTTGAGCGCACTGAACTAAGAGCACCAGGGCACTGGCTTTTCCGAGTTGTGCATGTGCAAAACCTGAAATGCTGGAGGACGTATACTATAATTTTTGCCTCGATAGAAAGCACTACTTACTACTTTCTTTGTGTTTCATTTGAACAACGTAGGGCACTATCTCATGCCCTTCTCTTTAGTCCTTGCACGGTACACTGATCATGTTTACAGCGTAGGTCTATTTTCGCAGTCGTAATAAAGCTTTCTGGAACAACTTAAAGAACGCCACTTTAAAATGACGACAGCGAAACACGTAAAGGAACGGATCAACGCATGAATTTATAAATTGTAGCGAAAGAACCCATGCATAAACTCTTTCTGATACCTCAGTATATTTCGGTTCCTTGTTCAAGGAAAATCTAAAATCGTAACAGAGGATTGGCAAATACGTGAGAACGTAGAAGACCACAAGAAAGAACGTATTTATCGTGCTTTTCCACACAGCAATACCAATCATAAAAGTCTTAGCATTATCTGATATATTCGACATTCCTGTAACTGCTCGTATTTTCTGCCTTTGTTTTCTGGCAGCCACGTATATCATAATATATAAAACCAAAACTACAACCACACTGACAATCATATAAACACGAAGTGCAAACTCCGAACTTTCGGGGGAGTCTTTCTGCAAGGACGTAAAGAATGCCGCCGAGAAGGATACAGGCATAATCCACGACATGAAAATTGCTTGGAATGCTCTGCGCTTCGTCACAAGTGTTCCATAACGCAATGGAAAGGAAACTCCAACAAATCTGTCAATAGTAATGACCAAGATAGCATTTCCATTTGAGAAAACATGAAATAAACACACCGCATGGTAGTAGAATCTATGCGTCTCATCGAGGCTTGTCAGAAGTAGATTATGAATATGAAACGGGAGAAAAACCACACAGGTTAATAGATCAGAAACAGCCAGATTGAGAATCAACAGATTTGAAGGAATTTCATTCAGTCGTCGAGTGAAAGCAATGGTAACAATACTGATAACATTTCCAATACAGCCCAGGACACTTTGTGCCAATGATATGAGCACCAGGAAAGTCAATTCAACTGGTCGAAAATCTTGTCTTATAATCTTATCCTCTAACGTTTCATCATTTGTCATTTTGCATCAACTGCTTTGATCCTAAACTGGTTTGACTCGAGAGCAAGGTCTGTAAAGCCAACTGGTTGACAATCAAACACATGAAAACTGACATGGAATATTTAATATCTTTTTTTTTCTGCCTTGAATAAGTAAATAGAAAACAGGCAGCTTAAGTAAATATTGCTTCACGTTGCACAGAAATATGAATTAACTGCATGATCAAATTAAAGTTTGGGCAAAGACTCATAAAGACAGCCGGTTCACCTGTTAAACGCTTACTCGTTGACAAACTGGACGGAATTTCATTTAAATTTTTATTAAAGATAATATGAGGCAAAATAAATTATAAAAATTAGTTATTATTTTAGCAATTGATTGACATGCTTACTTTATTGCTTTCTGAGTGTATTCGTGTATATATATATATATATATATATATATATATATATATATATATATATATATATATATATATATATATATATATATATATATATATATATATATATATATATATATATATATATATGTATGTATGTATGTATGTATATATATGTATGTATGTATATATATATATGTATGTATATATATATATATATATATATATATATATATATATATATATATATATATATATATATATATATATATATATATATATATATATATATATATATATATATATATATATATATATATATATATATATATACACATATATATATCTTGTAATCTTGAAAACGTGGAGAACGCATATCATAAATGATATTACTGATATAATACATGCAGGTACAGAGATAATTTGATAGGAGATTATATGTTCTTATTGCCATGGTATATATAACATTAATTCAAACTTTTCATACATCGATAAATTTTCAATCAATTCAAATTTTCAGCTTTCAATCGATAAATCATTTCCTGCTCATTTTCCGTAACAGTTTGGAATACGCATGTTTAACAAAGCAGTTTCCCGCCTACAAAATTTGCATGACGTATTAAACTTGTTTTATTATTTATAAAGTACACTGCTTTATCTGGATTTCGTACATTGATAAAGCGGATAATCTCACGCACATGTGAGATTATTTATAATAATTTCACAAGCGAAAATCATCGCCTTTTAACCAATTACTAATCCACGCTTACAGATAAATAATAGTGATTATACGATGTTTAACGGAGGACGAGGTATGCGGCTGTTAAGAAAAAATTTTTTTCGAGAAACGTGTGCAAGCTTTCGTTGTCAACAACATCATCCGAGAACGTCAACTTTCGAAGACAGCTCATAGATATTTTGTATTGGTAGGAAAGACTGCAATTCATGTCAACCGTATCAACTACTTTTGAGACGCTAAGTAGTATATTATACCCAAAATGATAACAAATGCATCCATCTTTTTCATTCCGGATCTAATTTTTATTGTTAGTAATAAAATGGTTAGTAATGGCACCCAGTTGTATGCATCTACGCTTAGCGACTAGCAAAATAAAGGGAGGGAGGGAGGGAGGGAGGGAGCAGTTATATCGCACGAAAATTTGCACGTCTTCTATGCAGACTGAAAACTGTACTTCGGAGCAATTTTAAATCAAGCATCACAGAGATCGTGAGTCACTATAATTCATTTTTATGTATCACATGACAGATTTGATTCGTATAGAATAAGCTGCTTAGTGACATGCACATATACCATACATCCAATGTACCCAAGCAATCAGGATGCATGAACAACGAGATGATTGGCGAAGTGTAAAAGCAATGTCCAAAAGGCGAAGTCCGTATCTGTTCTAGCTGGAATTCTAGTATGCGCGCCAGCTTTCGAAATAGACCAGCTTGTCATCAGCATAATTTGTGTGACAAAGCTGGAGGCGTAGGATCAAAACCCACACGGGTGAACACAATCGTTCAGTGTACGCCCCCTAGGTTGCACCCGCAATGCGTAGGAGCTTGCGGGATCAGCATACGCTTGTCACAAGAAATCATGAGCTATATCTTTGAAGCTTTGAGAATTGACAATGCAGGGGAGGGGGGAATTTTCTTCCAGCGAGCAAATACTGGCAAGAAAAACATCTTGCGAACATGGAGTTCATGCTAAACTATAGCTACTGAAAAAATTTGTCCAAATTTTAAACATAATGCTATACTAGTACGAAATATCAGGAATTTAGGACTGGAATCAAAGAACGGAACATTCGTGCCAGAAGCATAAATTGATAACTCTCTCATAGAATATGTATATGTGCGACATGTCTTTCTGCCATATTAACTCAGTGAACTCTATAAATACTGGAACGCTAACTCCAGATAAAAACCCTACGTTCGGGTGAAGCCAAGATGGCGGCAACAACTACAAATGTCATAAACAGTCTTAGTACTATTTTCCCGAGGTATATGCTATTTTTAAAAAAGACTGTATCGCAAACTTGGTTATAAGTTCATAAACCATAAAATTACCTCTTAAATCAAAATAAAAACATCAAATATCGGTACATTACCAGAAGAATGGTGTCAACCGCGCCGAGAGAAACAATAGAAAAGGATTGACCTTGATAACCTATTGATAACCAATTTGGCTTCAAAGATGGCGGCCAAGTTATCGTTCCAGTCTAATTTAGAGCTCACTGTTTTAACCTACAATTTCCTGCGAAGGCTTTCGAAGGCTCATAAACTTCAGTTCTGCAAGCGCCGCTCGCGGGCTCGTCTATTATTTCCATCCATGTCACAATGTCTGGTTTTATAATTGCATTCGAAGTTATATATTTAGTAAAACGCCGACTTGCAAAATGGAATTAGAAAAGGGGTCGCTGTATATAAATGAATGTAAACTGCATCAGGCTATGACGTTGCCAGCAAGATAATATTAACTAAATAAATGACATATGACCTTGTAAGAAAGATCGTGTCAGGAAAGTAAATGAACATTAAAAATGTATTGAGCATGACAGAACATTGATGACTGTCAATACATTGAGAGAAACTTGCTTGCTTGCATAAATGGTGTTTGTTTATTTTTCATGCAAGTGTCACGACTCAGAGTAGTACGGTGGCCCACAAAGGTCACGGCAAATTAACCACATTTAAGGCACAATCGCGCCAATTTAGAGCATGACAATGCTATATTACAGGCCATCAACGACAAACCCGCAGCATTATAACGCGGCAAGACCACGCTAATTCCCACCGCAGCACCACGCTAATTCATCGTAGCAAAAAAGATGGCGCATAATACAAAAGTATACAAAATTAACAAACTTCACAGGGCTATATTTCCCACATTTTACAATATTTTGCAACCAAACTTCACCACTTCACTAAACTCAGGATGCTCTTTCCAGTTGTGCTAATGAATATTCCTAATTCAAAGTTTTTCTAAAAGAGGAATGGTCCACGTAGTCCCGCTATGCAAATTTCAAGTTATATAATTATATTATTCATAAGTTTCTTGTACGTTTGCATGGTGAATACCATATACTTGTTAAGCTTTGTGGAAACACCACGTAAATTTATTATTGCAGAGCTTTCGATCTGTAAGCTCGGATCTTCATCAGTGCTATAATAATATATTATTATTAGCACTGATGAAGATCCGAGCTCACGGATCGACAGCTCTAAAATAATAAATTTACGTGGTGTTTCCACAAAGCTTAACAAGTATATTATTCATTTCTTTAGAAATTATTGTTTTTACAATCAACGAACATGAAAATATTTGCATTACGGGACTGAATCATAACATATGACGATGACGCCAGCAGGTACGTCATGTGTTGCTCCAAACATGGAAGAATGTAAAAAAAAACTTACGAATAATTGGGATGACATGCGTGAGCCTGATCTGCGCTGACAAGGAAGGAGCTGGCTAAACTTCTTTCAAAAGTCGTCTTTTCGTCGTCTAAAATAAAATGAAAACATAACTATACAGTTCTGTCGAAAACACGTCTTGTTCTTTTGTCAAAAATGGAACATATTTACACATCTAAGACCAGAACTGTACAGAAATTTTATTCCTGGGGAACGCATATAGAACAGGAAATAATAGAAACGTGTAAGATAAGTTCCTTGCATGCTTGCATGGTGAACTGAAATATCAGTTTCATTTTGTGGAAACACCATGTAAATTTTTATCGCAAAGCTTTCGATCCGTAAGCTCAGATCTTCATCAGTGCTAATAATCATCAATCTTCACGTGGTGTTTCCACAAAATTAAACTGATCGATATGTGTAAGCTTGGGAAGATTTAGTGCAAACTGGAAAGATACGAAAGGGAAAAGAAAACCGAAAAGAGTTAGTATAGTACACGTAACCGTGTATCAAATGCGTAAGACGTTAAGAAAGCAACAAAAGTTGCGTTAAGAAAAACAGATTTTGGCGGTTATCACTTTGTTGTTCGGTTTAAACTACTATCGTATGCTCAGTCAGCTCGAGATGGTTATGTTAATCAATTTAATAAAGGTATCTAGATTACACCGCGCAAAACAAGACGCTTACTATGGCGTTCACTCCGCCGTCGAGACGAAAATGGACATTTGGTGCATTACGATCATTTCTTGTACTGCTCAGGAGACGTAAAAATCGTTGATTAGCCCCTAAAGGGCTATGACATTCAATAGCGTAAATGCCCCAGTGAGTTAATGCAGTGTAGAAATTTAAGTGGAACATAGCGGAAAATGACGAAAGCACGCTCTCAAAACTTCACCGCGATTCAACACTCATATGAGAATCTTTGCACGCAGAATCTTCTTGCCGGCTGCCGGCTAGATGTTGTGGCACACATGTTAAAATGCGTGTATTGTTCACATTTCCCGTTGGAAATCGAGTTTAAACGCCGTATTTAGATTCGCTCACACAGCTTGTCCATACGCCCTACGGGCAGGCGCAGTAATAACTAGAATGATAACTGTGTATAAAAAAGAACATCAACACAACATGCTATGAATAAAAACAATGTAACATACTGCTTGGTGGAGAAAGTCGTCTTAACACCAACTCTGTCCAGTTAGAATATGCGCCTTGAGCACTTCGAGAACCAATCTAATGACAATTATTGATACCAGTCATTTATTTGATATCGGCCATAGATATGATTTATTCTGTTCATACAGTATCCTATAGTTTATATAAGTGTTCGTCACGTAACGGTTGGGCGCCCTCCAAATATATCCAGATTTTTTTCCTTTTAGGTGAAAACGATAAGAGTATCAGTGATAACTCATTGTGTGCCAAGAATCCAACACAAGCAAATAATGCAAGGTGGACTATACTTGTGTCTTATTCTACCATGTGATAAATATATGTAAAACTGTAACAGCCGTACCAACAGACGCGTGCCCAAAATTACTGATCAATTCATCGCCAAAGTTTATGAATTTTTAGGTAGTTCTGTAAAAATTTCACAATTTCCTGTTACAGCCGTGGTAATTGAAGTGTTCCAAAAATATAGCATCAATTCATCTGCTCACTACAACAAATTGATTTGACAGTTGGTGGAACTGTTTACAAACTTCAAAAATCTGACCATCTCTGGTCACTTCCTGCTTCGTTGTGATTGGCCGCTTGTGCCAAAGCCAATGGTGATTGGAGCATTCAACAGGAAGTTGATCAATTATTTAGGAAATTGTAAAATTTTCAAATGTTTTATCAAATGAATTCGTTCATGTTGGCAAATGAATTGATACAATATTTTAGGAACACTTCAATTGCCACGGCTGTAACGAGCCAATCAAAACCAACTTTCAGAAAAATCTTTTAAAGTGATTGGCTCAGGAAGTTGCGAACTTTCTGAGACGCGTCTCAAACATATAACGGAATTTATCAAATAAATTCCTAAATTAAACATTGGAACGAATTAATTGATCAATAATTTTTAGAACGCTTCTATAGACCTTATGCATAAATCGTGATTCAGACCGTGTATCCAAGGAAATAGGAAATTATGCATTGTTATTGGTCACTGTTTGCAAGGAGTGCCCAATAACAAGGCGTAAATTCCCGTTTCCTAGGATACACGGTCCCATTCCGCTTCCCGCTTCAAACACTGACCTCTTCATTGTCATAAAGAACTGCCATGCGGACATTGGTGTCGGTAGTTAACGATGAGTCAAGAGAAGCGATTAAACCCTAAAGACAATAAATGAAAATAAGCTGGATGCATCGATAGAAAACATCAAGGCGGGAGGGGGCATAGTGAACAGCCAAATCTCAGATGATTCATAAAACGAATAACATGATTTATTGTTTTAACCCTTTATTTAAACCCTATAAAATGACGTGAGTTGTTTTTGTGAATGGTCGAATCTATAACATATGGTTGATCAATTCTTTTACAAAAACCTAATCAGGATTTTTGTTCAAGCATAAAGATCAATATGACGCTTCATTACAAAACTGTTGTTTCGCCTTTAGTAGGGCAATGCTAGACATTGCACGGTGTGTGCAGGTTAATACTATATCGATAGGCAATTTAGTGAATTAAGAAACATAAAATTATTTGGTAGCCAATTTTGTAGATCTCGCCTTCGTGTCGCGATGTGTGTGCATTACAATCATACGTCATATTTTGACCTAACTAAATCAAATGGTGGATCAATGACTTGGCTATGGCTTTTCAACCATACTTTTCCTAAATCCAAGAAAGATATACATTTTTTAATAACTTTATAGCGGTAGGACTTTCCAAGTTCCAACAGAGAATATGTAAACTTTCTTGATGGTATATGCCAGAATACGAAGTCGCTGAATTTAGTCCTAAATATAATATTAAGAAAAACATCTTACCTGAACAGAAGCATAAGCGTTAACAAGATTATCTAATCTTGGTGAGAAGATGAACTCTGACAACACTCCACCCAAAGTCTACAGAAAAAAAATGCATGGGCATGCATGTTTCACGATTCAACTCAATTTCTTCTTAAACTTGTACAAATACCGTCACAATATTTAACTGAAAAAAACTTTTAAAAGTCGTTGGTAACTCCCCACTTTTAACGAAATGAGGGTCGCCAACAGCCTATAACAATAAGCTTTGTGAGTGGTTCGTTATAACAGTGAAAGACAAATGAATAAACTTTGTGAAACTCATTAATAATTCAAAAACACAAAAGAATTATGAGCGTGAATGTATTACCGCGATAAAGAATTGTGTTTACTTTCACAAAATTTAACTTTCAATTGATTTTCTAGCATTATAGCTATAAGATGCATTTGTTCTAGCATTATATAAGATGCCGGAGTTTGTTCACCTCCGGCAAAACTCCGGCAGCACTTATTTGTGCTGCAAACTTCTATCACAGATCAACGAAAAAACTAGCTTCATCGACGAAAAAGTAAATACAGCCTAATACGGCTTGCCACAAACATACAAATTATAATTATGGTATTTTATGTTATTTTTGTAACTGTGACGTCCGCAAGATGGTAAAGCGCTTGAAAATTTTATCTGAAAATTTCATCAAACGCTGCTACGCTATGCTTGCAATTGTCAACATGAAAGATCGAATACGTGTTTTTAAGAATAACTGAAACATTACTATTAACTGTATGTTTTTCCAGAAGAGAAAATGCGTCTCGTTTTGCAAATACAATACCGTGCATCATGCATATCACAAAATGTTAATGCGAACATAGGCGGCCCAATTCAGTGTGTAGTTTCATATAGAGATCAGTACGCACACTTCATACATTATATTATATAAATATCCTAAGGCTGGCAACTCTTTTACAGTAATAAACTGACACATGTTAGACTTTCGCTTCAAACAAAAAAATTAACACAATTTACTGCAAAAAAACTACATACAAATGATCTTGGATATCTCTTCTACATTTCTAGATAGTTTTTAGACCAAAACAAGCTTCCAAAATACGTAAATTTGTTCAATAAAAAGTGTATTTGATCGAAATTTTCCGTGTAGATAGGCGGGATGCAAAGTGCCCTACAAACGTCATCTTCGGAAATGACTTCGGCTGAGCTGCTATTGGCTGATGAGCACTCGGAAACGCCGAAGAAAAGACGAATTCAATAGCAGCCAATAGGAACTTAGACTTGCTCAGCCGAAGTCATTTCCGAAGATGACGTTTGTAGGGCACTTTGCATCCCGCCTATCTACACGGAAAATTTCGATCAAATACACTTTTTATTGAACAAATTTACGTATTTTGGAATCTTGTTTTTGTCTAAAAACTATCTAGAAATGTAGAAGAGATATCCAAGATCATTTGTATGTAGTTTTTTTGCAGTAAATTGTGTTAATTTTTTTGTTTGAAGCGAAAGTCTAACATGTGTCAGTTTATTACTGTAAAAGAGTTGCCAGCCTTAGGATATTTATATAATATAATGTATGAAGTGTGCGTACTGATCTCTATATGAAACTACACACTGAATTGGGCCGCCTATGATGCGAAGAATGCGAAGTGTTAAATAAAAAAACAAAGATGGTGTTTCCACTTTAAACTGTAAAAATTTCCAATTTTGACAAATTTGCACACAAGCTTAAAATTTTCTGCCGGAGCCGGAGTTTTTTTGCCGGTACCGGAGTTTTTTTTGCCGGAGCCGGAGGTGAAAAACCGGAGTTTGCACAGCTCTATCGTGATTTGTTTATGACCTTACTAATTATTCATGAATTTTACAAATGCTGATACAATACGGCCGCTCATGTTGCACATGTATAATATATAGAAATTGTTTTTGTAAAGAACGATCACATACAACGATTTTAGGTTGATATTTACACCAAAAATGGCCATATTTACTCCACGGCAAAAAATATCTTAGGAAAATATTTCCACATGCTTTAGTCGAAGGGTGAGGCCGTGTTCAAATTAACATATCGCTCTTATCTAAATTATCTTTGTATTAATCTTAATTGTGCATGTCGAATACAACAAAGTCGATCAAGAATCCTCTGTCATTAATCAATAGTGCATGGTGTACTTACAGCAGGCTGTGTATCAGCAAGGCAGAGTTCAAAGTCCACAATATCCTCTGGTTTACATGATATTTGTTCGCATAACAATTCAACAAGAAGTGGCTGGTGAGCATTCGCCTGGAATCAAATCCAATAAATACACAATAAAGTCAGAACCTTCCACTTGATAGGGCAATACATCTTAATTTCTAACATACTCTGCATTGACTACTTTCACTTTTCTTTTCATCGCTAGATGTTTCATTTTGACGTTGTAACTGTTCAGCCACCTGCGTAGCCAAGACTGGCATTCTGAAAACCAAACACAATCACATTTAGTGAGATCCTAAAAATCCAAGATAAGGCAAAAAGATAAACTTAAAATGAGTGCAACATACGTGTGATTCTCCAAATTAGGAGAAAATTTATCATTGATGTCTCTTTGTAAATGTATGGCTAAATGTGAAACACGTAGTATCGGCTTCTTCACTTGAACCAATTGATGTTTTAAATTGCCATTTTTCTAAAATCACAAAAAGAAAAGCCTTCTCAGCGCTGGTAAGTAAATATTCACGAATGTTTCGAAGTGTTCGAAGTACAAATTTGGAAAATATTTTTAAAAAAAATCTAAAGCTTTTTAAGGGTGTAAGAGCAGGCAAGCAAGCGAGCAAAGCAAGTCCAATCTTATCCAATTTCCACTCTAATCTAATTGAAGTATCAATTTCTCCTTCTAAATTGACAATTTTCTCTTCCACAAAAATACCTTGATTATGACACGTCCAGCTACAGTCAAATCTCGATCAAACCACGTGTTCCAAATACCACCTCCATAACATTCAACTCCAACTTGTATGTAACCATGTTTGTTGGTCCTGGAGCTCGGCTTTACCTAAATTTTGAATTGCCCATCGTGAGGTACTACACAGTTCTAACATTTTCAGCTAATTTTCTCTTGTTGAAATCTTTTTACGCTGATGTACTGTAAGATTCCTTGAGAGGTCACATTCATATACTCATATACTCGCGTTCACAGACCATAAATACAATCGATTTCATAAAAAAATGCGCAGAACATGCACGAATATATTATAACAGCGGAACAAAAAGGAATTCCTATCTTGGCTAAGGCTGCGCCCCGTGCGCAAAGCATACTACCCAAACTGAAGACATTCTTTGTCATAAGAAAAATAGTAATCAAGAACACATGCTAGGCTATACTACCAACACCCTAACCATCTGACAGAAATATTTAATTTAATTTCTAACTCCATAGCAACACATTTTATACGATATGACAAAAATTCTTTATCTCAGACAATTTGCAATAGAAATGTCCACATGTGTGGATGCCCTTTGATACCTGCATGCCCTCCCCTTCCTGCCTAATCCTAACAGGGTGCTGTATTTCTTTCTTTCAAATGGCTTTCAGGCTTGTTAGAAATTTCAGACGGGCCTTGTGTGGCAATATAGGGCAAATAATTATGAGTGACTGTTTACCTTAAGGCATGGACTGTCAGTATGAGCACCTACAATACTAAATCCATTTCCAGGAATATATTTACCACCAACAGCAAATGCGATGATACTTGACTGGTTCTTTGTGACAAAATACTAAGAATAATGAAAGCTAACAATCTTAGATCATAAAATGTTTTGACCAGTGCTTAAAAAATTATTTAGTCGTGTAGCTGTTGATTAGAAAAATTGCAAAAGAAATATTTCCAGTCTTGCAATAAACAATTAAGCAAAAGGGGCTTTTGTCATATTATAAATTTTTAAAAAGACAGTCACATTCACCTTTCCTCCTGGTGTGATATCCCAAGGAGATTTTTCCAGCAATTCCGTAAAGTTTTGAGCATTAAGAAGTTTTCTGCACTCTTCGACAGCTGTTTTTAAAATAAATGAAAATTTTTTAACTCATCATCATTTCTGCTAGATTAGACTAATAACAATTGAAAGTAGAACATGGCATTCAGTCTTGTTCACAATGATCATGAATGAAATGAATGATACAAGATTAATATTAATGTCACTAGAAGGCCATACCACCTGCAGTGACTCACCATTGACCCATATCCTACTACTTGCGATTTGTGATGTCCATGTACCGTTATTGTGACCCGTTACTGGTGACACATAACTCATGTCCTGTGCCCTATGACCCTTAAAATGTGCTCTGTGACACGTTTTTGAGCCCGGGCCACTGTACATGGAGATATGTACAGCTGCACATGGCAAAAAAACAGATCCTGTTGAAAACAGGATGCAACAACGTTGTTGGGGCAAAATTGTTCCTGGTTGTCCACAATATTGTTCAGCATTGTTACACCTGATTGTGGGTTGATTCAGTTAAACCCAATTGGTTAAACATATGCAACAAAATTAACAGTTTCCTTGCAAAAGAATAAAGGGGGGGGGGGGTTGGTTACAAGAAAAACGGTGTGGTAGATGAGCACAAAAAGAAATTAGTTACTTTACCATGAAATGGAGATGGCGAATTGTTAACAAACTTTATGAATGCTTCTGCCGCTTCTTTATGTATCTGTTGAATCAAATTTATTGCAATGACAATATCAGGGTTGGAAAGTGTTGTAAGAGGTTATTGCTTAACAAATGAATAAAGCTCAGAAAATTTTCAAGAACCAAAAGAGTTTTATTCTGAGAACCAAAAATGCAACTGATCAGTATGACTAGTGCCAGTACTGGACATTCCACATATAAGAAGTGTGTGCGTGTGTGTGTGTGTGGGGGGGGGGGGGGGAGCAAATTACCTTGTCAGTAAAAATAGTTTTTATTGAGGTGAATAATGGGAGTATGTTCATGCCTTGTATTGGTGTAATTTAATTATTTGTTCTTCTTTGGTCATTTTTAATCCTGTCATAGATGGTGTGTATCGTGCTTATGGTCTATTTAATATCTGTTCTCAGCTGTATTTCAGTGTTAGTATTTGCATGTTATTCATCATTCCTGGACAATATATTCCATGCCTTCCATTATTTTGTATCTTTTATTTGCACTTCTGCTTGTGTGACAAGTTTCCATCGTGCATTTTGTGGGTGTTAAATTGTGAAAAAATGAAAATGAAAAAAAAACAAGGTGCTTGCAAAAAACCAGACCCAGTGCACAACTTAAGATCATTTCGGCGTGAGGTTTACATGGAATGCAACCTGGGCTTAAGCACATAAAGTAACAATTTTGTTGGGCTTACATGGTTTACTACTTTAATATAGGGGTTGTGCGAAAGCAGAAAGAACGAGGCAAACACATATAAAATAAATAAATAACAAGCCTATTTTGTTCTTAACATACAGTCAGATCATGCAGCCAGTAGCCACGTAATCATAGTGTTCTATCATTGCACCGCTTTGCAACTATCTATAAAATATATGTCTGTTTGGGACAGTCCACGTGCCTGGCCTACAATCAAGTAATCAACAATATATCTTATATAAAATGTAAACAATTATATTTGTGCAAATTATAAATGAATACCTTGCTCATGACGTCCAAATCTTTCGTAGATAAAGTAGCACTTTCTATAAAACTGCACAAATATAAAATGAAACTGAAACTTGCTAAAGACTGAAAGTTACTACGTAATCACGAACCGTGGACAGTGGACAGCAGTGTGACCAGATTTTTTTACAGGCAATTACCTCATCCGGCACATAAAATTACTACATTGGGCAAAAAATTACCACGGTGTTTCTTACCAGCGGATCAGTTAATTAATCTCTCCACCCTTTTAATAAATAATTAGCTTTTGTCGTTTTGAGTACTTTTGCATTCTTTTGCATGCAATGTTCGCGCCAAAATTGCAAAACTGCGCCGATAAAGCTGACTGCTGACGGGTCGAATGCCTTCGGAATAGTCCGTAAGTACACTCGTAAGTACGACTTCCGATCCGCATGACCAATTGAATAAATTATTTTTTGCCAAAAAAGCGAAAACTAGACAGCAAGTGATTTGAAGTTTTATGATTTTAACTATTTTTAGATTAATTACCACAATTTACTTAAAATTTTTAAAAAATTACCGTAGTAATTACCACAAATTTTAAATTACCACAATTATCATAAAAATGACGAAAACTACCACGGTAGTAATGAAATTACCACATCTGGTCACACTGGTGGACAGTCAGTCAGTGGTGGAACCATAGAGCTCAGTAGGTGAAACAAGTGAAATGGGGAATCTGCGGAACCTCATACCAAATCAGGACTCGGGATGATCCGTTTATTCACAGATTGATCGCCTGTCATGCATCCCTAAAAAATAGTACTAAATGAAATCGAAGGGTGATAGCGAGAAAACTCGCTAAAATATTTTACTTCAAGTACAATTTCCTTTTAATATTTTAGAAAAATTGTGTGGGAAGTAACGTAAAACAGTCATATGAATCCCAAGATTACCTGCATTACCCCTGATTACCCGCAAAACCCTAAATAATTATGATCTATAGTGTAAACAATGTCTAAAACAGATTGGTCTAGCTTTATATTTCATCTTTTAATTTACTGGGTTTTACTCAAAAGTTGTGTTTAGGCAAGTTAAACTGTGTTGCTGTGCCCAGTGTCATCTTGTAGTGATTAAGGTAAAATAATTAGAAATTCTTAATTTCTATTATTAATTTATCCACACACTGAACTGATAAGTCACAATTATGTTACACTCACGACCATTGCGACGGCAATATACAGGCAGTGTGTCACTGAAAACCACCGATCATTGCATAAAAAGGTCGCTTTTACCGAAATCTATGCCAAACGTTCCTACCACCACCATACCTGAGTTAACAGTCTTTGAAAACAAACAATTATTGCTTGAACTCAGCAATGTACTGTCTGTGAATGAATGTGCCGAAATAATGAAGAATGTTGATGAGTGTAGATTGGAAGATGTGAGTGAAAAGTATCGATTTGGCCAGCAAAGGAATAGTTCACGATTGTTGGTACTGGATAATTCTTTGTCAGAAAACCTTTGGGGAAGAATACACAGGCTGTTATTTAATGAAATTATTGACAAACAAGTTTCAATCCAGCCGCTGGGGTTTAATGTGACAAAAGGAGTTTGGGATCTACATGGCTTGAATGAAGCAATAAGAATCAACAAATATTCTGGAGAAACAAAAGGCTACTTTGGGCCGCACAAAGATGCTCAATTCTGTCCAAATGGTGATGAACGTTCAGTTATGACTTTGCTCATCTACCTTAATGACAATTTTGAGGATGGTGAGACCTGCTTTTATTTTCCAAAAAAATCATTGCTAAATGAAAAAGGGTTAACAATAAAAGAGGAAATTAGCTTACATGGTGGATTAGAGAATGGGTACAAATGCATTAAAATTGTACCAAAAGTTGGTCATGCAGTCTTAAGTAGTCAGAGCATCTTACATGAAGCTTTGCCAGTCAGGAATGGTACGAAGTACATTCTAAAGACAGATGTTGTTGTGCGACGTAGCTCAAAGGAATTTGGATTTGCCGTGGAGAACTGGGAGACGAAAGATTACATGACTTGTTTGAATTACTTCAGAAATGCACAACAACAAGAATTACATGGAAATTTTGATGTTGCAAGTGATCTTTATGAGAAAGCACTGTCAATCCGTTATTGTTATCCTAGTTGCATCAATCATTTGCCTGAAGCTGATGTCAATACAAGTGGTTACAATAGATTTCCTCTTGAGATTTGGTTACATATTTTCAAATTTCTCTCAGGATATGATGCACAAAACCTTGTGTATGCATACCCTGAGTTGAATCCAATTCTGGCAACTTGGGAAGAGACTCGGAGAAATGCTGTCCCCAAGTTATCTGATGCACCATATATTCCAAAGGTCAGATTTCAGAAAGGAGTGGTCACTTCATTTGTATTTTCAAATGCACAATTTTTCAATGAAAACAAGGAAGAATGTTGCCGTGTGGCTGCTATGTATTCCTTCTTTCTTCTTGGTCATGCACCACAAGATGATGTCTACACAGTGAAATATAATCCTGATACTCAAGATGTTTGTACTGTTGCCTTGGAAACACTTCTTACCGATGTGTATTATGGTCAGAGATGCTATGGATCTGTATACAATGTTCGACAACAAGATCAAAATACAAGAAATCCTAAGAAAGATTTTGAAGGAAGTGTTGATAGGAACTACATGCTGGTTAAACATGGAACAGAATTTACAGGAGTTGAACTTCCTGGTAGCTTTTCAACCAAGAGCACAGTGTATGTGACATCAAGTGGTTCTGAGAGTGATGATAATGATGGCATGGATTGTGATAGCGATGAAGATCATGATGATGATGATTATGATGGTGATTTTGAGTCAGGACAAGCAGTCGAGACAATGGCAAAAGGAGTTAATCATGATAATATGTTACCATTTTATTGTAATGTTGGTGAAGAGATTCCCATGCATCATTTGCTTCAATGCATGCTGTTGTCTGCAAACAATGAGAATGAAATTGCATGTCTGCCTAAGAATTGTATAAAAAATCAACTTTTGGGTGCTAACTTTATGTATATGACTAGTGCTCCTAAATATTTTGAAGCCTTGAATGAACCTGTAAATGGACCATCAGCTGCACTTGTATCAAGGCTTATCTCACCATTGAGTTTTGATGAGAATGAAATATGTATTTGTCCCTTGGGTCAAGATGAGGAGTCCTTGAATAAACTGGATGCACAGTGCTCAAGTGAATATTTCAATCATCTTGTATTTGATTTTCAACAATCACAACTGAAAGTAGAATTTATTGATGAAAAGAAACTTAAATCTCGTGAATCTGATTTGTATGAGAAAGCCATTTTGCGTGATATGGATAATTTTGGCTGTACAGGGGACTTGATTCGAACAGAAGTCAATATTAAACCTATTTTATCATCTGATGCATCTTTTAACCACGCTGCATGCCAATGTGGACATCCACGTTTCAAGTTACAGAAGTACTACAACCTATTGAAATATCAGCATCTCACCTCAGTTGGACTGTATGCAAAGGAAAAAGATGGGGAAATGATTGTCTGGACCATCTATAACGGAGTTGTTGCTCTCTAACTTCTTAACATGTTCAGTCTACCCGTACTGCTACTGTTTGTTAGGTAAATACTTAGTTTTGCAAGGATTCTTGTTAAGTTTTGGTAAATATTGCATAGAAACAGTGATACATTGTTCTATGTCATTGTGATAAACAATTATGTCTGGCGAACTGCTATAAGCGACTTTTACACTGCCACTGGACAAAGAAATTAAGTAACTGTATATTACAAAGAAATGTCATAGTTTGGATTTGAACAGTTGAACCTGGAACTGCCTATATGACGCACGTAATAACTCTTGATCTGTCGAAGATCGGTGAAAACCTGCCATTCAAAAAAGAATTTTATCTAGCATTAAGCAAAAGTACTGTTTAATATAGGTGGCAACGACGTCAAAGACTCTAACCCGACCGTCTGCCGTGTCTCAATGGACAATTTGCATGTTAGACTAACTTTCAGTCTAGCCAAGACAAACAAAATCTTTTACCACAGTTAAAAAGAGCATCCTAAAATTAGTAGAATTGCCAAGTTTGGTGGCGAAATGTTGTAAAGCATGGAAAATATGGCCTCGCAAAGTTTGCAAATTTGTATACATTTGTATTAAGCGAGGAAAAAGTTACCACTTTTCAGCTAAAATTGTATCAAAAGTGGTAACTTTTTCCTCGCGTAATACAAATGTATACAAATTTGCAAAATTTGCGAGGCCATATTTTCCATGTTTTACAACATTTCGCCACCAAACTTGGCAATTCTACTAATTTTAGGATACTCTTTTTAACTATAGTAAAAGATTTTGTTCGTCTTGCCTAGATTGAAAGTTAGTCTAACATGCAAATCGTCTATTAGCGTCGACGATGCTGTCAGAATTTTAACCTGGGAATACAAATTTCTGTTGGGGTCTACTAATTGTTTTATTTTATTGAGGAATTTCACTTTCTCCTATTTTGATCTTGTTTTGTTTGGTAAATTGTCAGTATTAGTAAAATTGTAAATGTGATTCTTTGCTTCTGTAACTATTTACATCAGAGGATATGTATATCCAGGCAGGTAATTTTTTAAATACAATTTCTCAGTACTAGAAAAAAATGGAGATAAAAGAAAATGATTATCACTTCATATGTAGTTGATTCAATAAAGCTTGTCCTTCGAAAAGCGTAAACTGTAAACTATGAGCGCGCGAGGAATCACTGGTCATTGCTTATTTTCACATCTAAACTCGGAATTGTTTCTTTGATACAGCATCGAATTTACCCACTAGAAAGGCAATGGACCTTTCCGGTAATTCCGTCACAGCTAACACTGTTTTCAACCCCCTTAAGTGGATTTTAAGTTTATTTCTCACAGGACATCCTTCGTCAACACATGCATGAAAAAGAATTTTGGATTTTGAGCAATAAATGTGGAAATACGCTTAAACACGAACCGAGGTGCCATGACCCTCAGCCTCGTTTTCAATTTCAAGCTTATTTCCATGTTTAATAGTCAAAATCCGAAATTCTTTTTTATGCATGTGCTGACAGAGGATGTTCTGGGCCTCTGACTATAGCCTGTGAGAAACAAACTTAAATCCACTACATTTAAATGATGTATTATAATAACTTTAGCGAGCATTGTGACGTATTTTGCGGGCTAAAATAAACAAATCAGCGGGCTAAAATACATTTTAGCCCGCTTACGTAATAGCCAATGTATAAATAGTCGGAAGCCATTTAAGTGTAGTTGTTTTTTTGAAAAACAAAGTTAAAGTTAAACGTTAAGAGGCCTTTAAAGTTATTATAATAGTAATAGAGTTGATGTTCTTGGGCATAAATATGTTTTTTTCTGAGTCGGGCCAAAAACATATTTATGCCCGCGAACGTCAACTCTGTTGTTATATTTTAAATGTAGACGAGGAATATAATGCTGTTTAGCGTTAAGCATTAGGTGGTCAAGGAGCACGATCTCTGCTTAATTGCATCTTTTGCGTTTGCCCGAAACAGGCTTGGACAAACTGTCAAACAGGCGCTCCATCTCTGTTTTTCTCTTTTTCCCCTGTGTTTCTTCTACTTTTTTGTCATCATCTTTTTCCTCTTTATCTTTTTCACCTTTATCTTCTTTTTTCCCTATTTCCTCCTTTCGCTTTCTGTTTCGCGAAGCGCCTCAATGTACGATGTTTTGTATTGAAATAGATTGTTTTGGTACTTATAATCTAAAATAAAACGGAAAAATGAGAAATTTAAAACTTCAATACCCGGGGGGTTCTGTCTTTTACGGCAATTTAAATATGCCTTGCGCACAAAACTTAAATGCTTAAAAGTAATTTTGACTAGGTAGATGGAAAACTTGTCGGGTGTTGTATTGCTGTACAAAATTTCAGAAAATTTGCTCGTGTCTAAGCCGTTCAAAACGTCGCGCGAACTTCCATATTTTTAGCAAAATTAGCTTTATGCATGTTTAATTTATGTATTTACTTAATTTGAATACAACTCCCAAGGGACATTTAATTAAAATTGGAGCATTTCTTCAGAAAAGCGATTCTTATTGAGAAAAATATACCTTCGCACGACGTTTTGAATGGCTTAAACTCAATCAAATTTCTTGAAATTTTGAACAGCAATAAAACACCTTACATATTTTTTACCTACCAACTCAAAATTACTTTTAAGCCTTTAAATTTTGTGCGCAAGCCATTTTTAATGTGTTCCAATATACGAACACCTCTGGGTTTGAAACATTTAAATTTCAGAATATTTTCATTTATTCTACACCGTAAGTACCCAAACAATGTATATTAATAAAAAACTTCATACTCCAAGCCGCTTCGCGAGTTTGAGAGCTGTTTAAAAATTGTCTAATTTTTTTTTATACACCCTGTATATATCTATATATATATATATGTATGTATATACCCTACACCATGATTTTACCCAGAGCAAATAATGGTATGCAATTGGTTTACTCTATTGTGTCCTTTTCCATAGCATTGTTCGATTAATGTTATTCTAATGCATGCAAAAACTTTAAAGCAGTTTTTCTCAAATTGCCGAAAACCACCAATCGCCATTATTGCATGCGCAATATCTCAAGAAGTATGTAAGCTATTGACTTCAAACGTTCACTGTGTGTTCTGTGTTACATTCTCTTGGAGATGAACCAGGATCATAAAAATATTTGCAATAGCATGCAAGTTATGATTGTCAGTATAGTCATCTCGAATTCTCGATAATATCTAGTTTCAATATTTTGTCCGCAAAAAATCTATTTTTGCCTCAATCACCATAGTTCTGGTTCATCTCCAAGAGCATGTGATATACTATTAAAATAAAGTTATTTTAGATTTTTATCATTCATAGTTGTTGAGATATCATGTTTACAAATATATGGATTTTTCACCATAAGGGAGTAATTAACATGGTAACCATGGCAATGGTAACTTTGAAAAACTTATTTTTATGTTTGTGGTACCATGTCCTAACACCTGACCAAAGGTGAACTGCATAGCATTAAAACACACAAATTTTTTTTTTTAGTATTGGACCCCCTTAAGTACGCCAATGTGAAATAGTATGGTATTATTTTAATATTTATCTCTGATTGACAAGTATTTGGTCTTTAATGTTAGACTAGGTATTTTGCCAATCAGAATGATTCGGTCACTTTTCGACCTATTGATAATTCGAATATTTCTTATTATATACCACAAACAGTAAGTAAAGAAAATGGCATACTGCGCTTCCCAGTTGAGTTTGGATCGCCTAAAGTTTTGCCGTTAAGTTTCAAAAGAATGTTTGTGACGTCATCTGATAATGTTGTCAGGCGCCGTCAACGCGTTGTCAAGGGAATGGTTCCATTGTAGTTTTTAAATAGTTTTATTACGCAAGGTGTTAATATTGCATACATTTTGATCAAAGTTTGCCCGTTTAGATGTGTAAAATATTTTTGTAGTATGTGACAACTGTATAAAGAGCGGTAGGCGCGGCGTTATAGAGTTACGGAATGGAAAAAGTAAGTAAGAAGGGAAGGACTTACATAAAAGGGAGAGCCCTTCAACCCGACTTACGAAATCTTATCATTGACGATTTATTGAAGGGAGGTAGTGATTCAGAAACTTCATACTTTCCTGGTGAATTTAAGAGAGTTGCTGATAAATTTAAAGTTAGCGATTCGACTATAAAAAACATTTGGGTTTCATTCTGTCTTAACGACTTAAAACTTATTGAAACCTTAGTTCGTGCAAATCCAAGTATGTCGCACGAAGAATTACTGTGCGAGCTCAGAAAATATGGTGATATTTTTGGTGGGACATCAAAGTCAACATTGTCGAGAGCCATTCATCGTCGAATGCTTTCATCGAAAGAATATACTCGAAAAAAAATTACTACCCTTGCAAATGAACGATTTACTGAAGTTAACATGATATATACGCAGTTATTTATAAATTATCTTAATGGAAAAGACCCCGCTCAGCTGCTTTTTTTCGACGAAGCTGGCTTAAAATTGCCTACAGCGTGCAATCGCTCACACGGATATGCTGAAAAAGGACAAAGATGCATTGAAATTAGGCGTTATCACCAAGACCCTTCCATAACAATAAATGTTTTAGCTGGACTAGATGGGGTCAAATACGCAAATATTGTAAACGGTCCTTCAGCTACTCTTGACTTCTTGCATTTTTTTGGGCTAGCAGCAAACGCTGGAGATGTTCAAACTGGACGCCCAGCACTGGAATTAGGCGATATCGTTGTCTTAGATAATTGCCCAACTCATCATTACGAAGGCGAGCGAAACTTGGAAAGTTTTTTAAATGGCATTGGAGTAGAGCTAGTATATACGCCTACATATTCTCCGGATTTTAATCCGGTGGAATTCGTCTTTTCAAAAATGCGAACGGAAATGCAGTACAGACTTAAAAATTTAGTTGAATTTAATTTGAAGGTCGGAGCCTTCGAAGCATTAGAGTCCATTGATGCAAGTGACATGAAAGGATTCTATAGAGCCACTGGCTACATTGATATTTAAATGAGTACTTTTGAGCTGAACGTTTAACAGCTATATTTAATAATTATAAAAAAATGAACATCATACAAAAACATGAAACATTGAAAGTGAAAACTAAGTACTTTAGCTACAGTTATATTACCATTTGCAAGCAACCGTGAAATGAAAACTTTAAGACGCGTTTGTTTACGTCTGTAACATACACGTTTTGTGATTGTTATGTCGTAAAACCTTTATAACATACAAGTCTTTCTAATTCTTACAAATTGAAAGATTCTTGATTACTTTTTCAATTTTAGTTGTTTTGCTTCTTTCTCACTTGTTGCCGTATATAAACTATGGCTTCTTGAGGCCTATTTAAGTCATTTGCTTGCAAATGGTAATAGCTGAACTTTTGTAAGTTTGTAACATTTTACTGGAAGCCTTTTAGATGCAAAACTAAAGTGCAACAGTGCTTTCAATATAAACAAGTAACCTTATAAACAGCCGGTTGACAAACAACTTTTCTATGATGATTTTTTACCGTAAGCATATGCGGAAAGTCAATTGTCAGTGACTCCGTGCCAGTGTACATATATCAAAATTCAAATTTTCGAACTTCGAATAACATTTGTAAATAGATCTTGTGACTTTCTCGTGAAAATTTGCTTGTCAGTAAACAACCGGCTTAACAATTAAACAAAATTTAAGTATGTCTATGCTGTATAAAAAATATTGTAACCTTTTTGTCGAAATGTTACTAGTATATTCTCATGAGAGAAACAAGTGTCTCAGCAGTATCAGTTTCCTCTTCCCTGGCAGAAGTAGTTTCGCCAGCACTTGAGATTTCACTTCCAGCAACCGCAGATTCTGTTGATTGATCAGCAGGGAGAGGGGCAGGGGTGTTTTCAGACTCTGATCGCAGCTGTAGCAGTTCTTGTACACTATGGCAGTTGTTTTCAGACTCCGATTGCAGCTGAAGTTGACATTTTACTTGCATATTTTGGCGCGGGGTGTTTTCGGACTCTGTTTGTAGCTGAATGACGTTGGTGGTTTGCGGATTAAATGGTGCACGAATAAACTGGAAATTTGTTGGGTAAAAGGCAAAATTTGGCGAAGGCAAATACTGGTAATTGAACGGCATCATGGAGGACATGGGCATATTGTCAACGGGAACTCTGCAGCCGCCGCACTGCTCCAAAATACTTTGATTCAACACTATGTTCAGTTGCTCTTGTTCTTCTTGTGGGTTTAATGGGGCACAGCGATACAATTGTGATGAAGCTGTTTTTGGCGAGGTCGAAGACGCTCCTACTGAATTGAAATTTGCACTCTTATTTTCTGGAAAAATAATACCATGATTTTGAAGTGTTTCTTTCGCAGGATTTGCAGGTGTTGATTTCTCCGGTTCAATTCTATGAAAATTCTCTTCCTCTGAGCTGTCAGAGCTATCGAATATTTTATTATAATCGCCCGTAGCGCTTTTTAGTAGCTTTGGAATGTCATTCCTTTTAGGTAACTTGCCCTTGCACTTTTGTTCCAAAATAGCAGAATGCTTATGAATTAAAGACCAATTCTTACAGCCATTTTGAACGTAGACATCTGGGTTGCTCAATATTAAATCTTGTTCAACTTTACAAACAAACGACTCGTTTACCTTGGAATAGGCTTTCTTTTTCATTCTGAAATTTTCTTGTGACTTGTTGAGATTCTTTCGTAAAGTTGCTAGTTCGCTTTCCATTTTCCTTCGCTCGCCTTTTTCGTTGAGATGTTTGTCAATCAGCCCACATGATTTTACGCTCAAACACACACCGAGTTTGCAGTTCCGCTTTGTGTGTCCTTCTCTTAAATGACATTGTCCACACACAGGCAACGTACCATCGTTACGTATGAGAGCCGTTTTGACCGAATCATTGAAGCATTGTAGTTCAGTTTCTTTGCTTTCGATTTGTCGAGAAATTTTGCTTATGTCACCCTCGAGATTATCGAATAACCTTTCCACCGGTGTTTTGATCAAGCCATAAGTTCCAACGCTTGGGTCACTTTTCGATGATCCATCTCGTGATTCAGCTTTAGATTCGTCTGAATAACTCTTAATTTTCTTCTTTCGTTCGTCGGACAAATATTCGTAGTCATCTTTCTCTGGAGTCGAATAAAGTTGTCTTGCTTTCTTAACGTTCGGCTTTTCAACTTGCTTGCGAGTGACAGTCGCGGCAGAAGTACCCTGTACGTTGCCTCGGACGGTGCACGGCGAATCTATTTCACACGCTTTTATTTTTATTCGTCTGTACTGTCTATCTGGAACATTTTTTGCGTTATCCCACATATCTCGGAATCCGTATTCGTCGCCAAAGATTAAGTTTATGTAAGACCCTTCGTCGTCTTGATAGCGAATTCGAATGTTAGCCGCATTTAAATGACTTATCGCTGGGCATCGTTGAACTATGTCGTCCACTAGATTTACAAATGTATATCCGCCACTTGAAATCTTGCTTATTGCAACGAAAAAGTTTACCCATTTCTCTGGACCGTATTCGACTTTAACTTGAATGCTAGACTCCATACTTTTTCAATCAAATGAAATTTGAAAACAACAAGAAAAAAAATAGAACCATTCCCTTGACAACGCGTTGACGGCGCCTGACAACATTATCAGATGACGTCACAAACATTCTTTTGAAACATTAAAACTTAACGGCAAAACTTTAGGCGATCCAAACTCAACTGGGAAGCGCAGTACTTTTCCTCCAAATCGAGCATAAACCATGCCTTATTGTCAAATTAGCGACAGCTCAAATGACCATTAGAGTACTGCTGTCAAGCATTTTGTATTAGGTGTCTCGATCATTAAAAATTTAAAGTTGCAAATCATGATAGAGTTGAAATTAGTATGCTCACAACGATTTATTTTGTTCGACTAGGTGTTGGAATAATTAAATATTCAATTATTCATACAGGTGAACAAATATATTTTTGTTTTAATTGTACGTTGAAGAACCAGAGTACTGAATCAGGGGCGGCAGAACGTGATATTTAGTGAGAAATTTTAAAAGCCTTCGGTTTTCAACCGTTGGGTGTTTAGCAAGTACATGTATACTGAACACACTCATCAAAACATGTCCCTCTATATAGGAACAGCACAGTTAATTGTGCAGCTGTTTTCGCATTTTCGTACAAATTGGAATGATCAATGCAATTGTGCGCCATTTAGCTAGATGAAGATAGAACAATCTAAATCTTTAGCTTCCTAGTTCGCCTGCTTCGCCGCTCCTGTAATGAATACATTAAAGGTTTATATTAGATAATGGTTGATGTTTAGAACTTATGAAGTGATATAAAGGAATCTGATGTTGAAAAGAATTGTTTGGTTGTAATTCATTTAGTAGCGTAACTGTTGTGGGTCCAGAACGGCTGAAGCCCCCGCCCCAACCACCAAGGGAGGAGGGGGTTGTTTTAACATGTGTGCGTACACTAAAACTTGATCGCCATTACTTCCTGTTAGTAACTAAAAATGGATTAGGGAAATTATTAATGATAATAATTCGTGACAAAACACAAAGGAAATCATAGTCATGAAAACGTATTTATATGCGATAAAACACATGTGCAGTATCACAAAATTTTTGTCTCAAATTTCTCGGCTAAAACAACATCTTTTAGACGCTCTTTCTCAAACAAACTGACAAAATAAGTATAAAATGGATCGTTTTTTAAGCTATTTAATATACTCGCAATTCGTGCCTTACAAGATATCTGATAAAGCACAAGCCTTGCTCATGTTTTAAAAAATATAACTTATAATTTTTAAAGCGCGTCCGTCATGTATGCAGAATTTTTATACTTAATTTATTATTTTATTTCGGTCTAGTTCCTTGTAATCTTAAATGTAAGCATCATTGTTATGTCTCTTGGTGCTAACTGCTATGCAGAAAGCAGATTTTATAATCAAATACTGTTTGTTTAAGTTCAATCTGCAATTAAAGTTGCCAAAACATTGCTAGCCAGTAATAATTCAAGACCATTTAAAAGACATTATCCAACATTGTGATAGACTAAATGTTAACTGGCATATCTACACAAAATTTAGCCCCCTCCGTAAATAAAACACGTTTTTATCACAGAGATTACAATGATTGGAATAAAATACAATCATTGCAAAGATTACAAACGTTACAGAGATAAAGAGATAACAAATATTACAATGATTACAAAGATAACCAAGATTACGAGAGTTACGGGGATCACAGAGATAACAGATATTACAATGATTACAAAGATTACAAAGATTGCAGAGTCACAGGGATTACAGAGATCACAGATATTACAATGATTAATAAGATCACAAAGATAACCAAGACTACAAGAGTTACGGAGATAACAGATATTACAATGATTACAAAGATTACAGGGTCACAAGAATTACAGAGATCACAGATATTACAATGATTACAAAGATAACAAAGATAACCAAGATTACAAGAGTTACCGGGATCACAGAGATTACACAGATAACAGATATTACAATGATTACAAAGATAACAGATATTGCAATGATTACAAAGATTACAAAAATAACCAAGATTACAAGAGTTACGGGGATCACAGAGATAACGAATATTACAATGATTACAAAGATTACAAAAATAACCAAGATTACAAGAGTTACGGGGATCACAGAGATCACAGAGATCACAGAGATAACAGATATTACAATGATTACAAAGATAACAGATATTACAATGATTACAAAGATTACAAAGATAACCAAGATTACAAGAGTTACGGGGATAACAGATATTACAATGATTACAAATATTACAAAGATAAGTATAGCTAAGAAAGTCTAAGGAGTACTAAGGATACCTATGTATGTATAAGTATATGTTAATATATAGACTGTAATGCATGATACATTATAGTGGGGGTCAACCGCTGCCATATTATGGCTGAATGAGCCTGTTATCTATTCTGCCTATGGGAGGGGTGGGAGTAGAATAATTCGGGGAAAAAAGATGCAAAACAAGACCATGGCACCTTCCGTAACCATGGCAACGAATTAAAAAATTCTGACAACATGTCTAAACAGAGCTGGTAAACGAAAATTATTGCGAATTTGCTCAAAAAAACATTTCTACAAGAATAATAACATCTTTAGGTATTCATTTTTTTACAAAACAAAAAATCGAGTTTTTCAAGCTGTTTAGGTAAACCCCCACCTTAAAGTGTTTATGCAACGAAATTTCACCGCGATGTTTTTTGACCTCAGTGTAGAGATAACGTAAAATGGGTTGGTAACTTCTTTAACAGAAGTTCATTGTCTGGCTTGTTTCGTGAGAAATTTAGCTTTGAAAAATATGCAAATATCATACTTATGACATCACTGTGCATAATGTGTTTTAAAACAACATAGATTTTTCGAACAATTTATTTTGTCGAACAAAATTCCAAAATCATAACTTACAAATTCCGATTTGCTGTATTTTATTGCAACTTTTGGAAAATTATCATGGATACTGAAAGAGAAATTCCTGCAGCACTAAAAACTCATTATGCACTGTGATGTCATAAGTATGATATTTGCATATTATTCAAAGCCAAATTTCTCACGAAAGAAGCAAAATGATGAACTTCTGTAAAAGAAGTTACCAACCCATTTTAAATTAACTTTACACTGAGGCCATAAAACTTTGTGGTGAAATTTCGTTGCATAAACACTTTAACAGTTCACGCTTTTGGAAGTAGCTGCATACGAAGTATCGCCAAAGTACAGCGAATTGACAGCAGGACCACTGAACAGTGCAACATGGCGCCCTATTTTTTATGCAGTTTACTGGCTACACCAGCCAGTTTTGCATTCTTATTGCCCAGAAAATGCAATTGCCTTAATGTTACTGTCTAATGAGTTGCGTGATGCGATATGCGTGCAGACACAATCTTCGATTGAGTGGCCCCACTGGCCACTGTCCATTCCCTATACTGCGGTATCGCCTATTACGCTGTTTGAAATATCGTCTAAATGACTTAAAAATGTATTTCAGTGCATTAACACTAGGACGATCCGCTGACGTCGTAGATCTCACGGCTTTATACATTTGTCAGAGTAGTATTTTAGAAATAAAAATTATATTAAATTTACTTATTTCATTTGATCAATGGACCATTCCCCTTTTAGGCAAACGTTTGAATTAGGAACAATCATTAGCACAGCTGGAAAGAACATCCTAAATTTAATAAAATTGTGAAGTTTGGTTCCAAATATTGTAAATTGTGGAAAATATAGCCCTGTGAAGTTTGCAAATTTTGTATACTTTTGTATTATGCGCGGAAAAGTGTAATTACATTTCAAATTCTGATTACACTTTTCCGCGCGTAATACAAAAGTATACAAAATTCGCAAACTTCACAGGACTATATTTTCGACATTTTACAATGTTCTGCAACTAAACTTCGCAACTTTACTAAATTTGGGATGCTCTTTCCAGCTGTGCTAATAAATGTTTCTAATTCAAAAGTTTTTCGAAAATGGGAATGGTCCAATGAATTTACTTCGTCTTAATTCACTAATGTCTGCAACATAATTGAACCACATCTTTACTCTAAATGTTGTCATTCACCCGCATACTCAAATACTCTAATACGATCTCAGTTGAGGTCAGGATTTGGGTGAAATTCACGCAGCCATAATATTACAAATTAATACATGAAATGAGGCGTATTGGCTGTTAAACCGTGACCCTCGTCGAGCGAAGGGTTTAACAGCTAATACGCGCATAATTCGGCATGATACTACATATAATGGCCAGTCAGATCTCACATTTTGGTCATCAAACCAGAGCCTAATTTTCTGGGAGTGAGCAAGTAAAAGTAAAAGGCCTTGAGACGAGAAGGATGGCAGCAGAAAGTGTATGTTTTTCGTTTTGAAAATATTTCGACCTCTAATCAAATTATTTAATCTTATTATTTCAATCAAATAACGTTCGTATCATTGCTATTTATGAAACATCTTATTAATTTGTATGTGTCCCTATGTGTTCATAGTTGTCTCATCACTGACAGTGTCAAAGTGTAATGAATAAGTGAAAACAAGATATGTCAAATATATGAAAATAGATTAATATAAACTTTTCCGTGACCTTCATTTCATTTGATTTTTTGGCATAAATGTAAACATGTACCTGTACTTTACATATATACATACACGCTTCGTGACATAGCTATTTATAACTTGACACCTTATTATGCTGTCCTGTCACATTGCTATTGGTATAGTTTTTTATACCATAAACTTAGCTAAACTCCTACTAAATAAACATTCTGATTATTTGTAAAATTATTAATAATCTATTCTGATTTCATTTTCATCGCAGTCTCCTGACTTTCTGCTCCATTAACGGACGACATTTTTTCTTTTCTCGTTCTCGTCGCACGAGCTGATTGCGGGCGTACATCTTGCGAAAGCCAGTTGGGTCCATTAGTTATAAAATTTTGACTGATGTCAAAAAGATTCATAACCGATGCGCACTGAATGAATGAAACAGTCAAGGTAGACACGGTTATGTAATGCGATTATATATCCCCTCGTTATTTTAATTTATAAAAAAATATGCGGGCCATGCCAATCATCCCCACTGGACTATGCCACACTGGACTATAAAACACTGGACTAACACAGATTTGTCGTCTACATGATTCAGTTTTAGTAGCAAGTTAAAAACAATGCACTTGTCAGTCGAATAAAAGATCTTTGTCATCAAAAATGAGTATTTTTCATGATACGTCATTATTGTGCATGTGATTGGTCTGGACTACTGCAAAGCGCCCTCGTCCTTTATGCAAATCTGCAGCCTCTAATTCTTGGGTTTCACGTGACGTCATAAATTTCACTGGGGGTCAACTCCAAATCGATACACTGTCATCAGACTGAAAAAAATTTTCACTGCATGTGTTGACCTTGTGTTTTGCAGCAAATATGTGCAATTTCGAGAGATTTGCTTGCTCCAGTGCAGCCTAATAATCAATACACTTTGGGTTGACCCCCACTCAGAATTACTGAAAAAGGTTCCAGTGAAACCCAAGAATAATCAAACTAACTAGATATGGATAGTTCTATTGAGCTGCAGTATATAAGCAATAACGATTGCAGGTGATTCATGCACAGTTTACATCTTAATATAAAGTTTCTTTTAGTGAAGTACAATGAAAACTGACAAGCAGTCATATGTCCGTCACACTTTGAGAAAATTGAGAACTGCACGTTAACAAAAAAGGATACGTTTCCTTCAACTGTTGATGGAAGCTTAAAAACTGATGGAGCTTGAGTAAAACGACCTCTTGCAACTCCTAAACAATAAATAATGAAAAAACAATGATTGCAAAATCTATATAATCTCTGACCCCGAAAAACATTCAAATGACAATGCATGCATTTGTCATTTAAAAACACAACAATATAGGTTTCATCACAGCAACTTGTGCGTTCTTGGCTTTGAACATGAGAGATTATCCAAAAGATGTAGCCCTCTAGGTCTATTAACCGTGATGTAGCTTATGTTTATAAAAGAATAAAAATATTATAATATACACATCACTAGTAGGCAATCATTGTATGGCTATACCTGACGGATGAAAATAAAGACTAGCTTTCGGCGAATAAACAGTTCCCATTCTAGATGGCATAAATAAAGCAGGCAGGCACACATCTAAATGCAACAAGGACAATTACGAGGAGTTAAAAATTTTAGGTAATGTTTGACTAATTATTTTACGTGGGTGACACAGGGTGTTACTATAGCAAATCTATACCCGAATTTGGACAGTGATATGCAGTATAGCCTGAGCGTATGGATGTTTAAAGGCGTTTTCCACTTGAATGTACCATTTATGCATGATGCATGTCTTTCCTCAACCTCGTTCCTAGGCTCTCTTCTCTACGCTCCTCGCTGGAGGAAGAGACCCTGGTGAATGCTGGTTACTGGCGCCCAGATTTTAGGAGCCACTCAGATATTCATAACTAGTTAGGGGAGGTTCGTACGTTATTTGTGTAAATGTAAACTCTTGTTACACTTTTCATCAAATATAAGACTAAAATTACTTACAAGTACTACCCACCATCTCTCATAAGCTGGGAGCCACGTGACCAGCATTCACCAGGGTCTATTCCTCCAACGAGGAGAGGAGAGAATAGAGCCTGGGTACGAGGTTAGTCTTTCCTCCCCAATATAATTCAGCAAGATATCCTAAATCAAATATGGTTATTAAAAATTCTCACCATTCAAATCCAATTCATCTTCTTCATTACTTAGTCGGTTCTGCGTTGCCATTTGAAGTTCATAATTTTCTTGAACCTACATATACAGTCAACTCAACAGTGATGTAACGTTTACTTCATCGTTAGTTATACCAAGTTATCTAATATAAAATGAATGAAATATATTGATAGTTGAGAACGTAATCAAACTATTATACGAACCGCTTTCTTTGTCTTTTCACTTAAATCCTGATGGTATTTTGCACTTGCTTTAGAGAACTGTTCCAGTCGGTCAAAAAACTGCAAAAAACAAGAGATAGTTATTATTTGCAACAGGGAGCACTCCACCAAAAATGACTAAATGTTTCTAATTGCATGGGTACTTGTGTGTGTAACACACGTACACAATTACTGAAGAACAGATGTATTTAGTGCAGAAGCTTTTAAATTACAAATTCGTCATTGTTGCTGAATCATTTGTTCAGAAGATTAGTGTTTCAGTTTGCATCGATCATAAACGAAGTTTATAATGCTGTATGGGCAAATAATTGAACAAACACAGAAAAATCAATGTTACGTATATAGAACGTCATTAAAATTTGATTGGCTCGACATTCTCCATTGACCGACGCTGACTGGATCGTTAACATCGTGCAAAAGCGGTACGAGGTCAATTAAGGAGGAACTGAAGGAGATGGCATTTGGAGAAAATGGATAAAACGATTTGTATTTGGGTGACAACAATGTATACAAGTCATTAAATCTAATCAGTCTTGTCGTCACATGTTTTGTTAGTAAGTATATATAGAATCTTTACATTATCAGGAAGATCCTTGCCCCATTCTGGTAAAATATGGCCAGATTTAATTTTCTTTGTCCTTTTAGACGACGTCCTGAAAGATATAAATATACTGTATATTGCGCATTAAAATCAAATCTATCATTATTATCACTGTCTTTATTAAAAATAGAAAAGTTAAAATCTACACCACTAAAAGTGCAATATTGACCTTGTGTACCTGTATAGTATAAATAACATAGAGTCCCTCCCTATATAAACGTTACGTTTTTATCTGAACATTTATTGTATTTATAGCTTGCTGTGAAACTTATAGCCTATCTGAACATTAATTGTATTTATAGCTTGCTGTGAAATTTATAGCCTAGTAACTTATAGAGGCTCTCTATCATCACGCTCAAGCCAAACAATTTGTGTAGACTATAGTACTAGACAAAAAGTAGTAAACAAATTGTGTGTCTATTTAGACTTGGTTTATAGTTGGTTGCAAGCAGGGTGAACCTGATACACGTATAATAGCTAAATATGAAAGTTTTACTATAACTTGTCTAAAGTTAAACAAATCAAAATACATGTGATTTTAATAAGATATGCTAATTATGACTTTTTATCTTTACTCGATGTTGTGTAATTTCTAAAGGTGAAATGTGTCTTAAACTTGAGTGAAAATCATGCACAAGATGAATTCAGGCCAGCATCAACTATTACTATCAACAGGAATTGAACCAAAGCCTTTGCGCTGCCAGTCCAGTGTTCATATCAAAATACGGAGGTACCTGTAGCTGACAAAAGCATTTCTTAAAATACAGTTTAGTTTGACAGACTGAGTACTTACCTAGGCTCAGCTGTACGTGGTCTTGAACTGCTCTTGCGAGAACTTGCTATAGCCGGAGAGAACGTACCTTGCGGTATAGGAGATGTACATGCTAAAAGGAAATAATACTAATAATTTATGAAGAAACAATGGAATTCGAAGCTTTCCTGTCCGTTGTTTGTTCACCAGCATTACAAGTAAAATGACACAAGATTTATCAGCCGATCTGCACGTTGTAATCTAATAAGATTGGAGTTGGAAATCATGGAATTTCATACAGTATAAAATGAGGCCGACCTAAACCCCTTCTCCCTAACAATTTCCCAAAAAATTATTGGATACAACAATCTTATTGAGTTACAACGCGCGCAGATTGGATGATTTACCACTTAACATACACATTAACTTCACCCCAAAAGTGAGGCAAATGCATGTTCCTCTTTACACGAAGAGTAAGTTAATTTTAGCTGCCTTTCTTCCCAAGTTTGACAAATATCATGTCCGGCTGTACAACGATAAAAGTTAGTCTACATACCGCTCAAAAATTTTGGTTCGGCTAAGGTAGTCGAGAATCCATCTGGAGATCCTCTCATTGAAATGCTTGCTACCTCTTGTAAATGTAATCTAAACAATATATGCATACATAAACTTTTCATAAAGGAGGTCATCAGTCATTAATCAGGTCGTTTTTTTATTTTTTAAAACAAAAGAGCAAAATAAAAAAATGACTAACATCTTAACAGGCCGTACCCTGCATTTTCATTTGAACAATCTTGTTTGATTAAAACGAAAATCTAGTTTGTTTTGCCAAATGAAATACAATGCACTTGAAACAATCTGTTTTTATGGTGTAAGTAATATACTCAAAGTTCATACGTAAAACTGTCAACGGAGCTGACATGCATGCCTCTAATTATACTTACTCGTATTCATGTTTTAGGCATTCCAGTTCTTCCAAATGTCTGTGTTTCATTTCATCGAAATCTGCCTCGGTGTAGATTTTTTTGGCCTAGTTTAGAACGCAAACCTTACTTTCATGTGACTTTAAAGGCAAACATAACTCAGTGTCATAAGAATAAAAATTCTGAAGAAATGATTATGTAAATTTATATACGTACAAACTGTATGATTACGGTAAACTATTTCAATTAAAAAAACCAAAACACTTCTAAATCCTTTCTAGTGTTCTTAGGAGATATTTGAAGGAGTATACTGCAAGACTCCTTCACTTGAGAAACTACTGTTTGAAGATGCATGAAACGTGGTATAGTTGCGCTGGGTATAGGAAATGCAAGGATGCGATGACGGAATCATATATACAGGATGTACAAAAAAAACCTGAACAAATCAGAAGTCACTCTCTAATTCGCGAGACGCCTCAATGCACAAATTTTTTCATTGAAATAGATTGTTTGGGTGCTTATAATGTAGAATACACTACGAAATTTAAAATTTGTGTCTTTTACAACAAGTTAAATACGTCTCGCGCACAAAACTTTAATGCTTAAAAGTAATATTGACTTGCTGGGTGGAAAATATGTCCTGTGTTGTATTGCTGTTTTAAAATTTCAGAAAATTTGTTTCAGTGTAAGCAGTTCAAAATGGCGCAAAGCCCCAAATTTTTAGCAAAATCGGCTTTGTGCGTGCTTAATGTATGCATTTACCTAATTTATAAGTACTCATTTAGAAAAATACATGGTTCTCGTGGTGTTTTGAAAAATTTAAACTCGATCAAATCTTTTGAAATTTTGAATAGCAATAAAACACCTAACAAAATTTATACCCATACCATACATTTATACATATAGGCAATGTACGCCCCCCCCCCGGGTTGCAAACATTCAAGTTTTACATTCTTTTCGTTTGTTGTACAACATAAGTACACATCCAAGTAATCTACATTAATAAAAAACTTCACACTTCAAACCGCTTCGCGACGTTGAGAGCGATTTCAAATTTGTTCAGTGTTTTTTATACACCCTTTATATATACATATATGCCTGTATATAAACCTTACAATGTTTTCCGCTCAGTGAACCTCTTACAGTACCTCGTTATTCTCCATACTCTTATTTTCTTCCTCCTCTTTTCTAAAATGAGCACGGGAGAAAATTAAACCATTGTTGAGTAAGAAATTTGGTGATTTAGAAATTTTATCCCCCAAAACGAAGATGGACTATGATCGAGGCGTTGTATACATATTTTTTGTATTGCCATAGTTTTGTATAGCCATTTTCCCCCTATATCTAGAATACTGATAATTACTAAACATAACAATGTGTATATGTTCAAACTCCAAATACTTGTAGTTAAGTGAATTTGCAAGACATGTTGACAATTATCCAGGGTACACAGCAAGAAACGCACAAGTTGCAGCGAGTCTGCTGAAGGCTTGCTACTTTGCTGGCGTCAGGCCAATATTAGAATGCGTCCCCAGCTTGATGATAACAAGTTTGTTGCAAGTCATCGACAGGTTTGACGCAACTTGATTGTCAAGACTTTTTATCCATAAGCTCGATGCACGTTGTTGAATCAACAACTTGAAGCAAGTCTGAAAGTATCAAGCTGCAACAAGTCTGAATTTTCCAGACAAGCTTGATGCAACTTGATAACAAAATTTCACCAGGTTTGTGGCGTTTCTGGCTGTGTACGAGGCAAAACTCAGGGGTTAAAGGCCAAAACGAAATATCTGATTGGCTATTCAGCATAACTGCTAATAATTGCCTAGCCTGTGCGCAGGCCTAAATCGGAATGATTAAAGATTTCTTGTCCATGCATAAATTAAATCTCAAGTTTTGGAGAATTGATTTATGCAACATTATAATACAACACATCAATTGATATGTTTAAAATGGCGGCTTTTTTTGGAAGCAAATTTTGAATTTGCTTTAAAGTTAGCCTGCTCATTTTTTCCTGCAAAAATCTACACAAATAATTGCACTAGAAGCAAATATTTACGATATGTAAACCTACAGTAATTAGCATATTTAGCTTAATTTCGCTCTCATTCTTCTCTCGGCCAGGACAAACAATCCTTCAAGTCTTAGCAGACCTTACTCTTTTAGAGTTACTCATGATGCTGTTTTCATCAACCCAAAACAGGTTGGGCTACTACTCCAGAATATGAAGAACGAGGTCCATGCTGCCGGGAGAAATTCATCATTCTTCCAGACGTCATTTCCATATAAGGAGCCTAGGTCTTTTGTGTCATATTTACTCAGTACTTCGCATGCATTTTAATTAGCTTTTTTAGCACTTTAGTTTATCATTGTTAGGTAGCAAATAGTACGCAAGTCCTGCATGTTCCTTTCTCCTTTCACGCCATTGTCCTGTTCTGCACCATGTGCTGTTAATTGTATATAAACCGTATATAAATTTTATTATTGCTTACAACCTGTAAAGTAATAATATATAACTTCGATCGCTGTTTTTTGTTCTTATATGTACTAATGAATGAAAGAATATTTTTTTAAACAAAAATATCTATAACTTGTAAAGTAAGTACTGTTTAAGAGGTTTTGGAATAGACAGTTTGTGCACAAAATCTGGAGGACACATAGTAATAATCTTAGTTCTACAAAGATGTTTCAATGTAAAATGTGTTCTTGGCAACAACCATACACTGGCAACATCCCCAGAATATCCAACTGCTAGATATTCACAAGACTTTGAGAAACACACACTTGTTGCTGGCAAATACTGAGGCATATTTGGGTCATTAAGTTCTGATTTAAAATTCGGGCAACATAGTGTCCATAATATTTGAAAGAGATTTGGATCTAGAATAACAACACATCCATGTGACAATGGAATAGCACACAGATTTCCATCTGATGATAATTTAGGGCATGAAGCGACACTTGCGTGATCAGAAACCTCATCTGTCAATAGCATTTGATCAGTTTCATCAAGAGATTGATTTGTGCCATCATATAGTGAGGAAGTATTCCATTTCTTCAAGCAGCCCCATTTTGTCAAACTTATAAGTTGATGTGTAGACAATGGATTAAAAACTCCCCAGATGGAACTTGATCTTTCTGCATTCTCCCCGACATCTGCAATAACTTTCCATGTTTTAGTTGATATCAAAAACACTCTGGAATCCTGTGCTTGAAAGCTTCCTGCAGCAAGCAGTTTATTGTCAGAGGAAAATTCAAGATTGATAATACGCATTTCAATGTTGATAGAAGAACTTTGTTTTTTCCGAAGCTTGTTTCTGTTAGCTGTATAGATCTCCAAACGAGTTTCATTTCCTGTTGTAAAAAAGTCTGAACATACAGCAAGTACTATCCATTTTCCATCTCGGGAAAAAGCACTACAAGTAACATGAGATTGAGAAGAATCCGTGCTTTGTACTATCATTAGTTCATCAACAAGATTAACTTGTATCTGATCACACGAGCTGCTACGTTGCCAAAGTTGTAAACGAGTATCGCAAGTAACATAGGCTAGAACTGCAACGTATTCGCTGTTACTGCACACAGATATCTCCCGAACTGACCAATTAAGAATTTCATGTATTTTATATAAAGGGTGAATGTCTATCTGATATAAAGACTTTTTACGTACTAAGCCAAATTCGATTGGAGATCCATATATATATTCTTGAAGTAGCACCTCTCTGAGCGCTTCAACGTCATCGAAAACTGAGAAATCAATCATACCAAAAAGCAGATAATTTTCATCACTTAGAAAAGCTAACGATGAACTAGAAGTTGGGTCAGAAACAAGTTCTGGCAAGTCAGCTTCCTCTTCTTCGCCTGGACGTGGCCTCGGGAAAATTTTCATCATCTTCGGCACACATGTTGACATCATTTTGCTTGTATCTAAAAACCGGTATGCTGTGGACAATTCCACTTTTTGTTTTAATATTTTCGAGCCCATCATTCGCTTCTCGTATGATTTTCTCTAGTGCCAACGAACGAAACCACCAACAGTAAACATTACTTGTCATTTGCAGTGTTAAATTTCAATTTTTCCGGTCGGTGCGAGGTCGTTATTTTAAAATTGTATTCGCGGTAACATTATGACCTATGGCATTTTCAGACATTGATATAAAAGCATTGGGCGCTGTAACAGGTCAAGAACAGCTATTGCGGCTGTAGGACCATGGGAGGTACAAAGTGGCCGCGCCCTTCCATTTACAGTTTCTGAAAATCTTTGCCTCCCTTAGGGAAGAGGCCTCGTCGCGCAAGAAAAAGCAATCAGAGCGCCTGGGGACGAGGCTGGCCTCGGAGTGCTTCCTTTGGTTGTACGTCTACGATACGCAACGCAATAATACATTCACGAAATACGAACGACCAATCAAATCCCCTACCGTAACCGCTTAGCCAGTGAGTTATACATTACGATTGCGCGTAATGGAATTATAAAGCTTCCTTTTGCCTTCTACATTTGCACTCCTAATGCTGAAATACAAAATATAAAACTTTGTCCTGCATAGCTACAGCCATAACAAATTGCGTTGAGAGAAAAGAAATTTTACTTTTTATTTCCAGTAAAAGAATGTTTCTGTGGTGGAAACTAATAGTGTGCACCACGTATAAAAAGCGAACACATTAGCTTTAATATTCATTTGGTTATTTTAAAAGAGAATTTTGATTGGCCAACTTTAAGGTAAAATCACAGCACTCGTGTCATCACGTACCTACAGCCCCTTAGATTGGCTGATCAAGACACAATAAGACAGTAAAACTATAACTATAGACACTTTATTCTGTGGGTATAAAAAACGCTTCTTTTCAATAGGCTTCATACCCCGCCTCGATTTCAAGCTGTTGTTTCGTGTGCACTCAAGCAAATTCGGGAAGTGTCTATTGAAATTATATTCAAAAAAAACCCAAATCAAAAACACTGATCATTATTGTTCCAGAAAGCCAATCACAAAACGTGTTCATATTAGCAAGGTCCTCGCTCCAACATTAGCATATTCACAACTAAATATGGAGTTGTGTTCAATGATCTAATATGCTAAAAATTTATTGCATGATTGACATCATCTAGTGCAAATTATGCAAATTTAGGCCCGAAACCGGAACGAGTCAATTGACTTGGTAGTTTTGTGGGAAACTAATAAATCAATTAAACGGAAAGTTTTGGTTCAAAGAATTTATCAAGTTGATTCATTTCATTGATTTTTTTTATCAAAGTGTTTTTATTTTCAGCTGCTTAAAAGACTAAATATGTTTTAGTCTTCTTTGTGTAATACCACGGTACCACCGCGAACGTTTTTACCATCAGAAGGCCGTTTCAAACATTTTTAATAATCATATCAGTGCTTATAAGTTCTTAAATTGTTATTCTCGAAATGCTGGGAATAGCGTATCAGAGCTTCAAAAATAAAAAAATTCCTGTCGCTGGCCTGAAATTAGAATACATCATCCTGATGACTTCATCATTCATGATAAAGTGAACCAAATGACTGAAACCGTTTTTAACAGGAATGCCTGGGCAATGCCAATGGGGTGGGGGATTAGCATTTACTTGCACCTTTTAAGTATTTTTTATTTGTAACACAGTATGACTTTTGGTTAATTTGGCTCAGCAAGACTATGGCTGTTTATCTTTGGTTTACTACTGCCCAAAAAACTTCCATACAAGTTAAAGTTTCAGGCAATACTTTTTATTTACTTAAGTAAGACTTTCAGCCAGTACTTTCACTTCTACTTTAGTAAAAATTGGGTTACTATGTTACTTTTTACTTGTTTTAAAAAAAAAATTGGAGTAGTTTCCTGAACACTGGCAACAAAGATACTTTGTAGCTACATAGACAGGCCTTAATTTTGCAGGCATTAATAAACCACAATGTGGTAGCAGGATGTAATATACACCTAATTCAAAAAAGGTTGTCCTTCGAAAATCTACAATGCATCATGGGCTTACTTCATGACTTCCCGTTAACACTATATGATGGCTACAAGCAACAGTTTTCAATAATAATATAGTCATGATGGCACTGTCTTTGCCATTACATCTTGTGTTACTTTAGAATGTATGTTGTATTGTGCTGTATTTTGGATTTTGTAATTTAGATTTTAGATTTTTGAAGTACAACCCTTTTCGAATTAGCAGTAAAAAACTGAAAAATTCAGAGCAGACAAAATTTTACCTCAAAATGATTGCCAATAATTCATTACCAACATTTAACTGGGGACTGAATGTAAAGGCATGCATGCTCTCTTAGAAACTGTCAAAATACTAACACTGAAATGGGATTTTCAGTATGTTGAGTATCCTAAATCTTGCTAAAACAAGGGCATATTTATATTTTGCATGTCAGTTTAAGTTGAAATTGCTTCCCACCTGCCTTGATCGCCAAAGTTTTATGAATTTACTGACAATTTTTTAAACAAAAATTTCTACAATTGGTAAAGTAAGTACTGTTTAAGAGGTTTTGGAATAGACAGTTTGTGCACAAAATGTGGAGGACACATAGCAATAATCTTAGTTCTACAAAGATGTTTCAATGTAAAATGTGTTCTTGGCAACAACCATACACTGGCAACATCCCCAGAATATCCAACTGCTAGATATTCACAAGACTTTGAGAAACACACACTTGTTGCTGGCAAATACTGCGGCATATTTGAGTCATTAAGTTCTGATTGAAAATTTGGGCAACATAGTGTCCATAATATTTGAAAGAGATTTGGATCTAGAATAACAACACATCCATCTGACAATGGAACAGCACACAGATTTCCATCTGATGATAATTTCAGGCATGACACAACACTTGCGTGATCAGTAATCTTATCTGTTAATAGCATTTGATCAGTTTCATCAAGAGATTGATTTGTGCCTTCATGAAGCGAGGAAGTATTCCATTTTTTCAAACAGCCCCAGTTCGTCAAACTTATAAGTTGATGTGTAGACAATGGATTAAAAACTCCCCAGATGGAACTTGATCTCTCTGCATTCTCCCCGACACCTGCAATAACTTTCCATGTTTTAGTTGATATCAAAAACACTCTGGAACCCTGTGCTTGAAAAAAGCTCCCTGCAGCAAGCAGTTTGTTGTCAGAGGAAAATTCAAGATTAATAACAACCATATCTTGACTTGTGATTTTCATATCGATACAAGCATTGAGTTTTTTAGTATGGTGTAGGTTCATGTTAACTGTATAGATCTTTAAATGACTTTTACTTCTTCTGCTGAAAAAGTCTGAACAAACAGAAAATACTAGCCATTTTCCATTTGGAGAAAAAGAACAACAAGTAGCATGAGATATTGTGCTGTCTATTATTTCTTCATCAACAAGATGGATTTTTGTCTGATTACACAAGTTTAACAGCCTTTTACATTGCCAAAATTGCAAATGACAGTAACCAATGTAAATTATCATTGCAATCCATTCGCCATTACTGGATGCACACATATCACAAACAGATCTGTCGAGAATTTCTTGTATTTCATCGGACTGAATATCAACCTGATATAACCTATAATCTTTGAACAAGTGCACTAGTAGGTCTTCGTTTATTCCAAAAGGTTTTGTACCAAACAGTAGGCAATGTTCATCACTTAGAAAAGCTAGCGATGAAGTTGGACCAGAAGCAATCTGTGGCTGTTGTCCTTCTAGACGCGGACGTCTATAAATTTTCATCATGTTGGGCATAGATGATGACGGTATTTGGCTTGTGTGCATAAACCGATAAGGTGGTGCCTGTTTCGACAATTCCACTTCTTGTTTCGATGCTCGTGAGCCCATACTTTACGCTTGATGCTTCGACTTCCAACTTTAGTACTTTTCTGGTTTTAATTTTGAATTGTTTTGTCCTCCCACAGAGACGCAGCCTGCGGAGAAGCTATGTTCTGTTTTTGACTTTAATTGCTAATGATTGGAAACAGGGTTGGTAGGGCTCCTGCGCAGCTCGGAGCCAAATATGCTGGGAAAAGTAGCCAAAATCTACCAAAAGAGGCCAAATTACCAATTTTTTAACACAAGGCAAAAAGAATCAAATTACAAGCTCGTACCCAGGACTTTTGACTTCTCTGTCGAGTAATTACCAATCAGGTTGATTAAATAGAGGCATTATTCATAAAAAAATATGGAGTAACAAACACCTGGATGTCACAATATTTAACAATTATTAGCAAAACTTTAAAAAATATGGATATTTATCAGTATTTCTGTCCGATCTCAATGTCAAAATTGTCGTTGTCATTCAGAAATGATTTACAATATACATGCTATAAAAACAGTTTAATCTTTGTCCTCACAATCATACATGTTTTTCGCATTAAACAACTCAAGCATTGGCTTAGTCACCTTAAAGTTTATGCAGCAGCTATCTGAGAATTGAAGCTTACAGCGAATACGAATGATCGCATTCAGCAACTCCAATCCCATTCTATTGCGTTGTTTAGTCTTCACTGCCGTCACCAGGGAAAACGTTCTTTCTACCACTGCATTGCTTATGGGATTGGTCAGGCAGTTCAAGGCATACGTTCCTAATTCTTTAAACGGCTTGTCCCCGAGACAAGTTTGGAACTGAACAATTCGAGACCAAAATTCCACCGTTGTATCAGGTATCGTGCCATTAAAAATTGGTTCCTCCTTCCAATCACGATGAACAATTTTTCTGTACTGCTCCTCGATCACGTTGCCTTTCTCTGCTCGTAAATGAGGAAGCGGCAGCTGACTGAACGGGACTCTTGAGGTTACATCCAGGACTTTATTTGGGTGAAGGGCGCTTAGACCTTTGAAGATGTTACGGGCAGCAGGTAGACGCTTCTCCACCTGAGTCACAGCTTCGAGAAGAAATTCCAGACAACGTTTTTTCACTTCGAGGACTTTAGCTTCAGCAGTCACTTTGTCTTGCTGAGCAGAAACATACTGTACTTCGTGGCTTCCAACAAGAACTTACAGCCAAAATCAACTTTCTCAATGGCAAGTGGTTTTCCATCCAGGTGAAAAACTCTCCCGCGTAGACTTTTGTTGTGCAAACTCAACTCCGTGAACATTTCGTCTGGATCAGCATCTGTTGCCTGGAAAAAAGCATTCACCCTGTCGAATTCTGTGACTAGAGGCGATACGAAGTGGAAATATAGGTACATCATCGGGTCGTTTAGCATGTCCAAGAGAATACGTGCCTTGAAACGTGCTGCCTGCGTACTTGCTGGTTGTGCAGTAAGAAAGTAGGCCTTCAGCTCATTCCAATTTGTAAGAATACGAAAGATAATCTTTCCTCTTACCAACCACCTCGTTGTAGAATACTTCTCAAACGGTGCAGCGTTTTGGCCATCATCTGGATTCATCACCTCGTAGAGCGTCTTGTATTCTTCTCTTCTAACAGTGCTCTTTGAAAACCATTTAGGAATTTCTGCCAGAAGGAATCCAAGACTCGAGGGGAACTTCTCAAACGCATGTTGAACACACAGGGACAATGAATGGCAAATACATGTCATTTTGATGCAATGCGGAGCAACTGCTGCGATTCTGGTCCACACCGAATCGTGTTCCCCAACCATCACCGAAGCACCGTCACTGGCGTAGCCAACACAGTCCACTAAATCGAGTTTGATGTCGCTAAGACAATCTCTGATTGCATTAAAAAGGTCGTCTGCACAAGTGTGGATGACAGGAACCAGGTCAACAAACGCTGTAAGAATCTTTTTCTCGACTTCGCTGTAATACCGTAGTATAACGCAGAGCTGTTTTGCAGTGGAAACGTCAGTTGATTCATCGACAATTAACGCAAACTTTTTCCCCTGGACATCAGCGATTAATTCTTCTTTTAATGCTGGACTTACTATATTTGTCAAAATCTTTGTGCATTTTCGTCTGTGCATTTTAATGTCCCCGAGTTTGCTCCCTTGCGCATTGCGAGTGATTACCTCCCCGAGATGATCCATGGTCAAAATTGCAGAATGACATGCCATTGTAACTGCTAGCTCAATCTCTGCGACTTTTACTTCGTCCGCAATTTTTGGGACACGTACGACTTGGATTGGCTTAGTAGTAGTGGATAGTTTGACGCGCTGCATGTGTTTATCACTTTTTTCATGTTTTGTTAAATTCGATTGTTTGGGTTTCATCGTGGCATGGCATAGCTTACAAAAAGCATCTTCACTGCCGTCCGATGCTTGGGAGACCCAGCTAAATTTACTTTCCCAAGCTTTGTTGTACTTTCTCCCGCTATCGTAGGTTCCCTTCCATTTTGACGCCATTGGTTTTTTAGAATAAATTTAATAATCAGTTTCCTTACAGCTCTAGTTGTACTTTCAAGTTCTAACGCTACAATCACAATACAAAATTCAATATACACTGCCGTTACTATGAAAGGTATGTCTGGTGACACTAACAGATATTCAAAAATGTTACAATCCAGTTAAGACAAACATAAAATAGCTAACGATAACTGATTTGGAATGTAAAGTATTTCCTGTCCGTTGATAAATATGTCACTGATATCTTATAAAAATATAAAGATAGATAAAAGAACACACGAAAAAATGACTGACGTTATCGCTAATTAGCCTGCAGAGGCGGGTGTCTCCAAACAAACACAGTCCTTATTCAATTGTTATTAGTTTTGAATATGAATTAAATTATTTAAATCATTTTTACAATTAAAGTTCACTAAGTGAAAAGAGGCCAAAAAGAAGCCAAAAGGCCAAACTTTTTTTTCGAGGCCAAGCAAGAAAAAAAGAAGCCAAAATCGAGTTATTTGGCCTCCAAGAGGCCAATCTACCAACCCTGATTGGAAATTTGGAATGGCTATGCTTCCACTTACTTACAGTAGAGTTTCAATTATGTGATTCTTGGGTTTCACGTGACGTCATAAATTTCACTGGGGTCAACCCAAAATCGATACACACTCATTGGAGGGAAATAATTTTTCACTGTATGTGTTGAACTTTTGTCTGGCAGCAAATATGTACAATTTCGTGAGATTTGTTCACTCCAGTACAGTATAATCATCAATACATTTTTGGTTGACCCTCACTCAGATTTACTGCAAAGTGCCCTAGTGAAACCCAACAATTGAGCAATTTGCTAAATTAGAATGTTCAGTATTTAGCATGATATATATTGGGGCAATTTGCATTATGCACTAACAATCTAAGCAAGAAGAACAAAATTTTTTATTATACCTATAAAGAGGATCCTACGATAAGTACAGTTGAAAAGTTTGGTGGTGAAATATAAAATACGGAAAATATAGTCCTGCGAAGTTTGCAAATTTGTATATATATTTGTATTAGTTATTACGCGCGGTATTGTATTAGTTATATACAAAATTTGCAAAATTCCCAGGGCTATATTTTCTGTATTTTACAGCATTTCGTTACCAAACGTTGCATTCCCACTAATTTTAAGATGCTATTTCTAACTGTAATAAAAGATTTCGACTTTAGTCTAATGCAAATTGTCCATGTCTTCTTGCCCCCAAAACTGGTAGCCACAAATACCGCATTGCGATTCTTATCTGATTTAATCCAAAAAATTGCAGTAGATATCAAATAAATTTTGTTTGTAACTTGTCTGGGGATGATTTCTAAAACAACCCAGCGGAATTTGGAGCTAAAACCAATATCAGAGGTCTTTCTGAATAATCATATTAAAATTCCAACGCGGGGTACACAATGATCAATTGAGATGGCATAACACATGCGCTCATCTTCAGCACGCAGATTAATCACGTGATCGATGGTGGCTATGATACATATGATTAGTATGGTATATTGGGTTATTAGTATGGTATATAAGGTTAATGAAACTGGAACACTCGGACGTGGAAAGGATGAAGACTACAGATATTTATGCTTACAGTCTTTCGAGCTCCAACTTAACGTTCTAAAAGAAGCTGAAAGATCACTCGATAACACTCATCTTCATAACACAGACCCGAAATGTAGTTATTTGTTAATTTACTTGACTAGGATCTTAATTTATCCTATAGATAATAAAAGCATATTATTTTTTTTGGCGATCCAAAATCATATTTTAGCCTTTTCTGCAATCTGATTGGCTACACGAGCGGTCTGTAAACAAAGGTAATGTTTTAAACTGAAACCAGGAAAAACACGTAGCCACGCTGATTGCACGCGTGCATCAGTTAGATGTTATTAAATAGCTATCTTAATTAAAATTTTGTTTGTTTGCCATATTGGATGAAACACTCGCACCTACTGAAATTAGAATTTCAACTAAAAATAGAAAACCTGCACAACGGGACAATACAATGACTCCGAAACCCGTGAGAATTTAGTCAAAACAGCCCTCGGGTGCTGTGTGCTCTCGGAGATATACTTGACTAGACGCCTGGGGCTGGTTGTATAAAATACTCAATCCACTTTTTTAATCACTGTTTTGTAGTTAAATAGTGATTAAGTACAAAATACGTTGTTCTGATTTGTTGACGTTTCCACTAATCATAGTTAACTTAAATCACTTTTTTGTACAAGTAGCCCCAGGCCTCTCGGCAATAAAATTTACTTAGGATTACTTATCGATTACTTACTTCTTAGCTGCCAATACTTCATCAACTAACCTACAAGAAAAAAATCACAGAGTTGTTCACAAAATGAAATTCTAAAATAAATTCCTCGCACGTTTAAAGCTCATGTGGGTTGGATGGAATATATCTACTTTAGTGATTTAGTGAAATGCAAATTAGTGAAATGCAAATGCATTCTATTTCGCTGGTTTTGAGGTTTACTGATTTTTAAAGAATAAATAAAAACTTTTATTTCTCTGTCGTATCTAAACGAAAGACGCCGATATTCATAGGGAGGCTACGCAAAATTGGTCAATACTGCCAGTCAAAATTGCTCAAAAGTCCATCCTGGTCAGATTAGACAATTCGTCAGATGATGTTAATTAAAAGCTGCCTGCTGGCTCGTTGATGCTCATGCGAACACAAATTGAACTTCTTAATAATGCTCATTTCACGCACTGGTTTTACAAACTGGCTTTAAAGTGTTTATGAAACGAAATTTTCTCCCCCAATTTTTTTATTGCATTAGAAAGATCAGTTAAAATTACAGTATAACTTATTTGATAGAATTTTTATAACTGTCTTACTTTTCGAGATATTCAATTTTATTTCATTTGAAATAACACAACCAGTGACGTCATTGTGTATAATCACTTTTCAAAAAAGCTGCATTTATGAAAAAACTACTCAAGATATGACCCTTAAATACCGAGGCCTGGATGTTAAACATAACCTACATACACGCAAGTGTAGTTTTAGTCATTTTTCATCATTATAGGTTACAAAATAAGCAATCTAACAGTCATCATTATACATTATGACGTAGGTGGTTGTGTTATTTGCACATCCTATAAAGTTAAATATCTTGACAGGGAACGGAGTTAGTAAAATTCTACCAAAGAAGTTATATTGTTATTTTATCTGATCTTCCCAATACAACCATAAAAATGTTGGACAAAATTTCGTTTCATAAACACTTTAAATAATTCGAGGAAGAATTTTTGTTTAAATATCTAAAATATGTCTACTTATGTCTCTTCGTCGCTTTAAAATATGTCTCTTCATAGCTTTTTATACTTACTCTTGGTAAGACAACGTCTGTGTTGACTGTGCTTTTAAACGTGATCTACAAAATAATATATTTCCATCACGGCTGGTTCTTTACTCATTGTAAATTTTAAAACACTGCGGTGCATGATGGGTCAGTACATGTCTTTCGATACATATATACCATTCAGTTACAATTTTAAAAACATTTAAAAAATTTACCTTTCTTTTTTTGTCTACACGCACAGAATATACAAGAAAAATAATATCACATTTAGAAGGCTAAATGATGACGGTTCATAAAGGCCCTGTCACACGGTGCAATTTTTCTTGCAACTTGCAATGCAATCTACTCTTGGGAGATGTAAAATTGGCAAATACATGTTTCCATCACAGTTCGCCAATATAATTTTAACATACCAAACATTTGTCACAAATTTACATCTCTTAAGAGAAGAATTGCGTTGCAAGTTGCAAGAAAAATTGCACCGTGCGACAGGGCCTTAACAGAATAAATAACCGGCTTTCATTGTATATGTATATCTATGAAACTTCCATGCATGGTGTCCATATATACTTGTAAACATGGGCATAACTAGTAAGAGTGTTAATTGGGAGGGTGTTCATTCACATATTTGCGTTCTGCCGAAAGAATTTCTTTTGAAATCGAATGGGTTACAAAAGAAATTCGTTGGGCAGAACGCAAATAAATGAATAAAAACCCTTCCAATTATCGCTTTGTTACGCTTCTGCTTGTAAACCTGTTCAGTTTGAGTTAATATAGTATGTAGTTTTGTACCTGGCAACAAAGAACAGGAACATAACCAACGACGGAATTAAACATTGTTTCTTTGTCCGACACGAGGGATAATATTGGATATTTTTTAGGAAATTCCTGCTCTAAATCAACATCACTTTGCTGTATAAAATAAAACAAAAAACTTAACTCTATCAGTAATACTTTTATACAATTTTCCTAAAGAACCTGGAAAAACAGAATATGCACTAAATTCAGAACTAGATCATTTCTTCGTAACACTTCTGTTTTTTTTCCTTTAAAGGGTTTGAATCCAGGTTGAAAACATTTCATTATTTATTTGTCAATCTAGAAAGCAAATAAGGAATGAAACTAATTCTATTTCTCGTTTCGCCGTTCAAGACCAACACACTACTTTTACTGTTTTTATTAAGTTTCGCAGCAAGGGCATGGTCACCACCATATATAATGTGTCAATTACTGTGCACCCGTATCACCTAGATATGTTATTTTTTAGTGAGAGAGGGAAACCGGAGTACCCATATTTACCTACCAATTTTACATCAGACTCAGTTTCACAGTGGTGAGAACACATAAAAAACATTGCAATTGGCTCCAGTAATTTAATTAATCTGAGTTGATTCCACATATTTCCTAACGTTTTAGTACCATTTTTGGTGTAACAGATACTAAATCATGAAGCGCCATCTTGAATATGCGAAATCATTATGCATGCGCCATCATGGATACCATCGGATATGCGTGATGTCACATCAGAGTTAAAACCATATATAGTTCAGTAAATCTTAAAAGAATTTCTGGCCATCAACGCATACAAAAGTAATTTTTAAAAACTGTTTAAAAGCATATCGATGTAATAAGTTAGGGAGGAGGGTGGCCATGAGTGAAAGCCGGAACGCACTGAGGATACAAGAGAGACCACGCGTGACTGAAATGCACTGGAAACGACTATGCACTGTCGTACCGTAATCTTAAGTTCTTCATACGCCACTGTAGACATCGCGATAATTTGCCCTCCATTTCCCCCTTGAACAGCGACCCTCAAATGAAGTGATTCGACGCTTGAAAAGCCTTCTCCCTGCACGTACACTTTATCTGGCGGTAGTGAGAATATAAATTCCTGATATCTAAATAAATATATGAAAAGTTGTATGCTTTAGAAAAATTACCTTTTGACCCTTTTCACACTTTTTATTCTGTGATTATTAATATCCTATTGCCGGGGATTTGTACAAAGTGTTCGCATAAATAAACACCACGTCATTTTAGGGAGAATGAATAGCTAAATATATTGTTTAACAGCCTAACTAACATGCAGATTAAACATCCTGAATCACCGAATAGCGAATAAGTTCAAAAACTCACTTATTTTTTCCAGAACTTTTAGATGATTTGTCCACTTCATTTGTGTTAGTGACATCTTCATCGTCATTGTAGGGTCTGCTGTTAAATACTTGCTCACCAAGGCATACCGTACATTTTGGTTCTGATACTGGACAAAACATATGAAAAGACAAAAATTAAACATAAAGAGTTCAGGCCCAGGAGACAATCAGTGAAATTGAAGTGGAGCCCCCCCCCCCCCCCCCCCTAATTCTCTGTTGTTTGGAAATCCATAGTGCTTGTCACCAGAGAACAAGTTTCAAACTTGTTCATTTTCTGTTACTTTAGTCTTAAATACCAGTTCTTTGAGGACAAATTTTAGGAAGTAAAAAATTCGCCAGATCAGGAGTTCCACCGCCACTCCAAGGATTTTTATACATTTAATAAAATAAATTGTACCAACTGTCATAAGCAACCGTACCTAACTTGCATTCAGGTTTGTATATCCGCACCTGCAGGAATCTGAAATAAACAAAAGCATGCCTAAAGGCTACAGATGAAGAGTCAATGACAACAGAAATTGTCAACAGTGAGATAAAAATACTAGGGAGATACACAGCATCATGGGACAAGCCGTCCATACAGTCGATTTCGAATTCATGCACCATGAATAGCAAACGTGAACTAAAGGTATATGCTAACCTAGGCATGCTATGTGACTAAGACTACGTGCACACGGTGTCGTTTCCGAGCGTTTCCATTTCGAATTATTTCAAAAAGCTCCCGAATGGTTTACATAATTTAATGAAACCTCGTCTAAGGACAAAAACTAAAATCTTTACGCAATCAGAATTTTTATAGTTTATATCGTTTTCATTTTGACTGTCTGCAGTATGATTCTACTAATGGTATAATTATTACCTGTCATATTCATTCTCCCCAGTACCCACATTTTTATCTATCTTTGTGCATGGCTTTGTGACTTCTGGTGATTCATCAAAAAATGAAACATTTTTCTGCTAGAACATCAAAAATACTGAAGTATAAGAACACGAGCATGTAAAATGTCTTTTCACCACAACTGATTGTCAGGATTATTATCCAGACTCGCCTATCACAGTCGACATAAGGGAATAGCGTTCATATCACAATTCGTTGGTACGACTTGGTTTATCGGTGAATCTTTATGACAAATGCTTTGTTTTTCTGCACTGACTTTCTCTTCTAATAAACAGGAACAAAAAATCTCTAGGGCATCAAAAAACACTTGTCGTTTCGGTTTCCTTTCTTCATTTCAAGAGAAAAATAGGGTACGCAGAACTTTATTTAAATATCGCAAGGACTCTACATCAAAGAATAAAAGAGTCTCTGTAAATAAAACGAGCTAAATACCTTAGGAAACTTTCGACTTTGATTTCTGGGACTGTTAAGATTTCTTATGCCAGTGGGACTTTCTACTCGCTCCGATCGGAATCTTCGAGACAATTCAGTTGGACCTTCATAAAACATGACGAAAACCTCAAAACGTATTCCATAGTTTTGTCTGTTCACAGAATGGTACAAATTTCGCCTTGTAACATATAGTTTAACAAATCGTATACATTTTTAACTCAGGAGTAAGGGACAAAATTTGCGAAGGAAGATAAATCATCACTCGACAACTCGATTAACAGCCTCCACAAAATCGCAGGGTCGTCATTTACCATAAGTCCGCATTTCCTAACTCATCCTGTACGCTTTCTCCGAGGAGGAAATCGAAGATCTCAGTAGCTCACAACTTTTAGAAGAGGATAGCCTAGGTTATAGGGTCAAGCCCGTTCCTCCGAAGAGAAACGAGTTTGAGTCTATGAAATAGGCTAAGCAGAGCGATAACTTGTATTCTCATCACATTGACGCAAGACTTGGTTCGAGTTACATTGGAGAGCCCCACACCCCTCCTGAGAATTAAACCTGGAACCGCAGAGGCGAAAGATATGGTTTAACCATTTCACCACCAAAACCCAAATGAACACTAATTACTGTACATCATATATATCTATCAATTATTATAGTATTTACACCCCTCGCCCTCCATTTTTACATGTAACTATCATACGTAATTACATGAGGATACACGCACCTGCTTCTTTCTCGAAAGGATATTTTGATTTAAATCTAACAAAAACGGAAATATTTACATTTATTAATTCAGCCAAATCATAACCAGGCTACGTATAGGCTTGTAGCCTACGTTCTGAGATATTAGGGGCTAAACTTGGAACAATAACTCATGCAACAGCTATACTGTATATAGAAAAGGATTAAATAAAAAACATACCTTGATGCTAGAAAACCAGATTTTGGTTCATGGCGAGTTCTTCTCGTTCGAGACAAAATCTGAGGATCTTCTTCCGAAGATATTTCACTTTCTTCCCGACTTTCTTGCAACTATAAGAAATCCAAAAGTCATTTATATGCCGCATAAGGTGTGAAGGTACAGCAGATATTTGTCTCCCTTATTCCTACTTCATAAAAAAACCTGAACCAGTTAAAAATTAAAACAACCACAACGCACTAACCTCGTTTAGGTCTTCATCTGCTCTATTGCTTTGACCATTACGAGCTCCTCGTCTGAGCAAAGTTTGATGCCTCAAATTTTGTACATTTCGGCGGTGGTGACGTGGAACAATGGCTTCGAATTTCGAATCTAGACATTTCATACAATGTAGAAAATAATAGTACATGTTTATTAAAATAATGTGAGTATTTAAGATATTTTGTGAAGTTCAATACATCTGCGAAACAGAACATTGTGTAAAATTTCACTTACCATCACGTTCATTGTTTGAGGGGTATGGTATGGAAAGAATATCCCTAAACAAAATAAAGTTAAACATCTCGAAAAATAGTAGGTCTCCAATTTTAAAAGAAATCAGTTTCATACATTAATAAAAATATCTCTCACCCTGATTTTGCCTTCTGCTTCAACGATCCAATCAAAAACTTCCATCTGTGACCGTGACTTTTTTCACTCTATGAAAACATTCCATCATTAACGCCGCGATTTATGCACAATAAGGGAGCACAATACTTCGGTAATTTTCTACAAACATTACACGGAAAGCTGATTAGTAACTAAATTACAAAGTAAATTACACAGTCATAATATTGTCAATCATTCTTTGGAATACTGACCATCACTTTCGAATAAATCTTCTCCCAATTTCTAATTCTCTTTTCTTTTTCCATTCTTTCCGACTGAAAAGCAAAATTTTTTATTTGGGGTACGCAATGAGCTGGCAGTGACGTAAAAGTACCATATTTAATAACCTCAAATATATATCGTATTATTTGAAATATTTCAACGTTTTACTTTTCAACATATACGTTATGAGAAGAAAGTTTGAAACATCTTATTACAAAAAAATTCATCTTTTCTACCGTCAAAATCCTCGGATGCAAATGGCAAGCAAACGAAGGGTTAATGTTAGCGATTATTTGACAGGAATAAGCAGACGAAAAATAAGGGCAAGTTATCTAAAGTTGCTATGTTCTGATTTGATTTCAATTCATATGTATATGCTAGACCTATGCACGGTCAGACAAACCAATCAAATCAAACAAAACCATAGTTAGTACAAACTTCCCTGAAATTCGGAAGGGTCTTTGCTCGGTACGTCGAATTCGTGTTTATATTATTTATATCTTTGGGGTAGTAAAATATTCTTTGTATGCTTTGTACTACACTATATCTACACTGGCAGCATACAGTTTGAGATATTGTAACCAAACAATTCAATGTATCCACTATCCAGACGAACTGTAAGTATAAGAGTAAAGCACGTTTGGGTTACCTTTAGTATACAAAGTTAAAAATTCAAACCTACCGCTACACCAACCAGTTCAAGTTTCTTCAAAGCAATATCCAACCGCTTTTGCTTGCTAGAATTATATTAATAAAAACAAAGGTTAAGCGTACTCCACGCCTGTCAACAATGTACTTAATGGAGTTTAGTCAGGAAAGTTTACGGTGTCGCCAACTATTTATAGGATATAATTAGTCCGATAATGGACTTTTCCTATTGGTATATGGTTACTTGCACTTGATGTATTTTTCAAGGTAATGGAATAAAGTGTCCCAACATTCATTAATGTTTGCAACAAGCAATGAAGAGATTAGGATTCTTCAACAGAAATAAATGCCTAACCTTACGGAAACGCTTAAAAATGATCACATCGTCGCTGCTTTGGACATGAATATCCAAGTTACATGCAAGTAATTAAAGTTTATTGTTCCACAATTCACGTTTCATAAAAAGCAGCTTCAGGTTTTTCGAAAAACTCTGGGTACAAGATTTACGTTTGATTGATGAGAACATCCGACGACCTCCGAAAGGCCTCTAAAGATATTTTTACCCTTATTTGAACAATCAATCGCGAGCCACAGTTTACGAGACAGGCATCTGTTTTTCTCATTTCACGGAGAGCATTCCTATTAACAATCACGGCTCACAAGCGTATAACAACTCACATTTCACAGCACCAACATCAAGTATTTCACGTTCAACCAATCACGGCTCACGAAAATACTCTTTACTGTTATTACCTTTCATAATCATCGTGAATTTTTCTAAAGATATTGCTCTTAGCTTCCCATTGGGCTGAGTACAGTCTCACAAGACGCACTAGTTCATTCGTCGGAGTACTGAGATCAGATGCACTGGAACATGCAGAAAAATATCGTGTTAGTATAAACCAAACACTGACTTTAGTCAGAAATCATGTTTCAAATCAGAAAATTGTGGAAGACGTGTTATTCAGTACTGACGTATCGCATCACTGGTTGCTGAGTTACTGTTTTCACATTTTGAAAAAATAAAATATTTATTGAATTCGGTTATTACAAAATTTTGTGAAGAAGATTGAAAAGAGAATTCAATGTGCATCGTTATTTAACAAATAAATTTCATTTCTGCTTGCGTCTGTACTGTAATAGATCACAAATGACGTCATGGCAAAAAAGTACGGCACTAGACGAAGTGACTTTTTGTTCTTCGGACCATTCGGACGCAATGCCGCCATCCATGATCTATTACAGTACAGAAGCACGAAAAAATAATATTTGTTTTATATAATAAAAAAAGCTTAACTGAACGAGAAAAAGCCGTGAAAACATTTTGCCCAAGTACATCACGCCATCGGATGACGTCAACTGTAATAACACACAGCTCTCGACCAATGAAAATCCAGAATGAACTCTGATTATTGTATGAATACAAATTGTAACGCAATATAATAATACTTATTGCTAAGATAAAAATTTTCATAGCCACTTTAAAAGTTAAAGCTGTAGCAAGAAAATATAAAACATGCCTCATCTCTAAGGGAAAGCCTAAAAGGTTTTTTGCACTATTCGTTCTATGTATCATGATTGGTGCTCTCTATCACACTGTCCCTCCAAAACATTCCATGCATGCCTTGGGGTCTGAATTTAGAACTGGCTATAATTCAGGCATCAGATTGTGTTTAAATTTTAAACTTCATTAAACATCACTGGAGCTTTACATCGCATATTCTTGGAGGTTGAAAGTGAAAGCAAAAAGCACGAAAAATGTTGGACATGCACGCACAATACTTACCAAGACCATAACAGTCTTACGGCCCAGACCAGTGACCCAGACAAACTGGACGCGATTTGACAGTGCGACGCAAATTTTCGATTTTCAACGTCCTTTTAACTTTAATCGTTTTTTATTTTTCTCCAATCTTCGGAGGGACTTCAACAATTTAAGCTATTTGGTGCACATATCTAACCTTTCCGTTGATGGTTTTATTTGCTTTTAAAAATCGAGAAATCGCGTCGCGTTGGCAAATCGCGTCTGGTCTGTGTGAGCCTTTAAATATGATGAGATGACTCCATATCACAGGTTGTGTCACTGAACTCTAACAATTTAACTAACTAAAAATACCTTCGATAAAGCTTGGAACATGTCAATGTGAGGTTGATCAAGAGGTTTGAAGGCAACGAGTGCTAGACAGAGAAAGACATTTAGACTCCCTGCACAACACACTCACAGGCACGTGAGTCCTAATTTCGACCCAGGGGTAACATCGAAAGTATTATAATCTTTGCAAACCTTTAGCAATTCATCCTTTATTGTAAGCATCTAAAAAAATCATAATTATACGAAACAATCAAACCCGAATGTTCATTTACTCTTACCGCTGCTCAGTGTGGCTCAATTTTTTTTGTATTATATTTTCTATCTAGCTTTGTGAAAGGGAACACTGTAGATGGAGTACCGTGTGGGAACCAGTTGACCATAGAAACTTCCGACAATTATTCAAGAAAATTTCATGTTTATTATTATTATATAATTCTTGAAAACACGCTACTGGGCAGTAGTACATAAAGTGTAGAGTGAGTTCGAGAGCCATTATATCTCTGATGTTTATGACACGACATCACAACAAGGGAATTATTTTATCATAAGAGTTACGTCCCAATTGAGCAATGGGAAAGCACAGGAGCGATGTGCGAATTAAACCTTTACAAACGACAGTCTCAAGCTACTAAAAGAAGCTGCAAATTAATGTTCATTAATTAATTTCAACAGTTTAATTCCACAAAGTGTTAACGATTCCACGCCTCAATTTTCTGCATTTTCCATACATGAACACTTCTTGGTGGTTGACTTGTTCATATTATTTAAAAGGAGAAAATAACACTCAGTCTGGTAAAAAGAATTTTCACATACTGTATCATTGATTAGACCAGTTGCATAAGTTTTACAAGTTGCAATACCTCAGTTAAGTAAAGATCAAATAAAGAATGAGCAGTTAATACACCATCACAAAGCATATTGAATTTATCAATTTCATTACCAGCATTTCCGGGTGTCTATTGTAAACAATAAGAAAATGAAATAATATTTCAAATTTTCAAAATAACCTACCGATACTTTATCTGTCAAATGCACTTGATCACATGATATTTTAATGTTGTATTAATGGTAGCTAGCTGCTATAATACCATGCCAGCACCAATTAGATCCTAGATCTTTTAATGGCATTGGTGCATATCATGTCAAAAGCTTTTTTCCTGACAATCTCTAACTGCACAAATTGCTTAATGTAGTCAGTAAGTTATTTGGTATGCTAGGTAACTCTCACCCTTACCTTGTTAAATTTAACAGTTGTTTGTTTTTCCTCACTGTAAGTTGAAAAAGACTGACCAACATTATCTGAGACATCTATATATACCAATAATTTTTCAATGTCATTTGTGTTACATCCATTTAATAAATTTACATACAGGTAACTGTAGACACCAGGTTCATTGAAAAATGGGCTCTAATTATTATGGCTTTAAATATACAAGGTGATATATCTAATAGTGTGTGCATGTAGTGACTGTGAATGGTGTGACTAGTTATTGTATACTATTAGACTTAAGTGTGAACTGTAATGAATTAAGTAGCATTTCAGTTGGTTGATTCCTGGTTGAAAGATTTGAATGTCATTATATATAACCAATTGAAAATAGAAATGTTTGAATTAAAACTAACATGAAAATGCTGCCCTTCATGACTCCAGCTATTAATAACAATCAGCATTTGTTTCAACCCCCACTGCTTAGTGGTAAAATATCGTTGATATCAAAATTTAGCTAAAATGGTATTGCCAATGTTGTGGTCTTTTACTAGAAACAACTTTTTCTATTCCCCATCACTAAATATCACCCACAATGGAGGACCTCTAGGTATTTAAATCAAATTTTCAATTGTTTTGAAGATTTACGCAAAGCACTGAAACTCGTCTGGAAACAGGTTTTAACCCTTTTCCTTGGTTGTCCAGAAAATGTGATTGATTCCCTGCTCCTCTTTTATAAATCAAGGTCCTTAACAAAGTGAACGGCAGGTATTTAGTGCAGTTACTAATTAAATGTAATATCTATTGATTTGGCCTAATTTGATTGAAATATCTTAGATTTGACCTTTTCGTGGACTTAATTATGTCTTCATCCTATCTTAATTGATATACCTGTCAAAATTAACCAGTACCTACATATTAATGTCAAACCAATATGAAACTACGGCCACTGGGGACATTTTGAAATCCATTTTGATATCCATTTGACAATGTGTAAGTACGATATATCATTATATTCGACGTCAAAAATCAAAAATTTAAACTTGAAATCGCACCACGACAACACCGATCAAATACATATCGGTCACACTCACATACCATTTGGAAGCTGTCTGAGATCCGAATTTTGATGCACAAGCCTGTTCTTCTCAACCATTGCGTGCATACATAGATAGTGAAGACTTAATAGAAGTAAAATAATCCCAGTTTGAGCTCTTAAACACAAAATCGTTTCATATATCTTCGTCTTCTATCAAACTTTGACTTTGTTACCAAAGCAACGGTGAAGATTAAATAATTGTGACATTCATTAACTTATTAACGTGTTCGTAATCATATGTCGTAATTTAGCCGGCATGCATTCATGTACTGAATATATAAACACGGTGGGCAAAAAGGTAAAAATCAAATGCTACATAATATAAAGAAAATATTACTCAAAGGACAAAAAGATGTAAGGCCTTTTTCAGAAGTCGATTTTTCATACGAACAAGACTTTCTAAAAGGCGCTTGCTCTGTTGCTACAGAGAATGGCATGCACTGGGTGAACTTTTGCAAAAAAGTAAATGAGTGACCAGCCCACTGGCCTCCAAACATCTATGTAATTAATACAGCCACATGCGAGCGTATTTATACACACAGCGAAAGTCGATCGAATACATGCGAGGACCAGGTTAGGGTTGACGTCTTTTCTGTACTCTGTATACTGCCCATGCCACTCAAAACGGAAGCACAATGGGTTAGTTAGATAAGCTTCAATCAAGCCTTGGCCCCTAATAAACCATAATTGCAGTTTCCCTTCCAACAAAACTTCTCATTCGTTTGAGAGCACTAACCTTTTCTATATATTATCAAGTTTTGATCGATCGATTGTTAAACCAAGAGATCTAGAGCTGGTGACACTTATGACGCGTTGTCGCGTTTATCATCAACAAACACGCCTTAATCAATATTTGTCACGGTGAGTAGCCAGCCTTTGCCGGCCAGCAATCACTATGATTATTTTGTTAACTTCAAGCCCAGAATGCAGACATGATTGGCAGGTCATTCACATAGTCATAGTATACCGGAGCCCTGGGAAACTCCATGATTGATAGTTGATTACAAGAGAGGTTCCATTTAATACGTAACATTTCTGTTTACGAACAGTCAAACGTGACCTAACAAACACATCACCATCCACTCCATACTCCTGTTTGTGTGATAAAATTTGATTTGTGATCGATCGTATTAAAAGCTCTTTTTCAGCACAATAAAAATTACACACCATCGAGTCAGCCTTTGTCTGCTTTGTGACAACATTTACCCACAAGTTGTTCGTAGTTTCTAGTGGGGACGAAAACCTGACTGGTATTTATCAAAAATGAATAAATAAAATTCTTATACCAGCCTTGCATGGAGTAGCTCTAAAAGAATGTTAAACCACACTTGAGGCGAAAGTGGTAGGCTCTGCCGTGCGTAACACAAATATATACACAATTCGTAAACTTCGCAGGGCTATATTTTCCGTTATTTAAAACATTTCGCCACCAAACTTTGCAATTCTGCTAATTTCGAGACGCTCTTTTCAGCTTTGATGAAATTTTGCTCGTTTTGTCTTGATCAAAATGTAGTCTATACCTATTCATCAAGTTTTATAAGTTCCAACGAATCTTTTTTAAGAACAACGCTACTCTATACTACTCTATACAAGAAACATAAAAAAAACAGATGCTAAGTTGAAGTGAATGAAACTCATCGTTTGTGGAATGTAAATTAATATCGATTAATTTCAACTAGCAAATTTTTTATGCAAGTCAGGACTTATCATATTAACTCGGGCAAAGTTGTATGCGATGGGTGACAATGAGCTCATATTGTCTGGATTGAACGGGGATTGGCAGGTAAATTTTAACAAGAGCTGTCACGACGTATGCTCGTTTTCTGTCAACCCTCGCTCAGTTTCTATTTATTTTAGTTCTTATATAGTAAATACCAATGTTCAGTTGTATCAAATATAACAATATAAACACTTCATATATCTTATCTGCTATCAAATATTGGTGCAAGGGCGTTAGGAAGAAATACAGTTCATAATTTTCTACTTCCTTTTCTGCCACTTCGATATCTTTTAATCCATAACAGCAGTGCTATCCATAACACTACGAGAGCGTTAATTACTGGAGCACCAAACCAACCTAAATGAAGACAAAAAGCATAATGATCTAAGCCAGAAATCTATATACTATAGGTCTCTGGGCAGGAAACGAACACGTGTCTAGATGAAAGCTAACAAGACGTCTTGTTTTGATAAGGATAAACTACATTATATTAATTATATTAACATATTTCTAATTCTCACTTGTTTGTACGCATTCTGGACAAACTACCGTTCTATGTACTGTTAATACTAAGAACAAACCTTTTCGCATTCCATATAAGGACATTTCCAGTTGTACAAATAATACTGCAAATTACCATCGCCTATGCCAAACTTTAGTTTCTCGAGAACTTCTTTATTATCCATGAGATCCAGTGCATTAAACACATCGAATCCAGCCTGAGATGAAAGAGTAAAGGCAGTCACTACTGGAACCCATGGCTGTAGCGTGCGTGAGAAAATTTTGACAAAATGTCATATTTTGACAAAAATCTATACGATTCTGAAAACGTTCTCTGATCGTAAAATTTATTTTAACACGAGCTTTCGACTGCCAGTCTGCAGTCTTCGACAGGTAAAATAATACTAAATATAAAACTATTCTACGGATCCATATAGCTACTACGACAGTGGTTTACAATTACAATGACAACCACTGTCGTAGTAGCTATATCCGTAGAAGAGTTTTATATTTAGTATTACTTTACCTGTCGAAGACTGCAGACGCCAAGTCGAAAGCTCGTGTTAAAATAAACTTTACGATTAGAGAACGTTTTCAGAAACTTATTATGAACCCTGGCCGCGCATCTAGCATTTTTTTTTAAATCTGTACACGTCATACGAAATCTCTATATAAAAGTACGTTCCAAGGAAGGATCACTCATTTTTGTTGCAACAAACCGTTTAGAAAATACGTTCTTATTGCAGTAATACGTATAAGTCGCACATGGGGTCTTCGAGAACTATGGTCGGGACGCCATCACAGTTGTCATGGCGACTTTGGCAGCCACGTGACTCGTGCCTGATCATGAAGCACAGCTACAGTAAAAGTGTCAGTTACGGACCAATGCCAAACCATCGTGCTAAGATTCAACACTAGCCTACATACACGTGTAGCCATCGCGTCAAGTCAGGTCTTCCGGTATGACGTATCATTCAAAATATTCGGCCATGTTGGGCGGCAGAAATGTTTTATCTAACCGACTGCTAAACAGTTGTATCATGCGTCGCACATGCAAAAAAATGTTTCTTAAATGTTTGAAAACAGTCTGTATACAATACGGGTGGGAAGGCGCGGGGGGGCATGGACAATAATTTCTTAACTTAAAGTATTGGTTCGGGTGTACCCCTGGTGCTAGTCGCAGTCTGTGTCGCAGAATTGGTGCCGGAGGTCAACATTTGCCCAATAGATATTTAGCAACACAACCTGTGTCGTTGCAGAGTTATTTTATAGCATGTTATATACAGTACATTGTGTTAACATCTTACCTGTTTCGCTAATATCAACGCATGCTGCATTAAGTCAAATAGCGGAGTTTCTGTGCTGACATTATAAAAGGAATACGCAGCTTTCAGTGTTTTATGTACTTGGTGATTCATGATCGTCGATGGTAGAGTATAGTAGCTGATTAAATCTGTTATCTTGCCTTCTTTGTTCTAAATACAATTACAACATGAAACAATTACTTATCTTCGCTGTCCAATACCGTGCCACGGAACTAAAACTATTAAATAGAGATAACTGATTACTGGTAAATATAACTAATATTCGTATCCAGTGAACCATTGTCTTTGCGAGAAACACAGAAAGAACGAGACCAAAGATGCAAAAACCTGAAGGAATATCTTAACGTCCGGGGTATTCTAACGTCTCTCATTATAATTTCCTTTTATGTTTGCATGGTGATTTTCAATCAAAGTATAATTTTGTGGAAACCCAAAGCAAAAATTTATGATCGCAAAGCTTACGAGCCGTAAGCACAGATCTTCATCAGTGCATTATTATCATCACTGAAGAAGATCCGAGCTAACGGATCGAAAGCTTTGTGATCATAAATATAAGTGGTGTTTCCACAAAATTATACTTTTATGCTAGATTTACTCTACAGAAGTTCAGATTTCACTTCCACTACCATGAGACCTTTCCCAATTTTCTAAGAACCTGATTGGTTAATCGGGTAGGCCCAGCTCATCTGATTGGCTAAAAGATATATTAAGGTAGCGGTACAGGAATAGTCGAATTTGAAACTCGCTAATACTATTGCTACGGTGAAAAACTTCCAGAAGCAAGTCGGTCGAAACTCACAACTTTTTACTCAAAAGCGTTGAGCAAGAAATGAGAAAGCTAGATGAAAATATCATCCTTGCTCATGAAAAATACGCACCGTAACAACGTAACAGTCCATTACACCTTCGATTGGAGTAAACCAGTGCACAAATTCCTCCTAAAATGAACAATTTTATAAATGTTTACATTTCAGAGAAAATACTTAACATACGTTACACGAAAGTTCTTTCACAACCTGAACCGATAAAACATAATTCGACGTTTCAAGCAATCAAAACGTCGATTTTCACTTTATCGTTTCAGGTAGCGAACAATCATATACCTATAATTGAGTGTACTATTTAACTACACTACCCACAATGGCAACGTTAGTTTCAAAAGTCTCTTTAACCCGCGCAACGCAACTACACTGAGTTACACGAAACGCACGCAGTAATATTTTAAATCATTTTTTAATTAACAGCAATTTAATCCTGATAAAACAAAATATTTACTTTACCTTCGATAGAACAGGAGCCAACGAAAATTTCGAAAGATACTAGATAAAAATACCATAAAAAACGAAAACAAAGGTGCACCTTCTCAACAATGAATAAATTTAGACCGCAAAATTATCAATTGGGTACTCGTTGCTTCACGAAATTAGAACTTAAAAAGTTAAAATAAAATAACAATTCAAACAAAATTTAAAGCTAAAATTAAGGTATATATTTTTGGGAAGACATGAAGGACAAAACTGTTTTATGATTTTTTGCTGCATATGCACTGGTAATAATACGGACGGAATACAGCAATGCGCGTGCATGGACCACACTGGAACAGCTATTTAGTGTGATTTGGTCATAGGTCAATATCTGAAGATAATACATATATATACACACTTCTTTAACTATTTTATACGCATCATCTGCGTCACTTTCTTCAAATTGACGAAGATTTTCTATGGTGATCTCCTTGAAATAGATGTAAAATACTTTTAGAATATTAATTAATTAATTAATTAATCTGCCAAACACAATACTTTGTCGAGTATCTTGGGCAAGAGTAAAAGTAAAACGATTAGGGGGGGGGGTGTGTGTACATTAAACAATGGCATAATGCGCCGATCAATTCTTGTTTCCCCCCCCCCCACGCAACAACACCCTGAAATGTGTAATTCACTTTAGATCTTCTTGATAATTATCATCCGTTGGGAATTCCCCCCCCCCCCCACCCCCCAAGGAGTGAGTTGAAACCGTAAAAAGACTAGAAACGAACAAGTTAACACAAATAAAAATATTTTTAATGTGAACAAAGGAGCTGGATCCAGGCTAGTCCACAGTAATCTAAATCTTTTTGCGTTTCAATTTAGTTTGTTTTGCTTTCTCGGCACCTTTGTCGATTTTCAGCATTTTTTGAGGTACATACATGCAGAAACGATCAATCAGAAACTATAGAATTATTAATACGTTTTTTAAATATATATATAGCTACCGCTTTTAAAATACTGCATGCATATCCTGATATCCATTAAGAGAAAATTGACTTGAACACCACAATAATTACTCAACACGCGCATATATACATACTTTGGACATGTTGAAGTGACAAAACAATACTTACTTCTGGCAACTTGTACAACTTTATTGATCTAGACATGGTCATATTTCGACTGAGGTTAGAAAATTTGCATTCAACAAGTTTCTTTGGGTTCAGAGACCTGTGCCAATACCTGGGAGAAATATACCACGTTCATGAGAACGATAAAAGTATCATTAGTTTCATTCGCCAACTTCTTGGAAAAGAAGGAAAGTCTGCATGCGCAATGATTGTAAATAATTAGTTTGGTTTGACAGTGACTCTGAAGTAGAGTCAAAATATCATCAGCATAATTTGTGTGTTGGTCCCCCGGCGGACCTTTTGCCGAAATACATATGTGGAACAGACATTTTGTGGAACAGACATTTTGTCGAAGGGACACTTTGACGAACGGACTTGGCAAAACTTCAAAGATTCGCTTCCACAGTCAAAGTCTCTGCATGAGGTTATTATATTTCAGATTAATTTTTCGTGAGAGTACATAATGGTTCTTATTTCAGTAGCAGTATGGTCAATAAGGCCTATGATTGCATGGCTGCTAATTAAAACCAGCCAATCATATGTTCAGTTTATAAATCTACTTGTGAACCCCACTATACATGACTTTGAAGCAGAAACTTCAAACTTTTCTTTATATTCTTTCACGTTTTTAACAAATTTACCGAAATTTCGCAATTTGAAAGAAGAATAAAGAATAAAGACGGGTTACCGGAACTGGTATAGTTAGTAGGAGCGCAGGAAGGTCCCTAAGACTTCTCAATTTTTGGCACGTTCTCCACGGGTACCCGGCTGTGCCTCGTTTTATTCAAATACCTCATATCTTGAGCGTACAACCGAAGATGGTATTTTTTCCTAATACTTATTACTTCCCTAACCAATCACGTATATTTCCCAAATTGATACAGCGGAAAACGGACTTCTAATTTACCTGGTAATAACTAATAACGTCCATTGAATTCTTATTTTGACTGGATCAAACGAGTTTCGAAAATGTCATCATCCTATTTGTTTGTATATGTAACAGCATGGTCTCGAGTGCAATTGAGAAATAACATGCACGAGGGAATTTTTGAATGACGCTAAAATTTCACGAGTCCGCAACAACATTCGTTGATTAAAGTCTTGTGCCCACTTTCGAAGCCAGTGAAAGAAAGAATCAACGATACGAACCTGCAAGTAGCAACTGGTTTAGGCAAAACAACTCCAGCAGTATAAACCGCTTGAAATATTCCTTCCAAGTTAACTCTTCTTGTAATTTCCCGGATGAGAACTGGAGCAACGCGTTTTTCGCGCAATTTTTTGTGCACACAGAGAAAGTTGATTTCAACAACTTTTTTCTCGCTACAAAAACATAAAAAATACAACTTAAAACACTAAATTCTACATTTTTTTATTCATTAAGAAATGTACGGCAAATCTTTAGTGTCAAATTTAATTTACAATAATTTACAGAGTTGTCCTAAAGGTATTTCAGCTACTAACTAGCTCACAAAACATTGATGATATTCCTATATATTTCTACTCACGTATCAAAAATCTTAACTGTTGCGGGCACTGCGCTTATAAAACCCACTAATTTTTTGTTGCTGGAAACTCGCACAGCACAATGCCATTGTTTTCTCCATTCTGGTGGCTTTAAAGCCCTAGAAAAAAGACAAAGATACAGAACTGACGAAGGTAATCTTAGATACTGACACTAATAATGTTCTTGGTTGACAGGGTAATTTACGTTTAACGCAAGACCCTATATAGCCTAATTATGCTACTTCTTCATATACTAACTTATACATGTGAAGATTTATGCACATGAACATATTTAATATATATACTGTAGTATTACATGTATATTTATTTACAGTGATGTAGATGTTTATGCACACATACCATTCTAAAAACCGAGGTGAGTAATCAAATCTAAACATATTGTCATCATCTTCCACATAATTTTCACTCAGCAAGACATATAGTTCATGTAACTATTGAAGAAAAAGTTAAAAATATATATGGATACGTTGTAAAATGTTAGACACACAAGGGAGGGACGGGGGGGGGGCAGACCAGCCAGGGTAAATAGCACTGGAGTCTATCAGTTTCATGTAATTACAATAAATTTGCAAATATGAATTAAACTGACAACTTTATTTAAGACAATAAAGACGACACATCAACTAGTTAGGAATGAGCAGTCCAATATTAAAAAACTTGGAACCAGGGGCCAGTTGTTTAAAAGCCGGTTAGCTTAACCCTGGGTTAACGTAAAATTAAAATTAAATTTCGCTTGAAGTTTGTTTATAAATTTGGATATATTTCTTCACAAGTGTTGTCTAAATCGATGGTAATTTAAGGGTCCCGAAGTTTTAAACTAACTGTATAGAAATACAGAAACGTAAACAGTGGGTTAAATTTTAACCCAGGGTTAGTGCTAACCCAGCTTTGAACAACTGGCTCCAGGGGCATAACTTGGGGGGGGGGCTTATTTAGAGGGTGAGACCTATTTTTGTCTGATGATGGAGAGGGTAAACATTTATGGTGTGTGTTCTAGATTTCTTTAAAACAATGAAAATTTTTGAAAATTTGGAGCCTAAAATTGCTAGAATTGATACTTTCAGGGTCCTCTTACCCTTTATATTTAGGTTATCCTCCACTTTTTGCTCGACCATTTATCGATATTTGGCCAACAAAATCCCCATTTTAGGGGGTGGGTTTAAATTTGTTACAAGTACATGGGTTTTTGTATGAAAGTTTGTACTCCTAGTCCTAAACCTAGCCAAATGCTTGTACTGTATTACTGAACATCTCCCAGTAACTCATTGATTACATGTTGCATCTTAGGTTAAATTAAGAGTCCAATTCAATGTTAAAGTTTCGTAAAGAGGACTGCTTAAAGAACACAATATCACACAACTGAAGCGAGGTTTATTTTTAGGCCATAGGTTATATTTCTGCAGACATAGGCTCCATAGTTTTTGCTGAATCGCAAATATCTTACCTGGCTGCTGTTATCAATATTTAATGTATCCCATTCAAATCCACTGGGTAGTGAATATTCCTCTTGTCTAATCTCCTCAAGTGGTTTATCTGGTTCCACTGGTGCATTTTCCAGACAAACATCAGCTAAAAGTTGGATATTTAACAATTATTTGCCGAAGGCGAGGTGATTATCGGGGAATATTCACCGAGACGAGGTCGAGGTAAATATTCCCCGATAATCACCGAGCCTGAGGAGAATAATTGTTTTAGTATTTTTACACTAGTTGTTTTAAATTTGTTTATTTATTTTTCCGTAATTTGTACAAAACGGCAGCTATAGTCGCGATTTTGCAAACTTGTTTTTACTGTTATATTCACCTGTAGGTGAATATAAAGGAATATCACGTCATATTGGACCAATCACAACGTCGGATTTCTTATGTTCACTTGTGTAAAAATACTAAAAGACCGAACTAATGCTACTATATATCATGATTTTTGCTACGCCTTGGTGCTATATACTGTATTCAGGTGAATATTATGCCTGTGGTGTTACTTTGAATCTATAGGCACACAGGGAAAGCTAAAAAACAAGGGAATCAAACATATGACCTTTGAGATGCTACCCCCAATGATTTGCTAACTGAGTTTGGACATGGTCAGCTCAGGTTTGTTTAAGTATATGTGTACCTCAGTTGGTGAAGATTAGTCTAGAATTCCAAAGGTCATAGACCAGAGTGTTCAATTCCTACTGCGACCAGGCATATTTCTCAGCTTGCCCGGCGTGTGTGGTAGACTCCCAAGTTATCTAATGTAACTAATTTAAAAGTGTATAATCTTGTCTGAATAAATACAGGTTTACTTACAGTAGCTAACTTACGAATCAAAACAGTAAGTGTTAATGTAGGGCTAGTGTTGATGTTACTTGGGATGACACCATACAGGGATTCTTGATAATGGAATGAATCAAAATCCTTGACCGGCTGATAGTTTCAGCAAATATTAGTACACAATTAATAACTGAACTGCATATTTCGAATCTATCGATTCATCTTCAGCAGTAATCAGCAAGATATGTTTACATCAAATTGAAATTAAAAATGCGCGTGAGCAATCAGAAAATTTTAACTTTCAGTCCATTATATAACTGCAGTTTGATTCACTTAATATGAAGAGCTTCCTTATAGAGTAACAAATTCCAATTATTAGATGAATCAATTACTTTAATGCTATTTAACACAAGTTCAGTTAGTTCTTTGTTGGTTTTGACTGTGATGTTTTCAGAACCACAGAGTGATTGTAGAAGCTTGTTTACAGCGCTTTCTTTGTCGGCAGTGAAGACATGTTTTTTCGTCTGTTCAAGCAAAGTTCGGTCAGTTTTGCTTATGTAGCTGTTTTTACATTTTTACATGTAAACTCATAGACAATGTTGGATTTGAGTACAGTCAACGCTCTGCCGAAAGTCGTGGGTTTTCTCCGGGTACTCCAGTTTCCTCCAACAGGGAATGTTGACAGGGTGGGATAGGTAATACGGGCCCACAGTAATGGCTCACGCTGTTGTGGTGACCCTGCCCTTGTTGTAAAAGCTAAATAAAATAAAATATTTGTTTTGTTTAGGAACTCTGCCTTTAACATTCGTGAAAAGTTTAGTTTGGCTGTCTTTACTCTTGTTCTAATTTCTACGTTTGTAATGTTAAGACAACGTCATACAATCCTGGACAAAACATTGACGACACTTTTCGTCATATCGTCATTTTCTTAGCTCATTATTATTACATAGAACAAACCTCCCCCATTCCCCCACACAATCGTTTTGGGGGCGAGGGGGCAAATTGAGGGGGCTATTTTGATGGGGTTTTCTTTATTAGGTACGCACATGTCGAGCAAATAAATAGAGTGTAGTCAATAGTTTTGTCCAGGATTGTACGTAAAAGCTGCTCTCTCTTTTGACCAATATAAGACATCTCAAACCACAGTGTTGGTTTAGAGACATTGGCTTCTGTGGAATCGTTATCAGTATGGTTTTTGGTTGGTTTGTTAAATTGTGTCATGATTGAGGATGCAACCTGTTCAGGAAAGCCATTCCATGATGCAATTCTCTTAATGAATTGCAATTCCTGTTTGCGTTTGGAAGGTGAACAGATCCTGTACACTCGACTGAAAAGAGAGCGAAGCCAAGCAGTGCGATGTTTCCAAGGAACGAAACTTTCAAAGTGTGTATATTGTCCGCTAAAAGTAGGTTTTCGATGTATAGAAAACTCGTTACCGTCAAGATTTAGGTCTAGAAATGTGGTGGTTCGTCCGAAAATTCGTCGTACGTGAAACATATATTATTGTCAAAGGAATGGAATTGATTAAAAATGTAATTGATCAAGAGATCCATCCATTCGTGACACCTGCAAGACGACCATTTTCAGTTGCATTGATACCTATTACGAACAGATAGACGGTGTTAGCATGGGTGGATCTCTCGGTCCTGTACCGGCGAACATTATTCTTACTGAATTTGAACATGTTATTATTAATCCTTTAATTAATTGCGGCATAATTAAATTCTATCGCCGCTATGTAGATGATACACTACAGCTTACTAGGCACGATGACGTCAACTATATTTTTGATCAATTCCATTCCTTTGACAATAATATATGTTTCACGTACGACGAATTTTTGGACGAACCACCCCATTTTCTAGACCTAAATCTTGACGATAACGAGTTTTCTATACATCGAAAACCTACTTTTAGCGGACAATATACACACTCTGAAAGTTTCGTTCCTTGGAAACATCGCACTGCTTGGCTTCGCTCTCTTCTCAGTCGAATGTACAGGATCTGTTCACCTTCTAAACCCAATCAGGAATTGCAATTCATTAAGAGAATTGCATCATGGAATGGCTTTCCTAAACAGGTTGTATCCTCAATCATGACAAAATTTAACAAACCAACTAAAGACCATACTGATAACGACTCGACAGAGGCCAAAGTCTTTAAACCAACACTATGGTTTGAGATGTCTTATATTGGTCAAAAAGCGAGAGCAACTTGTACGTAGCTTGAAGAAAAAGCTATCACGTTGTTTTAACATTACGAACGTAGAAATTAGAACAACAGTAAAAGACAATCAAACTAAACTTTTAACAAACGTTAAAGACCATAGGCGTACAAGGCGGGGGGGAGGGGGGGAGGGGAGGGGCGGGCGCCCCCCCAATTTTTCGTGATCAAGGAAAGTCGGGCAATTTATGCTTGAAAAGTCGGGCAATTTAGGTCGGGCATGCTGCGCTCAATTACAAAAATAGCCTACGGAGTACGAGTACGGACAAAACAATAATTGTTGAAACCTGTTTCACATTCAGGCAAACCAACTTTGAATCAAATTTATAATACAATATTAATTTATCAAAAAAGTTGTTGGATGTGTATTAATATAAATATAGTGTTGCATCATGCAACGATTAAACGATATTTTGATTCATTTTTGACCCGTCGGGCAACTTTAGGATGCGTCGGGTAAAAATGTGTCCGCCCCCCCCCCCCCCAATTTTTTTTGACCGGTACGCCTATGTTAAAGACAGAGTTCCTAAACAAAACAAATCCAACATTGTCTATGAGTTTACATGTCAAAAATTAACAACAGCTATATAGGCAAAACTGACCGAACTTTGCTTGAACAGACGAAAAAACATGTCTTCACTGCCGACAAAGAAAGCGCTGTAAACAAGCTTCTACAATCACTCTGTGGTTCTGAAAACATCACAGTCAAAAACAACAAAGAACTAACTGAACTTGTGTTAAATAGCACTAAAGTAATTGATTCATTTAATAATTGGAGTTCGTTACTCTATAAGGATGCTCTTCATATTAGGCGAATCAAACAGCAGTTAAATAAAAATAGACTGAGGCCTCCTCCACACGTATGCGGATATTTTTGAAAACGGAGGGTTTTTTCTCCGTTTTTTCGCTTTGCGTCTACACGTAAAAGGCGGTTTCGGCAACCAAAAACGGAGGTTTTTGAAAACGCTCTCCAGAGTGGAGGTTTTCGAAAACGCCGTTTTCGTGTTCACGTGTAGACGGGAGAAAACGAAGGTTTTCGAAAACGATGATGAAACCTGTGATGGAACGATGACGTTATGGTGTTTGGAGTTGCAGTTGTTTTGAAATCTTAATTTCAATTTGATGTAAACATATCTTGCTTATTACTACTGAAGATGAATCGATAGATTTGAAATATACAGTTCACTTACAGTTCAATTATTAATTCTCTTATGCATATTTTTGGAATAACTCTAATCTTATATTTGAATGAATCAAACCTATATAGAATTTTAGTTTAGTGAATAACATGCCAACTGAAATGCCAACATAAAACAAAGTTTGTTCAATATAGGCTTGGTATTTGATAGCAAGCCCACAAACCGAACGCCCACCCAGAAATTATTGGGCACAAGAACAACTCGCTTATTAGGGTCCGCATTCATATTCATGTGGCCACAGATAATGTCAAATCAATGTTATGAGCGGTGGGCTTTGGGGTAAACTTCTTGAATCTTGATCTCAATATTTCCATGGTAACTTGACAAATTATGTCATCAGTGTCATACACTGTAATTCTCGATACTTTTTTCACATCAAATATATGACAATTTGAGTTTATTCTATTTTATATCTGGTTATCTTCTCGTGAAATAGGAAAGCAAGTAACAGTAACAGTAATATAATGATCAGAGTTCATTCTGGATTTTCATTGGTCTAGAACTGTGATCTATTAGAGAACAGATGCACGCTGACACCATTTTAGGGACAAGCCAATTACAGCAATTTTAGAATCATCGACAGCCAATGGCATGCTTTGTTTCGTATAGATCATGATCTGACATGTCAAATGGCATGCTAAAGTCTCTTAGTCACACTACAAAGCTTATTTTGGCTAAATTTTTCACATTTTTATTATATGAAACAAATAGATTACATTTTGCCATTGTCTGTTCAGTTATAGATTCACGGTAGATGTCATAATGTGGTAAGAACATCAGTGACCCATTACCATTACCACATTATGACATCATACCGTGTATCTATAACTCAACAGACAACGGCAAAATGTAATCTATTTGTTAAACAAGTCCATAGTTTTATGTTCTATTTAATATACAACTTTGTACATTGCTGAATACCGTGAAATCCTAGCACTATAAAGTTTAGAAAATATATAAAACCAACATATTTTGATAGTAAAAATATGAGCCAATGACAGTATTAATAAAGTACAATAATCATGTGTTTACAGTGATTGAAATACAATTAAGTATGTATTGACATGGATGTGACGCCTTATGGTAACAGAACCTGCAACATTTACATCACCCACTTGTCAAATATTCATAGCAGTGAAGCCAAGTTGATCTGATTAGATAGTAATATTTCAGAACTACTGTAGTCTTTTTAACATCTGATCAGCATAAAAAATTCTCTCTCAACAACTGGGAGGGGGGGGGACTAATATTTAAAAAAATGTGCAGCATCATTGACACAGAATGGGATAGTGACTTTGAACTCTTATATCCAAAATACAGTATATAAGTTGAAATAATTTTATATTTTCTGTTAAACTAAAACAAGAAAAAGCAAGGACATTTCTCTAGGAAGTGAAATTATACATAGGAAATTAAATTAATAACCATGGCCATATATGGTCCTGTCTAAAGGTTGTGAACAATCAAAACTAATACATTGAACAAAGACAATGTACGTAATCTGTACACCAATGTAAATATGTATTATTTCAATTTCATAAGCAACTTTGTACAGACCATTTGACAATGCATCGTACATACACTAGGAAAATGCATTTTGTACCAAAGACTGCATTGTTTAAAAATGAATTATGTAATCTTGGATAAACTCTCAAGCACACTATTTCTAAACTTTCCAGGTTAGTTAAGTTTGGGTAGGTAGCTCTGCATATGCAACTATTTAATAACCTTAGGAAAGGATCTAGCAACCTAAGGCTAAGCAATCAGGCTTTCATGTTACCACTTTTTGCTATCCAACTAAACTTAATAATTTATCTTATTTGTGAACAAAGAATGTAAAAGAAAGAAAATCTGTATGACAGCTAACACAGTTTGATGTATGATTGATAGTTGATACTGTCATACCAACGCAGGTATTTCATTTACTATATTTCATTTAGATAGTTATATTTTACTACCTAACTTATTGCCCTGCCTCCCTTAGTCGGCCGTCCCTCCTAACACTGACAGGGTTGAAGAAAGAATCAAACGTACAGTGATACACATGTTACACACATTTATATACAAAATAAATACTTACTCAATTTTGGTACTGGTTGTGTATCCCAAAACTCATACTTCTTCTCAAAAAGATTTCCTCCCTTCCTTCCTCCCTTTCCTTTTCCACCGCCCATTGCTTCGTTAAATCTCATCTTGCCCATGGCCTTCTGCAGTTGAGCTAGTGCTTGTGGACTTGGAACAAGTCCAGCTGTTTCGTCTTTCTTCTTGCCTTTCTTTTTTTTCTTTTTCTTCTTGCTGGTAGAAGTTGAATCAGTTTTATATTCAGCTAGCTCGGAGAGTCCATTTGCTATGGGAGTATCTTCTTTTTCAGAACTTTCTCCACCACTTTCTACGTTTTCAACTTTTTCTTCGTCCGCCATCTTGACTATTGACCAGCCCTCCCTTGTGCTCTCGCTGAAAACGTCATGTATGCAAATTAGGTAATTGTTATTACACCGGTGATTTGTGTGTTCCTATCAATATTATTAACTCATCATAAAACGTTTGTAGTTGAAATTGTTACAAATCTTTGAGGAAACTAAATCAGTAACCTAAATCGCCAAAGTTTGGCAAGGGATATTTTTTTGGGACACACTGTAAAGAAAGCTAATTAATAACCCTATGAACCCAGAAGAGGATACTGAAACTTTCTCCGTGGTTTTGATATGTCTCAAGATGTTTAGAGCATAATCATATTTTACGGGATTTTACATCCATGGTCACATTATACCTTTACTGTTATGCGGGTTGTATACGCTGTATTCAGCTGTATTGGTTTTCTTTGTTTGTTTGATAATTTGTTCTTACATGAAGTATTCCCAATGCCCGCGATACTTGTTGCCCTTTCTTGCCGACGGCCTTGACAACAAGACGCAGTCAAATCTTTTTAGCGATATGGCAAGTATTACTGCCAAGAAAAACCAAGCAAAACTAGCAGAGGGTATTTACAAACAAACACATTGTAAGTATGCTACATATTATAAAATTTAGGCAAATAATTGGCCGCACAAAAATGAAGATGTAAGATTATTAAATCGGCTATTTATTATTGCAATCGCAGCTCAGTAGCACTGATGTTTTTGTTTTGCTCATCCTTTGCAGTAAACCCACGATTAAATAGTAAATATATGAATGATTTTCTGTCTTCAAACGCAGTTACGAAGACCGAAGTAGAAAATTTGTTGACAATATTTCGTGAAAGAGCAAACCAAAAAGAGAAACTGGACAGAACAAAATTTCGTGATATACTTCACAATACTTTTGGAATGACAGATGACTTTCTAATGGATGGAGGTATTGATGTCTGAATGATTAATGTTCACCTAATTTACCCACAAACATTTGGTAAATGAATGTATGCAAACTTTGTTAATTTGATGCCTGTAATTTCTACAGCCTGAGGTTTGATCTGGGTTAGTTTGAATTATTCTACTTCTGATTCTGAGGTCAGGGTTCACTTCTGGTCTAACTACTCTGAGTTTATTGATAGGAAATTATGCACTTTACTGTATCTGAGTAATGACAAAATAACAAGAAAAGTAATTGCGATCCCATGCCATTTATATGGGTACAATAAAGTTAATTAAAGTGAAAAATACACATGTGAATTATTGAGATTCACAATCCATGTAATAGTGCTTGTGGTGTGTATTAATATATTTGGGGTCCATACAATTAATTTGAAATCAAATATTGCTTTATGGTCTGTGTAGATGAATTTATCAGTATCCTTCCCTCCTTGCAATTTAATGTAATATCATAGCAATAGTGTGAACAACCTTTGGGGGGGGAGACTTGGTTGTAAAGTGTGTTTTTTTAGCAGGGGAGGGGTTATCTTGAATTAAAGAACCATGCAGCTCAGGTTTAACAATTGAACTGACTATATAATTTAAAGATCTTAGTTGCACAGATCAAGAACTCAGCTAGTTCATCCAACTTTTTGTCCATTATTCACGCTTTGCCAATTGTGAGAATAACTATTCAGAGTTGAATAAACAACAAAATTAATTTGAAATATGAAGGATGTAAATATTAACAATAATGTTGTTTCTAAAGTAAGCTTGAAGTTGGTTGTGTGAGCTAATGTGTTTCATCTGCTTCTGTTTGTCCACACAGTTTGTTATAACCATGTTCTTTTAGCTAGATGCAATATCATACATTAAAATTATCATACATTATATAGTACTCATGCTTCACAAAGTTTTTATTTCTTATTCAAATTGTTGATTTGAATTTGCAGTGTTTAGGGCTTTTGATAAAGACAATGATAGCAGCATCAATATGGAAGAATGGATCTTTGGACTGTCAGTTTTTCTAAGAGGAACAATGGAAGAAAAAATGCATTGTAATTCTTTATTATTACATTAAGCAAAACAGTATTTTATTTTTTTATTTTAGTAGTCCAGTCTTAGCTATCTAGTGACACATTTACTGTGCTGTAAAAATAATAATTTACATACTGATATTTTTACATTCGGATGAAAATTCTTAGTTAATATACATCAAGCAACTACTCACCAATATACAGTAGGATTGAAAATAGCAATGCTATAACATGAGAGGTTAATTGAGATAACAATGTGAATTTTTATTATTTCAGATTGTTTTGAAGTGTATGACTTAAACAGTGATGGTTATATTTCTCGGGAAGAAATTTTTCAAATGCTTAAATCAAGTCTAATAAAGGTAACATTCCATACTTTGTTTTACAGAAAATGCCAAGCATAAAACGTAATTGTGTTAAACTATTAAATTAACATAACTGAAGTTATTGTTTCCTGGTTTCCTCTAACTTGTGAAAAGCACAGATCATTCAAAAAATGTGGCTACAGATATGTATTATTTGGTCACAGTTCCATCCAGTGTTTAATACTGATTTCTGGCATAAGCTATGATGAACACATGTTAAGAGTTCAAGCAGACTATGGAACTGAAGATGAATGCCACAAAATTTTATGGGGAAAATTTCTTTGTGTTTCGTTTTGTTAATAAAATTGAACACTTACCCTACCAGGGTGTTAGCCAGAAGAAAAAAATTCTGCATTTAACTGATACTTGGAAATTTAGTCTGAATGTGTTATTAAAGTTCCACGTTTCTTTCTGGGTTTGGAGGGACGCCCCTTCTGATTTTTTTACATGGTTGTGTCTTTAAAATATGCCATTCCCACATTTTTTGATTGGAGTATATTTGAACAAATATAACAGCATACCATGCAATTAGGCATAATGTACAAAATACGGTGACCATATACGTTAATCCAAACGAGACTAAACGAATGTTGAAAATTGATTCACTTCTTTAAAGGAAACATACTGTACTGAGTACTTGTCTTTCATCAGATGTGAAAACAGATTTAGTTGAATATTTATAATGCAACTGTTTTTGCCTGGCCCAAATTGGAAAATTGTAGCTTCTCAATAATTAGGAAAACCGCGTGTAGCGAACACCCTGCCTGCTCTAACTTTTCTTGGACCTTAGAAATATGGGACCTTAGGCCTTAGAAATACTAAATGTCCTTGATGCAAGTGTAATGTAAAACTGATTTTTACCAAAACCTTTTTTATAATAAACTATAGGTTCAATTATTTCTGTTCTGTAGCAACCAACTGAAGAAGATCCTGACGAGGGAGTTAAAGAATTGGTTGAAATCGTTTTAAAGTTGGTTGTAAGTACTGCCACGTGTGAAATGTGGATTCTAAGACTACCTTAAGTAGTCTCGTTGCAAAGTTTATTCTTATTCTAGAGAGTAATAATTCTGTTCCAAAACAGTTTTCTGTCATCAAATACAATGTCATGATGGAACGTAGATTAATTCTCTAGAATTTACAGTGCTTAGGCTTTCTTGCTTGTTTTGAACCTCGGTAGATTTTGAAATTGAAAATACAATTTTAAACCTTTACGATTATATAAACCTCGGTCAAATGCTCTACCGCCTGACCGAGATCAACTCTAGTTCTAGGATGCAAAAGATAGATTTAGGAAAATTTATATGCTTTGCGTTTCCCGTCTCTTTTTATTCCTCGAAATTTGCCCATGTAGCACTCCTATATGGCGAAAAGTTTTTCGCCTGGAAAGCTCACAACACAAAGTTATATCAGTTTGTCAGACTGATGCTTAGTATGATATCTAAAAGAAGAACCTTTTGTGCAGTATTCTGTACTCGTAATTTCAACCAAATTAACTTTGTACACATGCAGACATCCTTTGATTACTCAGTCTCCTACTGTATGACTACACTGCATCCAAGTGAATAATAGTATCGAATTCCTATGTACCTATACTGTATATTAGTGGTCTTTGCCGTCTATCTCATCAGAACCTGTTTAAAAGTCAAATAATGTGCAATTTAATAATTGTCTGAATTTGTATTTTAGGATCATGGCAATGTGGGCAAGTTGTCTTTTAAAGATTTTGAAATGGTTGTGAAAAAGGAACCGCTTTTGCTTGAAGCTTTTGGACCATGTTTACCTGACGCTAAGGTAACTAAACTTGGTAGTTCAATGCAAATGTTACATAAAACCTGCTCAAAAACGAGCAAACATGCATGCACGGTTGGTCCTTATTTGATTACCCGATATACCTTCAACCACGCATCGTCACCGATCTTATTCTCCTCTTAGATTATCGACAGGGAGGTGTAAATCTAATCTGATGAACAAATTAATAACACTGCATGGGGGATAAAAAAGAAAAGCTAGTACAATTTGGCTATAAGAATTTTCCCTCAAAAATAAGAAAACTTTTTTTTCTGCTCTGTGGACTCATTTCTATCCATCGAAATCACCCCGCCTCTTATTCTCCAATTCTCCATACTTTCCTCGCGAAGAATGACCAGTAACAATGCGTAAATTCCTGTTTCCTAGGATACGCGTTCCAGATCAGGATTTTTGTATTCATTGGTTTCTTCGCTTTTCGTGCCAGGAAACTCCCGTCGGATTATTTGCACATTGTATTTACCACTATTTTGTCTTGTAGGCCATTGAAGAGTTCAATTTACAGTTTACCGAAGCACCGTAACTGCAAAGAATGAATTTCATTAAAGATTGTAAATATATTAATGACTAACGTTTACGCAATGAAAAATGTTCGTTCTATGTACATAAATATTTTCTTGGATGAACTGTTCAGAGACAGTTCCTTGTACATGTGTTAGAATAGCCCGTATGATACAATGTACAGTATTGAGTGACGTGCTTTATGATAATGTACATAAACATTTCAATCTGTATGAATTAATTAATATGCTGTGTGGAACTTTTTATTTTTGTTGGAAAGGCTTGACAAAGATTTCTTAGAGAGTAAAAGTTATTTTTCTCGACAAACTTAACCCGCTGTTCAGTAACATACTCAGTGGATGTGCGAAACACACGTTGGACTAAGAGTTGGTGGAATTAGGGAAGATCGAAAGACTTGCTACCAGTCCATGTACTATATCCGATGTACTTCAGAGTTGTATTGTTCTGTATGTTGTCTACATAATATAAATTGCCATGTATCATATTCAGGAGTCATTGATTAAAGTTATATACTTATAAGACTTCGTGTGAGTGAATTCTTGATAATAGAATATTCGTGAGTGATAAATTCAACACATCTGTAATGGCGGGTAGAAACTTGCCTCGTATAACTTCTTCCAGTGACCAGTGGTGCTAGCAGGTGCTCGATATTCGATGTCGTCCTTGATAGATATATCTATTTACTCTTCATACCGTGAATAAATGCGGTATATGCTGCCTGTGGCTGTGTCGTTGCCATGTCAGAGATGCTCAAGTTCTTCCATTTAGAATTTTTAACGTTTACTGTCAGTAGTTAACGTTCGTTGATGTCTACTGAACGCGACGTTTGCCTAAGTCAACGTTACGTTTAGTAAGGAGGATTTGATCAGAGGAACTGCTAAACTTGAACAAATGAATGGGTCAAATATTTTCGGAACGCTTTTATTGGCGCGATTATATATATATTTACATTCTACGTTTCGAGGCATGCCCCTTCTTCAAGGGATGAATATACATGCCAGAATCAATGGCCCAATGTCCCTTATGTATAACTTACTGACATAATTACCATAAATATTACCATTTAGTATTTTTACACAAGTGAACATAAGAAAACCGACGTTGTGATTGGTCCAATATGACGTGACATTTCTTTATATTCACCTACAGGTAAATATAACAGTAAAAACAAGTTTACAAAATGGCGACTAGCCGCCGTTTTGTACAAATTACGGACAAAGAAATAAACAAAATTAAAATAACTTGTGTAAAAATACTAAAACAATTATTCGCCTCAGGCTCGGTGATTTTCGGGAAATATTCACCTCGACTTCGTCTCGGTGAATATTCCCCGATAATCACCTCGCCTTCGGCGAATAATTGTTAAATAATTACTATAAAATCCCTCACATTTAATTTCCTAGGTATAAACATATTGAATTTGTATACCCAAAACAGCTCCCTTTGTGTAGGCCTATCAACATTGGTTCATCAATAATGATAACCCTAATATCACACAAACCTTTACGTCCAGGGCTAAAAAATGTGCGTACAAATGCTCCGCAGCCATTTTTCTACCCCCTTGTTTATACATCCTCATAGAGATTTTATGGTTATTTTAAAAACATCTTTCTAAATGATGTCATAGTACTCCCCACATAAATTTTAGAACAACTAATACATCTTATTACTAATACATCTATATAAATTACCCTTCTGAATCACAATCAAAAGGATTATCGGTTATTCGTTAGGTTACGGATCATAACTATACATATGTACAATTATGTGCTAGGGTTAGGGATAATCCTAACCCTGGGGTTAGCCCTAGCTAACCCTAACACATAATTGTGCATATGTACAGTTATAATCCCTAACATAACGCAATATTCCTCAATCCGTTGGTCGAATTTACTTTCAAAGTACAAATCCGTCTCAATCTAAGTGCCTGCCCCAACTTAGTTCCCAGGGCATGCTTGTAGTGAAGCATGTGGTGGACAGAGGCCCTGACAAAGGCTGGTTGTCACATGACTACATGTTCCAATATAGTCGGAAAATTTATTGCAGAAATTAAGCACCCGAAAAGTTGCAAGAAAAATCTTCTAACTATATTGGGAAATTTGGTCATGTGACAACCAGCCTTTGCCAGGGCCTTCTACCTTACACGTTTCACCACAAAAGCCCTGGGAACGAGGTTGAGCCTGCCCATATGAAATATAGCCTGCTTTACATGCCTCGTTTGACATGATCTATAATCCAAATACTTATGCACGTCGTGGGCTTTGGAAACACATCAGTAGAAATACCACCTCGTACTTCCTTACAAATATGGGAGGTGACTACATACATTAAATAATTCATGAAACGAGCATTTTACAGCTTAAAAAGTGTTTCTAGAGATACACTTTCGATGCATCAGACTGTTTAAAGACCATCATGAAATCTACAGCTCAATATATATTTCTGATATATACACTACACTTTATGTAGCTTGATTTGAAGATCACTCGCGAATTCTTTAGCCAAATCGTGTCTTTCTATTTTACGTAGAGCATTAGCAAGCTTCTCGCACCAGGACTGCGCGGCTTCGTCATGTGATGACCACCAAGCTATGAGCATCTGGTAAGCTTGCCATGACACATCATGCCGATGATTCAAGCTAATCTCCTCAATTTTATTATCACTAACACCCAGAAATATTCCCAGTTGTTTCCACTGTCCAGGGATGTTTTGAGCCAACTTCAATAAATGTTGTTGCATGAGGTTATCTATAAATAAGTGATTCGTAGGAACATATTCATAATCAACCTCGTACTCAGGCTTTTATCTCCGCTCGAGAGCGGTTTACAGGTTCTTCGAATTAGTTTATTATAGTTTCTATTATACTGCATGCAAATGCAGTGCCGATAGTGCAATAAATACCAATGCTCGGCAAGCCTTGTTTTCCAATGTAAAGCACGTCACGTCTACTGCATGATATATGCAGAAAGTGAAGTAAATTCACTACGTCTCGATAAGAAATCCGTAGGCTTTTATATTGCCAAGGCCCATTATTCTGCAATTTATTCTTGTTTTTTTTAAATTTATTTATTTAATATATAACTTTGCCTTTATATAGCTAGATAGCACAAAATACCATACACGCACGATCTTACATACTGTACATATGGCGGGAAACGACAACAGCGTTATTAGCCGATTACTGCAGTCCCAGTTAACATTTGAAACAATTATATGTTATTCCAATTTATATATTACGTTTATTCCGAGTCCAATATAAATACAGTACAAATAAATAATAAAACAATTATTGAATTCAGTTCGTGTATATTGATTTCAGAAATTATTAATTGGTTGTTTTATCTGAGAAATTATTAAGGCCTCGTTTTACATAACATAAAATTAACAATTCCTCATATCCTACTCGACCTCGTTTAATAATTGTTTAATATTAGTAATCGTTTTGCGTGTCATTTGGAGCTTTTTACTTAGAGGTCACAGTTGTATAATAATAATAGTTATACTGTTCACGTATGCTTACTCTTTTAATCATTATGGACAGTTGATTTACTTTTGAACCACAAAATTATACTTTGATTGATAATCACCATGGAAACATACAAGGAACTTAACATGACATCATGTTGTCATACAGTATATGATATAATATTGTTATACCGTAGCCTTGTTTTGCCAAATTTGTGGCAATCGCCTTCACGACAGGCTGTAACAGTGTTTCTACTTTCTTGGCCGAACGCATAACAAATCTGATAACGCCGCCAAGCTTGTTGTAAGTTGTTTCAACTTGTTGAAAACGTGGGACAAACAGTGGGTCTTGTTGACGGCTTGTTGAGTTTACATTCTATCGAGCAAGATGGTCACAATATATTCATAGTTTACGAACATGGTATCATAGATTCATATATACCTTTATGCGTTTGATCCTCTGTGTCTGAAGACAAAACTGCGCTTGATAGATGTCGAATAGTCACACTTTTATCACTGTTCACACGTTGACATTCTACAGATTTTTCTCCAGTTGAACCTAGCCATGTTTTAAATAAAATTAATATGTAATTTACAAAGTAGCATACACACTGCGAAAGATACCTTCATGCGTCTTATCCACGGTCTCTAAAGACAATACTGTTCTTGTTGGATCTTGAGGAATCCCATTTCTCGCGTTGTCCTCGCGTTGAAGTCCATCAGAACTTTCTCTGGTTCGACCTGAATGACAAAAACGATACATCAATGTGAATAAATTGCTAAGAATATTATGAGGCACTTTCAGACAATACTGGGTATCAATAAATTTCGATGGCATTCATATATTATTATATAATATTTCTATAACTACATACACTATACCAAAAGCAGTCAGGAGGAAAGCCATTCTGAATAACCGTCAGCACAAGTTAGATCATTTCGACGTATGTGTTTAGGTGCCTATGAACTCAAAAATCACTAGTCTTTTTTTTTCGCGGCAGATGAAAGAATTGCTCAAGAAAACACTCTGTGCGAAATGTGAACTAATTCTGTACAATATTTTGTGAGTTACAACCAATCAAACATAGCGAAAATGCGTGATTTTGTGGTCAAATTATCGCGCGGTCAGACGGTGGCAAAGACCATTGATGACGTATGCAAATGGACATGTTATACATTGTGAATCGTATAACTATACCAAAATACTACATACACCTGATACGAATGCTTTGAAAACGAAATTAAGTGCCTGATTTACTAATATTCTACAATTTACCAATAATGTAATGGTTTTGATGTTTTGTTGCAAGTGAACGAATGTCATGAGCATTTTTGTTGGCTTGTATGTCATATAATTTGCAACTGTCGTACCTCCGATCCTATGCTAACTAAACATACACTTTTTGTCATCAGTTGGAGCAAAATAATAACTGCAAATAATTGCTAGCATCATGTGAAGCAATTTTATGTGCTTAGGAATAATTGACGCATTTCATAGAAACAGTCTTCATACCTTCCGATTTTGTATTTACATCAAAATATGAAGGAAGTCCTTCAAACAAAGACGTAGGACCGTAAGTTGATTCTAGTCGGCTATCCCATCTATGTCGAAGGCCAGAAAAAGGGAGCTTGCACAAACAACACAGATCAGTAACTTTATAAAATTTTATCATAATATGCATGTACAAATATGTAAATTTAGTTAACAAAATATATACAGGGTTGACAAAATGTATACGCTTTCAAATTCAAATTAGCTGCCACCTAATATTGTGTTAATTTCCAGCTCTGTCTGGTATAAATTGCATGTAATGAACTAATGATCTGCAAAAACACAAGGTCTTGTAAACGTAGGAATTTTATAAATTGTCCAGCTAATTTCAATTTAAAATGGTCTATTGAAGATAGAGGTACATGAAGATATACGTGATATTGTCTCTATAAATTAGGTTTGTCTTTGTCTTGCACCTTTGTACCCTGCTACATCCACGCTGGGAAACTCAGACCTAATGTGGTGGTAAATGCAGGCTGGCAAAGGCCTAAAGTGATCCCATCCTAGTTGGCCACAGAGCCACAAAACAAGTCAACGATAAGCCACAGCCCGTAGATACCTATTCACATTGAAATAAAATCAAAGATGTTTAGTTACACTATTTTGATATTTATAATTATAGTGATTACATAATGTACCACGCCAAGACATATATATTCCATTTGAATTATTGAATGTACTTACTCATTTTCACTTTGCTTCTTTTTCTGTTTATATCTTGTCCCTTCCTTTATTTTTAAGAGCGGTCACATTTTTTTAAGAACAGCTCTATGAATCATAGGTATGTAGTCCCAATGCTCGACAATACACGCTGCGTCCTTTCCTTCGAATGAATATTTACCCTGACACTCGAGTATTTCCATGCAACAACGAAATTCTCTTGGGCTTGAGAGATGTACGTCGCTACATCGTCCACACTTGCACCTATATTATATTGCAGAAATAAGTTAGCTAGTAAGAACAACCTTGATATTTCAATAAATGGTACAATCGCGTGACTTACCATGATTCAACCGGAATTTCCTTCTCGTATCGCTGCGCAAGTGTCTGTGATGAAATGCCATTTTCGTCGTCTGTTTCGGTCTGTTCAAATTCATCACCGCTAATAGCAAGCGGTTCGTTGGTATATGGTTCAACGAAGGAACCATAAGGACTGTTCTAGAACATCGCTTTCGCTACAGCTATCTAAATCTTTCGAGGAAGAACTTGAAGCTGAAACGCATTCACTTACCCCTGATGTTGCCATGTTTTATTATGGTTTGTAAAGCATTTGCGTATCGCCGTTTCCATTTGCATACGTCATCGTCTCATTAAACTCGTACCCAGTTCTCAAGAAAAAATGACCAAAAATTCGAACTTTAGGCTCTTATATCTCGGCCATTATTATACGGATTTTCGTCAAACTGCGTTTTATCTCAATCTTTGCTAGGTAGCTATCATTTAAGCCCAAAAAATTGAATATGATTTTTTGAGTTCATAGACACTGTCTTTAACGTTTTTTGACATTAAGAACATTGCATGTTTTGTTTTGTTGGCATGACGTCACTTGTTTAGCGCAAGTGTAATTTAACACTAGTAAATGTCGAGACAAGTATTGTAGTTTAACTAGGGATCCAAGGATAGTGCAAAGTTTCTGAAAAGACTTACACACTTAAACTCGAAAAACTAAGAAAAATATAATGATAGCTTTGGAAATAAAATGTTAAAATGATGTGGTCTAAAAGCGTTTTGTTTACGTGGGACGTTTTTAGACACTCTGATAATTTTATAATTTTCATGTTTAGCGAGCATATTCGGTTTCACGTTTGCTGAATCTCTGACCTCTGACCTTAGACTCATATAAACAAAACGGAATGAACGCGCAATTAATATTGAACGTGAACTAAGATTGCAAACATACAAACTGTGCGCTCTTCTGTGTGTTGATAAAAAACTGTCACAATATTAGGCCAATATCTTTACTTAGTATACTTATGTACGGTTTACTTTAGGTCTACTAGTATTATTGGAAATTTTATGTACACAATCATCAGTCATCACATCACAACCTTGCAGAAACTGATCTCGCACGCACGCAACATTATCAAATATGCCGATTTCGCTTTATCTCGCTTGTTTTTCATCATTTTCTGATGAAGCCTGGCCGAAATGTAGAACAAAACTCGTGCAATTCATGTGGTGTATATTTAGGAATATAAGACGTAGAATAGCGAAAATATTGCGGTGTATTTATTGCTATGTATGCAAACTATAGCTCATATCTCTTGTTAGCCATTTATATTCATACCATATAGGTCAACTTATGCTGTCCATTTGAGCTCGTTTTAAGGCGAAAAATCGCTCTTTATGCATAATAAACGAAAGCATAATAGTCTGAAGATTAAAAAATCTTGTCCTGCCAGTTAAAATGGTGCTTTTAAGCCGTGGAAATACATGTTTAACTCATGTTTATTATCCCACTCCTAGACCTCTGCATAGCAACGGAAGCGGGCGCTACGCAATATACACGTGCTTAGTTGAATATTTTAAATTCCGGGGGAGTTTGAGAGCACTGTATATACATGTCTGCAATAAAATTACTACGCTCATTAGTTGCCATATGGCTCATTTACCTATCTTTTTCATTTGTATGAATAACAGCACAAAATGGTTTATAAATAATACTTATAATTTTAACTAAAACATTGCAATAGTAACATTCAAGTAATCAGGTGGCATATTCAAAATTTGCACCACCCCCCGGAGTTTACACTATGACTGACTGACTGACTGACTGACTGACTGACTGCCTGACTGATTTGAATTTTCGCCACTCATCACAATACTGCAAAGTTTCTTTGAAACTTTGCACTAAAAAGGAGACCACTTTCGCAGCGAGGAAAAGACAATTAGTTAGAGAGAGAGAGTCGCGGACGCAGGAGACCCACCCGTCAGGTACTATTTTATAGTTTTATAGCTCCGTGAACAGCCTTTAGTACTAATTTTGTTTATTTCATTATTTTAGTTGATTTTAGGGAATTTCATTACTATATTAATCCTTATTATTGTAAAAATATGATCGGAATGTGCTATATTAATCTTTGTAAATTTGTTATTTTAGAATCTTATATACCTAACATTAAAAGGAAATCTCCTCTGCGTCGCCGTTTCGTCTTCCGGGCATGCGTCTGAACCAGTATGGACTTCTGAGCCAAATACATATTGACTATACACAACTATATAACTTATGTGCAAAATGTGCCTTACCCTATCTGGTCATTTATGATAAAAAATAAAGAAGGAAAGAGGGATACCTTCATCAGACATGTCCAGCACATCTTTTTCAAACCTTTCTTGTTTTGAACCATCGTTGGAAACTTGGTATTTTTAGAAAGAAATAGGAACATTGAAATTATACGTGTTTTTATAACTTGTCGTCATGAATTTACAGCAACTTACAACAAACGAAAAGAAATATATGCTGTTTGCAATAAGATCGTTGGCGAGCTGGGACCCCAACTATAACCGGCAACTTATCCTAACTGCAGACTAGTATTGGTACCAGTCCATTTCAAACACACGCAGCAACTTGCAGTAAGGGTCGCACCATAGGTAATAGAGCTAAATGGTTTGGAAACTTATTAGAACTACAATACAAGTCATTATCTGTGTTTTTGTTCTCGTTTATGCAGAAATAAGGTCCTTCATCGTCACGTGCGTATTGTATTTTCACCCAACTAACCAAATAACAACGTTTTAGGACAGTTAGCCATCCGCAACTTGAACAATAGGGTAGTTCAAAAATTCCTCTTGGTGCATTTGGCAAAAACACAATACACAAATGACGATGAAGAACCATATTTTTGCATAAACCTTGACCAAAATAGATAATGAGTTATGTTGTTATTCTAATGAGTTTCCAAACCACCACTCTATTAACTATGGTCGCACTACGATGCCAGTCGAGTATTATTGCAAAAAGTAGTAAAACAGTATACAAAAATAATTCGAAGCGCAAAAAAATTATGCTTACTAGTTGTAAGATCATCACAGGAGTCCTCGTCACATTCGTCGAAACAACATTGGGATCCGGTACCCCTATCTAACAAAAATACAATAATTGAGTATCGTTGAGCCACATAAGACAAAAAATTTGCCTAGGTAAAAACCACTTACCGTTTGCGAAAACAAATAACATGTCCCTTTTATTTTTATTTTAAATTTGAATTTTAAAAAAATGGTACTAAATAATAAATTAAAATAAACAATTGGATCCATTGTTGAGAATCTTACCCCGTTCTTGTTCACGCCGTAAGAGAGCACACTTCTTGAGAACCATCGCAAGGTTTCGGCTTTCAATCTTGCGAATTCTTTGTTGGATGTGAGGTTTCTGGCGTTGCATTTCACGAAGGCTTTCTGTGCTGTTGCAGTGGATGAGATGACGAATTGAAATCTGGGTGGCAGAGAAGCGATGTTTGCCATTCCTGCTGAACACATCCGCCAAGCCAACCAAAGCTTCAAGGTAGAACAAGGACAATTGATATTTCTCAGCGTCCTCGGCTGAAATGGCAAAGATCTTTATAGCTCGAGTGTAATATTCTTCTTGGTTGAAAGTTAAAAAAAACTCAGCAATGGCATTCATATGTCTAGAATATCGAACGATATCTTCTTTCGTTTTGCCTTCCTTCTTATCGTCAACACCCAAAATCTTCAAAAGGTCATCACAAAGACGGAGGCCACCTTGGATACAAAGATTCTGATCTTCTGCACCATTCTTGAGTGATATCAGTTTCGTGTAGCATCTTAACATCTGTTGATAACAAACTAGCTTGCTATATGTGTCATCTTTCGTTCTTTTCAATATTCCCATTTCGAAAAACGTTCGTTCATCACGAAGCAAATGTTGGTAACGATCAATAGCAATCTCTAGGTCCCTGGCATGGACTTGGGCATCCTTCTTCACATGTTTGCCATCCTCATTGAAACAGTCGTCATTTACACGAAGATATAAAAGGCCATTCGTTTGGACCACAAATTCATGAAACACAGCCTCACCCGCATTCATCCGCTTGCTAATCTCACGAGATAAACAATACGCTAGCTTCAAAAGATTCAAGTAAAAACCTGGATTCTTCATTGTTTCTCTATTCTTGTAGAAATAGTTTCTGCCATAGCTGTAGATTACCGAGAGATAAAGTTCCGGTAGAAACAATTCGCGATACTGATTAACACTGTATGCCGCACCATTTTCCACAAGTACGCTGACATCACTTGCTGAAAGTGGTTGTGAGGATTCGAATTTTTCCTTCACCATCTGATTGTTCCGGACAGCTTCAGGAAACATATGAAGATCTTTTTTGTTTACAGTTTGCAAGAATACAAGATCTTCAATAATGTCTGGCTCTAAACTCTTCTCGGAAAGTTTTTTAAACAACTGTTTAGCAACAACTAAGTCATTGTTTGTAATGCCATACGCTTCGCCATATTCTCCATCGCTCGAACTTTTAAGTGGACTTCGCCGGAACAAACCTTGAACCTTGTCCCAAAATTCACGAGGTTCAGCAGGTTGTAAATCATTGTCGGTAACTCCACACAATTTATGTAGCAGATCTCTAGCACGTTCGAAATAATCGTCTAGCTTCTGCTGTAACGGAGGTTGTTGTTGAGTGTACGTGAAGCCAACCAGTTCTGATAACCGAGCCAATGCAATGATAGTGCGATTATCCATTTCCTTGTTTCTCCATTCTTCAAGGAAAATCTCGGCATGCGCACGAGCGGTACGTTGGATAAAATCCTCTTTTGAAAAACGGTTATCTTTGCTCATATGCTTCATAAATATTCCCGCCAACTTCTTCAGCAGACTAGCTTTTGTTTGATCATCGATCATGTCTCTGATCACGTACTGGGTGAAGGAATGGAAAGAAAAGCATCGAACATCACTTTCTTCTGTGATACGAACCAGTGACTTCAGCTGACCATATAGTTTATTTAAACGAGCTTGATTCCGGAGAGGATAGACATCTTTCGGATTGCTTGAAGATAACAGATTACTCAGAAGAAATTCAGGAATCATGTTATTGGAAATACAAGAGATGGCAGCAATGGCAGAAAATATATCACCATCGACATCCTTTAAATATGTACGCACACTTGTGTAAAGTATTCGGTCGTTCTCGCCTAACTCAGTTTGGCGAGCTTCCTCTGCTGCCTCCCTGTCACGTTGCATTTTCAAATAGTCGGAAACAGTTGTGTGATACTTTGACATATAATCTTTTGCAACGCTAAGACCCAAGATATTCGAATCAAAATGATGGCAGAGATCCAACAGATCTTCTTCACTATTTTTACTGCGGAGAGGCTCAAGAAACTCTAACGCTTCATCAAATTTATCTACAAGTATAGGCCCTGCATCAGGGAGGATTAAATGAGGATTATTTGTCGTAGCGATTATGTAAACGTAACTTCGGATGTTCCATAGTGCTTTAAACCATTCACAGGATGGCTTCTTTTCGAGGTTATCCAACAAAAATATGATTTCATTTTCTGCAGCTTTTTCTCTCATGGTCGGTCGAAACAACTCGTCATAAGATACACCAAGTTTCTTAGCCAAGCGCTCTAACGACTCAACGATACTAGATTCACAGGCAGAGACATCTATAAACCAACTTACGGCAAATTTTTGTTGGTTTTCAAAAATATAATGCAGAGCCGCCGAGGTTTTCCCTGTTCCAATCGTCCCATGCAGCAGCTTTAATTTTCCTTTCTCCATTCTTTGAATTTCATCATCTAGTTTCTTCCTTGAAAAATAACTGTGAACTGGCTCGTTGCAATTGCTGATACACGTTGAGAGACCTGAAATAACATAAAATTTATAACTGAAATAAAACATGTCAAGCCTAGTTACGGACTTTATTGCATGTGTGGCAGCTTGATGCGGAGGCATGATCGTTGAAACAATCTAGTACTATACTCTTCACATGTAGAGATACATACAGTATATTGATAAGTTCTTTGCATGAAAGCAAGGCAATCGCAGACAGAGTCAAACTTCGTGAGTCAATCTCTAAGTGGGTATGCAAAGTGAACAAAATTTGGAAGAGCACTTGTTCCTATCTTGTTTTTAAGTCAGATCGAGATCAGTCAGATCGTTGGAAGTACAGTATGTAGACGACCTTACCATCTCTGAAGTTATACTTTGACTATATTTTAAATTAGTGCGACCAAAATTATATGGAACCTTATTAACCCAAAAATTGCAAAGAATTGACAGTTAATTTACAACGTGATTTGTCTGATTTAACAAAGCTCACTATTGATGGAACACCACTTCATGGCACTAGAATAAACGGGCAAGAATCTCAAGGCACGAAGCACAGGAACTTGAAATCGACAAAGATGAAGACCAAGCAGGTATTTATTGGTTTACATATACCTTTGGATTTCTCAGTTATTTAACAGACCGCGTGCTTTTTAGATTGTCATTCTCAAAAGATTAAACTGAAATCGTTCAGTGCGTCTCTGCAAAAAGTGAGGACCACCTACGAAAATCAATGATCAATGCGATCATAGCAAGTGTATAAGGCAGATTCGCTGAGTTCCAACGAAGTGTTGTGTCGAAACACCTCGCCGTTATTATCTCTCTGTGGCCCAAAGAAGAAACAATGCTTCGACAGTACGGTGACGCAGCCATTCTTGATCTAGCAAAATTCTTCAATGAATTGTCAGTTCAGAATGGTTGCAACACTGAGAAGCTTATCTAGTCGGAATGCAATCGTTTACAGATAGATATTTTTCCTACATTATGTTCATTTTTAAGCGATTACTCTACAGACAAAACTGACAAATTTCATTTGTTTTAGTGCCACATGAAAACTTACATTTTGGGAACAGAAAAGATGATGGAACAGTACTCAAAGGTTTGGCAAACTGTATGGAAAAATGATACCATTCAGGCAGATTGAAGAAATGTATTGTATCTAATTGAGTTGCTGTTAATCACCCCGTTTACAAACGCAAAGGTTTAGTGTTATTTTAGCGGTATGAATAGGGTGAAAACAACGTTAAAGAATCGACCAAGCCCCGGAAGGCTTGAAGCTCAGCTGAGAATTGGAGAAGAAGGCTGTCCACTGGCAGACTTCAAAGCAGAACACTCTCTAGAGTATTGGCTGAAACAAAAGATACCACGATTGAGTAGCTCAAAACCACGCAACTTTCCTGCAAAGAAGCTGTTTTCAGGAGATAATTCAGAACTCAAAATGAAATTCACAAATTTGTTCTTTCTCTTTGAAAAAATACATGCATGAGAGCCTAGTTTCTCCTTTCAACAAGTGTATATTAATTCTTAATATTACCTGGATTATTTTGATCGGGTTGACTGTTAGCTCCATCAGAACATCCATTATTACAATAATTGTTTACAATGGTATTGTGATTACCAATAGCTGTAGAGGCATATTTGCCAGTTACAAATATTTTAGATTCTGCCATACCTAAAAAGTAAATTGTATATACTGTAGAAATGCCAAAAATGTTTTGAGACTATTATCAAGTTAATCATGTGACAGCTAGTTGTTGTTAAAAAAGCATAACATGTAACATATTAATTAATAGTTGCAAACAGTCAAGAAAAGTAGGGTAGAGAGAATATTGCTACTGTGACTGTCAACTCTGGGGTTTTTTCTCATGCTATGTTTAATACTTTTAAATGCTCATTAGACTTGTTTTATCTCCAAAAGGTACCTTTTATAGTTTTTTCAATGTTTGTCACCAAATGGTGATGCTTTGACGTTGTCAACTTTTCGTCAATACTATAACTAAAGAAGAGAAGAAATTGTTCAGAGACAAGTCCTGTGCAAAATAGCTGTGTCATATGATCGCATTAAATTATGGATGCCAATAATTTGAAGGAGTCTATCATCTATATAGCACAAACCTGAAATAAGAGTACACAATTGTTGCATTTCTTCTCGGTATACAATACTCATCACTAAATGTGTATTGTGTGCACCGCTCATCAATGCTACCCCTGTTTTCGACTTTGCGGAGGTTTCATTTGCAGAAAAGCATTGATATATCCGTTTACAACATTTTAAACAGACTTGGTATTGACTAATAAATTATTGATAAGATGAAACAGGGTATATAAGCTTTTTTGTCTTTCTCAGAGACAGTTTCCTTTGAAAAATTTTCTGATTTTAGAATTGCCGGAATCATACACTGATTAATCTCAAAGATTGTAGCATTTGACAAAACAAAAACAACATTTTTGTTTTAAATAACCAATTTCGTTGTATAAGAGTTTGTTTACTGCGCCAAGTTGTATTTCCTAGTAGGTCGAGTTAGTGGGTCGTGTTTGTTAGTGGGCCGAGTTGACAAGTTCCCTTTAGAAATGGCAAAAGAAAATAAAACTGGACTATCAAATAATTCAAATTAAAAACACAAATAGCAAGCAAAATTCTATACATAGTTTCAATTTCACTCTTCATTTGATTAGCATACATAACTCCCCTTCCGGCTTAAGTAAGACATTGATTGCTGAGAAACATTAAATTCTTAGCTCGTACTTGAAATTCTCAGTAAATATCTACATTGTTTTGTTGTCGAAATATGTTTGTCTATGAATTTTTAAAAATCCAAGATTACTATTAGTCAAATACACCAGTTTAGAAGAGCAATAAAAACAAACTTATGTCAAAAAAACATTCCTTTCTAAAATATACGAGACCACACTATCTGTGGCAGTTAAAAAATTGAAATGGAGCCAGAAGGTACTAGACCTGATGAGACGTCATATGACTGCCGGTGGACTGCCGGCCGGACGCTATATTATTTATGACGTTTACCGAACACTTTCGTTCACTTCTGGACAAAGTTTTGCACATATTCCTACCTTATACCGTTGTTTTCTTTATTGTTTATCTACGAGCATATATAACCATTCAAACTGTGACACAATCTGCATTTTACACCCATTAATGTTGCAATATCTGTATAAACGAAATAGAAAGCAGATTTTCCTCTGAGCTATAAAATGTAGCTCAGTGGATGAATCATTGCTGCCCAGGGTATGTACTTCATCTTATGGGACTGGAATGGATCCGTGTGACCAGTGCTAATATATACAGTAGTGATATCTGTTTAGTAGTACTGCCTAGTTTGTATTGGTGTTGGCGTTGGAAGTGTTGTTAGCGTTTGTACTGTTGTTGGCGTTTGTAGTGTTGTTGGCGTTTGTAGTCTTGTTGGCGTTTGTACTGTTGTTGGCGTTTGTAGTGTTGTTGGCGTTTGTACTGTTGTTGGCGTTTGTACTGTTGTTGGCGTTTGTACTGTTGTTGACGTTTGTACTGTTGTTGGCGTTTGTAGCGTTCTTGGCGTTTGTAGCGTTCTTGGCGTTTGTACTGTTGTTGGCGTTTGTAGTGTTGTTGGCGTTTGTACTGTTCTTGGCGTTTGTAGTGTTCTTGGCGTTTGTAGCGTTCTTGGCGTTTGTACTGTTGTTGGCGTTTGTAGTGTTGTTGGCGTTTGTACTGTTGTTGGCGTTTGTAGTGTTCTTGGCGTTTGTAGTGTTGTTGGCGTTTGTACTGTTGTTGGCGTTTGTACTGTTGTTGGCGTTTGTAGTGTTGTTGGCGTTTGTAGTGTTGTTGGCGTTTGTACTGTTGTTGGCGTTTGTAGTGTTGTTGGCGTTTGTAGTGTTGTTGGCGTTTGTAGTGTTCTTGGCGTTTGTAGTGTTGTTGGCGTTTGTACTGTTGTTGGCGTTTGTAGTGTTGTTGGCGTTTGTAGTGTTGTTGGCGTTTGTACTGTTGTTGGCGTTTGTACTGTTGTTGGCGTTTGTACTGTCGTTGGCGTTTGCAGTGTTGTTGGCGTTTGTAGTGTCGTTGGCGTTTGTACTGTTGTTGGCGTTTGTAGTGTTGTTGGCGTTTGTAGTGTTGTTGGCGTTTGTAGTGTTCTTGGCGTTTGCAGTGTTGTTGGCGTTTGCAGTGTTCTTGGCGTTTGCAGTGTTCTTGGCGTTTGCAGTGTTGTTGGCGTTTGTAGTGTTGTTGGCGTTTGTACTGTTGTTGGCGTTTGTAGCGTTCTTGGCGTTTGCAGTGTTGTTGGCGTTTGCAGTGCTGTTGGCGTTTGTAGTGCTGTTGGCGTTTGTAGTGTTGTTGGCGTTTGTAGTGTTGTTGGCGTTTGTAGTGTTGTTGGCGTTTGTACTGTTGTTGGCGTTTGTACTGTTGTTGGCGTTTGTAGTGTCGTTGGCGTTTGCAGTGTTGTTGGCGTTTGTAGTGTCGTTGGCGTTTGTACTGTTGTTGGCGTTTGTTGTGTTGTTGGCGTTTGTAGTGTTGTTGGCGTTTGTACTGTTGTTGGCGTTTGTACTGTTGTTGGCGTTTGTACTGTTGTTGACGTTTGTACTGTTGTTGGCGTTTGTAGCGTTCTTGGCGTTTGTAGCGTTCTTGGCGTTTGTACTGTTGTTGGCGTTTGTAGTGTTGTTGGCGTTTGTACTGTTGTTGGCGTTTGTAGCGTTCTTGGCGTTTGTAGCGTTCTTGGCGTTTGTACTGTTGTTGGCGTTTGTACTGTTGTTGGCGTTTGTAGTGTTGTTGGCGTTTGTACTGTTGTTGGCGTTTGTAGCGTTCTTGGCGTTTGTAGCGTTCTTGGCGTTTGTACTGTTGTTGGCGTTTGTAGTGTTGTTGGCGTTTGTAGTGTTGTTGGCGTTTGTAGTGTTGTTGGCGTTTGTAGTGTTGTTGGCGTTTGTACTGTTGTTGCGTTTGTACTGTTGTTGGCGTTTGTAGCGTTCTTGGCGTTTGTAGCGTTCTTGGCGTTTGTACTGTTGTTGGCGTTTGTACTGTTGTTGGCGTTTGTAGTGTTGTTGGCGTTTGTACTGTTGTTGGCGTTTGTAGCGTTCTTGGCGTTTGTAGCGTTCTTGGCGTTTGTACTGTTGTTGGCGTTTGTAGTGTCGTTGGCGTTTGTACTGTTGTTGGCGTTTGTAGTGTTGTTGGCGTTTGTAGTGTTGTTGGCGTTTGTAGTGTTCTTGGCGTTTGCAGTGTTGTTGGCGTTTGCAGTGTTGTTGGCGTTTGCAGTGTTGTTGGCGTTTGTAGTGTTGTTGGCGTTTGTACTGTTGTTGGCGTTTGTAGCGTTCTTGGCGTTTTCAGTGTTGTTGGCGTTTGCAGTGTTGTTGGCGTTTGTAGTGCTGTTGGCGTTTGTAGTGTTGTTGGCGTTTGTAGTGTTGTTGGCGTTTGTAGTGTTTTTGGCGTTTGTAGTGTTTTTGGCGTTTGTACTGTTTTTGGCGTTTGTAGTGTTGTTGGCGTTTGTAGTGTTGTTGGCGTTTGTACTGTTGTTCACGTTTGTAGCGTTGTTGGCGTTTGTAGCGTTCTTGGCGTTTGTAGCGTTCTTGGCGTTTGTACTGTTGTTGGCGTTTGTAGTGTTGTTGGCGTTTGTACTGTTGTTGGCGTTTGTAGCGTTCTTGGCGTTTGTAGCGTTCTTGGCGTTTGTACTGTTGTTGGCGTTTGTAGTGTTGTTGGCGTTTGTACTGCTGTTGGCGTTTGTAGCGTTCTTGGCGTTTGTAGTGTTGTTGGCGTTTGTAGTGTTTTTGGCGTTTGTACTGTTTTTGGCGTTTGTAGTGTTGTTGGCGTTTGTAGTGTTGTTGGCGTTTGTAGTGTTGTTGGCGTTTGTAGTGTTGTTGGCGTTTGTAGTGTAGTTGCGTTTGTACTGTGTTGGCGTTTGTAGTGGTGGTGGCGTTTGTACTTTGTGGTGTTTTGTTGAATTTCCGGCTTGGAAGCATAAATACTGCGAAGGAAAGCCGATACTAAGCCGAAGCAAACCGAGGTGTAACTTGGCATAAAATGTTGGTAGTTGTAGCTTTTCAAGTTTTTAAGCTAACAAAATGATTTGTTTGGGAAATTGTGTTGGTATCCGTTTAGAATGGTTTTCATATTTGCATGAAATGGTAAGGATGTTTGGCCGTGTGTGTGTGAACAGAACCGCAGAACCATGGTCACCCGTGTGTGTTTCCTATAGCGCGCATTATGTACATCTACGATCGAACAGCGTACGAAGATCTCAGGCAATGTCTTTCCAAACATAGTTTGGAATCCCCTAGTTCAATTTCCTCAATTTGCAACATGCATAAATAGATGTGTAGACAACATCTATAAATAGATGTGTAGCTGATAACTGCGAAGAAGAGATCTTGGCAGGATCTTTGAAACAAAGCCTTAATATCACTGCCTTGTCCCCAGTCGCTTTTTATTTTAGTACTTTTCAAAGTACGTTTAAGTTTAACACAGTTATGTATATAGCTCAAAGTTGTTTAATACAGTAATGTATATAGCTCAGCAGCTCAAAGTACTTGGGGATGATGGGCTCTATATCTACTGTATGCGTATCAAATTATATATTGGCCTTATTAAGAACCTGCGGAGGAGGCAGTTAATATCATGTAATAGTGGTTAATAACCAATTGATTCAAGGAATGAACGCAAAAGATGATCCTTAACAGGAGCGGAGCCTAAAATAAGAATAAAAAGGCGTTTTCCGTAACTTCACATCCAGATCTTGTTTGTTGTGGACGTTATGCATAAAACGTGTCTGGACTGGTTATCCTAAGCAACAGGAATCTACGCATTGTTATTCTAGTACTCGCAAAAAGTGGAAACTGAAAGCTAAGTTTTTCGAAGATAACTCTGGATACTTGATTTGATAATCATTATTAATATTAGCTAAAATGTAATTTATTGGCCAGGTGTAATGATTGTTATATTTCTAGCATTATCTCGTGATTAAGACTTCATCTATATTAGATTTATACATGGCTTTTTCACAAGAAATCTAAATTGGAAAAACAATTTCAAATTTATTTCTTTTTAAAAGTTATATTACAGTTTTTAGATTACCGTTTCAATTTTTAGGTAACATCATGCCAAAAAGAGCCCCCAAAGGGGCTAACCCAACTAAATACGCAACCATTTAAGTACTAAACCCTGTGTTAACAGTGAGTTCTAGCTGGGAACTTACAGGTATTTTAAGGAGAGTTTCCCTGTGTGGAAGCCAGTTTTAACGAAACAAAACACTATCGTGACGCACTACTGTCACTTGATTTCTTACATCAGTGTACATTATTACATGAACTGCCATTGACTGCGCTATGACACAAGCATAAATGCAAAACAAAGGTCAACAATCAACATGGCTAGCGGTTTAAACTTCAGTTAGCTAGCGTTTACCCTGCAGGATTTTATAGATCTAATTTGGCGAAGTAATTTTGAATACATTTCATATAAATCAAGAAAAATCTGTCGGCTAGCTGATAGGCCAACACATACCGTGAACATTTAATTTAATCTGACGGTTGTGTGTCGATTCAGACTTGACTGAAATTTACGACATCACGCGAAACCCAAGAATACAATCAATTCTTTATTAATTCGGCGCAAGTAAATGCGGCTTTAAACCGGGCCTATATGTAGGTTGATCTTTATTTCGTTGATCTTTATCACCTTATATTTATTCCCCTTGTTTTTTTTTACTTGCACGCAGTGGCGTAGCTAGCGTCGATAATTGGCCGAGTATTCATATATTTGTGTTCACAGAGGGGCGAGTATTCATATATTTGTGTTGACAAACCTTATCAACAATGGATTTCAAAAGAAATTAATGATGCAGAGCACGATATATGAATATTCGCTTCTCCAATTATCGACACCGGCTACGCTACTGCTCGCACTTATTCTAGTGTCAGGAACAGGCTCTACAGTCACTGAAGTGAATGCCAAGTTCTCAATCATCAATGCTGCGCGGTTTACGTTGTCGTTTTCCATCTACCTTTTCGTTGGCAGATAAGCTATCTTTAAGACTGTCAAAGGGTGTTTTTCTTTTTTTTTGGTTATTTGATGATGTGGCCTTGTCACCTGACTTCCCGATTGGAGGTATTTCTTGATCGTTTAGCTGGAGAGGCTGGTTTTCGGGCAATTTGTTTTGTTGTTCATTTGATGATGTACCCTTGTCATCTGACTTCGTGATTAGATGGATCTCTTCATCTTTTAGCTGGGGTGGCTGGTTTTCATCATCGACATTCATGGCCATTTTACTTATCTCCTCGCATTCGTCTGTCATATCGTTCTCTTCTGGCTGCCATGTCAAATCTGGAATAACTTGTAAAAGACAAAAGAATTGTTAATTGCCAAAGATTTGTGTTAAGGTGTTAGAACGTTTTAATTTCTGGTAAATATTTATTATTTGACCGAATTAAACTAAACAAATCTAACATGGGTACATTTAGAAGTCCTTTACCTTCAAAAAGTGATCGTTGCATCTTCTTAGAGAAGGCAGCAATCTTCACAGCAACACAGCGAACGTTTTTGCTTTTACCATCCTTCTGCATCATATCTCTAGTGCATGACAATGTGCACAAATCTCTATGGCATGATAGATGGGCAAAGAGTTCGCTCTTTGTTAAAGGAACTTTTCCCGGGATTTCATTCCATCGAATGGCTACGGCCGGAACGTGACCAAGCGTTGTACTTCGGACAAAGGCAGCTATCTACCAAACAATAAATAGAGATAATCAATACTACATATATACTAACTGAAAACTTCAAAAACGTTAAACGTATCTATTTTAGGATCGGAGTAGAGAGGATAAAAACGTAATAAAATTTTGACAGGGTGTGCAAGTTGACAAATGTACATACGGGTGGGCTGCGGAAGCATCTGAAAAGTGCTGGCAGGGGGGGGCATGGCCTAAAAAGGGTACCTGCCACGACAGGCTGTATCTACATTTTTTGTTTTTAGATCCCCGCCCAGTACGGCAGGTCCTCTACGCAGATACTCGTATGGATCATGATATTTTTTATTCTTTATTTTGTCGCAATAGCAATGGCAACAAAAGATAATTCATAAGCTACAATGTAAAGGCATCGTATCATAAAATGATGTGGTATTTTTTAAATAATATAATTTTAAAAGGTCATTACTGTATATTTATTTAATGCAACAAACGTGTACTTAACATTGCAACAAAGTATAAAATTATTGACTATGGAGTAGCAAAAAGGGCAAATTTTCTTGTTTTCAAAACGTAGGGCACCGTGCCCCCCTGTTCCGCGGCCTCTGATGGGCGGCAAGCGAGAACACTGAGCGAGAAGGCCTAGCACAATTCTAAAACCTGCCCTTGACACTGTTTTGCCTTCCAGTAACATTGCATATTACTAATTTACATCGATGTTTTCGTGTAACCTATGAAATACAAATACTGGCAAAAATTTAGGTAAGCATTACTTTGTGTGATCCATCTCATGCTTTCAAGTTGCAAGATAAGATCAGAATAAATTTCGCTAAGCCTTCTCAAGTGGTTCAAGCCACCTCAGTTATTCGAGAAGGCCTGAAAAAGTGCAACTACATTCATGCAGTGTTACACGATTGCAGTCAGAATGGATTATGGAAAAAAAATAAAAGTGGCATATTATGACGTTTTACTGATGACAGATATCAAAGGAAACCGAGTTAGACGGTTTTTCAAAACAAACCAAACATATTTTGAACTAACGTTTTCACTCTAGGTAATCAAAAATACACGAAAGGTGTAGGTTTTTTCACGTTCTGGAACGATCAAGCCAAATTCGCCGTTTTGAGAAAGTCCTTCATCGGAAAATTAGAAGTAGGAGGTCACTGAAAAAAACGCCAGTTTTTATACTTGTTAATGCAAAAACATCTGCCAAGTTTTTAAAAGTTGCATGACACATTGACACTGACCACATTCTTGGTATTAATCAATGCTCTTGCTACATTTAATGTTCACCTGTTTTTGCTGACATTGATTGTGTTTCTTTTCCTTGTTTTTCCCCTATATTGTCCTGCGTATTTGTCCTGCGTATTTGTCCTGTTTGTCGCGTATTATACTTTAATATTTGCTTTGATTAAATTCAACTGACTGGCTTTTATTTTGTTACGTGATGATTTTGTTTTAACTCGTATAAAACACGTGTATTTTTCCCGACCCCACACTAATTACTAGGGCCTTTTCTCTTATTGTTTCTTGAATTCTGTTTTATCCTTTCCAGTACTAGTTGTGAAAGTACCTATATCTTCGTGGATAATCCAAAAATGCTATTTGATTCGCTACTGTTTTTCATTCTTTTAAGAGCACAGACAGTTTTCACAAGATATACATATAAGGCGAGTTACCAAGGCCTTAAACGGTTTGTTTCACGATTAACATGCGCACATAATAATTCTCGTTTTCAAAATGATTTATTTTATGCTCAACCTCATTCAATGTTTACCTCTTCTGGTTTTTTCCCGTTGCATGCATCACAAAGAGTGTTTCCTATCTGAGCAAATACATTTTCATCATTGACATTTATATTGTCATCTTTTCCAGCAGACAAACCTTGTTTGACTTTGCCCTGAACGAAAAAAAAATGCAAACAAAATTTATCAAAAATACACCTCAAACCCATTGATAATATTGGTGCTTTCATACCACGGTGATAAATAATTGTAATTGGCACTGAGTGGAGTGCAATTTGGTCTGAAATCAAGCGCGTGATTACAAAATCGCACGACCGCGAAGCCGGAGTGCGATTTGTAATCTCAAGTTTGATTTCAGACCAAAATTGCACGACACGAAGTGCAATTACCATTATTTATTATATTCATTGTGAAATCTAAAACAAGACACACCTCCCGCCTTCCTTCCGGTTATTCTTCGCGCGGTAGCATAGCAACAAGCGAACAAAATCGAAGGAGGTGTACAGGTATTTAACAAATGGAGAAGATAATGAACTTGTTTGTGCATAAAATCTTGGCCAAACGAATAGCAAGGTTAGTTTAAACATTCTATCAGCTTTATTCGTGATTTAAGAGGATTCAACAACGGATTTTTGAGCTAAAACATATCAAATTTATCTGGACTCACTTGTCACTGCCATATTGCATTTCGAGCTTGTACTAGTTATTCAATGTTATTCACAAAGGTTATATTTCTGTAATGTGTAGAATCGTTTGATTTGTTTAGCAACTTAGCTAGTGTTTTATCTGTTTTTCAGTGCTTGTGTACTAGCCTTTGACTGCCTGAGAAATGTCAGAGTACATAGCAGTATAGGTGATATGAAATTTGTTTATTTTGCTCTTTTGTCACCATGATCAGATGTTTTTAAAATTTATTTGGTAAATTGAATGCATGCAGTTTGATTTGTTTTGTTGGCTAGACTCAGCAGCCATATGCAATTGTGATCTAAAAAGATGCGATTAATGAGCCATTTTTTAATCGCACCCAAAATGATGAGATTTGGGGATTAATCGCACTATTTTTGACCAATCAGAATGCTGGAAATACCATTGATTTCAAAATGAATGTACTAGACCCCAATAATTTAACTCAAATATATTTCGTGTCGGATTCGAAGTTCATAGAAAGACTGGTACCGAACTTGGCTATAATGGCATTGTAGGGTGGAATTTAAGAACAAAACAAAAGGCAAAAGTACTAAAATATGATTGGCTACTGAGGTGAAACTTTTGCTTAGTTTAGGGTAAAATTACTTGGCCCTGATTGGCTGAGACTTTAAAAACACGGCTGAAATTGAACTTTGATTTTTCTCAGTCCCATGTTACTAACTAGAGAAATTTAAGTTCATTTGAGAAACAATATAATGGCCTTGAAATTGTTTATTACCAGCATACCGAACATCTCAAACTGTACGTAAAAGCCTTCTCGTTTTTCAACACTGTTTTCTTAGTTTTATTCCTCGGTAAGGGCCTTATAATAGTGAACAACCAGTAATCACCACATGTACCTTGTTTAGGATAGCACGCTGTTTGGAAAAGTACCGAACAAGTTCCAGAACAGTTTGGGCAGTTTCGTGGGACACCTGCTCTGGTATGCCAAATTCTTCAGATTCGATTGTGTCGCGATCATTGAGAAAGTAGTGGAGTGTGTAGAACAGCACATGAATTACCCCACAAAGCCTATAAAAGAAGGTGCAAATTCTATTATAAGCATTTATCAAATTTGAATATTACACATTGCATATATACATGTTGCAATTATATGTACTACAAGTAATACAAGTAATGATATACCAGAAACACTTTCCACTAACCTCGATCCCAGGGCCTTTTCTTAAATTAGGGAAGGGAAAAGGCCCTGGCATCCGCTGGTCACATAACACCCAGAATATCTGGGTGTAAGAATATGTTAATTTCTGTGGTCTCTGTGAGTGTTTGCATAAATAATAAATCAAAGAAGCTAGCAATACAGCTAGCTTTAAGGTAAATAACTTCCTATAAAAGCAATCTTCTACGGACTATAGCTGGCTCTACATCTTCAGCTGTATATATGACACTACAATGCCCAATGAAAGTAATATGTTGAACCTGGTAGAGTAAGTGCTTAGTAGGTATAATACAGTTAAAACTTGTTTAGAAGATTGCTGTGTGTGAGCTGATAACATGTATAAGTTGTCCCTGTACCTTCATCAAATTCCGATAATGAAGCATACGGATATTCTACGTATATGACTTTATACGAAGAGTGCTAAGAGTCAGCCGAATAAGTGATTTAAAGCTACATAAACAAACTAAGCAAAGGGTTTAAATGATTTAAATCTATCTTCAGTTGTATTTTATGAATAAATTATTTACTCTTAAATTATTTAATTGCAGTTTGAATGAGCCAATGGGATTACAAAATAGACCAGCCGATGCCAGGGCCTTTTCCCTTCCCCAATTTAAGAAAAGGCCCTGGGAACGAGGTTGACTTTCTACCTGATAAAAATCTTTCTGTCCTTCGACATATTGTTTTGAATTACTATATCTTCTGCCAGTTGTCTGTTCATTTCCTCAACAATTTCATCAGAGAATGTTTCATAAATTTCTTTCGCTGGCACAGAAAATTCATATTTGGTTGGTTGATTTGAATGAGCCTCATAAATTTTTTTGTAAACATCTATAATTTTTGGAAAGAGAAATTATTTAACACAAAAGATGCACTACATACACATTTATTATATTACTTAACTTAACACACTATATATATATATATATATATATATATATATATATATATATATATATATGTATATATATATATATATATATACATATATATATATATATATATATATATATACTATATATACTATATATATATATATATATATATATATATATATATATATATATATATATATATATATATATATATATATATATACATATATACATATATACATATATACATATATAGTGTGTTATCTGGCACCTGACATTGAGTGACAATGTAGAATTAAATACTCTGGTCAACATTATAGCCTCGGCAATTATCAGTTCTAATGCCAAGTTCTGATCCTATCTTTTTAGGGAGGGTGAAATAAAGGTCAAATAAAGATAAATTATTAATTATTCTTGGATCAATGCCATCTATCAATACTAGTAAATTAATCCATACCATCAAATGTTGTAATGCTAAACGTATCCAGTACTTCATTCCACTGCTGTATTTCTCGCTCTTTCAGGATTACTGAATTGACAATGCATGTGCTAATTCGGTCGAGGAAACCGTCATCGCAAGAACCAAGCAGCTGATGCAGATTTATGTATGGTTGAGGTTGTGAAAACCCCCCAATGACAAGACATGCTTTATCGAGCTGCTCTCTTTCGTCTTTAACCTCCTCCTTTTTGCCGCCCTTTCCATGAGAGGTTCTAATGATCTTAGAATTTCCATCATGGAAGCGGCAAAACATTTGGCGTTCGCCGCCTCCTTCGCTCTGTTTTTTGAGGAGGTTCTCGAAAAAACTCGTCATTTCAGCGTGACAAACTAAAGCACGTCCTTCTCTACTCTTCAAGTGTTCGAATAATCCTTTCGAGGTATAATCGTGAACTAATATTTCAATAGGTAGTCCATCAAGGGGATCTTCAATCGCAATTTTGTATGCTTGTGTCTTTCCTGTTCCAGGTTCGCACAAACATATCGTGAAAATATTACATGGCTCTTGATGTCGATCTCTAACATGAAAGACACAATCTGGGCCCATCAAACATGATGTCGCACTCAACGCTGCCAAAAGTAAAAATTCTGGTTGGGTGTTGACGGACCCTGCCATTGCTTCCAACCAGGTTTTAATGGCTGGAGAAATTGAATCCCAAGGAAAGGAGACGCTACGAGCTTCTTTAATCACTTCTTTTATACCTGAGATGGGTATCTCTGGTTGAAAGGATTTGTTTCTTACTTTGTGCTGATACATCTACAGATAGAATAGACAAAAAGGTTAAATATTATCACGTAACATAAATACGCAAGTAACAATACTGTCCTCCTCTATTTTTCATCATATATATGAATAAAATATACGATATTGAACAAAATGTATGGGAAACTATAAAATCCACAGTTTAAACTGATATTTGATGTTCGCCATGCAAATATACAAGTAACCTAAATATAATATAGTCATGATAAAACGCGGAGCCATAACACCCCCACCAGAAAAAATGTGAAGTGGAAGATAAAACGCAAGCAAAGCGGGGGGTTAGACGCAAAGTGTGATGGGATAGTGGAAAACAAACTGTAATAAGTTTGTTTTGATGTAAGTTTTGTGCATTAATAAATGATCATAAGTGTTCTTTATTAACTTGATATGTTGTTATATACACCGCAGACTACGAATTTTGCAAGCCTTTATGCGAAGGCTCGCGTTTGTCGCCGGTTGGTTTGTATTATTCTTCACTGTAAAGTAATACAATAATGAAGTTAGTTATATAAAGTTACAAAATCTTTACCTCCTGCTATTCAAAGCACGATGTTCAATTATATCCGGATTATCTTTTCAAAATGTTTTTTAACACTGCATTTCACTAAAGCTACGTATACATCAATGCTAAGTTATCTTTGATGTACTGTTTATAATACATTACATGTCCAAAAATAGTTATTTTTACACAAAAACCTCGGATGCTGGTATATTTTAGAATGACTCGTCAAAGTTGTATGAAATTATTTAGCTAGGCCTACTTGTCAAACTAATATCAACTATATAAATAAGTTCAACTACCATTGATTATCCCCTATTCGTGTTTTATCCCCTATCCGCATTTTCTATTCCCATTTTATCCCCTGTCCACACTTTCCATTTTCATATGTATATCTGCATCCGCGTTTTATTTCTAACAATTTATTTTGATGTCGTATTTTAAAAAAAAAGTTCAAGCTGAATTAGCAACAGTTTGCTTTCGGTATTTCTCGCTTGACAGCTTCTACCATTTGGTATTTTTTTACTGATGTGTTCTCTGAGTTTTTCAATTTAAACTTGCATTGTAGGATACTTAAACTGTTTGTGAGGGCCTGTTTATATTACCCTGGTTGACGCGATGTGTGTGATGATGACTTCTAGTTCATATGAGATAGCGAGCTGAGCCGCTAGATTGAAAAAAATCAGTATACACGCTACTCACTAGACTTGGACGTTTGCATGCCGTAATAATTCCACGGAGACATACAAAGGGCTCACTCAGCAAAAAAGGCGTAACCGGGTTTTTCTGCGCATAAGCCTAGCCTAATAAAAGCCCACTAATTGATTTTTTTGTCTTCATAAAATATTCTGGCAATAAATTTGGATACTGGAAATCCATTGCTCTATGAGAAAACGAGTCTGGAAATTTACGTTATGCCAAAACCGTATAAGGAAAGACATAAAGTGAGCCCTCTGCATAGTACTCTGTTCAATCTGCTTAGCTGTGCAGTTTAATCTTAGACCCAGTTCACACGGGACCGGTCCGTGTGGTCACCAAGTCTCAAGACTAGCATGACTCTTAAATTTGTGATAATATTACAGAACTTAATTAAAGCATATGATAGGAAAAGTGGTATAAGAGCAAATATGACAGTAAACTGACAGAACAAGATATCGAGACCACACGGACCCGGTCCCGTGTAAACGGGGTCTTATGTTTATAGTTTATGCTACCCAATTGAAGCATGACAGATGGGAAAATACTAAAATTTCGAGTACGAGTTCATCATTAAGTATAATAAAGCTCGTTTTCCACTTCAGCGTAGCGAAACGTAGCGTATTTCATTGTTTCGTGAACACTCAAGCAGAACTAATGATATTGACACAATACAGTGTGTATCAAAAAAGACTTAACCTTTCAAATTCAAATTTGGGACGGACCATTAAATTCTTGAGGGGAGGGTTAAGCAAATACCAAAAAAAAATTCGCGCACGAAAAACAATGGGAAGAAAAAATATCGCGCACAAATAAACAAATTTAAAAAAAAATCGAGCAAGTTGTTTAAGGTCGCTGTTGTTAAATCCCAGATGATATATTGGCGAAAATATCAGGGTTGTTAGGCTTTTGCGCATGCACAAAGCCAAATGGCGTTTTAAAAAAGGCCAAATTTTATTTTTTTTTCCAAAAAGTGAAAAAGAGCCAAATTTCATCAATGTTTTGACATGGTATCAATCAGATTTGGTCCAGCTAATTTCAAGTATTCTAAATTTAAGTTCCAAAGTCTTCAACTTCACAAAAAATGATACAGTTTTATGTTGAACACATACACAAAATAACGCGCATTTACACGAATGTGTCTACGGCATTGACAGTTTTTACTTAAATTTTGTCAGTCGATAAAAAAGCCAAAATAAAGCCAAAAGGCCAAACATTTTTTCAAGGCCAAACGAGAAATAAAAAAGCCAAAATCGAGTTATTTGGCCTTAGAAAAGCCAAGTTACCAACCCTGGAAAATATCTTTGTATTATTAAATAGCTCACATTGTATGTTTCGCATGTATTTCTGTCCAAAATGGTCACCTGGTCACATTTTAGGGAAATTAACATTAAATAAAAATGAGTTTTTTAAAAGTGTTCCTTCAACATTAATCACACCAGTGTAGCAAGTTATCAGTTATCAAATAATGTTCATTACTGAACTTTTGGTATAACGCAACATGAATAGCATATTAAAAACAAATAATATAAATGGTAAGACGCAAAAGTCATTGTAATTTTAGCTTATTAATTCAAGCTCAGTACATTCCACAAATTCTATGCCTTTTTCTGTACCAGTGTATATCAACTTAATATCATAATCAGTTATATATCTGGTATATAACTGAACTGGTATATAATTTAATAGCGCAACATGTGAATTTTTTGTGGGATATATACCACAAAAGAGAATTAATAAAAGGACATATGTGTCTGTTGAAAAAATCTTGCAATAAAATGTAGTAGAAAAAAAATTCCAACGTGTTTAACTGCCACGAAAAAAAAACAACCGATCCGAACGTTGTATTCCAATAAAATTACTAGTTACAACGTTTGATAATTCCAATAGTTACTGGAATTCATTTCATCAGTCATATCATCCATATAAAATGAACCCTGACCCAAACCCCAACCCTGACCCTAACAATCCCAATAATTTATTGGAGACAATAATGTTATTGGGATACAACGTTCGGATCGGGTGAAAAAAAAACATGCACAAAAAAATTGCCCAACCCTCCCCTCAAAAATTTAATAGTCCGTCCCTTAGCTATAGCGTTTGTAGTAATTTGACAGCACTGCATGACTGCTCCGAGTTAATGATCCGCAAAAATGAAAGGTCTTGTACGCATTGGAAGGGTTAAGCTTTTTTTTTATACACACTGTAGAATACGCTTAAAGGGTTAAAGTGCGGAAACGGGCTTAAGCCACAAATGAAGAAATTTTTTAAAAATTATCTGCAAACTATTGTGCTATTGTATTAATTTGACAGCTCTCAATGCTTCGCATTAATGATCCGCAAAAACACAAGGTCTAGTACACGTGACAATTATATGACGTTATTATTAATTTTCAATCTTTACAACCTTTTGTTTTTGCGGATCATTAACTTGAAGCAGTCAGAGCTGGCACCCGCCATTTAAAAATGCCTAATTTGTTTAATTTGTTTTCTTAATCCAAAATTTATACAAATCTCCCTCATTTCCTCCACTAGAGCATTTGGAAGCCTATTATAGCACCAAATGTGTACTTCAGTGGTTTTTTTCGACAAAGTCAACAAGAAAAGCAAAATCCTAAAAATTTTCGTGTTGCTGATGAAATGAACGTATTTTGCAAATGCTAATTATGCTCCAACATCAGTAGCCATTTGTGCATTGCGTGCAAGCGTGAATATGATGATATATCTTTCATGTGATTAGTCGTGAATCGATATTTTTCTGTCCTTAGGAAACTAGTTTTTGATTTTTCCGTGATCCGTGAAATAGCATTCACTGATGTGTGATTTGCTAACCAGCGCCTTTTGCGCAAGTACTAATTTGGAGATTTTAGCGTTACTGTATTATAGTCCGTAAAGTACACCAAACTGATGAAGCACTAGATGTGTAAACCTGACCATTTGGCGCAAATACGGATGGAGACCAGATAACTGACGACAGCAAACTAACATTTGCAGTTTTATTTTATATTGGCATCTTGGACCGGTTGTTCGAAGCCCGTTTAGCTTAAACAGTGGATAAGTCTAAAATATCAAACAACTCTATGTATTTATTGAGCAACTAAGTTAAAATATTTCAACATTAAATAAACACTAATGTATATAACTACATATTTAGTGTTTAAAACTTAAGTTCAGTCGTACACAAGATAAATGGGAGTGTGATTTAAATTTGACTTATCCACCGTTTAAGCTAAACGGACTTCGAACAACTGGCCCTTTATCATTAAATTGCTTGGTGTTCTTCAATAAAGTCGATGATTGACTTGATTCTGTCATGATCTACAATTAAACGCACCAACCAAGGCCAGGATTAAAAAGGGTGCAAGATTTATATGTTATATAAGTTTATGCCCAATTCGACACTTATTTCAAGTTAGATTTCCACAAGTATAAATCTCAACGTCTATAACGTTTACTTGATTTTTTAATCGATTTAAAAACCAAATACTGCTGCAATTTTTTTACAAGTATCGTCACAATTCACAAAAACCAAATGTTATGTACCTGTCAAGAATTTTCTATAAGGCCCAAAATGAAATAACAATTCAGTGTTGGGAAGTGATGTTACAATGAGAAATAAAGACACGTGTTATCAGAGAAATGACCTCTTGTCAGGATGGCTCTCTGTGACAAACAGCATTGAATGGCTTCCCTACGCTATGTTATTAGAATCACAGCTCTCCTCCTTGACACGTTTATATGGAAAATTTCCAGCCCTACACTAGGCGCGATTACGTCTTGTCAACAGCAACATCTCGCATAATAGGGAGGCTGACCCTCGTCTCATGTGAACGCCTTTTCTGAGTATTGTTTCAAATAGCACGAGGCATATCGTCTAGTAGGGCTGGCCCTCCCTGTAGAATCCCAAAAGTACAAATCAGTATACATTCAAAAGCACTCAAAACAAGAACAAGATATAAAATATGTGTTTCTATAAATATAATAAACCGTCAATGTTTTTATACTTACATTTTCCACGGTAGGTTTTTATCGCCGATTGTTTCAAGATCTTACAGTTAGCACCCGCACCAAGTTCGCAGAGGGAAGCAAAGGAAACGATTAGCGGAAGTAGTACGGGTGTGGTCAATCTCGTTCCCCGAGCCTGCGATGTGGTAAAAGGCAGACCGCGGACGGCGGACCGCGGAAAACAATTATTTTTATCCAAATGGAAAATTTTGAGAACCGTTGGTTTGCAAACAATTTCCAGCACCATATACACCAGACGTAATATAACGTCTGGACGGGAAATCATGTTAATCTCAGTGTCCCAAAGCCACCTGATTGCGGGTTAATTCAGGCTTAACAATACTGATCAACATTGTTGACAACATTGAACAATGATGGCAGCGCAGCATTGTTCAATGCTCTTTTATTTTCGATATTCACCCTTTTGAAGATTTTTTATCCATGTTTCCATATGTTTGTCAACCTCAAGAAACACTACAGTTGGTACAGACACATAATCCCTTTTCGAGGAAACAAAAATGTTTGCCAACAAATTCAGAGGCATTTTGGTGGTGTGAACAATCCCACATGCTTCGTCGTTCTTCCAGCCAGATTAGGCCTAAATAAGCAATGTTTACGTTTCGTGCAAAAAACTTTCAGCCCTTCAGAATTCATTGATAGTCTTTGAAATTTACTCCCATTTGCGAATTTAAATGGTTGGTTTTACCTTAGATATAGTAAAATAGGTTGCCAAGTTAATTGTTGATTGTGATAGTTAGTTGATTTTTGGATCTTTTTCTTATTTGCTTCTTTAATAATGCTCGGAGGTAGAAATATCCGATTTCGACCGACTGTTTTTATTTGATTCGTATTTGCTCAATTCCCTATTATAAAAGTTCAATAGCAAAACATCTTGGGCCGGTTGTATTTAAGTTAACTATGATTAGTAGAAAAATCAACCAGTCAGAACCACACATTTTGTACTTAATCGCTATTTAACTGCAAAACAGTCATTAAAAAGTGATTAAGAGTTTTATGCAACCGGCCCCTGGTCTTTCCGACTCTGAAAAAATGATTTCTGTAGATTAAATATTGAGCGCGCTAGAGCACTTCAAAGTCCGATTACCTTTCTTCATACATACTGTATATTAGGTCTGCCACAAAACATGGTCGTCTTGAGCTGATAATCAGTCAATCGTCTTCTCGTGCCAGCCTTTTTTTTTAAATCAACTATCATTACGGATTTTTCGGTTAAGTGGTAACACCGCCAGTAATTATGCAAGTACATGATTGGAGGATACATTAACGGCGTAGGCTTACCTTGTTTTCCAAAAGGGTGTCGTAAGGATCCACAGCAGCTGCGTGGCATGAAATACTTACCCGCAAGGCGACTCACACGAATACACAAAAAAACCACACGACCTGTTCGGGATTGCAAAAAGCAGCATTGAACAATGCTGTGCTGCCAATCATTGTTTAATATGTTGTCACTGGACAATGTTGTCAGTATTGTTAAGCCTCATTTAACCCGCAGGTGCCTTTGGGACACTGAAATTAACATGATTTCCGTACTATTATATTACGTCTGGTGTATATGGTGCTGGAAATTGTTTTTAAACCAACGGTTTTCAAACACCCGATATAGCACCGTTGTGTATCATATGCTCGGAGGTATAAATTTTATTGGTTAGCCTTGAATTACGTTTGGCCAATCAACAATGAGAATACTCCGTTCAATAAAAAAACCTTTGGGAATTGAGAGTTCCTAAGGGATAGCACACAGTATATCCTGGCGACTATAGGCGTAGAGTTTTGGTTTTGTCTGGGGAGGGGGCTCATACTTAGTGACTCTTGGGAGGGCTACGGGAGGATGCTCGTCGAATTTTTTTTTAAATTAAGAGCTCTGAAATTACATTTCCAGCATTCTGCGAACACATTTAGTGTGCAACGTGATCTCTTGCCAAAATTAAGGCTGTGTCTTAATTGTCAAAGTATCTCAAATTTAGGCATGGCTTTAAATCTGTTGTACCGTAACTACTAGAGAAGCGCATCCAACCGAATCTGGTCAAAAAATATACCAAATCTGGTCACACTGGATTTGGGGTCGGTGGTACTTCTAAGTTCTAACACCACGCATGCTTCGTTTTTAAGAGAATCGAGCGGCCGAATACCTTGAAATTAAAGCTATGCCTTAATTTGAGATGACAGTGACAATCAAGCCACAGCCTTAATTTTGGGAAGAGACTTTACTGTGGCGTAATATTTCGGTTATTTCGTAATGTTACGCGCACGAACGTCCGTTCTTAGATCTGAATACGAGATTAGGACTGGGATCAAAAAACGAAACATTCGTGCGCGTAACATAACAATATAACCAATATTTCGTCAACCTCGTTCCAAGGGCATTTAGCCTTGGTTGGGAAATGCCCTGGGAACGAGGTTGATATTTCATAGTTTCAAAACAACATTTTATTGGTGCCGTGAATGCAACACATTTGCTATGGTACAAATTCATGTCCAAATGTTTCAAGCGATGTCAGTTAAAAGATATCTGCTGACTAATGTGTCGATATTTCACTACACTTGTGTATTTTACACATGTAAATTTGCAAAAAAAAATTATATCACTGAATAGAGGGCCATTAAAAGCACAAGGACAGTTACAAAACAGCAAATTTTTTATTTCGCTTCACATGCGCTTTAAATTCATGACACAAGTGAACGGATAAGTACTTCATTTGACCCTGCTGTTGTAGAACTTTATCATGCCCTATATATTTAAGAACGAAACAATTTACACATATACGCCCGTCCTTCAGTTATATTCTCATATTTCGCGCACGGATGTACTGTTTTCCGACCCCAAATTTCAATCAGGTTTATAATCAAATCAGAAAGCTATACATTCGTGCGCGCAACGGGTCACGGGAGACCCACCTTTCAGCGCCGTCTATTTTCATACCCTGCCATTTCTAATTATCGTGGTGCATGGATCGATTACAGTCACAGATCCACAACAATAGCGTAGTTCCCACATCGCAAACAGATCCCAATATCAATGTGCAATATTAAACCGTCTCTCTATTCACATATACGTGATGAGCTCTACTGCATTTCTTTGTTATAATATCCATTCAACCACCCTTTAAGTGCTTCATCATGAGCCCTAATCCGCAATCGAATCTCGTCTAAACTTTTCTCGACGATTTCAGCAGTGTAACCTAATTGATCAATTCGACGGACTATCTTATTAAAATAGCGTTGAACATTACCACATGATAATGCAATATGCAAACTGGACAACAACTGAACGAGGCATTCAAATACAATTATTTCTGCACGATTCCAAACCTTTTCAATTTTGGCTTCCATTTTTTCCATAAACCCCTTTCCAGAAGTTAACTTTGTTGTTAAAGAGTGTTTTGCTCTTTTTCTTGGAATAGTGGGAGAAATTGCTAATGGATTGTTAAGCACAGCCCCACGCTTTCCAAATGGGTTTTCACATTGTTTGCAGATTTATCTAGGTTGGACTTTCTACCGCAATAGCATTTTTGGTGGGGTGTATTTAAATGGTTTTCGACAACTGAATCTTTTTGACTGACAGGCTCGCGTGCTTGTAACGTCGTGCTCGCGTCATTACTGATCACTGCATCATAGTGACCGGCACCAAATTGGTTAAAAGCCAAGTATACTGCAGGGAGTGCATCTTGCATCGAAGATGGACTGATTAGTAGCACTGGCATTGTTTGCAAGGATGTAAATACTATAATAGGCGATGATAATATGTTAGATAAAGCAAGAGGCATTGTATTGCCTAATTCTCCCATAAAATGACCAGACTGTAAAAATAGCTGGGCCTGGCTCTGTATTGATGAGGACAAAAATGGTTGATATCTATCAGAATTATTCAACCATTCTCCTACCAGTAATTGACGAAGTCTTTTTGCGATGTCAGGAACCGTCATATCAACGCAGATACCACTGTTTTCTAAGAGTGTTACAATGTTTTGTGAACTCGAAGCCTCTTTCATAATTTTCGATAATGCTATCGCTACGCTAGAAAAGAAACAATTTCCGTCACCTTCGGTTCTCAACGTTTCAAATCCCCATCCTCGAACTACAGCATTAAGCCTTTCAGCATGTCTGGCATATTCATCTTCGGAATCAGGACAACCAGGTTTGGTGAATGTATGTGATTGAAACAGAGATGCTGCGGAATTCATAAAAGGTATGAAACGTTCGTTGAATATCGCTTTGTTTACTTTTTTTTGTTCAACTTCATCAATTATCTGGGTGAGTGCTTTAACTTTTTCTATTATTTCTACAATGTCATTGTCATCAATGTCACCTTCCAAGTCTTCATCTTGTTCTACTTCCTCTTCCAGATGCGAGCATTTATGGTTTTCCGATGTAAGCAGTCCATACTTAGGTGGTTTAACAGTTGCCATATTTTTTGAACCAAGGATACATTCTGTTTTATACTGTAGGACACTCTGTCTCTCAGATGGTCTTTTTATATCTTCGTTGTGACGGTCGAATTCTGACATCAGAAGTGCGTAAGCCAACTCAACTCCAACTTTTGAATACTTCATAAAACTATTTATTCTCTTATGTAGTGATTCATCCCGATTTGTTCCTCTTCCGGGTTTTATACGAGACAAGCAACCCTTGCCAATGTGAGTTCTAAGTTTATTAATTTCTTGAGAAACCTTTGTTGTTAATATTAATTGGCCGTTCTGTGATGTGACGTCCTTCCAACGTTCAACAAAAGCAATGATATTATCTTGCATTAACTGAGGTTCGGGCGTGCTTTGCAGTCGTACCTCTCCAATGTCATCCGAATTTCTGAAAACATGCTTAAGGGATGTGACAAAGTCGTTAAATAAAGGGTGTCTTTTTGAAGCCTTTTTAGTTATCCGTTGCATAGCATGAAACAAGTCAAGTTTAACCAAAACATCGTGACCAAAAATATCCTGTAATTTGTATCTGACTTTGCAGCAGTCATCAACGTAAATTTCCCTTAGATTTTCCTTTTTAACAGCCAGCCTTGTTTTGATTTCCCTCAACAGTTCACAAACCGTATCCATAGAAGTGTCGTCAGCAAACTGCCAGGATAAAACCTGGCCAATGTCATTAAGTACGATAAAAAGCGATTTGAATTGCTTAACCCATTTAAAACCGCCACTTCCATTAGGTTGGTAAATTCCAATATTCGTTATTGATTTGAATGTATGATCACAACATATCCAGTCGCTGTTAATACCTACATTGTGCATTCTTCGTCTATAATAGATCTCATTATTCCAAAAGTTTTGTAGAAATGCCGACGGTAAAATTTTCTTTCCTGGACAAAATAACCCATTCACTGATTGTTCAAATTTTGGGGCGTCAAGTTTGTCTGTATTGCTTTGCAGCTTAGCATAACACAAACAGTTGCGGTAAAAGACATCCTTTCTCGTCTCACGCAAAGCAGCTTCAATTGCGGAAATTCTTTTACCTTCTTCGATTAAAGATATTACTAACGAAAGACAACGACTTGTCAGGCAAGAACGATGAGTCAACACGAAAGGCAAATGAGCAGAAGATGGAAAGGCTAATAAAATTCGTTCGTCGTGACTAATGCATCGATGACCAGAGTTGCAAACATATATTCTGCTAACAAGTAGTACTATTCCGTCAATTCCATGAATAACACGTGGCATTGAGGCTTTGTTTCGACCATCCTGCCATTCTCTCCTCGTCATAACTTCTTCGCAGTTATCAGCTACACATTTATTTATAGACGTTGCTAATTGAGGAAACTGAACTAGAGGATCCCAAAATATAATGTTTGGAAAGACATTGCCTGAGATCTTCGCACGCTGTTCGATCGTCAATATAATGCTATGGGGAACACATACAGGTGACCATGGTTCTGCGTCAAATTTCCTTACCATTTCACGCAAATATGACAACCATTCTAAACGGATATCAATGCAATCTATTTGCACGAAAATCTTGACTAAAAACAAACAGAATAAGCACAATACAATTTCGTAAGCGAGCCATACTGTTAACTTAAAAATCTGAAACACTAAAATTACCGATTCTTTATGTTACGTTATACCTTAGGCCTACGTCGGCTTGGTATCGGCTATGCTTCGCAGTATTACGTTACCGAGCCGGAAATTAAACAAAACCCTAAAAACGCCAACAACACTACAAACGCCAACAACACTACAAACCCCAACAACAGTACAAACGCCAACAACACTACAAACGCCAACAACACTACAAACGCCAACAACACTACAAACGCTACAACACTACAAACGCCAACAACACTACAAACGCCAAGAACACTACAAACGCCAAGAACACTACAAACGCCAAGAACACTACAAACGCCAAGAACACTACAAACGCCAAGAACACTACAAACGCCAACAATACTAAAAACGCCAAGAACACTACAAACGCCAAGAACACTACAAACGCCAAGAACACTACAAACGCCAACAACACTACAAACGCCAACAACACTACAAACGCCAACAACAGTACAAACGCCAACAACACTACAAACGCCAACAACACTACAAACGCCAAGAACACTACAAACGCCAACAACACTACAAACGCCAACAACAGTACAAACGCCAAGAACACTACAAACGCCAACAACACTACAAATGCCAACAACACTACAAACGCCAACAACACTACAAACGCCAAGAACACTACAAACGCCAAGAACACTACAAACGCCAAGAACACTACAAACGCCAAGAACACTACAAACGCCAAGAACACTACAAACGCCAAGAACACTACAAACGCCAAGAACACTACAAACGCCAACAACACTACAAACGCCAACAACACTACAAACGCCAACAACAGTACAAACGCCAAGAACACTACAAACGCCAACAACACTACAAACGCCAACAACACTACAAACGCCAAGAACACTACAAACGCCAAGAACACTACAAACGCCAAGAACACTACAAACGCCAACAACAGTACAAACGCCAACAACACTACAAACGCCAACAACAGTACAAACGCCAACAACAGTACAAACGCCAACAACAGTACAAACGCCAACAACAGTACAAACGCCAACAACAGTACAAACGCCAACAACACTACAAACGCCAACAACAGTACAAACGCCAACAACAGTACAAACGCCAACAACAGTACAAACGCCAACAACACTACAAACGCCAAGAACACTACAAACGCCAAGAACACTACAAACGCCAAGAACACTACAAACGCCAAGAACACTACAACGCCAAGAACACTACAAACGCCAACAACAGTACAAACGCCAACAACACTACAAACGCCAACAACACTACAAACGCCAAGAACACTACAAACGCCAAGAACACTACAAACGCCAAGAACACTACAAACGCCAAGAACACTACAAACGCCAAGAACACTACAAACGCCAAGAACACTACAAACGCCAACAACACTACAAACGCCAACAACACTACAAACGCCAACAATACTAAAAACGCCAAGAACAGTACAAACGCCAACAACACTACAAACGCCAACAACAGTACAAACGCCAACAACAGTACAAACGCCAACAACAGTACAAACGCCAACAACACTACAAACGCCAACGACACTACAAACGCCAACAACAGTACAAACGCCAACAACAGTACAAACGCCAAAAACACTACAAACCCCAACAACAGTACAAACGCCAACAACACTACAAACGCCAACAACACTACAAACGCCAACAACACTACAAACGCCAAGAACACTACAAACGCCAACAACACTACAAACGCCAACAACAGTACAAACGCCAAGAACACTACAAACGCCAACAACACTACAAATGCCAACAACACTACAAACGCCAACAACACTACAAACGCCAAGAACACTACAAACGCCAAGAACACTACAAACGCCAAGAACACTACAAACGCCAAGAACACTACAAACGCCAAGAACACTACAAACGCCAAGAACACTACAAACGCCAAGAACACTACAAACGCCAACAACACTACAAACGCCAACAACGCTACAAACGCCAACAACAGTACAAACGCCAAGAACACTACAAACGCCAACAACACTACAAACGCCAACAACACTACAAACGCCAACAACACTACAAACGCCAACAACACTACAAACGCCAAGAACACTACAAACGCCAACAACAGTACAAACGCCAACAACACTACAAACGCCAACAACAGTACAAACGCCAACAACAGTACAAACGCCAACAACACTACAAACGCCAACAACAGTACAAACGCCAACAACAGTACAAACGCCAACAACAGTACAAACGCCAACAACACTACAAACGCCAAGAACACTACAAACGCCAAGAACACTACAAACGCCAAGAACACTACAAACGCCAAGAACACTACAAACGCCAAGAACACTACAAACGCCAACAACAGTACAAACGCCAACAACACTACAAACGCCAACAACACTACAAACGCCAAGAACACTACAAACGCCAAGAACACTACAAACGCCAAGAACACTACAAACGCCAAGAACACTACAAACGCCAAGAACACTACAAACGCCAAGAACACTACAAACGCCAACAACACTACAAACGCCAACAACACTACAAACGCCAACAATACTAAAAACGCCAAGAACAGTACAAACGCCAACAACACTACAAACGCCAACAACAGTACAAACGCCAACAACAGTACAAACGCCAACAACAGTACAAACGCCAACAACACTACAAACGCCAACGACACTACAAACGCCAACAACAGTACAAACGCCAACAACAGTACAAACGCCAACAACACTACAAACGCCAACAACAGTACAAACGCCAACAACAGTACAAACGCCAACAACAGTACAAACGCCAACAACACTACAAACGCCAAGAACACTACAAACGCCAACAACAGTACAAACGCCAACAACACTACAAACGCCAACAACAGTACAAACGCCAACAACACTACAAACGCCAGCAACAGTACAAACGCCAACAACAGTACAAACGCCAGCAACAGTACAAACGCCAAGAACACTACAAACGCCAACAACACTACAAACGCCAACAACACTACAAACGCCAACAACACTACAAACGCCAACAACAGTACAAACGCCAACAACAGTACAAACGCCAGCAACAGTACAAACGCCAAGAACACTACAAACGCCAACAACACTACAAACGCCAACAACACTACAAACGCCAACAACACTACAAACGCCAAGAACACTACAAACGCCAAGAACACTACAAACGCCAAGAACACTACAAACGCCAAGAACACTACAAACGCCAACAACAGTACAAACGCCAAGAACACTACAAACGCCAAGAACACTACAAACGCCAAGAACACTACAAACGCCAAGAACACTACAAACGCCAAGAACACTACAAACGCCAAGAACACTACAAACGCCAACAACAGTACAAACGCCAACAACACTACAAACGCCAACAACAGTACAAACGCCAACAACAGTACAAACGCCAACAACAGTACAAACGCCAACAACACTACAAACGCCAACGACACTACAAACGCCAACAACAGTACAAACGCCAACAACAGTACAAACGCCAACAACACTACAAACGCCAACAACAGTACAAACGCCAACAACAGTACAAACGCCAACAACAGTACAAACGCCAACAACACTACAAACGCCAAGAACACTACAAACGCCAAGAACACTACAAACGCCAACAACAGTACAAACGCCAACAACACTACAAACGCCAACAACAGTACAAACGCCAACAACACTACAAACGCCAGCAACAGTACAAACGCCAACAACAGTACAAACGCCAGCAACAGTACAAACGCCAAGAACACTACAAACGCCAACAACACTACAAACGCCAACAACACTACAAACGCCAACAACACTACAAACGCCAACAACAGTACAAACGCCAACAACAGTACAAACGCCAGCAACAGTACAAACGCCAAGAACACTACAAACGCCAACAACACTACAAACGCCAACAACACTACAAACGCCAAGAACACTACAAACGCCAAGAACACTACAAACGCCAAGAACACTACAAACGCCAAGAACACTACAAACGCCAAGAACACTACAAACGCCAACAACAGTACAAACGCCAAGAACACTACAAACGCCAAGAACACTACAAACGCCAAGAACACTACAAACGCCAAGAACACTACAAACGCCAAGAACACTACAAACGCCAAGAACACTACAAACGCCAATAACACTACAAACGCCAAGAACACTACAAACGCCAAGAACACTACAAACGCCAACAACACTACAAACGCCAACAACACTACAAACGCCAACAATACTAAAAACGCCAAGAACACTACAAACGCCAAGAACACTACAAACGCCAAGAACACTACAAACGCCAAGAACACTACAAACGCCAAGAACACTACAAACGCCAAGAACAGTACAAACGCCAAGAACACTACAAACGCCAAGAACACTACAAACGCCAAGAACACTACAAACGCCAAGAACACTACAAACGCCAACAACAGTACAAACGCCAACAACACTACAAACGCCAACAACACTACAAACGCCAAGAACACTACAAACGCCAACAACACTACAAACGCCAACAACACTACAAACGCCAACAACACTACAAACGCCAACAACAGTACAAACGCCAACAACAGTACAAACGCCAGCAACAGTACAAACGCCAAGAACACTACAAACGCCAACAACACTACAAACGCCAACAACACTACAAACGCCAAGAACACTACAAACGCCAAGAACACTACAAACGCCAAGAACACTACAAACGCCAAGAACACTACAAACGCCAAGAACACTACAAACGCCAACAACAGTACAAACGCCAAGAACACTACAAACGCCAAGAACACTACAAACGCCAAGAACACTACAAACGCCAAGAACACTACAAACGCCAAGAACAGTACAAACGCCAAGAACACTACAAACGCCAAGAACACTACAAACGCCAAGAACACTACAAACGCCAAGAACACTACAAACGCCAACAACAGTACAAACGCCAACAACACTACAAACGCCAACAACACTACAAACGCCAACAACAGTACAAACGCCAACAACAGTACAAACGCCAACAACAGTACAAACGCCAACAACACTACAAACGCCAACAACACTACAAACGCCAACAACAGTACAAACGCCAACAACAGTACAAACGCCAACAACACTACAAACGCCAACAACTCTACAAACGCCAAGAACACTACAAACGCCAAGAACACTACAAACGCCAAGAACACTACAAACGCCAAGAACACTACAAACGCCAACAACAGTACAAACGCCAAGAACACTACAAACGCCAAGAACACTACAAACGCCAAGAACACTACAAACGCCAAGAACACTACAAACGCCAAGAACACTACAAACGCCAAGAACACTACAAACGCCAAGAACACTACAAACGCCAAGAACACTACAAACGCCAACAACACTACAAACGCCAACAACACTACAAACGCCAACAACACTACAAACGCCAACAATACTAAAAACGCCAAGAACACTACAAACGCCAAGAACACTACAAACGCCAAGAACACTACAAACGCCAAGAACACTACAAACGCCAAGAACACTACAAACGCCAACAACAGTACAAACGCCAAGAACACTACAAACGCCAACAACAGTACAAACGCCAACAACAGTACAAACGCCAACAACAGGACAAACGCCAACAACACTACAAACGCCAACAACACTACAAACGCCAACAACACTACAAACGCCAACAACACTACAAACGCCAACAACAGTACAAACGCCAACAACAGTACAAACGCCAACAACAGTACAAACGCCAACAACACTACAAACGCCAACAACACTACAAACGCCAACAACAGTACAAACGCCAACAACACTACAAACGCCAACAACAGTACAAACGCCAACAACAGTACAAACGCCAACAACAGTACAAACGCCAACAACAGTACAAACGCCAGCAACAGTACAAACGCCAAGAACACTACAAACGCCAAGAACACTACAAACGCCAAGAACACTACAAACGCCAACAACACTACAAACGCCAACAACACTACAAACGCCAACAACACTTCAAACGCCAACAACACTTCCAACGCCAACACCAATACAAACTAGGCAGTACTACTAAACAGATATCACTACTGTATATATTAGCACTGGTCACACGGATCCATTCCAGTCCCATAAGATGAAGTACATACCCTGCCCAGTGTTGCTGCCTCCTCCGCAGGCTCGTAATACGGAAGCCCAGAAGTGTAATTGCTATTACCTATTTCCGTGTTGAAAAAGTCGATTGCAAAAGCCACTTTTTTCGCCATTTCCTACTACCGTGTTTCCTATTACCTATTACCTTGTTTCCTATTACCTATTACCTTGTTTCCTATTACCTTGTTTCCTATTACCGTGTTTCCTATTACCTTGTTTCCTAATACCTATTACCGTGTTTCCTATTACCTTCTTTCCTATTACCTATTACTGTGTTTCCTATTGCCTATTACCGTGTTTCCTATTACCTATTACCTTGTTTCCTATTACCGTGTTTCCTATTACCTATTACCTTGTTTCCTATTACCGTGTTTCCTATTACCGAGTTTCTTATTACCGAGTTGACTAAGACTCCAACTAGTTTTACATGTAACTATGAAGTTCGAAGCGGAAACTGTTTGTATTATTACATTATACCCGTCGCGTTTTAGGGGTGGGATACTTTTGTTGGATTTCTTGTTGTGCCCAACAGCCCAACGGAAGTAGATTTTCCATAAATGCAAGTTAGAAATGCGCATGCGCGAGCGTTTTGGCACATGAAAAACTATAAATGCATTGATGATGGTTTTTGCATTCGAGTAGCTCTTTTTGGAAATATCATACACAAACAGCTGAAACCATTTTTTCGCGCTAACCCAACAACCCAACGGAAGTAAAAAAGATCCAACAAAAACAACAGACCTAACAAACACAACAGCCCAACGAAAGTAAAAGACTCAACAAACAAAACAGACCCAACAAACACAACAGACCCAATAAACACAACAGACCCAACAAACACAACAGCCCAACGGAAGTAAAAAGACTCAACAAATACAACAGACCCAACAAACACAACAGACCCAACAAACACAACAGACCCAACAACCCAACAGCCCAACGGAAGTAAAAGAGATCCAATAAAATCATCAGAACCAACAAACACAACAACCCAACAGCCCAATGAAAGTAAAAAGACCCAACGAACACAACAGACCCAACAAACACAACAGCCCAACGAAAGTAAAGAGACCCAACAAACACAACAGACCCAACAAACACAACAGAACCAACAGCCCAACTGTTGTGATATGAGCCTATTGTTGGGGTCTGTTGTGTTTGTTGGGATTCCTGTTTTTGTTGGATCTTTTTTACTTCCGTTGGGCTGTTGGTTTGTTGGGCTGTTGTGTTTGTTGGGTCTGTTGTGTTTGTTGGATCTTTTTTACTTCCGTTTTGCTGTTGGGTTGTTGGGTCTGTTGTGTTTGTTGTGTTTGTTTTTTTTGTTGGATCTTTTTTACTTCCGTTGGGCTGATGGGTCTGTTGTGTTTGTTGGGTCTGTTGTTTTTGTTGGATGTTTTTACTTCCGTTGGGCTGTTGGGCTGTTGTGTTTGTTGGGTCTGTTGTTTTTGTTGGATCTTTTTTACTTCCGTTGGGCTGTTGGGTTGTTGGGTCTGTTGTGTTTGTTGGGTTTGTTTTTTTTGTTGGATCTTTTTTACTTCCGTTGGGCTGTTGGGTTGTTGGGTCTGTTGTGTTTGTTGGGTTTGTTTTTTTTGTTGGATCTTTTTTACTTCCGTTGGGCTGATGGGTCTGTTGTGTTTGTTGGGTCTGTTGTTTTTGTTGGATATTTTTACTTCCGTTGGGCTGTTGGGTTGTTGGGCTGTTGTGTTTGTTGGGTCTGTTGTTTTTGTTGGATCTTTTTTACTTCCGTTGGGCTGTTGGGTTGTTGGGTCTGTGGTGTTTGTTGGGTCTATGGTGTTTGTTGGGTCTTTTTACTTCCGTTGGGCTGTTGGGTTGTTGCGTCTGTTGTGTTTGTTGGGTCTGTTGTGTTTGTTGGGTCTTTCTACTTTCGTTGGGCTGTTGGGCTGTTGTGTTTGTTGGGTCTGTTGTTTTTGTTGGATCTTTTTTACTTCCGTTGGGCTGTTGGTCTGTTGGGTCTGTTGTGTTTGTTGGGTCTGTTGTGTTTGTTGGGTCTTTGTACTTTCGTTGGGCTGTTGGGTTGTTGGGCTGTTGTGTTTGTTGGGTCTGTTGTTTTTGTGGGATCTTTTTTACTTCCGTTGGGCTGTTAGGTCTGTTGTGTTTGTTGGGTCTGTTGTGTTTGTTGGGTCTTTTTACTTTCGTTAGGCTGTTGGGCAGTTGTGTTTGTTGGGCCTGTTGTGTTTGTTGGGTCTTTTTTCTTTCGTTGGGCTGTTGTGTTTGTTGGTTTGTTGGCTTTAAAACCGTGCAAAGTACAGCATTAGCAAAGCGTTAGCATTTTTGCGAAATAACGCTGCCCTCACAATAGCTAGCGCACGGGCGCAATGTCTTAAATTTCTGGCCATGGTCTGTTGTTTTGTTGCAACTTTTTTACTTCCGTTGGGCTGTTGGGTCTGTTGTGTTTGCTGGGTCTGTTGTGTTAGTTGGGTCTTTTTACTTTCGTTGGGCTGTTGGGTTGTTGGGCTGTTTGGTCTGTTGTGTTTGTTGGGTTTGCTAGTTTGTTGGATCTTTTTTACTTCCGTTGGGCTGTTGGGTTAGCGCGAAAAAATGGCTTCAGCTGTTAGTGTATAATATTTCCAAAAAGAGCTACTCGAATGCAAAAACCATCATCAATGCATTTATAGTTTTGCATGTTCCAAAACGTTCGCGCATGCGCATTTCTAACTTGCATTCATGGAAAATCCACTTCCGTTGGGCCGTTGGGCACAACAAGAAACCCAACAAAAGTATTCCACCCCTAAAACGCGACTCATATGTATTACATTAACGTTTTATTTTCAAAGGGTACGATGTTTACCACCAAATCCATTAGCCACTGAACATAATCTAGGGCATGACATAGCTAGGGTAACAAAATGAATGTTCCATGTTGTTATTGGCTAAAAGCGTGAATGTAATAATACAAACAGCTACCACTTCGAACTTCATAGTTACATGTAAAAGTAGTTGGAGTCTGTCTAACACATCAATAGATAAATAATTTCTTAATTTTACCGGAAATAGTCAACTCGGTAATAAGAAACTCGGTAATAGGAAACACGGTAATATGTAATAGGAAACACGGTAATAAGAAAAACAGTAATAGGAAACACGGTAACAGGTAATAGTAAACACGGTAATAGGTAATAGGAAACATGGTAATAGATAATAGGAAATGGTGAATAAGTGGCTTTTGCAATCGACGTTTTCAACACGGAAATAGGTAATAGCAATTACACTTCTGGGCTTCCGTACTTAATAATAGTAAGGCCAATGTGTTATTTGATGCGCATACAGTAGATATAGAGATCAGCGCTGGCGAAGATTCATCCACCGAGTACTTTGAGCCATAGAGATTATAAACATAGAGATTATATATACATTACTGTATTAAACAACTTTGAGCAATATACATAACTGTGTTAAACTTAAGAGTACTTTGAAAAGTACTAATGCCTCAGTCATTTGTAAGCACGGCCCCACACCCCCGGGGCATAGCGGGGGAACTTAACACTAACCAAGTGTTAAAAACTGTTAATTTCCCCACCCCTGGTGCAAAGTTAGTCGTTAAACCCCCAGTATGGCAGGGCCTCAAAAATCCAAATCAACCAGATCACACATTAATTTAAAACCTTATGAAGTGTTAAAAATATTACGCCAATATAACAAGAAAATAGTAACAGCTAATATAACAAATACATAAAGCTCGTGTTTATAAATTGCGTTCAATCATGCATATCAAATTTAAATAGACTTTTAATATTGCTGAAATAAATAAGGTAAAACCTGATTTAATGTATACCTATACTGTAAGTTTATGAATTGCTAAGGATACATAAACATATTAAAAATCATACTTTCTACAAGTTGTTTTGTGGGACGCCATTTTAAGACCGGCTGTTAAATCCCGGTTTGATTCCCCGGTGTTAAAATTCGTAGTTAATTCCACGGCACTACGGGGCATATTGCGCTGTTAAATGGCGTTAAATCCCCGTTATATTTTTGAACATCCCCGCTATGTCCCGGGGGGGGGGGCGTGGTTACAAATGACTGAGGCATAAAATAAAAAGCGACTGGGGACGAGGCAGGCATCATTGCTCATAGGTATGCTTCCATAACCAGGAAATTTCACGGGAAAATGTCAGAGGGAAAATGTAGAACGTACGATGACGAGATTTTTACCAGGATTTTTTTTAAAAATCCAGTAAACCAGTTTCAAATGGCCTTTAAAACGATCCATTTTATATCTATCTTGCCAAGTTTGTTTACGAAAGAATTCTTAATATAAATTTTTTAAGCCGAGAAAATCAAGGAGAAAGTTTTGTGAAAATCTAAGTGTCTTCTATAACGTGTCTTCATGACTATGATTTCCTTTGTGTTTTTCTCAAATATTTTTCAATTTTTTCATAAAATTCATCAACAATTCATCAAGAAAACAGAAAAGAAAAACTAACTAGTATTTAATCAATTGATCTGTCAATCGAGTCAAGATTTTGCTTTGATTTACATAAACTTTGAGTTTGATTTTCTAAGCAAATGTCATTCATTTGTTTGTCGGATTATGAAAGAGAGTCACTTAGTGGAGTTCGCATCTAGTGGAGTTCGGCCAGTGGACGGTAAAACATATAGAGTAGTACTGGTTTGCTGATAGATTTCATTAATTCAACAACAACAAGTTCAATGTTTTTAGGCTCCAGGTGTTGTACCGAAAAGTGAAAAACGCTATCTACCGGACAGTGAACTTTTGCAAGTTTCTAAATATTTTCAGTAACTTGTAAAAATTATATTAAAGTTTATCATTTTTTAGTTAAAGTCAATTTCTATCTCTTGCGAGGTCAATATCCTTAGTGTCACTGCTTTTCATGCCCTTTTGCGGCAATTGAAAAAATTCATTATCCGGTGGATAGCACTAGACATCTTTTGTACAACCCAGACTCGGACTGGCCCCAATTAAGGGGCCTTGCCATTCTAGCACTGAGAGGAGCCCTGAAATTTTTTGCTTTCCTGAATGTTTTAGGGGAAGATTTTATGGTATTCTGGACAGAACGTACACGATGAATTATTTAACCGCTTCTCCGAAGAGTTCAAAAATTCCAAATCATCCCATCCGGTCCCTTTTATTTTCGTTTCGTACTGCCTGATAGTCTATTTTAAACATCTTTGAACATTTACAAATACGGAAAAAATTGTCAAGGGCCCATTTGATCTCCCAGTAGGGGCCCATGTGCCATGGTACAATGGCACATAGGCCTGTCCGAGCCTGGTACAACCGACCCCAGGCAGTTAAATACAGTACATTTAACCCGAGACTCGAGAGGTTTGAGTTATCATTTGTTGCTGAACCGGCTGTTGGATCTGGATTTGTATACGTAGCAATGTTACTAGCGGGGAGAATAAGTAGAACAACTTGAGTATATTTGCGACATATTTGAAATTCCAGTCCGTAGCGATGTTTAACTTCTCGGAGAGATTCAATTTTCGCAACTTTCTGTCACGTGCAGAAGTCCAGATGAAACGAGAACCTGATTATTGCTAAATTCTATTGATTAGAATTTTTATCTTTATCTCACTGCATTGATGAGTAAATTTAATGTTCTTAAAAACGAGGTTGGTTCTTAGGATCGTACACGCAGGTTTGACAAAGGGAGAGGGGGGAAGCCCACGGCAAACAGGTTTGATTGCCAATTAATGTCAAATCTGCGGCATGAATGCAATGTCCAAACAGAAATAACATTGTTTTTCAGGTTTATGCTTCCCATAAAAAAAATCAAGCATATGAGCATTGATTTATGTCGAGAAGTGAGCAATTTCTTAGGGCCGGGGATCCAAGAATAATCTTTGCATCCTCAACTACTAAAAGTGAAACTGAGCTTGGTGACATTGAAATATTGGAAAGGAAATTTTGCTATTTTGCAAATTTTTGTTACGACCTGAAAACTGTCAAATGAACTGATTTTTCAGCGTTATGAACATTTTAAGGTGAGTATTACTGAGATTTTATAGGCGCTTGTGCACTGATACACGATAATGGTACACAGTACTAGGGCTGGTTGTACGAAAGGCAGACGCTGTGCACTGGATAGTGATTTTTAGTGCAACATTTCCATGGAAAATTTACGTCAGTCAAAATCAGTCAGTCAGTCAGTCAGTCAGTCAGTCAGTCAGTCAGTCAGTCAGTCAGTCAGTCAGTCAGTCAGTCAGTCAGTCAGTCAGTCAGTCAGTCAGTCAGTCAGTCAGTCAGTCAGTCAGTCAGTCAGTCAGTCAGTCAGTCAGTCAGTCAGTCAGTCAGTCAGTCAGTCAGCCAGCCAGCCAGCCAGCCAGCCAGCCAGCCAGCCAGCCAGCCAGCCAGCCAGCCAGCCAGCCAGCCAGCCAGCCAGCCAGCCAGCCAGCCAGCCAGCCAGCCAGCCAGCCAGCCAGCCAGCCAGCCAGCCAGCCAGCCAGCCAGCCAGCCAGCCAGCCAGCCAGCCAGCCAGCCAGCCAGCCAGCCAGCCAGCCAGCCAGCCAGCCAGCCAGCCAGCCAGCCAGCCAGCCAGCCAGCCAGCCAGCCAGCCAGCCAGCCAGCCAGCCAGCCAGCCAGCCAGCCAGCCAGCCAGCCAGCCAGCCAGCCAGCCAGCCAGCCAGCCAGCCAGCCAGCCAGCCAGCCAGCCAGCCAGCCAGCCAGCCAGCCAGCCAGCCAGCCAGCCAGCCAGCCAGCCAGCCAGCCAGCCAGCCAGCCAGCCAGCCAGCCAGCCAGCCAGCCAGCCAGCCAGCCAGCCAGCCAGCCAGCCAGCCAGCCAGCCAGCCAGCCAGCCAGCCAGCCAGCCAGCCAGCCAGCCAGCCAGCCAGCCAGCCAGCCAGCCAGCCAGCCAGCCAGCCAGCCAGCCAGCCAGCCAGCCAGCCAGCCAGCCAGCCAGCCAGCCAGCCAGCCAGCCAGCCAGCCAGCCAGCCAGCCAGCCAGCCAGCCAGCCAGCCAGCCAGCCAGCCAGCCAGCCAGCCAGCCAGCCAGCCAGCCAGCCAGCCAGCCAGCCAGCCAGCCAGCCAGCCAGCCAGCCAGCCAGCCAGCCAGCCAGCCAGCCAGCCAGCCAGCCAGCCAGCCAGCCAGCCAGCCAGCCAGCCAGCCAGCCAGCCAGCCAGCCAGCCAGCCAGCCAGCCAGCCAGCCAGCCAGCCAGCCAGCCAGCCAGCCAGCCAGCCAGCCAGCCAGCCAGCCAGCCAGCCAGCCAGCCAGCCAGCCAGCCAGCCAGCCAGCCAGCCAGCCAGCCAGCCAGCCAGCCAGCCAGCCAGCCAGCCAGCCAGCCAGCCAGCCAGCCAGCCAGCCAGCCAGCCAGCCAGCCAGCCAGCCAGCCAGCCAGCCAGCCAGCCAGCCAGCCAGCCAGCCAGCCAGCCAGCCAGCCAGCCAGCCAGCCAGCCAGCCAGCCAGCCAGCCAGCCAGCCAGCCAGCCAGCCAGCCAGCCAGCCAGCCAGCCAGCCAGCCAGCCAGCCAGCCAGCCAGCCAGCCAGCCAGCCAGCCAGCCAGCCAGCCAGCCAGCCAGCCAGCCAGCCAGCCAGCCAGCCAGCCAGCCAGCCAGCCAGCCAGCCAGCCAGCCAGCCAGCCAGCCAGCCAGCCAGCCAGCCAGCCAGCCAGCCAGCCAGCCAGCCAGCCAGCCAGCCAGCCAGCCAGCCAGCCAGCCAGCCAGCCAGCCAGCCAGCCAGCCAGCCAGCCAGCCAGCCAGCCAGCCAGCCAGCCAGCCAGCCAGCCAGCCAGCCAGCCAGCCAGCCAGCCAGCCAGCCAGCCAGCCAGCCAGCCAGCCAGCCAGCCAGCCAGCCAGCCAGCCAGCCAGCCAGCCAGCCAGCCAGCCAGCCAGCCAGCCAGCCAGCCAGCCAGCCAGCCAGCCAGCCAGCCAGTCAGTCAGTCATAAAGATAAAGATAGTATAGTATGAACTACAGGGTGTATAAAAAAAACCTGAACAAATCTGAAATCGCTCTGTATACTTCGCGAAACGCCTCAATGTACGTGTTTTTTTATTGAAATCGATTGTTTGGGTGCTTGTAATGTGGAATAAACAGAGATTGTTTGGGTGCTTGTAATGTGGAACAAACTTTAATTAAAACCCAGGTGGGTTGGGTCTATTACAACAATTTAAGTACGGCTCGTGCACGAAACTTTAATGCTTTTAAGCAAAAACTTAGTGCTTTAATACTTTAATGTTTTAATGCTTTAATGTTTTAAAAAACTTAGTGCTTTACACTTAGTAGGCATGGAAAATTTGTATATTGTCGCGAAAGGTCCGTATTTTGAGCAAAATCGGCTTTGTGTATGCTTATACCAGGTAATTTATGCATTTACCTAATTTGCATGCAACTCCCAATTCAAGAGACATTTAATAGTTAAAATTAGAACTTTTCTAAAAACAATTTTTATTTAGAAAAATACAAATTCACGTGGCGTTTTGACGGACTTAAGTCCGTCGAGCAAATCTCTTGAAATTTTAAACAGCAATAAAACACTTAAATTTTTTTATGCCTACTAGTTCAAATTTGTTCAGATTTTTTTTGTACACCCTGTATAAAGAAGTGCATATTTCGGGCTTCGTTACTTGTTGACGAAATGATTCACAATCAAAGTAATCACTCAGCACAATTAAAAATTTCTTTCACAGGAAGATCTTTCTTCTCCGCAAACGGTGCAAAGACTTTCAAGTTTTAATGGAAAGCGAACGTGAGGAAGTCGGGCGAAAAGGAAACTGAGGGAAAACTTAACAGATCTTCAGTAGCGCCTTTCAACGAATACATAGAACACGAACACTAGAAGGAAGGTCGAGGAAGGTCAATGCATGACGTACAATATACCTAAGAACATCTTCACCACCTTGATTATCCTGTTTATTTCCTCCTCTGTTGACGGCAGATCAACCTGCACAACTTCCTTTACAAATTTTCACCTTGTTTACCAGTCGTACTAGATTATACTAAACGTTCCTTCTTTTTAAAGTTCAGTTTTTTTTGGCATTTGGCATATTCAATCAAATATGTTCAGTCACGATTGTGCATTCTCGTGTGCATGACATGTATTATGAAAACTGAACTAAACTATGTCAACTAATACAATAATCTCGCTCTCCAGTAAGGTAATTATATGTTCCTGCAATGCACGACCAGAGGACAGAACAAATCAACGTTTTAATTTGCATGTTATAAAAAATGAATATTTCAAGAACACGGCAAGCTATCGACATCTTGAAACTGGATGTGTCTTGATGGTATATTTTCAAATGATATAATAACTTAACGGGCTATTTTTAAATTTTGCTAGGTTTTTAAATCACAATGGCACTTTTATGACCACTTGTTATATCACATTGTCAACTGACCAATTATAGCTCGGAGGGACCATATAGTGTAAAATGAAATACTCTTTATAGACAATCAGTGACGTGCCAGCTCGACAATGTAGTCCGGCTATGTATGCAAATTTAAAATATCATTATTCATTTCAGTCTTTAGAAATTGATTGATTGTTCTAAGCATGTATTGAATGTTCACAACTCAGAAATAATGAATGAGACAGTGCGTCATCGTCAAAATTAGTCTTACGAGTTATTTTTTATTGGTCTCAGCTCGTGGCGACTCCATCGCACTTGAGTTCCCAATTCAAAACCGCTCCACTTGAAATCGATCGGGCGAAATGGACTCGAATGATTCGAATCAAAGGCAAAAAACTTGTGTGGTAACTAAACTGACCTGTCCATTAATGACCAATTTTTCGGGTTGGTTTTGGAGCCCAAAGTCCTTCCTTTTGATGAAAGAAAGATTGACGAAAGATGATGTGATGATTCGGCGCCAAAGACGAAGCAAGGAGGACGTGTAAATGTCGTGGACTCCTCAATAGATGGTTCTGATTCAAGCCATTTATACTTGACATCGGTATGCTATACGCAATACCCAGTTCAGACTCCTCGAGTAGTGATGATAATTATTGTTCCCCCTTCGCAACGTCCCTGGGGTATTTCTAGATGATTTTCCAAATTTTGGGCTAAACCGCCATATTTTATAGAAACGAAGTCCACGTTGTTGATTCCATGTTTTATAAGTCCGGAAATTAGTCGCTTATAAAATATTTACTGTGTGTTTTGAACATACCGCGCGTCGGTAGGATGAAGTTATCGACGATGGCTGTACTGATAATTTGGTTCATTGCAGAATGGACAGGTAAACGGAAAAATATTATGCTTTTAGTTTTAACCTTCTTGCGCCTATTGTTCCATATGATTTCATAGGAAAATAAGCCACGCACAAGCTGTCTAACGTCCGCGCTACATAAAAATAAAGCTTATACCACGTCTGATTTCACGATCACGCAAAGAATTATACGAAGACGACCAAAAAATCTCGGTTCAAAAAAATGAAATTGCAGTCGAAACGTCAGGAAAAGTGACAGGATTTTGCACATGTAGCATTCGTACAGTTGCGATACAAATTAGGCCATATGGTCTGCACAGTCATGTATAGCTACTACGACTTTTCCATGTATGCTGTAGTATATATGCTGCAATAAGAATGGATTACGATTATTCATCAAAGTGGTTGGGCTATTATTGGCAAATATATCTGTTGGGAACGGCGGATATAGAGTGATCCCTTACATTATACTTTGGCTCCCTACAGTCGACATTGAAAATTCCTGGCATTGTAGTATTTTTTTGTCGCCGAATATCACTGTCGCACTGGCAAGAAGTGTTGTGGTGTAATTGCTACCAAATGCAAAGGTTGCAAAAGGTGAATTCATCAGTAGAGTATCGTAAAAACATTTCGTCGGTGTGAATCTGTTCATTGGCGAACACATATTTTAGAAAGAGCATTTTTAAAGTAAAATTGCGAAAATGGTAATTTTTTCGTGCGCAATGCAAATATGTAAAAAATTGCAAAATTCGCACAGCTATATTATCCTATTTTATAAAATTTCGGAGTCAATTCAACTTTGCAGTTCTAGTAATCTTTAGATCGCAATTTAGTCATAAAGGTCAATACTATGCAAATGCGTAGAAGTATACACTGTGGACCTGCACCATGTCAACTTTCCCTGTGGGAAGAAACCAGAATACCGAAAGAAACGTACCATTCATTTTCGTCAAGCGTCGATTTACTATACTCTTTTCACATGAAGCTACATTGGGAATACTCAACATCCCAACATCCTCGTCCCCAGGCACACGCTGCACTGCTAAAGTGGTTTAACTGGGTTTAACCCGGCTTCGCCTCATAATATTACAATTTCTGTGCAACATAAAATGTATATACGGGATTTATAATGTAACAAAGTATTTGCAATTGAAAACTTTCTTGATCTCCTTGTCCTTTTTATGCTGACACTGAAATAATAAAGTTTTGTTTTCCAAACAGTCCTTACAAATGCCAATTCAAACTGGTCTGCTGTGCCAGGAAAGTTAACTCAACTTGATGTCAACACTCATGATATTCTCTGGGGTGTGAACCATGCCACACAAAATGTGTACATACGAAATGGCAGCGAATGGTCTCAAGTGACTGGTGCTTTCACACACGTTACGGCTGGTGAAGCTGGGGTTTGGGGTGTGGACATTAGTCACAACATTTATTATCGCGAAGGGGTGACCCTCAGCAGTCCACAAGGATCTTCTTGGACCAAAGTATCAGGTGAAAGATCTACAATAATTTTTTGCGTACAAACAGAGATCTGGAAGGGGGGGGGGGAGGTCGTGAAATTTTCATTAAATTTAATTAAATTTAAATGATGTATGAGAAATATTCAGTATGCATTCATCAAACGAATAACGCTATTTAACATCTAGTTTGAACTTCAAAACGCCATGTCCCTCGAACTGATCGATAAATGGAGAATCTATTTCTTGTTTCAATCTATTTCTTGTTCGTTTTTTGCATACGACTGTCCTATAGGAAAGTTGATTCAAATTGACTCCGGACCATCTGGTATTGTGTATGGGGTGAACAGTCACCACATGATTTTTTGCCGCCGGGCAATTACTCCAAGGAGACCAAAAGGCAGGGGTTGGCAGCGAGTACCAGGAGCCCTGAAATATGTAAGCTGTGGTATCTACGGCTGTTGGGGTGTCAACAATAATAATCAAACCTGGTTTCGTCATGATGTAACTGGCAAAAACTGTGTTGGAAGCAAGTGGGTGCGCATATCTGGCTCCAGGAGCAAATTAGGGGTAACTATGGATGTATTCTGAATGCTGGGCCTGACAAAGTAATTTATTTCAGGCTGTCAAAAAAATAACTGAAATGTTTAGGCGGAATTATACATCGCGAAATACTACTTAAATTTTGTTTTATTTCTTTGTTTTTAACGCGCAAGCGTATACATAAATGTCCTTCCAATGGCCATGGATTTTAGTATTTTTATGTAATTTACTCTTCATTTTTTACTCAAAAGTGCAGATGGAGGTACAATGTCTAACCACAGCTGGGATATCACAATAATAGCCTCATAGCTAGCATGCATAACGTTGAAACAGATCAAAATAGTAAATTATATATCATATTCAATTTGTTGTATCAAGCCGAACAAATTTTCATCAATTAAAAACGAAACGACAAGTCATATAATGACTAACACCGGTCTAAGCACCCATTCACTAAATACTTTGTTTTCGAAATAAAAAGTTGTTTTAAGTTCCTTGTATGTTTGCATGGTGATTATCAATCAATGCAAAATAAATTGTGTGGAAACACCACATAAATTTATTATTGCAAAGCTTTAGATCCGTAAGCTCGGATCTTCATCTTCTTCATCATTATTATTAGCACTGATGAAGATCTGACGGATCGAAAGCTTTGCGATAGTAAATTCACGCGGTGTTTACACAAAATTATACGTTGATTAAACAGTTGTTTGTTAGGTAGGACTCATAAAATAAGTTATGAGATAAAACAGGTTCAACAAACTTGTATATATATGATTTTTTAGGTGGATAAAACGGGCAAAGTTTATGGCATCAATCACGAGCAGAAAATTTTTGTTCGAGACGGCGTTTCATCTTTGTTCCCAACAGGAACGAACTGGAGACATATCCCAAGCCCTCCTGCACTCGTACATATTTCAGCAGGTTATTCAAAGGTGGTCGCGCTGGATTCAGCTGGAGCTATTTACATTTATCACGGTAGGTTTACACTAATTTGCAACGTTTGCGACAATTTTTAGCGCGATGTTCCCAGTTAATGGAACATGAGGAATACTGATTACACGATTCTTTGCATGAATATCCCCACCGGTTCACTCTTTCACATCCTCACAAAGAAAATTCACAGTCAGAAAAATTGCAAAGTGTAAACCAGCCTTTAAAATTCTTGTCCATAAATAAGGTTTGAAGGATGCACATACCCCATTTGTAATGTTGTTAGTGGCGAATCGCCACCCTGACTATTTAGTCCTGCTATATGTGCAAATATTTCTGCATGTACACGTTCATTGGCTGTAGAAACAGATAATTTCTAAATAAATGAATGATATGATAACTGGATGAATTTGAATTGCGAGACCAAATTGTCGGGCTGGCTCGAATGCCTCAGACTTTTAATTTATGCTTTGTATTTTTAATGAAGTTTCTACACCAATACAACTTCTACCAGAACGTTTTCATGAAGCTTTTTACAGTTTTACTTTTACTAATACAATTAAAAGTTTAATAAAGTGAATATTTCTTTATCTTTCTTTACTAAAGTAAAAAATCAAAGAAATACAGCCACCACATTTCCTGGTCATCCTAAGCAAATTGACCATGGGCTCACGGCAGAAGTATGGGGAGTAAACAATGATGATACTATATACCGTTTGAAAAACAACATAAAACCAGGCTGGAAGTTAATCCCAGGGTCTCTCAAACATGTATCAGCAGGCGAGGCAGGAATTTGGGGAGTGGACAGATATGACGACGTTTTCTATAGAAACGGCGTGACCAAAAGAAATCCATCGGGCAAATCGTGGCAGAACATACCTGGCAAATTAAAACAAATCGATTCCGGGCCTAGCGGTATTGTGTATGGTGTAAATGTCAATGATCAGATCTTCTGTCGTACAGGGATCGATAGTAGCACACCCTTTGGTACTGCGTGGAAACAAGTCACCAGCTATGGTAAGCTGAAATACGTTAGCTGTGGTGTTCTTGGTTGTTGGGGTGTGAACAGTGGTGATGGTATCTGGTACCGTACTGGGATAACCAAGGAAAATTGTGCTGGTACAAGATGGTCTAGTGTGTTTGGCAGACTTAAACAGATAGAGGTTGGTGCAGCTGGTGATGTCTATGGAACTGACTCTGTTGGAAACATCTATCGTCGAAGTGGCATCACTGAATTGCGACCCATGGGAAGTGGGTGGCAAATAATCCAGGAAAATGGTTCACATGTGACTACAGGCCTGAATGGACAGTATTTGCTGGTGAATGGTCAAATACAATATTCCAATAACAGGTACATAAAAATAGCTGATATATACGGCCAAATATTTTATCCTTTCGTTTAACTTTCGATCATATAGTTACTGTCCAAAAGTTTAAATACATGTACAGTCTCATCGTTCAATGACAAAAATGAAGTCTCCTTACTTTATATTTAAGGTAATATTCATGTCACCAGAGTATTAGGTCCATGAAATTTCTTCATAAATCGGTTATACTGTATAGTGTTACAAAGGTACCCAAAGCAAAAAAGAACTAGGTATTAAGAGGTATTAACGTGAAATGCTGCATGACATTTTTTCACCCGTATTTAGACAATAATTGTGCCAATCAAATTTGGGGTAAATACCAATTTAAAATGATGAGGCTTTGTGATTGGCCTTTTGAAACAAAAGTTATCATTGTTTGTGTTTCATTCTTTAGAAAACCAATTTCTATAGTTAATTGTCTTTCATTGTTATAAACATTTTGCCCCCGAAGCTAAAAATCATGTGTATTTGAAAAACAATAGTGTAGACTAGCCTTTTTTTCCGTTAATTCAGATTGGCCAAGACGTTCATAAATGACAGCCCGTCGTCATCTTCTGGAGATGGTTCAATCGATACTGAGAAGTGACTTTAATGAAATAAAACAACAGATACATGCTGTAATAAAATAGTAGGAAAAATGGTAGAAATATGTCCGTGTCGGTTACTAAAGAATTTGGAAATTATATTTGGTAAAATAAGCTCATCGATCGTGCATACGAGTAGCCAGCGGTACGCATACAATCGTCTATGCGTGGACCAGCATGAGTGCATATCAGGTTAATATGTGCTGTGTATATTGTCATCAACGTTTTTCAGAAAATAACTGTTTGCACAAAGGAAGTAACATCGTACAAATGTTTTCTTCACTCTAAGAACACTATTAGGTTGGGGTTTCAGGAACAAGAGAACAAAATGAATACGGTCTTTGCCCAGAGATTACAGGCATGATCAACTACAATGCAATGCGTGTGTTTGTAATTACGTCAGAGTTGAGCAATTACCAGTATAGTCGAGCAAAATTTTCAACAACTTTCAACGTGTTTCTTTGTCGGACCTTTTCTTTTCTTTGTTTTCTTTATTGCACTAATGACAGGTTAATTTATCAACCCTGGTTTACGTTGTTAGCCAGAGCCCAGAGTAAAATATTTTCGTGGCTTCGAAAATGGCATCAGCTCTTGGTGAACGTAATGAAATGCGCTCGTTGCATTGTGGTCAATTTGTGTGCAGTTTATGTCGAAACAACCCAAAGTTTATTAAAAAATACAAAAATGATTTTTTACCAAGTTTAATGCCCAGAACAGCTATACTACATGAATTAAATTTTATCATATAATAACTATACAATATTATATACTGTATACAAGTAAAAAATATGAATGACCTTTAGAATACAAATTGATACTAGCTATTATACACTATATTTATCAATATTTCTGAGTTCTAATTATAAAAAAATCATATTTAGTCCATGAAATAACGTTTAAACCGTAGCATTCCATATTAGGGTTGACATAGAGACATTTGGTGGTGGCCTGCGACAATTTTTTTAGAAGTCTCGTCCATTCAAACAGAAGGCCGCTCGAGTCAGAACTTTTGAAGTTTGTGTCCCCACGCATGTCGCATCTTTATTATACAGTTTCTGGTTCGTCAATTGCATTTTCTGGCCAATAGAAACGCTGAACTGGCTGTCCGTCATTACTGTGGCTAGTCAATTACATAACAATGGGGGGGGGGGGTGGCACTGCTGAGTGGCTGCACTGTTTAATCGCTATACTGTGGTTGAGGGGTCCCCCCAGGAACATTGAGAAATCTGAGACCTCAAAAACGGCGAAATCGTATCCCACATTGTGGGAGAATAGCACTTATGCGGGTTTTCCCTGAGGTTATTGTCTTCCCCACCAAGTCTCGTACTGACGCATACGTTCTCTTTACATGAAAGTGAGACTTGGTGGTGAGGACAATAGCTTTAGGGAAAGCCCGCATAAGTGCTATTAAATTGATCAATTATTTACATGCAAGGTGCATTCAAAAAGGGTAACCGAACTTTGTAGTGTACTAGCGCGTTCATTATTCAATCTACAGACGTCATTCTTTCACAGCCGGGATATCAGACACAGAAGAAAAATTGCGTACATTTTCATCTTTGTGCATTACTAAGGTCCCGAATAAGATAAGAAAATTTTTTCCAACTACGAAAGAATTATTTCCTTACATCAAATATTGAGCGTCCTAGAGCACTCCAAAGTTCGATTACATTTTTTATATACCCTGTAAAGTTTTCTTTATTTTTCACTGCATTTCGGCTACAGAATAAATACATCAGTGTGTCCCAAAAAAAGGCTACCCTTTGAAACCAAGCATTTGCGCCGCACGTCCGAATTTGAATGTTTCAACTTTCCTAGGGAGCCCAGAACAAATTCAACTAATTTGCAAAGTAAGCATAAAAAATCTCGGTGTAGCAGAGAATTACGCATTCTTGGGCTCATTAGGGAGTTAAAGCTATCAAATTCGAACGTTTGACAATGGCGCTTGACTACAAAGGGTAGCCTTTTTTTTGGGGACACACTGTATATCAATAGTAATTATCCCAAACCATATTATGTGAAGAAAAAAGTGACCTGCTTGCATAGTGGGCTAATTTTTTGTCTTACCACACTATGACGTCATATCAGGTAGCTGTAATGGCCCAGTGGCGGATCCGGGGTAAGTCAAAATAAATTATAGCAGCTCAATTTTAAATTCAAAATAACTTTATAACAATGTCATAGGTTATGAATTTCAAAAGAATAAAATCTAACCAATGAAGTTGCTTTGAAGGTATTTTAAAATGTAAATATATCCTAGAATGAGTTGTGGTAATTTATTGTGACTTACGCTAGATCCGCCACTGGTAATGGCAGAACCAGAGGCAAAATATAATCTTTTCGCCAAATGTAAACTGGTTTTCGATCACAAAAGTCCATTCTTTGATGCAACTTCAAAGTTCCAGTACAAATTTATGTACTGTGTGGACAAACTTTCCAACATTGTTCCATAATTGTTAGTCCTGCGCATGTGACACAATACGTCTCGTGAAGGTGCAGCCTTAAAGACTGGTTGTCAGGCTTTGTTGTGGATGTTGTCGTACAGTGATGACATTAGTATGTGTCCTTTCTTCGCTCACGTTGTGAGAAGCATCTGTGAAATAATCAGACATTCGGACAACTTCTTCATACGAAGGTAAACTTTGCAGATCTTGAGTTACATTACTGTGTGAAACAGGACTTGATGTTGTAGTTGCGTTCGTTCCTAGAAAATTTTACACGCAATGTTTTACTGCAATATAAATTCCCTTTCATCATCGTATTCACTAAGTCACGTATAAATAAATACACCTGAGAAAATATACTAGAATATTTTTAAAAGGTTGCGGCAAAAATAAGACCTGGGTCATGTACATAGCAACAACTACTTAAAAAATATTTTTATTGGTTTTGTTTGACTTTGTGTAATAGTCTTTAGAAGTTCTTACGTCACACAATTTTCTTCGTCCCACATGTTCCCAGATTGCAATGCAATTCACATTTCGATACTGGAACAACGTAAACGTTTCAAATGTCAAGCAGGTACTACCACTACACGGCAAAAAATTACGAGTTGTTGAAAACAGGATTGAACAATGTTGTGCTGCCCACATTGTTCAATGTTGTCAACAATATTGTTTAGCATTGTTACACCTGACTGCAGGCTGGATTCAGGCTCAACAACTTGTTCAATATTGTTGACAACATTGAACAATGCGGGCAGCACAACATTGTTCAATCCTGTTTTCAACAACCGTCAACAACTCGTGATTTTTACGCGAGTACTGTATGCTCAAGATACAACATTTTCAACTTCCTCTTACCTTGTGCCTGGTAAATAGGATAATCCTCTGGCTTATTAATGACGTCATCATAAGCGGGAGGTGCATCTGAGCGATATGCTGAAGGTGGCTCTGGCACTTCGCTTCGTAACTGTTGAACTAACACTTGGTGTCTGGCTAGGAGTTCCTCTTGCCTGCGTCGATATCGACCACGACATTTGCAGTACCATAATGCCAAAGCAATTACAGCCAATATAGAAATCCCAAGCCTATACATGTCAAATCATGCCAATGTTGAACAACATACTTAGGGATAGCCATCTACATGCATCATCAAGCAAACCATGCATGCAAATATTTATAATATACAGTACCATTTATAATTCTAAACGCTGATTGGTAAAGAGCAGTATTTACATAACTTAATGTAAACACAGAAAATTTCCCGTCGCTCATCCGTTAAAGTAATTTTTTATTTTTTTTTGGCTCCCAAGACCCACCAGCTGTCAGGCGATCACACAGAGCAACAGCGATACCGAGAAAATACTGGGACTATGTAATGAAATATATAGGTCCCACTCATCAATACTCACTACTGATATGTGGAACATTTTGTGTCCACAAAATATATTGATATAAGTGTACATCAACACGGAGAATGTTTTATATTTAACAAATATAAAACATTTTCCGTGTTGATATACAGTTATATCAACACGAGTGGAATTGGGAAAACGAGAAATTGTATATAACATCGCAGCTGTAGCACGCTGAATATTGTATTCCTCGCTGATAGATATTTATGTGATTTTGATCTCGTGTGGGGATATTGGTAACAAATTAACCTACATACCAGTAGAATTTGAAGGTTGAACTAAATATTCCTGCTGACATAATATCCAAATGAAATCATATCAACATCTGTCAAGAAAAACAATAATTAGTTGGTAATGGTAATGGTTTATTACTTACACTGAATAGCAGATACGCTAAAATATAGTGTAAATTACAACAATATCACTGTAATATATAATAATGATAAAAGTCAAAATTCATTAATGATCTACATTACATGAATGTAAAAATACTTTATTCTACTGTATTAACAATCTATGTACATTGCTAAAAAACGTTAATCAGGGCAAATGCTCCTCTAAACTGCTATTGTACTTATCGATTGCATAAAAAAGTGGACTATGCTTGTATCTTTCAGTTTTGCATACGAAATTGTAGTATTTATCACCGTTTGACTTTGTATCACGATGGTTCACTTGGGAGACAGGGTTGCCAGATCACTGCATTTTTGAGGCCAAATCGTCATTAGTGTAGTCAAGTAAACAAAGAAAACAAAAGGCAAGTACAAAGAAAAACAAAGAGCATTGTTGAAGATTTGGCCTCAAAAATGCAGTGATCTGGCAACCCTGTTGGGAGACTTTATTTGCTGGTAGATAGTGTAATTTGTGCCCAGGGTTTGACATGTCCTTAATTAGTTGCACAGGGTATCTCTGCGGTAAGGCAACAACTAAATGTTTAGGTCAACCAATGCTTGATGATAATCCAATTCTGGGCAGATTATTTTCATCGCTCTTTTCTGAATTCTTTCAATATCTTTAACTTGTTCTTTTGTCAAATTACCGTTCAATACTTGAGCTCCATACTCTACCGCTGATCTTACAACCGCGATGTAGAATCTCTTCAGAGCATCTTTAGAAGCTTTATAGCTCTTCATGATTTTCAGCAAGTATAATCTCTTCGAACCTTTCTGGATAATATACTCCGTATTTGCTTTCCACTTCAGGTCATCATCAAACCAGAGCCCAAGTAGTTTGTATGACCCTACTATATTGAGCGATCGCTTATCAATTTTAACTGGAGGTATGACAGTTTTATTCATTCGAAAGTCGATTTGCATTTCCTTTACTTTATTTAAATGAAGTTGCATTTCATTATCTTTTGTAAACTGGACAACACTGTCTAAATTGCGTTGGGAGTTACCGATTACTGATCCTGAGATGTGTTCGCGAGACGTTCATAATTTCAAAAAGTGTGGTATGGTCCATAAACATTGAAGAACTACCATCATTATTATTGTTCTCAGATGAGTGGATTACTGACGGGAGAACGTTAATGTGTATCACGAAGGCTAGGGGACCAATTTTGCTGCCTTGGGGCACTCCTCCTTTGATTTTAACTGAATCGGAAAGTACGTTTTCAAACTTTGTAACCTGGGATCTTCCTTGGAGATATGACGCAAGCCAGGCCAGAACTGCTGGTCTGACTCCAATTTTCTCGCAATTCTACAGCAACCTATTATGATCTACAAGATCAAACGCCTTCTGAAAATCCAGAAAGGTTATTCTTACTACCCTTTCCTTTTCTTCCATTGCTGAAAACCACTTATGTGCAAGACTAACCAAGGCCAAGACGGCTGAAGATCCCGGCAGACCTCCAAACTGCTCCTCCCTAATTTTACCTTTAAAGTCTTGGGCTAACTTTTGGTACCCCACACACGGTGAATAAATTTCCAGATATTAGGGAACAATCTTGTCAAAAAGGATTTATTATATATATTAGCCAAGGGGGTATCAAACGCATTTGGAAACATCTTAATCAATTTCATGTTATACGTAAACAACGAGTTTGAGTGTTTCATCAGGGGATCCAAACACGAGAAAACGGTATGAAACACGAGCGCGAAGCGCGAGGGTTTTATTGTTTTCGAGTGTTTGGTTCCCCTGATGACACACGAGAAACGAGTTGTTTACATAACATCTCAAACGAAAACATTTCATTGGCTGTTCAATTTATTAAGCGCTAACGGGGGACCTATGAAAGTAATATGTTTTTGTCTTTGTGAACAATGGAGACAAGTATTCTACTTCCTGCTTTTGTAAGTTAATTTCTATAGTCCATTGTAAAAGAGAAATGTGTAGGGCGTGTAGAGTTTATTACAGACCTTGATCATTTGAACATGAGCGAAGAGGGAGTAATTAGGATGAATTTTAATTATGATTTCATGCAGTTATTAGATTAAATCCGTTTTTGATCTAACAACAGTGATGGTATGATTTTTAGCGTGTTTCCTTGGGTATCCAACGTCAATCATGTGACGAATTAGGGCGAGTTCATTCGCTAATTTGCTCATGAATTATTAATGAGTTGGAGATGTATGGATCATATGGGCCAGCTGTTTTCCTAACATTGAGATTCCTTAATTTTGTTGCAACACTTTCTTCTGTAATTGAAGGTAGTGGGTCTAATTCCCCATAGGCTAGCCATTTATCACTTACTTCGGAAAAATTATTTGTAATACTTGAGAAAAAAGCATTAATATGGTCGGCAGTGTCCTTATTGTTCAAGGGAAGTTTCGTGTCGGGATCCAGCATTGTATAGCACTTTTTCTTTTCCCAACAATATCGTTTATGTTTCTCCACCAAACGTTCGGATTTTGACTGTATGTCGGGCTAATTGTATTTTCATAAAACTTTCTTTTAGCTAGGCGGATTTTAGACACAATCAGGTTCCGAAAGGCCTTAAAAAGCGTAACGTTCCCACTCTCAAAAGCTTTATTCCGCTCATCAATTAACTTTTTAATTTCTCCAGTAAGGAAAGGTTTATCCTCATCGTGTACATTAACTGTCTTGGTGGGAAAGAAAGTATCTATCATGCTACAGGTCAGTTCCAAAAATACTTTAACCTTGTTATCAACATGATCAACAGAATATTTTAATAATCTGTTTAAGCTTGCTATGTCTAGTTATCGCTTTGGGGTGAAAACCATTTCCTGTAGGGTTAAAATCTCCTACAACAATAAATTATGTACTTGGACTTTCGGAAACCAATGTATCGTAACAGTTGTACAAATAATCGTAAAATTGTTTTATATCTTCTGACGTCATTAACGGAGGTAGATATACTACCGCAACAGCTAATCGATAGACAGATCCAGGGAGACATATTGGCCTTAAGATGACCCAAAGACATTCAAAAGCCTATTGAGAAAATTGAGAGTAAGTTCTGGCAGGAATGTTGTTTGAGATGTATATTGCTACACCACCACCTTTACCAATAGTTCTATCTTTTCTTATGACTGTCAGGAAGTTGAATTGCCTCATTAGGAATTTTGTCGCAAAGCCACGTTTCAGTAATAAAGACCAAACTGAGATTATACGCTTTAACTATATATGTTCGCAAGCTCGTCCCTTTTTCTAACTAAGGATCTTGTATTTGCTAACATGAAATTTGGCAAAAATCGTTTTTTAGTAGAAGGTTCATTTCTGGAGAGGGATCTTTTTTCAAGGGGGAACCTGATTAGGTGACTTATAAGAAGTGCAATACTGCTAAGTATATATGTATATACCCCTCAGTACTGCAATACAACATGTAGCAGCAAGTAGTCAGCAGTTGTTATATTGACTGAGGTCTGAAATACGCATACGTTTCGCTACGAATGAAGTAGACTTGGATCAGTCCGGCGCGCGAGGTGAATGTTTAGAGGAAGAAATAGCCGTGGCTCACCGGTAAACGGGCCAAATTTATCGACCTGTTTTTTGGTTATGCTCCGATGACACGCAATAATACAGTCACAAAATAAGAAAAACAAACCAAATTCGTTGTTGGTCTACGAATGACCAATCAATTATTTCTTAATTTATTATTGCGTGTCATGGAAGTCTAACATGTTTTTTGGTCGGTAACACTTCTCTCATGGGTTTAAAACAATGGCAACTTTTCCTTTACAAGAAGTGATATACAGATGCTAGCTTTTTAAAGAAAATTTATAAAAAGCCCTTGAACATGGCTTACATGTTTGTCTAGCTCAGGTTGGTAAAATCTGTTCAGCACATGAGCAAGTAAGGCTATTAAAATTTTTTATTTGTCTGTGCTGGGTTTGAGAGATGCTGCGCAGGTGGACGGTTAAGATGCAGACTCATCAATGAGTGACCCTTTCAGCTTATCCACCCCTTCCCGGAATGGTGCAAGTACAAGCAATAATCACCACAGATTTTATTTAAGGAAACCGAAGTTAGTTTCCCTTAATGTTTGACCACTCTTTTCGGGAAGGCCATGGTTCAAACTTTGGTCAAACATATAGTAAGGCTACACTGGATCGAATGGTTTGTCAGCAAAATTATTAAAACGTTGCGTTCCGTAGATTTCATCGAGTGATCTCTTTAACAAACGTTAGGAGAGGGTCACTGGCAGAATAAAAGTTATCAAACATAATTTACAACATCAATTATCGTATTTAAATTCTTAAGTTTTTGAACGTAATTACAATCAACTGAAAAACAAAGTCTCAAGTCAACTCCACAACCTCTATTTTGTATTTTTTGGGGGGATTGGCGAAATCTCACGAGATTGAGGTTACTCGCCGATCGAGAAAAGAGTTCAAACAGAAATTTTATAATTTATACATTAAGTGATTAACTTTGCCAAAGCCTTAGATAGAGTTTACCATCAACTGTGGAATTTGTGGAAACATATCTGTTCTGGAAACTGATATCCAGAAACAAACCGCTTCCGGAAACATTAATCTGGAAACAAATCGAAATTTGCTTTGATTCGCGCAAAAAAATTACAAAACTTGGAAAAATTAATAAAAATAAAAAAATCCAAAGTAATTTCTAGTTTGTTTCCTGATAGACTTGACAAATGTTTGAAATACCCGTGTGGTATCGTTTTGCTGTAGGCTGAGATCTGCCATCCTGCCGTTGGATGAAATCCTCAACTCACGGAGTGGATGATCGTCCTTTATAAAAGTTACTAACGCATGAGCTCAATTCGCACGAGCTGCATCTGCTACCCAAACCCATAAATGGAATCATTGCAAAAACATGGTTCAAAGGAGAACAGGATTACTTCCACTCTTAGATTTGCATGAATACCTCAACTAACTGTACCATTTCAAGTCAATGTCAAGTGATCCAAACATGTCCATCAAAGCGGGTGACCAGGAGAACTCAGTGAAACTGTTGACATTTTAAAACAGTTTTTTAAACAGAACCCCCAGATTGCTCAAATGTTAGTCACTTCAAATTCGTGGTGCATCAACATTTCCAATGGACAATTCAAATATTTCCTTTTGAGCAAGAGTAACCTCATGACCTATGACTCATGACTGTCCAATTTTTTTTTACAAATATCATTCATTGAGGGTCCACAAGTCTTTAAAACAATCGGTGTTAAATATTAATTGTGTCGCAGGGGCAATTGATGGTATTTAAAAAGATGGTGGATGTACATTTCATGAGAATGCATTGCAATCAGAAAAATTCAAAAAGCAAATTGACATCTGTTGAATGACAAGCATGAAAAGGGAGGTTATTTTGTTTGTTTTGTTAAAGTTTCAAGTCCTTAGGTGGTTTTCCTGTGTTTTTTCAGTGGTTTTTGCTTGATTCTCCCATGCTTTCAGGTAAAAATACATTCTCCCATCTTTTTCATTATGGTCAATTAACTTTCAAGTGGTGGGTTTACTAGCTATTGTTTACGATGAAGTATGTAAATACATGAATAAATCCATAAATTTTAAACATGCCCATGTTTGATAATAATTGTTGCCTCAAGCAATAGATACTGTACATTTAAATTTCAACAGTGAGGTCCTTTAAATATAATTATTCGTGCAAATATTTTATTCATCATATAACAACCTCTAATCAATTTATCTAATTTCAGCAGGACATTCTTAGAAATCACACCAGTTTTGACTATAACTGAATAAAACAACTAAAATGGATAATAATAAAAACACCCTAAAAAGAGGCATTGCGTGTGCTACCATAAGTGTGCTAGCTATATCATTCTTCTGTTTTCATGGTTACATATTTGTTTTGGTTGTTTTGTCTCAACAGTTTTTGTGGTTACTTGTATTCTGATCTTTTAAGGTTTCTGTAAGTCTCTAACCTATCTTTAAAATTGAAATACCTTAGCACTAAGTTGAAAGCTACTGTAAGATGCATAAAATATTTATAGGGTGCATAAACCTTTCTCATAATAAAATCAAATGCAGATTCAACATGACTCAGACTCAGAAAAAAAAATGTCTATGTGTAAATGTCAAAAGGGCACTTAACAGTCAGAGAACAACAGGTTATTTCAATCATTTACCTTTTTTAGAACACATTAAAACACACTTTTTTAAGCCTGGCCAGGAGGGTACAAGGATAACAAAATATTCAACATTTTTTTGCATCAGATACATACCAATATACTTTATACCAATATACTTTATATATATATATATATATATATATATATATATATATATATATATATATATATATATATATATAAATATATATATATACATATATATATATATATATATATATATATATATATATATATATATATATATATATATATATATATATATATATATATATGTATATATATACCTAAATTTAGGGGAACCATAGAACCTCATAATCACGATCTAGATACAGTATACCTCACCCCAGGACAGGCCAGTTTTTGTATTGCAACAACAAAGCAAAACTGTTTAAACACAGTTCATAATCTGCATTAAATGGAAACTTTTATTAATTTTTAACGATACATAAATTACAATGATAAACCTCTCTTTAACAGGTAGTTTATCAGTGTCTACTTGAATTAACTCTCTCTAATTTTATAAAAAATTGTATGACATTAGTTCTGGGTTATCCCAGACTTTGTTTCAGTTAATACAGAATATGTAATATGTGGACCTAATACAAGTGTTAATTATTTTCGACTGGTTGTCAAGTTCATCAATAAATAAATTAAAAGCAGTGTATGTAAAAGCGTTCCTATGATAATAGAAATATCCGAGATATTATAGCGGGTAATTAGCGATAAGCTTTGCTAGAACATTTAGTTAGAACGCTTGTAAACTCTTGACATTTGCAACATTGCATACGTATGATACAAAACACAAAAAATGGTATTGTCTATACTAAACCGTCTAAACATGACGTCCGTCACAAGCTTGACAAGCTGTGTCAAACCTATGGTCAAACCATTTGGGGGAAAACATTCAGACGACTGACGCATACACTCAAGAGCATATAAATCCACTACATATAAATAAAAACCAATTTTAAGTGCTCATAGTTACCTTTAGAAATTATATACAAAACAATCAGCGCATCGGTCTATTTTCTTTTTTCCTGAGCAATGTTTCTCATCATTCTGATTAAGTCTGGTTCAGTGTTCTGACTTCTGACTTCTGATGCGCATTATGCGCATATAGTAAGTAGTGATTTTGACGATTCCATGGATTTTTTAAAATTCCTTAAATTAGCAAAATTCCTTACCTTGTAAGTCGTACCCAGGGGCCGGGTCATCTGTGGCCGGGTGGATGGGATTGTGTGTGATGAAATTATTGGATGGAACCGCTGTTGATCTGTATTTGGAGTATGCAGATAAATTATAACAGAAGTTGATAGATTTTCAAACAATCATGCCACCCAAATTATAGCACAGGTAATGCAGTGGGTACGTGCATTGTTTAGGACTACTAGACGTCTAGTTGGTACAGATTTGGATGGTAACAAATATTATGAAATACTACAAGGTAAATTGAGCAAATTAACCCAGTTGAGTCACTATATTGTAGACAGTTACTGGGCTAGACAGCTATGAATGTGGAGAAGATGGCAGATGTACACTTTCCCAGTAGTGCATTTCCTGCCATCTTTTCCTGAATCGTGGATTGGCATGTCGTGTGCTTTGTATCATGGGTACTAATGTAGAGGTAGCATCTAAGCACTATGCTTGAGTAGTTGAATATGCCAGTATGAACAACAATGTATGAACACAATATTTCATATATGTGCCGCCCCAAGTTTTTCCCAAAACTTGCCTGCGTAAAATAAGATTCCTACTGGAACCTAAAATGAGAATGCACAAATAGCAAATAAAATGGTTTACAAAATGATCACAATGAATTTGAACAATGACACCTAATGCCCAAGTGCTAACTAAAGTCTGACAGTAGACTAATAACATTGTTTGACATAATTTGAAAACAGCAACATTGGTGTAGACATAATCATCAACAATAAACTATTATATTGAATGAGGTCGAGCAGGATATGAGGAATTATTAAGGCAGAGGTTTGTGTTATCTGAGGCAGATAACACAAACTGGGGCCTTAATAATTCCTCATATCCTGTGAGAACCGAATTCAATAATTGTTTGATTATTTTTTGAAAATATTTTAAACTCAGTTTAAGCACCGGCACTTGCTTTGTAAGTAAGAAGACACAAGCTGCTAATAATGGAGCAGCATGAAATTGTTCGGAAGCTTTAATAAGCCAATCAGATTACAAAAATATTCTTAAAACCATTGTCAGATTACAAGGTCAGTCAAAAGCCGCATAAATTATAGCGTGACGTCATATCTTGTTTCAATATACGACGAAATGACTCATAATGTCATATATTATATGATGATTTCACCTTTAGCTCTTAACCAATCAAAACTCCTAAAATATTTTCAATAAATAATATAATTTAACTGTAAAACAAAGGCAATTGTATAAATTATATACAAAATGAGCATTCTAGTATGCCATGCACAGTCAACTTCGGATAGTATCCCAAATAAAAAGATGTACTGAACACATGATGAATGTGTGTGAGTCATTGAAACTATATTTTGTAAACGAAAGCGTGTCCACGAGGGCGGGTGCAAGTTATGAGATTTCCTAATGTGTGAATGAGCATGTTAGCATGATTTTGAGAGTAGAAGCAAGAGAGTTGCGATTACAAAGCGATTTGAAGCGATGACAAAGATGAAACGAGTTAATAGAAAGCGCGAGGAGGAAACAAATTGGTAAGATTCCAACAGGCTCCATATTAGCGATTTAGCTTAATGTTTGGTTTGTGACGAAAGGCTGTTAGAACTAGCGAACTAGTGAATGTGCGACAGCCGTCTTTAGCCAGTCAGATTTCAAAATGTGGTCACGAGACCATTTCATTGTACCAATATACCGGATAACTGATTGCGAATCAGATTTCAATGAATGGTCGCGTGACCATTTCATTACTCTGCTATACGATATTAATTCATGTGTACCAACAAGACTGATGATTGCAATGAAACATTACAGTTTGCATGATTTGTATTTCACATAAGTATTACATGGATCCATTGATTGATATCACCACTTGAAAAACGTCCTTGATCTTCTTAAAGCTGTTCCAACAGTATACGGCTGACGCTATAATTTTATCCGGATCAAATACGTGGTTGTACACATAAACACAACTCTTTATCAGAGCAATATTTTATTCATAGTTTTGGCTTTGTGGCGTTTTTCATATGGCCACAGCCTTTGACAAAGGATTGGCCCTTAGGTTTTTCTTCATGCAGATTCATTTGGTATAACCTGTAGAATAGTACCGCATTTTGACAGGCCGGTTGGTGTCCTACTCGACATCATCAGTACCTCTATGATCAGTACTGTTTACACCGAACTGACAAACATACATGTACTTTAAAATTATCTGATACGCGTTCCTTGTTACTGTGTTTGTTTATTTTATCCGAACGGTGTCCAAGAGGGTTATTTACAAGGGTTACAAATGTATACATTAGTCATTAGCCTGCAGACATTAAACATTTTAAAATAAGACAAACTATCTTACACAAAACTAAACTTACTTGGTTAATTGTGTTCTTATATATATAAGCCGAGCAGTGCCAAACATGAACGGAATTCAAGTCAAATTGAGTAATTCCAACACAAACGGAATTCAAGTCAGTGATTTTTTCAAACGATTTTTCGGTCTCGTTGGAATAGGCATTCATAAAATGGATTCTGTTTTAATGAAATATGCATTTTCAACCAATTCGAATTTATTTTTCTATCGCCAGGACTTCGAAAGAGAGCAAGGTACTGGATATTTCGGCTGATATCCGCATTGTATTTCCCTTTAGGAAACATGATTTGCAGCAATAAGATAACGCTCGCGGTAAACAATCGAACTACTGGATGACAGTCTGTCGCTTTAGCCTTTAGTCTATCCATGATAATGATAAATACTCTCAAAAAATGCGAATGCTCTTGCTCTTTTTACACGATAGAATTGTGTTTCAAGATTTGTTCGACAAATATGAATTCCGGATAGGTTTGGTAGCCAGAGATACGCTGTTGGCTTTTGTCGGCTTTAGTAAAGAACATGTTTTCTTACGAACACATCTTATTTCTTTTCGGGTATGTGTCGGACGTGCAGGTCGTAAACTAAAGTTGTGCTTGTAGGAAATTGAGAATCTGGCTCTTCCTAACCACTTTTTCCTTTTATCACCGTATATGTAAATGATGTTATTGATGCAAATAATCCCTGATGTACCAAAGAAGACCTGGCTTGTCGCAGACAGAATAATCTCTTTTTTAAGCGATGTTGACTTTCGAAATGCTTGATCATAAAGAATGATATTTTTCTGACGATAGGTGAGGGTTGATTGAGGGTCGATGTGAAGTCGATGTCGATCCCTGCACTATACGCTGATCAATGACGCAGCATCGTCATACGCTTCTCATTGGGAGTCACGACCAAAGTGCAGTGAAACAGAAAACCTTCGCAAAAATTCTACCTGTATTGCAAAAGGTATGGATAAACTGAAAAAGGATGCCATGCATAAAAAGATCGCGAAGGCCTGAGATGATTATGTGGACAATAATATATGTTGATTCAGAGAAAGTTGCTGCAGTCTTACCATTGCGTTGCGAATGCGACATGCATTTGCAATATTAATTGTGTGATCGCATTCCCTCGCTGGTTTTCACACCTTCCTATCGTTCTTCTGGTTTCGGTTTCTTGGTGTAGACTTGCTACAAGTCTGTAGACTTGTCACAAGTCGCTTGCTATTTAAAGTGTATAGTAAGGGGAACGGAAAAAGGTGCCTTTTAAGTTTTAATTTCAAGCGCACCTTTTATCGTTCGCCCTATACTAACTAGTATACACTTAGAGAGCGACGTGTGGCAGTCTACTTCTTGGTGTGGCTTGATATTCCGAATTAAAAATATATGTATAGGGCAGAGACCACAAGACAAAATTTATCCTGTACATTTAGTTATTTACCTTCGCAACAAGAACAGGATCACCACATGCAGTTTCTATGGACCAGTACTACTTAACCCACCCTGTCGACTTACCCAGTTGAGAGAAAATTGGAATACCTTCGACTTACGCCAAAGCGTTAGTACTACTTTTTCCAAAAAGAGGTCCATGTTCGAGTCACAGTGAGAATGCTCGCTATTTGCTGCGAATGACGCATTATCCGTAAAGCAGAAATATGCGTTACATTGCTGTTTGGATAATCGTTTTAAATGCTATTATACGGTAGTTTGTTTCTACCAAATATGTGCATAGCGTGGAGGCTTTCTCGAAATTCACAAATTTTGGCGAGGGTTAATATTTTGTGACCTCAAATGGACATACAAGGGCGAACTTTATGCAAACTTCATAATTTACATAATTTATATTCTACGAAAGAATTGAAACGTCATTTATTGCGTTGCTAGACAGACTGATTTAAACAATATTTTAAAAATGTTTCTGTACAAGGAGTCTAATTGGTCAGTGATAACTGGTTAGATTTGAGTATACCTAGATACAATCCAGTATTTTGATGATTTTTTGAGAGAGTATAGGTCTAGATGGTCCACGTGAAAATGAAAGACTCCCATTTGCAGCGTGATTACCGAGATGCATGGTCCAGGTTCATTCATGCTGTAGATAAGAGCTCACAGAACTTCACCTGTGGTTCTATGATATTTGTATTTAAGTTATAATTCGCATTGTTCAAGTAGAAAGTCAGTTAATTATTATACTTTTTGTCTCCATTTTCAAACTTTCATAGTATTAATGACATCTTGGCACGCCCGGTTCGAGTATACCAGTGATGAGCCTTTGTTGTAGAGCCAATAAAGAATAAAATGAAACTAAAATAATGAAATGAAACATAAAATAAATTAACTTGGGTAAAGTATCCTCATTTTTTTAAACAAATGGCAGACAGCTATCACTAAATCTGGTGTGACATTATGTGGAAAATAAGGTGTGCCCATGATGAGGTGTGAAAAGTCTAGGGACAGGTATAAAATTATAGTTAGCTATTCCCAGATGTACGTCGGAAAACAGTTAAAGAACGCAAAACCTAAGTTCCAAGAGTGGTCCAAATTAATAACCGTATTTAGTATAATTTCTTTAGTAAATAATGGTTTTGAAGCATTTTGATTGGTTGCGTGACCAGGAAACATGACGCATTGTTTGCTAGTTGGCATTTTTTCAAAATGGCCGTCAATGAAAGGGATGTTGATGTTTTATAGTTTTGCCAAAATTAACAAATGGAGAAAAATTAATAAAATTGGAAATAATGGAAATAAATAAAATTAAATTTAATAAGAACATTTCTGAACATAAATTGAAACTTTGTTTTGAAATGACGTTAGGCCATGTCAATCCCGTAACTTTATCTTTCTTTTTCTTAAATAAAAAATGTTGGATTTTTATTGAGATGAGTATGCAAACTTCTAAATAAAAGACTCCTCTCCTCCTAAACTGCCTAGTGTCAAAAAAGTATTGCTGTTTGATTAATATAGCACAAAGCTAGAGCATTTATCACAATAAAATATATTGCATGGTAAATTAAATTTTGAATATCTCATATGAAATTTTGATATGTTGCATGAAGATTTTGACCCAATACCTATCGAGCGAGCTATCGAAATTTTAAATTGAACAAACGTTTTCTGGAATGCTCAAATTTTGCATAAAGTGGCTAACTTGAGTAACTTGATAAGATTGCTATACATTGCTTTAGTTGTTGTCAGGAATACGTGTATAACATATTTGTTTCAAATTCTGCCATTTACTCACCCGAAAAACTTCTCCAGGAAATGCGGAGAGGGTGGGGCTGGCACAACCCCCCCCCCTCACGCGGGGTTGGGGGGTCGTTGCTAAAAGTTGTCGCTAAAAAAATGTTTTTGCCCGCGGGCCAAGATATCGTAAAACGCCGCCCGCTCGTGCAGCCATTCAGATTGCAGAAAATCACAAACTAACTCTAGTCGTGCACAAATAAAAAAATAATATGAAAATACTCTTTAATTTTAGTTAACTTCCATCAAATAGAAAAAACACACGAGAGAACGGCAATTGTATCGATATCTCGCCTAATATTGCATGAATACCTTATTGCAATCGATCAAAATTTGCGTTAGTCCTTCCTGGTCTATTTTTTCTGCAACATTAAATGAAACAGCTTTTTTGAGACACTTTTTACATTTATTAAACATGAAAATTATTTAACACAGGTGGCAGCAAAAGGTCGAGAAGAGAAGTTGTTCCAAAACAAAAATTAAAACATGAAGATTATAAAGCTGGGGTTATTCCAATTGAATGGGAAGGTAAATCTGAACATAGCTATCAAATATCTTGAATAACTTATTTGTTTTATTTATTTTACTAATTGTTCCAATATCTTGGAGGAACTGAATATGATATTTTTTTCTTTGTATATCCTCCGTACATCAAGTCTCTTCTTTCCATCAAATTTTTCTCTTGCAATGCATTATTTTCAGTTAGCTGTTTTCAATTATCAAAATGACGTTTGATGTTTATTTACATGGAGTTAGTTACTCGCCTAATGAGTGAATTTATCTATATAGAACTAGTTACTACTTGGTATGCGCCTGCACGTGACCGATAATATTCATTTAATAATTTGCGGAAAAACATAAAAATATTTAAGTCAAGTGTGAAACTCTGTCTTGAAACGACTTTTTAGAGTTATGCGGGAATCTATTTTGCACCTTCTGTGATTGTAATTTGGTTCTATCAGTCATCAATGGGTCACGTGGACATTTAACCAACTTATGCAATTAATGATCACTATTAGACCAAAATTGTGATAAATTAATAGGTGTCTATTTCTAATACCATATTCTTTTGCAACGTATTTAATTATAAAATTCAACTCTACGTATTTTTTTCTATTCGCCTATACTGAGCTACAACGCACCCCACTTTCTGCTGTTTGATCTCTTGAATCGTGGTTAATATAAAAGATGGTTTGGAAACTCGTTCGAATTATACTACAAGTCATTACGCATGTTTGTGTTTTGGTTTATGCAGAAAAAAATTCATCGTTACGTGCTTATTGTTTTCTCTCTTAACCAATCAAAACCAACGTTTTAGGAAAGTTGGCCACCCGGGACATGAAGAATTGGCAATTCAAGACTTGCTATATTGGTTGATTTGGCAAAAACATAATACACACGTTGACCAACATAGATAATGAGAATATTCTTTCTAACAAGTTTTCAAATCATCTCTTGTATTAACCATGCTTGAATTTAGTATTATCAGGCTTGAATTTAGTATTATCTTTAGTATTACCCAGCTTTTGATGCCACTAAGATTAAAAAGATAAAAAATGAATCCAAGGTGGTCAGCAGCCTAGTTTATGCATGGTGACAAATTAAAATTCTGAGAAGTAATCTTAATTTTATTGCCATATCAGTTTTGTGATGAGAGGTCGGGTTTTTCTAATAATTTTACCTACTATTTCATATGCAAGCAATGGCCATTCGGTTTAATCCCGCCTCATTTTGTCGGAATTTTGCTAAGACGAGTCATTTGATGTTGGTAAACAGTCGTGAAGGAGAACTATAGGTGTCTTTGTTAACTAAGATTTTGCTGTTGTTAAATAGCTTGTTTTGCAATTGCTGGATAACTCGCCCATTTAAAACAGATCCTGAAACGCAAACCCTTAAACTCTTAAACAGACTCTAGTGAGAACAGCTACAATCAAATGGAATCTAAGTCCCTGTTTGTTGTGGCGAGCCGGCCCGACAATTTAGTAATGCCAAATTTTAAATTAATAGTAAAGCATGAGCAGCCGATCTGTACCTCATTTACAAACCCCAGCAAAAAATTGTAAATCAGATACAATTCAGTCTGATGAGAATGTTTATCGTACTTGTGAAATGTCGGGATGAAAATATTATGATCATCATAATCTCAAAGAAATGAATGTTAGCTATTTTAATTTGGTTGGAAAATCAAACTCAAATTTTATGTAAATCAGGGCAAAATCTTTATCTGATGTACAGATATTGATTAATAAATATGCATTTCTTTTGTGTTTTGTCTTCATGAATTATTAATCTGTTCAACATTGTTAATTTCTGTGGAAATTGATTGCTTTCACGCATGACCGAATTGCTGGGCTCTGTCTTGGGCGCTGACTGTGTAATCTCTTCACACTAAACTTTTTCTGTCGTAAACATTTGCATAGGTAGACTCTTTTACAAGAATATTTTATCTGATTTATAGCATGGTTACGAGGCTCTATCGATCATCCACCAACACATGAAGTATGATTTTAATTGTTTCTTTCTTATAAATAATGTAACTTGCCAATGTTTTTTCTATTAAGTATACAGGATTAACCTTTTATTATCGTAGTATTTTTTCTTATTTATCTGACTGTTAAAGTAAAGTTTATTCCGGGGCGAGCTGAGGGTTGGATTAAGGCGAACCTCTTACCTAACAAAAGCCTTGTGGGTAAAACAAAGATTATGTAGACTGGTTGGTAACTTGACTTGGTCAAGGAGATTAATTAAATCAGCCTTTCTCACGCTTTGCGACCAGGTCTTAAAATTCGTCATGTTTTACTGGGCTGTGAGGATATTTTTAGGTGCAAAACTGCCTAAGGCACTGCAGTGTAGGGAAACTTACAAAAACTTCCAGTACACTAATAAAAGTGTTTGTGGTATGATATTTATCCACTGTCAAACTTTAAGCATATTGATTGTGGGACACTTGTGAAGAGTGATGCACATGCTGAGATATCGTGTTCGTAAAATGCAGCGGCAAACATCAAAAGGAAAGTTGTTCTTCAAAATTGGCTCTCAAACGTCACCCAAAATCGATGACAGGCACTTGTTAACTGAAATACGATAAATAGACACAATCGACTAACATTTGTTCATACCGTTTCCACGCAGTTCCCATCATATTGGACTATTCACATTGTTGGATACCATTGTTTTGCCTGGCTAAAGAGTACATTAGGACAAAAGTAGCCAGACATACGAATAATGAATACGAGCTATTCACTCGGGCCCATACTTTTAAATGCGTAGTTACTTTTGTTGTCCGTTGCGCTGCCGCAAGCTAATATAATAGTAACTAGGCATGTGAGTGATCTTAAAATGTGAACTGGGTGTAAACAAACGTTGGCCGATTTTGTCTATTTGGTTCAAATTTTATGTTTAGTAAAACAATTAAATTAATTCAACCATTTTGCCATCGAAAATTGGCGGACCATTAGGCCTGGTACCGGTCGCATAGCTTGAGAAAGGGTAGTTACTGGTAAAAACTGAAATATGTTTCCTTTTGAACGTAAGAATTATATAACTATCGCAAAGTTAAGTCTATTAAAGTTTGCTTTATTAAATGTGTAGGATTTGTTGAAAAAACAACAACAGCGGATGGTGTTATCAAAACGAGTGAGTGAAGTGAACTATCGAGATAAACAGGTATAAATGGTGGCTCAACTGTTCGACCAAGCATAGATATTAGAAAGGGGAATGGATTGGCAACGCTATTCAATACTATACACGATCTTCGGTTCAGTTATTTGAATAAACCGGAAACAAACATTGCGCAACTCGCTATGGTAATTATTAAATTATGCGCATAAACGAAATTGAGTTCATGAGCATAATTACCATACAAGTTGGGCAATGTTTGCTTCCGGTGTGCTCAACTGAAGATAAAATATAGATAACAAAAGGGTTGCCAATCCATCCCTTTTTTTTTTAACATCTGTGGACCAAGCTTTCACATGTAACATACTCGACTTCATTCCCACTTGGAACTTACTCATTTTCTCCGCGTACTCCTAAAATTTCACCACCACTGCAGCTACAGAGTAACCTTATACAGGGGTCTATAGATTCATGTGCTGCATGTGGCATTTAGCTAGAGTTTAGGGCTTTTGATGTTTATCGAGAAGTGTCTATTTGCTTGCTATGATGCTTTAAACAGACTCATAGCTATAATGCCCCGTCAGGCTCGTTTACTGAAAAGGTCTGTTGAAATATTTACACATTATTACAGCTTGTCAACTCTTCCTCCTCTCTTTACGTGTCTAAAACGACCTGTGTGTTTCTGCACAGCTGAAATCGTCGATATACGTTAATTATTAAAGTATTCATTGAAATATTTTCAGTTGCAAGAACAAGAGTATTCAGGTACGTACATAACATGTTTTTCTATCATTTCTAAATCTCGAGTTAATTTGGGATTGCTCCAAACATCTCTGTGTTTCTCTGTCAGGATTCTTTTCTTTGGCAATTGATACGCTAAATTTAGTCAGTTGACCCTGCTTAGTCAGAATGGAGTGTTAGCTAATTTTAGAAGGAAGATGGAAAGATGGAATTACTGGAGTGACCTATCATTAAATGATTGTTGCATTATGTGAATATACAAATAAATACTTGTCTATTAATTGTACTGTACCAAATTAGTTGTATTCTGAAAGCGTGACTATGTCTTGCTGATTTGCAACGGCTCAAGCATGAAGTGTTAACATTAAGGGGGGAGGGGGGGAGTGGCTACTGGAACCTTGTTGCACCTGAAACGCTGGGAGGCACATGAAAATGTGAATCCTTATTTTATTACGAAATGCTTTGTAATACAGGTTGTAGAATTGTAGACATCCGAAAATACTATTTAGCTCTATACCTGTATTATATATTATTAGCCATATAGTCAAATATTCAACGTACGGCTATCGGAATTTATTGCTATATATTTCTGCTTCATATATTTACGACATTTAGTTTTCTGTTCCTCTTTCGCTCTTTTATTAAAGATGTTTGACAGAAAACTAGGATTATTCATGTATTAAGATTACGTGAGTATGCATGGGCATGCCGTTCTGACAGCTTAAATATCCCTGAGCCCTCCCATAGTGAGAAATGTTAAACAAACAAGAGTACTTGAGTTGAAAACTTAAGCATTGCTCTAAGTGATCTTTAATCCAATATCATACATTGCTGGTAAAGAATCAATGTCTTATAATTTTTACAAATACCACAAATTCCGCATTTTGGGCTGGGTTTTATGATAGCCGCATAGCGTATCTGGAATGGAAGCGACGCTTTCAGCCGTTAAGGAAATCATGGGCGTTACAAAAATTCACGTCCACTTACACAAAACGTTTGCCTTGATTTTCTAGGTTTAAACAACATCCAGTTAAAAACAAGAATATGGTCTCTTGTTTATATTAATAGTTACAGTCTGTAGGGTTAAGTCTTAATCAATGGTTTCAAACATGCTTCGCCAGTTTTGTGCCATACCTTCATATGACTATGCAAGGCCTTGAACTGAAAATTTCTACAGGATTGTCTTCCCGTAAGATTAATTCTACATATAAGTGGAGATGTTGAACAGGGTACTCTTGTTCCCTTGCATTCCTTACCGCATCCTCCTACGTGGAGGTAATAAACGAAGAAACGATGGATCAACTTTTTTTAATTCGGGGTGGTCTTTAAAACGACAGTCTTACTGCATAGAGATTAAAATTTTATTAGCGCTTGTGTTGTACTAATGAGCTCAAAGAAATTGATTTTATTTATTTTTCACAGGAAATAGAATTAAGAAGTTAATAATCGTTCAATTAAATGAAGTCCTGAGCAGTTCACAGATGAGGTCTCATTATGATTAGGGAGTTTTTTTTATTTATTTAAGATTATTGTAGGATCAGCGAAAAAATAACAAATAGATTTTTGTGGATTACGAAGATTGGTATAGGATATTTTTACGATTAGCAGCAGGTTGGAGAGCCAGTTAAATAAAAGTGTCGTTTTAAGTTGGTGTAGAAGCCTTGGAATGTTCATTTCCATCTGTAGAACAAGAGGAAAATAAGACGATTTTGAATTAGTATATAGATTTCTAGTGTTAATGTCAAGTTCTTCAGGAACTTGTTTTCATGCAACTTTGCATGAATCTCACAACATTGTGTGTGGGCACTCAACCTTCGACGTTAATTTGGATATATATAGTACAATATTAGAAAAACAGATTCATGAAAATGGGAATGAGCCTAAACTTACTTTAAGTTTATATTTTATATTTTTTGTAAGCTGATGTAGTTCTGTGTCAACTAATAAAATGAAATAGTTTTTAATAATTTTCTGTTCTGTTTGTTGATATTTTATTCCATCCCATCCCATTCTATTCCTGTTCTATTCAGCTTATTCAATTTGTTAAAATTCAAAAAGGATTTCTATTTGATGACTGCATGTTGTTTCATTTTCAGATGGATTGGTAGCTAAGCCTGTGGGTCATGCATCTTCAGCAGTTTACGGAAATATAGAGTCTTCTTCAGAACCAAGGACGTCTGGAAGTCACTTCAAGCCTGGAGTTTGGGATAAACAGTTGAAAACAACACAGCCTCGCAAAGAAGATGAGATAGAAAAATATGAACCAGAAGCGTGGAAGCCACCGTAATTATTGGATTGATTTCTGTTGTATTGTTTCTGAACACTGGGTAATTATCATGAAGAACGAAACTAATTTAGATAAATTAATTATGCCTTGTTTTCATTTCAACGGTAGCATTTATGGATGTATATTATGATCTTTAAGAAATTTATTTAAAATGTTGCACATATGTGAAGAACAATCAAATAAACAATGAATGAAGTACCATGTTGTAAATAGGATCGGCAATGCTTTGGTGTATGTGAAATGTGACAACATTCAGGTACTATGTGCTGGAGAACATGTCATTGCTCCAGGGGTCTGTTGTTATTCAAAGTTGGATTAACGCTATCCCAGATATAAGCCCATCATTTTGGTGTTGAAAATCTTACTGAAGGTCAATCTACACAACCCGACTGTTGCATATGGTTGTCATTCTGGTGGAAATAATTTATTGAACCGCAACTCTTACTCATCATTTCCATTGAAATGTAACATTACTATGCGTTCTTACTCAATCACATACACCAGGGTAAGAATCGTGTGGGACCTATGGTGGGGGGGGGGGGGGGGTAGATAGGCCTCCAAATAAACATTTCCAAGTTTATTATAACTAAGCTGTTTAGAGGCTGTTTGCCTGGAACTTGCTATATACGAGCAGAGCAAATGATTTTATGATTGCAACATCGTAACATCACGTGGCACACATGTTTGAGTATACGAGCTAAACGCCACACATGATTGTCATAATAATCGAGGAATAGCGAGGGGAGGGTGTGTGGGGGTGTGACACCCTCCAGTTTTTTTGAAAATGGTCGGTAAATTCATATAAAATTGATAGCGGTCGGTTTTTGAAACGATAGCGGTCGGTAAATTTTAAATTTCATAATATGGCATTAAATTGCAGCAGAAAAGTAAAATATGTAAAAGCATATGTATCTAATATAATTAGTATATCAATGGCATCTTCCCATTTGAGTGTTACTTATAGTTGGACAAAATTTTGTGCAAAGTTTGGAAGAAAATTTCCTATTCTGTCAGGGCCTATTGAACTAATATATTGAACCAACATCAGCTTGCTAGTAAACTTCATCTTTCGAACCAATCATAGGTGTACGATCTTTGACTGTGTCAGTACGATACTGTGGTAGATGACTGATTAAACCACCATCATAATAAGCTGCCGCTCTTAATCCACGTCGTTTTAACTCGCACTCTTTTTCTTTGGCGTATTCAGCGAGCAGCGACATAGCTTCGTGTCTGTGGAGCAGTTCATCACTCTCGTTTGCTTTTGTATTTCTTTTGCCCGACACGCTGCCTTGAAAATTTGCGAAGACCTTTTTTGGGTCAGTTTGTGCTGGTCGATCAGATGATCGGACAACGTGCAGCATTATTTTCTTAAGATTTTTTTTCAAGCAGAAACGGTAAAACTTCGTAAAGGAATTTCGTAAAGGTATACGTGGTTTTTTACCACGTGTTTTTTTTTACCACAGTAAAATATTTTGAGCCTGCAGTAAAATCATTCCACTATATACTTTCATTTTAATATGATTATACTTTTATACTAGGAGTTACTTTCGCAAGGAAATTGCTGTCTCCAATGGCAGATTAAACGAGAAAACAACTCAATTTACAGTACAGTAAAATGTAGCCTAAATGCTGGATCAATTGTCTGCTATTTTCCCACATGATACCAAAGGTTGTATGTTTAATTCCTGCTGTTATCACTGGTTGTCACTGGTCAGGTATATTCCAAAATACTTCATTTCACTATAGTCTATACTTTAATATTATTATAATTATACTTTTATATGAATCCAGTTTCTGAGAGTGGTTTTGAAACAGAATTAAACCACTATAGTTTATATAGGTTTTTTCAGTATCTGAAATGATGAAAAAGAATTCGACGTGACGATTGAAGACTGTTTGACATTTTCAGAGAGTTAGTAGTTCTAACTTCCTAATTGTGCTGAATCACTTGATATACACTTAGTTTTCGGTAAAATTTCAAAACATTCTTTAGTGCGAGGGTGTATATAGCCAGCCTGTTTTACGTGTAACGAAATTATCACTTGCTCCATCTGTCTCTTTCCTGTACTATGGCACTATACTGGTCATAGATAATATTTTTATGTGTGTGAGGGAGAAAGACTTAATTGGAACAAGAAGAGTTGCAACGAGTCACCTCCAAGTCGAGGGCGGTCATTCAATAACAGTTGAGTACGGTCATTCAATAACAGGGCCATAACAGATGAGTTTGGTCATTCATTAAGAGGGCCATAAGCCCATAACAGTTGAGTGCGGTCATTCAATGACAGTTGAGTGCGGTCATTCAACGGACACTAGCAGCTGGCACTCATGTATCGTGTTATTGTTTATATCCCGCTGCATTTATGTTCAATATCCGTGCAGGAAATGAGGAACATTTCCTGAAAGGTTCGAAATCTTTGCAATCGGTAATCATATGAATTATGCTCACACGCCACCATGTGCATATCATCAATTTGAGAAGTAGTATGATAAGTAGCATAAGAAATATCAAGGTTTGATTTCAACGACACTTACGACAGGGTTTATTGCTTGAAACTCTGCGACGTCCCTTCCCTTTTCCAATAAAATAGAAATTAATCGGAACAACAATCTAAGGCTTTTAGGTAAGTTGATTGGAAATGAACGCAAGATGGATCAAGTAAACAGTCAGAAGCCACAGGGGCAACGAGGACATTGCGGGGCAGCTAGTTACTAAGCCATTATCTCTATTTAAGTTGCTGCCCGCGACAGTTCAACTTTCTTCGGATACCCTTTGAGAAACATGAGCCCCAACCCCACCCCACCCGCAGAATGCATGGTCTCGTTAGAAGGTAGTACGTAATGAAAGACTCCAAACTTTACGTTGAGCTTCGACCACAGTTTTACGCCCATGTAGTTTTAACCCTAGTTTCCATTCAGTCGTGAATGTCGTGAATATATTGTCTCAAATTCCGTATGACTATCGTATAACTATGATCAAAGTGACCGATGTGATATTATGTACGCCGATCTTCGCTGAATATGACTACTTTGTATACAGCTCACAAAGCGTCAAACGTTGTATCGTAATAACATAATTAGTTGGTTGCCTTATTTTGAAATATAATATTGCACACATGCAAACCTAATCAGCAATATATCTTCCATGCATTTTTAACATGGCGTCGAACAGTGTGTCCCATCATAATTATGCTTAATCATTTGGCAATAATCTTGCAGTCTTGCACCAGCTTGGTTTGCCTCTGTAGCAGCTTACAGATAATATTTTTTTTCAACACCTGCACTAGTCGTTTAAAATACTAAAAGGATTTTTTCACATTCACACTTATTTAGAAATAGGTTTAAAATAGTAGCATTTGTCATTCTAGAAAATAGCGTAGTCAAACTGTCTGTCTTAACCTGATTTATCTGTTTATATTTGTGAGAGTTGTTTTTGCAGATGTGATTTATTCCCTGATCTTAAAATGTCATTACAATTATTACAATACTGTGTCAAAAACATGTCAAGTGAGAAGCAGTTGATTTTGGTGTCTAATCCAGTCAATGCATGCAGTGATTGTATAGGGCACTTCCATAACTGTTTGCATGCACCTAGCGCCCTATATTTGCATGTGACATGTATAGTAAAATTCATGCTTTGCGGAGTTATCATTATTTGTTGGGGGGAGGGGGTGGCTATTAGAATGGATGCGGGTCATGTTTTTTTGGCAAATTTTAAAATTCACTTTTGGGAAGCGCGACGTTTATTCTTTCACGTGGTGGAGGAAAGTTGAAAATTTTATTCCAATTTTAGCAACTCCCCCCCCCCCCTTAAATAAATAAAGATACCTATAAACTATTTGATAGTTCAGTGATGATGTGGTTAATTACAGAGTAATGCCAGCAAAGTTCATTGCTGATTGAAAAGCTCAAAACCGTTTTTTCAAACAACATGCATTGGCGCCAGCGTTGTATATCTGTTACTGTGTCAATGACCAGGTTCGTCATATTAATTGTGTTTGAATTGCATTGCGATTTGTGAGAGTCAGTGCAGTAGACAATTCCCTGACAGATCGAATTTTGTCCTGGCAACTGATGAAAAAAATCCTAAACAGCTAAAAAGAACATCTTACAATTAGTAAAATTGCAAAGTTTTGTGGCGAAATATTGTATAAGCTACGGAAAATATAGCACTGCGAAGTATGCGAATTTTGTATGTATTTGTATTTATATTACGCATGGGATAGCCTGCCACATTCGAGGTAACAAAATATCATGGTTTGAAGAAAGAAGACCATTCAAACGTGGTATAGGCTCAGAACTAATAACGTTTATTTGGACAATAGACTCTAACATTAGACCTGAATATGGAAGCTATAAGTCCGGCTACACTTTTGCAATCTACTATTGGTCAGATCGTGGAAATTGTAAGACCCCCTGTGTTTCCACTTTAGAGTGAAGTAACATCATTATAATACAAATATTTGTCTCTTTTGTTCATTCTCAACTTCATGTCGGGACCGCATATGCAATTGTGGCAACGCATGTTCATAATTTATTTTGCATGGATTTTGCATAAGACCGGGCATGTAAATCATGCATGGTATATGAATTGTTTATAGTCTTAGTTCCATGTACAATTTGATACACGAGAAGTAGCGTTTTATCATACCTAAATCGCGATCGTTCGAGTGTATTAAATTCAAATACGATATATTTTATTCCCATCTCGCAAGCTTGTTTGCCAAAGATTTTTCAAAATAGATGTATTCTTGACTTGCCGCACCTCGGCATATTTGTGGTGAAGTACAAAAGAATATTTTATTAGTTCTATTGTGGGCACCAGCCAACGTGGGTGAGAAACATTGTCTCGTGTGTCCCGAGAGATTGGTTGCAAGTGAAGAACAGGCCGAGAAAATCGTGGTAAAGTTTTTGTGAAAATCTACGAGTGTTTTATCACATATAAAGAGATTCACGGCTATATGATTTCCTTTGTGTTTTGCTCATGAATTATAAATGAGGTTTTGGAGTATGTGTATACTGTATATCCAGGGTGAACAAAAAAAATTTCAAATTCAAATTATCTGCGAATTTCATTACGGTTTATTCCCATGGGTCTGCACAGTTGTCTTGTTCCTGACAAATATTGCAGGGCTAGAATTATGATTTTAACTTTCACAGGGAATTGTGTTTTACATCAACGTCTGTCAAATTGCACAAATGACTGAAATTCGCGGCTAATTTGAATTTAAAAGAGTATCAGTTTTTTTACTCACTCTGTACTATAGTGCGCGCCCAATCAGGGGCGTAGGAAGGGGGGGGGGGCACTGGGGGCACGTGCCCCCTAACTTTTAAAGTGATGGGAAAAACAGTGGCGGATCTAGCGTAAGTCAAAATAAATTACCACAGTTCATTCTAGGATATATTTACATTTTAAAATACCTTCAAAGCAACTTCATTGGTTAGATTTTATTCTTTTGAAATTCATAACCTATGACATTGTTATAAAGCTATTTTCAATTTAAAATTGAACTGCTATAATTTATTTTGACTTACCCTGGATCCGCCACTGGGGAAAAAGTGTCCGTTTTAAAAGGAAAGTGCCCTTTTTGCATGGCTGACAATAACATTGGTATGCCCTTCTGAAAGATACGAGATTGACGCTGAATGATTGTTGGTAAAACATTTTGTAAGGTCCCCGTATTTCACCACAATTCACTATATACATTTAAGACTTTTAGATGGGGTTTTCTTGCCCCTTGCGATATTCACATTAATACGAATAGGTGCATAAATTACAGACACTCACTATTTAACAATTTCAAAGACAATTGCGTTGTATAGCCACCGTGAATGAATTTACTTGAAGGTGCCCTTTTTTATGAAAAAGTGCCCCTGAAAACCAGAGCCCCCCCCCCCACTTTAACTTGCTTCTTACGCCCCTGCGCACAATATTTGTGAACAAAACTGGTTTCATTAACTCATGCTCACGTTTATGGCTTAAAAAAATTCACTGGGACTTCTGTTAACAACCAGCTTACTTTAATTCACGAGGTACATTTAAGCGCTAAACATTCTGAGTTTCACTGAATTGAATTGCGTGTCATTTGTGATCTTTTTATTAAATTAAACAATATTTTAATTTTAAACTGGCATAAAGGAATTAAATACACGTACATTTATATTTCTTACACACATTAAAGTACAATACAGTTCTGGTTAATTACATTTTTAACTATGTACAGTGTACACACAGGTTTGGCATAGTAAAAGCATGACGTGAATTCAGAGTTGCCAATAAAGCCTGTTTTTCACTTCAACCGTATCGTAGCAAAACGTAGCGTATCCTGTGGTGTCCATATCACAGACAATAGTTCAGCCTGACTGTTCACGAATTAATTAAATACGTTACGTTTTCGCCACGATACAGTTAAAGTGGGAAATAGGCTTAAGAAAGCCAAATAATCATAGATATCTCAGATGGAGATGATGCATCCCACACTGTGCATGGACAGGCGAAAATTTAAGCCAGATCGCAGGCACTGGTCGTTCCCACAGAGCATGATAATTTGTGTTTTTTTATTGCGGAAATGGACAAAGTTGACAACAAGTCCTCTTTTATGCAGCTAAAAAGTATTCAATACACAAATGCAGAAAAGTATAGTGGCTATACAGATGCACTATATGAGATATCTATGCAAACAATTGGATAGTTCAGAAATTGTGCCGAATACAAGCATGTATGAATGGTTCTTGCCTTCTTCGAAACGGATTATTGCCTTTTTCGAAACGGACTAAGAGTCTTTTCACAACCAATTAATTAAGCCTGGCTATTATGTTGATGAACTAGAATTGGGAACTCTCAGAATAAGTATAACTATGAAAGCCAGGCAACCATGAAAGGTACTGAAACTAGCTCACAACATACAATTAACTTCTAAAAACACCACAACCTTTTGAGAACAATACGGACTACTTTTCTTCAGTTTATCGAAAGTACAGTATGTATATTGTTTTATATAATCCATGTTTTCAATGCTATAAAACGGGAAAGTATATATACCAAGAATGTTTTTGTAAATACAAGTGATAAAGGTCAGACTGACCGTGACATCAGCCCGCCTCTCCTGCAGAGATTTGTGCATAAACTGATAGTACACACATAGAATGACTGTATGAATTTGATCATATTTCAAACGATAAAGAGCGGAAAGATTGGATTTATTTTGAGATTTCGTGTCTATTTTTCGTTTGTCTATTTTGGAGATTTCGTGTCCACATTTCAAGTCAGTCATTACTCATTAGCTTGTGCTTTCCAGAGCAGTTGTGACTTGTGAACATTATAGACATAAGACATTGCCTGTGTGTATAGTTACAAAATTTTAATAGTATTTTCTTTTTATTGGCCTTAAAAAGAAATTTAATTTCTATTATAGGTTGCTGGTTTCAGGAGATTGTCAAATATATAAAATCAAGGCAGTCAAAACATAATAAGCTTGCATTTTGTAACTCATTCCGTTTGAAGCAAAGCGGATTACAGCAACTCCACCAAAAGCTTTGTGCTTCACACGTTCTCTGATTATAAGTATCCTTCATGCCTTTTTCCAATTAAGTCGGAAATTAATAAGGCTTTATACTTATACACACTATTATCTTACGTTTGTAATCTCTCCCACAATAAAGGTGGAAGATTGGAATAATATGCTAAAGTCACAACACTTGACACCACTTGTCACACACCGATTTGAACTGACTATTAAAGGTGGTAGTCCTTCCGCTTACATCATGTACAATTATCAGCTCACTTAAGCGAGATCGCGAGGAATTAGCTTCCACGTATATGTTTCATCTTCACATTGCTCGCTTGTGCAACGTTTATGCTTTTTATTATAACAGACAATGTTTCTGTTAAAGTACATGTTTTCTATGCTTTTAGCCATGTTTGTGCTAGCTTTTTTCAGACAAACATGGAAATAAACGTGGCATGAGCAATCGTGGATTTCTCTTTTTACATGTCGTCTTTCTAGGCATTTTCTTCGTTTGCTGCAGCACCCATCAGTTTTCTGCAGAAAAGGACATAAATTAGGTGTTAGAAGAATGTACAAAGAATAAAATTTATCTTCTAAATCTAAATGTAAACTTTATGAGCTTCTCAAATGTAAAATCTAAACTATAGCTTGCATAATCAATTTAAACTCCACCATACAGTATATATTATCCTAAAATGACATTCGTTCAAACTGAACTTACTGATTTTGATTTTTCGTTGGATAAGTGCCTTAATAAATTAGCAAAATAGATTTCATATCCTGATATGCCCTGATCAGATGCTACCTCAAAGTATGACGCACAGTAGAGTAGCATAAACAATAAAGGTAAATGGTGTAATGGTGTTAAGCTAAATGGTAAAGATAAATGATCCCCGAAATAATAGTTGGACAATCTTTGGTATTTTAGGGTCTTTAGGGTTTTCGCGCGGCTACGTATATAGGACTGTCTTCATTAGGAGTGCAGGAATATGGAATTGGAAAACTAGAGTCGTAGAGACAAGGAACTGTTGTCAATGAAAAGATTGTATAATAATCCTATGCCAGGTACTGACCTTTCGCTCCATAGTGTTAGTCTATGGAAGGAAATTTCCTCCGTGCAAAGTAGAAACCCTGATTGCCTTTATTTGGAGGACTTGATTCTGCACTCGTAATTTAGATTTAAATGGTCTGAATATTGGTTTTAGAACAATATTTAGTAAAATTATCAGGCATCTATAACTGATTTAAGTTTTAAATAATAAATCAGCAAATTTAACCAATTACTGTTTCTCACTTTTCGGCTTCCTGACGAAGTGAGCTAGAGCGCTAGACTGTGATGCTGTCGCTATATCGCTTGGAGTTAATCCTCACCAATGCGAGCAACATTGGCCCTGTGCGAGGAAACAGAGAGAACGCGTAAAAATAAAAAAGGACTTTCGCTAACGTTGCGTGCATGGAGACGAAATGATTTAGGATTGTGTCCAACCAAGGAGTGGGAAACTGAAGCCTTGTGCTACGTCTCTGTGTGAGGAAGGCTCTGCTCCATTCAGCCAATCATAGCAGCTACATGCATGCGTGATTACGACCCAGGTATATTCAGCGATAGAACATGCGGTATAGATTGTGAGGGGGTGAGAGACAACTTTGGTATACAAATATTTGGTGTTTAGTGACGAATTTTTTATCATGGTGTTTTATTGATAACAATGACTTTAAAAATAGTTGTTATGTTATAAATCAACTTAATTCATCTGACAGAATTAGATAAACCAAAGATACAAAAACAACAGTTTTCGAAGTGATGATTTCGTCACCAGAAATTTGTCAAGTTCTAATTCCTTATAAAAAGTGACAAAGCTGACATAAAACAACAAAAAATTACCACTGCTTGTCATTCAACATTTATAGCAGGCGTTATCTTATGGGGAGAGATATCCCTTGGAAAATACTGTGGCTAAATACTCAAGGGAATTGAAATGTTTTGTGTTGCAGGAAATCAGTCAAGCTATTAAGAAATAGCCCATTGACAATAATCTGCTCATGAAGTTCCGGAAGAAAATTATACATGTACAATTCGGTACAGTGTAACTATTGATCAACTGTGCGAGATTGATGAAAGGACAGTGAATAGGATTAACGAAATTGTTTCATCTCTTAGCTTGCTTATGTTTATTTCCAGTTTTTAAGCACAGAATTTTTACGAATACATTTGGCTTAAGCTTTTGCTTATTCACAAAATATCGCCAAAAAATAATTATATGGTCGTGAAAGTGTATAAACTATAGTAAAACAACTCCCGAAAATCATATATATCTGGCTACATTGTCATCCTGAACAGAAAGCATTTTATTCAACTGCTATACGTACATGAGCTTGCGCGTTGAGTTTCAGACATTTTCTTAATTATAGCGAATGATAACTGACAAAACTGTATTTCAGACGTATGTCTCATTTTAGTATTAAAAGAAATAAAACGTACGTTTTACCTTAAATTTGGAATTTAATTTCGTATTTTCAGTATCTTTAAAACACCAATTCGTTTGTTTTAAATGCCTTTCGTAGCTCAAATACGTCTTCTCCTCCGTTTTATTTCGTTTTCTGTCTGACGTTTTCAGGCTTTGAGCAACAGTATCTTCCGTCGTCTCATTAAAAATCCAAATTTTGTGAATTTTTGTTGCATTGATTGGCTCTTCGACATCTCCCGATCCCGAGTAATGTTTAAAGTAAGGCAATGAAGGTCCATCTTTGATAGTGTTTCTTTCATTACCCAATGGTTCCCATACCCATTTAGATTGGTCGTCAGCTGACGAGGTTGTGTGGCTAATAAAGTCCACTGCAACATCGTTGATTCCTTGGAACCCAGCATCTTTGCTTGATCGTTGTGCCTTGGTACCGCACAGAAAGCCACAGAGACATATCGCGAATACTACTGAATAACTCATCACTGAATCTTGAAGAGCTCTTACGCCTGTGTTAGCTTTCCATATATCGTAATGTGCAGCCACTTATATACAGCGGTTTAGGTCGTACCCCGCGGCTTAATATGGAGGGAAGTGGGTGTTGTTAAGCTATTTCATATCTTAAACATTAAGTGACAACAGTTCTTTATGCTCTTTGGCATACTTTTGAGTAAGCCAGGAATTTCAGTCGGCGTCTTATAACGTCACTGTGTCTAACACGTTAATGACAAAAACAGAATGTTGCTGCAAAGCGCCATCTCATAAGACTTTCAATTCCGGCATGTTTTGTAAGCTAAAATTGAAATATTTATGTACGGATATTGTTCCCAAGTGTTTTATTGCGTGATAAATTCTTTCTTGCTGGGATTATCAGAGAGACGTCAACACAAGAATGATGGCCATTAGTGATGTGATATGAAGGTCATGGCCGCGTGCCACCGCTTATTAAATCTTTCTCTCTAGCAAAGCTTTCGACAGATCAAGCCCGTCTCACTTTTGATTTCGCTCGTGCTAATAATTGATAAAAAATTGAACTCAAATTGTTGAAATTTCAACTTTCTGTTGAAATTATCGAGACGCTAAAAATACAAAACAGTTTTTGAATAATGTGACAGTAATCCATTTACTGTCAGATTATATATCGTTTTCATCCTTCGATGCGAAAATCTACAAAATTCAAAATTTAAATCTCCAATGCAAGACGTCAAAACTCAAGTGGCCTTATTCTATTAAACCTTAAATTTAATTAAGAAGATGTCTTGTGATCAAAAATCATTCAAGAATCATTGTATACTGCCTGTATACTACATTATTTTAACGATCATTTCCCAATGCAAAGCCATAGGACATGTACACACTGCATATTTGTACTGTTCAATATACGATTATATTCAAGAACTGGACTCTATAAATTTACACTCGCACGTCTACAGTAATGTTATGTGGACTGTTTAACTATTTTGTCTAAGACGGTATTTGTTTAGGCCACTAGTACTAGAGTTGCATGGTTGTACACGAAGCCAGATTAACTTATCTAGTGGATTAGGCCGAATAGTTACTTATGCATGAAATGTAGATGTCATCGTTTCAAATATGCGCACATCGTTATCTAGACAGCCGGCCTGTGGCAACGGAACTTGCAGATGAAAAGAGAAGGCATGCTTACATAGCTCTCATATTTACTATAGAGGTCGATGTATGATGCAATTTGGAACAAACAACGAGCCCTTCACCAACTTTTTATTTTGTTAACTGCAATCAAGAGGAGCTTCAACATGCACATGTGCTCTGTTGTAAAAATTATGAAACTAGGTATTCGTGTAATATTTGTAATTTGTACTTTGTAATACTGGTACACATGCACATTTTCAGACTAGAGCAATAACAAGTTCGTGAAAATGTTTTTCTGATCACGGTACTTATCCTTTTAAAATGTCTACATCTAGATCGGTCAGGGATCTTTATTCTTACAAAAACTACATCGCAAGATAACACATGCAGTTCTCGATTTCGACACCGGATATTTAAGAATCTTTGATCACAATTTAACTCCGCGGTACACGAGTCAAAGTGTTGGCAGACATGTTTATTTGTTAAGCGTGCGAGCATTTGATCACAGTTTATAGAAATAGAAGCAAGCTGTGAGACAAGAACACTTTAATGTCTTACTAATTAAACTATAATATATCGTTTGTAAGTAATTTAATTCGTTGTACCTACTTCTCAATGCATGAATTTTCTGATTAGTTGATTTGATTGGCTAATTTGCACATTTAATTGAGCGTAAAGTAGCTTTAATTAAGATATATGCGTAATGATAATATATGCGCAATGTATAATATATGCGTAATATATGAAGTTGGATTCATATAAATCTGACACTGCAGAGAACAAAGAAAAATTCGTTGTCTCGAGCAGGATTTCTGGGTTCAATGAAAAATAGCTTAGGTGAAATAAATTATATATTTATTTGTTAATTTTATATATGAATATTTGTAATATTTTTTGAAATGATGTATGTTTAATAAAGCGCTCATTAATGCTTCATAAGAGAAACGTAAGGATCGAGATCACACCCGTAGCAGTGGTTTTAGACATGATAAAATGCTAACTCAGTTAAATTCCTAATTGCTAATTAAAGATGTGTGTCTTTAGATAAAGGTATATATATGGCATTAACGTGTTTTAAGATATTTAAAACATTTTGGACCTTTAGTTTTATATCGAATAAAACTTCCTGGTTGAAGAAGTTTAACTGATAGATTCATTAAATATGCAACGTCAGATTGTGTAATTTGTGGAACATGAACTTTACCACCAATGTACAATCAACTGATGAGAAATTATTTTTACGTAATCAATTAAATTTCATGGCTGTATATCTGAAATGAACTTACATGCAAGTAAAATTTAGATAAAAAAAAGAATTTTATTTTAAAGCGTAAATCTTTCATGAAAATCTCCCTAATATGCATAGATATGATGCATGTCAGTCTACCTAGCGCATATTTACGTGTACATAGCTATCTATATGATATTCACGATGCTATTCATGTAATACTAGTGAATCCTAAACTTTCGTGCGTGATCAATATCGGACGTCAGTTGTCGACACTTGAATCAGTCCGTGGTGAGCCTTGCCAAATTTCTTCTTTTATTGCACATGCTAGTGCTTCCATCATCGCCTGAACAGGTTGATTGTCTGCCGTCGTATTGTAAAGTCTTCAGAACGTTCGTCAACAATCTCTGCATGCCATGTGATATGTTATTCAAGAGCCAATACATGCGAATATCCTAAATCATTCAAATAATGAATCAATCATGACTAGACCAATTACCGATCCAATCTAGTCTCACATTTATTTCTTAGATTTTCGAGCAAAATCTTTTGACAATGTCATGATAATGGACCAAAGGGACTGTTTGTTACAAATTTGGCACATTGGCCTCGTTTCCATGTTACCTCATGTAAAATGGCAGGCAAACAAGACAATATGTATAGATATACATAATAGTAGTACGGCTGATAATAATTTTTGTAGCAGATAAAGAGTGCTCAATGCCCACGTTAGCCGAGCAATTCAATTTAGTATATTAAGAGGAGATTTTTTAGAAAAGCGATTAGCGCTATTCGAGCAATTAGCGCTAAAAATACCGTCATCCTTTGCACAAAAGTAGAGCATTTTGCTGGTTTTGTGAAAAAGGCGGTGTTAAAATTACATTCGATGAATTATCGGCCAAATATTTGAGTCGGAATATGTGGATTTGAAAATACATACCAGAAAAGGAACCCTGCATAAGGTTTCTAGTCTACTGAAGTGAAGGCTTTTACAACCGTAATAGGGTAATATTGGAATAAAACAACGTCAAGATGTTTTAAAATCTCAAAATACATCGCTAATAATAGTTGTATTCAATCGCCTGGAGATCATCTCGTTAAGGCGTGAAAATATATCTTATAATTCACATACACAGACGAGACAGTGGTACATATAGATAAGTCTGGCTTTGATCATAAAGTCAAGTGAAACTTTAAATCAAGTGAAATCATAAAGTCTAGTCTAGTGAAATCATAAAGTCTAGTTTTACTCTTTGAAACGCAAGGAAATTGACTGCTTGAGAACGACAATATTAGAGCCATTACAAAGTGTACAAAATAAATTGTGGTTAGAAACCATTTTATATTGAACATCTTTTGAATAAAATTTGTTTTGTTATAATTAACTAAAAAATGTTTCCAGAATGATAATATTTCTTAGATCTTTTAACTACATCTCCATACAATGCGAAAATATTATAGAAGACACAATCGATCATTGACTTTGTTAACATTGAGTTTTCATTATATGAATTTAATTAGCAAGCTTTACTTTGCCGCGAGACAGACAAAACCGGATTTAGACGGCAGGCAAAATGTTTTCTTATCTCTCGCTTGATTTCCCGTTGATAATGAAAGTGAAAAAAGTCATTATTATGCTTGAAATAATATTTATATAATCTGTGATTGCCAACATTAGTGGCATTACAAAATCATTAATTGTTTAATTGGTATACGATTATCACTGTTTGGGGCGCATTGCTTGAACTGCGTCTAGTTTTGTAATTTCCCATGCACATTTTTTTATTATTCGTTAATTGGAAGAATTTCAATACAAAATCCTTAAATGGATCGGCTAAGTCAATTATTAATTAATAATGGCTTTATCATGTACAGCTATACCTTCTGATTTTATTATTTAGGTCTCGCACTAATAATGGTCAATCTATTAAATATATGTGAAAATGTTTGTTTAATGTATATTGTAGGATACGGAAGATTCCCTATAAAGTGATAGTCCATTATTATGACATTTTTTCCGCTGCTATATGAGTAAGTACGGATTACGATGCCCAATGTTTTAACTTAAATTGAAGACCTGCGTAGTTATGTCCCTAAATGGTCTATAACGAGTAATTTTCTTTTCTTATCAACCGCATGCCTATAGGTGCAAATTACAACAGTACGTTTGCAACGTCTTTTGGGCGTCTTTTCCGTGATATACATCTTTATTAAGAATATTAAGATAATTGTATAAAGTATGTTTAATGAACTTCTGATAAGACAGATTATTTGTTCTTAGTTGTTCTAATCAGCAGTTAAATTACACATAATATCCGCCGTGTGTCGCCAGATGCCGCCTGCGTTATTACCAAGAGAGACCGTTGTTTTCACACCTGAATTAGTCTAAACCTTTTTGGTTAAAAAGATTATCTGAATTAAACATCAATTTTTATTTGTCATATTAAAAAGATTAAATCCTTGAAATAACTTCACGGTTATGAAAACATAACATTTTTAAAAAGTACATCGTTTCGGTACATCGTTTACAGGTATCGAAAAAATTTGTTCTGAGCATTTACAGGCATCAAAAGAATTTGTTCTGAGTTGGTGAAAAATGATTCTATAGGTATACTAATTTGGTTATGAGCTTATAGATAAAAATCAAGTATTTTCAGAATCTGAATGCATTAATGCCCACGCATTTTCTCAATATGATCGATTCTACATTTGAAGGTCATAGTACCAAATTATAGCTACCATAAATAGTCAGAAATCTTGCTAATGTAAAATGTGAATTGAAGTATATATAATACCGACAACGTGTAAAAAATGTCATGAGACCTTCTTCAACTGAATGCGATCTCTATATGTGAGTGAATATATTAGAAATACCTCTGCCACTGTACACTGGTATCTGGGCAGTCATTGCATGGACCTAGCTTTGACACACAAATCAGCTTATTGTACTCACATTTAAAACCATTATAGTTTTATTTACGTGTCTATGTATCTGATTGGTTAGGGATATCTATGCAAGAATATATTAATCATCCTTGTCGTATGCATGACCTTAACCAACCAATCAATATCATTCAACGCAGCCAACAATTCCACTATGGCGCGAATGAGTGCATGAGCAATTATACTATTCGTGAAATAATAAAAACAAGAAATTAACGATGGTTGGGCAAATTATTTAAAAATACTTTTGACATATAGTACAGACAAATTCGGATAAAAAACTATCTATGTCTATGATCGTGCAGATAAAAATTGCTCGAATATAAAATCAAATATCATTATGACAAGGAAAGATCGCGTTATGCTGTTGAACAATACAGTCTGCATGCATGTTTAGTCTCCACTCATGTAGCTGCACGAAAGTTTATAGCAAATTCAAAAAAACGTCGCAGGAGAAAGATTAGCTAACTGAATGATCATATTAAGTCTAGACAATTCCTTTTTTCTTTTATAAAATATGTGCGGATATGTAATTACATATCTTCATGATGTAGTAATATGTGCAGCTCTTAGTGGGGTAATACAAGGACAGATGATTTGTTAGAGACTTCTTTGGAAAAGTTCTAAATGAGGCCATGTGGGTCGCAGGACTATTTTAATTGTTGCCTTTTTATCTGTCCGACATTTAAACGACCTGCATTTTTTGCTTAACTTCATGACAGAAGTATAGCGTGTGTCTTGGCAAGATAATGTGCATGTTGCTCAAAGACTCTTGAAATTTGCACAACAGTGTCGGCTGAACACTTGAAAATTTAGAGTGTGTGCACCTCGTACTTCATGTAGTATATAATACTTTATTTAACAATTAGATTACGAGCACCGAATGGAAATCGAGAGCGAGTAATCTAATTGTTTTAGTAGAATCAGAGGTCAAACATGGAATATTCAACAAAAAATTTGATTTTTATGCAATTTTTTTAAAAGAAATCTCTATAGGAAGATGATTGTTTCGCTACTCGTTATCAATATCGAGGAATAGATAGCGAGTAGAGTAACCAATCAAATCACAGCATTTGCAATAGTATACTAGTATGATTCTGCTAATCCTATATGAAGTACAGTGATAGCTGCATGTGTGTTATACAAATAAAGTTGATAGCTTACAGAAAAATTGTTGGCCGTGCTTAGGAGATGTTTCGTTGCGGCATGCACTAAACGGTTTCAACTTTGGTGCTGAATAAGTCACTCTGCACTTCACATAGTCCCCATGGACGATATTTTTTTATGTCTCAAGTTGAATTTGAGAATTTTTAAATTAGATTCATTGATTGAGTGCTCTTGACCATGAAGTAATGTTGAGATTAGTTGCGCTATTTTGTCTATAGGACTCGCCTAAGAGAAATAATTAAATCCTCAGTTATTGAGTTGATTTAAAACTTTATACTGCTTTCATTTACAAAATGCCAGACACTGCATGTCACATCCAACATGATTTAGACGAAGACTTCTTTTGAAATTAAAAAAACACAACACATGTCTGTAAAAGGGCCGAAGTGTTTAGCTCTGTATATTTCCAGTTTCGTTCATCATGCGCTTAACGCTTTAAAACAATGTATATTTTTTCTCCCCATGCAGATTATGGCTCTGATTATAACCCTGCATGCTAAAAACGATAAACACATATGTTATATTATGCGGCTGTGTTGCTTGCTGATTTGTATTATTTAAGAATTGTAAAACATGCATTTTCCCATTGATGTAATGTATATAGTTAGGTGCGTGTCAGTGTGAGAAATTGTGTGCAAACACACACCCAGAAAAAAGTATTCAATGATATAATATAGCACAGCACAACATAAAATATTTTTTAAAGAAAATTAAGTGACCGGAAAGTTTCCATGTTGAATTGAGTTATGTCAACATGGATCATTTTATTAGCTAATCCTAGAAATTACAGTTGCTACATATTATAAATGTTATACGTTATAGACTTATGTAGTATACATTTTTCAATCAAATAGTTGAAACTGTTTTGTTAGATTTCACAGTCTTTGTACCATTGCATGACGTTTCAGCCTCGTACCCATGCAAGCGCTCCATCCTTTATTTTAAGATCATGGGCAGTCAAAGGCTTAGTTTGCTTTACAAGTTTCGGGATTAGGTTCAGGGTTAGGACTTAGGATTAGGGTTAGGCTTGTCGCGAATTTATTATACTAGTAAATTCAGAGGCGTTTAAGAATTTACTGATATAGTAAATTCAGATGTGGAGCTTATGCTGGTATTTAGCTGCTACTGATCACAATACAATATGGAGCGCCTGGGCACAGATAGAGTAAGAACAGATGTGAGGTAAGAATTGTCCTAGAGTCGCTATCCTCCCAGAAAATGCCCTCGCGTGACAATTCGACATTTAATTTGGCAACACGTGATTGCTTTCGTGTAGTACCTTTAAAAAAGGTATTTTTACGGTCATATTATTGCAAATTTCTGCTAACATTTACAAACAGAGATGCTTTTGATTGTGTAATCCAAAAAGGTCAATCCGATAAGGTCGCAAAAAAGGGCAAAACGTGCACCGTCACTGATGCAAAAGATGTTATATGAGTCTAGGGACGTAACTAGAACGTTAATTGGAAGGGGGGGGGGGGTGTATATTCATATATTCATGTTCTGCCCGACGAGTTTCTTTTCAACTCAAATTCAAATTTCTATTTCATTAAATTGATATTCAGGTATAATCTCGCATAGCATTTTGCTGCTTGTCTAATAAGTCCCCCAAGAATCGAAGTGATTATTTAGAAAGACAAAGTTTCAGTAAAAATTCATTGATTGAATTGCCGTAAAATGTTGTAACGACTCATAAAAGTACAGGTACTGATCAATATTGCTTCTGCAGTGACATTTTTGTGACATGCTCCAAATGCATGCATGACGTATATACATATATATAAAGCAGGTTTGCGAAGTACAAAAGAGTGCTCAAAGACATATAGACAGAGCGAAATGTATAATCGTGCAAAATACCTCAAAAATTTACCACTACAGTCTGTTTCATCCAGAAGGAATCTTCAGGTGGTAGATTCCTTCTGGATGAAGCAGAGTGGCATACATATATATATATATATATATATATATATATATATATATATATATATATATATATATATATATATATATATATATATATATATATATATATATATATATATATATATATATATATATATATATATATATATACGTATATGTATACGTCATGCATGCACTTGGAGCATGCATGTCACAAAACAGTCACTGCAGAAGCAACTGCATTTATGAAAATCTGTATCATTTTTACGTTAATACAATGAATTTTTATTGAAATCTCCGCCTTTTTCAATTGCGAAACATTGAAAAAGGCAGAATATCAAGTGACAAAAAGCAAATAAAAAGAAAAACAAATTAAGAGCATTGTTAAAAGTTTAGCTAATCTACTCACGTTATCTGGCAACCTTGATTAAAGTAAAGTTGATTTGAATAAGTGAACTAATCCGGCGATAAATTAAAAGATTATATGGGTGGGATAGTTCAATTAATAAATAACATGACAATTTGCTTTTGAAACAATGTGATAAAAGTCTAATGTCAAAGTATGTGTCAAAATCATAGTTTTAGTTCTATTAGTTTTAATTTCTTACAATCTTCACAGCTATTCAGTGATATCGGTTTATAAGCTTCCGGAATTCTTAGTCAATCGAGTTTCTATCATAAATCAGTGATTTTTACTTTCCTCAATTCACTTTTTTTAAGAGCGAAGCTGGATTGACAAGTAAAATAACATATGAAAACACACATGCTTGAGATCTATTTATCAACAATAAATAAACTGAATAAATTGAATAATGTGCCAGCACAATTTACACAAATTAAATCATTGTCTCGCTAAGAATGTCATGGTCATTCATCATATACATTAATCAGTTTCCATGCATGCACTCTGACCACATCGTTACAACAAAAATAATTTATTGATCTCCCACAAAGAGGCTTTTCAGAGCCATTTAACATAGACAAAAATGCGCAGTATAAGTCTTGTACTATAAGATATACAAGGACGAAATTCAAACTAATTAATTACTAATTAATACAGACTTAAAATTGCTAAAGACGAAGTGCTACTATATGTTTGATTTTCTAAATTAAACCATATTATATAGGAAGCAGTATGGGGAGTCTTCGTATGACAGAATTCGAACATCTCGAAACTCCGATCCGCCTCCTGCGGCCAGGACAGCATCAGGCATTATTTTACTTTCACCCAAAACACAGAAAACATTAACAATTATAGAGTAACGATGAGGCGATGCTTAAGGCCATATTTCAAATTGCCCTGAATGGGTGAATGGAAGCTGGGAGTTGCCATTTTTAGCAGGGTAAATGGGATTCCATGCACTGGGACTGTGTTTCATGATCATCAAGCTAAAAACAATAGAAAATAGGAATAAGATTAAAATTTGACAGGCACTGGGACGCAGAGATTTTCCTTACACGGAAAATGGGATTTAGAGACAATTTTGGCTGGGAAATGGGGAAATTGACCCCTGCCCACGCCAGGACCCCATAAACAAAGCCACTCTATAAAGGTATAATGAGAAATACATCTGGGAAGCAAAGAGGCCGCAATGAATCAGCTGCGATTAAATTAAATAAGTGTTCCCATCCGGAAACAAGGAGCCCGATGACAATTGCTGTGAAACGGTTGCGGTCAGCCAAGGGTTTTTGGGTATACGGTATATTGCAGTTTTTTAAATCGGATATACGGTATGTTTACATTATATCATGGTATTATTATTATTTTTTTGGATATTCAGGATACAATGTTTCAAACATTTCTGTTATTTTTTTTAAATAAGCAGCGTAATTTGTGTATTTTTGTAGATATATATCGGGTCAGGATACTAGGACACCTCCCCGCCCCGGCCGACCCCTAAAGGTGAACCGATATTATTTTAACATTGCTTCAGAAAATTACTTTTGTCATAAATTTGAACTGTTTTATCCATAGGCGTACCGGTAAAAAAAAATTGGGGGGGGGGGGGGCGGACACATTTTTGACCGACGCATCCTAAAGTTGCCCAACGGGTCAAAAATGAATCAAAATATCGTTTAATCGTTGCATGATGCAACACTATATCTATATAAATACACATCCAACAACTTTTTTGATAAATTATTATTGTATTATAAATTCGATTCAAAGTTGGTTTGCCTGAATGTGAAACAGGTTTCAACAATTATTGTTTTGTCCGTACTCGTAATCCGTAGGCTATTTTTGTAATTGAGCCCATTTGAGCGCAGCATGCCCGACCTAAATTGCCCGACTTTTCAAGCACAAATTGCCCGACTTTCCTTGATCACGAAAAATTGGGGGGTGCCCGCCACCCCCCAGCCCCCCCCCCCCCCCCCCCCCCGCCTCGTACGCCTATGGTTTTATCCATGGTTCTTTATTTCTATTAAGCTCTTTACTAAAAAAGTGCCCTGTTTTTCCCATCGACAATCATTTAAGGCCCTGTCACACGGTGCAATTTCTCTTGCAACTTGCAACGCATTTGTGACAAATGTTTGGTATGTTAAAAATATTTTAGCAAATAGCTTCCTCCGTAGGCAACTCTATGTGTTTTAGTTGTTTTCCACGTTTTTAAAACTGTGATGGAAACATGTATTTGCCAATTTTACATCTCCCAAGAGTACAATTGGATTCGGATTGCAAGTTGCAAGAAAAATTGCACTGTGTGACAGGGCCTTTACAATGGTCAGTTACAACGATAACGACATTTTATATTTTTCTTTCATGAAGTCCCGCCAATAGCAATTTTATATCGCGGGCTGCGTGGCGCGAAAGATAAACATTATAAATTTATATTTAGCCATCAAAACAAACCATCATGATCAAACTAAACAAAAATTGGTTATGAAAAAGAGTAGAAGCTTTGCTGAAATTCTTCAGGCAGTGTATCGCAAATGGTATTTTACGGTAATACTGTGTACTGTTTCCTAACGGCACTTTATAGAAGTAAAATTGTAGGAGTTTAATGTGCTGCAAAGTACATATAAATATAATATATAATTCGGTCATATAAATATCAACAAAAAATGTTTGTGTACTTGGCAATAGCCAAAGCTCGAAATGGGATTCACCATGGTCTAAGGTGCCAGGGTGCATTTGAAGTGCCGTACGCCGAAGATCTTCGGCGTGGGGTTTCAAAAATCATAATGTAATTTATAATAAAAGTCGGCGTACAATCATGAATCTTCGGCGTGAACTTTACACAGAATGCACCCTGGCTAAGGTGCCCAAAATAAAATTGGGCTACATAAATCTTTAAATAATGATCAGTGATGTTGACACTGCTTGAGAACTGTAGTCTGTTAGAGACTAGAGGACATGCATGGCTGTCATTTTAGTGACAAGCCAATCAGTCAATCACAGCCATTTTAGAATTTTCAGCGGCCAGTGATGTTCTTTGTTTTGTATTGAAAATGAAATGCCATGCTACGAAACATAGTTTAGCAAAATTTTTAACTTTTATGATGTAAAACAAATATCATTTTGCCATTTCTGTCTAGTTATAGATGCATGGTAGACATGATAAATTGCTTCAGTGGCTTGTGGGCTACTTTTTTGTGCTTATGTATGACATCATATTTTAAAAATTATAACTGCACACAGTTACAGGACAGTATAGACTATTTCTTAACAAATCTAGAATTCCGTACTGTGCTTTTTTTAAATTGCAGATTTTTTGCAATGGATAAAGATGGCATTGTGAAAAGAAAACTCAATGAATTTTTACAACAATTCAAGACTTTGCATGATTCAAGGTAGGTAGCAGGTTTGTAGCACTTGTACTAAAATAAATATGCAATAATTATTAATTAACAACTCATTTTTGGTTTTTAGCTACATATTGTAATCAACACTTTTTGGGTGGAATTGATCTTGATTTAGTCAAGGGCCAGCACTAGAATGTTTTAAATTGTGTGTGGGGGGAGGGGGGGGGGTGGGTGGTTTATTTTGATATATTCAGGTTCTGCCTGACTAATTTCTTTTGAAATCAACTCTAATAGCAACTGATTTCAAGTAAATTAGTTGGACAGAGCACAAATATTGTTTTAGTGCCAGCAATGGATTTAGTCTTTGCACAGTTGTGACAAATTATTCAGCAACGTATTTACCAATGTTTTAGCAAATAAAGGTCTGTATATTTAGATCACATCTAAGTGGAAATGCTGTGCGATAGCATTCCTTGTATTCAAAGAATACAATTTTTGATGAGTACTGAACTTGCAAGCCATAAACTAGGTGGAAATTTATATTAGGACATTGGAATATCAAATTACCACCCAACTACCCAACTCTGGTTGTCTCCTCATGTTATGTGCACAGAATTATCCCAGTAAACTATGACCTGATTCCAACTAGCCCCACCCTATTCTACTCTAATTTACTATATATTGTTATAGTTTAATTGATGAAGTTGTTGTAAGTTATGTCATTGGTGTTTTGGAAACTCTTGATGATGAAGAATGTTTTAACTTGGAGGAATTTATTGAAGTGATGTCAGCCTACATTCCTGGATTTGAAGTGATTGACAGGTGGTCAGGCTAAATCTAGTACACTGTGAACGGAAAGTATTCAAAATGTCTGAAAGCCTAATCAATCCCATTACTGCATACTAGTAAAAACACTGCACTAGTGCGTGGTTTGCATCATACATTGTAGTAAACTTATCAGTTTCCCTGGTTTTCAACATTAACATAATTGTGCGGTAAGGTTTTACTTAATCTTAGAGAGCACAAACTCTTTGGCATGAGATTGTAAAATGATATACTTGCATTGTTTTGCACGATTGTTAGTGTAATTGGAATCTGTAATGGGAGCTGCCTTCTGACATCAGTGAAATATTCGAAGAAGAACTTGCAAAATCTTTAAATCTCCCAAGGCAAATTTCCAACCAGTGATTCAATTTTGTCCTTAATGTTGGTGAACAGAAGAATTATATTCTACAGCTATTTCAATCCAGGTTGTCTTTCCATGCAAAAGTGTAAACTGTGAACTATGAGTGTGCAAGGGATGATGGGTTATTGTTTTATACCCTGATACTCAGGGAATTACCTTTGTAGCAAGTAATTGTTAGTATATACCCACGATGTTGTTTCAAAGAAATAATTCTGAGTTCAGATGTGAAAATAAGCAAAAATCCGTCATCCCTTGCGCGCTCATACTTTACAGTTTACGCTTTTAGAAGGACAGCTTTTACTGAATTAGCTGTACGTGGGTCGAAAAGATTTCCTGGCTCTAACTTTTCTATAAGGTGCTAGTTGATCCTTGAAGCCCAGATTTTTCTGTATTCATAACAACCTCGTGATGCGTTTATTAAACAAATCGATAGGAACACCGAAAATTATACTTGCGAGTATTCAAAGTTGCGCGAAAAAGTCTTGACAAGGTGTGTGAAATTGAATCTTGCGAATTCAAAACTCAGCGAAAATGAGTACGACGAAAATTTTAATACAAGTACTTAAGGTAATTTATTGTTTAAAATTTATCCATTTTAACTTTCTCTAGCCAAACTGTTTTTTATTGGCTCGAAACATCACGCAATGAAATTAAAAAATCAGGTACAATTATACTGCAGTTACTTGTAGTATAATTCTAATATTTTTTAAAATTATTAGATTTAACATTTCTTATACTTATCAAATTATATATATATATATATATATATATATATATATATATATATATATATATATATATATATATATATATATATATATATATATATATATATATATATATATATATATATATATTGTCACTGTTCTTGCATGTTCCGCACTATTGTAATGTAATAATTGTAATATTACTTTCTGAATTATTATGTTTATTCTCAATAAATACTTACTTTTCAAGTAAGTAATAAATACTTTTCAAGTTTCCCTGTTGGATGAAAGAGCATCCTGATAAAAACCAGGACGTTTTGCGTAGTGCTGACAAACTCTTTCCACAGCATTAACAATGTCCGAAGAATTGAACCCACGGGTCAACTGGGGGAAAGGCATTTGCTTGGTATACACAGACTGTATGAATTAATTGTTAGTATTCTTTTCATAGAAAGCACATTGCTGGATACCCAAGAAGAACGTTCTTCTCCAAGCAGTAAAGATGATACTGGATTAAGTTTTTCATGTTCACTTGCACCAATATCAGAATCACTTCACCAGAGTCACGAGAAAGAGAAAAGCAAAACCAAAAGTAAAATAATGAAGGACTTGGCAGAGGACAACTGGTATATTTATTTGGATTTCCAGTTTCTCCAAGGATGAATTAAAAGTTTCATCATTAATACAGCATATTCAGTGATTGAAATTCACCTTTTCTAATGAGGAGGGGATAACCATCATATAACATCGTTAGATTCTGACAAACGTATCAAGTGTCTGCAGTATATACAGTATATGCGGTGATTAAGTCCCCGCTTAGAAATCGCGAGAAAGTAACTTAATTGTTTTAGTAGAATCAGATAAACATTGATTTTTAAGTCCTTTTTTTTTTAAAAAAATGCTGAAAACTAAAAAATATACCAGGAAAATTATTGTTTGCTACTCTCTATCTATCGAGAATTATATAATAATCAGAGTTCAAAGTCTTTTCTATGACGTCATACCGTGTATCTATAACAGAACAGACAACGGCAAAATGTTATCTATTTGTTTTATATCGTAAAAATGTGAAAAATTTTGCGAAAGTAAGCTTTGTTGTGCGACGAAAAGACTTTAGCACGCCATTTGACGTGATCATGATCTATACAAAACAAAGCACGCCATTGGCTGTCGATAATTCTAAAATTTCTGTGATTGGTTTGTCGCTAAAATGGCGTCAGCGTGCGTCTGTCCTCTAATAAATCACAATTCTCGACCAATGAAAATCCTATCCTCGATCTCCTGTCCCGAGAGTAGCGAACAATAATTTTCCAATGTTATCTATTTGTTAAATAGATAGCGAGTAGAGTAGCCAATCAAATTACAGCATTTGCAATTGTATGCTAGTAAGATTCTACTATAATACTGTATAGAGCGCACAAAGGCATACGATCTCTTACGACCCATAAGAATACAAGCAGAAATTCGACGTTTCGAGAGAAGGACTTTGATCGGGACGTTATTGCTGCTTGTATCGTGTACCAGGTAGTGAAAGATCTTTATTTATAGCAAAACCTCTCTGATTTCCCAGCAAAACTTCTCCAACCCAAAGCTTCTCAATCTGCTTTCAACATTACTCATTTACTGCGAAGGGCGCGTTTATTTCTGCGTGTCAGAGCGGTTTTCCGCGCCAGGACTAAGGGATCTTTCCACTCATCGCAAAACTAACTCGCAAGCTTGCTGCGAGTGCTTGCATCAAGTTAAAATAATCTGTCAAGCATTGTGCTTGGATGAAATCGCTCGCAGCGAGCTAGCGATCTGATATTTGCGATGAGTGGAAAAGAGTCTTAATGGTCTACAGTAGGAACGGTTCAGACCTAAATTTGTGCTTTATAGATCCTTGTATATCTTGCAGTATGGATGAAAAAGTACAATCAATAAAGAATATTTTCCCGGATCGGTGTGTCTTGGAGATAAAGAAATGTCTTTCTATCGCGAACGAAGACGTCAGCCAAGCTATTCAGTTGTTATTGGAAACCGATGATGAAATGGGAGATGACTTTACAGATTGTGGTCACGCGTTCTCTATGTTGTCACAGGTACTGTATATATTGCAGGACAACTAAGGTTTTTCCGTATCATACTTTGAAAATCAACGCCTATGCATATGTTCATCTAAACATCATATATACTTATACATAATAACCAGAAATGTCTTCTACCTGCATGCACGTAGGTTGTTGAAAGGCACGACAAGATGAAGGAAAACGATGTAAAAGATCAAATATTGACAAGGCACTGTACTTTCAGTTATAATACTCGTATCCATCTTAGTCATCGAACTTTTTCTTTAATTTATTTTTTATCTATTCATTTAACTTCGCTATTCTTATGCGTCCATGCATGAATCTCCACAACAACAGTGCAAAACCAATTACAGCGGGAACTTAAATTTAATTTAATTCACATTTGTTAGGTTTTGATAGCTACATTGTATGTGCTAAACGCATCCCAATCAATGAGTTCCATTTCAGTATAAACGCATCCCAATCACTGAGTTACATACTTCCATTTCATTATAATTCGATCTTTTTCAGATATTCCTATGTTGTGGATCCTCAAACCGATTCAAAGGTTTACTCACCAAGTCTTCCCAAGGCTGTAAGTAACGCCGGGGCTCTGTTGCGATAATATTTTGTGGGGTAGATATTCTACACAGTATATGTACACTGTAGTTGGCTTTCAGCTAGGTCTTGGTGCTCACTTGCACGCGTTATGCAGTTGTCAGAGCCGTAACTGAAGCTTTATTTTGAACGAGAGGGTGAATATTAATATCTTCGCGTTGAATATCTACAGCCCTGGAGATAACAATTGTTTTCGCGGACTATACTTCTTCTGTCTCGTCACAAAGTTGTACATTTCATAAAAAACAAAAGCAAAGGAGGCGAAGAAGAACAAAGATTTCCTGGCACAATGAAGGTGGTTCTATGTTATCAATTGGTAATTGCTACCCTTGCAGTCCCCCTCAGAAAATATCTGCTGCTGTAAGGGCCTGATTTACATGGAGCATTTCCAACCCCTGGGGCCTGGGTTGAACTCATCCCTGTTGACCGGGCTGAAATTCCAGACCTGTCTTTACTACAAATCCCTATTGAGTAGCGTGCGCGATTACATGAGGAATTTTTAGCCCAAGGCTGAATTCAATCCCGGGGTTAAAATTTCTGCCCTGTCTGAGGTACCTAGAATGAAATTTCAGTCTGTGTGGAACTCAGCCGTGGGTCGACAATTTTGCCATGTAATCGTTTCAGCTCTGGGCTTGAATCAGTCGAGCATGCGTAGCAGTGACTATTTGTTATATATGACAAATTATGATATAAACAAACCAAGATATTGCCGTATAAGATCAAGCAAAAACACGTTTGTTCGGTCAAATACGAGAAACTTAACAACTTTTAAGGCACTAAAAAGTTGAAAAGTACCTACAAGCACATTCTACAAGCTATTCTACATCTACATCTACAAACTATACTACATTGGACTTGCATAACAGGGCAAATGAGTCAAAATGAAGCTGCACGGCTAGCAAGTAGCAACGTTTACTTGTATGACGATTAAAAATACAGCAATGATATTTATTGATACTCATGTTAAAAATTATACGGTATTTCCAAAAAGTTTCAATCGAGAGAGCTATATAAAAACTTAAAAACTTCACGCGACTTTATATTTCTGCGGAATTCTTTAACCTAGGGCTGAAATAGTACGAAAGCCGATGAGGGACTTCTGACTTTCAACTTCTAACTTCGGACGTTCTCTTCTTGAGAATAGTATACTCTGACATTTCCCACAGGATAGTTTACGCAAATGGCGTGTTTTTTACTATTCGTTAATGTTTGTTTTGCTGCAACGACAAACTTGTGAAAGTTTTACTGATTGGTGCGAAAACTAATAATAAAAACAATGCAATTTCAATGCGACTCAAAAGACACATTTCGGTCTAATTCCACGGCAGCGAAATTCTTCGCGGGAAGCTGTTTATGCGAAATACGGATGGTTGCACGTAAATAATTCCATTGAATTCTCTCTTCGCGAGAAAACATTTCGCTTTCGCCAGTGAGTAGAAATCAGTTCGCTGTCGTGGAATTAGACCTCAAGATTATTATTTCAGCAAATTTTTTCACGAGAAATTGTGTTCTTCGACGAAATGAATGTTCAAAATACGTCTTTTCCAACACCTCCAATTCAAGATATCAGAACACTCGGTTGGAAGTTGGATCACCCGGCATTCATTGAAATGGGGGAAGTCAAAAGAAATTCTAAGTCTGAAGAAGATTTGGACGTCTGAAGTTGGAGAATGATATTTTGAAGTTGGAAGTTAGAGGTCTTAAGTTAGAAGTCCCTCCTCGGCATTCGTAAAAATAGTTCACATAGTCATTTATATTTTTAGCCCATTCAACAGGGGAGAGTTAAACCCCGAGGAACCCCGAGGTTAAATGCTCCATGTAATCAGGCCCTAAAAGAGATATTTGAAAAAGTTACTCATGAACCTAATGTTTCAGGGTCCAAAAAAGCTGATACGTTACAGGGACAATCAAATCGTAACTACCAAAGGAGAGAGATTTTGGAAAGCAAAGGAAACAGAATCTGAAGAAATTAAACGAACTTATGTAAACTTAAAGCCTGCACGCAAGTACAGATTTCATTGACCGTGATTTTCATCAACTGTGTTGCGTTGAGGAAAAAGGCAAATATAGCGTCGAAAAACTGATATCTATATAGGTAGTTTTGTATTCCGCAATGTAACGACTGATTTTTTAACCTATAAGAGCTCAAGACATAAATGGAGAAAATGCATGCAGTGTTCGTCATGTCTATTAAACATCAACTAATCCCTATTTTGTTGCTTGTTGCCGGATTATACAATTGTTATTTGACTCTTATAGACTCGCATTGTTATTACTATGACATTCTCTAACACTTGCATGCATCTGTGTGGAGAAAAGTTCGACCTATACTACTTCTTCTTGTATAGATATAAAGTCGCAAAATGCATTTTATAAATACGTAAATACAAAATGATTACTAACATTTAAAACACGATCAAGAGTGCTTTAACAGATATAAAGATGCGAAGCTGAGCGTTAGCGACAGATTTCTGTGGATGTTATAAACGTCCTACTGACGGCGGTTTTTTTTTGGGGGGGGCATTCAGACAGGATTAATGATGTGGACACAATAGAATACGCTACGTTTCGCTACGGAATGGTTGGAGTAGAAAAAGGGCTTTGCCATCTGACATTTTTGAGGAAAAATTAAAATTGTAAATAAGTTTGCTGGCGGAGGGGGGGGGGGGGGCTCAACATTCGTATACGCATGTTCCTCGATTTGCTGGTTTCGACACTATTGTTCTAGACTGTTACTCAGCACGAGAAGTTTCGTTCTTGAGTTAATTGAGAACAAATTTCTATGCGCGATTAATTTGTAGCTGGGCCTCTGAAGGAACGTGTTACCAGTCACTGCATGTAACCAACATATATATTTAAAAATTTGAGGCGTAGGTACGGATTGCGGTGAATGAATGAAGTACGGGAGGAAGATATGCCGCTGAAGGAATTGAATGCAGACTTAAAAACAATATGGCGGTCCCACCCGCTTTCATGTGTTTCTCAAAATTTGTACTATTTCATGAAAGTCTTAGACTTTCAAAATTAACCATGGCAGTTGGAAGACGGTCAATGGCTGGACACAGTAAATGGGCGAATATTAAGTTTAAAAAAATGCACAGAGACATTGCAAGAGCAAAGATTTTGGGAAGATTGCACAAAGAAATTGTTACTGCAGTTCGAGGTATAAATATTGAAAAACATATGGCCAAAATCGTATCATGCATCTAAACATGTACAATGTACATTATGCATGGTCAACATGGAGTGCAATTAAAACATTAGTATCAAATTTTTATGTTTTAAATTTATGTTAGATTAAGGGATTTAGGGATATACCATGAGTCCATGACAGGGGGGGGGGTATACTGTACTGCGCCCGGTATATTTGTTTGGAAATGAAAGCGTGAATTTGTGACTGCTCACAGATCACAACAACACAGCTGTCTGCACATCTGACCTGTCACCCGTGTGACTGATCACAAATACACAAGTAACACGACAGCATTTGCACTGCATTGACTGCATAGCCATGGGGTGCGTATTTCACAGAAGTTATAAAAAAACCTGAACAGATTTGAAATTGCTCTTAACTTAAGTTTTTTTAAAATTTAGATTGCTTATAGGTACTTGTGTTGTATTATAAACAAAAAAAATTCTAAAATTTAAATGTGTGAAACCCAGGGGTGTGTATATAAAAGTACATTAAAAATGGCTTGTGCACAAAATTGGGAAGCTTAAAAGTTAGTAGGTATAAAATTTGTTAGGTTTTTTATTGCTGTTCAAAATTTTAAGCAATTTGTCCAAGTTTAAGTTCTTCAAAATGCCATGCAAACTTATATATTTTTTTTAAAAAAGAATAAAGAAAAGTTCTAATTTTAATCAAGTGTCTCTCAGGAGTTGTATGCATATTAGGTAAATGCATAAATTAAGCATGTGCAAAGCCGATTTTGCTCAAATTATGGAGCTTTGTGTGACATTTTGAACAGCTTAAACTCAAGCAACTTTTCTGAAATTTTGAACAGCAATACAACACCCGACATATCTACCAAAAGCTTACCACAGCACAATATACAACTATAGACTAATTAATTAGATTAAAAACGTTTAAACATTCAAGAAGAAATTGTTTTCTTGTCATTTTTACTTTTTATTTGGAAATTTAGAAAATCGATTTCACATCTTGTCATCGACATCCGGCTTTTATTTATTGCCTGATGAAGAGAAAAGCAGGACCACCATTAACTCGTTTTTTTACTGAGAGATCAGATCCTAAGAACGTTCAAGAGTCAACTGTCAGATTACAGTCTCAATTGAATTGCCAACCGCATCCTTTGAAGTTATTGGTCAACCACCATTCAACCATCATCATGTGAATCCAATCTCTGATCATTGGTGAATGGTCCCTGTCAGCTAAAATTTAAAAGTGTTACCGAAGGGACAGCAAAATTGTTGTTTTCAAGCATGTTGGTACTCTAGCTTTCTATTGTTCGAATATAGCACAAAAATTTGCTTGCAAAAATTTCAGTACGCCGAGAAAGCTGCATTTAAAGGTTGAATTCGTGGTCAAAAGCACTAGAAAAAATCGCCTTCTGAGAGGCAATAACTCAAGCGCTGACCATCAATTGTCAATAACCTGCTAGCAATGCTATAAAAAGAACAAAGGTTCTCTGTTCCAAAATAACCATGAATACATGTTACCACTATCATCGTTACTTTCGCATGTAAGAAATGGCATACAGGAGGCACGACGAAACAGAAGAGTCACTTAACATAGGCAAATGGAAACAATTCATCGAAACCATGCTGATCACCAAACTATAACGTTTAAACAGCAGCAAGACAGCTAGATTAAAACGTCAGTACAAAACTATGATCACACGTCTGAACGTTCTGCAATTAAATTAATCATGTTAAGCAATGGCAGCGAAAGTAAGGCAACAAATTAAAGATGAAATTAAAAGATCTGGTATGTCTAGAATACGCGTATCGGTGAATGTAAGGATAATCCCGGTTATGAAGAACTTTCCACCTGCTTCAGGTACGTTAGTGACGATGAAGAAGTGCCGGAGTGTTTTTACAAGTTCACTAGAATGAACGAACTGACGCTCAGACGGTAACGAGGGAAGGAGTTCTACCCATAAGTACAGAAGTTGATTCCTCTGCAATTCTTCTGTCACTTAGAGCAGACGTTGCATCAGTGATGACTGGATGTACGAAGGTGTCGCTGCAAAGCTTGAAGAATTTACCTATGGATTTACCCTTGGCTAATCTATATTCATTGTTCTATACATCGATTGAATTGAATTTACACTTTTGTAACGTCAACGCAGCCAGCGTTGTTATTAAAGCTTACAAACAGTGGCGGATCTAGCGTAAGTCAAAATAAATTACCACAGCTCATTCTAGGATATATTTACATTTTAAAATATTTTCAAAGCAACTTCATTGGTTAGATCTTATTCTTTTGAAATTCATAACCTATGACATTGTTATAAAGTTATTTTGAATTTAAAATTGAGCTGCTATAATTTATTTTGACTTACCCTGGACCCGCCACTGCTTACAAATCATTGCTTCGATCGAAGGCGGCGTTAACAGTATGGTGAGAAGTATTAAGCAATTTTAGTATCACTTCACAAATCAGCGGCACAAACTCAAATCAAGAAAACTTTGTAACAGGCTGTATCACAAGTTACTTTCTGGTAGATTTAGAATCTTTCTTTGCTTCATTCACAAGGTTTTGTCAATAATAAATTAACTGGTGTAAGCCACTGCAGGAAACAACAATCTAGTGCACTACGGTTAGGCTCTGTGCACACGTACGCAAATATTTTTTAAACGGATGAGTTTTTTCTCCGTTTTTTAAAAAAATTGCATCCACATGTAGCATATGCGAATCGTTTCGGTCAGTCCACACGTAGACCAAAAAACGGAAGAAATATGATAGCGCCCGGCTTAGAGCATGCGCATTGCATAGTAATATGAGATCAATGTGCGGCCGCAACTCTTTGGCCAACGAGTTCAGCGATTCTGGATTCATCCTATGTAAAGGTCCTCCATTCTTCTGGTACCACATTCTGGCTGGCAAAGTTGCCCCACCAGGTACTTGTTTGTCCTGGCATTACCCAGAATCTCCGTGGACTAGCTGGCTTTTTCTTTTAATAAGCGTTTTGAAACGATTTTTTGCGACGTTGAGACGGAAAGCGTCTTCATAATATTCATTGGCTTTCTCAAATAGTCTACGTATAACATATAGCAATCAGCCCAAGTAAAATGGCCACACACCTCTGGTCCATCATCTTAAAAACATAGACAAACCCGGGTCGGTATAGACCACAGCTATAAACTTGACGCAATTATCACGTCATCGTTTTCGAAAACCTTCGTTTTTGCCCGTCTACACGTAAACACGAAAACGGCGTTTTTGAGAACTTCCACTCTGGAGAGCGTTTTCAAAAACCTCCGTTTTCGGTTGCCGAAAACGCCGTTTACGTGTGGACGCAAGAGCAAAACGGAGAAAAAATATCCGTTTTCAAAAATATCCGCAGACGTGTGGACGGGTTAGAAGCGAAATGCTTGCGGTAAATAAAAACTCTTGCTTGAGCTGGATTGTGACGAAATTTATGAATCGGCTGCTCAACTGTGCTCAGGCATCGGAATAACGTTCAACTATTAGGATGTGGGACGTCAAGGAGAGAAAGTTTCTCGTGACTTGTGTGATTGCTTGAAATCGTAAACCGTTTCGTACAAGAACGGGAATGACGCTTCTCCGATAACAATGTAGAAATTTTGAGTGCGATGGATGGTTTGGATCCGTCAAACCAAAGCCATCCAGACAAGTCAACTTTACGTTCGGTAGCAGTTTGGGACCTGCCTCAAAATTGATTCTGGCAATCTGAAAGCTAAATGTGAAAGCGAGAATTATCACTTGAGCGGGAAAATACACTATATCCGAATTTATTCAAAGCGCATGATGAAGTTATTGAAGACCATCCATATAGGCACTGCTAGCGTTGAAAGAAGTTTCAGCGCAATTTAGCGAGTGACTTTATTTTAGGCAACGTTTTAGGTCGTTAGGTAAAGAAATAAGATGCGTTAATGCGCTCTTAGCGTGTTAGCATGCTGGCAAATTTATATTTATCGCAGGCTCGCCGTAGTGATTTGATAATTTTTCAATGAAGAGTAGTGGCCTTACGTTGTGTTAGAAAGAATAATGTACTAATGCAATCATTTTTAAAATTTTAATTGAAGAGGTTTTCATTTGATTAGATAACTATAAAGAAAATCAGTTTTTTGGAAATTATTTCCCCCCTAGTGTTTGTCACTTATTATATGTTAGGTTGGCGTACAAACATTTAAATCAATTGCAAATTTATATTTTTGGGGAGGCACACGGCTATATTATATATTGCATGCAAATCATTTACAAGTTCCCGTTGCTGATAGTATTAGTATTGGTCGCATTCCTAGCCGTGGTTTATGGGTTTTAGGTAAACCATAAAAGTGTGCGAGGCGGGAACCTTTTGGACAAAAGGAATCCGCTAATTCTTTGGGCGGGATTCTTCTAACGGCGGCCTCTCTCTCCTTTCTTAGTAGAGGGTGGTAAGATTTGGGAGGTCTCACCCTCTACTAAGAAAGGAGAAAGAGGCCGCCGTTAGAAGAATCCCGCCCAAAGAATTAGCGGATTCCTTTTATCCAAAAGGTTCCCGCCTCGCACACTTTTATGGTTTACCTAAAATCCATAAACCACGGCTAGGAATGCGATCAATCATTTACGTAGGTTTAAAAGCACAGTCAATTCGAAAACACTGTCCTTCAATTAAATGTACGATGCAAATTTGCAATAACTTGCCTTGTATTGCATCCTCACTGTGTAGGTAGAATGCAAGTCAGAGACGTTTGATATTGTATGACTAAGTATGTAGCAATTGTTCAATATTTGACTGATCTACTTCTAAATATTCTTGTATAGAAAATGGCCCTGACCCAGCACTTAACATAAAACTGGAACATTTGATTGAGCGTGCAAAAGCAACAAATATGGCAAAAGATAAAATTGAATCTGCTATCAAGTCAGGTGTGAAGGTAGATTTTGTGAATTATCTCAAACTATATAACGTTGTAGGTGTTGGTAAGAACATACTAGGGTATAAGCGGAATTCTCGACGTTTGGATGAAGGCTCTTCGCCAGGACTTTATAACTGTCCATAATATAACCAAATTCAATGGATTTCACAAGTACAAGTGAGACAGTGTAAATTTTCATGCAGTCATACTATATTGCAGTGCAGTATACAATAATTTGATGAAATTATTTGGCAGGAAACCTAACAAATATTCTCCACAAACATTTTATATCTACCTCACTTGACTTGCAAGGTGAAAAAATTAAATTTCTGTGTGTTTTTTTTTTCAGAACACTGGAGATGTCATCCATAATTTATTAATTGAAGGTCATGGACCAGGAGGTTGTGGTATATTGGTCGACACGTTAACATCAAACAAAATACGCACTAGAACAGAAGTGAAAACATTGTTCACTAAAAATGGGTAATTAGTTTTCAAAATGGGTAGAATGTTTTCTACCCATTTTGTTTTTGACTGTTTCTAGCTATCTATTTATGTATTATATGTGCAGTGATTGTATTCAGTACTACAACTTGATACTACTGCCTGATTAGTAATTACTCCCCCCGTATTTTATTTCTGAAATGGAATGGTCTGTGTTCCCAGTGCCTCCCAGTGGGAGTTTCCAGCATGATGAGGACAACACCCGTACCACTGCACATTCCAGGGATCAATTGATTGTCCATGTAGCACGGTGTGCCTCTCACATGGGTGTGGTATTTTCCTGTGCGTCAGGGGAGTTCCCGCAGTTGATCTCTCTTTTGATGGAGAGTTTTTCTCTGGGTACTCCGGTTTTCCTCACTCTTCAAAATTAAGACACCGTAGGTACAGAAGTATTGTGTACAATGTATGTAGTTGTAATCGTGTATATGTATATGCATATTTATATGTATATGTATATGTATATGTATATGTATATGTATATGTATATGTATATGTATATGTATATGTATATGTATATGTATATGTATATGTATATGTATATGTATATGTATATGTATATGTATATGTATATGTATATGTATATGTATATGTATATGTATATGTATATGTATATGTATATGTATATGTATATGTATATGTATATGTATATGTATATGTATATGTATATGTATATGACTCTGCCATATACATCCACTTGTACCATGCGTAGCGTTTATACAACTTCAAAACTCACTAATTTTTGCCAGGGGACATGTTGGAGATGACGGATGTGTGTCTTTTTTGTATGAGCACAAAGGTACTACCACTAGTAATATGCTGTTTTTTAGGAGACCTACAGCATTACCCTAATGGCGCCGCTGTCCAAGTAGAATGTCTAATGACGCGCTTGCAAATAGAATGGACATAAGTTGTAGCTCTTGCGTTGCAAACAAAACGTTGGATACAAAACACTCTTAGAATGTACAGTATAAAGATATATACATTACATATCATACGTATGAACATTCAATATAAAGAATCGTGATTTGGGAATATATACTCTTTTCTTCAGGGGTTATAAATGTCGAAAATACCTGGGTTTCATTAGACTCGGAAGAAAATAAAGATGACGATCTTTTAAACAAGGTAAACTATATAATAGGAGCAATAGCTTCACCTGATAAACGGACAATTTGCTTATTAAGTAAATTAATAAATTAATAAAAAAGAGAATAAAAAAATTAAAAATAAATAATTATTGAGGTATATAAAAAGAACCTGTAGCGAATTTAGTAAAATTTTGCTACAAAGTTTGGTTGCAAAGTGTTGTGAAGTATGGAAAATATAGCATTGCAAAGTTTGGCAAGTTTGTATAATAAAGGATTATTGACCGAGCGTGAGGTCTGTACCGTGAAATATCGGACAGACTAAAAGACCTCAGTCCGATATTTAACGGAACAGACCGAACAGGCGAGGTCAATAAACTGTTTATTATATGGCTCGCAGTCATTTTCAGAGTTAGTGTGACATTTTGTATTTAAATGACCTCGATCGTGGTTTCGTTAATTAGAATACAAAAAAGTTGAACATGACAAAACTTTCAAACATATCAGTAAAACATTAATTTCATTAATAAGTATATTGCAAGTTAAGTGCGATTAAAAACACTGGAAAAAAGGCTGGTGCGAATACGGAAATTTACGGACCACGGTCCGAATACGGGTTTTTACGGACCGCACGTCAACCAATCAGAACGCAGGATTCTTCAAAGCCATATCATAATATGTTGTATTACATGCGGAAACTGTTTCCATTTTCGACTCTAACAATTTCCACGCGTAATACAATTGCATGCATGCATGCATATGCACAAAATCTGCAAACTTTGCGACGCTATATTTCTTACTCATTTTAACATTTCGCCACTAAATTTTGCAACTTTACTAATTTCATCATCTTCTTTCCGAAAGTTTCCTTTTTTCGCAGATAAAAAATTAGTCTAACATCCAAATTGTCTCATTTTGTATAATTGTGGTCATAGTACTTCAATCAATTTATTTTAGGATTCCTGCGTTATTAATTAAAGTATAAAAAGACGAAGCTGTGCTTCGCGATATACTATTTTTTCTATTAAAGAGCCATGCAATATTTTTATTTAAGGTCTGGGAGCCACTCACAAAAACGTCCAGCAAAATGTTCAATCCCCCTTGTCCGTCATTGTCCCAATTTGGTAACTTAACTGCTCCTCCCGTCCTCTTCGACATCCCCTCCAAAAATGTATGCAAATCTAGACTTGTCGATATAATTGCACTTGAAAAATTTACTGTTAACATTAATTGTTTTATTCTACAGAAATAAATATGTTCTGTACTTTTTTAAGCCTGGACGTCTAAGTTGTTGAGCAAGCTCCCTCCCTCCCTATGGTTCGCCTTTGTCCAGATTTCTTTAACCCCCGCCTCGGACGTTCTTTCTGAATGGCCCCTAAACATGTGTATAAAACGTTGTCAGGTCTGGTAACTTAGAATGCCAAAAAGACCATGGATGATTTCCTTTAAGAATATATCTTACATTTCCTCGTCAAAAATGTTCTAAATATTAAAACCCAATGTCTAATACCCAAAAGCTGTTTGTGCACTTCATTCAGCCAACCCTCATACTTACCATGGTAACTTGTGCTTATAAATAAGGCGTACGTTGTGCATGTAAATAGGTCACAAAAGTCAGCCTAGTAAGAAATTTGTATGGAAATTATAGTATTAATTAACTGTTATTAAACAGGCAGAAGAGTTAGCCATTTATGTCGGTGCGGAAGAAGTGCAAATTAGATATAATGCTGATAATTTAAGATTTCTACAGGTATGTATTTTTATTGTATCTTGTGTTCAGAGTTTTTCCGCATATTGCGATCTTTCCAATGATCGTCATCACTTGTGCCCTTTTCCATGCTAATAACATGAAGTAGTATTTGTGATGATGAGTACAAATGAGGATTTTTGGTTGTAATTCATTGATATTGTAACAGATTAAATAATTTTATATAGTCTGCGATATTGTCATGTTCTCGCAAAAAATTAAACTCAATGAGATACTTGCTAGCGGTCAAGGATATAGATTGTGGGAGTGGTTTTAGTATGATGACACGATAAAGCACAGTCAACACATTAATTATTGTTGTGGTAATACAGTTACCGATCGAACCTTTTTTAATTGCTGTTATGCATGCATGAGGTGATGCGTGGATAATATATTCCCAGATATCGTTGGATGTTGATAACGAGAAGTGCCACTGTCAGTCTAAACCTGGGGCCTTTTATTTCTCTTTTATTATACTTTTTGAAAGTGTGGGTCAGGCTGGGCGGGCGCGAATAGAAGGTCTAGTAGGTTTTTTCAAAGACGTCATTCAGTTAGCTGTCGAGTAAAAGCCCAAGCCTGGAGATATATGTGGATATACAATGCAAGAATATTCCAAAACATCTTTACATTTCGTAAAGAAACTTTACTCAGCCAAGATAAGCAATAATCCGGCATATCATTACCATGATCATGTGATATGACGTGTTTCGAGGTTGAGGAGATCGCCAAAAAGTGTCTATCATGCACTAATATGTTTAAGACGACCATGATAGACGAACTGTTCCTCGATTTGGAACAGGAGCCGGCTGTGGTTGGCTATAAATTGCGCGATTCTGATTGGTTTATCTTCGGACTAACTATCTATAGTTAAATTTAGATACTTTTTATACAGTCAGCGCCAGAATGTTCTGGGATTTTAAACATGAAAAAAGCGAGATATGGGGAGATGTTTTAGCTGAATTAGATCGAAATTATGTACTGTCACGTGAACTTCATTCGGTAGTACTAGTTTGCTGCATGTGCATGCGAAATCCCGACGTTACGTTTCAAAGGCATGAAGTTCTTGTATATTTGTTAACTTGTGAATTTCATGCGCATATTTTTTTGATAAAAGTAGACCAGCACAATAACGTCCTATTGAAAAAGTATGCTTAAGTGACACCTGCAGTAGTCAACTACAATAGATGTGCTGTGTGACAGACTTCACATGAATAGACACAATGTGTGGATGGTGCGAGAAAATGAATGGTCTTAAAACAGAAATGAACAGAAATCGAATGTCTATTTAGATGCGAACATGTATCCAGAAATATTCCAGGAATAAAATTTAATGAAACACTATCTCTTTTGTATATCAATATAGGTATAACAACCGGCATAAAACTGAATTGAACTTATAACGCCGTTTAGCCCTATACTACAAAAGCAGAAGCCAGTTGGTCAAAAGTTGATTAGCTTAACTCTGGGTTGGTTAGCATAACCCAGCACCTTGTTTGTAAACTTGGAAATATTTCTTCACAAATGAATTGAACTACCGCCCTTTGAGTAATGAGTATAAAATTGACTAAAATAAGGTTTCATAATACACAATTTACCTCTTGTCCAACTTATACAAGCTGTTTAAATCATTATTATGGCAAAAAGAGTTATTTCTGATTTAATTGTTTTTAGTTTATATGTGCACCCAATGATCTTATACAAGTCTCGAATAAACTAACAAAAGAAAATAACTGCACTCTTCTCTCGGCCAGCTTGGAATATATACCTCGAGTTCTCGTGGAGCTCGATGAAAGTTTGCTTGAGAAAGTACACAAGTTACTTGAAAGAATTAATGAACATGAGGATGTCGTGAAAACCTATGACAATATTCAGGATTATCCTACTGACACTTAAGCCTAGTTTTCATTTAGTCGCGAGTGTCGTGAATATATCAAAAGGAAGGATGTGCTGGAGTATGTACGCCGATCTACATCAACTTTACATACATACATCAACTTTATTTAAACACGGAAAATCATCAGTATAGTTATTTACAAAAAGATTAAGATATTTTAAAAAGGAGAAAAAAGAAATATAGATACTGTTCTACCTGATTGCCGTGTGGGAGTCAGATCGATTATTTATCAAGAAGGCTTCTAAACCTGTCGTGAAAACAGCGAGAGAGGTTACTGATCTAAGAGATTCTGGCAGGCCATTCCATAAAGAGGCTCCACTGTAACTGAAGGAGCGTTTCAAATAGTCTGTGCGTGGTTTTGGGACATAAAGTTTGCCATAAGAATCTGTCAGATTATAAACACTCTCACTAGGAGAAAACATCTCTTGTAAATAGAATGGTGTATGTTTATTAATAGTATTAAACATGAGGATTGCCTTTTGCTTTAATCGCTTAGTGGACAATGATTCCCAATTAAGTTCTTCAAGAAGAGAACTTGATGAAATATCATAAGATGAACGGGTAATAACACGGGCGGCCCTATTCTGTAATTTTTGTAATTTTTCGCTTTGCTTTTTACCTAGGCCATCCCAAACAGGGGAACAATTGGAAAGATAGGGCTCCACCAAACTTTGATAAACTCGAATTGCAGTTTCTTTTGAAATAAAATCTCTCATTCGTTTGAGAGCGCCGATACCCGAGGAGACTTTTTTCGTGATATTATCAACATGATATTTCCAAGTCAAGTTCTCATCAATCGTTAAACCTAATGACTTCAGCACTCTATTAATCTGTTTATTGTTGACACATACTTCCACATTCTGATTATCAAAGGTTGAAAGTCTTTGACGAGATCCAATAATCATTAATTCAGTCTTAGCAATATTTAAGCTTAACTTATTTGCCTCTAGCCATGTGTTTAAATTGGCTATTTCAGCATTCATAAGATTTTCTAACTCAGAAAGATTATTACTTTGCACGCTGATGTTCGTATCATCAGCATACATTCTAAGTAAACCCTCGTTCAAGCAGTTAGGCAAGTCATTGATATAGATCAAAAACAGAAGTGGGCCCATAATGGAGCCCTGCGGAACTCCATGGGAGATAGAACGACTACCAGAGAGTTTGCCATTTACGTAGCATTTCTGTTTTCGATTGTTTAAATAGGAATTAAACCACGATAACGCATTGTCATCCACACCATAACACTTGAGTTTAGGCATAAGAATTTCGTGATCAATTGTATCGAAAGCTTTCTTTAAGTCAATGAAGATCACTCCGTTAAGCAAACCCTTCACGCACCAGTTATTGGTCGACTCTAACGAAGCTGTAACGGTACTATATGATGCTCGAAACCCTGACTGATAGTTCGACAGTAAATTGTTACTTGTCAGATAGGAGTAAAATTGGTCATAAACGGTTCTACCAAAAACTTTGGCAACCGCCGATATGATTGAAATTGGACGATAATTACTTAGATCACATTTTTCGCCATTTTTGAATGTAGGTAAGACTTTTGCCATTTTCCAATCATTCGGATAAATCCCCATAGAAAGCGATCTATTAAACATTTCGGTTAACGAAGGTGAAAGAATATCAGCGGCTATTTTCAATAATCTATCTGGAATATTATCAGGGCCGGTCGCTTTGTTTGCATTAATCGTTTTCAGCAAACAATTTACAGTGGACAAACCAATTTCCTCGAAAGAGAACACACTATGTGCGGATTGAATATAAGAAACGGGATTAACATTCGATCTAGGTATTTTGTTCGCAAGTTTCTCTCCTATCGAGGTAAAATATGAATTAAAGGCATCCGAAATTTCAGCCGCATTGGTGATTTCATTACCATCAAGATTGACTTTCTTGACATTGGTTATGTTTTAGACGGCCTAACTTTATACACGTTATTAACTATTAATTATAATTATTGATTTGATTTTAACCTGATTCACCTTTGATTTATGTATTGATCAGCATGCGGGAGATGGGGACATCTGTTGATTGACGATAGCAAGACAGATGAGGGCTTGAGGCTTAAAATGAGATTAACAAGGAATTACGAGTAAGGCTAGGAAAAAAGACGGTTTTTGTCAGACAGTTAGTCGAAAGGTATTTTGTGAAAGCTGCAGAGATCCACTCTTCAGGTAACGATGATTTATGTTAGTGTTCATTGTATCAGTTTCTTTACACATCTAATCGCTATGAATCATTACTAATTTAACCTAATCATTTACTATAGAATGTATTTCTTATAATATATTACGAAAAATCTCTACGGCGTATTGTGATTTTGTCCCTGGAAACAAGTTCTGAAGAAGTGTATGGTGCCGATCTAGCAGGCAATCTTGGTTATTGGGCAAGATCATAATGGACGAGGAAGCTCAGAGTGGACAGTTAGACGGAGGCGAGTCAGCGAAGACGGTAAACAGTGCAACAGGCGAGTCAGTCGCAGATGTAGCAGCCGATCTGAAGAAAAAACGCGCGACCTATAGAGGTAAGATCACACGAGCCATCAATAGAGTAAGGCGATTTATCGAGAAGGGCGCAGAATCCCGCAAGAGAATTGAAAAGGAATTTACCCAAATTCAAAAGGACTTTGACTTAGCGCGTGAATATCACGCTGAGATGTATGCTTATTCCGAAGAGAGCCAAACGTCAAATATGGACGATTGGGAGGACGAATTAGTAAATGATTTTTACGAAATAGAAGCGGATGTTGAAGAGTATCTCCGTTCAGTCTCTGATTCTTCTAGCGCTGAACCAAAGTCCTTAAATAAGAAACAGACTCCCAGTCAATTGAGCAATAAGAAAGCCATAGCAACAAGCGTGCCTGAAGAAACGCTGCCCAGCACTTCTGCAGAAATATTCCATGTTGAGAGTGAAACAGAAAATAATGTGAACACTGTTATTGCTAACGTGGACAATTCTAACACTCCACATGACCCAAGTAACAATGTTTCGAACGCATTTCATCAAAATTCGGAAACAGATCTTTTGATGCATACTGAAAATCAAGGTAATTCGAGTCAACCCGTCAACAGTTCTGATTATATTCTGTCATCACCTCATACGTTTGATAGTTGGATAGACGACCTGATTGAATTTCAAGAGACAGTTTTACCGAATAGTATCTCTGAAATGTCCATCGCACAAGCACTTTATAAGCTAGAAGCAAGTAAAGACATCCCGAGCATTGAGTTGATCGAGTACGATGGCGACCCGCTGACCTATGTCGAGTTCTTTGAGCGTTTCAGATTACATATCCATGATAAGCCCCATCTTAATGATAATGTACGTATGGTACAATTAAAGATGCACTTAACAGGCCGTGCTAGTCGCGCAGTGAGCGGTCTCGGTTCTCAGGGGAAAATGTACGCGACAGCTTTGAAAACTCTCAAAGAACAATTCGGTACGCCGAGTGCTATAGCACGAGCACACATTAACAAGCTGTTAGAAAAGCCCAAGATTCAGAACAATGATAGGCAGGCACTCCAAGAGCTATCCTTTGATGTCGTCAATTGTGTTGCAACGCTGAGACAAATCAACCACCTTGCAGACGCGAATTCCATCTATAACCTGCGTAACATCGTCAAAAGACTTCCTGACAACCTTATAGACAGGTGGAAAACAGCCGTATCGGATATTAGAGAACGGGGGGAAACACCCTCTCTGGAGCACATCGGAAAGTTTCTCAGGAAGCGCGTGAAAGCTGAGTTCGATCCTGACTTCGGAGATATTCAAAAATCAAACCTTCGCATTCCCCCTCGAGGAAAACACGGAATCGGCTCTGCGCAGAGAGATAAAAGGATAATCCAATGCTACGTTTGTTCAGAGGATCACAGAGTGGTAGAGTGTCCAACATTTTCCAATTGTTCTTATGAAGAAAAGATCCAACATGTCAAGAAACAACGACTCTGCTTCTCATGCCTAAACCGTGGTCACATTACGAAGGATTGCAGATCAAAGGTAAAATGTTGTGTAGATGACTGTACCCACTTCCACCATCGTTTGCTCCATGTTGACCCACCCCCTAGAACACCACCGACTAGAGTTACATCGGTTACGTCCGTTCTCGACAAGGATGGAATTATGCCTGTTGTGAGAGTGCGTTTCAAGTCGTCCAATGGCAAGGTACGGGAAGGCAACGTCCTAATCGACAGTGGAGCGGGCACTACAGTTATCCGAAAGTCATTCGCTAGAGCCCTGGGTCTTCAAGGAAAGAAAGAGAAGATCGACATTGCCGTCGTTGGCGGAGAAAGAATAACTCAGGATGACAGTCGTCGAGTGCAAGTTTGGATTTCCCCACTGAATGGAACTGAGTCCTTTCCTATAGAAGCCCATGAAATTGGCTACACCATAATCAACGTTCCTGCCCTTGATCGCGCTTGGTTGAGTGGCTTTGATCATCTAAAGGATGTTGACTTCTCACATCGGGCTGGTCCAATTGATTTGATTCTTGGCGTCCAGTATAGTCATCTACATGCAGAAAGTGAAGTTCGCCAAGGTCTGCCGTTCCAGCCAGTAGCCAAGAAGACCAAGCTTGGATGGCATGTAATTGGTCCTGACAGGATGAAGAACTCATCTACCAACTACCTCAACCTTGTAAGGAAGATCAATCTCGAGACATTTTACGATTTTGAGACAGTCGGAGTCAGAGGCCCAGATTGCAAATGTCCTGTGAACTTGATGACTAACGACGGAAAGAAAGCGATGGAATTATTCGAGTCTTCATGTGAAAAACTGGATGGAAGATACGTAATTGGATTGCCATGGAAAACGAATCCCGCGGCGTTACCGAATAATTACCCCTTAGCACTTCAAAGGCTCGAGTCCTTGGAAAGAAGTTTGGCCAAGAATCCAACCAAAGCTAAGGTGTATGACGAAGCAATTAAGGAGTACGAGAAAAGAGGATGGGCTCGAAAGTTAGAAAATGATGAAGTAAATAAATCCCACGGCTATTACCTACCCCACCACGGCGTGTACCGACCAGAGAAGATAAGTACGCCACTCAGGATCGTGTTCGACCCCGCGTGTCTCTATAAGAACGTTTCGCTTAACTCATTCCTATACAAAGGACCCTGTTTGATCGGCAATCTTCTGGGGGTCCTGTTGCGCTTTCGAGAGGAAAAAGTGGCGTTCGTTGGGGATATATCGAAGATGTTCCTTCAAATACTCCTGCGTAAAAGTGATTGCCAGTTACACCGCTTCTTATGGAGGGACATGGACACATCGAGAGAGCCCGACACGTATGTCCTACTTCGTGTTACCTTTGGAGATAAGTCATCCCCAGACATGGCAAGTTTTGTTATGCTCAAGATCGCACAGGAAAACAAGCCATTTACTCCGGAAGCATCGAAGATCATCGAGAGAGATCGGTACGTTGACGACTTGATACATTCATGCCAGAGCGTCGAAGATGGAAAGAAAAGGATTAACGACATAGAGAGGATTCTAGCAGAAAGTGGATTTACTATCAAAGAATGGCACTGTTCATCCCCGGAGCTGCAAGTGATTGTTAATAAGGAAAGAGACATTGACTCTTCAAAGAAAGTCCAACCTACAACTGCTCAACAGCCAAATGAAGATGCCCCACCGTCATCAACCGAAATCAACCTCGACAAGCAAGATGGGATCAAAGCTTTAGGCGTTTCATGGAATCCAAGATCTGATGCTATCCACTTTCAGATTCAATTGAAGAAGACAAGCCCTTACACGAAGAGATCAGTCTTGTCGAACATTGCTCGAATATTCGATCCACTTGGATTGGCGACAGCAGTCACGATAAAGGCTAGAATAGCCCTCCAAGAAGTGTGGAAGATGAAAAAGTATGATTGGGATGATCCATTGCCGAAAGAGCTACAGGAAGTTTGGGGAACCGTATTCGAGGAAATGGAAAGTTTAGCAACCATTGATTTTCCCCGATGCTTAAAACCCGACGATTCGACTGGTCCCCCACAACTTCACGTGTTCTCGGATGCAAGTATCCTTGCCTATGGAGCAGCAGCATACCTCCTTTGGCCAAGACCAGATAGCGCAGAGGTTCGTCTGGTTGCAGCCAAAGCAAGAGTCGCACCTATCCGACAAACTACGATACCAAGATTGGAGCTCATGGCTGCGTTACTAGCCTCGAGGTTGGCTAAGACGATCTATGATGAGTTCAAGATTAAGCCATCGAAAGTTGTGTTTTGGACGGACTCTATGATTGTTCTCGCGTGGATCAAAGCCGAGTCGTCTGCCCTCAAGCCTTTCGTTGGAGTTCGAGTGTCCAAAATTCAAACTTCATGGGATCATTGTTGTTGGCGATTCGTCCCGACGGACCTAAACCCTGCGGATGATTTAAGCCGAGGCATTCCGGTGCAGAAGTTGAATGAGCGTTGGATGAGAGGCCCAGCTTTCCTAAGAGATCATCCAGACCAATGGCCATCACATCCGAACGATGAACAAACTGAATTATCAGAGGTAAAGAATCCAAAATCCATTCTTTCCCTGCAAAGACCGACCACAGAGCACCCCATCATCGACCCATTGCGGTTCTCAAATTGGGGAAAGTTATGCAGAATCGCCGCCTATTGCTTCCGATTCATCAAGAATGTTAAGATTAAGAGCCCAACACCACGCCAAGGTGGTCCTCTTGCGCCGACGGAGATCGAAGCAGCAGAGACATATTGGATAAAATCAGCACAGAAAGAGCTTGGAGATTGGAAGCAGTTTAAAGATTTGGCACCATTCAAGAAAGACGGAATCATTCGCGTGGGGGGAAGGCTGTCTTGCGCATCCTTGCAGTTTGGCGAACGGCATCCGGTGCTATTACCAGCAAACAACGTCATCTCAAAGTTGGTCGCAAGAGACGCTCATAATCGTGTTCTGCATGCTGGTCGTGAACGCACCCTGTATGAGTGTCGACGAAAGTTTTGGATTCTTCAAGGAAGAAATTTGGTGAAGAAAATGGTCAAAGAATGCATCACCTGCCGAAGGCTGAGACAGTATCCTTATACCACATTGATGGCCGATCTTCCCTCCGATAGATTGAAGTTATTTTCACCACCATTTACAGTCACGGGAGTCGACCTATTTGGTCCTTTCTATCTCAAGTACGGTAGAAACAAGAAGGTGAAAGGCTGGGGAGCAGTCTTCACGTGTGCAACTGTCCGCGCAATACATCTGGAGATCGTCCAGGACTTGTCTACAGAAGCATTCTTACACGCTCTCCGACGTTTCGCAGCCCATCACGGTTGGCCCCAAACTATAATCTCGGATAACGGTACATCGTTTGTTGGCGCTGAAGCAGAATTGAAAAGGCTTCTCAAAGAAGGCAGAAAGAATCTCGAAGACTTTGCGATGACGCACAAGCTTAAATGGAAATTCAACACACCCGCGAGTCCACATCAGGGAGGATTTTTCGAGAGCATGGTGAAGTTGACGAAATCAGCCCTGAAGGTGATCGTTGGTCAACAAACGTTGTCCTGGAACGATATGACGACGGTGTTTGCAGAGGTAGAATGTCTGGTGAATTCCCGACCACTGGGGTATCCATCTGATGATGCAAACGATCTACAACCGCTGACCCCAAATCATCTCATCCTGGGACGTGCTTCACCAGCTGCGCCACAAGGTCCGTTTCCAGAAGTAAAGAGCGGTAGAAAACGGTTTGAATACGTGCAGTCTCTAGTTCAACAGTTTTGGCAACGATTTCAACGCGAGTATTTGCAAAGATTGATGCGTAGATCCAAGTGGCAGCAGAAGAAGAGACAGCTCAAGGTGAATGATATCGTTATGATGGTCGAAGACAACCTTCCGCGAGGAAAGTGGAATCTAGCTCGGATCGTGGAAGTCTTCCCAGGGAAAGACGGAGTGGTAAGAAATGTACGCTTACAAACGAAGACAGGGAAATACAAACGGTCAGTGCAAAAATGTTGTCTGTTACTGGAAGAAGAGTCTTCTTAATGGCGCCCCGGAGGGTTGTTTTAGACGGCCTAACTTTATACACGTTATTAACTATTAATTATAATTATTGATTTGATTTTAACCTGATTCACCTTTGATTTATGTATTGATCAGCATGCGGGAGATGGGGACATCTGTTGATTGACGATAGCAAGACAGATGAGGGCTTGAGGCTTAAAATGAGATTAACAAGGAATTACGAGTAAGGCTAGGAAAAAAGACGGTTTTTGTCAGACAGTTAGTCGAAAGGTATTTTGTGAAAGCTGCAGAGATCCACTCTTCAGGTAACGATGATTTATGTTAGTGTTCATTGTATCAGTTTCTTTACACATCTAATCGCTATGAATCATTACTAATTTAACCTAATCATTTACTATAGAATGTATTTCTTATAATATATTACGAAAAATCTCTACGGCGTATTGTGATTTTGTCCCTGGAAACAGGTTACATCACTCTCTTTACGAGAGTTCAAATCGTTGACTAGTCTCCAAGTTTTCCTTAGATCTTTTCGTGCAGCCTCAATGTTCGTGATAAAGTAGTTATGATTAGCCTGCCTAATAATGTTGTTAGTTTCATTTCGAGCTTTCTTATATTGCAACCAAATTTCATCGTCACGTGTAATATCGAATTGCCTTTTTAGATAATCTCTTTCGCGAATTTTCTGAACTACATGTGAAGTAATCCAGGGAGACTTTCGTTTCCCTATACGTTTCTTTTTAAGTGGGGCATGTTTGTCAATCACAGACATAAACAAATTCAACCACACTTTAAATGACTGATTTGAATACGGTCATGGCTAAAGGGGATAGACGAGAGGTAGGTTTTCCAGATGGCGGCTGTTTTTCAAGATTATTAAAACGAGAACGAATCAACAACCTAACATTTATATCATTCCCAAGGCTCACCCTAACCTTACCCTGAACCTAATCCCAATTTAGGAATGCTATAAACGTCCGGTTGTTGATTTGTTCTCGTTTTAAAAATTTAAAAAAAACATCCGCCATCTTGAAAACCTACCTCTCGTCCATCCCCTTTAGCCATAACCATTTGAATACAGGCTACATCAGAAAAGATAGATCCAGACTATATCACATCGTCGGGAATGACATTGCTACGTCAGTATACGACCAAATGGAAACTAGGCTTTATGTATGCATATGTTATCATAAGTGTGCTCATAGTCTAGAGCTGACCTTGGAGTAATTTAGCTAGTTCCTGTTTCAAATTATAATTTCTGGGCCTCAATGATTTCCATGCGGTGAAATGCGCCTTTTAGCAAAACTATATATGCTTAAATGCCAGGATAATCAGCGATAATGCGGAATTGAAGCTATGCAACCATACATTTAAGTAAATAGAATTATGAACGTTTTGGAGGCTTTCATACAAAACAATGGGACCTATAATCTAAAATGTCCAGTTATATGCAATCTATGTAGGTTTATTATACCTATCTCATCTCCTAGTTATTGTATTTTTGCGTAAACACTCAGTTGCTGAATTCTAGTCTCGGCTGTTCATGCATAACGGGAACAACTGGCCAAACTAGGTATCACTATTACATGGCTGGTATCAATTAAATACAATACAATACACATGGGATGCGATGGGACCCATATTTTTGCACAAATCTACTCCAACATAGATAATAATGAATTCTATTTTTTTCGTCGAGTCTCCAAACCATGCATTTTTTAACTCGAGCAAATTTTCGTTGTCAAGTTTGATTTGCTTGCACGTTCTAGACCCTGCTCAAAAGTTGATCATGCACGCGTACTAGCAAAGAAAATCGTTCATTAACAAGTTCATTAAAAGTAATTGCGCTATACGTCACTATCAGACTTGTGAATTGTGACAACATTTTCCCAAGAAGACGAACAATCATGATATAACAGTATTGTCATAGCGTTATGTTCTCATGCGCATGTTGACAACTAAACTTTGGACAGGCAGTGCCGCGAACACAGCTTGTTAACTGCTTGTTGACAGACTTCTATAAGCTTGATTTGTGCATGTGTCAGTTTTAGTCAACTCGTCATGCTTTTCTCTGGGTACTCCAGTTCCTTACACAGGGAATTTTGCCTGGATAGTATGTAATTTATATTGCACTGCGTGTTAAAAGATTGATGTCACAGTATAGTATCGCGAGCCTTTGTCTGCATTCTGTTAAAAATAATGTCTAAAATACCTTGTTTGCTTCCATGCTAGTAAGAATCAAAGATTCGTAAAGGATTGCTTTGTTATAGGAAAGATCATAAAAATATATTTCATTGTGATGCCCCAGACAATGCTATCCCCCACGCAATACTATGGTGTGACAGTAATTATCCTGTAAGTTTGATCTTAATTACACTATGGATGTTAGAAAGCGAATGGGTGGGCGACACATATAATTATACCTGGAACGATAAATTGGCCGCCATCTTTTAAGCCAAGATGAAGGCCGCCATGTAAGGCCGCCATTGATACCATGCAGGAACTACAAAACTCAAAGGTTGTTTTCAACCCTAGAATAACGCCCTTTTAATCCTGTTTTAAGTCTACAAGATATTTGACTTAGAATAGCCAGGGTTAAAAGGGCGCCATACTAGGGTTGAAACAGCGTTTGAAAATGTGTGACTTTTGCGGCTCCTGGTTATCAATAGTAGCCTTCATTTTGGCTTCAAAGATGGCGGCCAATCGTTCCAGGGTATAATCATATAGAGCTATCTGGCCAACACTATTCAATTCTATATAAGATGTCGCTTCAGTGATTTTGAATAAACCGGAAGCAAACATTGCACTTCTTGCTATGGTAATTCTGCGCATAAATGTAATTCAGTTCATACTAATGATTACCAAGCAAGTGGTGTGATGTTTGCTTCCCCTTCGCTCAACTGAAGATGGAATACACATAACAAAAGAGTTGCCAATACATTCCTCTTTCTAATAGAGAGGTTCAGATTTGGTTTCCAAAACCTTAAACTATCTTTCAGCCAATCAGATGTGCCAGACCTTCCTGATTAACCAATCAGGTTCTTTAAAAATCGGGAAAAGGTAGTGGTAGTCAAATCTGAACCTCTGTAATATCTGTGATTACACATGACGTCGTAACGTTGTTACACAAAGACTGCACTTAATATTTTACTATGCAGAGGATTGGTCATGTTCGCCTTTCCATAAGGTCTGGTTGTCATATGGCACCGACATCGGCAACGACCATAGTCTGTGATCACTCTCGAGCAAAGTTCTTTGTGAATTTTCTTCTTGAGTGATTGCCGACAATGGCTCGCGACATATGAGAAGCAGGCCTAAAGCAATTACATAGTCTTTTACCTGTCTTTAAACGGCTAGAAAAATTTCTTTGAAACTTGACGAGCACTTTTTGCTCGTTGTTTGGCCGTAAACATTCTTCTAGAAGGTTCTTCTTCTCTTTCGATGTGAGTGACATTTATCTTGTCCATAGTTTGTTGCAAAACGCTTGTCTTCACTTCTTCCCAAAGACATTTCTCGCGAAATGTGTAGTACAATGCATCGTCGTCAGGATAACTAAGGTAAAATTTTTCAGGGTGTATCAGAAAATGTCGTCGAGTATCTCTAGGCATCAATATTTAGTCTGCAAATATTCAGTCAGAGTGCTCGATACGAGATAGCAGAACAATATTTATTTGACTTTTCTAAAGAATTTTACAACTATCGGTAAATCGTTACAAGGTGTTTCATGCCTTTAGGCAATCATCAGACGACTGCAGATGATTGCCTAAAGGCATGAAACACCGTGTAACGATTTACCGATAGTGGTAAAATTCTTTAGAAAAGTCAAATATATATATATATATATATATATATATATATATATATATATATATATATATATATATATATATATATATATATATATATATATATATATATATATATATATATATATATATATACTTCGCATCTAACCACTTTGCGAGTTTTTAGTTATACGTCTCAGCATCTGATACGTCTCAGTATCTGACCGATACTGTAATAGGTCGCATAGCCAGTTTGGATTTGTGTGTTTTTGGAAGACCATATACAAATGTGCCAAACCAGGTCCTTCAGGGCAAATGTCATCCGCTATCTCTTTCTAACTCTTTCTTTCTTTGTAGCAATGGGTGGAAGTGCTTTGTAGGTCTACCTCTTGTTTTCGGTTTTTCCTGACTTACACTGCGAAAAATGTCTTTATTAAGCCTGTGCTCCACTGCAATCTTATCGTAGCAAAACGTAGCGTATATCATTGTTTCGTGAACACTCAAGCAAACAAATGATATGAACGCAATGAAATATACTACGTTTCGCTACGATACGATTGAAGTGGAAACCGGCCTTTATCACCAGATGCCTTTTTCAACAACAACATATCAATGTGATTTGTCCATCACTGTAAAACACCCATTTCTTCGTCACAACAATATCATCCTTCTTTCGCAGTTGACCGATAGCTCTTCCGCATCTTCGCAATAAAGGGCTATCTTAATATTGCATGAAAATCTTATTGTAATATATAAAAACTTACATTAACCCTTGCTAGATACCATACAATACCGTATCAAACAGCGATACTTTTTTCAAAAATGCCATTTTTAAGTTTATATATCTAAGTAAGTATGGTTTTAACTCACATTCACAATCTTACCTGTTTTCCAGTGCCAGAACTTTCGCAATTAACAGCGATTCTTTCGTCGCGTACTTAAAGAAGGTTTGCTTTTTAATTTGTAGTATCTTTGCATTGTGACTGACCAGGATTAGTTCCCTGCTTGTTTGTTGCAATAGTCCACATAAGTTCTAAATAACATGTAGAAACATGTACAGTACGATCAGTATATTCTTGGGTTTCACTGGAACGTTTTTCAGTAATTCTGAGTGGGGGTCAACCCAAAATGTATTGATGATTGTACTGCACTGGAGCAAGCAAATCTCACGAAATTGCACACATTTGCTGCCAAACACAAGGTCAACACATACAGTGAGAATTTTTTTCAGCCTGATGACAGTATATTGATTTGGAGTTGACCCCCAGTGAAATTTATGACGTCACGTGAAACCCAAGAATAGCTACTCTAGCTACCTTTATCTACTGGAACAAATTTTAACGAGACATTTCGCCTAGTACATAAAAGTCTTTTATACAGCAAAAAAGATGGCGGCGATTTTACTCTAATCCTTTGCAAACATAAACTATTTTAAATAGTCCATAGCTACAAGACGTTTGATTTTTCAAATGTTAACATAGGTTTTGCCGGTTTTGGTGGATGACACCTTATTTTCGCTAATTTTTATGCCCTAAAATATCCATCTTGCACGTGTTTTTGAACATATAAAGTCACTGTTTAGTGATTTTCTCCATATCTTTGTGTTATACCGAAGTTACTAAAAGTATATCAGGCATTTACTCACAAAAACGTCTCCTTCCTTCATCGTTGCGATATTCAGATAAGCAATTCTAGTATTTAATCTACCGGCTACCAGTTCTTCATTTAGCAAAGAGGTCAGCTCAATCGATTTTCTTCGTTTTTCAGACGTTTTCTCCAAATCAATGAGTGTTGTCTGATTTCTTCTGTCACTTTCCAGCAAGGAGCATCGTTTGTCATTTTTCCTTATTAAACAATATTGTGCTTCGCCCGTACAATGTGGCAAGTGATTGTAACTTTTACCGAAGGAGAATAACACTTCTTCTGCACCACCCATCTTTTTCTGTTTGGTTTCATGCTCTTGAATGTTTCTGAAGCAAAAATGAGAAGTTAGCAAGCATGAACATATATGTCTAGATGACTAGAAATAAAAAAGGCAGTACCTGTTGAAACAATGGACATATTTAACTTAACTTGCAAGCTTCGTGCATGGTGATGCAGATAAAATTTGAAAGCATTTCTAATCCAGAAAGGGTAATTGACTTTCAGTTTTAAGACCGTTAGCCTGATTTAGCTAGCTCCTAACTGGTCCTGACGACAATGAATGTGAACGACAAATATCTATAATTTTCATAGATGTTACGATTTGCAATTTTGCATATTTAACAGTTATTCGTCGAAGGCGAGGTGATTATCGGGGAATATTCACCGAGACGAAGTCGAGGTGAATATTTCCCGAAAATCACCGAGCCTGAGGCGAATAATTGTTTTAGTATTTTTACACAAGTTATTTTAATTCTGTTTATTTCTTTGTCCGTAATTTGTACAAAACGGCGGCTAGTCGCCATTTTGTAAACTTGTTTTTACTTTTATATTCACCTGTAGGTGAATATAAAGGAATGTCACGTCATATTGAACCAATCACAACGTCGGATTTCTTATGTTCACTTGTGTAAAAATACTAAATATATATATATATATATATATATATATATATATATATATATATATATATATATATATATATATATATAGATATATATATATATATATATATATATATATATATATATATATATAATATATATATGTAATATTTAAAACACGCGCAGGAGTGCTTTATCAGATATACATCTATATCAGATATGTATATCTGATAAAGCGCGAATCGCGAGTGTTTTAAATGACTTCTAAATTGATTTATATATATATATATATATATATATATATATATATATATATATATATATATATATATATATATATATATATATATATACACACTCATTCAGAGTGTTTTAAATGACTTCTAAATTGATTTATATATATATATATATATATATAAATATATATATATATATATATATATATATATATATATATATATATATATATATATATATATATATATATATATATATATATATATATATATATATATATATATATATACACTCATTCAGCTGTGGTATACCTTGCCATAATTGCATAATCATCATCTACCATGTGTGTCTTTGCGATTTTTCTTAAATCTATTTGTTCAAGGGATATCTGTAGTTCATTCATGATTTCCATTTCTGTAGAATACGAACGGTTTCGCCCAGTTTCTATGTCTGTGACACCGAGAGAAAGGTACCAACCGCGATACGAATTTCCTTCTTCCAAGCGTTCAGTTACAAAACTTGAAGAATGTTTGGGCGTCATGTTAAAATCCAGTGCTTTAATCACACTGCATTGACCCTGAAATCAGCACATAGGATATAAACTACAATTATCTGAATAATTTCCTGAAATCATCATATAGACTACAATTTACTGAATTAAAAGGAAATTTGTATATTCAATCATTAAGTAGGATCGTTCAATATTTAGTCATTAAGTAGGATAAAAATACTACGTTGTATATTTTTGATCTGTAATATATACCTAAATGTTCTAAATATCTACCGGTCTTATTTTGATAGTGTATATGCTTGGCACAGTGAAATAACGAGCTGTAGGATCTATACTAAGAACCGGTTGAGGGTTAATCAATTGTGATTTTGTTGCATTTGATGTCAGATCATTCTAAAGAGCGATTTTACCCGATATAACTCAAATAATGGGAACCCTTTGTATACACTTTAAAGTAGTATATCTGAATGGACTGTCGAGATTTGTATCACTGCACGATTAATTATTTACTTGTTACCTCCATACAAAAGTATATCCAATCCTCTTCATCTTTACTGTTTCTTACAATTATTTTGTTTGCTTTGTACTAAAAACAAGGCGATGCCTTTAATACCTGAAGCCTGTATCGTTCACATTTCACAATATTGCTTTAAGGATCGGAGAAAGTTGGGCGATATGTTTGATTTGTTTGTGTTTGTATATAAGTGCATTGCAAAAGCAATCTGATATTCATCCTGTACTTTGGTTTGTCAGACACTTATGCACATATAACAGAAACTGAAAATCGTCGATCCTCATGACAAATGTAACAAGGCTTAACATCGCCAGAAATTCGAGACATGCAAATTGCGCATGCGTGTAAGTAGCAACGCAAAACATAAGAAAAAAACATGAAATTGTCTACAACATTTCTCAAAAAAGTAAAATAAAAGTTTCCAAACAAAAAAAATCATACTTGTACAGTTCATTCCTAGTTCAATACGATTAGATAGTCATTTTAAACGATATTTGAAGTTTTTATTCGATATTAGTACAGTTCCAAAACAAATACCATTCGCAAGTAACGGAGTTGCTTTACTAACCATTAAAAGTATAAACGAAATTATCGAGAAACCCCGTGTTCTAAACCATTTGAGAGCAATAAGCCAGTTACTTAGCATCGTTTGTCCATTTGCACAGTTCGTATAACAGACTTGAGATATTGAACTACATATGACTACCTCCATTTGACAAATTATACATCGATAAACATTTCCATTTTGTTAACAAAAAACGGTCTTTTTAGTTCAAAATTGCCATTGCAGGCATGTTCAAAAATACTGCAATATCTTCTTTCTGAATAACAAATATTTTGCAAAATACTCGTCGCTAGAAGTCGAGAAACATACCAAATTGAAGCTTGAAAAAAGAGCTTTCTAACTGACGGCAGTGTTGTTGGCAGCGGTCATTCCTTTGTTCAAACGTCTTTTCAAACGTCATGAAAATTTGACGAATCATTTAATGCAATTATCTAGCACGCGCGCTGAAGCGGGAAATTGAAATTGTTCTCTTGACAATGGCTTGATGGCTCCAAATGCAAAGCAACTAGATAAAGTTACTGGTAATGAAATTTAAAACGGATATCGTTGTTAACACTGACCATGCCCAAATTTTGCTTAACGTTTTAGCGTATAACCGCTGTTCAAGTTTGGGCTCAATATCTCGAATTTCTGGCGATGAATAGCTATCCTGCGTCGCACATACATGGACCTTGAAATATGCGATGCAGGCTAAAAATAGCTTACCTCGTATATTTGAGAATCTTGGCAAATTCGTTTTATTGCTTCTTCCCGCCAACGATTAAATAGTGGTAGATGCCTAAAGTTTACATAGAAAAAAACCCCTGTAAATTTTATAGCTGTAAATTTTAGTGGGTTGTAAGGATTCTCAGTGATGCAGTGTTGCATGTCAATGTTGGTCAACTTTGTTTAGCTTGGTTTTCCCATGACGATAAGGCCGTGATTTGTGGATGATTTGAGAACATTAATATGTGCATGCATGGAATATTAGTCGGATACAATTCTTCCTGATGAAATAATTTTGTTGCTAGAAAGTAGTAAGTACATATATTAAAAGTAAAAACTAAAGTCAATACCCTACCGACAAAATTCCATTTTCTCTCTCATTTCTCTTTCATAAATATCAGAACAAACTTCACTAAAGACATCATTATCTACGACCATCAGTTCTACATCTTCCTTGACTGCCACGGAGGCTGTGCGGCGAATGTTTCGTAGTAAAGCCACTTCCTTCGAAGATTTAAAAACAGCACACGAAAGAAATTTATTTTTGACAAGAAATAACAAGAGTTCAACTAAAAGTTAGGCAGAACTACTCTGGCAGAAACACCACAGCTTGAATCAAGGTGTCATCAAGTTGCATCAAGCCTGCTGGTGTCATCAAGAGGAATAAAAAATGACTTGATGCCTGCAGGCTTGTTGTAACGACTAAAACGTTTTGACAATCAACTTCCATTAAGTCTGTTGACAATGTCCAGCGGACTTGTTATGAGCTGCAACTTGCGCGTTTCTGGTTTTGCAACCCACTGCGCTCACACAGTCTTGTTCCTGGTCTTTCTTAGGAACGAGATTATACTTTTACAATATCTTCCGTATCTATTACCTTACCCGCGAGCAGGCATAGATACAAAACTTTACTCATTCACTGATTTTCCTTACCCCAAATGCATCACCACGTTGTAGAATACTGACAGTTTTATAAACCACTTCATTGGTCTCGACATGAAGTCCTTCAATATTGATAAAAACAGAACCACTGAAGATGAAATAAAATGCCAGACCAACATGTCCTTTACGAAGGATGATACGTGGGTATTCGATCCTACATGGAGTGGAAAGAAACTAAATATTAACATCCTGCTTTAAAAAGAGTCTGGACAAGAGGCGCACGCCTTGTCACGGTAAACGTAAAAAACTATGGTAATTTAAGCCCTTACCCAGATTATAAACCCACATATTAGCCAAACGTAACTTATTTTTTGTGCCCATATAATTCCTGAGTATTCACGAAACATTGAAATACTTCAGGATTTTGGTTGAAGCAGTATACTAGCTTTACTTCTAATAGTAATTTTTTCACGCAACAGTGATATTCACGTTTTAAGGCATGCTGGTAATGAAAACATCGCTGAGCCGAAAACAGTACCTTAAAAACCTCATCGAACGACACATCGCAATTTGAATTCTGCGAGTAAACTTGTCATAAGCAAGCAGACCTTGCATCATGGCATGAATTTGCATAATTTCTCTATCATTTCTTTCAGTAGGAGCTTTCCTTAATATCACTTCTGCCCATTTTGGAACGTGAGAATATATCTATTAAAAAGATGTGTGAAAGAAGTACGTGAATAGTGTATAGGAGTAAAACGCATTTATGGTACGGTTTACTTTTTGGTGACCAGCTTAGTTTTGTTTTGAAGAAAAATTAGGCCATGGCTTTTGGACGTGGTCAGAAATATTGTTGGTGACACAAAGATCATTTGTCCACAATGCTCTTCAGTTTTCCTTGATTAAATTTTATTATAATTGTTGTATGCTCACCATTGGTTGTTTCTGGTACAAAGACTTGCTAAACAAAACCTCTGCAGCTTCTCTTGTGTGTCTTTTTGCACTCCATGAAATCTGTTTTTTTGTTGAAGGCACTATGTCTATTGAATACTTTGCCATGATTAGTTTCACACGACAAATGAGCAGAATATGACGGAATGTTAGCTTAATCTTGGCGCGAGCCTAAAAAAGTTTGGAAACATTAAATGAATGTTATACCGTGAGTATTTGTCGTCTTCTAGTATTTCTCCATTAATTCTGTGTTTTCAAAAAGGAATACTTAAGCTGGTTGTGAATGGTAGAAAATATAACAGTTTTTTTAAAACACAGCCAAATATCCTCTTTTATTTCTCTCATGAAATATTTGAAAAAACACATGACTATAGTTATAACAATCCGTGATGTCCAGTCCGTTCTGCGCGTGATAACAAAGTGGGCTCCACAAATATAACAAATATAAACATTGTCTACATTTCGCATCTTTCCGAGTATTTAAACTCTGGTTTGTTTTTATTTACAAGCATAGCAGACCAGGGAAATGACGTATGTTTAGGTAATAAATATTTTTCAAAATCTTGCAGTTCAACTTCAAGATATAAACGAAGCGTTTGCTTACATAACTCACTGGATATCATATTTAAATCGTGGAACATGTCAAGAGCTCTTCATTTGCATCAAGTCGCGACGTTGTGTCGCTGAGTGCTGAGACCCGGGAATCATATAGCAACTTTTACTTCTCAGCAACTTACACCGTACAGTCTGTGCGAATAAGAGGCCTAAATAAACGGATTCTCTACCGACTCGTGCACTCTCATAAGATTCCCACTGGCCAATAACTAAGGGTACAGCTACCGGCTATAGTATGTATGAGCATGCATGCACATGCAGGTTTAATTCCCTTAGACTATATATAAGGTGCAATACACTTACCCAAGATCTGTTCATGAATCTCTGCCGATGAAGTCCTCGTCTCCTTTCTAGAAGTTGTTTATTATTCAAGTTAACTGATAATGTATCCTCTGCATCAGTATTTTCAGTTGGTGAGCTGCTGTTATCTTCATTTTCTAACGTTTTGTTCGGAACTTCGTTAATAAGACGATGAATTCTGCGGGGGAATGATTTGGCCTTCAAATACGACATCATATCAAACGTTTTCCCGTTTTGTTCGAAATATTTTCCGCGAATATCGAGAACGCTGTTTGAATGATACAGTCGAGTCGCTGTTGGGGCAGATTTAGCTCTTCTACACAATCTTACATTGTTTTTATCAAGGCTTTTAGGAGTTGAGATATTTCTTGGAACCACCAAAGATGAAGAAGATGTGTTTGCGATGTTTGATATGTGGATTCTTGCACTTGGTAAGCTTTTGTTCCGATCTTGTTTTGTGTGGTCTTTCGAATGATTCCTTGGACAAGGCGCTGTCCTCGAACGATGTTTAATCATCCTTTAGCAGACTGTTTTACCTAAAGAAAGACCAAAGCAACTTAAAATATTTAAGGTTGATAGCCTCTGGTTCTCTGTTCGCCGCAGTTTTGTCGTTCATGGAAGATTAAACTTACATGTCATGTTATTTCTTTGTATGAAAACCTGAAAATTTCTTCAGGTAAGTGAGATGACGGTATCTTATATATCTAGCACTAACTCAGTATTAATCCAGTATTCACTGTCACCATCAATTCGCACTGACTTCGTTTCCCAAATTCGAGGGACTATTTACGATCTTTGGTAGCCTACACAACAACACACAACAAGCACAAAAATATTCAAAACAAAGTACGCGGATCGTTAAAAACTCTTTAGTACAAGCTAATGAGTCATTACTACCTAATGAATTGACGAGTTCCCTGAGCTGTACTACAGAAAGCATGCAGGTATTGATAATGAACGTGAATTCAAATTTAGCTTCGCATGGACAGGTTATCAATAGAATCAAGTCAATCTTAATATAACGACCAAATTGTTGACTTTTAAGAAAAAAGTGGGGGGTTTATATATCGATCAAATACTGTAGAAAAAACATCGCGTGTAGGTTTTAGGGAGAAATAAATTCATGGTTAACCCTGACTTTTCAGAAATTTTTAATATGAATAAATACATAATCACTTTACCTCAAATGTATATAGTGGCTTAATACTTCATCATTTCAGTCGTGTTGAAAAAAATTGCTTTTTCCTAGAAAGCTATATTCTTCTATTGTCCAAATCTCAACTATTTACATAAGTTACATTCAGACCTGCTTTCGCTGCTTTTATAATTTATATTCTGACACTGATTTGGTCATGCATGCCATGGTAATATTAAGTAATAAGTGAAAATATTATATCATTATGGAAATAAAAATTATCGCTTCTTTCCCTAGATATTATTTTTTACATATATAAACACAGAAATATTTGCATAGCATCACCAAATTATAGGGTTTATGCTGTAAGTATAGATTTGTCGCAAATAATATGGACCTTCGCATGTCTTCAAGAAAACAATTTATCTATGTTCAATAACTCTAATTTGCTCCAATTCTAGTCTCAGTGCATGGAGTCCCATTTCTCTTGCAAAACATAGGCACTTCTCAGTCTCCATTTTACCCCTTCAGGAGCCTTACTGACCATTGTTGTTTTGTGTCCCAGGCATTTCGCATAGATTCCTCTACATGCATGCGTAGACATTGTAATTTGAACGTCATTAAAGATAGGTGACAATGTTCTGTACGTGTGATTAGAAGAGCCTTTAGCCACGTTTATTATTATTGATATTCATTTACGAGTGTGATAAACATCGTTACAGGGACGCCTTAATTCATGACATTTCTGACAAAGACTTGACTGGTGAGGCTGGAGCTTGCGTTTCATAGATCTCGCACCACTACGACAATAATTTGCAACTTTTTCTTTTTCCCGCTGCTTAAATGGTCGACAAATAGATGTACAGGCAGAACATTTTTGATACTTTTCTACGTAACTTTTGCTACTCTTCCAACAACGATCACATTTCTTACAGTAATATTCTCCAAAGCAAGGTTCTGGACCATCGTAAGGTTTGAACGTGACTACAAGGGACCCTTTATTTGCTGGAACCAACTTTAAATTTCTTTCTTTCAGAAATTTTTCAACTTTTGGTCGAATCTTTTGTTCATTATTCTTGCTGTGTTGACCAGCTCCAACTATGATCTCAAGCCAAGATGGCTTTGACGTTTCATTGAATATTGCTTCTTCATCAAACTTTTCCATTGTTTCTTTCAATTTTCGGATGGCTTCATCCCTTTCCTTTCTGCATCGTCTAATGATGGCATCAACATTACCTTTGCAATCATAACTTCTCAACGGTTCCAAATCACTGTCGTAATATTTGTTATCTTTTTCGTCAGCGTCGTCGCCAAAGTCGTGGTCGTCGTCCTCGAAACACAAGTTGCAGTCTTCATGGGAGCATTCATGTTCCGATTTGTCAGATGAATCTTCATTGATAATTCGGCCATCTCTTAAAAATTTCCTCACAAGATCTTCAGGCACTTTTCCTTGCCGAAATTTCTTCCTAAATGTCTGTCTCTCTCGACCTTGTTTGCTCGTAATTTCGCATGTTTCCAAAAGCTCCTTAATTTGACCTTGGCGTAAGGAGCCAATCAACAAATTTAATCTCAGCGACTCCAACTTCTTTTCATCTGCAACAAGTAAACCATGAAGATCGACTTCGCTTTCATCGCGGTGGAAATTGAAAAATTTAAATAGCTCATCACAAGCTTCGCGATTGTATTGATTTAATAAATCGCCAAAGAAATCTTTGAAATATTTGCAAAACATAAAGCTTGCTTCCTCCTTGCTTGACAATAATATCTCATCAATACTGATGAGCCTATTTTTCCATTCCATGCGAATTCTGGCTGCCTCTGAAGCTTTCCTTCGGTAATATAAGCCACGAAGAAGATGTTGAACAACTTCTTTACATATTGGACGGAGATGAGGCCTAGTATTTCTGAGGTGAATAATGGAGTGGCTATCGATTCTTTCGATTTCAACAAGATCTTTAATTTCAAGAACTCTTCTAATATTATCAATATGTGCAAAGTCCTCGCCCAAAATATCATGTTTTCTTACATTCTTACAAATGAGTTGGTGATCTTTAGCATTCTGTGATTGTAACTCGCAGTCGTCTTCATTATATGCTACAAACATTCCATCATCATCGCCAGTTGTTAAAGGTATAAATATCCCGCAATCCCTTTCGGGAAAAACTTTTTGAATCCATTCATAATCATCGTCATCAAGATCATTTATAGCATTACACTCTTCATTTGTAAATTCAAATTCTTGTGCATGATTGACTTGTTTTCCATTGAGAAGCACAATAAGATCTCGAGACCAAGGCCTATTTCCTCTCACTGTTATATCATAACAAACTTGTTCTTGTTCAATACGCTTTACTTTACTCACGACTTTATTCTCGTCTGATGGGAAACTTGCGTCAAGTTCGAGAGTTGCAGTCGAGTTTGACGGCACCGGTTCGCCAAAAACATCAAAAATGAAAAGTCTATATACAAATTCTTCTTCCACCGGATTAATTTTCTCGATTGTCATGTCTGACAAAGAACTAGAACAAGGATTAAAAGTCACACAGAAATCTTTGGTTAATGCATAGTTATCAATCTTTATCAAGGTTGAAATGTTTCTCGTTTGAATAGACTTCATTTTGAAATGAAGATGATTTTTTTTTATCTTGATGTCTCGACATTCTACATACCGTGAGCTGCTGCTAACATCCGCCAGCGATGTCTTTTTTAAACAAAGTGGATTGTTGAACTCATCAAAGATCTGGTAGCTACATTCAGTCCACTGATTATGATATACAACATCATTCATTGGTTTAAAACTTTTGTCTTGCGGTGTTGTTTCAAGTTTGCAGGTAAAATTTCGTAAAGAAAACTGTTGTTTGTTACCTTTTCTGTCTTTGTGATTTTTTGCATCCGATACGTTTGTGAAACTTTGTTCATACATGTATTTTGGAGGAGTCCTGGATTGCAAGGGATTTCTAGTTTCATTAGAGAGGTTGTCACTGCAAATATCTGTTGTCTTTTGTGAAGGAAAACGGTTGTTACATTCATTACGATGTCGCTGATTATGATGTATGACATCAATTACTGGTTTCAAATTGTTATCTTTCAAAGGTGTTTCTGGATGGCAGCGGAAATTTCTTACAGAATGCTGTGGTTTATCTCTTGCACCTGATACTTCTGTGGTTTGCTCATCAGTGTATTTTGCAGAAAGCTTCGCTTGCAAGGGTTTTCTAACTTCATTGGATGGGTTGGGACTGCTAACCTCCGCTGTCTTTTGTGAACGAAGTATCTTGTTCGACTCATCAAGGATCTGGTAACTACATTCAGGCCATTTATAATGACATACATTATTAATTGACTTCAAACTCTTGTTTTTCGGTAGTGTTCCATGTTGGCAGTGTTGTTTTGTACCTTCGTGATACTTTGTGCCTGATTCTCTTGTGGCCGTATTTTTTTGCCGAAATATGTATCGCGTAATGTATTTATACGTTAATATATATTGAATAATGCATTTTGCAGAAATCTTGGCTTGAATGGGTTTTCCAAATTTACTGGAGACGTTTAAACTTTGGAAATCTGACCCTGTGCAAGAATCTGAAAGAATGATAACATTTTTTGTTACTATTTCGTTTATATTTCATAGATCTACAAGCGAAACAAATCATTAGACGGTAAAAGAAAGACAGTTTTTGGGTGTGTTTATAAGTGCAATAGCGCTTCGAAACATTCAACTGTTTAGGCTCGAAAATAAGAATGTTAGACTGTTTCCATGGCAGCGGTCATTACTGGAGGATTCCGGACCGGCAAACAACCAATCTGACTGCATAAAATAACCGCAATGAAGGGTTTGTCATACCTGAATTATTTTTTGATTCTGTGTGTGATGCCAGTTGGTGTTGAGGCCCAACGGATGTAATATGGGCTTTTCCACTGTCATTGGCACATTTTCGTTTCTTTGAGTTTAATTTTGTGAAAGCTGGATCTGTAAAATATAAAGAGCAATTTTCTTAGATGTTTGGCCTATAAATCTTTGTGGGCAGTCTCTGCAAGGTATCATGCAAATGGCATTTTTTGTTTCAGTGGTTGCTGTTTTGTCTTTGTGTTTTGTGAAAACAACACGGGACTCGAATAACCGAAAACAAAAACGCTATAAACGACACGATCTTAGATCATTACCAGCAGCCCACACATACGACAACTGTCACACCTTCAACTGGAAAGAAACTCACTTACTAGGACGAGCACAAACCAAGCACGCACGCACGGTAATTCAAAGAGGCATGGTACAGTCACTTCCTCTGTTTAGGGCACTGGCTAGGAACATGGCACCCATGACGAAAATTGAATGCTTGTCCCCCCTGAAATATTAAAAATTGTTACTAATACCGGGGGGAAGCTTCTGTTTAGGGCACTGGCTAGGAACATGGCGCCCATGACGAATCATCACGACAGCACCTTACGACTGAAGCTGCACCTCTTTGTAGTCTCTACTCTTTGGTACAGTGGAGAGGATAATACCATCAAACGACATATTGACATTCCTACTATCTACTTACAACTTGAGACGGTACGTAAGATCGCTACTAACAATGGCACTCATACGACTAATATCAATGTTGAAAACCTTCCAACATCTGCAACACATGAACCGAATTATTCCATCATCCCTGACAACGAAGTGCACCCATCCATGACAACGTATCCTTCAACGACCAATGATACTGCAGTATTAACTTCTAGGAAACCAAGCTGAAGATCTCCACGTAACATAGTCTTAGACAACGTAGTGTATGTACGTAAATAACCTATATTCTGAAGAAGGCTCGAAGTGCAGAGTTGAAAGCTCAAAAAAATATATTTCAATCCAGAGAACTTTCATTCACATTAATATGCCTGGATATACGCTGTAAATTGTGTTAACTAGGAAATCAAAATTTTAACTATTTACAGACATTTAAAAAGTGAACCTGGTCATCTATCCGTGAAATCTCCACCTTAAATACCATCATTTATACATTTTTAGGTTCAATACTCAGCCCTATCGAAATAATGGTCAAAATATCAAAACCATTGGCTTCCGCTTCTTCTGAATGATTTCCCTTTCTTTTCGCTATAAAGTCAACTTGTCGTACATTTTCGTATATTTTCGTCACATCTTCGTAGATTCGTAATATTGGTTAAAAAATAAAATATTGGTTAAAATTAAAAAGCCCAAAGGCTTGCTTACATTTTAGTGCATGGGTCTTCATAATTCACAGAATTGTATTTTCTTAAATCGCAATACGCAATCAACGCTACTCACGGGTCATGAAAATACCCTTGCCCCCACCCTCCCCATTTAAATTCCGCCAGGAAGAAAAACAACAGCCTGGGCTGTTGTCCTGGCTGTCAGTTGAACTTTATATGCATGTTAGACTAATGACCAATTCAATGACTAATACAGGCCTATGTTTTGAAGCCAAAGATGGCGGGAATGCGAAAACTAATGTGGTAATACAAACCCGCCTGATCTGCTGACTTATACCACCCTGTTCAGATTTATTTATAGTAAAATTGGTACTACATAGAATGCGACACATTTAATTGTGTGCCTGATGTTAGCTGAGTTGAACTGTTCAGAGCAACCACTGGAGAATTGGGCCTATAACCTTTACCATGAAGAAATTGTGTTGTAATGTTGGATTTTTTGACATTTTTTTTGTTTTGTCTTTTGAAGTGATTATTGTCGTCGGGTATTTGTGACTTTGATCCAAGTCCGCAGACTTCGTCTTCAATGTGCTCCGTAAAATATCGATGTCACATGCTTTCCTATGCCAAACTTCACTGCAGCATTGCGCAGAAAGACTTGGTGTTAGGGCTGGATAGTTTTGCTACTGCAACGCTCATATTGAGCGCATATGATTTGAGACTGAGATGGGGGTTAAATGCGAAGGATTATTTCTTGGATTGTTATGAACTCTTGGTGTCCCATTTGATCCCCCTTTTAAACAACCTTCACAATTTAGTGAGAAAGAAAAGCTACCTTTAACTCGTTTCTGTGCATTTTCATATTCTAAGCCCGGTTCTTCAAATGATGTACCCGGTAACCATGTCAGCATTGAAGTGATGTCAGATGATGGTCGGTTTGTAATGTTTACAGTTTGTCCTCTGCCTGCATACACACAGGCGGAATACTGGTTGCACTTAACGTAATTTGAACGCTTAACTACTTTGGTTCTTTCCGGCTCTACTCTTTTACTATGCCCATGATCGGTGCTTGGTGAATTATTACTAGAAAATATCTTCCAGATACGATGAAACATCTCCCTGTTTTGTTGTTTTACTTCTGAACCCGTGAATTTTATATCTTTCAGTATCGTTCATAAGTCATCTTCTATCAGTTCCATGTACTTTTACGCCGGTTTCATGCATAGCAATCGTACATTCCATTCCATACCACAACAAACAGGAACAACATTGCACATATTTTATACTAATATGAAGCAGACAGTCACGCAATCGCGCATAAAAGAATTTAAAAGGTCATACAGGTGATCATATCAATGATTAAAACCTGCTCGCTCGGGCATTCGATTCAACGCTGTAATGTATAAATTATTGTTCAATAAAGTTGCAAATAGTCACATCCCGTTGTCCTGTGACTCCTGTCGTTCCTTTTGTTTAGATTTGGTTCAACTATTCTTTTCTTGGCCAGACATTGTAATTAAATACGACACAAAAATTGCTTGATATAACTGTCATCTGATTGTTGATATATACAAGCTATACGACACTGAACAGGCGAGTTTTCGGAATTCAATGAGCTGCTTAAATTTTTTATAGAATTTTCTACTGAGCCCCTGGAATTTGCAATGATTTTTCATACGAGTAGTGAACTCGACTACCGAAGAAAGGCTGTCATATTAGAAATTTAGAGTGCTTGGTTAGCAGTCTGACACCTGTTATCAATCATAGGCGAAGCTGGCTATCCTCGTTTGGGGGGGAGGGGCGACAACGCATTTTTGCCCGAAAAAAAAAACAATATAAGACGAGCACAAATGTATTTCTTCTCAATAATTTTTTTCCCTTTCAGTGTTCGCATGAATAGACTATATTGCAACAAGTGAGTCTGCAAACTTTCAATCTTCTTTAAATGAATACATAACAACTAACAAAAATAATCAGAAAAATAACGATTTTCTTCCTTTTCTTTCCTCAAATATATCAATTATTTTATCCATATAGTTGTCAATGACTTCATTTGTGTATGCACGTTCTACCTTTATAATAGCTAGATCGTGCAATCTGTCCTGACCCATTGTACTTCGCAAGTACGTCTTCATGCGTCATAGCGTACTGAACGGCCGTTCCGCGGAGCACGATGTCGCCGGGATTGTTGCAAGAATAGAAGCTACTTTGTAAAACAACGGAACAACTTCGTGATGGCCTTGCTTGTACGCTAATTCAACAATCTTTGCGACAGTTACTGCCTGCTGTGACAAATCATCGTTAGTGGCCAAAAACTTCATGAAGATCTTTTGCTCAGCTTCTAAGAGCTCTTTATCAACAGAATAGTGTTTGGCAACCAGGTCATAACTCTCTGCTTTGGGAGATTCGTGGAATAATATGTCTCCTAGTCCACATAACAGATCTTGATCATTGTTGTCGAATCTAGATTTCATCTCAACATTCACTCTCGACAAACTTGGATAAAATATTGACACGCGGTAATGTTCTTCTGAAGAGACGCCGGTCGTTTGACTGTCATTCTTGCATGTTGTCTCACCAAATAGAGCTAGGAGTCGTCGCATGATGGCTGTCGATTTCATGGTACCTTTGCTTCTTTGAATAAAAATTCGGAACCTTTTATACTTTGTTTGATTTCGTTGCTGAGAACCTTCGCTCTTTTCCATGTTAAGTTAAAGCGTTCTTCATTCCGACAACTATTGAGGGTTTCGATTGTAGCATCTGCAGTTTTCCAAGCCGTTATCACATCTACACCTTTACCTTGGAGATAACTGTTCAAGCTACTTGTATTTGACAGTATCTTCTTTAACACTACCAACCCCAACACAAACTCAAAATCACAAATAGCCCGAAGCAAGGAACGACTGTCAGAATTGGTTTTACTATTACGATCATCAGCCAGCTTTAACAGTACTTTAATGATTTGGGGCATCTGATAAAATACGGATTTGACTGCTTCCCATCGACAACACCACCTTGTTACACTTTGGGATTCAAGTGTGCGGCAAATTGAGCGCCATTATCAATGTCACAAAACACCGTTTAGGACTACCTTCAATAAAGTTGTGTAGGATTTGAATAATTCCCAATGCGTTACGCAATGGCTTAATTTCGGCCATAGTATCTTGGATAGCCAAATTAAGTAGATGTCCATAACAATGATAGATCGCTAATGGTGAACATATATTCATCCTGGCAGAAAGACCTCTGTGGACACCACTCATGTTTGACGCACCGTCAAAGCATTCTGCAACAACCTTTTCTAATGAAAGCCCTAACTTACGGAAAACGTCCTTCACAAGTTCAAACAAAGTTTCTCCTTCAGTGGAGGGGGTAGAATAGAAACCTACAAAGGATTCTCTAGTATCGCCCTCGAAAAATTATCTTAGACAAACAGCTACCTGCTCCGTTCTGCTGATATCAGATGTTTCGCCTACAATAATAGAACTGTGCTTGCTTTCTTGTACGTTGCATATTATTCGTTCTAGGACTATTTTGGCCACGATTGAAAGTATTTCATTCTGAACTTCCGGCAAAGTCCACTGAACTCGATTCTTTAGCTGAAGATTCAACTTCCCTGCTAGCCATGGTATGTCTTTACATCGAAGGTGCAACAGTTCTAAAAAGTTTCCTCTGTTTTCATCAGAAGCAATATCTAAATCACATCTGTCTTCCACATGACCACGCTGGGCTATATTTTGCTGTGCAGTGTAAAGCAAACACTGCATAATAACTTTCAAATATTCTCGATTAAATGTGACTTCCATTTTGTGATCACTTTGTAATCGTGAAAGAATAGACGTACCCCACGTGTTGTTTCCCCGATACGCTATCCATTTGGTCATAGCCAATTCATGTTTGCTACATTTCGCGTGCTTTTTAGTCGTTCAGGTTTCTTCCAATTGGTGAACTGAAATCTACCATCTATAAATTTCTGGCAGGGAAAACACACACAGCGCTTCTCGGCTGTCTCGTAACTTAACCATGGATACGTCTTGTACCACTCTGGATTGAAGTCCCGAGTAGTTTTTTCTGCTCCACACTTCTTACGATCATATTGCGTTAGAGTTGGCTGGCATGGTTGTATCACGTCTTTCGCCATTGGAAGTGCAACCAAGTAAATGTGAATAATTTTTGACATTCTCGATATCTCATTCAATATCACTGCCACTATCACTGTTTGAACTTGCATCATTAGGTCTCTCACATGATTGAGCAATTCCCAAATATACATCAAGAGCAATAGTAGTTGATTCTTCGGTGTTACTTATGTCAGTTACTGCGTCCAACTGGCTGGCTAAAGCTTCGGAAACTGTGTTGGAATTTGTTGAAACACATTGTGGCTCAGAAGATGAATTGACAGTTTGCTTTTTAAAATATCCACTGACCAACGTTTGTGCGCTGTCAAGGCGATACACTCTAGAAAAGTGTACTAATTTTCCCTCATGCGATTTTGTATGCTTTTCTTTGTAATCAGAATCGATTTCTTTGCAACATTCTCCGCATTTAACACGCTGGCGATAAGGCCTTTTCCGTTTTTGGCATGGTGTGTTCATTACAGTATACAAAAGGATCTAAAAATCTGGGCAAAATAAATAGCTTAAAAGCAATGTCATGGTGGAATGGAGTCTGACATAAGAGAGTAAGCACACATTCTAAATAACAACCCCTTTTACAAAATTTGTTAAGATAACTTCTGTTATTTGCCTATTGCATATTGAAGTATAATATATGACAGACTGGAGTAAGTAACAAATAAATAAAGTAAGTAAGACAGTAAATAAGAGTACTGTATTAATGCAATCATTCTTACAAAGTATTATACCACACAAAAGTAAGACGGCGTTTTCGTATAAATTGACCAAAACGTGTAAGAGTGTTTGACTGTTTGCCAACAACTTTTGAAGATGCTATTATACCATCCAACTAAATTCTCACTTAATTTCGACCATCTGCTTTCCTGTACAAGCTTTTACTCTCAGCATTTGTTATATCTTGCTTCCTTTGTGCTTTCAAGCACACTTTTTCCTGATTTTGTGCAAAATTTGCAAGTGTCCAATGGATTGCTGTAAATAGCCTGATACTGCATGCCATTTGGTGAAGCACATGTCTCTGTTTTTTAAATGTTATTTCGGGGAGAAATCAGAAATGTGAAATACTTTCATTATACTTAAACAACGCTTTGTATCTTATCAATGCGTTCTTTAAAAAATTAAAACAGTCTTTGACTTTCTCACTGTCACTGAGATACGTACGTATATAATGAATATTCATAAGTTTTCAAAATTTTATGGCGAGTAGCGACGTGTTAACTTTCAAGCTTCTTCCTTTCACGTTAATGGATTATGACAGTACTGCATAGTGTTTTTCTCTTTTGAGTTACAGGCAAGCACTTAAGCGACGTTTCACAAAACTTGCGGACTTACCTGAGTTTAATTAAATGTTGAGGCTTGAGAGATAAAACATGGTCATGAATAATTTAATTTGGTTTCTCCACCGTACTTTCTACACAGCAAAAAACGCGCAACCTGTTCTGGCCTGATGAAAACTGCAAAAGGATATCCACACCGAATATCCTCATCAGGATAAAATATTTAATTATGAGTTTTGATTATCAGATTTTTAATTTTTGATAAAATAAGAGAATTTAAACAATGACGAAAGCCCGCTGGACCACAGATGGAGAAAGTGCCCGAATTTTTTGGTTAAAAAACTTTAAGGGGGGCAATTGCGCCCCCCCCCCTGCCTCCTACGCCTATGTTACCAATATTAACAACATGGCTAATGCAGTATGATGGGGAAGTCTGTAGATTATTTGCATGCATAAATTATTCAGTTATGTACATCATGTGCAACTTAATTCAAGCACTCCGTCCAGCATTTAGCTATCTGTCTGGCTTGACAAGGATTTCTTGTATACAGAGTCCTTATATGAGGTCTTGAACATATATTTACAATAAATATACGTAGTCGCCGAAGGCCAAGTTAAGGTTATTTTCTAAGTTGTTACGTGAAAATACTAAATACCTGATCAAATTTGAAGTGACCTATTCGGTTTACATGACCGTGCTGGTAACTCTCCTTTCTTGACAAGCTCCCTGTCTGTTGACAAAATTCCTTTTTTTAGCTTAACGAAAAGAAGTAACCAATTGTCAAAAACTTCTTGTACTGAGCTGTCTCAATGTTTGTTGGCAGCTAGAGTTTCACATGTACATAGGTGTAGCACAACATATACCTGTAGTCTTAGGAAAGACATGGCTGGTTGAAAAGCCTTGGTAAACCAATAAATGGCCTTTGAATTCGCGTTTCCTTTGTCACAAAAGTTGGAGCAAAGTCGTTTTAACGTTGTTATCAACCTGGTGCATCTCGGTGTGGATATCCGGGATCATGTTTATGTGTGGTAAATGAATCGATGGCGAAACTTTGCATTCCCACTGAACAGAAGAAACTGATCGATACTTTACAACTATTAAAAGATCGGATGTACTCAACTTTTTGGAACTAAAGATCCTCTTTACTAAATATATTGGCTTCGTCGATGTTGGTAAATAGTGCTGGATCAGCGAAAGAAATCATGACACCCAACTTTCGTCCGGTTTTGTGAATGGGTTTGCATATCTGATCTTTTTGAGATAACTGCATCACAAACCAACACACAGGTAGTACACCACTAGGTGTACTTTCAGCAAGCCAAGAGCTACACTAATACTTTAACTTTTCACAGAACATGACTACAACTGGCGAAGGCTTTGAAAAGGCACTCCTTTTAGGTCTTCATGAAAACTGTTGGGGTTGACTACGTTTTCTACATTCACGATAATATCCCAATAAGTAAAAAGTCTCCTTTTCCATAAATCCCGTGTCAAACATAACGCATGATATTTTGGTGGTAGTATATAGCTCTGCCTCTGGCATGATTATGATCACAGAAGGAGTCTTCAGAACCGCAGTTCAATGAGCTTATTATTAGTTTCTGTGTTTCATGCACTGACAAATAGCTTTCCAGTGGTTCCACTATAGGCAACATGAAATTATTATTAGCTATTATTATTATGACACACATTTCGCATGCACGCATCAAGTCGAATCTGTCATGACTGATTATGTCTAGTTAGTCTTGTTACGTCATGATCACAGTTTAGAGAATTAATAGTAGGGCCACTCAGCAGTTCAACTTGTACTCCTATTTTTATGCAATTGTCTGGCCAGAATAATGGCGGATCAGCCAGTTCAGCGTTCCTATTGGCCAGAAGGCAATTGACTGACCAGAACTTGCATAATGAACATGCGTAATGCGACATGCGTGGGGAGACAAACTTCAAAGGTTCCGACTCGAGTTGCCCTTCTGTTAGCCGCTATTATGTGACATGATTAGAACTAGGACGAATTGTATAAAGATGAGCTTTTTTTAATACAAGCTAGAGCAGTCTTGTAGTGTACTTGCAAGTGAGAATGCAGACTTAAATAAAGGATTATTAATTATTAAATGGTGTCAAGATGAACCCACCAGAAGCACTAGTTTTTGAAGGGAATATATCAGCGCAATGGACGGATGGAAACAAATATAATAGTATTATATGGTGCTGCTACGGAATCTGATGAGAAATTCGACAATATTAAAACTTCTATATATTCTTAACGAGGTTTTGAGATTTACGATACATTTACATTTAAAGTGCATATGACACGAAATTTTATATTTAGAATTACAGACTTCTTTCAGCGGTGATTATCGCAGAGTATTATGATGCCAAGGGAATTATTTGACCGTTTTAATACGTGGCCGTGAGGCAAAAAACTGTCCTATGACTGGGAACGAAATTGCACCAAAATGACGTCACTGATGAGATGTATTTTACACTCATTGACTCAATTTAACTCTGGGTAAAACTACTAACGTCATTATGACGTTTGGTGCAATATCGTTCCCAGTGGCAGTGGTGGGACAGTTTTTTGCATCACGCTTCACTTATTTAAACGTTTAAATAGTCCCCTTAGCATCATCTTTTTGAAAAATAAATTACACCACGATAATCACCGCACAATGTACTCTATGATTCTAAAACATAAAATTTCGAGTCATATGCACTTTAACAACGAGAACAACAAAATGAAGCTAAAGTCGGAATGGAAAAGTTTAAGGCATACTGCAAACTTAGCAAGAACATTACGCCTGCGCGCCACCATTTTTTCACATATAGACAGAGTGACAGCCAGTCTGTCATTTGACGCGTTTGTCACGGAATTGAAGACGCGAGGTTCACATTGCCGTGAATTTGCAACTTTACAAGACTCTTTGATTTGTGATAAGATTGTCGTCGGAGTTATAAGAGATTCCTTGAGAGAACGATTGCTGAGAATAGGCAATTTAAGCCTTGAAGATGCCATGAAATTAGTTCAAACAGCCGAAGCAACGAAAAACATGCATACGAATAATGCAGATCACAAGAAACTTCGAAAAACTCAAGCTATCCTGAACATGCCAACCCCAAGTAATGAAATGGAACTGCAAAGATTTCTTGGAATGATCACCTATCTTGGCAAATTTCTGTCAAATCTCTCAAATGAAACGGCACCGTTACGTCAACCACTGGAAAAGGATGTCCGACAACAACACGAAATAGCACTAAACCTTGGAACAGTTCTGGAGCAGAATCACGCAGAAGAATGGAAACCAGTCGCGTTTGTCAGTTGAGCTATGACTCAATGGAAGCAGCATTATGCTCAGATTGAGAAGGAAACACTTGCAATAGTGTTTGCCTGCGAACGATTTCATGAATATATCTATTGTCAGCGGGTCATAGTACGATCAGATCATAAACTACTCAAGGCAATTTTCTCGAAACAATCAACAAAGCACCGCAAAGAATTCAGAGGTTCCTGCTACGGCTCCAGAGATGTGATCTTCAAGTTGAGTTTACACCAGGAAACGAAATCCCAGTAGCCAATACACTCAGTAGAGCATATCTCACTCAACAAGTTTAACCAGAAGTTCCAGAGCAAGAGATTCAATGTCATATGCATTCCATAGTTAAAAATATACCGGTGTCCACAACCAAATTAGATGAATTTAAGAGAGAAACTGCAAGTGATGAGAATCTCCAGAAATTTTTCATTCAAGAAAGATGGCCCGATGACAAAATATTAATACCAGATGCAGTTAAACCGTACTTAAGTCATCAAGATGAAAAGGAAACCGTATTATCGTGCCAATGTCTATGAGGAAAGAGATGAAGAGTCAAGAGTCGGATACACGAAGGGCATTTAGGCATAGAACGATGCAGTCTCGTGCTCGAGGAGCTTTATACCGGCCTGACATGTCATCAGAAATTAGCCATAGTGTTTCAAGATGCAGCACTGCCACATGTCTCGAAACTAGACGAGAGTTGAACAACGAAACCTATTGCAACCGTTACCACCGACAACAGAAGCCTGGACTAGAGTTGGAACTGATTTTGTTCAAAGTGAAAGGCAAATATTACCCCCTTTTTGTCGATTATCATATTAATTATCCAGAATTTAGTCTTCTACCAGATACCACATGCAATTCCCACTGTAATCATGCACAGTAAATCAATATTCGCCGGACACGGCACACCAGAGATAGTCTTATTGGACAATGGTCCACAATATGCCAGCCAGGAGTATCGAGAATTTGCTAGGAAATGGAGATTTACACATGTCACATCAAGTCCATATCATCCTAAGGCAAATGGCAAAGCCGAACGGACTGTCCAGACAACAAAGTCATTAATGAAGAAAGCTTGAAGAAATGAAGAAGATCCGATCCGTATACTTTCGAGCATGTCCAGGTTCAGATGGAGCTCCGGCACCAGTCTTTATGTTAATGAATCTGAATTTATGGACAAGATTGCCACGAATAAAGGAAGAAACATCACCACTGACCAAATCTGTTCTGAAGAAACAACGTAAGCAGAAACATTACTAAGAAGACGAAGTTGTTGAAGAATCTGCAGTTAGGTTAGAGTCAAACGCGAAAAAGGTAGGGATTCACTGTCTTCACTGGCTCAAGTTGTCAAAAGGCAAACACCCCTAGATCGTACATTATTCAAGGTGAAAGAGGCGGAATGTTCAGACGAAAGAGAAGATATCTTTTGCATACAGATGAAAGTTTAGTTCTAGACCCAGGAGACAATGACACAGAATTAACTGAGCTATCCAAACCTGATATTCAGTCACATGCGCAAGTCGACTATGAACGTTAAGTATTAATTGCAATGAACTATACAATTGGTAGAACGTTGACTTTTGCACTTTAAAGTTTAATTTTGTTTAGGATGAACTTTAGTCTTTAAAACTTTTTTAATTAGAAATTTTATTTCATTAGGTTATAGTATGTTTTACTTATTTTTTCTAAAGGGGAGATGTCATGAATAATTATATATTTAATCTATTGACATGATTAGGACTGGGACGAATTGTATAAGGATAAGCTTTTTGTAAGATAAGAGCAGTATAAGAGCAGTCTTGTTAATAATTAATAAGGGAATTATAATGAGTTCACTGTTATAATCATAGAGATTATAAATAACACTAGAGGAGGCATTGTAATCTTTTTCACTGATAACAAAAGGGAACGCGTTTTTTGGGGGGCAAATTCAAGTCCCGGATGCAGGACCAGGCGCTTATTGGCTGAGCTAATGCTCACTTAGCAACCACCTTAGCAACAGCAGAAATCTGTATGAATTTTTTCCTCGTCGTTGTTGAGGTCGCTTTGCCGGTTTTGCGGGCAAAATAGTACTTTTTCAAATTGTTTTTATTATTTTAGACAATCCAGAATGATATTTTCAATATTTTTACGAGGAAAAACATTTCAAAAAGCAGAAAAACTCGTCTAAAACGACTTTTTTGCCTGGGACATCGTGAATGAGTGAACATCCGGGACTTGAATTTGCCCCTCAATCGCCGCGCTCCCAAATTTTACCCTCGATGTCCTCTCTAGTGTTATTTATAATCTCTATGGTTATAATGAGGTCCCGGCGCGCTCTTCGAAAGCCTGGGTCTAATGTAAATAAATATGGCGGCTTGAAGAGTCATTTTCAAAATTCCTAGCTAAAATTAGCATATATTCGTAAAGGTGTCAGTATGGGAATGATTTATTAAACAATTACAAGCAAAATATTGAATAATTCTGATCAGTGTACCCTGTTTTAAGCGTTATTCACGTCCAATACAAGGTAAATATATCTAAATAAAACACCACAATAGCCGAACCGAGCTGGTCCTAAAAATCTGCACGCAAGAAAAGAATTTTTGCCAAAATGAACAAGAAAGGATCAAAGATAAACCAACGGGCATAACTAGAGCATTATTGTTTGGGGGGGGTGGGTGGGGAGGAGATTTGAGTCAATAAACACCCCCTCCAATTTTACATCTCTCAAATTAAAATTGCGTTACAAGTTGCAAACATTCTTCAATTCAAACAAGTAGTAATACGTTGTATTTTAAAAGTTGAAAAATTGCAGCGTGTGACAGCGCCTTTAATACGAAGCTCAACGGAAATATATATAGATGCATTTACCAAACGTCATAACCTTTTCCCGAATTGTTTTGATACATGATACCCGGATCATATCAGTAAACGTTCGAAATATTTGCTTCTGGCAGTTCTGTATATATTAATGTGTCAACGCGCGAGCGACTCAACGAAAGGCAGTTTTCTAAAGGCAATATGGGAATATTTTCGCGAATTCGTGGCTTTTTCTCGTCCTGTATTCGTCCGTCGACATCAAGCAGTTTAAATAATGAAGAAAATGATAGACTCTTGGGCAAAAATGACGAATCCTTACAAAACGACTGGTCCAGTCATGTGCCATCAACATCAACTACCGGTTCAAATTATCGCACAATTCAAAATACTGCAAATGATTTCCCATCAAAAAGCGTACAAAAACCTGTCAATAAAGCAACAGTTTCACGGAATAATGAGGAAAGTGTGTCAGGACAAAACAGCAATTCCTTACAGAATAACTGGTTCAGAGATATGCCATCGACAGCCGATTCAAATACAATCAAACATGTCGTAAATCATTTGACATGCAAGCGCGATGCAGCACGGCAATCTGACACAAAACCGCCCTATTTCATGCAAGCTTTCATATGTACTCTTAATACGTCACAGAATGGGAAGCGGGCTGTCACGCCGGCGAGCGATCTTGTGTACCTTGATGAGTGGACTGACTGTACTGCTATAATCGTGGACAAAACCTCTCGTAGATTAAGTCCCCAACACACAGTGCAACTATCCAGTGATTCTCGTGTTGAATTCCGTGATTGCAAGCTGCAAAATGGTTGCCTTCAATTCAAGATGAAAGCTCTCACTGTCGAGACCATCACAATATTTTTTAATATTGATAAATATCCTGAAGTTAGTTTCACACTTAGCAAGAAAATCCACGTGAAATACAACTCTGGTTCAGCCGTCGAAGCTGAAATAACAATAAAGAGCATAAAGCAATCATCTGGATTTAATGAATGCGTATTTCAATTGTCTTTATATGATGTTTGGAGAACGCCGCATGAATCTTGTAAACTTGACGTCCTGTCGTCAGGTGAAGAAAAGATTATTGAGAGCAAGCGATTGCATTCGGAAGCAGGGCGTATCAATTTTGAGATAACAGTAAGAGGAAATCAACCCTGGTCACGAGATTTGGTTGTAATCTTCAATGGTCAACCCATTCCCAAAGCCGAGAAAATTGAAGTATTTGACAAGTTGAGAGAATTGTGTTGCAGATCTATACAAGAGAGTGACTATGAATCTCTTCCTGTTTTCATAGAATTTTACGGCTCGCGCATATTTATCCCTCTGTCAGTTGGCGATGATGACGGAAAATTTCTTCCTTATAACGAAGATGATTGCGAGTTATTGCCTGGAGCTTGTCAACTTGTATGTAAAAATACAAAACGTAATGAAATATTGGGTTCTGGCTCTGCCCATACTAATAACATCGCAAGAATCCTTGAACTCAAACGTCCCCCAAACGTACATGAAATTCAACGTGATAATGTTGTGATCATTGACCTAAGCAATGTCCAGTCAAATCGCTTGCATATTTGCAAGAAAGTTGTGCAACATCTTCTTCGTGGTTTATATCATCGAAAGAAAGCTTCACAAGCTGCCTCAGTGCGCATTGAATGGAAGAACAGAATTGCTGCTCTTAGCAAACTTTTTCGGTCTTCTCCAAGCTTACGAGTTTGCAAGATTTTTAGAGACCACTTCGGCTATTTGATGAACTGTTACAATCGCGAAGCGTGCGATGAACTTTTTCAGTTTTTCAATTTCAACCGAGATGTGAGTGAAGTAGATCTTCATGGTTTATATGTTGCAGACGAGAAAAAGTTGGAGCTGCTAAGATCAGATCTCCTACGAGGAATGGTTAATGATGAAAGAATAAAAAAGACAATCGAAGAAAGCAAATTAAAGAGCTTCAATGGTCGAAGTAAACACGCATTGAAAAATGATTTAGTTAGTGGAAAATTTCCCACTAATGAGGTGAAAGATCTCGTAAAATGTTGTCAAAATTGCGGCCTAAGTGAGAAAAAGTTGAAGGTACTTAAACAGGACCTGGCAAAGCGCAGAGAACGTTGTGATGAAGTAGATGGTATAATTAAGAAATTCAGAAATGAAGGTGACGAAGCTATCCGTAAATTGAAAGAGACATTGGAGACTTTTAATCTCGATGAAGCAATCAAGAATAACACTCCTTGGCTTGAGATCATTGTTGGAGCTGGTCATCATAGTCGAGTAAAGAATGAACAAAATATCCGACCGAAAGTTGAGAAACTTCTCAAAGAAAGAAATCTAAAGTTTGACGCCGTAAACAAAGGTTCCCTTGTTGTTACCTTTCAATCTTACCGTGGTCCTCAACCTTGTCTTGGAGAATACTATTGTGAGAAATGTGATCGTTGTTGGAAAAGTACAAAAAGTTATATCGGGATGTTTCAGAAATGTGTTCATTGCAAGAGCGATTGTTGGCCAGTAAAACAACGAGAAAAGCTAGAGGAAAGTCGTGAATTACCATTGTGAAAGTGCGAAATCTGTTAGGCAAAGAGAAAAGGTGAAGTTGGCAAAGAACCATCGTCGTGCTGTTAGGTCTGCCGCAAGACGTCAAACTGGTACTTCAACTTATCAGGCAAATCAAGAAGAATGTGTTATTATTTAGTCACTGATACACACAATGTAAATGCTACATTACCAGATAATGCACACAATACTAATGTGTTCATTACCAGAAATGTGGAGCATTACGCACCCGTAATTTAGTCAGCAGCTTCGCGCGTGATAATAGATTCTAAAACACGATTAAGCACGTTGGTAATGGGTTCTGTTAGCCGATCCGCGCGATGTAATCCAATAAGATTATTGGTGACAACGTTTAACAATTCCGATAACTTATTGGAATTGTCATTTTATGCATATGAAATGAACCTAGACCCAAACCCCAACCCTAACCCTGACCGTGATAATTCCAATAATTTATTGGATACAATAATTTTATTGGAATACAACGTTCGGATTGAGGATCGAGTGTTCTGTTATGCTGTTATCAGACTCGTCTGAGAAATCGCGTTGCATATGAAGTTTTAAACAATTTACGTTTGGTTGATAGTAACTAGTTTAAGAGACAAAAAAGATGGCTACCCAAAGAAGGCTTTTGTCGAAGCATTTGTTTGAAATAGTTGTAGCTTGTGAAAGATGACATTTGTTGCTTGGACACATGTCTTTGTTGAGATCATACTCCGAAAACATGAACTATTGATGAAAGTAGGTTAAATATGATATTTTTGTTCCAGGGACGTAAGTAGAGCGTTAATTGGGGAGGTGGAGAGGTGTATATTCATATATTCGCGTTCTGCCCGACGAATTTCTTTTCCGAATCTCAGTCATAAAAATTGATTTCAAAAGAAATTCGTCGGCAGAAATATACCCCCCCCCAATTAACGCTCTAGTTTCGTCCCCGTAAAGTTTTGGGACCGACAACTTTCCGTTAGAAATTCATTGTAGTGAACTAATTTTAGCCACTATATTTTTCAATTATTACGTAATAATCGCCATTTTGTCCCATATTTCCGGAAATGTAGGAAGGAGGAGGGTTGAACATTCAAATTTTTGTGCCCGATGTTTGAATAATTCAGTTGTTTTAAGTTGATTTCAAAGGAAACTTTCGTGGACAGCACGAAATATCAATATTCACCAGCCTACAAATTGTAGCGGTTGTTTTAAAGACTTATTTAAATCAGTAGCTGACAATCACGCACCTGTTAATATTCGTCGCGTACGTGGAAAATCCCTGCCTTGGATTACCCGTTAAGTAAAAGACCTAATGAAAGAGCGTGATTATTACCACAATAAAGCTATAAAGACAAACCAAGAGGTTTACTGGAGCAGCTACAAAAGGCTTCGCAATGCTGTTACCGGGAAAGTACGGAAAGAAAAAAGCAATTACTACTCTTCCAAATTGACTGGAAAACAAGATTCTAAACAATTGTGGGGGACATTGAATGACCTTTTGCCAAAAGGAGAAAGAAATACTACCTCAACACGCTATCAAAATCTTACAGCGAATACGTTTAATCAGTATTTCACCCAAATTGCCGGTACTTTAAGTAAGCGTTTCCAAAACGTTTCGCTGCCACTTATTGCAACGCCTAGAGCCAGCCAAGATTTTGCTTTAAATGATGTTAGTTTAAGCTTTGTCTATGATCAATTGAGAAATTTGAAAGGTAATAAAGCAACTGGACTTGATGGGATTCCTGCAAGGCTTTTAAAAGATGGTGCTAGTGCAATTGCTAAGCCAATTGCGTATCTCATCAATTTGACAATTAGAAGTGGAGAAATTCCTTCGGAATGGAAAGAAGCAAAAGTTACACCTACTTTTAAATCGGGTAAAAGAAATGAAGAGAACAATTATCGACCTATTTCAGTTCTCCCTTTGATCTCCAAGATAATGGAACGTACAATTCAAGTAAAACTTGTGGCTTTTCTTAAAGAGAATGACGTTTTATCCTTATATCAGTCAGGGTTTCGAAGGAATCATTCTACAGAAACTGCTGTTATTCACTTTGTTGAGCACATATTACAACATATGGATAAACAAAAAGCTACAGGTGCACTGTTTATAGATCTTAAAAAGGCTTTTGATCTTGTTGATCATGAATGCCTTGTTTACAAGCTAGAACATTATGGAATCAGAAGCCAAGCCCTTTGTTGGTTCCAAAATTATCTTACTAACCGGACATAAACAGTAAAATATGCTGACGAACTGTCTCCTAGCTGCATGTTAAATTATGGTGTTCCCCAAGGATCTGTGTTAGATCCGCTATTATTTGTTCTACATATTAGTGACCTGCCAAAGTGTGTATTAAGTTGCTCAATCGGTATGTATGCCGACGATACAGTAATTTACTTTTCTAGCTCTAATACTGGTGACATAGTGGAAACTCTCCAAAATGACTTAGATCGTGTTGCGCAATGGATGATCTCCAGTAGACTTGTTCTAAATGAAGTCAAAACTAAAGTAATGTTTTTTGGAACAAAACAAAAACTTTTTGGTGACATTAACATCCAACTACATGGCAAACAAGTTGAAAGAGTGCAAAAGTTTAGTTATTTGGGCGTAATGCTAGATGAACAAATATCATGGAAAGAACACACGGAAAAAATCTGCAAGAAAGTGAGCAAACGATTGGGTCTACTGTCGCGAATACGGACGTGCTTGACAATTGAAGCATCTAAATGTATTTATAACACAATAGTGCAACCAATTTTTGACTACACTGATGTTGTATGGTCTGAGTTACCTGTTGAGTGTTCTCAAAGTCTCCAAAAGCTGCAAAATCGTGCAGCAAGGATAATATTACAACGTACGGGAAAGCTCTAGAAACACCTTTGACATTTTAAATTGGGTAGAACTATCTACTCGTAGAAAAATTCATAAGTGTGTTTTAGTTTTTAAATGTTTGAACAATTTAGTTCCAGAATATTTAAGTGGATATTTTACAAGGATTTAGAGTATTCATTCTTACAATACCAGAAGGAAAAGTAATTTACATTTACCTAAACCTAATCTCAGCCTGGGCAGGAGATCTTTTATATATTCAGGATCACTGCTTTATAACAATCTTCCTGATGAAATTAAAAATGCAGTGTCCCTGACTAAATTTAAGTCACTTGTACAAAGACATAGTTTTTAAGTGTTTTATACACATTGTGCGCTTGACCTGTAGTTTCATGTTATAGATATCGATATAATTAATTGTATTTTTTATTGTTGTAAATAGATAATATATAAGTTGATGCAGGGCCTCTATGGATATCAGCTTAGCGCTGAATGGGCTACCCTGCTGAAATAAAGTCACATCACATCACAACACATCTTCCTTGGACATAATGACAGCTTGAAATTTTTCATACGATAATGCATTTTGAGTAACTCAGAACTGTCTAGCTTAAACAAAGTTTCTCTTAGTTAAAATATAAAGGTAGATTTCGATCTGTATGCGGTTCTATATGTAACTCCAACTTCTCGTCTTACCTAAAAAATAATCGACATTCGTTAGCCTAGCACTAACTTTCCAACGAAAACCTTGGATTAGCATGAAAGTACTGTTTGCGAAATATCATATTTTTTTATTTACAGCCTTTATTAATTTTATAGCCCAACTATATCAATTTTTCACAACGAGAACGGATCGTTCTTTGAAAAATCGGGCTTTGTTTATTGTTTTTAAATTAACAGACGTAGACACCAAGCATGCATGATCATGCAACAGTATTATACTGGATGGACAATAGGTTCACTCAGCAGTGCAACGTGAGTGCTGCTCTATTTTTATGCAGTTCACTGGCTGCAACCAGCAACGACACAAACTTTAATTGAGTAATGAGTGACCGTACCCTACTGTCTATTTCCTTTGGTCATGCATTTTGAACCATTATCTCTATCTTATGCAGGAGAGATTTGGAGCAAGTCTAGGTATGTACCAAAACCCGAAACGCTGAAACGAATCTATCGTGACCATGCGACCGAAACGAACGTGGTGAATCAGTGAAAAGAGCACAACTGAAGTATTTATAACAGAACGTTTGACAATGAACAGATGTGCAGGTATATGACATAAATCGGTGGATTCGTTATTCTGTTTTGGTCGTTTCAGTCGTTATACAGTCGTTTTGTGGTTTCGATTTGGTATTTCGGATTTTAGTATACATGTACGTCAAATGGAATGGCTAATGAATTGGCGTTGTCATTTTGTTGATGTGAAATGCAATATTACGCTTTAATTCGCATTTACGATGAACAAAAACTAATCTTTAATCGATAAACTATAAGATTCTCAAAAGTCTCCATATTACTTCACAAATACAAATACTGCTGCCCAAACAGATTTTGCAATATGACTTGCGTGCATGTAGCTGTAACCTGCTGCGTGAGAATTTAGCTCCTAAACACTGATTGGTGTTCTCAAGACACCCTACTGATTCGGATTACCAATTAACTAAAATAAGTTTGCTGATATTAACCTTGGTTATTATATAACCTCATTAAATCAGCACGATGGACGTGCAGCAAGTCACAATATTGTAAATGTTCTATGGTTTAAATTTCATTATCAATAACATTAACTGTGATTGATATGAGTAACAAGGATGATCTGTTGATTAGTATACAACCAAGGATGATCTCTTGACTATGGGGATATTTTTACGCATTATCGCTTGCTTTGTATCGTGCTTAAGACAGTCAGATGAACAACACAGTACATATGGCAGTCGTAATGGCCGTAGCGATACCTTTCAGTCCACAAACAGTCACTCTAGACATTTCGTCGACCAAAGAACTTCGGCCACCGGCGCAGAAAGACCATCATCGTCAGGGTTCTATGGCGGTTCGACTGACACCACAACGCAACGAGCAGGGCATTCGCCTGAATATAGAGTATCTCACAGCCAGCAAACATCGAGTGTTTTTGATGCAACGAAACGTGAACTATTCGCAGATAGGCGAAGGAACTCGACTACCACTGGACGTAGCGAAGTACGAAATACAACACAAGCGGGTCAGACAAAACCACTAACAGTAAAACAACTGACAGTAGAACCACCACCGCAAGCACAACAACAATACCACATACAAAAATTCACATGTCAACTTCAAGCTATACCGAAAGATACAACATTTAAACCAGAAAGTAATGTATATCAAAGCCAATGGACTGCATGTAGCGCTGTAGTCGTTGATCAGTTTGGCATGCCAATCAAATCTACGCACGCGGTAAAGCTGAGTGGCAATTCATCTGTCGAATTTTGTAATGTCGAGATTAAAAGTGGTCGTCTTCAGTTTAATATGAAACCGAGCAAGACTGGAAATATTTCAGTAACTATAAGAATTGATCACTCTATCTTGACCAAAGAGTTATTTGTCAATCCTTGTCCTTGTTCCAGCACTTTGTCCGAAATGGTTGTCAAGAGTATTGACGACTCGTTAAATTCACATGAGAATCGATGCGTATATCGGATCGCTATTGTTGACGTTTTTGGCGAGCCTGTACCATCGGATTCGCAGGCAATTTGCGAACTGAAAAGTGCTTCACCGGTTGAATATAGTGTGGAAAAAGTTGACACATATTCCGAACTTGGTAAAAAATACTTTGATGTAACTTTGAAGGGCGAAAATCCATGGAAAAGTGATCTCCTCTTTCTCAATGGAAAACTAATTTCTGGAATAACAAAGTTTGTCTCTCCCGAAGAACGTGGCAAAATTAAAGCATTGCTCGATAAAAGTGATCGTATGTTATTACAAAATGGTCAAGTTTCCATTCATGACTTTATTGATTGTGACGGCTCACGTATTTTTATACCATTCCAAACAGGTCTTTATGATGGAGAGTTTGTGCCTTATGATGATCACAACTGCCAAATACAACGTCCTTCAGGTAGGAATGGCTGCAAAGTAGTGTGTCGAAATACGAAGAAATATGATTTATTTGGTCAAGACTTTGCACATATCAATAATATCAAAAGAGCTCTTCAACTTAAAGATCGCGTCGACCTCCATGAGATCCAAGACGAAGCAACGGCCATTATTGACTTAGACAACGTTCATTTTCATCATCTCATTTGCAAAAAAATTGTTCAACATCTTTTGGCAGGTTTATATTACCGAAAGAAAGCTTCAGAAGCAGCCAGAATTCGTATGCAATGGAAAGAGATTTTCATGATTCTTCATAAATCATTATCTGTTTCAATAGGGCGTAGTCCGAGCCTAAAACTTTGCAAATTCTTCAAAGATCACTTTGGAAAGTTAATGAATCAATACAATCGGGAAGCTGCTAAAGAACTTTTTGACTTTTTTAATTTCCAGCGAAACAAAAGCGAAGTAGATCTTCATGGATTATTTGTTGCGGATGAAAAGAGATTAGAGTCACAGCTGATAGATCTGTTGCGTGGATCCCTCCCTGACCACCAGATTGACGCTCTCTTCGAACAGTGCAAAATAAAGAGTTTTAAAGGTTTGGAAAAACTGGCTTTGAAGAAAAAGTTGTTGAAAGGGGAAATGTCTGAAGATGAAATCAAAGATTTTGTGGATTGTTGTCAGAATTATGTACTAGACAAATCTTTGCTGGAACGCTTTAAACGAGATTTGTTGGAAAGACGAACACGCAAAGATCACATGCTTGCCGTTATTGATGAATGGAGATCAGAAAGTGATGAAGCGACTCGATTTTTGAAAACAACATTGGACAATTTTGATCATCTGGTCATCATAGTCGAGTAAAGAATGAACAAAATATCCGACCGAAAGTTGAGAAACTTCTCAAAGAAAGAAATCTTGAGTTTACGGCTGCGAACAAAGGTTCCCTTGTTGTCACCTTTCAATCCTACCGTGGTCCTCAACCTTGTTTTGGAGAATATTATTGCGAGAAATGTGATCGTTGTTGGAAAAGTAGCAAAAGTTACATCAGAAAGTTTCAGAAATGTGTTCAGTGCAAGAGCGATTGTTGGCCAGTGAAACAACGAGAAAAAGAGAAAGATGTGAATTACCAGCGTGAAGGGGGTGATTTTGCGAAACGTAAGCCAGGTCGTCATCAATCAGACCTTTGTCAGAAGTGTGCGGAATTAGGATATCCTTGCAACGAGGACGATTACTATGACCGGATTACTGACACTGATAATGAAACGATATCCTGGACAAGCGATTTGACTTGATGTAGTCATTTTAATACGACGACATCTGGTTTGTATAATCCTAGTATAATAATACATCCAGGGAAGTAAATAGCACTTTATTTAGGGGGAGATAGGGGGGGGGGAGGGATTCAAATATTTGTATTCTGTCATAGTAGAAGGGTCGGGCTGCATGCAAATATATCAATATTCATAATATTACACCCTGTATACATCTATATACAGCGATAACTTAAAGCAATTAGTAGCTATATAGTATAGAGAACTGTCTATTTTAAAGTACTAAAGTAATTGTAGTAGTATGGTATGATCATATCGTGTCGTACAGTCATATCAGTCGATGACTTTATACCTTATTAATTCAATCATGATTAAAGAACAATGTTTCGATAACCAAACAGTTAATTCAATTAAGGTTGTCTCTCCTAGAGCGTAAAGAGTGAACTATGAGCGCGCAAGGGATGATGGATTGTTGTTTGTTTAAGCCATGATACTCGGAGAGTTATCTTTGTAACAAATAAATTAATTTACCGTCATACGTTCCCTATGTGCGCTCGATGCTGTTTCAAAGAAATAATTCTGAGTTTAGAGGAGAAAATAAGCATTAACCTTGCGTGCTCATTGTTCACAGTTAAAGCTTTTGGAAGGACAACCTTTACTGAATTAACTGTATATAAACGAAATAACTAGGCTCTATTTAATTAGCTCGTTTGTGATATTGGTGACTGAAATATGGCAGGTTTGAACACAACAATTTTGGTTGTTATGGATCCGTTTTATCATGCAATACACGCCAAGACCTGAAACCAATATATTCTTAACCCTTTTTAAAACAGTACTGCTAATGAGGTCACTTACTGCTGCTCAATGTCGTGAAAAATATTGTTCTGAGTCTAAATTATATCGCAATCAGGTGTAACAATGCTGAACAATATTTTCGATAATATTGAACAATGTTGGACGCAAGAGGCAGCAAGACTTTGTTCAATCTTGCTGAACTGCAAGCTCAAGGTTTTTATATACATATATGTATACATATATATATATATATATATATATATATATATATATATATATATATATATATATATATATATATATATATATATATATATATATATATATATATATATATATATATATATATATATATATATATATATATATATATATCGCCTTTATCCGGGCGATAACACGGTGACATAAAAAGGATATGTCCCGTGATATCGTTTTTTGTCCCGCTCAAAACAAAGATGGCGTCCGACTGAAGGATCGATAGAGAGATAACAATAAAAATATAAAATAATACAAGGAAAATAACACAAAGAAATTTGCAGCTATTAAAAGATAAGTTATTTTTGGTTTGTTTTTGTAATTTCTTCCTGTTTAGCGTATTTTAAACAATAATTTTGAATTCATTTCGAAATGTACTCGAAGTATAAATAATTAGAAAATGTAATCTGGTTTTTGCTCTAGATAAAGGCACAATGCGATAATAATGGAATGTGATAAATAGGTTATCACATTCGAGACTCGGTAATATCAGTTTTATCGCTCTCGTTACGATATCATATTTTGTCCCTCGTTCGCTGCGCTCACTCGTGACAAAATATGATATCGTCTCTCGAGCGATAAAACTGATATCACCTCGCCTCTCATATGATAACCTATACTCATATATATATATATATATATATATATATATATATATATATATATATATATATATATATATATATATATATATATATATATATATATATATATATATATATATATATATATATATATATATATATATATATATATATATATATATGTATAGGTTATCATATGAGAGGCGAGGTGATATCAGTTTTATCGCTCGAGAGACGATATCATATTTTGTCACGAGTGAGCGCAGCGAACGAGGGACAAAATATGATATCGTAACGAGAGCGATAAAACTGATATTACCGAGTCTCGAATATGATAACCTATTTATCACATACTTGTGCCTTTATCTAGAGCAAAAACCAGATTATATTTTAAATTATTTACACTTCGAATACATTTCAAAATGAATTCAAAATGATTGTTTAAAATACGCTAAACAGGTAGAAATTACAAAAACAAACCAAAAATAACTTATCTTTTAATAGCTGCAAATTTCTTTGTGTTATTTTCCTTGTATTATTTAATACTTTTATTCTTATCTCTCATCAATCCTTCAGTCGGACGCCATCTTTGTTTTGAGCGGGACAAAAAACGATATCGCGGGACAAAAAACGATATCACGGGACATATCGTTTTTATGTCACCGTGTTATCGCCCGGATAAAGGCACAAGTATGTGATAAATATATATATATATATATATATATATATATATATATATATATATATATATATATATATATATATATCTATATATATCTATATATATCTATATATATCTATATATATCTATATATATCTATATATATATATATATATATATATATATATATATATATATATATATATATATATATATATATATATATATATATATATATATATATATATATATATATATATATATATATCCAACAAATATACTCCCCCTGCTCGACAGACTAAACATTAATATAATCACAAAGGAAACTGCCACGACTCCAAGATACAGTAATATATATTTAATAAATGATAAGGATAAAAAATAAAAAATAGCTTTAATTTTCGGCGGCATGCCACCGCCTTCTTCAGAAGCTAAGTACTATGAATGCTGGCTTGGCTTAAATACTCTACAACAATAATTAAAACTAATTTTATACAATGACTACAAAAGTCTATGAAAACCTATTGTCGTGAAAAATCATGACTGGTATTCAAACCACGCAAATTAGTAAGTAAAGTGCCAATCCAAAAGTTTTCGCACTTTCTTAAGTCATCATTGTTGCTATCAATTAACATAAACTTTAAATTGGAATACTCGCCCCCATGCACATCTATGAAGTGATTAACCACACCACATGTTCTACGCCTATTTTTTATATGCGACTTGTAATTAGCCAATCGAGACTTAAAATTATGGGTAGAACCATAGTTAATAGAGATAGATGGTTTGGAAACTCATTAAGAACTACAATATAAGTCATTATCTATGTTTTTGTTCTGGTTTATGCAGGAATGAGGTCTTTCGTCGTCACATGCGTATTGTATTTTCACCTAACTAACCAATAGAAACGTTTTAGGAAATTTAGCCATCCGCGACTTGAACAATAGGGTAACTTAAGAACTCCTATTGGTGGACTTGGCAAAAAAACAATACACACGTGACGATGAAGAACCATATTTTTGAATAAACGTTGACCAACATAGATAATGAGTAATATTGTTATTCTAATGAGTTTCCAAACCATCTACTCTATTAACTACGGTAGAACCCACACCTTGCAAACCACAAGCCGCACACTGAGCCAAGTAAACCACATTCAAAGATGTACATGTCAAGGCCTTACAAATACCGTAGTTAATAGAGTAGATGGTTTGGAAACTCATTAGAATAACAATATTACTCATTATCTATGTTGGTCAACGTTTATTCAACAATATGGTTCTTCATCGTCACGTGTGTATTGTTTTTTTGCCAAGTATATATATATATATATATATATATATATATATATATATATATATATATATAATTGTGCAAAATACCTAAGTTTTTGAGGTATTTTGCACAATTATACATTTCGCTCTGTCTACATGTCATTGAGCACTCTTTTGTATTTCGCTAACCAAAACTAGCACATTATATATATATATATATATATATATATATATATATATATATATATATATATATATATATATATATATATATATATATATATATATATATATATATATATATATATATATATATATATGTGTGTGTGTGTGTGTATATATATATATATATATATGTACGTATGTACGTATGTATGTATGTATGTATGTATGTATGTATGTATGTATGTATGTATGTATGTATGTATATACAGGGTGAATAAAAAAAAAGACAATTTTGAAACGGCTCTCAACCTCGCGAAGCGGCTTGAAGTATGAAGTTTTTTATTAATGTACATTGCTTGGGTACTTACGGTGTAAACTAAATGAAAATACTCTGAAATTTAAATGTTTCAAATCCAAGGGTGTGCGTATTTTGAAACACATTAAAAATGGCTTGCGCACGAGATTTAAAGGCTTAAAAGTAATTTTGAGTTGGTAGGTAGAAAATATGTTAGGTGTTTTATTGCTGTTCAAAATTTCAAGAAATTTGATTGAGTTTAAGCCACTCAAAACGTCGTGCGAACGTATATTTTTTCTCAATAAGAATCGTTTTTCTGAAGAAATGTTCCAATTTTAATTAAAAGTCCCTTGGGAGCTGTATGCAAATTAAGTAAATACATAAATTAAACATGCACAAAGCTAATTTTGCTAAAAATATGGGAGTTCGCGCGACGTTTTGAACGGCTTAGACTCGAGCAAATTTTCTGAAATTTTGTACAGCAACACCTAACAAATTTTCCATCTACCAAGTCAGAATTACTTTTAAGTATTTAAGTTTTGTGCGCAAGGCATATTTATATTGCCGTAAAAGACAGAACCCCCCGGGTATTGAAGTTTTAAATTTCTTATTTTTCGGTTTTTTCTAGATTATAAGTACCAAAACAATCTATTTTAATAAAAAAACATCCCATATTGAGGCGCTTCGCGAAGCAGAGAGCGATTTCAGATTTGTCTACTTTTTTTTAATACACCCTGTATATATACATATATTTGTCACGCTATCTAAAATTTATAAAGTATACTGAGTGTTTTATATTACACAGTCGTCTGTGGTTGTGGTTCTTATACTTTGAGTCTGCATCTTCTATAAAAGTTTTGGATGTCGATCTATTTACAAGAGTACAGTGGGGATTTCACAAGACGTTTGCCAAAATATTCCAAATTTTTCGTTCCAAAGGTAAAGTTCATATTGAAATTCACAAATCGGTTTTTAAACAAGACTTTTCATTGAATTATTCTAATTCCTGAACCAATCAGAGGCTTTGTTTACAAACCGGCTTGTGAAATCCAATATTAACTTTTGAACTTCGAAATTTGAAATATTTTGGGCTTTTGGAAAACGTTTTGTAAAATCGAGTATAAAGGGTTTCTTTATTTCGAAGTAAACTAAAATTAGTGTTTACTGTTTTTAATTGCTCAGCGTCACATTAACACAGAGCATCTTGTATACGAAAAGAAAAGTATAGAAGCTAAAAATCTGCACGCACGAAAAGAATTTTTGCCAAAATGAACAAAAAGGATCAAAGATAAACCCACGGGCATAACTAGAGCATTATTTTGGGGGTGGGAGGGGGTATACATATATTCGCGTTCTAATGAAATTTGAGTCAATAAACACCCCCTTCAATTTTACATCTCTCAAATTAAAATTGCGTTACAAATTGTAAACATTCTTCAAACAAGTAGTAATACGTTGTATTTTAAAATTTGAAAAATTGCAGCGTGTGACAGCGCCTTTAATACGAAGCTCAACGAAAATGTACATGCATTTACCCACAGTTAACGTCATTCTGAATAATTACGTAATTCTGAACCTTTTCCCGAACTGTTTTGATATATGATACCCGGGTCCAGAGGAGGTTGGACAGCTCCTCGCAAAGCATCATGAGAAATTTGCGTGCTTTTCCGCGCAGTGTTTCATTCATGCGTGGACTGTTGCGAAGCGAAAGTCTCTGTGCGACAAAGAAAATATGGAAGCTTTAGAAAGAAAGGACTGTCACGCTACAATACTTCGAGAAAATAGCACGATATATATTTATTGTTGTGATCCTTATTATGACGAGGCTTTTACAATTCCAAGTTTACCGTTTTTAAGATTGCACGTCATTTACTGTCATTTTTGCTTTCTTGATAAACCGTACGAGTGGTGAAGAACTTGCATTATTCCGAACCTCTGATTCCGAACACCGAGGCTCTTATTTCAAAATCTCCTGAAATCTCCTTGTGGTCTGAAATGGTCTGAAATCTCCTTGTGTTGTGAAAGCTAGCGCAATATTTGAGCCTTTCAAGGTCAGTAAACTATGAAAATTTTCTATTTGGGAGGATCTTTCTGAGTGTATCTAAAAGTCGAGGGTCGAGAGTAAATGTCGAGAGTCGAGAGTAAAAAGTCGAGAGTAAATGTCGAGAGTCGAGAGTAAACGTCGAGAGTCGAGAGTAAAAAGTCGAGAGTGGAGAGTAAAAAGTCGAGAGTAAAAATCGAGAGTAATTGTCGAGAGTGGACAAATGTCTCAGGAACAACAAAGTAGATATATTTTTAACAAAATATGCACGACTACGGAAATAATTTCACTTCCTGGATATACATGCACGAGAAAATAAAGCGTAAACAATCAAGGAAACAATATCCGTACAATATTTGAAACAGTACAATTTAATTGAAACACAATCTTTCACATGAAAACACAGGTAGCTCGATAAGCCGAGCGGCTGCACTTGCTGTCATCATAATATATATAATATACTAAATTAATATATTATACATATTATGATGTATTAGTATATTATACATATTATGATGACAGCAAGTGCAGCCGCTTATCGGGCTACTGTGATGAAAATAGTTATCACGCAGTCAACCATAATAACGCTGGTATAAGCTAAATATAAATTTCCTTTTTATAGATTTACCAAATAAAGGGGAACCCAAAACTAACATATAAACGCCTCCGCGATCCCCTGAATTTCAAGTTTATCTATTTCGCAAATTTAGATTCCATAGCTGCTCCGAATAAAAGAATAATTATGCGTAGAACATGAAGCATTGAAAAACCTCACTTTTTTCATTTAACGTACGTCTATTTTAAACGAAAGTTCATGCAGTTTTGTACGTTAAGCACAATCTAACGAACCATACAATTCTGAGTTTATATATACGAGCCCAGTAAAAAGCGGATTCTTCTGCATATTTTGTTAAAAAATAGGTTCCTGAGACATTTCTTCACTCTCGACAATTACTCTCGATTTTTTACTCTCGACTCTCGACTTTTTACTCTCGACTTTTTACTCTCGACTTTTTACTCTCGACTTTTTACTCTCGACATTTACTCTCGACTCTCGACATTTACTCTCGACTCTCGACATAAACTCTCGACTCTCGACATAAACTCTCGACTCTCGACGTTTACTCTCGACTCTCGACTTTTAGATACACTCGATCTTTCTGTACATTTCTAAATATAAATGTTCATTGTTACACTTGTTATATTCTTGGTTTGCAAAATTCTCTGTCTAGTTTGATACCAAAGATCCTGTTGAAGAAGGTAAAGGATGTGAAGAAGACCGGCGAATACTTTTATTGTGGGATTTTGACGTGGATCAAATATTGTCAGCAAATACAAGTGGAGTGGCTGCAGTTATCCCAGATACGGATGATATTTGTGTTACACCCTTGCTAAATGTTAATGCGGTAAGTTGTAATTGTTCTAATTTTCCAGCTACCGCTAAGGTTTTATTACCGTAATCTCTCTTTTCAGCGCCCCTCTCTAATAAGCCCCCCCCTTTTGAGTGAAAAAATGAAATAAGCCCCCCATAATATAGACTTAAAAATACGTAAAGTAATTGAGTTAATAGTTGACATTTACGTGTAGCTTGCAACTTGTTGCTTTATATTATATGTTGTTGTATTGTTAATATAAATGTTGTTGTTATATGATATATACTGTGTAATGATTTTGAGTTTATTGCAGTTCAAAGAGATAATCTCCACCACTGGCTTTTTGGATGAATAAATAAGTCCCCCTCTCAATTATGCCCCCCACATTTCCAATAAGCCCCCCCCCAAGGTCCTAAAATGAATAAGCTCCCCCCCCCTGTGGGGTAAATAGAGAGAATATGGTATCACCTTTAGATTAAACTCCTGAGAGAGGAAATTCTTCACAACCACTTGCAGGAAATGATTTTTTTTATATTTTTTTTATTTAGCTTTGCCACAAGGGCAAGGTCACCACAACAGCGTGAGCCAATTACTGTGGGCCCGTAGTACCTATACCACCCTATCAACTTTCGCTGTGGATGAAACTGGAGTACCCGGAGAAAACCCACGACTTTCGGAAGAGCGTTGACTTTACTCTTTTCACATGAGGACCACTCTCCTCCACAGAGCCTTGGTATTATGAAAATTAATGAGATATTTTCAAAATATTTTGCAAATTATTATAAAATTATGCAATATTAGCTAATATATTGAACTTACATGAAGTTTTAGACTAAATTAGTAAGCGCGCAATGAATGATTGGGCGATTGAAAGAATAGCGAGAAGCCATTTCCGTCTTGCCATCATGCCTTGGGATCTTTAAACTATTGCATAATTTTATAATAATTTGCAAAATATTTTGAAAATATCTCATTAACTTCCATAATACAAAGGCTCTGCGGAGGGGAGTGCATGAGGACTGGGTTTGAGTCCACCTTACTGGGGATCGAACTTTAAACCTTAGAGGTGAAAGGCGAGTGGTCTGACCACTACACCACCGAAGCCCCGTATTGATGGTATGTTGAGTTCCCAAACGTTAATGATTCAGACAAGGATCATTGGTTCTCACACGAATCAGAAGGTGTAATGTTTGTGATTTTGTTTCTACAGCGTAATTTAATAGCAATCAGAGTGTAAATGTTTAATAATGTAGGAAGTTTTAATTATTCTATATTTGTTAGAATTTCCATTTTTTATACATTTGTTTGCTATTGATAAGTATTACTGTATTATGTTCTTATTTTAGATATTGAGACTTGGTTACACTGAGTAGTCATGCAATCTTATTTCTAGCAATAACTAGAATGATCTAACTATATCTTTGTAGAAAGGGACATGCTTGATTGTTTGGCACAACTGGATGATAACAATAACGATGGTGATGTCAGTAATAAAGAGATCAAAAGATAATCTATTCTGTACCATTTAAGTGCATTGGTGCAGCTCATGAACAAAATTACCAACATCACTTGGAACTAGCATACCTTGCTCTTAAACAAAATACATCAGTGAAAGTTCACTTGAGGGCAGAGCCTCTGAATCCATTAGATCCAAGTGCAATTGCTATTGATTTGGACTATGGTACTGGTTAGTGTCATGTTGGCTATATTGCCTCAGAACTTTGCAAATATCTGCATCCCCTAATGGTTACAGGAGATATTATTGATGTTTGTATTTAGCCTATTAAGTATAGGGTGGACTTCTTTAAAGTAGGTTTTTGTCCCAAAATCTGGTTAAAAGGCATGGTGAGTGGGAGCCAGAAGTGGTAAGAAAAAGCAAAAGTGTGTGATAATTACTTTGCATACTAGTATAAATTCTTTGTGAGGTAATCTAATATATTGGCATATCTCTGAGAAATCATAAAAAACTTGCAACTCATTTGACTTTTTTTGGCCAAGAAATTTAATAATTTTTATTTGCAAGCATTGTATGGTCAACTTATTAGCAATTTGACTTATTCTCAGAGCTATTGCAGCATCTAATCCTCAGATAAACAGTATTTGTGTATTGACAGACATCTTTTATTTAATTGCCAAATATGCAAACTAGTTTTTAGATTTTTTCAATGACTAACTATTTAGACTATTTAGAATTTTTATTCATCAGACTTTAAATGAGATAGCCTACGGATAGAATTACAAAAAAGGTTATGTGTAAAAGATGTCTGTCATATGCATTTCTGTGAAATACATGCAGGCATTAGAAATTATGCGTGATTGTACATACCGTTATTTAATGTCCACACATTGTCAGTGCAAAATATAACTTTTGAACAATGCTTTCATTTTTTGTAATATGTAATATAGTAACATATTTCAGTTTATGGTACAATGAAATATTCAGACCTTTAATTAGGATTTGAGATCTACTGAGCCAAGACAATCAGTACAATCCAACAATTTGGTAGTTATGGTAAGACTACTTTATTACTATTGTACATGAAGTACATGAACTTTTGTTGTGGAACATTACAGCAAAGCAAAACTACTAAAATTCTGTTTGATAAATTCTTTGAACTAAAAAGCCTTTCAGTTTGAGTTTTTCAGGAACTTCCAACTAACTCCATTGACTCAGTTTACTCGCAGCTAGTTATGGGTGTGATATACGATTTTACAGTGTTATGTAAAGTCATTTCTGTATTGAAATATGTGGATAAAACTTATTTCATGTGTCACTTTAATGTAATTACGTTTCTGAATATAAATATCTACAATAAATATCAACAACTATGCTAAATGTGTCCATCCCACAATATTTACAACGCTCAATGCCTAGGAACTTCATGATGATGATGTTCGTGGTGGTGGTAGGCTCTCTGCAAGTTTGAAATGGGCTGAACATACACTTAATTAATTGACCACATTGAGGGATGATAGCACGATTTGCAACGAATACTTCAGGATCTATATACATAATAAGTAAACATACTGTATGTGGCTAAATAAAGAATAAACTTTGCTGTATGACAATGCCTCCCATACTAGAGAGTATAATATACAGTATCTGTAATGCCACCATACAATAATGCATTTTCTTATAGTAAGATTTTTGGGTTCAATTTACCAGTTCACTTCTTGTCACTTTTATAGCAATTTACAGCATCAGCACATTTCCCCCAAAATTCATCATTCTTAAAAGTTGGCCATATGCTGCCAGACGGATGTTCCTCAGACAAAGAAAAAAGGGCTATATACTCAACCAATGCAGCCATTTCCAAGCATCAACACGTTCCTGTACATTTTAAATTTGTGTAAACACATTTAAGGGCAACTCTAGAAATTGGTGTACCCCTTCAAAATAGTCCCTCTTCTGGAAACCAAATATTATTTAAATGACCATATTGCACCTAATTTGTATGAGTAATTAACAATTTTAAAAATCCAAATTACATCCAATACATTTTACAGTCTGGGAAAGAATGATGGCACTCCTTACTTTCTGATCCTTCTCCATTCTAGCATAATTCTCTTCCTCTGCTTTCGGAAACAATGATCTTTTCAAGAATTTTCCAGGAGTAGATCACAACCCAAAATAGAAATCTATATAAAAGACGAAAAAAACCTTTCGTATTCCTCTAAAACCAATTTAACATCTCGTGCAACAATTAACTGTAAAATGACGCTTCTAACTTCAACTATTGGTAAACAAAATAATCTTTCTTAGCATAATGTCGGTCATGACATTAAAGCGCATGTTTAGCAATTGTCTAAACGAGTGCGCGGTCGATTCAAAGCGAAATATCTATATCGCGGAGTGGGGACTTTTTGGGGCCTTTCTGGTGGAGTTGAAGTTTATACATTTGTCTTGAAATCAACGAAAAAAATACAAAATCGAGCCACAGGAATTCGAGATTTTTAAGTTTGAAAATTGTAAACACCAACACAATTATAAGTCGTCAAGTTGAAATGACCCTACAAAATTTCATCATAAAAATAAAGCTGGAATTAACGTTTACCTTGCTAAATATTTCAGATATAGAAATTCCAACTACTCTTCTATCAGAATCCTTGTACATAACACATCAAATTTGAACAAAAATATTACAAATTTGGGTATTTTAGTACGCTATGCAAATTTTTGTGTTAAAAAGCTTCGCAAAAACAATGTCAAAATGACGCGATTTCATTGGTCGAGAAAGTCACGTGATAGCTGTCCAACCTCCTCTGACCCGGGTCAGTGAAATTGGTGAAATCCTATGGTGAAATCCATGACGTTCGAAATATTTGCCAGGGTTGGTAGTTTGGCCTATTAGAGGCTTAATAAGTCGATTTTGGCTTCTTTTTTTCTTGCTTGGCTTCAAAAAAAAAGTTTGGCTTTTTGGCTACTTTTTGGCCTCTTTCTATTTCAAAGTAATGCTTGGAAAATGTTTCGATCTTAGTTTGATTTTATATGTTTAATCGTCATAATAATGCAGGTATACTAATTGTGATATTAAAGGCATTTAGTATTCACGAGGACTTTTAATGTATGAGGATTATTTAGTATTCATGGAATAAATTAGTTGTACTACGAAGTACACTAGACATCGCACTGGTTGTAAAAGAAAAGCTGAACAGTGTCAATACCCAAAACTATTAGTAATGAGTTTGCGATAAATTTCGACTTTTTAGCATTTATTTTGGCCGCGTTAGAAAAATTGTAGTTTGGTCTCTTTTGGTAGATTTTGGCTTCTTTGCTATAGCTATTTGGCTCCGAGCATGCGCAGGACCTACCAACCCTGATATTTGCTTCTGTATATTAACGTTTCAACTTTCATCGCGCGAGAGGCCCGACGAAAGGCAGTATTCTAAAGGCAATATGGGGATATTTTCACGAATTCGTGGCTTTTTCTCGTCTTGTATTCGTCCGTCGACATCAAGCAGTTTAAATAATGAAGAAAACGATAGATTCTTGGACCAAAACGACGAATCCTTACAAAACGACTGGCCCAGACATGTACCATCAACATCAACTACCGGTTCATCGACATCGACAGCCGATTCAAATACAATCAAACATGTCGTAAATTATTCGACATGCAAGCGCGATGCAGCACGGCAATCTAACGCAAAACCGCCTTATTTCGTACAAGCTTTCATATCTACTCTTGATGCGTCACAGAATGGGAAGCGGGCTGTCACGCCGGCGAGCGATCTTGTGTACCTTGATGAGTGGACTGACTGTACTGCTATAATCGTGGACAAAACCTCTTGTAGATTAAGTCCCCAACACACAGTGCAACTATCCAGTGATTCTCGTGTTGAATTTCGTGATTGCAAACTGCAAAATGGTTGCCTTCAATTCAAGATGAAAGCTCTCACTGTCGAGACCATCACAATATTTTTTAATATTGATAAATATCCTGAAGTTAGTTTCACACTCAGCAAGAAAATCCACGTGAAATACAACCCTGGTTCAACCGTCGAAGCTGAACTAACAATAAAGACCATAAAGGAATCATCTGGATTTAATGAATGCGTATTTCAAGTGTCTTTATATGATATTTGGAGAACACCGCCTGAATCTTGTAAGCTTGACGTCCTGTCGTCAGGTGAAGATAAGATTATTGAGAGCAAGCGATTGCATTCGGAAGCAGGGCGTATCAATTTTGAGATAACAGTAAGAGGAAATCAACCCTGGTCACGAGATTTGGTTGTAATCTTCAATGGTCAACCCATCCCCAACGCCGAGAAAATTGAAGTATTTGACAAGTTGAGAGAATTGTGTTGCAGATCTATACAAGAGAGTGACTACGAATCTCTTCCTGTTTTCATAGAATTTTACGGCTCGCGCATATTTATCCCTCTGTCAGTTGGCGATGATGACGGAAAATTTCTCCCTTATAACGAAAATGATTGCGAGTTATTGCCTGAAGCTCGTCAACTTGTATGTAAAAATACAAAACGCAATGAAATATTGGGTTCTGGCTCTGCCCATACTAATAACATCGCAAGAATCCTTGAACTCAAACATCCCCCAAACGTACATGAAATTCAACGTGATAATGCTGTGATCATTGACCTAAGCAATGTCCACTCAAATCGCTTGCATATTTGCAAGAGAGTTGTGCAACATCTTCTTCGTGGTTTATATTATCGAAAGAAAGCTTCACAAGCTGCCTCAGTGCGCATTGAATGGAAGAACAGAATTGCTGCTCTTAGCAAACTTTTTCGGTCTTCTCCAAGCTTACGAGTTTGCAAGATTTTTAGAGACCACTTCGGCTCTTTGATGAACTGTTACAATCGCGAAGCGTGCAATGAACTTTTTCAGTTTTTCAATTTCAACCGAGATGTGAGTGAAGTAGATCTTCATGGTTTATATGTTGCAGACGAGAAAAAGTTGGAGCTGCTAAGATCAGATCTCTTACGAGGACTGGTTAATGATGAAAGAATAAAAAACACAATCGAGGAAAGCAAATTAAAGAGCTTCAATGGTCGAAGTAAACACGCATTGAAAAATGATTTAGTTAGTGGAAAATTTCCCACTAATGAGGTGAAAGATCTCGTAAAATGTTGTCAAAATTGCGGCCTAAGTGAGAAAAAGTTGAAGGTACTTGAACAGGACCTGGCAAAGCGCAGTGAACGTTGTGATGAAGTAGATGGTATAATTAAGAAATTCAGAAATGAAGGTGACGAAGCTATCCGTAAATTGAAAGAGACATTGGAGACTTTTAATCTCGATGAAGCAATCAAGAATAACACTCCTTGGCTTGAGATCATTGTTGGAGCTGGTCATCATAGTCGAGTAAAGAATGAACAAAATATCCGACCGAAAGTTGAGAAACTTCTCAAAGAAAGAAATCTTGAGTTTGCCGCCGTGAACAAAGGTTCCCTTGTTGTCACCTTTCAATCCTACCGTGGTCCTCAACCTTGTTTTGGAGAATATTATTGTGAAAAATGTGATCGTTGTTGGAAAAGTACCAAAAGTTATATTGGGATGTTTCAGAAATGTGTTCAGTGCAAGAGCAATTGTTGGCCAGTAAAACAACGAGAAAAGAGGAAAGTCGTGAATTACCATTGTGAAAGTGCGAAATCTGTTGGGCAAAGGAAAAAGGTGGAGTTGGCTAAGAACCATCGTCGCGCTGTTAGGTCTGCCGCCAGACGTCAAACTGGTACTTTAACTTATCAGGCAAATCAAGAAGAATGTGTTATTATTTAGTCACTGATACACACAATATAAATGCTACATTACTAGATGATACACACAATACTAATGCGTTCATTACCAGAAATGTGGAACATTACGCGCCCGTAATTTAGTCAGCAGCTTCGCGCTATCAGACTCGTCTGAGAAATCGCGTTGCATATGAAGTTTTTGACAATTTACGTTCGGTTGATAGTTACTAGTTTAAGAGACAAAAAAGATGGCTACCCAAAGAAGGCTTTTGTCGAAGCATTTGTTTGAAATAGTTGTAGCTTGCGAAAGATGACATTTGTTGCTCGGACACATGTTTTTGTTGAAATCATATTCTGAAAACATGAACTGTTGATGAAAGTTGGTTAAATGTGATATTTTTGTTCGAGGGACGTAAGTAAAGCGTTAATTGGTGAGGGAGGTGTATATTCATATATTCGCCTTCTGCCCGACGAATTTCTTTTCAAATCTCAGTCATAAAAATTGATTTCAAAAGAAATTCGTCGGCAGAAATATACCCCCCCCCCCCCAGTTAACGCTCTAGTTTCGTCTCCGTTAAGTGTTGCGACCGACAACTTTCCATTAGAAATTCATGCCCCCGCTCCACCATTTCAATGTTGAGCGCTGCTGACCATTGTAATTAAGGGCTAGAGTATTTGGATCCCCAACATTGATTAGGGGAAGGCGGGGAGGGGGCATGAAGATCGAATTTATGTGCGCAATACTGTCCATGTTGACTTGTAGTGAAACTATATTTTAGCCACTATATTTTTCAATTATTACGCAATAATCGCCATTTTGTCCCAATTTCTGAGTGTAAGAAGGGAGAGGGTTGAGCATTCAAATTTTTCTCTCGATTTTTGAATTCAGTTGTTTTAAGTTAATTTCAAAGGAAACTTTCGTGGAGAGCACAAAATATCAATATTCACCCGCCTTCAAATTGAAGCGATTGTTTCTTTCCTGGACATAATGACAGCTTGAAATTTTTCATTCCATGCATTTTGAGTAACTCAGAATTGTCAAGCTTAAACAAAGTTTCTCCTAGTTAAAATATAAAGGTAGATTTCGATCTGTATGCGGTTCTGTATGTGACTCCAACTTCTCGTCTTGGCTGAAAAAATCATCGACAAACATAATTATAGCTCTTTGACAACTTAAATTCGTTAGCCCAGGACTAAGTTTCCAACGAAAACCTTGGATTAACATGAAAGTATTGTTTGCGAAATATCATATTTTTTATTTATAGCCTTTATTCATGGCCCAGCTATAGCAATTTTTCACAACCAGAACGGATCTTTCTTTGAAAAATAGGGTTTTGTTTGTTGTTTTTAAATTAACAGACACAGACACCAAGCATGCAGGATCATGCAACAGTATTATATATACTGGATGGACAATAGGTTCACTTGCAGTGCAATGTTAGTGCTGCTATATTTTTATGCAGTTCACTGGCTGCAACCAGCTAGGGCACACTAACTTTACTTGAGTAATGAGAGACCCTATTGTCTATTTCTTTTGGTCATGCATTTTGAACCATTATGCCTACCTTATGCAGGGTATATGTACCAAAACCCGAAACGCTGAAACGAATCTATCGTGACGAAGCGACCGAGACCAACGTAGTAAATTAATAGAATTATAGAAGTATGTATAAACAGATGAACAGATGTGATTCGTTATTCTTGTTTGGTCGTTTCAGTCGTTATACAGTCGTTTTCGTATTTACAATGAACAAAACTAATTTTTAATCGATAAACTATAAGATTCTCAAAAATCTCCAGATTACCTCACAAATACAAATACTTCTGCCCAAAAAGATTTCGCAATATGACTTGTCCGTGCATGTAGTTGTAACCTGCTGCGTGAGAATTTAGCTCCTGAACATTGATTCGTGTTTTTAAGGCACACTGCTGTCTCGGATTACCAAATAGCTAGAATAAGTTTGCTGATTCCAGGAAGAACACGATAAATCAGCAAGATGGACGCGCAGCAAGTCACAATATTGTAAATGTTGTAGATTATAAATTTCATCAAAATCTTTTTTACATTGATCTGAGTAACAAGGATGATCTGTTGATTAGTATACTATCAAGAATGATTTATCGTTGACTATGGGGATATTTTCACGCATCATCGCTTGCTTTGTATCGTGCTTTGGACAATCAGATGAACAGCACAGTACATATGGCCGTCATGATACCTTTCAGTCCACAAACAGTCACTCTAGACATTTCGTCGACCAAAGAACTTCGGCCACCGGCGCAGAAAGACCATTATCGTCAGGGTTCTATGACTGTTCGAACACCACAACACATCGAGCAAAGCATTCGCCTCAATATAGAGTACCTCGCAGCCAGCAGACATCGAGTGTCTTTGATGCAACGAAACGTGAACTATTCGCAGATAGGCAAAGGAACTCGGCTACCACTTGGCGTAGCGAAGTGCGAAGTACAACACAAGCAGGTCAAACAAAACCAGCAACAGTAAAACCACCGACAGTAAAACAACCAACAGTAAAACCACCACAAGCCCAACAACGATACCACATACAAAAATTCACGTACCAACTTCAAGCTATACCGAAAGATACAACATTTAAACCAGGGAGTAATGTATATCAAAACCAATGGACTGCATGTAGCGCTGTAGTCGTTGATCAGTTTGGCATGCCAATCAAGTCTACGCACTCGGTAAAGCTGAGTAGCAATTCATATGTCGAATTTTGTAATGCCCAGACTAAAAGTGGTCGTTTTAAGTTTAATATCAAACCGAGCAAGACTGGAAATATTTCAATAACTATAAGAATTGATCACTCTATCTTGACCAAAGAGTTATTTGTCAATCCTTGTCCTTGTTCCAGCACTTTGTCCGAAATGGTTGTCAAGAGTATTGACGACTCGTTAAATTCACATGAGAATCGATGCGTATATCGGATCGCTATTGTTGATGTTTTTGGCGAGCCTGTACCATCGGATTCGCAGGCAATTTGCGAACTGAGAAGTGCTTCACCGGTTGAATATAGTGTGGAAAAAGTTGACACATATTCCGAACTTGGTAAAAAATACTTTGATGTAACTTTGAAGGGCGAAAATCCATGGAAAAGTGATCTCCTCTTTCTCAATGGAAAACTAATTTCTGGTGTGACAAAATTTGAAGTCTCTTCCGAAGAACGTGGCAAAATTAAAGCACTGCTCGATAAAAGTGATCATATGTTATTACAAAATGGTCAAGTTTCCATTCATGACTTTATTGATTGTGACGGCTCACGTATTTTTATACCATTCCAAACAGGTAATCATGATGGAGACTTTGTGCCTTATGATGAGCACAACTGCCAAATACAGCGTCCTTCGGGTAGGAATGGCTGCAAAGTAGTGTGTCGAAATACGAGGAAATATGATTTATTTGGCCCAGACTTTGCACATATCAATAACATTAAAAGAGCTCTTCAACTTAAAGATCGCGTCAACCTCCATGAAATCCAAGGCGAAGCAACGGTCATCATTGACTTAAACGACGTTCAATCTCATCATCATCTCATTTGTAAAGAAATTGTTCAACATCTTTTGGCAGGTTTATATTACCGAAAGAAAGCTTCAGAAGCGGCAAGAATTCGTATGCAATGGAAAGAGATTTTCATGATTCTTGACGAATCATTATCTGTTTCACTAGAGCGTAGTCCGAGCCTAAAACTTTGCAAATTCTTTAAAGATCACTTTGGAAAGTTAATGAATCAATACAATCGGGAAGCTGCTAAAGAACTTTTTGACTTTTTCAATTTTCAGCGAGACGAAAGCGAAGTAGATCTTCATGGATTATTTGTTGCGGATGAAAAGAGATTAGAGTCACAGCTGATAGATATGTTGCGTGGATCCGTCGATGACCGCCAGATTGACGCTCTCTTCCAACAGTGCAAAATAAAGAGTTTTAAAGGTTTGGAAAAACAGGCTTTGAAGAAAAAGTTGTTGAAAGGGGAAATGTCTGAAGATGAAATCAAAGATTTCGTGGATTGTTGTCAGAATTATATACGTGACAAATCTTTGCTGGAACGTTTTAAACAAGATTTGTTGGAAAGACGAACACGCAAAGATCACTTGCTTGCCATTATTGATGAATGGAGGTCAGAAAGTGATGAAGCGATTCGATTTTTGAAAACAACATTAGACAAATTTGATCATAAGAAAGCAGTCAAAAATAACACTCCTTGGCTTGAGATTATTGTTGGAGCTGGTCGTCATAGTCGAGTAAAGAATGAACAAAATGTTCGACCGAAAGTTGAGAAACTTCTCAAAGAAAGAAATCTTGAGTTTGCGGCTGTAAACAAAGGATCCCTTGTTGTCACCTTTCAATCCTACCGTGGTCCTCAACCTTGTTTTGGAGAATATTATTGTGAGAAATGTGATCGTTGTTGGAAAAGTAGCAAAAGTTACATCAGAAAGTTTCAGAAATGTGTTCAGTGCAAGAGCGACTGTTTGCCAGTGAAACAACGAGAAAAAGAGAAAGATGTGAATTACCAGCGTGAAGGGGATGAGTTTCCGAAACGTAAGCCAGGTCGTCATCAATCAGACCTTTGTCAGAAGTGTGTGGAATTAGGATATCCCTGCAACGAGGACGATTACTATGACTCGGATTACTGACACTGATAAGGAAATGATATCCTGGACAAGCGATTTGACTTGATGTAGTCATTTTAACACGACGACATCTGGTTTGTATAATCCTAGTATAATAATACATCCAGGGAAGTAAATAGCACTTTATTTGGGGGGAGATAGGGGGGGGGGGATCAAATATTTGTATTCTGTCATAGTAGAAGGGTCGGGCTGCATGCAAATATATCAATATTCATAATATTACACCCTGTATACATCTGTATACAGCGATAACTTAAAGCAATTAGTAGCTATATAGGATAGAGAACTGTCTATTTTAAAGTACTAAAGTAATTGTAGTAGTATGGTATGGTATGATCATATCGTGTCGTACAGTCGTATCAGTCGATGACTTTATATCTTATTAATTCAATCATGATTAAAGAACAATGTTTCGATAACCAAACAGTTAATTCAATTAAGGTTGTCCCTCCAAGAGCGTAAAGAGTGAACTATGAGCGCGCAAGGGATGATGGATTGTTGTTTGTTTAAGCCATGATACTCGGAGAATTATGTTTGTAACAAATAAATTAATTTACCGTCATACGTTCCCTATGTGCGCTCGATGCTGTTTCAAAGAAATAATTCTGAGTTTAGAGGAGAAAATAAGCATTAACCTTGCGTGCTCATTGTTCACAGTTAAAGTTTTTGGAAGGACAACCTTTATTGAATTAACTGTATATAAACGAAATAACTAGGCTCTATTTAATTAGCTCGTTTGTGATATTGGTGACTGAAATATGGCAGGTTTGAACACAATAATTTTGGTTGTTATGGATCCGTTTTATCATGAAATACACGCCAAGACCTGAAACCAATACATTCTTAACCCTTTTTAAAACAGTACTGCTAGTGAGGTCACTGAGCCAATCACTGAGCAACACATAGAGAGAATAAACAACCTGTTCAGGGACCAGGGTTGATCAACAACGTTATCTGCTGCCAGCGTTGCTCAATGTCGTGAAAAAATTTTGTTCTGGGCCTAAATTATCTCCCAATCAGGTGTATAACAATGCTGAACAATATTTCCGATAATATTGAACAATGTTGGCAGCAAGGAGCAGCAAAACATTGTTCAATCTTGCTGAACTGCAAGCTCAAGGTTTTAATCAAGGCTAAAATCATACTAGATTTGCCTATGTATGCCTCGTCCACCGACGCTCTCAGAACATTGAAATTTAAGCCACTTGATGAAAGAAGATTCTATCATCGTTGTCTGTTAGTACATAAGATAAAGAATAAACAAATTGATTATAAATTTGATTTAACAAATAACAGTGACGTTCATCAGTATAACACTAGAAGGAAAAATGATTTTCATCTTAAGAAAGCTAAAACTAATTGGGGTAGACAAACTTTTAGTTAGTTAGCTTTTAATGATTTTAACACTCTGCCATCTGCCATAAAGGATACTGACTCCATAGGCACTTTCAAATTACATTTTAAATAGATATGTTAATATGTAGTTTATAGGTATATTTTGCTATTCTATTTGTATTTTATCTATCTATAGTTTGTATTGTTAATGTGTATTTTATCGAGGGCCCCATTGAAAAACTCTTCGGAGATATGGGCACCCTAATTAAATATCATTATAATAATAATAATAATAATAATAATAATAATAATAATAATAATAATAATAATAATAATAATAATAATAATATTATTATTATTATTATTAATAATAATAATAATAATAATAATAATAATAATAATAATAATAATAATAATAATTTTAATAATAATAATAATAATAATTTTAATAATAATAATAATAATAATAATAATAATAATGATAATAATAGTAATGGTTTAATATTATCGCTCTTAAGAAACCTGAGGATCAGAGTGATTCACGGGACGGATAATCCAGGCCAAGCAGCACGAGCTGTTAAAGTGCACATAACCCGCAAAAATTTTTTTAGTGAAATCATTGCATTGCATCGCATTATATTACGTTCATCAGGAACTGAATATTCCGTTTATCAGGAAATACTCGGCTGGCGTAGTTACGTTAATTTTTTTTCTTAATTTATTTTCTCATTTCTATTCAACATGCGTCCACGATTTTCTCCGCCGACGTACTTCAAAACTATTCCAAGTTATCGACATTTCAAGTTTTGCGTGGGGCAACGTCCCTAGCCCCTTAGTTCCACCTCGTACGTTGACTTTTCAGAAATTAAATTTAACAGGAGTACACAACAAGCATTCTGAAAAGCATTACGCATATTTTATGGCTTCAGATAGGGAAACACGGCTATTAATGGAAACCCCATCCGATCTCAACGTTGCAATCCACTATTATTGGGTAGAAACACGGTTATTAAAATGCAGGAACGGTTAGAAAACAAGGGTAGCTAATCAATAGGGAACCTCGAGTGATAGGGCGCAAAAAGATTGGGGACGAGGGCATAGGCTATTTAAAATATCCGCCTGCAGTAGGAGTGAGGAATAATAACATTGCACACTCCACCGAGAAAACATAGTTAAACAGTCGATTACTAGGTTTTTCCTGACATATACACCAAATTTCAGATTGAAAGAAAAATTTAAAGAATATTTTTCAAGGAGTGGTAGCACAGCCAATTATAGTGCGTTGCTAATAAACAGCGAATTTGATGAAAACGAGCTTCCGGCTGCTAACGAAAACCGGCTTTATTTTGTGAAATGCTTTTGAAGGATTTCGTGATTTTGTTAAAATTGTGCGCATATCCGACTATGCACATGACCAGAATTAATATATGCAGGCTGTTAACTGGTTTGAGATGCCCTACATAAATTGGGTCGCTCTCTCGCTTGCTTTTATATGCTCGCTCAATCGATCCGCAGTTGTTTTGCCCAAAAGTACACAACAGTGGACGCGGAAGTAAGCCATTGTTAAGGGCCTGATGACAATATTTTTGGCTTATGTTTCCAAAAAAAAAATTAATGCGGAAAATATACTTAATGCCAAAATAATGCTGAATTCTCGTATTTTTGAAACGTTATTATGTCCATGCCTCATTCTTAGCAGAAATTTATGTCAACACGGAAAAATGTTTTACAGTTATATGTTTTGCCTTGGGCCCTAGGGGTGCGCCCCCCCCAAAAAAAAGTAATATAGAAACAAAAATAATATCTCTATACAAAGAATTTAAAAACGAAAAAGATCAATTATGAGACGGTGGATACACTCTGGCAACTGAAGCATTTGCTTCGAGGTGTGCTTGATTTATGCAAAAATATGAGCATTCAGCTTCGAAGTACTGTATAGAATTAGCTATAACTATCCAAAATTACATTTTGTGAATTGATATGTCATTTTTATGTGGGGGTTGGGGGGGGGGGGTGAGGTAATTTAATTATATAAAAAAAATTATTTCTAATTAACAGTTCGTTTGATATTCGTATGAATGAAAATTTTGACAATGGTCTGGGCGGCTCTGGATATGATTGAAAGAGTTTTATACACTCTATGTGGCAAAGCCAGCCCGGTAATTTGGTCATGCTATGCAAATTTAAATCATCATTATTTCTTTAGAAATTGATTCCTAAGACGGTCTATAAATAGACGCAGAAAAAATTGCATTGCATGACCAAATGTCGGGCTGGCTTCGCCAATGCTCTAATTCTGGACCCACCTGCCTACAAGTATGTTCCTTAGAGAGGGGGATTCAGCGAGACATGAACATTTAAGAGTAATAAAAATAGGAACGCTAATTCATTACAACCGTGATTGTATGCATGTTTATATATGTAGACATGCACCATGCTGAGTTTTGTAAATCCTAATACAAAGCCTTCGCGGGAAATTGGCACAGCAGCAGCTGCCACGCAGTAATTATGTTATCATAAAAGACTAGCTGGATATGTCTCGGTTGAAGATGTCGATTATTTCCTATCGTATCTGTATAATACTCCAACCATGATTAAATTGGAAGTAGACAAAATAGAACTTCATGGATATTTAGTTGTACCATTATAAAGTATGGGCATATTTGATCGTATTAGAAAGATATTTTCAAGTTCCGATTCATCAACCACAAGGAATAATCGTTTTGACCATGAGCCACAGATACGTGATGTACATGGACTAACGACAGAATTTAACCGCGAAGTTCGACCGAATCGAGATTTCAATGTATCATCGAATGCTACTGAAAGACCTTTAGCATCCGCCCTCTGTCATTCGAGTACCACTTCTGTTGCGGCACAAACCTCAAATACACCACAAATACAACCGGATACAAGCAAAGACAATGTTGGCAATGTAAAACCATCGGAATTTGGGCAGAATTTAAAACACAAAACATCATCGACGCTTATTTCTGCAGTTTCAGAGAATGGAGAACACATTTCTACCGTTGAAGTACTACACGATGTGGTAGAACCGCCAAGTATAAGAAAAAGCGTTCCAAAGACACAAGCAAATTTGAGATCTAGTTCCTGTCACGTTGTCAAAGGTAAGCATATATTTAGTTATACAAGCAAAACCTCTTTATAAGAGCCGTTATAACAATTAACTTTTGCAGGCTCAGTTTTCTTATGTTTTCTTATTTACAAGTGATATCCATGCACCAAAGCGGGCCCAAAGTATAGTTTAAATACCGAGAAAGAGAGATTTTATATCAAATAAAGTCCTTTATATGACATAAATCCAGACTTTCGAGTTTTTAACCTTCTTGATTTATTTTTGAGGAGGTTTTCTAGTAGAATCATTCGAGTTCAAACAATTTAAGTCGAGATTCTTCGAGATTTTCCCACAAGTTTTATCTAATAATTTATTCAAGGTAAATCAATCAATCAAGGGGTTTTATTATAATATCGTCGCGCTCGAAAGCGAATTGCGAAGTTATTTACACTTGAAATTATTAACCAAAGTAAGTATACCACAATACATGCTATCATTGCTATGTTACAACAATCGTTACATATTTAACTAAATTATGTAGATAAAGACATGTATCTTTAAAAGTAAAAATTTAAAACTTATATTATTTACAATGTTTAAAGACTATGTGATTCAAGACACATGCTGGGAAAAAAAACTTTTCGTAAAACGTTCCGTCTTGCAGGGATACAATGTTAGTCTGTTTCCGTACCTTAAATTTCGACCATGTTCATTGTCTCGAGATGGTGGTACTAAATGTTCAAGGCGTGAACCAGGCTGTCTTAATTCATCGAATGTTTTGGTGTATATTGAGTCACGTCTTACGCTTAAGGGTGAACATTTGGCTTGAATTAGAGCTGCGTCGTAGTTCATGCGTTTGAGCAAAAAGCATTGCGATGTTGACATGCTTCTTGGGTGTTTGTCATAAATTGCTTGGGTGTGTATAGGCAAATATTTTCATGTTCTTTTGACCATGAAAACAATCAATTTCTTATAAGAAATGAATAATGATAATTAATAACCTGAAATTTTCATAGCAAGACTAAATTGTTGATCAGACTTATGATTTATGATCAGACTTTTTGCTTGATGTTGAAAAGTTAATTGAGACATCAACCATCAACTAACAACATTTAGAAGTTTTATGAAACTTTGCTCTGAATTTTCTTGTTAACTTCAATGAAGTGCGCAAAAGTCACAAACATATACTAAGATTACCTTTGTTTCGACTTTTGCGCGGTGGTTCGGGTTTTTATCAACCTTGATTTATGGGTTGTAGTACATACCAATTAAACCTTACCAATATTGAAAAAGATTTCGATTGTCCACTGCGAGGACTGGAGAATACACAATCTGAACAAGAAGGTGGATAAGAACAATATAGCAATGTGCTCCTCCTCCTCCCCCCCAACAGTTTTGATGCTAAAATATGTATGGATAACACGCCGATAGATTTTCAAGTGTATAGACTACCATCTTTTCATGTTTTATCTTGGGTAATCAATATATTGTGGGGGGGGGGGGGGGGCAAAGAAGAGAAAACTGTAAACCAACCGAGGTGTTGTATTCACAAATATATCCCATTTTCAGAGTACACAAATATTTCTTTGCTCAGTCCCGTTGCATTGGATTCATTTTCCAAGCAATTGCCAGCTCCTGTTTTACCCCTTTAGATTTCTTTTGGAATTGATTGGATTTTGTGAATATACGACTTTTTCCCCCGGTTAACACTTTAGTTACGCCCGTGATTGAAATAAGAAGAATGTTATACCGGCCAACTGAGGTAACCTCAATAACTAACGGGAGGGAGGGGGTAGGGGTGTTGTCTATTCATATATTCGTATTCACAACCTGTAAAAATCGATTTAAAAACAAATTAGTGGGTACGAACATAAATATTTGAGCACTCAGCCCTCTTTAGTCATACAGAACATGATGATAAAAGTTTGGGATCGACGTCCACTTGCGATTTTCACAAATATTCGGAAAAAAGCACCGTATCAGGGCTTACGTCCTAAATTCCTAATGCAATTTACATGCTGCTTGTTGTAGGCAGATATCGAAAAGATACTAAACTAAAGTTTTCTCTACGAAATTTCACCTGCAAACTTGAAACAACACCGAAAGACAAACGTTTTAAACCAGTGAATGATGTTGTATATCATAATCAGTGGACTGAATGTAGTTACCAGATCTTTGATGAGTTCAACAATCCACGTTGTTTAAAAAAGACATCGCTGGCGGATGTGAGCAGTAGCTCACGGTATGTAGAATGTCGAGACATCAAGATAAAAAAGGATCATCTTCATTTCAAAATGAAGTCTATTCAAACGGGAAACATTTCAATCTTGATAAAGATTGATAACTGTACATTAACCAAAGATTTCTGTGTGACTTTTAATCCTTGTTCTAGTTCTTTGTCAGACATGACAATCGAAAAAATTAATCCGGTGGAAGGAGAATTTGTTTATCGACTTTTCATTTTTGATGTTTTTGGCAAACCGGTGCCGTCAAACTCGACTGCAACTCTCGAACTTGACGCAAGTTTCCAATCAGACGAGAATAAAGTCGTTAGTAAAGTAAAGCGTACTGAACAGGAACAAGTTTGTTATGATATAACAGTGAGAGGAAATAGGCCGTGGTCTCGAGATCTTATTGTGCTTCTAAATGGAAAACAAGTCAATCATGCACGAGAATTTGAATTCACAAATGAAGAGTGTAATGCTATAAATGATCTTGATGACGATGATTATGAATGGATTCAAAAAGTTTTTCCCGAAAGCGATTGCGGGATATTTATACCTTTAACAACTGGCGATGATGATGGAATGTTTGTAGGATATAATGAAGACGACTATGAGTTACAATCACAGAATGCTAAAGATCACCAACTCGTTTGTATGAATGTAAGAAAACGTGATATTTTGGGCGAGGACTTTGCACATATTGATAATATTAGAAGAGTTCTTGAAATTGAAGATCGTGTTGAAATCCAAAGAATCGATAGCCACGTCATTATTCACCTCAGAAATATTAAGCCTCATCTCCGTCCAATATGTAAAGAAGTTGTTCAACATCTTCTTCGTGGCTTATATTACCGAAGGAAAGCTTCAGAGGCAACCAAAATTCGCTTAGAATGGAAAAATAGGCTCATCAGTATTGATGAGATATTATTGTCAAGCAAAAAGGAAGCAAGCTTTGTATTTTGTAAATATTTCAAAGATTTCTTTGGCGATTTATTGAATCAATACAATCGCAAAGCTTGTGATGAGCTATTTAAATTTTTCAATTTTCACCGCGATGAAAGCGAAGTCGATCTTCATGGTTTACTTGTTGCAGATGAAAAGAAGTTGGAATCGCTCAGATTGAATTTGTTGATTGGCTCCTTACGCCAAGATCAAATTGTGGAAATCTTGAGAATATGCAAAATTTGGAGCAAACGGGGTCGAGAGAGGCAGACGTTCAGAAAGAAACTCCGGGAAGGAAAAGTACCTGAAGATCTTGTGAGGGAATTTTTAAGAGATGATCGAATGACCGATGAAGATTCATCCGACGAATCCGAACATGAATGCTCCGACGAAAACTGTAGTTTGTGTTTCGAGGACGACGATGACTTTGACGACGACAACGAGTACTACGACAGCGATCAGGAGTCGTTGAGAAGTTACGATTGCAAAGATAATGTTGATGCCATAATCAGAAGATGCAGAAAGGAAAGTGATGAAGCCATCCGAAAATTGAAAGAAACATTGGAAAAGTTTGATGAAGAAGTAATCTTCAATGAAACACCTTGGCTTGAGATCATAGTTGGAGCTGGTCAACACAGCAAGAATAGTGAACAAAAGATTCGACCAAAAGTTGAGAAACTTCTAAAAGAAAGAAATTTAAAGTTTGTTCCAGCAAATAAAGGATCCCTCGTTGTCACGTTCAAACCTTACGATGGTCCTGAACCTTGTTTTGGAGAATATTACTGTGAGAAATGTGATCGTTGTTGGAAAAGTAGTAATAGTTATGTGAGAAAATACCAGAAATGTGCTCGATGTAGTGCAAACTGTTGGCCCGTCAAACAGAGGGAAAAAGGGAAAGATACAAATTACTGTCGTGAACGTGTGAGATCTGTGAAACGCCAGCCGCAGCCTCACCAGTCAAGTCTTTGTCAGAAATGTCAGGAATTAGGGCGTCCCTGCAACGAAGACGATTCTTATGACTCTGACTATTAGGAGGATACCTCGAATAGTGGCTTTCAATTGGCTATTAGCGTAAATTAATCCGTAGTCATTTTGAAATTTTTCGGACTGCTACCACATTTAACCATAACTTCTGCTTCCTTGCAGCAAAGAGACTGCTCATATCACCATCGATATCACAGCAAATCATATGGATATTCTAAACAATACCTTTGCCTTCAAGATTCTTGAAGGATGTTCTCCATGTATTTCGTCTGAATGTCGACTTCAGTGAAGTACAGTAGCTACGAGGGAATCATATACAAATATCTAGATATATGATGTTGATGTATTTAAATAATTTACGCTTTATTTTTATAGATGTTAGTTTAGTTTGTTATTGTGTTCCTCACTCGTAGCTTCACTGTGGCTTTCGACTACGAGATGTCGATCTAATCAATACAAATGGTAGTTTCCAACTTCCGATTGTGTTCGTGAATTGAATTGAATTGAATTTATTGAACATTTATACGCTAATACAGGGACATCTGATTAGCATAACTGATGAAAATACCGTTATTTCTTTGATCTCAGAGTTAAACGTATCAGTGGAGTTGGCTTATATTTATGGCTTGTAAGCCACACTTGTGTTTGAATTAGTATACAGTCTTATATAGTCATAAAATGCAAATTAAATTTAAAATAGGAGACACCATTCTCTCGTGCCCTAAGAATCCCGGCCGTTTACACGTACCTGATCCGATTGAAACCTGGCCCAGATGAAAAAAATTAGCTAGGAAGGGGGGATCTTCGAGCCTCGGTCAAGGGCTGCTGGGAGAGGGGGGTCCGGGGCCCCCGAATTTTTTTTATTTTTGCCACGCTCAAACTCCTGCACTTTTGAGGTTAGTTTTACCTTGAGTTTCACAATAGAATATTTTGATCATAAAAATTAAACGTGTATTCACTTCGACACTCACTGATGATTTTTAGGAGGCTCAGCCTTCCTGACTTTGAAACCCCCGTGGCTCCGATGGCCATCGACTTGGTGTCATATTCCGGAATTATGCAAGCGTCTTGCTGTTCTGAGTGTTCTCTCGAGCCAGATTGTGTCAACATGCAAAGACTAGCTGCTAAAGATGCCAGTTATTTTGAATTTTTCTGTCGCATATATAAATAATCCTTTAAAGGAGCAGTGTCACCGTTTCACGGATATTTTACTTCTTCATTTTCTTGCTATTTTACGAATTTCTTGTAGATTCAGCTTGATTACCGCACATAAATTGCATTATTTTTACCTTCTTCTGTATTCAAGAGACAACAGATGTGCGGCGAAATCACTGCAATTCCAACGGTTACATCCCGCCTCCATTTTTGCATTCTCCATGCTTTAAATACATTGTACACCAAATAAATTCTTTTGCGTTGATTTTCGCATAATTTCCTTCGACCTTTGTTATTCCATTGCTTTTTTATCATCCGGAAATATCGAATTTCAGACCATGCTCGCCCTCCTTTGAAGACGCCATCTTGGATTCCGAACTTGAAAACGTTGGCCCAACGCTATCAAATTACACTATGCGCAGAACAAGATGCGCAGATGGTGACACTGCTCCTTTAAGTTGTACAAGTACAGCAAATAGAACTACATAAAGATTCATAGTTCTATTATCATTAAACATGGGCATATTTGACCGTATTCGGAAGATATTTTCCCGTTCCAATTCCTCAACTACAAGCAGAGATCGCAATTATAGTCGAGGCTGCATCGGTCAGTTTGACAACGTAGCTTGGCGTTCATATCTGGATGAGCAGAATCGACATTTCAATACATCTGCGGACAATCAACGATCATCGAATGTCGGTGAAAAGCCTTTAGCAACCGCTCATTGCCAATCAAATATCGCTTCTGTTAAGGCACAGACCTCAAATACATCGCAAACACAGAGAGATGTTAACTTACATAGCGAAGGAGCGAATTCATGCAAAGGATTTACATTCTTGGATTATGCGAAGATAAGTAATACAGCGACAAATGAAGTCGCCGAGCTTCCGTGTTCGGCCGAATATCAAGTGAATGTTAAAAATATCAGTACATTTTCTGGTAGAAATGACAATGGGCAAGAGAACGAAAGACCAAGGGATTTCAAGCCTGCAGGATACAGTAGTACAGGTGATATGGAAAGACTAGAAAGGAAGGAATTATGTCCCAATATTCTGCTGAAGCTAGAGCAGAGCAAGCAAACGGATAACCAAAAACCATTATTATCAAGCAAAGACAATATTGACGGTGTAAAATCACTCGAATTCGGGCAGAATTTAAAACATGAAACATCGTCGGCGCTTCATTCGACAGTTTCGGAGAATGGCGGACACACTTCTACTATTGAAGAACATCGAAGCAGTGTGTCGAAATACCTAATAGCAGCCACTTCAAAAGTGACAACCTCTAAAGAAATTGACACTGCAAGAAATCCTGTTGTATCTAAACGTACTGCATGTACTGCATCAGTTCCGATGACACATCCATTGCCACCACACAATGAAACTAGCGCTGCAGTATTCAGTCTTAAAACAAGCATACCCGTCATTTTACAGCAAAGTGCAACGCCTAACAAAAACCATTATACAACACAAACACCAAACAATGCCAAAATTATTGAGCATAATAATTATCATGTTACATCTCATAAAATAGCAAAGAAACCAGCAGATCATAGAGGAGAAACGGCAACATTTGCTAGCCCACAACAGAGTAAATCACTCTGTAAAACAGGAGCATCATGTATTACGGATGGGTCCTTTCCTTATAAGACAACACAAAACATAGACACTCCAAAAACACAAATATTAAGTTATTCTAAGGCTTCCGTCTTAGTTACGCCTTCTGTGGCATCCTCGTCGAACGCGCCTACTGTTCCGACAGCACACACTTATATTGGTGTAAACGATGTTGTAGACCCACCAATTATCAGAAAAAGCCTTCCAAAGACACAAGCAAAGTTGAGATCTGGATTCTACCATGTAGTCAAAGGTAAGTACATATTTATCTTGCAGATATTCAGCAGCCCGTCTGGTCAAGCAGAAATGAAAATTACGGATATTGATCCCTATGTACATGAGTTTTAGGCCTGGTTTATACGGCGTGCTATGAGCGCACCGAACTAATTATTTAAATAATGAGCACGCTCATAGCACGCCGTATAAACCAAACTGGTTCGCTCCCTGAATTAGGTTCGCTTCTGACCGTGCGGCTCGCTCGTCAATGGCGTTCCGAATGCTAATAGCAGGGTTAAGCACGCAGTGTTGCCAGATGAAATCTCAAAATATTCATGTATGCTTACGTCAAAAGTTCACAAAAATTTCATGTCCCTAAATTTTAAGATCGGAACTCGTCGGAATTTATTGGAGATCGTCTGAAAATGTCGGAACTTATCAACATGTCCGAAAATCCTTCACAGACTATGTTTAAATGCGAAATAAATTGCTGAAAGAATTCTTTTTTAAAATTGTATTTAAAAAACAGGAGCGTCATTAGATTATATTTTTATGCAAGCAAATCCATTATCATCGCTACTATTGCTTTCCGACCAATCCGACATTTTGATTTTTTAAAAACACAGCGAACAGCACAAAAAAGGCGGGAAATTTAATTCAACATAAATTATACAAATTGTGTTCTATACTTCTATTATGGCACCTATTGTTTCTTACAGCCACTGCAAGTCGGCAAGACATATTTCTAAACATATTACGGGTTTTTGGTTGAATCATTGAACATTTTCATCTTGAAAAAATGAACATATCAAAGTTCATGGACTTGTTCATGATATTTTAAAAAGTTCACAAAAAGTTCACAAATTTTCAATGTTCAAAAAAAGTTCATGTAGAGGGTAAAAAGTTCACAAATCTGTGAACTTTGTTCACGATCTGGCAACACTGTAAGCACGTCTCTGATTTAAAGCTAGCGCTAGCAGCGAACCAAATTACATGCTAATTGCCTATAATTTATTATAATTTAAAACATATTTATAGCTCAACTAACAAATTTGGCTTGCTGACCGTCGTTACGTATAAATCAAAAATACATGCAACAAGCGTGCCAGACCGTGCTACATAAATAATTAGTTCGGTGCGCTCATAGCACGCCGTATAAACCAGGCCTTAATTTCTTTTAAAAAGAGCTGTTAAAGTCAAATGGCGTGAGAACATTACAATTATTACAATGTTCCAAATAAGCCCTCTTAAGCCTGGAAATCACATTTTCAGAATATGTATATAGAATTTAGGCAATTAATGTCCAAATTGTTAAAAATTAGGCATGCAGTTGAGCGTATTTGGGCTCATAAACATACAATAGAAATTAAAAAATTCACGACACATAACATGTTTGTGAGTTGGTCTTTTATTAACCGTACTATTAATTAGCTACAATAAAGCGCTTTGCTCTAAACTTTTCATGTTCAGACAGTACACAACATTGGTATAGCTTGAGGCAATTTCTCATGTTTCACTATTTTATTGCGGTTGGTCTCAAAAGATACTATCGTCTGTCAACCCATCATTAGGTCGCAACCCAACGACCTCATAGCCTAGTTTTTTTAACCGAAGAACATAGCCTAGTTTTTTTAGCTGAAGAACACTGGGAACAACCTAGTTTTCCAAAACTAGGTTGTCCTCAGGCCATTGCGCCTAAAAAACTAGGTTGTTCTCAATCTCCCCTAGCTGCTCCGTCAGAAATTTAGGCAAATAAATTGCCACACTTCAAGTGCTGTGGTTTCATGTTTCCATACATTGCGCTGTAGTTTCATGTTTCACACAATTATGCTGTGCCAGCCTGTATATATTGTATTCTAGCTGTAAAATATAAAGCAACACAGCGGCGACAGCGTCTATAATTAATTGCGTTATAAAGACGTGGAATGTGGAATGTCAAGTGCATGGATGATTTGGCAAAATCGCTATAAATGCTATTGTATTCATAAAAATTGTTACATACAATTTTCCAAAGATTATTGGCTAGAATTATTGCTTCAGTGAGTCTATACGTATAGCTATACAGGGTGCACCAAAAAACCCGCAAACTATTGAAAATAATCTATTGTTAGAATTAAGTTAAACCCACGGCCACGAGTGCATAAATTATTGACATAAGTAAGTATTATGCATAACGAAGTGGTGTCATCTTTGCAAAATTATATAAACATTTGCAACGACGTATCTGTCGAGATGTCACTGCCATGGGTCTCTGCGTCGTTTGTCAGATGTCACATACCCCCAATTGACTGGATGTCCCTAGCCAAGCGGCGCACAAAAGAGTTACGTCACTGTTTTAAAAATAATAGGTTAGGAAAGTAGGAAACGAGAACAGCAATGGAAAAAAGTAACAAAAGTTGCTTGGAATTTATTTCGAGGTTGCTTGCAAGATTCCATGTCAAGCAAAAACGATTGAAAACTTATAGGAAAAAACCCACTTAGGGAGATAAAACTTTAACAGAACAAAGAAAATAACCTCATCTCTTGTTCTTGTCCTTCAACAGATGTCACTTTGTTTTCCACAATATACGATCGCGCAATGCATTCTGGTGTACACCAGAATTAATAACTAACACTACCTTTGCAATTTTTGAGAAATGTGCCAAATTAATCACATTATTAATTACACTCCATCCCGCATGCATGCGATACAACAATACAACACTATTATACTAATACAAAACCATGCTTAGCAAGTACACGCATGTTCTGTTATAAATTATTTCATCCAGTTCATCACAAAACGTTATCATTACACCTTTCAGGTTCATGCACAGAATCAAACTTTCAAAGTCTAAACCTTTCCAGCGAAACTAGAAAACCCCTTCAACCTAGTATTCCTGCTAAATACACGTATGAACGAAGCAATGCATGGCTATTAGATGCAAAAGATCAGAAAGACAGAAAAGATACTAAACTACAGTTTTCTTTACGAAATTTCACCTACAAGCTTGAAAGTCCACCGAGAGATAAAAGTTTCAAAGCAGCAGACAATGCTGTATATCACAATCAATGGACTGAATGTATTTCTCAGATTGTTTATGGGCTAAAAACCCCACTAGATCGTTCAGAAAAGAAAGTGGATGTTAGCAGTAGCTCCCGGTATGCAAATTTTCGTGACATCAAGATAAAAAACGATCATCTTCATTTTAAAATGAAATCCTCTCAAACAGGAGACATTTCAGTCTTGATAAGAATTGATAACTTTACATTAACCGAAGATTTCCGCGTGTATTTTAATCCTTGTTCAAGTTCTTTGTCAGACATGACAATCGAGAAAATTAATCCGCTGGAAGATGAATTTGTATTTCGACTTTTCATTTTTGATGTTTTTGGCGAACCGGTGCCGTCAAACTCGACTGCAACTCTCGAACTTGACGCAAGTTTCCCATCAGACGAGAATAAAGTCGTTAGTAAAGTAAAGCGTATTGAACAGGAACAAGTTTGTTATGATATCACAGTGAGAGGAAACAGGCCGTGGTCTCGAGATCTTATTGTGCTTCTAAATGGAAAACAAGTCAATCATGCACGAGAATTTGAATTCGCAAATGAAGAGTGTAATGCTATAAATGATCTTGATGACGATGATTATGAATGTATTCAACAATTTTTTGAGGTGGGCGATTGCGGGGTATTTATACCTTTAACAGCTGGCGATGATGATGGAATGTTTATAGCATATAATGAGGACGATTGTGAGTTAAAATCACAAAATGCAAAAGATCATCAACTCATTTGTAAGAATGTAAGAAAACGTGATATTTTGGGCGAGGACTTTGCACATATCGATAATATTAAAAGAGTTCTCGAAATTGAAGATCGTGTTGAAATCGAGCCAACTGATAACCACGCAATTAATATTCGCCTCCGAAATATTAAGCCTCATCTCCGTCGAATATGTAAACAAGTTGTTCGACATCTTCTTCGTGGCTTATATTACCGAAGGAAAGCTTCGGAGGCAGCCAGAATTCGCATGGAATGGAAAAATAGGCTCATCAGTATCGACGAGATATTATTGTCTAGCAAGAAGGAAGCAAGCTTTGTATTTTGCAAATATTTCAAAGATTTCTTTGGCGATTTATTGAATCAATACAATCGCGAAGCTTGTGATGAGCTATTTAATTTTTTTAATTTCCACCGCGATGAAAGCGAAGTCGATCTTCATGGTTTACTTGTTGCAGATGAAAAGAAGTTGGAATCGCTCAGATTAAATTTGTTGATTGGCTCCTTAAGCCAAGATCAAATTGTGGAAATCTTGAGAATATGCAAAATTTGGAGCAAACGGGGTCGAGAGAGGCAGACGTTCAGAAAGAAATTTCGCCAAGGAAAAGTGCCTGAAGACTTTGTGAGGGAATTTTTAAGAGATGGTCGAATGATCGATGAAGATTCATCCGACGAATCTGAACATGAATGCTCCGACGAAAACTGTAGTTTGTGTTTCGAAGACGACGGCGACTTTGACGACAACTTTGACGACGACTTTGACGACGACTTTGACGACGACTTTGACGACGACTTTGACGACGACTTTGACGACGACACCGACAACGACCATAACGAGTATTACGACAGCGATCAGGAGTCGTTGAGAAGTTGCGATTGCAAAGATAATGTGGATGCCATTATCAGAAGATGCAGAAAGGAAAGTGATGAAGCCATCCGAAAATTGAAAGAAACATTGGAAAAGTTTGATAAAGAAGCAATTTTCAATGAAACACCTTGGCTTGAGATTATAGTTGGAGCTGGTCAACACAGCAAGAAAAATGAACAAAAGATTCGACCAAAAGTTGAGAAACTTTTGAAAGAAAGAAATTTAAAGTTTGTTCCAGCAAATAAAGGATCCCTTGTTATCACGTTCAAACCTTACGATGGTCCTGAACCTTGTTTTGGAGAATATTACTGCGAGAAATGTGATCGTTGTTGGAAAAGTAGCAATAGTTATGTGAGGAAATACCAAAAATGTGCTCGATGTAGCGCAAACTGTTGGCCCATCAAACAGAGGGAAAAGGGGAAAGATGCAAATTACTGTCGCGAACGTGTGAGATCTGTGAAACGCCAGCCGCAGCCTCACCAGTCAAGTCTTTGTCAGAAATGTCAGGAATTAGGGCGTCCCTGCAACGAAGACGATTCTTATGACTCTGACTATTAAATGAATTGGGCATATCGCACTGCATTGTGGTCGTAAGTCAGTACAGGGTAAGTCAACTGTTTTGACTCTGCTGTGAATAGAATATAGGAGAGAACCGTAATTTTTACTGTACTAACTAGTAATTAATATTGAGTAATAAAACAAAGAAAACCAGAAAAACCTACGGAAATAAATAAAGTCGAATGAAATTTATCATTTAAAAATTCATTACGCACAATGATGGCACAAAATGCTTGGAAAATTATATTTATTCCCCTTGTAACAAAGAAAACGTTTATCACAATATTTTACCCTTGGCAGACCACAATGCATCGCGATTCAAGATAGAGTCGCTATTAATAAATAGCGTTAACTGGCTATTGCCAATATTGGGGATAAATTTATATTGTGGTCGCAGTATAGAGAATGGAGAGTAGGGCCACTCAGCAGTGCAACACGGCGCCCAATTATTATGCAGTTTACTGGCTGCCACTAGACAGTTCATCGTTCTTATTGGCCAGAAAATGCAATTGACTGGCTGCCGTAATGGTACTGAGATGCGTATAATGCGATGCGCGTGGACACATAGACTTCAATTATAAAGTGGCCCTACTGTCCATTCCCTATACTGTGTTGTAGTTGACCCAGCGATCACTTAGCCAGCCTCACGATTTAGTCCTGCTATTCAAATACTTTCGTGTTCATTGACTGTGAAAACAACAATTTCTAAAGAAATGATCATGAATCATTATAAGTTGAAATTTGCATAGCGGGACTAAATAGTCGGGTTGGCTACGGCACTGATAATTTCTGCTTCTTTGCAAGGTCAGCAAGCCTGCTCAATATCGTTATGGAAACACAGAAAATATACAACAACTTTACATTTTTTAACTCTGTATACATTTCAGTGAAGAAAGTTTGAAATATACGATTATACAGCAATAAGTGTAGGGTCTTTTCACTCGGTCCCCGGGGATCAAAACAATGAAAAAGCTATTGTCTCATTGTGCATGAAATTTAATAGTGTCCCAAAAAAGGCTACCCTTTGAAGTCAAGCGTTAGCGCCGCACGTTCGAATTTGAATGTTCTAATTCCCTAATGAGCCCATTCTGTGTTATTTTAGCAGAACAAGTTCAATTAATTTGCAACGTAAGCATAAACCATAGTTGATACACGGAGATGGTTAGGAAAGCCGGCAAACTTCAAAGAAAAGCAATAAACAAACATGGAGGTTGAACATGTTTTTCACCCTGCACAATTTTTTTGTAAATAAGAAATAACGTTTCAGCAATAAGCCAGAAATATTCCACATCAAAAACTGGTAAAAGTATTTCTTTGTTGGTAATATTTGCTGAGAAATATAGTTCTGGACAATCTCGTTCCCCGAGCCTGCGATCCCTTGGGAAGGAAACGGAGGCTCTGGGATAATCCGTGATCGACATACAAAAAACTGTATGTCGCCCGTACTGCGAATGCGTTGGAAATAAATAGTTCAATAAGACGAAGGGAAGAAGCTGGTATATAAGTGAGTTTCCAAAACAAGAAGGCAAGATACAAATCGTGTCTTTCCGGTCGACAACAACAGCCTTTACCGCTTCGTATTGACACTCCTTCAATTTGAGATTCTTCTTACCCAGTCGCTCTAACGCTTCGTCCAACACAGAATTAAATAAACTAATATTTTCCACTGACATTAGAAACAAAATAGTAAAAGTACTGTTCCAACGGGTTCCAAAAAGCTTTAGAAAAAGGCTATTACGGCTTATTGAATCGCATGCGCAGTACGGGCGACATACAGTTTTTTGTATGTCGATCACGGATTATCCCAGAGCCTCCGTTTCCTTCCCAAGGGATCGCAGGCTCGGGGAACGAGATTGAGTTCTGGAAAGCAAAACGAACACTTAGTTACCATTCTCTTTCAGCGTGCAATGCGATTGGACATGGGTAGTACAATAGAAGAACAAAAGCTTGTTCAACCGTGACCCTGCATGCACAAGCTATACAATAACCTAACACAAAAGGTCTCCTAACCATCTCCCTCTATAAACTCTGCATAGACGTAAGCATAAAAAATGTGCTCATTTAGGGAGTTAAAACATTTAAATTCGAACGTTCGGCACTCGCGCTGGACTTCAAACGGTAGCCTTTTTTCAGGACACACTGTAGTTGATTTATTAGTATGATTTAATAATTTATGGCTATTTAGCCTAAGATATATAAAAAAAATCATAGTTAAGGTAGATATGGACAAGCGATAATCACGCCGCATAGTGTTAATAACGGATCGACATAACTTCTGATAGACGCTGTTAAAGGAAAAAATTAGGTATAATTTTGAACTGATACTGCTTGTACTAGTTTTAGTCAGGGATCCAGAGGTAATTTTACCAACCTCTCGAGGGGCAAATCCATTTTGCTCTTAAATTGTCCGTTGGATGCCCAATATAACAATTCTGAATGTTGTTTGGCCCGATTTATCTTGTGGGCTTCGATCAACATGTTTTTATTCAGTTTTATCATAAAACTATTATGTGGTCAAAACAGCAAACTTTCAAGTTCGCTCATTTGAAAAATAACTTGTATTTATTCAAGCCGTTTTCGAGTCATTGCTGCTTCAAAATGGGAAAATGTCCTAAAATGTCGCTAATTTCCTGGGCACTAGTCTGAAAATAAGTTTTCAAACACTCATAACTCGACAAAAATGTGAAAAATAAACGTAACATAATGAGTTTTATGTAGTTTTTTATTACCTTTTTGATAACGTAAATGGTTTTTTCTAGAAATAAATCTGAAATTTCGCCTTTTTTGACAATAAAATAATTTTATAGAAAATTTAGGAAAAAACGTGTTGGCTGAAGCCCACAAGAAATTTCATCGCGTTCAACATGCAGAAATATATTTATTAGACCTAAAGGTACAATATAAACATAAAATGAAATTGCCCCTCGATGTGGTAAGTAAACATGTATTTTGTACGTCTGCCTCCCTGACTATTTCGCTCGTGATGACTTAATTTAGTTATTTAATCATGTGTGTTATGTCGTTTTACGTCATTATACAGAAGGTATTCTATACATGGGAAATCAATAATAATGTCCCAAAACTCCCAATCATGTGCACAAAACCAGTGCGATTTTCTAGCCCAAAATTGTCAGCGAAAATGTGAGTTGGTTATATGTCCAAGTGTAATTAGCAATGAAATGTCACAATTAGCATACTGGTAAATACAGATTTTGTAGATTGTATTATTTAGTATGTTCTTGTGTTCTTTGAACTATAATATAACTGTACTCGGTTTACAGCATGGTACTAATACATAAGCGCTCTGGGCCGGTTTTTAAAAGTCGGTTAGCTTAACTCAGGGTTAACGTAAAGTTGGAAGGTGATTTCAGAGCAGCTTGTTTTTTAAGTTTGGAATATTTTTACAAAGATCTTGTCTGGATCAATTGTAGTTTTGCTTTTTCAAGTTTGGAAAGAAACAAACCAGTTTAAACATAGTTTAGCACTAACCAGCCTTGAAAAACTGGTCCTGGATTACAGTATGGTTGTTCAAATGTCGATTAGCTTAACCCTGGGTGATTTCAGAGCAGCTTGTTTGTAAGTTTAGAATTACTTTTTACACAAATCTTGCCTATATCAATAGTAGTTTTGGTTTCTGAGGTTCTTAAATAAATGGATATGTAGAAACACAGAAACTAGCCAGTGGGTTAAACTTTAAGCCAAGTTTAACGCTAACCGAGCTTTGAACAGCTGTCAGCTGCCTTCAGGGAATATACCTGCTTTAGTACTTTAGTATTTTTACATAAGTGAACATAAGAAATCCGACATTGTGATTGGTCCAATATGACGTGACATTCCTTTATATTCACCTACAGGTGAATATAACAGTAAAAACAAGTTTACAAAATGGCGACTAGCCGCCGTTTTGTGCAAATTACGGACAAAGAAATGAACAAAATTAAAATAACTCGTGTAAAAAGGCCCGGTGATTTTCGGGAAATATTCACCTCGACTTCGTCTCGATGAATATTCCCCGATAATCACCTCGCCTTCTGCGAATAATTGTTAAATATGGTTAAAAATTTTCCAATGCAGCTTTTTTGAAAGGTTTGGAAAACCTGATATGTAGGCAGAAGGTTGTTCGAAAGTCAGTCAGCTAAACCTAAAATTCAGAGAAAACTACCAAACATTGTTATATTGAGATCGTGTTGTGATCAACGGGGGCTTTTTTTCTGAAGTGCTAAACATACTAAATCAAAATCACCAGTTTTGAACAACGTCGCCAGGGGGGGGGGGGTAATGAAAAACAATGCATGCTAATGAAGGATTACAACAAGTCTAGGAGAAGTTTGCAAAGGACTTTGATGACTCAGTTTTTTTAGTTCTTCGATCCAAGGAAGCGACCTAAGTTTCTGCATTTAAATATTGGACTACTAAGATTCAACAACTACTGTTAACTATATTCCCGCGTATTACTATATATGATTCGCAACCTGATCAAACAACAAAAATTAAGATCACATTTGTTGTGTTGAGTTCCCATTCCAAGTGTTGTTCTCGTCATCATCATTGTCAGCTTGCTTAAAAGAATGAATTTTTCCATCTTTTTTGAAGCGATCTTCATTTTGGTCATCTCTTGTTCTTTTGCGCACTTCTGATGCCACAGGAGATGAGGAGGCACTAAAAATACAAAAGTTTTGATAACATTGAAGTTGAACGTAAAAAGGGTTTTTTCCTTTTTGTATCTTCCATTTTACTATTTGAATCCATAATAAATAATAAAGATTCATCGTATGTTTGCATGGTAATTATCAAAGTATAATTTTGTGAAAACACCACGTAAAAAATGTGATAATAAATTTACGTGACGTTTGCACAAAATTATACTGTAGAGAACTGGTCGCTGACATGCAGTACTTTTGTTATGCAAGCACTACACCAGGTACACGGACACGAATTATGAGTTGTAACTTAAAACAGGTTGTTTGAAAACAGGATGCAGCAATGTTATTGGGGCAACATTGTTCCTGGTTGTCAACAATATTGAACAATATCGTTGAGCCTGACTCAACCCGCAATCAGGGGGAACAATATTGCTGAACAATATTGTTGACAACCAGGAACAATGTTGCCCCAATAACATTGTCGCATCCTGTTTTTAACAGAGTCTAATTTCTTTGTTTTTGGCCAATGTGTAATTCATTACCACAACAACAAATATCAGATTAAAACCTTACCTTGCGGCAGAACTTGTCGTTGCCTGGTTTGTTGGTTGCTCTACAGCTCCTCGAGGTTGTTGTGGTGACGAAAACAGAAATAATTTGATGAATGAAACCAAAGCCAGGAATGGCGCAAGGATGAGTGAAATAAGAGAAGTTAGGGATGTGGAACTGCTTGATTGACGAGAATTGCTTGACGTACTTGAGGATGTCTACAAAAAAAGAAAATATATTTTAGTGTGCGAGCGAACATAGCGCAGGCATAGCCTCCCCACAGACAACACACGATTGCTAACAGCAGATGATCACGGAAGCTTTTGCAGAACATTTTATGACGTTTTTGGTGAGTGGTTTGGTCTATATACAGTAATTATAGAACTTAATTATCGACACATTATCAATTCTGTTGGGGATAACACATTTCAATTATGATAATCCATTCCTTTTTAATTCGAATTCTTCAAGTATATGGCTTGATACACAAAATATACGGCATATGTCAATGCATATTAAGCATACCAGATCAACAATTAAAGCAGCGCTTGGAGCCAGACCAAGTTTACTCAGAGTTTTGGTATAATCTTCTTCGCCAAGGTGTTTACGAGGAAATGTGGTCCAAAACGTTACCTTCTTTTGAATATTTAACCGCTAAACAATAAATCAAAATACAGTATAAAACTCCATTGAATAAGAAGAATTCTAATAAATTAAAATCATTATAAAACTCCATTGCATAACAAGAATTCTAATAAATTAAAATCATTATAAAACTCCATTGAATAACAAGAATACTGATGTTACAAATCTAAAACAAGCTAATGCAACAAAAAAACAAATGCCTTTAAGGCCGCTTTCCACTTCAACCGTATCGTAGCGAAACGTAGCGTATTTCATTGTTTTGTGAACACTCTGGCAGAACTAATGATATGAACACAATAGATTGCGCAACGTTTCGCTACGGTACGGTTGAAGTGGAAAACGGGCTTAAAACCAAATATGGAGACATACGAACCGAACAAATAAATTCTCTTGCGGTGTTTAGAGGAGATTCAGGTGGAAAATTTTGTGTCAATGAACGACCATCAGGAAGGCGAAACTGAAGACGAACTTCTGAACTGAAAATATGATAACAATACATGTAAAAAACGTTTGATGCAACAATTGTTTCCTCTCCCGCTCCCCGACCTCCCGCATGCAAACATCACGTTTTAATGTGAAATGTGTGAGGTGTATGAATTTTCATACGCGAACTATTAAGATACACGAAACTACATGTACCATTGAACATTAGTTTCATTGGGATCTAATCTCGGGTCAATCCTCGCTGCCACATGACGCTTTTCCTGTTTTTGTATTTCCTCTTTTGCAGCTCGTTCTGCTTTATCTTGTGCAATCTTCTGACGTATGGCGTCTTTCGCAGCCTTGTCTTTTGCTTTTTCATTTCTTATCCTCTCCGCCATTTGTTGAACGAGCATATCTTCTCTTTCTGCCTTTGCTTTGGATAAAGTCTGTCCTTCTTTTCTTCTCTCTTTTTCCTTTTGTCGTGCAGCCTGATAGAAAATGATTTATTAAATATTTCTTCAAAAAACCTCTTTAATAAAAAATATCTGAAATGGAACCGAGCTTTCGGACTCTACTTGCGGAATTAAACGTCCATCTTCAGGGTTGAAATGGTATATTCATGATAAATGTGGTGTTTTAAAACGCAAAACATGCAAATATCATCGTTGACCATGCAAAAACTGGCACATAAGGTTTATAATTTTACGTTTTCTTAAAATCACTAACAAACTGACTGATGTATGATGAATTATTCGTGAAGAATATCTCATGCATGTGGGCCCTGCTAGCAAAACCTTCGGTTTTCACGAGAACATTTAATAATCAGACTTTTGTTTCGTTCCTATTCTAAAATTCCAAACCTCCTTTTCTTTTTCTGCTTTTTCTTTTTTCTTATCTTCAATTAATTGTTTCGCCCTAGGGGAAAAAATACAGCAAACATTGCCATAAATGATGTTTGCATTAAAAATATCAGGACCACAGAACTTCTGAAGCTGTACAGATGGATGAGATTCTAAGGTTTACTGCAAAAGGCTGAATTTATCTAGAGAATCAGTAATCATTCCAAGACTCCAATTTATGAAATACTAAATTATCGTTGGGGGCAATTGCCGGAACAAACGTTACAACTACATACGACGGTTTTTATTATTTTCACGAGTTCATGTTACCAGTTAAATTTCATGTTTATCATAATGTCACAAATTATTAGCAATTTTTATCAAAAGACCTTTTCAAGCTCATCTACTTCTTTACAAATCCTAATCATCCGGGTCATATCCAGCTTTAGATTTGAATATACCAAATACGACTACACACGCATACAGAAGCAAACAAAATTTTTCCAAACCTCGCTACTCTATCAGCCAAAGCAGTTTCTTCAACCTAAAAGTAAGTTAATTAAAGAAGGTGTATTCTTGGTTATTTATTTTAATTATTGGTTAATTAATTATTTGTTAAGTCAATTAATGAAGGTGTATTCTTGGTTATATATTTTTTTGAAATGCTATACATTTAAATTACGTAATCAGTACTACAAAGTGCCTATATCATGGTTTTGGAATGTTATTGAAAAATCTCATCTTAATGGATTCCAATGAAAGCTGATCACGAAGGAAATAGACTTTTGCATAGAGACAGAAAGCCGAATGTTATACTTAGATGCTTTTGAGAAATACATAATAGATAAACCAAATTAATGAAATGAACAAATTCATGAACAATATGCATTGTTACAAGCTGCATATATTTTTGTTATCTTTCTACCCAAGTTTTTGAATAAATTATCATTAGAATCATACTAGTATACTATTTCAAATGTTGTCATTTGATTGCCTACTCTACTCGCTATCTATCTTCGATAGATAGGGAGTGGCAAAACAATAATTTTCCTGGTGTATTTTTTCAATTCAAAGAAACTTGTAGGATATTTCTAAAAAAATGGCTTTTTATCTCAGACTCTACTACAATTAGATTTCTATGTTCATATTCGGGTTTTGCCCTCATCAACTATCACCGCATAGAAATCTCGAGCTCGTAATCTAATTGTTAAACTTTCGACACACGCATTGCAGCCTGGAAAACCATGATATGAGCACAAAATAGAAAATAAACAGAAGGGCAACTCGAGTCGGAACCTTTGAAGTTTGTGTACCCACGCATGTCGCATTACACATCTTCATTATACAGGTTCTGGCCAGTCAATCGCATTTTTTTCGCCAACAGAAACGTTGAATTGGCTGTTTCGCCCATGATTCTGGCCAGTCGATTCCATAAAAATAGGGGGACATGTTGTGTTGCTGAGTGGCCCTACTGTTTATTCATTATACTGTGATATAAGCAATATGAAATATTTTTAACGTACTGGTCCATTGCTTGTTGATGCACCTGACGGTAACGGAGTACTTGCAGATGAAGATACTGGCTCGACATTCGTCAGAGTAGGCGACCCTACGATTTTAGGAAATTTTGCACGGTGTTCCTGTAGGAAAACAAAGCGGGTGATCGAATGAAAGTCAAGAATCGCGGCAGAAACATAATTTCAACTAGTTGAAAACTACACTAATACACCTGTTACATTCAAAATTCAAGGAGGTTTCGAAAGTCAAATCAAAGGACTTTCATGGACTTTCACGGCCAAATATGTAGGAAATGCAAGGACTAAAAGAGTTGTTAAATAACGCACTAACTGCAACCTATATGAACTTATGAATTTAGAAGTGCCGAACTTAATACTAATTTCGCATCCACATCAAAACGTGTTAGTGGAGCAACCAGCCGACAACTTGTGCTCATTTTCAACACTCAGCCTGATGATCCTGGATGTGCATTTCATCTTCGAGAAGTCAGCTACTGTGAAGGTCTTGGTCGAAATAAATTCTTTGCGCTCAGATTGGACGCGTGGTCTTGATGGCATTCCTGTGAAAATCATCAAGATGGTAGCAGACCAAATTGCATCACCACTAACCCACATCTTAAATAACTGTATATCGAAACAGCTGTTTTTATCGCAGTGGAAGATTGCACGTATCTGCGCTATCACTAAATTTGATTCGCCTATAACGACTCTATCCTGTGTCTATCCTTCCAACTTTGTCAAAAATATTCAAACGTCTTGTTTTTCGAAAAACGTCTGACTATACTATAACTACGTTACCAATACAACCACTGGAATGCCTAAAAAATCAGTCATTGCCTATCGCAGAGGTCACAACACCACGACCGTCATGTTAGCAATGCGCGATGATATTCATCGTGCTATGTAAAGGGTTTGAAGTAACAATCATCATCATCAGTCTTCAAAAGCGTTCGATACATTGTCGTATCCTACAGTTTTTGGAAAACTTCACAGCCTGGGTTTCTCTAAGGACTACCTTAGGTGAGTCACCAGCCACCTTACGGCAACATAGCAGCTTGTCCAGTTAGAGGATGTGATGTCTAATACTACAAATGTATCATTTGGAGCTCCACGGGGATCAATACTGGACCCGTATTGTTCAATCTATATGTCAATGATCTTTCTGAAACCTTTGACTCTACAATAACCTCCCATCAGTATGCTGACGACACTTCACTCTACACTCAGTGCAAACCAGCTGACATCTCATCATGTCAAAAAAACCTACAATTAATTCAATCTCGACAAACTCTCTCGCTGGTCAAGTACCAATAACCTCGTCCTCAAAGCGAAGAAAACCAATGTTATGGTCTTCTCTACCACACAACTTTCTCGTTCTTATCAACTCGATGATCGTTCAATCCAACCAAATACCAACGGTGTGGAACTGAAAAGAACTAATAGCTCGCTGCTTCTAGGGAATGTCATGAAACAAAACTTAAAGTGTGATGATGAGATTAACCGCAAGATATCTAGTTGTTATGGAACATTGTCGGTATAAAGAAAGCTTGAACAACTTGCTCCTTGTCATGTCGGAAACAACTTGTCTTGTTCTATCCAGGATAGACTAAAATGACATTGTTCCTGGTCCCAACAAAACGACTACAAACAGTGCAATCTACGGTCGCTGGTTTTGTCTTCGGGCGTTATGCTAGTTTATCGGATATTACTTCAATTCGCTGGCTGCCTATTATCGAACGTAGGAATTGGCACCTGACCAAACTTGTACTTCAGCAACTGGCCATCTTACTTATCATCATGTATCTGGGTATGTACAAAGCTGCACTGATGAGGCGTAAACGCCGAAACATGCATGTCTGCAGATAGTGTATATATATATATATATATATATATATATATATATATATATATATATATATATATATATATATATATATATATATATATATATATATATATATATATATATATATATATATATATATATATATATATATATATATATATATATATATATATATATATATATATATATACAGGGTGTATCAAAAAAAACGGAGTCCATGTTTTGCGTCTAATTATTTCTAAATTACTGAAGCTTATAGCACAATTTTGGACTTGTTTTAAACCACGTTCTTTTCTCTTTCGAACAAGCCGTAATTCGTATTTTTACTCCGAGTAACGTATGTGCTATGACAAATTTAGTAAAAGCTATCGATTTGAGATGGCCTCCAATTATGCAAATTCACTGTCTTTCATGGTCGCCAGTTCAATTTTTAATTTTTTCGCTTATTACACGAATGGTATTTCTGTTAAACTTAATAAAACTTGTTATAAAGCTTTACAGAAGATAATGGATCGTTTACTTTAACAAAAACCTTAGATTTATGCCAAAATAATGATCGAAATTAGCGTTTTGTTTATCCGCGCGTACACAATGTTGTCGAAATTGCATAATGTCAATATTCATGTCGATACAAGCTTGAACTATCCGTTCGTAGCGCACGTTAACGGTCCGTTATCTTCTGTAAAGCTTTATAACAAGTTTTATTAAGTTTAACAGAAATACCATTTATGTCATAAGCGAAAAAATTAAAAATTTAACTGGCGACCATGAAAGACAGTGAATTTGCATAATTGGAGGGCATCTCAAATCGATAGCTTTTACTAAATTTGTCATAGCACATACGTTACTCGGAGTAAAAATACGAATTACGGCTTGTTCGAAAGAGGAAAGAACGTGGTTTAAAACAAGTCCAAAATTGTGCTATAAGCTTCAGTAATTTAGAAATAATTAGACACAAAACATGGACTCCGTTTTTTTTTATACACCCTGTATATATATATATATATATATATATATATATATATATATATATATATATATATATATATATATATATATATATATATATATATATATATATATATATATATATATATATATATATATATATATATATATATATATATATATATATATATATATATATATATATATATATATATACATATACACGTGCGTGTTTTGTGTGCTCATATGGTCTTACCCAATGAATTATCAAAGGTTAACCTTGCATACCTGAATTGTTCGTTGCAGCTTATCCAGAAACTGTTCCACAGGCAATGATACAGCAATAACCTCCAATGGTTTCCCTGCACCATCGAGAAGATATGCACACGGAATGCACACAACAGGGTCTATTGTAATGCTGTTAAGGTTAATGGTCAGCAACGTCCAATCCTTGACAAATCACGGTTTTTAAAGGTCAAATTCATGACAAATACGTGTATTAAAGGTCAATTCCTTGACAAATCACGGTTTTTAAAGGTCAATTCCTTGACAAATACGGGTTTTAAAGGTCAATTCCTTAATAAATCACGGTTTTTAGAGGTCAATTCCTCAACAAATCACGGTTTTCAAAGGTCAATTCCTTGACAAATCACGGTCTTTAAAGGTCAAATTCATGACAAATCATGATTTTAAAGGTCAAATCCTTAACATACCACGATGTTTAAAGGCTCAATAAACAAAATTTAAAACAAAATCAGATTAATATTATTGTCCTAAATTTTCATATTCCTCCCTAAAATGTTTATATCATTATGTCATTACAGCATGTTAACACCCCTTCCCTTCCCCATCACTGTTATCCTGCTCCTCAAGTTTCAAGACCAACATAGACTAGCAGTGACGTCAGGAGCCTGTACAACAAAATTTCTACATTCTGGAGTCTATGAATGTAGTTAATACATCACCTTTTAACAGTGTCAAATTCAAAGTATTGACAATTGAATTAAGTGCCAGACATGATAACATACTAAGTAAACTTTTTCCAGTTGTCCACTAGGTGAAACTGAAGCAAAGGACTTTGGGAAGTCTAGGACTCAAAGTCATATCAGTCTACAGTTTTATAATGTATATTAAAATAAGATTCAGTAGAAAGTACTGTCTGTCAGACTGCCTGTTGACAATTTCTCATCTCATCTCCCCAATCTTAATACATTACATTATTTAAATGAACCGAAACTAGACTGCATAGCAGTAGTGTTGTCTACACCGAAGTATCTAGACCATCTGGTGTGGATAGCACAAATAAAAAAAGATCCGATACAAAAACAGATTATGACAACGAAAGATTATGACAACGAAAGATACTTTTGTAAAAGACCCAGAGGAAGTCTTACAGGCAGCTACTTGTGTAAGAAAATTTTTAATGAAAAGAGTCTTCTGTGACCTACGCGTCCTACCAAAACGGTTTGAAATGATACTGAATATTACTATTCCAGTAGCCACATACTCACACAGGGTTAACGGCCCATTCGAAGTAATCGGACGAAGTCAGTCCTAAGAGGGTCATATAAACAGCTTGGAGAATATCTTCGAACACTCAAACACCTTGGTCAAGTGAAGAGTTACGCTATGGATCGCACGCGAAGAGGGTAGTGTCCTGTGTTTGAATGTGGGAGTACCAATCATTGATACTGCAGAACGAAAGGTGGAGTAAAATTAGAATTAGTGTACCATTTGAACATTTGAAAACGAGATGAGTGTTCCACTTAGGTTCCAACTAGGGTTAAAGCACCCGTTACATACCGTACATACACCCTATGACGTCACCACTCCGCTGTCATTTTGAATACTAACTAGTTCCGGGGCCCATACGGACCGGACAACACTACTCATATCTCACATCTATTTTCTTTGGTTTCCCATGTTGTATGAATCAAATGGCTGTACTTGGCTATCTTAGTTGAATATTTCAACATGTTGGTTGAATAACAGGTACAAAATATTGTACCTGTACATGCTTTGATATACGTCTATAATAAAAAAGTTTAATTTATTTCATTCATATGTGCCAGCCAATAACTGAACTTACAAACAAAGGATACAGATTAATGCAAACTGCGCGAGTTCATTGCTAGAAAAACAAAATTAATATAATTATTATTAACAATAGTCTAAGCAGGACTTGAAATCCATTACAGTTAATTTAATTAAGGTCGTCCTTTCCAAAAGCGTAAACTGTGAACTGTTAGCCGCTAGGGATGATCGATTATTTTTCATTCGGGCTTTGATACTGAGGGAATTACCTTTGTAGCATGTAAATTTGCCGCCCTAAGTTTCTTATGTGTCCTCAATGCTATTTCAAAGAAATAATTCAAGTTTAAAGGTGAAAATAAGCAATAACCCGTCATTCCTTGCGCGCTCATAGTTTATAGTTTACGCTTTTGGAAGGAAAACTTTTACTGAATTAGCTGTATAATTATTCACTTTTCACACAAAATGTTAAAATGATATTTTCATTAGTACCCACCTATAGCGTTGAAAATGTCAAGCGCAATAAAATTCGCTCATAAGTGTGAAATTCATCGTGTGAAAGGATTTACCAGTTCAGACCCAACTATATACCCGCCCAAAACATCAACTTGATGTTTGATGTGGCAATGTAAATATGGATGTCACTTATTAATATCATTTTTTTTAGTTTACTCGACTAGTAGTAGTAAAATGTTTTTGTGATAAAATTTGTCAACATTTTTGTATTTTTATTTTGAAATACTCAAAAAATCAGCAGTTTTTTTACAAAAATGTTCACAAGGTGGTTAAAAAATATTCGATAGATGAATACTCGTGCTAGGAAAGGATTCATTGAAGAGAAAATGGCAAACCTGAAAGTATTTATTGCGAAAGTTTGCGAAACATATCGTCGACAGCACTTCATTCACAAAAACAGTTATGTTCAGCATTGAAATACGTAGTAAAATGATATTAATAGGAAATTACACTTGTTCTCGAAGTATTAATGAAAAATCTCACATGTGTTTGGCGAAATATTTAAAATACCGCGAGTGCGTAATACACGCGTGCGATTTCTCATTAATACTTCTCGAACCGTGTAATTTCCTATACTAATTAGTGAGTAAATGACATAAACATTACCTATTTGCTAGTAACTGAATTGCAGTGCAATCTGATAAGCAAACTTCTTTTATCTAGGTTGAAATACATTTTATGAATTATAAGCTTAACATAAAAATCAAAGTATACCAGTATGGCATTATTATCTAGTATATATAATGCCACACTGGTACAATTTGATTTTTATATCATATACACGGGAATGCGAAAAGGATATATCAATCGAGGTTCTATGGTACATGTTATGTCCAAGACGACTACCCAGCGGGTTTTCTCATGTAATATTGGGGTAGTATACCATGAAGACGAACAAATGATCAATCATCTAATTAATACCTTTGTACGAAATCTCTATGCTTAATGCTGTCATCATCTTTGCTGGAGATTTTAATCGCCTCAATACAACCCAGGTGACATTCAATTTCATTTAAAGCAGCTAGTAAATTTCCCAACACAAGGAGAAAAAACATTGGATTCCATACTGACCAACCTTAACAAATTTTACCAGGCTCCTACCAAAGACCCAACTTTCGGACTATTCGATCATAACACCGTCTCTATTACTCTCAAGAAACCGCAACAAGTCGTACAACGCAAAAAAAAAATCAGTTACAGTCGGAGACATAAGACCGAGCTCTAGACACGCGCTTGGAAGATTCCTAAGTAATATAGATTGGTCAGTCTTGAGAATGTCAAGGATATAAAATATGCTTTCTTTAATAACATCATAATGGGTATTGATACTAATACTATCATGTCAGAAGAGACTATTAAGCTTCATATGAATGATGTTCCATGGATAACTGGTTATCTGAAGCACCCAAGAAAATGTTGTCAGAAAGCTTTGAAAGATAGCTGTCCTCCACAATTCTACCATAACCAAGTCAATAAAGAGAGTAAACATGCTAAAGCCAAATACTTATGAAGCAAACGTAAGACCTTAAAAATACAAAGCCAAGGAAATGGTTAGTCTGACTTCTAAATGCAAAGGTTGAGTGGAATGTCAAAGGCAAACATTACTATTGCAACCTAACTTTTAGATATAAGTAAATATGGCCATCGAGATCAATTTAGCATCCCTAGAACCCCAGCTTTCCCCTACTTCCAAGGTCACAGAAATCATAGGTACTACTTATTTGGAAATGCGCAAACATTACACCTTTGCCAAAAAGTTCCAGGGTGAATGATATTAACATTGACCTAAGATCTATATCTTTAACCCAACTACATCGAAAATTGCTGAAAACTATGTAGTGGTAAACAATGTTAACCTGCCGTTCTCAAGCACATTCTACCAGACCAGTAAGGTTGTGTCCCACAATCCAAAGGTATATGACTGTCATACCGATCATGTTTCAAAAAACAAACCTTTTCATTTTCCCAAATAGCATCCATTTTTCTTGACTGGTCATCATTACCTATGAGCACATACAGAAAGTTTCCAGTTACCGCTAATTAAAAGCTATCTCTGATAACCTACATGCGGCTGTGCCAAATTTTGTTTTTATAATGTATGGGGGGGGGAGGAACTTTGTAAATAGACCCTGTTTACACCAATTTACCAGAAAATTTGCAACCTGACTGGAATCTTCATCAGTGCTAATAATAATGTGACTGATTTAAAATCACATGTCCCTTAAGGCCCTACAATGCTATTCTACTCTTAAGAGATGTTAATTTGTTTGGTATGTTAAAAATATATTGGCAAACTGTAATGGAAACATGTATTTGCCAATTTTACATCTCCCATAGAATTGCATTGCAAGTTGCAAGCAAAATTGCACCATGTGTCAGGGCCTTTAAATAGGTAAAATGTCGTTATTTGCATGCTCACGTGAGTCAAATGTTAATTATTGAAATGGTTAAAATAAATTATGTCAAATCTAACTAGCAAAAAGATTCTATGAAGAAGAAGGAAGATAAGACTATTCCTTTCTTAGGTGTACTGTTAATACTACATAAAGATGGATATTAGGACATAAGGTGTACAGGAAACCAAAACACATGGACAGGTATCTGCCCTATAATTCTGTTGCGTTGAACACTTATCATACTTGCACCTAGAACACTTTATTAATTATACACTATTGATTCACTATTGATTGACATTTAAGATTAGGCTACACAACACAGTCAGAAAGTCGCTAACCTGGAAATTGGAACTGAACAGTGAAATGTATTTTATGCTAACCAGTATTTGTTTTAATGTAAAGGAACATGGGGATATTGGCACAGAAGTAAGTAAGAATAAGTAAGGATAGATAAGTAAGTAAGGATAGATAATTACACGTATACTCATTAATCATTTGGCTAATAATTCTATATAATTTATATCAATATTTAAATTGAATTGCATTTGCGCACAATATATTTGTGACAATAAATATGATATACCAATATCCAGTCGTGTGGCGTTTAACTCAACGAGTGTTGTCAATTCGACGAAACAAATTCTTTCACCATCCTAGTGCAAAGAATTCTGTGTGCAAGATACTAGAGCAAAAACAATTTGTGAGGTAAGTGACACTGGATGTGAATTAGAACACTTAAGAAGTGTTTTAAAAGTGAATGGTTAACCAACAAAATTCATTGACAATGCTATAAAAACACCATGAAGCATACGTGAGGACTGAATATCAGTCTACCATATATTGGTCCAACTTTACACAAAAATCGAAAGAAATTTGAAGAAGTTGGCATACAGCTATACCATTCCAGTGAAAACAAATTGTTTCGATCTCTTTGTATGCATAAGGATAGAGTTAAAGAATTTCAAAAACTTGGTGTGTACCACATTCGTTGTAAATGTGGTTTGGTTTACATCGGCAAGACTGGCCAAACTCTCACTACGTCATAAAGAATAAATATAAGACTAATTGCGAGAAAGCTGAACTCGAAAAATCAGCCGTGGCAAACTCTTCATGACCATCGCATAAGATGGAATAAAGCGACCAATTTAGTGATTACAGACTAACATCAGACCGTCAGAGGTTAGTTTGTGCCAGTAAATATTATTATTATTTATTATTAGTAGAATCATACTAGTATACTATTGCAAATGCTGTAATTTGATTGGTTACTCTACTCACTATCTATTCCTCGATAGATAGCGAGTAGCGAAACAATCATCTTCCTATAGAGATTTCTTTTAAAAAAATTGCTTGAAAATCACATTTTTTGTTGAATATTTCCTGTTTGACCTCTGATTCTTGCTCTTGATTCTCGATTTCTATGTGGTGATAGTTGATTTGGGCTTCGCTCTCATCAACTATCACCGCATAGAAATCTCGAGCTCGTAATCTAATTGTTAATTATTGAAACACATTTATTATGTGTAAATTATCATAAATATGTTCAGCCCAAATAGCAGTGAATATGTAATGTAGCAGTTGATTCTAGCAGTTAACCAGTTCTGCACCCCATTGCCAAAATGTCTACGACAAATTACCAAAACATGACATATGCCGCCCAGAATATGACATGATGCATGTGATACATTCATAGGATTTATGAGTTTTGATGAGTGTATGTATAATTATAAACAGTACCTTTTATATAAACAATAAATAACGATCCAACCCTTCTTGACTCAGCAATAGCTTCTGCTACCGATCCTTTGAACCAAAGCATGTTTTTAAATACACAAGTTTTACAAATGAATACAATAATCGAAAAAGACGATAATCAGACAACAGCTTTGACAAGAATTGATGTTCCTTGTTTCAATTTTCATTCATCATCACTTTTTTATTTTTATAACATGAAGTTTCTTCAACTGACTAAAACTGATCTCAGTATGCCAACATGGAGTACACAGCAAAAATGAACAACCTGTTCTGGCCTGACGAAAACAGCCATAAACAATGTTGTGCTAATGGTTGTGCTGCCCACATTGTTCAAGGTTGTTAACAATATTGTTCAACATTGTTACACCTGATTGCAGGCTAATTCAGGCTCAACAATACTGAACAATATTGTTGACAACCTTGAACATTGTGGGCAGCACAACATTGTTCATGGCTGTTTTCATCAGGCCAGAACAGGTTGTCCATTTTTGGCTGTGTAGGATATAGGATCTAGATGTTAGGCCTGAGCCAGCAGGAACTCGTGATCATTATCGTTGCTTAACTCTATGCACGAAAAAAACGGGGGGGAATCTTTGGTGGATTAATTAAAAGTTACTTTAGAGGTTTTAACAACATTGTAAAGGGTAGGGGCAAGGGGAGAATTCTGAAAATTGAAAGATGTTAAAAAATAGTAAGTCCGGATACACTCTGAAAAAATCTAGAATTTCCGCAATTTCGTCCATCCAAATTTGACATGAGGAGAGGTTTTACAATAAGGATGGCATCTACCCGCACTTGTTTGAAATCGCTTTTGCCGTTGTTTTAGATCATGTACTTCAATATAAGGTTTAATCCGCCCGCGAGAAGACCAAATGATTTATTCACTACCAGATATAAATCCCAATCTAGTTCGAACATACATCAAAATAAATTTCTTAAAACACTAAAACTCATTGTTAGTGCACTTAAGCTCACGATAGCTCGTATTTCAAGTCACGTAAATCTCGGAAAACCCTGTGTAATGTTGATAACATTTAAGCCAAACTATATAACATGCCACATAATGACCATAATACATTAACCAGACCAATCACCAATCTAAAAGTCTAAAATCTAGCTATTCGTGGCATAGTTTTGGAGCTGAGCCAGATTCAATACATTGTCTTGTGGGCATGGATACTAGGGCATGAAGTCATGAACCCTAGCATTACTAGGCATGGTATTGTATGTATAGGTCAATCAATTTAATAGCATGATTTCTGGAAACTTCATGTCAGGCTGTTACAGGCTGTTGAAAATTATCATCAGATTCTGTTTTGCATTCTTCTCCGACATCCTCTGACCGCTATAATGGTGTGCTTGCATTGCTTTTGAGTCGTTCACATTCCTTCCTGAGATTCGTCACACATTCAGTAAGAAATCCTGGTAACACTCGATCAATTAACGCTTGAGGAATACCAGCAGGCTGAAAAACAAACAATTGCGGAGTGATCAGTGAACACATTTGTGTCAAAGATCATCTTTGGGCATTGATTCAGTCGGAAAACCATCGTTTGTCATGCAACTTGGTTACGTCCGGATGAGATTGCTCGAACAAGCGTTGTACGCTTTAATATTGCCTACCTTTAATACTGTTGTGAGTATCCAAACAAATTCGGATTTCTCTCGCTCGTTTTCCACTGGAAGGAGGGCGTACGAATTGAGAACAGTTTCTCCTCTGTTGAGATAAGGATCGCAGTATAAGAAAATTTATTGTGTTTTCCAATGATTTGCCTTAAAACCAGCCGGATCAGTATTTGTACGTGAAACCGACCTAGTCGTCTTGATGGATATAATGCGTTTTATTTTAGACGGTTCAATAATTCTAAAGTAAGAGTCTCGAAACTTGATAGAAAAGAAATACTCTAAAAATTTTGTTAAAAAATACTCTACTGTCATAATATTGCACATTTTTCAATTTTAACTTAAAGTAAAACGATTAAAATAATTTGCATTTTTTTTCTCGGCGATTAAAGTAATTGATGTAGCACTCCATTAGTTTAGCAGTCGTTCATCCGCACAAAATGGTGTTGCAAGTAGCATCTTCTGGAGTAGATCAATTAAAATGGTGGAGTTAGTCAATGCATCATATACAAGTAGAGTTTATTTCCTTCTCTCATGTGTTGATCTTTTTTGCTTTTCTTCTTCAACGAATTGATCGTATGATGCTGTACGCTTTGGCTTTTAAGTACCAGGCGCATCATGATGCATGTAGCTATAGCTGAGGCAATTTATTAACAGTTAAATAGTTATAATATTGCTTTCTAAAAACTCCACATATAATTTTTGCTCTGTGCCCTGTGCAATAAAGAAAATATAAACTCTGTGTATAAAGGAAATATACAGTGATATATCTTCTAATGACGTTTTAGTAGAAAGGAGAAAGAAGCTAGAGCATCACATGACATCATATCCATAACTTTGACATTAAAAAGTACACCAATATATAGGATTTTCTGAATGACGATTTCGATACACACAAAATCATATCTGCAGTTCCAAGTAGCACAGCAAACACAACCAACACTGCAGCGCTGACTCACCTAAGCATGCCTTGTGTTGGAGGTTTTAACGATGTGACGACTGACGTTGAAGAGGACATATACATTTCTCCAATTCTCTGATAATGAACAACCGATACAAAGTCCCTATAAAATGACAATTCACTTTAAGAATTCGCCTAGATATAAATTTTGGGGTAAATTTGCGGTTATTATCATTAAGCTCCATGTGGTGTATCCCAGGAAACAGGATGAATACAAACAGCTTTCAAGAGTGGGCTACTATATTGAAATTTGAAAGATGGAGTAGGCTCGCGAAAGTATAATTCTTTAACCAAATTGAACCGGGAAAAAATTAATAAGCATCATAAAATTTCTAGAACCACTATGACAGCATTCAGCTGTCCAAAACACTGTCGTATACAAATGGCGTTGCACTGGAGACAATGACTTTTAAAGATGGTGCATATCCTTTGCGACTGTGTAATCTGTGTTCTTCGCAAATGCAAGAAATAGTGTTTCTGGAACTTAAGGATTGAATAAAATGCTTTCCAAATGTTCCCACGCAAGTTTTTCAAGATCATAACGCCACTAGTCGTAAAGCCACCTCGTGAAATTCCTGACATGAAGTATTTTTTTAACTTTGCCACAACAGCCTGCATATGCAATTTACTGATAACCCACACCATCTAACCCACCATCTGTCAACTGTTCTTGTCGTGGAAAACTATTGTACCCAGAGAAAATCCACGATACTCGACATGAAGCCTGGGTTCGAGTAACATTTAAGAAGCCCTTGCTGAGAATTGTACCTACGTACGATCTTTAGCCATCTCGCCACCGGAGCCCCATAAAAATATTCATGTAATTCATAATGTATACAGTACCTAGCTGATACAAGTCCACCAGCGGCGTCGGCTATGGAAGAGTAACATATTTGCGTCGTTGAATTAACTGTTTGAATATTCTAAAAAATAAAACTCAAAATAAGCTTTCCAGCAATCTGATACTGTCTGTAACTTAACCAATAGTGTGCTAGCATTTGACCAGTAATAAGGACCAGTAACAATGCTGATTTTCTTTTTTTTTTATTGACTAAATACAGGTACAGAAAAATATCCAAAGAGGTTTGTCCTCATTTTTTCTATTCTAGTGGTTGTCGCTAAGTTAAATGATCAGTTGAGTATAGACATCAATTGCAAGAAATACTGTACCTCGACATGTGTCATAGTTGTGTTCCACTTTTTAAGATTTTCAGGATCACCAAATAGCATCGGATGTACAGTTTGCTGATTCGCATTGATACATGCCTAAAATATTCGTAGCTGTTTTGCATCAGTGAACTCTAATTTTGTTAGTTATTTTCCAGCCCTTTTTTACATACTATGACGAGCCATACATGCACTTCAGCCCGTTGTTCCTCGAACCAGTTGAACGTAATTGGTGCTAGGTTTCAGTCAACATTAGCGTGTTATTTTCTAGCGTATAAGTACTATTTACAACATCAGCGTGTTATTTTCTAGCGTATAAGTACTATTTACAACATCAGCGGCCGTGTTGTATCAGCATATACAAACTCGAGCAGAAGGCGAGAGTTGTATATCTGAAACAACACGGACGCGAATTTTGTAAATACTTGTGAAACTCTCCAATTTTTTAGATCAGTTTGCGAAATAATTTTGAAAATACATCTTATACAAGACGAGAAAATCAAAATTAAAGTTTATAAAAATCAACAAAATTCTGTATCAGAGTATACAGACTCCTTCACGCTCATTATTTCAGTTTTCTTTATGAATTATTAATGAGTTTCACAAAGATAGATACATATATCTTATTGGATGTTTTGCTGTACAATATCGCTGTATATTTTTACGAGTACTGGATCTCTTAAGAGTTATACGATTGCTTTGTTCAGTAAGTTTTTTAATGCAAAGGGCTATTTTTTTATTAAAATTCGGCAATCCACACGACTATCTGGACAATAAAATTAGCATGCATGAAGTATCAGTTCACTTTTCGGCTTCGCTAGAACAAATTGATCGGCGGCTGAAACACAAACTCGTCGTACCAGTTTAAGTTCTGTCTTGTCAATTTAGTTGTCATCCATTTTGATTTTTATAATAATCAGAGTTCATTCTGGCTTTTCATTGGTCGAGACCCTTGATCTACTAGAGGACAGCGGCACAGCTGGTGCCATTATCTTTCATTTCAAAATTAACCAACGTGTCAGATAAAACCAATCACAGCCATTTGAAAATTGTCAACAACCCATGGCGTTCTTTGTTTTGTATAGATCATGATCACTCCAAATAGGGTGTGCGGAAAGTCTTTTCGTCACTCTACAAAGTCTATTTTGGCTAATATTTTTCCTTTCATACTTTTATACACTCATTATACAAAACAAGCTAAGTAGTTAACATTTTGGCGTTTCCGTTAACGTTAACAGTTTTCCATACACGGTAGACGTCATAATGTGGTAAGAACATTTTTTCTTTCCATTATGACGTCATAACAGAACATACAACGGCAAAATGTTATCTATTTGTCAGTAATTTTTTAATTTTGAAAAATGAATAGTTTTGCTTCAATATAATTTTTCAATACTTCAAAATTAATCAACGTGTTGGATTTACAAAGAAAGTCAATGGATCTGAGTGAAATGGATCTAAGTGAGTTTTCTATTTTGTTTTACAAATCGGTATGCTGTACTATGCATGCAAATAACCTACTGTCCAAAGAACCAACTGTCCAAATTAAATATCGCTGTTTTTACCCAGAGTTGCATAATAAAGCAATTTTAACGTTTTATTATTATTCATTTTGTTAGAAATTGATGGTTGTCACAGTCAGTAGATTTTAAACTATATCACAGGGCGCGCTACGCTATTTTAGCGCTGACGCTGGGCTAAAACAACTTTAAATCTTTTGAAACTGAGACATGTAGTTGAATATGTCTAAACGTTCCAAACTTATAAGGCAACCAGGGTTGAACAACTGCCCTGGAAATGGATACGTGATTAGATCATAGTGATTTATCCATCACTTTGTGGGAAGAATCCATGGTGCATAATTTAACAAATTAGATAATAAATTATATACGTACTCGCAATCGAAGAACTTTTCCTAGCTTTTCATCCATTGTACTTTCAATCAAAATATCATCCTTTAAATATAAATTATAATTAGCTTTTTGAATATGCGTTAATATTGGCCTGCATAGCATAAACATAATCATTTTGCTGACAAAAAGCTGGCTGAAAAAAAGGCCTGGAACTGTGTCCTGGTTTTGATTCCTTATAATCTTTATGATCTTTTATTTAGTAATAATGTTTGGTAAAGAACATCATTAGTCCATTAGAAATCTAGTACTTTCGATTCCCGCGTTTTTAGATCACCTGAGTGAATGATGCTGAGTGAGAGCAAAACATTCAGACTAGAAAAATGCGAACCTATAAGCCTCCAAGGTTTCTACTGTTGCCCGCCCCCTCCCCCCTCCCCCATATCAATTTGCTTCCGACGGCCTTGTAGTTGAATTAGTGAAGACGCTAATTGTGATTGACATTGCAAATATCTGGATTAGTAGATGTAGAAAATATCTGAATGTATTATCCAATATAGGTTTATAGTTAGATGCTCTTACCCGGCATATGGATGCATGTATGCTCTTATCCGGCATAGATGCTCTTACCCGGCATATGCATGCATGTATGAAATAATGAACATTGACTTAATTAAAAGAAAAACGAAAGAAATAGTTTGCTTTTCAAAATGCGCTAGATTATTCTAAAAAATTGGCTAGCTCAAAAGCTCTTCACATGTAACTGAACCGAAAGACCTTTTATAGGACATACTGTATACCTTTTGCTTCTCGATAGCCCAACAATTTTCAGCATACAAAAAAGTCAATGCTTTGCTTGTTGCTTTCCTCGCAGTTTCAATGAATTCCAAATTCTGTCGGAGTAGAAAAATTTTCCATAATTATATTTTAAAAATGTAATGAATACTTTTAAAATCCACTGATATAGACTGACAACGTAATGGCGTTGTATCACGGTTGATCAATAATAAAATGCTCTCAAGAAATTTGTAATTACTGAGAAAAAACAAAAATGTATATTACAAGGAGTTTAGGTACGCCCAGCTGCCTAGGTTCTCCTTGTACCACTAAAAATGATTCTAAAAATTCCTAATATTATGTGGTGGTTAATGTCAATGATGGATTTATTACCATGTAGTGCATCATTTTATAATTTTTTAATTAAAAGTTTTTTGTTCAACCTACCGCTCTGATGACCTCATCCTCATCTCCTGAATCTAGAAATATAAGAACAGACAGAATAATTCGATGCAAAACCCTGAAATAGGTCTGACAATCGAATTAATCAAGAATGCGCACCCTTCCTGAATGTAGACTTGAGTATACAGTATGTATACATAGTTGTCACGACTTGAATATTAATTGTTATTCTTATCAGCATGATTTTCCTAACAGTGTATTACACATTGTCTACTATTGAACAACGCAAAGAATAAAAATGGTACCTAAATGAGGCCTGAATGGCCAGTAAAAACTACTTTCCGAAAGGGTGTAAGCCCTGCTAATGCAACTAGACGTAAATTAACCTTGATCTGGTGGTGTGTAGAAAGCAGAATACGCTGAACTCCTTAAAAAAACAGAAAAAAATTACTAAAAATAATTTGTTTTACGGGCATTCGATATTTAGTAGGCTGTTATTTCTATGTTTTTGAAGATTTCCTTTCAAGTGAAAGGTTTTTCACCCGCTTACATTTAGTTTTATGTTTACTATATTCAGCATCTATTCTGGCAATTAATTTGTTGCTATAGAATCACCTCATGTGGCACGACCGAATGTTGTAGATAACTGCAATCGGCAGGTGTAACGTTTTAAATAAATGATTTGGTTCGTGCATATATTGAGCAAATGAATTATCAGAAGTTGTTTTAGGTATATTTCAGCTTCCACGACTGCACAAATCGTCCAATACAGTTACGCTGTAGCTAACAGGACTTACATTGGCGGTTTGATTGCTCCATAATTCTGATTCCCTAAAATAAAGCGAAAACTACATCGTTAAAAATGCCACAGTATACGTCTATACATAAGTCAAATAATAAAGCTCAACAACAAAAAAATAATTTTATGGTGAGATTGATAATACATACTTGAAAGTATATTTGCAGCAGCCCTTCTTTCTTTTGGAAGAACCTATGAATCAAACAATAGTATTCATCTACTCAATTCTTCAACAGAAAATACCTGCGTATAATATATAATGCATGCAATTATTGGTTATTTCTAGGTTTATATGACCACCTTAACTTGCATGTACCATGCTTCGATCCAGACCAAAACAAATGATCCAATGTGAAGAAAATAATCCACTGGTCTACTTCCATCTTGGCCACTACCGGTGGAACTTTCAAACTGCAAAAGACACATGGCTACATACTTCTTCTAAAATAGTGGAAAAGGGTGTCCCAAAAAAAAGTATTCCGGTTTGATCTATCATAACTTCTAAACGCGTGCGACTTTTAACCAGAAATAACTTTCATTAGATAGAGGGAAGTCTAACTTAGATTTTGATATATTACAGTTTTATTTTTCTTAAAAATTCAAGGAGATATTAATGTTTAAATTCGGAGGCGTTTTTCTGGAAGTGTCTAAAGTTAGCGAAAATCGGCATATCAAATATTAATAGTGTTGCTTAGTTTAAAGACATATCAGGCTAACTTATATTTCAATAAATCATTTAAGATTTGTAAGGGATATAGCGTAGATTCAAATATCTTACATGTAAATTTTAGTTCATTCAAGTTAGACTACTAACGCTGGAAATGATGCAAGTATTTGCAATTGATAGATCTTAATTAAAACGTATAATTACCTGAAAGAGCAAGGGTATTTGGGGGTCATAATTTTTTTCTTGTATAGAGTAGGATGAATATTGTTCTTTACTGGCTTTTCGCAAACAGACGTTACAGTATCAGCGCTATTATTTTTGTACGTTACGATTTGTTCCAAAAATGTTCCATGTCCCTGGGGAGTTGTGTTTTATTCTGGTTGTGTTCTATTTTCGTGTTATTCTTAACATGCCAAGATTAAGTAAAGATCAAAGAGTTTGGGAGTGCTTAGAGCATGCTAGAATTCAGAACGCAGCAGAAGTTAGAAGACGATGGCCCGGTCGTTGGGGTAATATTCCTGCCCCAACCAAACAAACAATCAGCACAACGTATCGAAATTTTTTGCGAGAAGCGACATGCCATGATTTAAATAAAGGTCGAAGTGGTCGTCCAAGAACTGCATGGACGTCTGAGAATATTGAACTTGTACGCGAGTCTTTAACGCAACATAGCAACAGATCTTCACGACGAAACGGATTGGAGTTAAGTCGAAGCTCATTTCACCGTATTGCTAAACTTGACATTAAATTCCATCCATACGTTATGATTACACGGCAGAAGTTAGAAGAAGGTGATCCGGTACAACGAATGGCATTCTGTAACCGACTCGTCCAAACAGTTGAACAGAGCCCGCAATTTCTTGATCAATTGATTGTATCTGACAAAGCACTTTTCAGTTTAAATTCAGAAGTAAATACGAGAAATGTTATCAAGTATGCACCCTATGGAAACGGACAACCTGCGGATCATTACGTTGAGTTTGCTCAAGGTGCCGATCAAGTAATGGTATGGGCTGGTCTTACTGGAGCAGGCGTTGTTCTTGGTCCACATTTTGCAGAGAGAAACCTCGATACAAGAGAATATTTACGTATTATACGTTACAATGTTATACAGAGGGAATTTCATATTCATAACATCGGTAGGAATAACATGTGGTGGCAACAAGATGGAGCTCCTGCGCATACCAGTAATGCAACAATGCAATACCTTCGCGGTCAGTTTCCTCTCCGACTGATGAGCAAACGTGGGGATTGGCCATGGCCCCTTCGCTCCCCAGACCTGGCAATACACTGCGACTCACGATATTAGTTCGAATACAAATTCGTGTAACAATAAACGATAGTAAGCGCTTTCATCTTCCTGAAGTAATGAATTTTTCGAGTGGAATACTGGAAGCATGTCCTCAATGTTTACATTCGCTAAGTCACGTGATTGCGGAATTATGGAGGCTTTCTATATAAAGGGCGGTCCACGATAATAGTTTTTCTAGTTGAGTATGACCATGGGACGCCGCACAGATCTCACCGACGATGAAAAACGAATAATTGTAAAAGAATTAGCAAATGCAACAACCCCTGAAATGATTGCAAGCAAATCAATCGTCATGTCGTTACAGTGAACAAGTTTGTGCATGATCCTTTGAAGAAGAGGAAGATCCGCTCTGATTGCGGGTCCAGGAAGTCTGTTTCAAAGCGAGACTTAAATTCCTTGAAGAGAAAACTACGAAAACTACCAGGAGCAACTAGTGCCAGAATATTTAAAGAAGCTGGTGTACCAGACATTTCTAAAAGTACACGAAATAGAATTTTAGCAAAGATGGCCGAGACCAAATGTCCAAAGAAAATTCCTTTACTAACGAGAAGACATAAGACCTTGCGCATCGATTGGGCTAAAACCTGCATGAAAACAGATATGAAACATGTATTGTTTACAGATGAGTCGAGAGCAACATTAGATGGCCCTGATGGTTGGTCAAGAGGATGGGTCATCCGTGGCGACCAGTGTCTAACAAGAATCAGACGTCAACAGGGAGGAGGTGGGGTCATGCTATGGGCTAGTATTGTCGGGGATGAGCTAGTTGGCCCTTTTCGTGTACAAGAAGGTGTTAGACTAACATCACACACTTACTGCCAGTTTCTTAAGAGCTTTCTTGAACCATGGCTTGAAGACGTCCTATTGTCACGTTTGAGAAACCTGATTTATATGCATGACAATGCTCCTTCTCATGCCGCTAAAGCAACAACTCAATACTTGGAGTCAATTGGTTTCAAGAACAAAACAATGATGATTTGGCCCGTAACTCACCAGATCTAAACCCAATAGAAAACTTATGGCCAGTCGTTAAGCAACGAGTCTACGCGGTTGGAAAGCAATATTCTTCAAAAGATGCATTGTGGGGAGCCATAAAACAAGCAGCAGACTCTATACCAAGATCCTTGATAAGAAAACTTACAGAATCAGTGAATGAAAGATTGTTTGACATTATAAGACTTAATGGATCTCACGTTGGTAAATGACCTACTCTCCTTTGCTTAAGGCGCTGCTTTTTGTATTGAAAGTTAACTACATGTTAATAATGTTGTGAGAACGTTGTTAACTTCGAAGTATGTACCCATATAACGATTAATAATATAATTGCGTTTGATAAGCAAATTTGTTTTTTTCCAATAAACAAACTATTATTGTGGCTCTGGTAAAAATGAAGAAAATTAATAATTAAACTGTTTTGCATTATCTTGAATGCGTCACACGTTTTTTATTCATCTTAAGTATAGGTAGGCTTCTTGCATAGCCTCTGTATAATTCTCCCTACAATATGCAAATTCACGAGTTTTTTATCCCTAAGTTTCACTAATATCGTGAGTCGCACTGTATGTGACTTTTTCCTTTGGGGATACCTTATAAGCAGAAAATTTGGGATGTACCGAAAGACCAGCAACCGCAGAATTTAGAAGAGTCGCATTTCAATTGTGGCAGCTGGGGCGATTAAGTACAAAATCGTTGTTCTGATTGGTTGACGTTTCCACTAATCATAGTTAACTTTAATCACTTTTTTATACAACCGGCCCCAGGCCGTAATCTGGAACAACGAATGATCCACGACTCCTTTGACGCAATGGTTTCACGGGCGAGGCAGTGCATTTGTGTTAGAGGACACGCGTTTCTGAACGAATAAAACTTGCTTTAAATTCGTAAATAATACTTCGTTTTATAATAAGTAATTTGTCAAGTGTCATTCGTTTCCTGCTTGTCGTGTGTGTTTTGATAAGTTAAGAAAAGCTTAAATAATTAATATTTGATACGGCGTTTTTTGACACATTTAGGAATACGCCTCCGATTTTGAACATTAATATCTCCTTGATTTTCTTAGTAAAATAGAACTGTAATATGTCAAAATCTAAGTTAGACTTCCCACTATCTAATGAAAGTTATTTTTGGTTAATAGTTGTCTGTTTCACGCGTTAGGAAGTTATGATAAACACCCGGGACACCCGGTATATGATCTTAAACTGCGCCACGGAGATACTTACATCGAATACAAATGCCTTTGATATCAAATACACCGTTGATGCAAACGTGGTTAACTAGAAGAAAGCAGAAATTCCATTTAAGGTCAGTGATGGTATTTCCTACGTTAAAGTGCTTATAAAACGACATTTTGTGCAAATGTTTATTGATTGCATTGCAAAGATCGCTTAGCTTATAAAAATGACAGTATTTTTAATTTTTTATTATACACTGTGACGTCATAAGTTGTGTAATTTGCATATCGAATAAAGTTAACTATCTCGAAAAGGAAAGTCCCACTGTGATTTTATGTGATCTTTTCAATGCAATGAATGAATACTTAGATAAATTTCGTTTCATAGGCACTTCAAGAGGTATATCTTAACTTGTACTGGTACTTGTACTGATCAGTGCAAAAATTAGAAAATGTACTACGGTCCTACAAGGGCTTTTTCAACTCAGTGATTTACTCTTTATTTATTTAACTTCGCCAGCTCATTTGAAGACTCGGTAATCGTGTATGATTAGCAGAGTTTGTAAATTTTGCAAGCCCGTTGACTGAACCTTTCCACAAAAGTTACATGAGTTCAAAAAGCCTAAAATTTCCGAACTCACACGCTCTTTGTCAAAGAAATGCTCCCCTGACTTTCAAATGATTTTAAAATTTATTGAACCTTCAGAAAAGATTTTTAAGCAAATATTTCAAACGCCCTGCTATTTAATTTACTAATTTCATTGCGTATTAACAGTTGGGAGCCGGATAATTTGGCCTCCCTATGCAAACTTCAAACCATTATTTGTTTCTTTATTACAGGGTGTATAAAAAACTGAACCCATTCAAATTCAAATTAAGTATAACGTATGATACTGTAGTAATTTGACAGCACTAATTGCTTTAAGGTGATGGTTGGGTAAGAACACAATGTCTTGTACTCATAAGGCAAAACGGTGTGGAAGTATACCCTATAGAATTTGATTGCTCTCGCAGTTATGAAAAAAAACTTTCATGGAAAATAGCAACTCGATTTAATCGCATAGCTGAGACCTTGAATAAAAGTCTTGAAACTAAGGCTTGGCAAAACCAACCTGAGTACATGTCAAGGTAGCTTAATTAGATTCAACCAGTATAACGTACCGGCCCGAGTCTCCTCCAGATGTGAACGACCACATCAATTGTGATTAACACATATGTACAGTATACTGTAGATTGATTGATACATTGTAATTTACGCCTGTATATACATGCGTACATATACAGATCCGTAATCAATACAAAATTCATCTGATGACGTATGAGGGACAAATTTTGAAAATGTACTCACTTGACCAATTAAGTACATATTAGAAACTGTTACCAAATATCCATGCGTCACACATCTTACCCGCGTATATCGAATGATTGGACCTCCTACACACGCACATTTGTTTAGGTCTGGCTATGCCACTGCCTGGCAGCGCTACTGTGTACATCGAGGGTTCTCATATTTAAGAGAATATCTGTCTTTCACCTCTCGTCTGCACGCAGTTATTACTCCGACTGCCGTAGGCGAGGCAGAGTTTTAAATTCGCCCCGTTTCTGTTTTTTTTTCGGTGTCAGAAGTCGGTGCAGAGTGCAGCGCTAATGGGTGATACCGCTGGGCACAAGCTGCGTGAGCCGACCTAAACACGGCGTTTAAACTCAATTTCAAGCGGAATATGTCAACAAAACACGCATTTTAACATGTATGCTAGAATATCTAAGCCGCAAGAAGGTTTTACGTGCAAAGATTCTCATGCAAAATGTTTTAAAACGACAAATTCCTCCGCGAAACTTTACCGAGGATACTGTTCCCGTCATTTTATGTTGTGTTTCTACAGTTCTACTTTATTTTACTTTTTTCAGAAATTTATACACAAGAATCAAATGCAAATTCTACTGAAATATCTATATGCAAAACACAATTTTTAACACGTACTAATGAACAAAAAGGGACAGGAAGGTTCTTTATCAAAACATTGCTCCGGAAATGTTTTAAAAAGGCACATTTTGATAGACTCCATTATTCCATGGTCAAGGAGTGAGTCTAGGAAATGTGTTCCTAATTCTAATCACGTAGTATTTGTTGTGATTTCTTTCTTTAGTTTTCTATTTCTACCTATGTTGAGATGCTGACATTTCGTGCAAGATGATTTATTTGCTTGTGGGATCTCATATAATTATAAAAGGTAAGAGACATTTTACATTCCAATTCCAGAAATACATACGTTAGTCTAAAGTTCCCAACAAATTATATCGTGGAGACTTTAGACAGTGTGCTACAGAATTGATTTAAATGATGCTATCAGGTTAATATATTTATGTATTGTATACACTTTTAGTAAAATTTTCTTTACTTGCAACTACCCAAAAATAAAACAGCCATATGTTGGTGGTATTATGACAAAAGAATCTTGTTTAATATATGTACTATGAAAGTCTTTAATTTAAATCAAATTCTAAAAAATGCAATCTTACTAGGACTCTGGGCAGAGTGCCTGGCAAGTCACTCAGACATTGATTTTTGGTTTTCTTAGTGACACACGAGCAAGTCTCCTTGTCGAAAAGCTGGCACGACTAGCTTTTAAACCAGGCTCCTTGTCAAGGAAAAATTGTGAATTTTTTCGCGTACACACGAGCTTGTCAAGGAAAATTTGCTCGTCTGTACGGGGCTTTAAAAGGGAATTCGTTGGGCAGAACAGAAATAAGTTAATATACCACACCCCCAATGAACGCTCTAGTTACAGCCCTACCTGGCCTTGTGATCATTTTCGTTTTGGCAGGCGGAGTGAACGCCTTAGCAGGTGTCTTGTTTTAAACATACACAGTGTATAAGAAATATTAATAGCAACTGTGTATACTTACTACCACAGTAATCACTTTCATACTGATAAAGTGACCATACACCAGCAATAATAACGCAACTCGTGCCAATGATAGACTCTATATGAATGCAAAACATAAAGTTCTTGTACATTTCATTTATTTGTGATCTGTGTCTACTTCTACCCACTGTGTATTCAACGAGCATGCTTAGTTTGCTAAATCATTATGACTACTGCATGATTAACTTACCACAATGTCGAAGAGAGAAGAAGATATTCCATAATGTTCAATTTCGTCAGAAAGTGAATCGTTAAGGCCAGTAACAGCTGCTCCCTAAAAACATTTTGTTTTGCATTAATAACCGAATCTGAAACAACCAATTTCATTGTTCTTTAGGCCTGTTTTAAACAGGCGTTGAATTTCAGTCGCGTCGAATGCAATTCAAACAATAGATAATGAGATGGCTAACCTCATCATTATATATCATCTATGATTTTTTTTAATTTTCCAACTTTATTAAAATGCAGCATGCAGTGATTGTGACAAAATGATAATCAATGTTTAACCCCCATTCGACATAAGCACGATTCTCGGCAGTGAACTGAGCATAAACCATCGGTTGGCATAAAACGAAATAGCTGCATTTTAAGTGTAACGTTCTCGAAAATTGAGTTTTTGACATGCAGAGTTTATGCAAATGTATTTGATTTTGGCTTGTTTTGGGATTCGAGCATTTTAGAAGCATATATAATAAAAAAAATTATTTCTCTGTCGTATCGATGCGAAAGCAGCCGATATTTACAGAAAGTCAAGGCAACATTGCCAACTTCTTCTTTCATCAGTTCCTTTAACTGGATTGCAAACAAATTTTATTGCTTTTTTTCTCATAGTCACATTTTTCCTGGGACACACTGTGCAACTGTCATCAACTCTCGTCAAATTCAAGTGCATAGTAGTAAAATATAGTTATTTTCCACATAGTGTTGATGCATTTTACAGACGCTATCATCAAGTTTCCAGGTAATGGTACTGAAATTTACACATCCAACTCCCCATAAACTACATACATACTCCCCAACACCTTTCAAAGCCCATTTCCCCCGCATAATTAGCATTCAATAAGCAAACACATGACATGAAATATTAAAAAAGCTATTATTACGCACGGAACAATTATTTGTGGGGCTAAAGCCCAGCGAACCATCTGCTACGCGATCCTTGTGTTCAGTAAAAAACGCTTGCTGACCACTAGGATCGTGTAGCAGATGGTTCCCTGGGATTTAGCCCCCCAAATAAATGTTCCGTGCGTAATTATAGCTTTTAATCAGAGTTTATTTTCATTGGTCGAGAAATGTAATCTATTAGAGGACAGACGGATTTCAGTGGCAAGCCAATCACAGCCATTTCAGAATATACAATGGCGTTCTTTGTTTTGTGATATAGATCATGATCGCGTCGGTCAGGGCTATTTCAGATCCGCTAGAGCACCTAGTTACCAGGACTTGTCCGTGCAGGAATTTTCTTAAGTGATAAAATAACCCCTACCCGGCAAATCCTAACCCTAACCCAAATCCTAACTCTAACTTTAAAGGCCAACCCTAACCCTAGAAGTCGAGTAAGTAAAAAAATAACAAAGAAAAAGTCAACGCGGGATTCGAACCCACAACATAAAGCTTGAATCAACACCCACGTGTCTTCGTTCCTGCGCTATTCAAGCAATCGATGATTTGTTCAAAAACAAAACATTTTATATTGGCGCTAAATAGATTAATGCACATAAGAGGTGCGATGTGCTCTGACGAATCTGAAAAAGCCCTAACCGATCGGGGGGCGTCAAATGTGTGAAAATATTTTAGCAGCCCTATAAATTGAACTTAGCGATTTTATAAGCCTTTTTATATAATTGAAACAACAGATAACATTTCCATTGTTTATTCAGTTATAGACGCACAGTGTTAGCGGACATCATAACGTGGCCAGAACATCATCGATCAGTGACCCACTTGCCTCGGCGGTCGTGGATTCCCTTGGTCAAGTACTGCACGACAACACATGAGAGTGGCAACTTTTTCAAACTTGCCTCATAACTCATAAGTGACATATATGGGAAACTTTTCGAAGGGATATATTAAGTATGAAATAGATGAAATTCGCTATATACGTAACGTGGCGCGCAAGTCATGTCACCTTGTGTTGACTGCAGAATTCCTACCTGCTGCAGTACAATAACAAAACGGCTAATAATTGTTTTACAAATAAATTTTGGTCTTTCTTAACCACACCTCCTCCTCACCGTACATAGTACAAGTGATTACTAAAACTTTGTTTCAGATTGTTATTAACTGTGATAAAAGGCTTTTTTAATCTATCAATGTTTTGTGATAATATAACGGCAATTTTACATGGTTACGATTGAGGGAACTAAGTCGGCCATTTATAATCTTAGCTCGTTTATATTCCTCAGAGTTTTTTGCAATTCTTAAAACTGGCTAAAAATTTAATTTACCCATGCAAAATTTCTGATTACAGAATGCGTGGGCATATTTCCATGGCCTCTAAGCCCTCTATAGTAAAAAAAAAAGCTGACTATATCGAGGAACAGAGGGGATCAATTCTGACTGCATGACATACTATCTATTCACATCACCGACATCAAAGATGAAATAACTGATAACAATTCATGACAGTAACGTTACAGATCATTTGTGTGGTTATTTATTAGCTTAATTTAAAAGCATTATAATTTTTCAATTCGTATAAAATATTCTGTATGTCGCCAATATTTAAATTCAATCTCAACATGTATCGATATCTGCTATATAAATCCTTGTAACACATACCTGTGCATATATAATCCATAAGAAGAAGGTGAAGAGAAAGTCGAATATACAAAAAAGACAAAATATTTGTCGAGACGAAGATAAATTACTATAAAGTCTTCTATGCCATGGTAGTGGTCGAGATGTGGACGTTTGTTCTTCCAATGCCTGTGCAGATTCCGCTATAGAAAGTTGTGCTGTAGATGACGAGCCATTTTCTAATTCCGCACTCTTTCCCTTAGCCATATGAAAGGTTGTGTGACTCAGATACAGCGGAATCGTTGCACTTTTCTTATGTTTGTTGTTATTTAAAATCATGTAATATTAAACCTATGTCCCGTTCCGAGTGAGTGCGTGTACTGAAGAGAGGTGATGTTTGGAAAGAGAATTTGCATACACAGGAAATTTAATTTACAAATGTTGAAATGCAAATCAAGCATTGCACGTCATAAAATACTGAATCAGTGATAGTCAGTCAATTGCTCGATTTTAAGTCTGATTCCATCAATTGCCCTACGCCTCAGCTCCATCAATTGCCCTACACCATTTAGGGCACCTGGGGCCCTCAGTTTTAAAAACAAATGCTAGCTAGTCATGCACCACAGTCAGCAGAGTTCAAGGTGAGGGGAAGAACGTGACAGAGATCGCGGAGCGTATTTTTATCTACATAGCCCTTATCAGTTCACAATGGTATCTATCGTGGCGGGAAAAAACTGAGACGAGAACATCAAAACAAGACTGGTCTAAACTTTCTTCTTTACGAGTATCGCTTTCATGTTCTTTTCCGGGACGACCGCCATTTTGTTTGGGGAGTGCGGGGAATGATCACCGGAACATTTAAATAACTGGAGGTCTGGAGCCTCAGAAATGCGAGATTTTAGTTGCAGTTTTGGTAATTTTGCAATTGCAGGATTTCGTTACCCTATAGCTCTGGAGTGCTGTAGAAATTTCCTGGTCTCTGAGGCTGCGAAGGGACACTAAGCCGCGGTATTGCGGAATATACGCAATATACCCCACTAGCATACAGTTTATATGGGTTAGGGTTAATGTTAGGGTATATACACAATATACAGGATAGAGATATAAAGTGTATATTCTGCAATACCGGGGCTTGTACTCAGTGCACTTAAGTCATGGCTCCAGCTCATTTTAGCAAAATATGACATAAATGGCAATTATTCATCATATATTAAAGCAACCTCCACCAAACTTGCTATAATAATAGTTAGGTCTAGTGTTAACAAACTGCGACATTTTGTTGCCATGGAAACGGTCACGTGACCATAACATCCTTGATATTGTGTTACTTATCTTTGCGGACTTGGGAGATGGGTCTGGGAATAATGTTAGCATTAGAAATTGTATGCTTTAGAAAGCACGTATATTCAAGTTTATCAGTCTAACTGGAATGTGTGTCCTGAATGTGTAGTTTAGGACAAAGAAAGAATTGTTTTAAATTTGGATGTATTTTTTCATTTCTACTTCAATTTTTTTTATGTTTTCGGCACAGAGGACACACATTCCGGTTAGTTCCCCCAAAATGGGTGGGAAACGAACTTATTTTCATAGTCACTGAGAGCTGGTATTTGATACAGGGTAGTCTCCCGAGGCAATATTTTTCTGACTTTTGACAGCTTTATGGCTGTATGGGAATTATTTTACTCATTTTTTCCCAGATGGGGCGACATAACACACTTTTTGTGCCATCTAGCAACAACTTTGTTACTGCATAAACATTTTTCTCCCAAAAAAGGACCGCATGCAGGGCTAAATTCACTACGATAAAAGAATTAATTTAGCTTTTAAGTCATTAGTTTTTCCGCCATTTTGAATTTTGAATTTTCTTGTTTCCATGGAAACAGTTAGTCAAGCAAAAAATCTTGGCGAAAACGGCAAAATTGTATCGATTTTGCTTTTAAAGTTCGTTTTTAAAAGTTAAAATATAATCTTTTCAACTTCTTTTGTTTCATGTGAGAAAAATATACAAGAAAACATTCAAGTTTTGTCATGTATAAATGTAATTAAGGAAGGCAATAAATTGCTTTTGTATATCTGCAAATATTGTTCAAAACGTTCAATATAATTCATTTATCGTGTAGATGACTCTTTTAACTCCACTTTACCTTTGTCTTATTAAAGTAGAAACTGTTCTACTGTGTGACCTAGTTCACTAGTTGCTCGTAGCTAACACTTGTTAGTATCCACGCGAAATCCACGTGAAGTCCACGCAGAATTCACGAAACTTCGGAACCCACGTTGCAGGGGGTAAAATTCGTTTTTAAAGCCAGGACTTAAGTTCACTGAGTAGCTATTTTCGTCTGCACTTTACTAATTTCAATTTCGGCCTATAATTTGCTAGATGAGATTCCGATTTCCATTTCCCTGTTTGCCATGTAGCATCACGGTAGTTCTAGTCGAACACAACCTGCATAGACCAGATGGACATTTGCACTTATAGGGCAGGTGATGACATATTCATTCATATGGGTAATAATTATTGCCATGGTACCACTGAGTATGGTACGGTACAATCCTAAGTACAATGGTACGGTCCAGTTATTCTGGCGGTCTGTGTGGCAGTCAGCTTGCCGCGAAGCTTCGCTGTTGTGGAAGTCTGGAACGAGCAAAATATTGCAATTGTGTATATGAATTTAGGCGGGAAGGTTTATTTCAAGTTTTTTTATGTTCCAGTCTTGCTTTTGAAATCAACCTCAATTTCAGTGTTTCTGCAAAGATGAATGATATTGAGAAGTAAGCATAATATTTACACGGTTTCTTGGCAATATATTTTTACTGCTGAGTTAGAATATAAATAATTCTGATACTTGATAAACTGTCCAAATTTGATGAGATGAGTTATCATGAGTAGGCAGGCAGCTACATGATTTAACTGCTTTGTTCATTTCATGAATATTTCCTTACATTGTTTCTTTAATATTTGTTTGTACAGGAAATTACATCCGCAAGATGTAAAAATACAATGTATAGAAGATGTGGATGTGGAAGCAGACCACATTGAATCTATACACATAGACAAAGTTTTGGAAGTCAAGGTAGATTTTGTGGCTGTGCAGGCCTACTGTCAGACTGCCTATATTTCTTGGGTAGGGTGAATTGTAAATATACTGGTGCTTATGCTGTACTGGAGTGAGCAAATATGACAATAAGTGTTATTTCTGCTGGCTGAGGCACAAAAGAAGCAGAAAATGTTTTCTCACACCCCCTGGGGCCTGTTTAAGGAGCGGGTGTTGCGGGTTTTCAAGCACATTTTGTTGTTGTGTTCGCCATTGCTTGACAAAACACCCGCCCGCCCACCCCCCCCCCCCCCCCTTGTTTGCTTGAATTCATATTAGAGGATGTTGTAAATTTTTAGCCATACTTATGTTACAGTACTTTTACATTTTCTAAGTAAAAGTCAAGCTTGCGACAGATGGCTGCAGCAGCTCCCAGTGGTGTGTGAGAATATGAAGTTGCATGGTTTTCCAGTAGACGATATGGATGCATGATTCAAAGCAAACACAAAAATTTTGGCACTGTAAATTGTTACTGAAAATGGCACTGTAAATTGGTTAGCTTTTTTTTCTTTGCTAACCAATCATGTTGCTTGATTCTTTTTTTCATTTAGAGTCTTGCACACAAATTTGCTTTTTTCTTACTAGAACTACTTTATAATTAATTGTTGATTCAAGTCTTATGCAACTCTAATGACTGGTAGAATGACTGGTACAATACACAACCCAAATAATTGTAAATATGTGTTAATAAATAGTGTCCTCAGTTAGTTGTTATAAGCTAGACACATTATAAGTTATTATTGTTATTATTATTATTACTGGTCAACTGCACAAAAACCCACATCACCTTTTAAATCAACTTACATAGTTTCATTCCTGTTTAACCACTTGAGGCTGGAAGTACTGTATACTGCATTAGTTTATAATCCAAGGCTCCTAAACAACAGCTGACATTTGGTGTAATGTGTCTTACTAGTGTGCTTCCCCTCCCTTTAATCTATGCTTGTTTTGAAAAAGCTTTGTAATAATGTTTAGTCACATATTAGCACTCAAAAACTTACCTGGACATGGGCAGAAGCATATTTATCATTTGCTAACGGCTTGCAACAAGAAGGTCTTGTTGATGATGATCTGAAACCAGAAAGCTGGCTCACTGGTGAAGACAAAGAAAACTGGCTATGTTGTGAAGATAATCAAAACAGAGAAAATGGTATATTAAAGCATAATTCACTGCTATATTTCCAGGATTGCATAGACAGAAAGTATGGTAACTGCATGTTCCCTTGTACATGTAGTGATGGTACTCTATGTCTTCTGATCTAATGTCTATGTCTTAGTCATTTACACTTGGTGTGAGAAGGTTTGCTGCAACTTGTACAGCCACTGCATCATTAATAAAAATGTATCAATGACGTACATAGTGACGCACTTAAAACGTCTATTTGTTCATGTTCATGTATCAAGAATAATGTAGTGAACATTCTTGAAATCACAACAAAATTTATGAGTTGCCAGTGCAAAGCAAAGCAAAGCAATGTAACTGATGTTTGGTTTAAAGTTACACTGAATAACAAATTATGTATTCTTATACAAAGGTATGCAAGAAAAAACAAGAAAATATAAGAGTCTGTAGTATTTGTCTTTATTCCAAAGACATTGTCAAACCGATAGATTAAATTGTGCCACAATGTTGTGTGTGATACACAAGATTTCCTCAACTGCCCTGACACAGTTTACCTGTATAGCCAATCTAAACAGATTTTTGGTTCTTGACAGCTGTGAAGGTCTCTGAAGAGGTTTCTGACAAAATGCATTGTCCCACTTTACTGGGCTACAGCAATTCTAAAATCTTGTTTCAATGTGAATATAACAATCCTAATCAATTACTAATACTAGAAGTGCTGCTAATAAAGTGTGAGAATTGTGGACTCAAATTTAGCAAACCGTATCCCATTTTGTGAAACTTTATTGGCCTACACATCTCTTCAATGCCAAGATTGATTGTTCTGTAGATTGAACTTAGTTAGGAAATATATTGCAGTTTGTTTGTAATTCAAACTATTGGTTTCACAATATCTATAGAGCAAACATGATATCACCTACGCCAGTGTCTTCTTAGGTTTTTTCTTGAATATTACGAATACAAGACGTTTATTAACATTCACAGAAATCAAGTTGTTGCAATTATTGAATATATCATAAATATCAATTGCTCATGATTTCTCCACTTTCACAGTAAGGCTGCAGTTTTGTTTGCATTGTGGCCATGATCAGTGATGACTGGTACAGGATCCTGAGGGCAAATGATTTAGTTACACTTATTTGGTTTTTGGCTTTGGTGATTAATCCATGTACATGAGCTAAAAAGTAAAAATTGATTTTAGATCTGTGGATTAGAAATGGTTGTACCATGTTTATGTGTTATTTTGTAATGTTTATGTGACTGGTAGATTAATTAATAATGAAACAATTAATTTAGGACTCAGACTGACAATCTTTTCTCTTGGTCTGCAGGAAAAGGGTTGTTTATGGCATGCTCTAAAGTTGTATTCAAGTTGATACCAACTTTTCAACATGTTTTTTGATTGCTTATGCTATATTTTAGTGAAAGTACATTTTCTAAACAACATTTGTTGCAGTAATCATATCATCTTGTATTTTTAAAGATTATTTAATGGTGCTGTTTCACTACACCTGTCTTAGGGTAGTTCATTGAGAATGAGAAAGCTGTGGATTGAAATAGATCAAATTAATTTGTTAAAAATTGTCTATGAGCAAAAATCATGTCCTGCTGGCAATTTTGTAAGAAAATATAAAAAAGTAACAAATTCAGAAGAATAAGGAATGAGTTATTTTGCCTTTTTATGAGTAACAACAGGACAAAAAGTTGAAACTGTCAATTTTCATCATCAGACAGAATGTGGTCATTCTCTGGTGATTCTGTCTGATAATGACTGTGAGATTGCTGACTTGTTTTTATTCATATCTTGCAAAGTGACTTTATTGTTGGAAATTGCATTATTTTTATATTAAACAGAATTGCTCCTTTATTTTTGAAACATTTCTCTTACTCCACACATTTCTGAGGAAATATCTTTCTCATGCTCTGGGCTTTCAAAGAGAAACATAAATGCTATATTGCTACCTATATGTGTATATTCTTTAAGAATTAATGAACAAAGAACGAAAAGAAGCAGAGGAAGTAAAGAATGACATGGAAGTTACAGAAGAACGATTAAAACAGCATGGTAAAGATATTCACACAGGTACTCCAGAATTATGCATTTCAATCTGCACCCAGGATCCGTTCTTGTCCTTATTTGGGTTTTAGTGATTCGAACAATATACAACCATTTGCAAGCTACCGTTTAAAACTATTAGTTACAAACAGTTATTGACTTATTGGCGGTTAAATTACAGTTGCGCGTGTTGCTAACAAAACTTTCTGATGTTTATTTAAATGTTTCGCCTTGCTGTATGAAAAAAATCCATTGCTGAAGACTGATTATTGGAAACCTTTGTTAGTAACTGCCGCAACTGTAATTTCACTGCCAATAACTAATTGTTTGGTCATCGTAACCTATGGTTTTACCCCGCCCACGCGACGTTTTAGAGTCAAAACAAATAGTTTCAGAGTCAAAACAAATAGTTTCAGAGTCAAAACAAATAGTCTGAGAGTCAAAGCAAATAGTTTCAGAGTCAAAACAAATAGTTTCAGTGGCCAAACTATGTAGTTATAACTTTTTAAAACTTGTTTTTTGCGAAGCGCTAAACGGTAGCTTGCAAATGGTTGTAATACATATATGATTTGGCCGTTATCATTTGCCAGTGGGACGGACTTTCCCAGATATGATGGCGGCGGGGGGGGGGGGGTCGTTGTGTTGTTTTTTTGCAATTTTTTTGTTCAGTTTTAACTTACTACAAAGATTATATATTTATAATCGCGAAAATATTCACAACTTTTTTGCAATGTTATTCAGCTATAATTGATTGCCTGTCTGACTGTCGTTGAAACAGATATCATGTTGATTTGTTATAATTGTACAAAATCCACCCACAGCAATTTTGTATATTCTACCGCACACTCGCGCGGAGATGGTGTCTTTTCCAAATCACTCTCAAAAAGTGGCCGGAACTTACCCTGACGCGGAATTACGAAATACATGCGCCATCAAAAACATATTGCAAAAGAACGAGAAACTAATCACGCCATCGCATTCTGACGTTACTTGTGGTACAGTAAAGTGTAAAGTACCCGTTGCTAACCTATCCTGGTGATTTTATAGTTGATGAAGAAATCAGAAAACAAAAAATTCAGATTCAAGATAAATTATCAATTATCAAGGAGAAGGTTTGAAACAATGCGTTTATCTCTCCAAGCAAATACAATTTTATTTTAAAACTTTCTTGTCTTTTCATTTTCTAGATGGAAAAACTGAAAAAGTTGCAGGAAAGAAAAGAATTGTTGGAATCGCAAAAGCTACAGCATGTTTCTGTGAGTTGGCGCCTGTTAACAGATGTACAAGTCTTTACAGAGACTCGTGGCCGTGCAATGGCAGCTATGTTAATACTACATACGACACTCCTATGCTTCCAACAAGTTTTAAATAATGTTTACAGTGTCTCTTATTTTAGTTTCCCTTGATAAACCCACCATATACATGTACCTCTCATATTATTTACATTTGTACAATTGGTTTTTCTACCAAACTAGTAAATGATTTGTTTATGCTTTCACACTAGAGTGGCGACACAGCCAACTATACAAAAGAACATTTAGCGGAAAAATTGGTAAGAAAACAATCATTTTGCTTGTTTGTAGTGTTATACTTTGAGTTTTAATAACCACACTAGGCAAGCTGAAAATGTGCCTGACCGCGGCGGAAAACGAAGCTACGACTTTTGGTAAGCGAGCCGCAGCTAACCGGCTGAGCTACGCGGTCAGGTCGGACCTAATTCGAATATGTGATATTTCGGAACGGTATTTTCACCTGAGCACATCATCAATACAACCATTAACACCATTATAGACAACAAAACAACAAGGTAACAGCAAGACAACAAGGTAACACTCAAACCAAGACAACAAGGTAACACTAACAACAAAACAACAAGGTAATAGTCACAACAAGACAACAAGGTAACACTCCCAACAAGGTAACACTCACAACAAGACAACAAAGTAACAAGGTAACAGTCACAACTAGACAAGGTTACACTAACAACAAAGCAGCAAGGTAACAGTCACAACAAGAGAACAAGGTAACACTCACAACAAGGTAACACTCACAACAAGACAAGGTAACACTAACTACAAAGCAACAAGGTAACAGTCACAACAAGAGAACAAGGTAACACTCACAACAAGGTAACACTCACAACAAGACAACAAGGTAACACTCACAACAAGACATATAGAAGAATCTTCATTTTGCGTCAGGAATGTACTAAAACATGAACGTGTATACAATATGCTGGTACAGGTTTGATATATTATTTGTATAATTGACAATTATTAATTGTCAATTGTTGATGGTGTTTTTTTATCAAGGAGCAAACAAGAGACGCTCTTAAACAATGTACTGCAGCTGTGCATAGTTTGTCTGAGCATGCAACACTACTTGAATCAGAACGAGACGCAAGACAGAAAGCCTTGATAACATTGGAAGAAAAGTTAATATCTACATCAAAGGAAAAACAAGAAAGCTCTTCAGACCATGAATGGTACTGTATTTGATAACTTCCCAGACCTTCGCATTGTTTTTCCTCCTTTCGCATACCTGCATATGTTCCATTGTGTGACAAATCTACCACCCCACCCCCCCCCCAACAATTTATCGTATGACCCCAGAATGACACAGCTCGTAGTGATCAGATCATTTGAAACAATTGTCGATGAATCCGAGGATACTAAAATCTTTCCTGAATACCAATTTACTTGACGAAAACGATATTAGCAAAACCAATATCTTGGCAATTTTACGTCAATGCCACTTGATCAACAATGTCTTTGGTTTGTTGAGAGGATGGAAAGTACAACAAACCCAACTTATCAGTTATCATTAATAGTCAAATCAATATTGCTTCATAAGAAATTACGAAATATAAAACAGCACATACCAAGAAAATAGAGTAAGGTCCATCACGACACAGCAGAGGCCCCTGCCTCGCCCTGAATTCCACATTTTCCAGTCCATTCACCTTGGGAAGAAGGGCCTCGGAGACTGTTCGTAGCGCTCTACTATTGTGTTGTTTCTTTATTATCAAGACCATGCATTCGTTATTGTTTTTCTATAGTATGGCCTTCTATTACAACTTTCTGACATCTTGTGGTCTACGAGCTACAAAAGTTGCAGAAAACTGGATCGAGATAGACATTTCAGATATTTATAATGATAGTCCAGATGCATCAACCTTACTACTTACAGTCCATTTTGGTGAGGACGATGCTTCTGTTACTGTGGAAGATGTAACGGTAAGATATCAATGATAGTTACTCCGCAGTGGTGACCTAAATTATGACATTTCACTGCACATAGAAAACGTTCATTTTAAGGTGGCTCGATACAGTTTTCAAAAAATTAAGCTATAGTTTACTTAACACTTTTAATTTTTGCGCTGTTAAATTTAAATAAGTCCGTATTGAATTGTTCATGTATTTTTACATATTTTTTTTCAAATTGTTGCAGTTTTGATGGCCAATGCTCCTTGCTATGGCAACACTTGCGTATGAAATTTACTCAGAAACAAATTCAAACGATGTATTTTAAACTACGAATACTTTTTTCTTGAAAAACATTTTTTCCACATTATATATATTTTTTATTTGTGGCATAATGCAAGACTTGTGGTGCGATACTGCATACAAAATTTGAAGATAGTTCACCGTGCAAAATAAGGAGATATAGCACATTCAGTTTTAAAAATTGAATTTTTTAATGACGTCAGCAATTAGTAAATCCGCATTCAGTTTGCATTTTTTTACGCGCGAAATGGCGTCAGCTTCTCACATGACATGCAATATTCGATGTTTTACGTATCTATTTGTTGTAAACGTCATATATAAGAAAAGAAGCTTTGTGTGAAGGACGTTGGCGCATGCCGTTTTTATTTGCGAGCATTACTATATCGAGCCACCTTAAAAGGATAGCCGTTGCAACGAATAGATTTGTCAAAAATTTCGTGAACCACTGAGTATTTTTACAAAATACAAAACAACGGTAACTCCGAAAATAAACATTTTAATAATCTAGCTTTCGACTAAGTTTCAGTCATCATCAGGAATGATGCTAGGTTACATTTCACAAGTATATATAGATTAGTAAGGTAATATGATATATATGTACATATAGATAAGAGATTATATATATTATAGAGTTAGTTGAATATTATTAAGTCTTTAGAGGCCTTAGTTCCATGATTGAGTTCAGGTTTAAAACGTCGGATGGCAAGCGCTTCTTTGGAAGCAACAAGGACCAGTGATCAGATCTGTCTATAATTTTCGAGTTGTTAAATAAAAATTCTGGTAGTATACATGTTTGAGATAGATTCGTGTGGTCGTCAGGATATAGTTCTAAAATGGATTTGATATGCTGGAAAAGTTCACATGATGTGATGTGTTCAAAGATTTCAGATTTACTGTCCCGTGCGTGTTCTTTAATTCTGGTGTAAAAGCAACGATCAGTTTTACCGATGTATCTACTTTTACATCCAGGACAGGTAAATTCGTAAACTACAGAGCTGTGATATTTAGTTGGGGTTTTATCTTTGCATGAAAGGAACGAGTTACTGTTGGTGGTTTTCCAGTTAATTATGAAGTTGCATTTGAGTTTTAGTAGAGGGGTTATTCTATGTATAAATGAGCAGGTTAGTCGGGTTCCATGTTTTCCAAGGTAGGGTAAAGGTATCCAAATTTTCGGATCATTGTTGTTTGTACCCTCATGCGAGTTATCTACTTGAGTTTCGTGATCAGTAGGTGTTTGTACGGGTGGTTTGAATTGTTCGATTAGTTTCAATGACAATTTACGCGGGAAACCATTCCAGGACATAAAGTTTTGAATATGAGCTCGTATCCAAGCAACTTTTCGTGACCAAGGTGAAAAACTAAAGATGTGTTGATATTGACCATATGCGTAGGTTTTCTGTAGACAGAAGTATACCAGAGGAGTGAATTTGGATGTCGAGAAAATGGATGTCGTTGTCATTGAAATCGTCAATTGTAAATTGTATACTTGGGTGAAAGGAGTTAAATTTAGCGAAAATGTAAGGAATGTCAGAAAGCTTTCCCTCGTAAATTGTCATTGAAACTAATCGAACAATTCAAACCACCCGTACAAACACCTATTGATCACGAAACTCAAGTAGATAACTCGCATGTGTGTACAAACAACAATGATCCGAAAATTTGGATACCTTTACCCTACCTTGGAAAATATGGAACCCGACTAACCCGCTCATTTATATATACAATAACCCCTCTACTAAAACTCAAATGCAACTTCATAATTAACTGGAAAACCACCAACAGTAACTCGTTCCTTTCATGCAAAGATAAAACCCCAACTAAATATCACAGCTCTGTAGTTTACGAATTTACCTGTCCTGGATGTAAAAGTAGATACATCGGTAAAACTGATCGTTGCTTTTACACCAGAATTAAAGAACACGCACGGGACAGTAAATCTGAAATCTTTGAACACATCACATCATGTGAACTTTTCCAGCATATCAAATCCATTTTAGAACTATATCCTGACGACCACACGAATCTATCTCAAACATGTATACTACCAGAATTTTTATTTAACAACTCGAAAATTATAGACAGATCTGATCACTGGTCCTTGTTGCTTCCAAAGAAGCGCTTGCCATCCGACGTTTTAAACCTGAACTCAATCATGGAACTAAGGCCTCTAAAGACTTAACAATATTCAACTAACTCTATAATATATATAATCTCTTATCTATATGTACATATATATCATATTACCTTACTAATCTATACATACTTGTGAAATGTAACCTAGCATCATTCCTGATGATGACTGAAACTTAGTCGAAAGCTAGATTATTAATATGTTTATTTTCGGAGTTACCGTTGTTTTGTATTTTGTAAGAATAGATCTGTATGTCATCAGTAAATTTCATCTTGCTTGTTTCGTGATATCTGGTTACCACTTAAGAAAATGGAAATTTAAATTATGTACTAAATAGAATAATTTTTATCACGTGCTCATAGAAAAGTACCGTATTTTTGCATGACAACGTCTGGTCCCAGAAGGACATCATCAACAATTCTGATGTTTATTTTAGACAAACTGTTCCACGTCTTTTATTAAAGATCTTATTGATCACTTGAAATCAACTCATGAACTCAAAATTTTTAATTATGAAGTTCAGAAAAGATTTCACAATCACGTGAAGTTATTGAAAGAAATGAAATTGTTACAAAAAAGGTAGGAAATGAACATCAATGATTTAGATAATTATTATTTACAGCTAGGGCGATGACCTCGACAACTTTTTTGTGTAGATGTTCATTTAAGGTAGTAGAGTCCTTAGCCTTGCATTTCCTCTTCGCCTATCTAATTACTGCATATGTGAACTTAAACGAAAATGTAAACGGTAAAGAAAGTTTAAGGGGAATGAAAACACACTTGGCATTGTTAGGCATCCTTCAGAGTTCAATATTTAGTCCAGCAGCTAAACTCTTGGCAAGACCGTTGTATCTCCCAAGTTCTATTTTTGTTCTTCAAGGCGTTTTTTCTAAGGGAAAAATCCTTTGTACAACATACTTTTTATTATCTGCGCATTAAACGATTCAAAAGCATGTTTCAAGCAGCTGCACAAACTTGCTTGCGCTAAGCGAAAACAAAAGTAAACAAAAAGTGCCTATGGTTAGCAAAAAAGTAGGAACTGTTTTCGCCTAGGGGAAAACAACTTAATTAAACTTGTAGTAGAATTAACTTATCTCCAGGCACTCTGATTTAGATTTGCAATTGACTGGAATGAGGACGAGCAGATTGTACGACTCATGCTTGGAAAAGTTGGTCAAATTGTTTGTACTTTAAAAGTGCAAGGAGGATATCCTAGTACGGGCGAAATCAGTGTTGTAGAAATACATGGAGCAGATCCAGCTGTTATATTCCAAGATAATTTGGTGAGTGTTTGTAGTTTTCTCACCAGCGTACCTCACCCTGTGTGATTTGAAGTTCTTGGCGAAATCATCATTCGGAACGTAAGAGATGTTTACATTATTATAAGTTAGCTAATCTGTACAAGAATCAATACGTTATAAAGCAATCCTAACTTCCATGGCAAAATGCGTAAACTCTCAGTCCAGATTCCACTGAATCATGTTGTTCATCGTTCTTACTTGCTGTATATTTCTTTACTTTGTAGGTGACCAACGAGTTAAGGTGGTTATATCCCTTTCAAAATGTTAAAAAATTTTTTTTTTCAAAATTATGGGTTTGAGTGTTTTAGATATTTTAAGCATTGCACTTTCATAATCTGTTGTTAGTTTTGTCAAGTTTTTGGTTTTTCAAGGTGAAAAATGCTTTTGAAGTGCCCATGGTCAATCATTCTTCCCTTAGCAACGCCTTAGCAACCAGTTTTTATCCAAAAAACTCGAGAAAAAACCAAAAACAAAAACGTTTTTGAAGTTTCTACTTTTGATGTATGTTATTCAAGGCTTATTTCAAAGGCTGGAATTTGATTGGTCCGTCTTAATCGTCATGGTAACGCGTATTTCATAGCGAAATTTTTCATTCAAGCACTGGGCGAATTTACCACATTAGCTGCGAATATTCTGTGATTTCCTCGGATTAATTGAAGATATACTGTCGTTTTTTTTACGTTTGTGTTATTTTGTCATCTTTTAATAATATTTTTGGCAAAATAATGGGAAATCCGCAGAATAGAAAGAGAAAAAAGAAGAGAATTCCGCCATCAAAGGCAGCCAAGAAATTCAAAGATGGCGAACCTGCCAAACCAGCTTCTCCTCAAAACCCTGGGCCTTCCGAGGCGAAGCTTGGAGATTTCACGGCAAAATTAGCTGAGAATCATAGTCAAAGTGATTCTGCTAAAGAAGGCACCATATTTATGGATGTAGAAGTGTTGTTTAGAGTGTTTGGCGACGTATTGAAATGCCCTGACTGTGGTAACCAAATGAGTTCTCACATTGACATGACAAAGAAAAATGGGTTTTCACATTGCATCGTTTTACAATGTGACAATACTGAATGTGACTGGACACATTGCTTTCATACATCTGAGAAACAAGGGCCATCTTACATTGTAAACACAAGAGCAGTCTTGGCTTTCAGGGAAATTGGTCGTGGACATAGTGCTATGGTAACATTTGCTAAACTTATGAACATGCCACCACCCCCAACCTCGTCTAATTTTATGAAAATTCAAAACAATAAACTGCTGCCTGCTGTGAAACAGTTGGCAAATGATAGTATGGTTACCAATGCCATGAATGTAAGAGAGGTCTGTGCAAATGATATGGGTGAGTGTGGAATTTCCCTTGATGGAAGTTGGCAAAAACGAGGTCATACATCCCATAATGGTGTTGTTACTGCCATCTCGTTAGACACAAAGAAATGCTTGGATGTGGAGGTCATGTCCGATAAATGCAAAGCATGCCAGAAATGGCAAAATAGAGTAAATGATGCAAAGTACCCAGAGTGGAAAGCTAGCCACCAGTGCAAGATCAACCACACTGGAAGTGCAAACAGCATGGAGGCAGCTGGTGCTCTGCGGATTTTCAAACGATCCTTGGTATCGCGGGGACTTAGATATAAGAACATGCTTGGTGACGGTGACTCTTCTACATACAATAGTATTGTAGAGAGCAAGCCCTATGGTGAGGAGTGTATTCCCAACAAGTTGGAGTGCATAGGACATGTGCAGAAGAGAGTTGGCAGTAGATTGCGAAAGCTGAAGAATGCATCAAAAGGGGTAAAGCTAAGTGATGGGAAAGGTTTAGGTGGTAAGGGAAGATTGACAGATGGAAAGATAGACATATTACAGAATTATTATGGCCTAGCAGTAAGGGAGAACTTAGATGATGTAGACAAAATGGCAACAGCCATCAAAGCAGTTGTATATCACGTTGCATCAAGTGATTCCGATCCACAACATCACCTTTGTCCGGATGGAAATGACAGTTGGTGTGGATACAAGAGAGACATGGAGTCTTATAAACATAAGAATGGCATCCCCAAGTGCATTGTGGAAGTTATTGAGCCAGTGTTTAATGACCTGAGCAAGCCTGACCTTCTACAAAAATGCACTCATGGCTTGACTCAGAATGTCAACGAATGCCTCAATGGACTAATTTGGGATCGATGTCCCAAAACTACCTATGTGGAACAGGAAACTGTCTCATTGGCCACTTACTTGGCAGTACTTAAATTTAATGATGGAGACATCTCTTATTTGAAGATCTTGGAAGATTTAAGCATCAAACCTGGGATGTTTACTAGTCAAGGTTCTCAAAAGTGTGATGAGTCTCGAATCCAGTTGTCGGCAAAGAAAGCCAGTGAAACAGGGAAAGCAAGAAGAAAAACATTGAGGCACTTGAGGAAAAAGTACATTGATGATGTGGAAGAGAAGGAAGGTGTGGTATATGAAGCAGGAGGCTTTTGAAGTTGTGCTGAGGTACTTTGACTGCAAAGAAAAGTTTTAAAATGGATTTTCTCCATTTTGCGATTTGGACTGGGTTGACAATTTTTGTGACACTGTAAATTTGTAAATATACTTAGGGGGGATCTAAAATTTGGCATACTTATTCTTTACAATGTGGGCTATCATGTGACACTCTTGAAATTTCAATATTTGGTGACAGTAGTGATTTTTCAGATCAATTACAAAATAAATTTGTTGTTTAAAAGTCAATTTTTGAAAAAATGTTGATTTTTGGCCTTATTTTTTTTAAAAGCATTTTTAAAGAAATTGAAGAGTGTCACATGATAGCTCAGGTTCTAAGCTTTCTATAGATATATCATTCAATAAATTTGGATAATTGGTTCTGGAGATATCGTGTTTACGATACAAGTTAATTATGCATTAATTAGCGGCCGCCATATTGGATAATTAGCCTAATTAGTGACTTTTCCAAAAAAAATTTTCAGATTTGTGTTTCCAACACCTAGTGCTTTAAAAATATGCTAAATTCATACCCATAACTTTGAAATTGGGAAAAAAGTGTCAAAAGGGGTATAACCACCTTAAGAACTCTCACAAGTTGGATCGAATACTTAGACATAAAGTACAGCTCGTTGTAAATCTCTCGAACAAACCAACCACGTGGATCTAGTAGTTGTAGTACATAGCAAGTGTGACGAGACTAATATATATACCAAGGACTGTTACCTTCCCCCTAAACCAATAGCAGGTAGATACTTATGTACAGGATTACGAGTGGAAATACGATATTTATCGCTGATATGGAGAAACCTGGAGCAAGTTTCTAGTGAAATTACAAAGTGCGAATAAAATAATTTTTTCCAGTGAGAACCTCCTCAGCCCACATGCAAATTTACCAAATTCAAATCACATGATCTGAAATGGTAAATTTGCATTGGACGCGAAGCTGACGAGTCTCAAGTCAAAGAGTGCAATTGTTATAAAGGGGAAAATATTACTATTATTATGTTGGTCCCACAGTCTCGCTGCTGTGCAGTGTACATAGAAAACTCGAAATTATGTTGATATACAACGTTAATTGTCATTATTTATTCTTTTCTTGTCGCAGTATCTTATCTGCAGAAAAATAAAATCTATTACTTTATATACAATATATTACATGTTTGTTATATATAAACTCTCGTCCTATGAAATTTGTGTCATAATGTCTCTAACCCGACCTTTTAATCAATTTTATCTTTAGTTCTTCAGACTTGTAATACATTTGGCAAGCCAAAAAATTGATCGAAAAAGTTGGGGTTAGTTACGTTACAACACAAATCTCAATCAACATTTGATGTTGACAAAATGTTAAAGTCTGGTTTTGGTGTATCGCAAGGTTAATTAACAGCGACGTTAACAGCGAGGTTCACATTTGTCTTCCAACTAGTTACCTTTACACATGCACGTACAGTAATTGGGTGAATATAACCATAGTCAATGAAAATATGTTCGCAAACTTGGTCAACATTATCCTTATTTTTGTTCGTGTTTATGCTTGTGACATGGTGAAGACAGTGGTATAACGAAGCAATCCTCCGATAGCGTCACCTCGCCGAATCACTTAACCGTACTGTTGAAGCAAAATTTCAAAACAGTTCAGCACAGTGACACCGTCTTAACATGAAATAGTAGTTTAGTATGAGCACGTTGAAGTTTCCAGACCACGTCTCCGCTGACTATGATGTAACGCATTGTATTACTAATGGTCCTTATATAGGTCAAATTTAAATCTCGCTAATGTCACAGTCACTATAGGATATAAATTATCTGCTGATTAAAATTAATTAAACAAATCAACCAGCAAAATACATGCACAATGTTAAAAGTCATATTGCACGAAAACCACACTTTAGCTTCACATTACTATTTCTATGCAACTTGTACGTCCTGTAGAATTTAACCAATTTGGGAAATCAGATTTCTTCTATTAGAATAATACTATACTTCGTTTTTGAAAACTTTGTCTCCATACTCTTCAATAGCTCCTCGCATTAATGCGAGCTGGCCTGGCCAATGCTATTTTGTTCTTTAACGGTCTGTGGCCAGGATCCCAGAATATGGTTCCCCCCGGAGTAGGCATAGGCAAGACCAACAGTCTGCGCTTAAAATTCGGGTTAAATCGCAGGCTTAACCTGGCTTGCCGGCGGTCTCCACTGCTCCATTCCACACTTAAAACTGAAGTTTAACTTGATCCAATTAGTACACTCAGCTAACTCGTCCAGGACAACTTGAGCGTCAACAACGTGCAAATAAACAATAGACTTGAACTTGAATACGACAAGGCTGCTTTACCAGGATCAGGTTGCTTTTCTGATAACTTTGGTGTAGTCCATCTAACTGCACGGAATGACGATAGGATTTCATCGGATGTAAATATTGGACTTTGAGTATTGATTAAAGTTTGAATCTTTTCAGCTTCTTTATTGCAAATGATGAACTACATTACATAAAGATGAAAAATACTATTACTTGAACGCACAGATACATATGCCCAAAAACTAAATAGGAACACACAACTTTCATGTCTTTAAGTTTGCATGGCGAATATCCAGCTGATGCGAACATTGCAGTCCGATAAAATTACTGGTTACCACGTCTGATAACTTCAATACATATTGGAATTGCCATTTCATACGACATATAGAATGACCCTGATCCAAACCCTAACCGAAACAATAATTGGATACAATAATTATTGGTTACAAGGTTTGGATCGGGTGGAATAACAATATAATTTTGTGGAAACACCACGTATTTTGCTTTGTCACCGGTGTTTCCACAAAAATATAGTGATAACTTTGTATTTACCACACAGATTCGTTTTATAGTGATAACTGTATTTACCACACAGATTCGTTTGAGAGTTTTTGCGAGCGACGTCATTTTAAGTTAGAATTTAGGTCATGTTGTATGTTATCAACAATTCTAGGCTAAATTTGTCATACTGTGACTGCGGACGCTCTCCACACCTCAATCTCATCCTGCTCGCAAACCACCACCACATCGCTACATCGCTCTGCTCCCGAAGATGAATGAAATTATTTGGTCAAACAGTACAAACCTGAAGCCTTGTTGGTTTTTCAGTGATTGCTTTTACCAGCAGTATAAAGTCACGATTTGTGTCGTAGAAACCAAATACATCACACTCGCTCTATACAGAGAATATATATATATATATATATATAATATATTAGATACAAGTAAATAACCAAAAGCGCATGCAGTTAGGAAAAGCGTATTAGTTAAAAAAGCGATGTTTTTAGCATTTTCGTTGGAAAATTAATAATGCTGACTTGGATCTTTAAAGTACGATTATATAATAATAAACAGAACATTGCACAGCAGTTTGAATATAAGATTTTTATCTTCTGGTGGTGAAACAATATTTTATTCATTCACTGCCTCATTGGTAAAATAATTGCTTTCACCACTTGAAGATAAAATTCATATCTTCGCACCGCCGTATATCCTTCCTCTCTATATATTAGACCACTCCTAATAATCATGAACCGTATTCACATGATTACTAGCAGAAAATACAGTGGATGGTCACGCGATCACCCAACGTAAAATTCTTAACAAAACTTGTTTTTGACATTTGAGCTTCGTGAAGCATTTTGAGTTGGGTGGCCTGGTACCACGCGAAACCGCTTGCAAGCGAAAAAGCTGTTAAGGACAAAATGAAATATACGAGTTTTTACCATTGACAAATGTCTTCGTACTCTTGCCACAACTTGTCGTTGTGTGATTGGTCGGTTGCCCATCACAATTTTGTTTGTATTTGAAATTTCTCCTTCATCAAATAGAACTGTCAACAGGCTTGCTAAAAATTACAATTATAAAAAGGGTTAGAATTATGCACCTTAGGTACAGTATATATAAAAGGTACAGTATGTATAAATTGCTAAAAATTACAATTATAAAAAGGGTTAGAATTATGCACCTTAGGTACAGTATATATAAAAGGTACAGTATGTATAAAAGGTATTGCAAATTGAATGTCATTAACATATCACATTGATATTCATTTATGTAGTCTAAAAGAGCAATTCACAACTCAGTAAATTAACACTTCAAGATCTTAAAAATACTTACCACAGACTTTACAACATGCTCCAGGTGGTGTAACGCCATCACAATTCGGTGGATTTAATTTTGGACATTTAATTTTGGCACATCTAACTGTCGAATCATCGTCTACAAAACGTAGCAGGGTGCAAATTGTTAGATTGTTCGAGTCACAAGCGCAGTCAGCATAACTTGCGGTTTTAAATACCAACTGACAAGCTATACTGTATCAATCAATGGTGGTCTTGTGGTCTGTTGTTTAAACCGAGGTTGACGTTAACCCTGGGTTAAAATTTCTCGCTGTTTTTGTTTGTGTATTTTAATGTAATCCTTTATCCTAAACTTGAGAAAAGAACTTCAATCAATTCAGGCACGATTTATAAGAAAATATTTTCAAGCTCAACAGTATGTTCTTACATGGGAAATTTGCTTTAAATTGCGAGTTAACCCAGGATACGAACTTAGCCTAGCAGCTTTTGAACAACTGGCCTAGCTAGATAATAACTTACTTCCGTATTTTCCAACAGTCTTACAAGCTCCTTTATAGTCCAGTAACATATGAGCATGGTTTAACGCACACATACTGGTATACGTCTGTCCGTCAACACCACAAACATCTTTTTTGCCCGGTGCGCATAAAGGCTACAAAATACAGAACACTCAATGTTATATATCAATCATTTAATCACATCTGCCAGGAGAAGACCTTCGCCGACAATTTACGCAAAAACGCGAGGCTTTAATATTGCACAATATTACGTTCATTAAACAACAATTCCAATAAAAGTATTTCATTACAAATAACGATCAATTGATTCACATACGGTTACATACAGGAAAGCCGAGCGAGGTCACTGAGCTATAAGTAAACTGGAACAATAAGCCAGGAACAAAAATTGAAGCCAATTTGATTCTGTTTTTCTGAGTTGAAATACTAAACGTCACAAAATGGGCTGTATATCAAATGAAAGCTGGCGTCAAGTGTTTCGTCTCAAAACTCAGAAAAACTAACTTGGCTTCACCCATTAACTGAACTTTTGTATTGAGTTAGCGTTCCAGTTGTATTACAGTTCACCGAGCGGGGTGGGCATAATGTAATATATAATCTCATTCAGATTATTTATCACAAGTATAAACGTACATTGCACTTTCCACTATACGCAACTTCTCTCCCGTTTAGCCGCGTCTCACATTGGCTGAAATGTTGCTTGTTCTCCGTATCACAAAGGAGTTGAGTCGTAGAATTCGTACAATTCTGAGGTCTTTCTACAAAAAACATACACAGAAGCAGCCTCTTTAGAAATCAAAAGTACACTGCTACATTTTCTATACACTGCTATATTTGTCATACTCGTTTTCTAATGCTTTTAGTTGTGTGTGAAATTTTCAGTTTTATGGAACATATTTGATACTTACTACAGAAATATTGCGGGCAGCTTGACATGCTGCCCACGCAAACCTTCCTATCCACAACACACCTGGTAAAAAATAGAACACACTGTCAATGATTGTATAGGCAATGGTGTAGCCAGCCCGACAATTTAGACACATTTACAAATTTCAAGAAACTACTTGCATATCTGGACTATTTATCTGGACTAGGGCTAGCGAACCTACTGGACATTACGATCTTATATCGTTCACATAGTTGTAATTGTCGCCCTTACAAGTAAGTTTTTTTGTCATGCCGGCCACACGGCTGGTATAAACCACTAGTAAGTAATTGATATTACCGTAAATGATTTTGTAATTCTAGTCCACAATACCTAAATGCCTTACTCTTCATGCTGATGGAAACATTTATTCAATGATTTACTACCAAATTCAAACTTACAATTCATCATCTGGACAAGGTGAAGAACGGCATGGATTTATTGATGAACATTGCCCCTGTTCGACTTGCTTTGTGCTGAGACCGACACAACTGTTAGAGAAAATACAATTGAAAAGATTGTGATAACCTTGTGGAAACATTTTGCGAGTTACGCAGGGTTGGCAGTATTCATGAATAATCACGCCAAATTTTTAACAATGCTTTTTATTTTCCTTTGCATTTGCCTTTTGAGTTCTTAGTTTTCTTGACAGAACTAACGACGGTTTGGTTAACCCAGTTCAATGAGGAGCAGTGCAAACGCTTGTGCAAAGTGGAAATTCCTCGCCCTCCTCAAACAAAAACTCCCTTCTCTGTTCTTACCTGGCTAAACAAACGCTACGGTATGTTTTTCCATTTGTACCACACACTGGCTCGTACTTGCCCTGACACTGACAAGAAAGACCTACAGTAAAAAATCCAGACACTAAGTCAATAATAAACTGAAGCTATCTTTTCTAGCCTGTCTCAAGTGAATTCAGAGAAACGAATGGCAAACGATCAGCGGTGCTGTGCCTCACACCACTGTGAACGATAAGCTATGTGTGTCTCTTGTGAGGGCGATTTTCGCATGTTATCTCTGCTCTGCTCTGCTCCGAGGGGACCTCGGGCCAATGTTAAACGGTTCATCTTCACTAGCGGTTTCTATTATTTTGAATGAGTGTGTACACACACGTACCATTGATAGTATTGTCAGCATTTGGTAAATGGTTCCTTCGTAATCGACCTGCAAGTGAAACAGCAATGTATGTATCATTTATAACAATTTCAAAGCCAAATACAGAGTGTACTAGACGCTACCCAGTAAGCAGAGCTTTGATTTCCTTTCAGTGTTTTCTAGCGCTTTACGGGGAAAAGGTTCTGGTTGCTTGGTTACATCTACACTGTAAATTCCTTTTCCGGTGCAAATTATTTTGTGCATTTGTTTTGTGCAAAGTAAAAATTTCTTTTCCAGTCTTTTTACGTCCCCAGAGCTGTACACAAAAAAATCGAAATGCACCTTGTGCCTATTTTCTTCTAGGCAGACGGACGCCTTAGGAGGTGTCTTATTTGAATATTTTCAAAGGCCTACTTTTATACAAAGCAGGGTCGCGTTGTTTCTTATAAAGAATTAAACAAAGAATTAACTCAATTACTCAATATTCATAGTTTACGATAGCTTTAGTAGACTACTAAGCTCTCTAAATTTGCGTTCTCGAATTCTTACCCGAAGGTAGATTGCAACTTTAATCCGCACCCCCCCCCCCCCTGTAGAGGAACCCTATGTTTTGAAAACCCCCCTACGGAAAATTTCCAATCTATGAGAAATTTTCAAGTGTTAATACACTCTTCTCTATGGAATTTATCCTTACAACATTCCCTAACAAAAGAAATTGCCCATTCTTTTCCCTCCTGCCTCTCTGGAATATAGGTTTTGATCGTAGATTCCTGGATATTGTTATAAATCGACGGGGTTGGAAATTGAACTGAAATCGTGGATGAAAATAAGCATCAAAGTAAGCACACGGTAGCAATTTGCGAGTGCGAACAACCTTTAGTGAAATTTCCTTGTAAACCTTTGTCAAGTTTCCAAATGTCCTGAATTTTTCCTAAAGTTTCCTTAGTCAACGGTTAACCGTTAAATAGTAATCGCGCGCATCAAATACCGGTTTAACCACATTGAACAGGTTTACTTCGTCCAAAATCTTGGACTAAGCATATATTGCAGTCTTATTTTTTCTCTCCCGCAGCGCTAGAAAACAAAGGAAATAAGGCTCTGCTCACAGGCTAGCTAGATGCATCAATTGTCTCGACAATTCACAGTGCAAATGCATGTAAAGGCCTGTTAACACCATGCGATTTGTCGTATGCGATTTTCAGTCCGGATATGAAAACGATTGCTAGCGCCATTATTTCTGTTTATCAACTGTGAACCCTATATGGAATGCCAACTTTAAAGAATTACGTAATCAAGTAGTGTAACAAAAAAATGGCGAAAATTAAAGGCATTTTTGGGCGCCATATTCAGTCCCCTAACGTGCGCAGTCCAATATATTTTTTAAATTTGTGTTTGTTTTTGTGTGGGTTTTTCATTTTAAAAGAACAAGACATGATTAAAACTGTTTTTAGCACGTATGCGTTCGTTTACGCGTACAAAATGTGCTCATGACTTTGGTTTACGGCTTAGTTTGCTTAGCATGTTTGTTTTTTTCTCGTTTCAATGTTGAAGGATTTTTCCGGCGTTAAATGACACAGCTAGTGACTTTCGTGTATTATTTTGCATTTTCAAACTGATGTTTGTTGTGTAATGAGCTGTTACATAAGTTTTAATAAACAGAATAAGATGTTTTGTGTTTAAAAGCGGGTCGACAGTATGTTTTATAATTTAGTCATATCTGAAAACAACAATAACCCGCGGCTATTTTGCACTCTACCCGCTCAAATATCCCAAGTGAGCGTAATTAAAATTTATTCTCTCCCACGACAAAACAATAATTCATTTAACTGTTTGTTCAAAAATTTCTACCAGTTTTGCTTCAAGATAAAAGAGGAAATATAGATAGCAAAGTTGACCGCGCATATTGGGGGACTGAAAATGACGCCCAGAAATGCTTTCAAATACCGCAATTTTGTGTTGCACTGTTTGAGCTGGAGTTAGCCTTCCATATATATATAAAGAGAGTTTCGTGTTTGTCAGTTACGGGAAAACTTAAAATGTGACATCTTTACATACACTTACTCAATTTCATGAGCCAAAATGAGAATCGCATGAGACATGTCATTCCGTGTAAACCGGCGACATTTCTATATATTACTAGATTTATTACAAATGTATATGTATTATCTATTCGACTAATTTTGTGATGAAACAAACCTGTGGTATTGTTTCCAACTTCAGGTAAACATTGAGACATTGAACAGATCACTTCACCATCAAAACAAACGCAAAAATTGCAATTTACGAAAAACTTTTCCTGGTGTTTATACGTGCCTAAAATGATAAATATCAAAAGCATATCACACTTTTATCACCCTATGTCAGACACATCTGTTCATATATTTTGGCTTGGAAGTATTTGCTCGTTTAGTCTAACAGTAACACTAACTGGTCAACTTACCGTTGGTAATTTTGAAATAACATTCTTTTTCTTTCACACAACTTGGTAATCTTGGACACACGGATAAGTCTCCATGTTCACAGCGACAGATTTTAAAACATCCTTCCAGTTTGGAGTTTTGCACAATAGGTAGCTACAATAGAATGCAACTGGCATAATTAAGCTCATATCGAATAAGCTTTTGGCGAGTTCTGTGGTATTACCAAGATTACCTGGGGATGGGAAGTGGTATAACACCCCCAAACCAGTACAAAATCAGGGAAAAAATTAGTAGTAAAAATAAGATAAATTGACTAATACGACCAGAATGATCATAATTAAAAGTACTCATACGAGTGATTGCATTAGGATTATAAACGCACTGTATATAATATTATTAAATAACTACAGTGCTTTAATAAGTAAACAGTTTGTGTATTGGTTGCTCACTACGTTAACCTCCAAATCAGAACTCTGCAATCATTGTAGCGCTCATGCTATCTATACATTCCGCAGACACTGCCAATTCATTCTTTATGTCGTTGTTTTCTTGAAGTTGTCCTGAACTGTGTCTCAAAGTTTTGCAGGAACTATATTTACAAACTCACAGCAAACACTACTTACCCGAGCAAAGTCACCATTCTTGATCACAATTTTAGATTGTTGGTCAACAGGGCAACCTATACATTTGAATATAAAGTACTGTATCTCTCAAAGAATTTCCCTGCATGATAGAAAGCCATACAACCTCGTATCCAGGCTCTTTTGTCTTTCATACCCCGACGAAACAGTCTGGGTACGAATGTGCGAGGTACATTATAATGTGAGCACATCTGTAGTGATAAGTAAGGGGCTGAGTCTATGATCCAGCTTAGCCAGGACTAAATGAAGCTTACAATGATTTCGTGGTATTGAAATCAGTCATAGTTTATGATATGAAAATGTTTAATTCCTGATAACTTGAGATTTTTGTTTTGGCAAAATATGAAACAATTAAATGGTGTTCCGCATTATTGATTAATACTGGAGTCTGGAGGCATTCTGACTTTGGTTGTTTAAGCGCTAGATCTACAGTAGACCAAGTATGATAATCAATATTCTTTGATCATTTCCGCAGGTTAAATAACATCGGTGAAAGGGCAACCGTTACCTGGTGTGCATTGATAAGGAACAAAATTCACGTTGCCATTTTCAGGAGTTTCTCGATTGATTTCACAAACATCTTTACTGGGACATGGATTGGGATAGCAAGGATGTGTAACTAAAGTAACACATTTAATAGATATATAAACAGGAATGTAGCTACAATAACCTGAATTATACTGGAGAAGCAAGAACCACCTGCATGACCTTGGAAGGGATGTTTGAGCAGACATGTGGCGTATCCGAATCCGCAGTGAGAGGCACTATGATTATGTTAATGAACTTCTGACATTCGTGCTCAGGCTTACCACTACAAGGCCAAAAAAATTACCTGTGGTTCTGGTTTCATATCAGAAAAAAAGTTGGGTCAGTAGGTTGGGAAAAAAATTCCCAACAATTATATTCATGGTTTTGGCAGTCGTGAAACAACTAGAGATACATATTTCTTATGGGCGAATGTGGACAATTTGTTGTTTCGTTTACATGTCTATGAAAATAGGAGACAAGGCACGCTTTGTACTAAAAAAAGTCAATCACGTCTAAAAAATAACAAAGTCCGCCAGGGAACCGAACCACGAGTATTTTTTTGGACTAATTAAGTATCACCAACATTCTTAGGTCAATTTCACAAATTTTATAAAAGTTAATTTAACATCTGAAAGGGGTGGTCCATTACATGGATAACCAAAGATTTGAAATTCTACTGTATAGTATAAAGCCTGGTTTTATACAAGGCTTTTTCCACAAGGCCAAAACTTGTCAGGTGAGGTAGGTCGAGATAGTTGATTGGAAAAAAGATAACGGTAACCTACCATCATTCGTTTCATTCTTGTATGAACTGGGCTCTACATAAAAAATTATCACAGAGAAATCAATCATTTTGGTTTGCCAATTTTAAAATATGATACTCCAGTGCCTGACGTACGTCGTTTGTCAATTTTAATAATATAATTATGTAAAATTTTACAGAAAGCCCTTTTGTCGTGAAATCAAATATACTACCTGTAGGCAACATTCATAGCATACAGTATAAAGTGGTATGTCATATTTAACATTCTCTATAGCCAGATGCTATTGGCAAGATTTCTTCAACTGCATCATTTTACTTACTAAGATAACTCTCCAGGGAAATACATGAAGATTGATCATCTGGAGATAACTGGGTGCAGATTTCATCTACTTTTCCAACACCAAGCTTTTCTTTATCAACACATTCACCAAGAATCTTCAAACAGTCACTCCTGTTTAAGCAAAGAAATATTAGTGAATGATACTTAGATTTGAGAATACTCAAAATTGCATTTTTTTCAACTGTCAAGTATATACTTATAAATTCATGTACAATCTTTCTTCAGTAAATACTCAAACCTTACATAAGCCATGTTATCTTTGACACAATGTTGTTCTTATTCAAGTGTGGTAATTAGCAGGCTATGTTTTAAACATCACCCTCACTGTCAAACACTAAAGTGCTGGTCAAGCAAGATAAACTACACTCACAACTGCTTTGGGAAAGCATTGCTCAGAGTACAATAAATTATATTATTTTACCTGCATATGGTAGAGCCATGAGATTTAGTATGACATGGTCGAATCTGTAGTGTACAAGCTACAGCCTACAAAAGAAACAAAGCAAATGTCTGTAATACATTAAAAATACAACTACTGATATATTTAAATTGCTTTAATTAACTGTACCTTCCACATATCTGGTAAACATTTGCTGATGTCCTTTACAGGAATGACATTCATTGAATGAATTTGAACTCTTTTCTTCTTCAACCAGGTTTCATAATCAGATTTGGCTGCATTGTCTTTTTCCTTAGTACAACTACGAAATAATTCTGTATGCCTAAAAATATATATAAAAGGTATCTATCACTTATACATATTTTAATTTCAGATACCATCTAGCAAATACAGAAGAGTCTTTGAACTGACCTATGATTGAAGTTTGTACAAAAGCCAAGCCCACTGCAACCAATATGACATGGTTGAGAAACTAAAATAAAACAAAAACATTGTTTATTTATTTATTGTACAAAGCCACATTTCTCAATATGAAATAATATTACTCACCATCAGCAATGCAAGTCAACATCTTGGACTGAAAATAAAAGAAGGTTCATAAAACATTGTATAATTAAAACATAAACATGCAAGTTTACTAAACATTATATTGCCAGTACCTATAGAATTAAATACAATACACCACCAACTTGTCTTACTCTACTCCAGCTAATTGTGATATAAAGACTCTCTACAGGCACAGTAAACATTTCTACATTCTGAAGGTATTTTAAGTAAAAAAGACATTTACTGTAGACAATTGACAACATCTAAAGCCAACTTAATAGATATTTTAGAATGTTTTATGCACAATAGTGTATTTTTTTGCTGAGTACATATAACCAATTAAATGGAACATACCTCACTTGGGTTGAATTCACATCTTCTTTTGAATTGTTCATCAGTCTCGCCATTAAAATATGTCTTCAAACACAGCTCAAAACATTGCATTGTTTTTGCACTTAAACAGCAATGTAGCCTCACATCCACTTTGTTTGATGCTATGGAAATAATTACAAGTCCACAGTTAATTTCTAATATAACAAACTGAAAATTAAATTGTAAGCAACCACACCTGTTTCAGGTCTAGATGTTTCCATGGGGTCTAGAAAATTTAATAAAATCATAAATTTAATCTCAAGTCATAAATTTAATTGCAATTTAATTTATATAATACATTCAATTGCCTGAGGAGTACACATTTGGGGGTGTTCCTTAGACTTATACCAACCATTGGTGTTTGGCAAAGTACCCAATTGTTTTACTTTTGTGGAGAAATTATGCCCTGGAAATTACTTCCATGTGTTACAAACACACTACATGATGCCTACTACATGATACATAATGCTGTTCTTTAAAAATTGATTGTTTTTGTGGTCTGTTAACATGATATTTGTAAATTAACTTAAATTTAGTGAAATCGTGAAATTTGATTGCAAAATACTGTGATATGTGGAAAATATAGTCCAGTGAAGTTTTTTATTATATTAGTGTAATCACATCTAGAATTCTGATTACACTTTTCTGGAAAGTACACAAAATTTGCAATCTTCACCAGGACTATATAAAATCCTCAGATTTTACGATGTTTTGCAAACAAACTTAAGAATGTTACTAAATTTAGGATGTTCTCTTCAGCTGTGCTAATGAATATTCCTACCTCGAAAGTTTGTCTAAAAGGGGAATCGTCTATTGTCAGGCTGCATGGTTTTACTACCACATACTCACCTGAATGTGTCAGAAGACATACCCATATATCATGCTGTAAAGGAAAAGGTATGCACATTAATTTTGCATCCCACTTTGATATTCATTTCAACTACTATACAGTAAAGGCTGGCTCACACAATGGAACATGTCATTGTGATTAGGGCATATGTAATTGAGTAAATGTGTTCAAAGCTATTGCACTTTAAATTTTGCCTGCTACTGTTAAACAGAATCAAACAAACAACTCACATAAAAAGGCACATGACAAGCCTGCTTCAGAAGCATAATTTTTTCTTTCCATGGTGTTTTAGCCTCCTTTGAGCCCATAACCTATGAAATTATTGAAGTAAAATAGTTGACAAACACTCTTATACTGACTCCATATACTTCACCATATCTTTTACTTCACTATATCTGTTTAGTATATCATAACATGTATGTAACGCAAGATGAAGCATTCTATTCCTTGTTGGTTTATTGTAATGTTAAACAACTTCGTTTGCCTTCAAGCAGGAAAATTGCCTGATCAATTAGCAAATTGTCTTACTGCATGTTACCATGAAAATCCATACATTTTTCAAAGTTTACATATTGCTGTTAGTTTTTACCATCTTTGTGTGCACTGATAGCATTAACAATCACAGTTATTTATCAAATGGTTATATTAAAAAACCAGATTGAAAGAAATACAGGTATCATTTATAATATACAAAGCTACACATAAAGATACTGTGGACTGTTTTTCACCACATTTTTATAGTAGAAAATGTCGTACTGTGTGTGACATAGCCACACATAATTCAAGCAATGATGTCCACTAGATAAATATCTAGTATCTACAGTATCTACTATTTATCTATCTACTTTCTGCTTGTTCAGAATTGTCTAGGCTCATTTCTTGCTATACACACATAGCATAAATTTTGAATGAATACTTTTGATTACATATTTAGAACTCCTTAAAATGGCTGGAGAGGGTATTATAACACTTGCTCACAAGCTTTTGCTTAATTTATAAATGTTTTCTAAACATTGAAGCACTCTTGAAATACAAAGCCAAAGCCAATGTCAAAAGCCAATGAATATCATTCCCACAAGCAAGTGCTGCAATACATATCCCAATGAACAGGCCATTTTACAGCAGAATATATTTTAAAAAATCTACATGAAACAATTCTTTCAAAACACTATCATGAAATATGTACAGGTACAAGTTAGTGGAACAATAAACCAACCTTTCTGCAAACAGCTTGACATTTCTTATCCTTGGTCATACGACAACATACGTGGTCTGCAATAAAACAACACAATACAAATACTTTATTTGCTTTTAATTACTTAAATGCATTGTATCGATCCCATTCAATCCCAGCACAAAATTCACCATTGTATATAAATAATATAAACAGCACTAGCATGTAAATTAAAAACAGTACCTGGTACTTTGGGCAATGTGATGTTACTGACACACTTGTAAACGCCACGGTTTTTTCTTGACCTGCAATTTCTCTTCACAAGTTTGAGTGTTTTGTTACTAGGTGCCTTGTTTGATGCAAAAACCTAAGTAATGGGACAATAAAGAATACAGTACTGACACCATGTTGAAGTTGCCAGGCACTCGTGCAGTAGCAAATCAAAACACAAAAAATACCTAATAAACTTCTTTGTAAGATACATTACTTACATTTTGGCATGATCTTTCACATTTTCTTTTATCTGACCTACAGCATGTTCTGCTCGCTAAAAAAGATTTAATCATAAAATGTAAGTGCAGTGTGTACAAACTAATGTACAGTAGCTGTATTGTAATGAGGAAATAGTTAAATACCATCATTTCTCTTGATACAACGTAACAAGGACTCCTACAGAAAAAATAATGGCATAAAAAATTTAATTTAACAACAAAACAGAGAGTATTTGGGTTAACAACAAAACAGAGAGTATTTGTATATAATTTTATTGTTTACAAACTTCAATAAGTTACTGACTACCACATATACAATAGTACAATACTCAATGTTAATAAATACCTCTTCTTCTGGTTTGCAAGATTTTGTAAGTTCCTCACTACTAGTGCTTAAGAAACAAGTCTTCCGGCAGGATGCATCTATTCCAAGAAGGCAACAACTTTTGCTTTCTTTCAGTAAATTTGAATGTGAATAGAGATGAAGACCTAAACACAATGGAATTACCAACAGTCTACAAAACATGATCCTACTTTTGTTTCTTACTCAATATGCATGCAGTCATGGCTGGAACTACAGCATAATAAAGTGGGGGTGGGGTGTTACATATTCATATATTTGTGTTCTGCTCTACTAATTTCTTTTGAAATCTAGTTACAGCCCTGATTGCAGTCAGTTGGCGAGGGCAAATTAACTTGTATTATCTTGCCATGTACTCAATTCCTTTGATTTCATTTCATATTCATACTCAATTCCTATTTCATTTCATGCTAATTACTTTTCAAACATATACTTTCCTTTAACACAGACATTTGTATATATGGTAATTTGTACATATATTACAGACTTTACTAATGTTATACAAGAAACTACAGATTTTGCAGAGTCTATAGCATAGGGTTAGTTTGCTGAGATAGGACTGAATATTGATATAGGATATAAGAAATAAAATCTCCTTTGATTTATATTACTAAATACATAATTTTCTTCTCTGTGTCCATAGCCAGCTAGTCTGCACAGGCAAGCTCAGTAGCATGGACATGGTTTTTAAAATCAGTATCATTTTAAAAACAAACAAAATTTGCTAAAACTATAAACTTAAAATCTGCAGACTTGTTTGAACTGTCTTTTTTATGATTTTTGCAAGTGATTACAACATAAAATCATCCTCCCAGACCCCAATAGTTGCTACATGTCTTTGTTCCTCAAACATAAGTTATTTATTGAATTGTTCATTCCATGTTTTGACTAAATTACAGTCATCTTCATTCCTGAAGATGACTATAATTCAATGGAAACATAGAATGCACGATTCAATCATGATCACTGTTTTCAGCATTACTATTATGTATTTTATTATAATACTCTGTGCCTCTCGAAACTTTCTGCTTCATAAATAGCAAAATCTGTCAGAGTAACAATTGTCTAAAATAGCAATCATAAAAGGAGAGATGATTTTGATGATAATTTCTGGATTGATTTGCTCCTCAGCAGAACATGGACAAAAAATCCTCATATAATTTTGACTTTTATGGCACTTTTGCATGATAGTCATTTTCCAGATTCTTTACGGATATTTTCATTTTGATTATCTTGGTAGTCTCCCAAAATTTTATCAGGATTGTTGGGGTAATACAATTTAGGGGAAACATTTTAAATGTGTTACAGTAAATAACAGACTATCTTACCTTTTGAGAGAAATTAAGGCATGGGGTTTTAATGGCTTGACCAGACGTCTAGTATGACCATGTTTGTACTTTACTTTAACCCCATTCATACAAAAATATGCCAAACCACCTCTACTTTGTTACTTTCGCAAATTTTGTTGATTATAGCTCGATTATGAAAAACTAAACTTCTCTTTTCCTCTGCCATGTTTGCTACAGATGTGTATTTTTTATCAAGTCAAAAATAAGTAAGGAAAGTTGGGCAGTCCATTTTACCCCTTGTCTGTATCACTCACCAGCATGTATCAGATAGACAAGCTTAAGGAATTCTTCAGGATCCAAGGAATTAAGATTAGGTAGGTGTAAATAGGAAATGACATGCAGGATATATCTTAAAACCAAATCCCAAAAAATGTACACCTTTTTAATCCTCTTAAATATGGCTGGCTGTCCTTATTTTTGCACTAGTCATGCAATGAACTTGAATTGGGGCGGGTTTATATTACCACTGATATGATAAAAGAGGCAGTTTTTTAGACAATAGTTCTGAAATGTATTCAAAACAAGTTTTGTCCTAAAACAAATTATCTTTGATATTCAAATTGGCAACGGCGCAGCATGATAAGATGAGATCAGAGCAAAGACATTGTCTGAATTGTACATAAATCCTTGCCTCAATTAGTGTTACACAATATGAGCAATTCTTTCAAACAATTTCAAACACACAATGTGTTGTGTATATCAATCGAATTTGATTACGTTTTCAATAAAAGTGGGCTGCCTTGTGGTAATAGCTCAATTTAAAAGCTGTATGCAAATTCACTAAATACAAGATCTTATCACAGCTATTCAAATCAGCGTTTCCATCGCTTGAGTGCAGCCTTCTATCAAAAAGAACCCAAACACTTGAATTTCGTTCTTGATGGAGGTGTAAAGTAAATATGGGTATCAATTATGGGAGACGCTAAAAGCACTGCTTGTAAAATATTAATATAAGAAAACCGCAACAAACAATAAATAACTGCTGTTGAGGCCGGTTTTTAGCCAAACGGTGTAGGTTGCGGACTTGCGGTCGACAAAAGAAGCTATCAATGTCAATGAAACACAAAAGACATTTGCCAGACTAGAAAAACATTGCAATACTACATTGCAATACTGTCGCAATTACACTAACATTACATATGCTCCAGCGATATCGGACTACTTTCCGCTACAAAAGTTCATTAACCAGAAACCTCCTAAATTTATTACTGTACGAGTTTCATAAATGTACAATATTATCAAAGTTTTATGTTTGAAGCAGTCTGTAGTTTATCAATCTGAAACACACCTTGAAGACTTCAAGTCGCTAACACACGAGACATCAAACAAAACAATGAAAATTTATGTTCACATGTCTCCCTGCTTCAAAATAGCGTTTTTGGCCAACGCGGTGTTTCACATGTTGCAAATCCATAAACAAATGTAAATTTTGGAATGTTCGTGAAATTAACACCTTAGGTTTGATGGCACAGTCAAAATGGCTGGCCCGGGAGAAATAATGTCATAGACAATTAAATCTCCATTACTGATCACCCTGTGTTTAACCTGCACAACGTATGATGATCGAATAAACGTTGATCATTTTTCCATCACACATACATGAATCTCTTCCCTTCAACATACGTCCGATCATTTAGCAAACACTTGTGAAAATAATCAAAAATAATAGCGAACAAAGTCACGCAAACACTCATGTTTGATACAGTCAATAAAATAAATACCCCGGCGTGCTCAAACCGGGCATTTTACATCAGACTTTTAAGTAATATTTCCCTTCCCACAGACGTTTTAAGTATTCGCGATGTCATTTAGAAATAGGGATCAATTGATTTTTGTCTATAATTGGTCTATTCTTCTCGGCTAATGCGTTATTTGTAGAACTCCTTACGACACCAGCGTAAGGCCGGCCTTTCACAGCATGCTAATAACGCGAACAAAACCTTACCTTTAATCGACGAGTTTAAACACTTCCACAAGTTAATCTATCAAATTTAAACAGGATAGACGTTGGTATAAGGTTTATGTGTGATTCAGTAATCAGCCTTATGTACCACACAACTGAAACTTCAAACACATCGAACAACACTGATTTCGTACGAACGCCATTGTCTCATGAACTTACCAGATGTGACGGGCACACTTTAGGTAGACCGAGAGCAAGCTGCAGTTCCTTTCCAGAATCTCGCTCAGTCCATGCCTAAAACCACACAACAATATCATTAGATTATTTCCCTATCCTTGTCCGGTTGTACTAACATTTCTGCACGGTAATGAAATCAGAATCTCACATCGAAATATTATCATACGTTGCTGACCCTGTTTGGATGCGTGTCAACAATCTGCTATTCGTTAGCAACATAGAACGAATCATTTTAGTCGAAAAATAGTCACCTCTACGTTTCAAACTTATGCTTAAAAAACAGTTTAATTTACAAGTTGTATGAGGCAAAGCAATATGGGCACAACATGTAGGGGTTTGAGGAGAAATCGATCGATTTACTCAAGGCAAATGCGGACAATTTATAATAATACGATACCTTAGTACATTCTCGTTTACACTCCCGAAAACCTCGTATCTCCGCACAGCATTCGGGTTCATATAATTGTTCTATGATGGAAAAAACAAACGCATTAATGTTTGTGGGTAAAAGAAAATTAAGAGGGACGAAACCTTTATGCAAGTAATAAATACACAATAGTGCAAACCACAATGTTACCGGAAACTAGCGCGTTTTTCCAACCATCTTTTGAGACTCAAATGAGATTACAGTTAGGTTTTAAATGAAAGGGTAAACTTTCCAATTTTATACCAATAATATTTTGAATACACAATTATTTTAGCTAACACACTTTAATTTTCGGCTCAATTGAAAAGCTCGTGCGAGCGAGCTATCAAAGCATAGATTCATTGACGCGTGAAATAGGAAATACAACAAAGGCAAACATCAAATAACCTTTAGTTTGTAGCAACTATAGTGGCCTCAAAAGAGTAATTACAGCATTTTAACTCACCTCTGGCGCTCCCCAGAACAACGAAGGCACAGAACGCCGTTAAAGACAACGCGTACATGTCGAACGTTGACAAGAAATTGAAGGGATTATTTTCAACCCCATGATACAAGCCTACTTCAAGTGGCCATAACCTGCATCATGGCTGAACATACTAAAAGTGCTTGATACGCCGCCAATCAGAATCAAGGTGCATTACCTGTGAACGCTGTGATTGGCTAATCACCTTGGTGCTAATTAGACCTTTGACGGCTGTCTTTGTTTATGAAAGACGTAAAGGTTTAAGCTTAGTGCTTTGCTTCTATCTGACAGCTAGCCATGACAGATAACATACCGCAGAGCCTTATTTGTTTTCTATTGTCTACCACAGCTAAAAATTCTATAAGAAATTCATAGTAGTGTTTACAGACTTTCTTTCGTGGGCAAAGTACACGGCCATTTTTTTCCCGTAATAACAAACTGGTGTTCCTAATGAAAAGAGGTTAGCGGGTAATTGATCGAGCGCAAATCGCTGGTCATTTTTAGATAGCCAGGAACGGGAAACGTGTCGATTAGCGAGACCCCAGAAATTATTTTGAAAGTAAGTCGACACCACTGATAAAGAGGAATAAAAGTTCGCTTGCAATAAATAACTGCTAAAGTGAATATTATAATGTACGCATCGAATTACACTTGATAAACTTTACAGCTAGCGGAAGGCCGAAAAGCGCAAAACGTGGATCCGAAAGGCTTTGAAATCACATTACAAGCAGTTTTTCCCTACTAATATAAAGTGTCAATGAAAAATACATCTCGCAGACGTATTTACACAAAGTCACAGGCAGGCAGAATTAAGATGTTTGACACTGGCCACGGTTTGCAATTGTTTCGCTGCCTTTTTGATAAAACGTTCAGTAATACTAATAACGCTAGTTTTGAAAGATGCAGTAAGATGCATCTCGATATGAGAACATGGGGAACATAAAAAGCGCTGGATAAGAAAACGAGACGGATGTTTAAATTTTTAACTTTGCTTGTCAACTAGAGTGTCATTTGAGATGATTAAAATATGTATAATTTACTTATTTATGTCTGCAAGCATGACACCTGCATTCTGTCTTCTCCAAGGCAGCAATTTCAAAGTGATATGACATAAATATGATTCATGTGAGTCAGTAGATGACTCTGAAAATATTCGAGTAGCTAGTTTTTCTAACTTTTATCAAAGTTTATTTCAGTTTAATTTTGTCGGAACGCCGAACGCGGTAAAATGATGTCCCAAAAAAAATTAATGAACGTAGGTCGTAAGCGAACCGGATCATAATTAAGTATAAATATAAACCAATACATTCTTACAATCAGTATATGCCTTGCGATACTAAGGTTAATTTTCACTAGACATAATATATCCTAGGGTACCTGCGATATATCTTATAACTAACGTTGCTATGCGGGAAGTGCAGCTAGCAACATAAGATGGCCTATTTCAGAACCATCCAAACTTACCTCAGAGATATGATATATATTATTCTAATCATATATTAATCTAAAGAAAAACTAGATTCATAGTAATCTAGCTTGTTTTTTATGAGATTTTTCACTACCTGAAACGATCAAAATTCGACGTTTCGAGTGCGAAAGCTCAGCGCTATCCCAGTTAGTAATGGAGTTATTTTATCCTAATCATTCTTCAGTTGAGAAACTCGTTCTTGAGAAGCAATTACAGTAGAAAATGTGCAAAAGGAATACACACAACAATGTGGGACGCCACTCTTTCGGATGAAATTGGGTTGCAAGTTCGGCAATAATCTTGTGCGGTAGTTAATATCATCGACACAGGGCTCAGGGTCAGGAATAACCACGGTTTAAATCTAGGTTAGCTAGCTATGGTAATTTTCGATGAGGAACTGATGTACGTAGTCTGAACGATCATTAACCTCATTGACATCGGTTTCGATAATTCAGTACTAACAGTAGTTTGGTCGGAATTGCCAGTGTCGTAATAGAGGACTGGAGAATATCAGTACTACCATACAATTATAATTCACCCAATCACACCCAGCCTTCTATAACAGCACTTCACGAGGTTTTCGGAGCTAGAAAAGTAATAGTTGAAATAACTCCGGCTATTGTTCTTTTTATGCCACGGGTTTTTAAAACTAGATATCGTTTTACCAACGGCAATGTAAAATACTTTACCAGCAGACAACTTTAAGAAATACAAGAGCAAGAACATAGGTTTTGCTGAATTACGATTGTTTTGGTAAGGGACCGTTCATTATTTATACCTCAGGGGGGCACCGAAGAGAAATTAAAGAAAGTATATATAAAAAATTTACCCAACCACTCAGGGTGTTCAAAATTTTTTTACCCAACCTCTAATAGAAATCCAAGATTTTAAAGCTGCCTTTGTAAACTTAACTCGAACTGACTGTTTTATTTGTTTTTGTCATAGCGATTTTCATGTATATGTTATTAACTGCGTTCGTTTATTAGCTATTATTATTCATTGTAATATGTTCTCGTTTTCTCATTGGTCTTTTTTTCACCCTACCTTTTAGATGTTTCAAAAATCAGTTACCCACCCAATTTCTCTTCGGTGCCCCCCTGAGGTATAAATAATGAACGGTCCCTAAAGAAAGCGATCGATGCTCAGTGTAGGAAAATGCGAGCGTGAAAACAATATCGAGGTGCATGCGGAATTTAGGATTTTTACTGAAACGACAAAAGTTGAAAAAAATTGAAAAAATTGAGCGGGATACAGGATTCAGTAAGTCTATTGGGGACACTCTTAGTTCAATAATGAGTCAGAAAATTGTCAATTATTCGAAGTTATATATCATAAGACGGATTTCCGTCTAAGAGGGAAAACTCGTCTAAGTCTAAGAGGGAAAACTCGTCTAAGTCTAAGACGAGAATTTAAATTCGTCTCGCTATAAAATAATCTGGCGAAGGTCACTTACGTTTGACAATTAGACGATCTCCGGATGGCCGCTGCCAGCATGCTTGGTTGGACGTCCAACCAAGGTCGACCCTCCACAATCGGTTGAGTCATTGCCATTGGTCAAGCCGGGCATTATGTTCAATATTAGTGGCAATGGTGCTGCTGTCAGTGCTGTGGCAAGTCGATTGCATTATTCAATATATAAGCAGTGGCGTAGCCAGCTTCGATAATTGGAGGGGCGAATATTCATATATTTGTGTTCACAGACCTTAAAAACAATCGATTTCAAAAGAAATTAATGATGCAAAACATGATACATGAATATTCGCCCCTCCAATTATCGACGCTGGCTACGCCACTGTCAATAAGTACTATTGCGGCGCAACGTTAGAGATAATTCTAAGGTTTCGCTCAAAACAACGATTAATTAACATCATTGGTAATACATACAATGTTGAATTTTTTAACTAGTGGCATTTTTTGGTAATACGCTAATACACAAATTGTGAACGGACGGTATGCGGCTATGAAGCTGCTTAATTAATAATCTCGCTGACGTCAAACGACATTAGTAAGAAACTAACTTGTACAATCCAATGCTAGCGACTGTATATGTATAGAAACGAGTTCTGGCTCGTTTTGATTGATCACTGCTCATCCGTGGATATAAGAATGTTTCACCTTTTGTGACATAACATGCATATCCTTGGTAACCTTCCTCTGCAGAAGCTGTTTGGAATTCCCAAGTTAGCGCCTTTTCATTAGTCTATACCATAACGTTTCCTCAGTTATTGGTAGCTAGAATATCTCTAGGGGGACATGAGGGTCTCCCAGAGGGAACACTGTAAATTTTACAATAGAAATGGGAAACAAAGCAAAAAATGATTAGGAGGCGAACATGCGTAGTTAAATTATGCAAGAAAGCAAGGAAACTAAACCGAAATTTTGAAGGGAACACAGAAACTCGTATACTACTTTGCGTTTCAGGCAAAACACAGACCCGCCATCATAGCAAGAATAACAACATAAGGTGCATGATTATCTGTCTTCTTATTTCTTTTCCATGTTTCAATCCACTCATCCTTCTTCTCGTTTGTTCTTTTCATTATTTCCTTTCTTTCTAATACTTACCTTGTCGTTAACGTTCTTGGTTGAAAATTTATTAGACTAGATATTAGGCCTGAGAAATAGCTAGGAAATCCATCGTTTTAGACCTACGATATTTCTGTAAATGGCTGTTCGTTTAATATGCTCGTTCCTTGGTAATTGACCAGTGAAAAACCTAAAAAAGCGGTGCAGTACATCGCTGAGTTCGACTGAACATGGACGCGATAACCTCGTACCCAGAGGTTAGGGCGCTTTTTCACAACTTTCTATGATATTCGGATTAATGGATACTACCTCATGGTTTTGCTGTTCAGAAATAAATTGAAATAAATGGGATAAGTCGCTTTCAAAACCAGTTGTATATATACTCTACAAAAATCACAATTTTTTGAGACAGGGTAAAAAAAAAGACAATGTAGTTAATTCAACAATAGTTAATTTAACATGTAAATGTGAACTGTACGGATTGTGTCAAGCTTCACTCATTTGCCGCTAGTGATTCAGGCTGCTTTTATCAGTCAGGTCTAACATTAAGGTTTTAACATTAAGCTTTTAAAAAACATCTAGAATCGATACTAGTAGCATGCATTGAGAAAAAAACCACCATTAATTTCTGAAACAACTACGACCTTGGACAAGGTGCAGTCCATATATTGCACGAGGGTCTACCAAGGACAGGCTATAAGAGCTAGACAAAATTTTAATAGATTAATTCACCTTGCTCTCAATGCTCTGCGTCTAATGGGTTAACGTACTACAAGTCCTATATACAACTCTCTCATCTTTTTTAAACTTATATATGCATATTTTCTGCTCCTAAAAGACACAGCGGAATAAAAAACTATTACCACAACAAATCTCATTTAAGCGCCTTTAATATTTGTTACTAAGTATTTCAATTTTTGTCGCACAGTTGGGGACAAACTTCCGCACTTTGAGTGGAATTTTCTTATCCGCAAGGGTAATCGATCATTTATTTAAATGACATCAATCTTTTCCAGACATCAACGTGTGGAGTGTAAATTGGTCGTAAGTACTGCGTTGGGGATTTGTGTGACACATAATCAGTTTTAAGTCTAAGAACAAAAATTTAGCAAAACGGCAACGCCTAAAAAGAAAAATTATTGCATAACATTGAATAACAAGCAATACAGCCGCGATGCTAATTATTAATGAAGAGGGTAGTGATCGTCCATAAATCTATCAGTCGTGCAAAATAAAACGAGCTATACAGGTCTGGTGTTGTTGTTGTAATGGGAGGGATGTTATTTCCATGCATCCATTGGCCGATAATTATCAGACAAATTTTAAATTGTTTAGCTAATACAGGATGGAAATTATGTCGTCCTTTTTCCTCATTAACAGTCGCCAGTCGGTCATTCGTGCATGGTGCATGGCATCTTTCTGGGCAGTACATGTTATACAACAATATTGACATTGTATAACTCAGTGCAGTACAATGAAAATATCCCATGTTCATGATACTATTGCATGGAAATATGGAATGTGGTATGCATTTTAACAGCGATATTATCAAATTTACCATGATGATTGTAATCAAAGGTAGATCATACGGCAGCCTAAATTTTGACACATGTTGAATTTTGAAAATTATATATAAAGCCTTCTGTTATGACCTGTTTTTAGTTTAAAAGGACTGTTTTTAGACACATAATAAATTTTCCAACTGAATTTGAAGACAGGAAGAATCATCAATAAACTCTGTAAACCTAGAAAACCTTTTATCCGAACCGGCGTCAAAGCATATTACAAAACTTTAATCGCCTAACTAAGATTGCGTGAAAATTTATCTTCAAAAATGTTTCGACCTTGTTTATTTTTTTTAGTTTTCTGTTTGTTTTCACTTATCATGGAGCTTGCCGCAAAAAGCAAATATAGCGCAATGACACTTGTGTATCTATGTAAGACAGCCTGGAGCCTTTGACTAAAGTGGTGTGATGAATTCCAACCATACTTTTTAGTCCAGATTCAGTAAATTTTTTTGTCAAAATAGCTTAAAATGATCTGATTGATGTTTTGGATTTTTTCCAAAATTGAGGATGGATAAGCTACATACATGATACGACACCGACACTGATGTCCGGGCCAACAGAAACGTATCAGTTTTACTCATCTGCGCGACTGATTTCGTGGCTTGTAGCGGTGTAGGTGCCTATACTGATGATCAATAATAATTATCAATTATTGGAAGAGGTTGAGAAGATCAATTTCTTACATAATTTATCATTCTCTTACATAAGACTTTATAACTAGGAACAACCAACCTTTTACAAATCTTTTGAATGTTTAGCAAAGTGAGCAGCCATTGTTTTATTTGTTTACAATGTAAGCAATCCGCATGCTCAGAGTGTTATTTGTAGCTCAGTCATGTTTTTAACAAATGCGCATGCTCAGTGTGTTACTAATAATTACGTTAGAAGAAATTAGATACAAATCATTCGGATCTAAATATTGTTAGTAGGATCATACTAGTATGCTATTGCAAATGCTGTAATTTGATTGGTTACTCTGCTCGCTATCTATTCCTCGACAGATAGCGACTAGCGAAACAATCATCTTCCTATAGAGATTTCTTTTAAAAAAATTGCTTAAAAATAAAATTTTTTGTTGAATATTCCATGTTTGACCTCTGATTCCACTAAAACAATTAGATTACTCGCTCTCGATTTCTTTCTCGATCTCGAGCTCGTAATCTAATTGTTAATTATGGCAGGTAGCTCGAGTGTATATAGCTTGCACGTTTGCGCAGCTTGTAATCAGTAGAACAGACATTGTGAAAAGTATGGCATCTCTTTGAAGTTTCTGACTAACTGAAGTTTTTTTTAGATTTGAGATAATGAAAAGGATAAAATGTTCTCTATATGACTATAATTACATTAAAAAACATGTTATTTAGCGAGTACTAATCTATAGCTTTCAACAGAATTATATGTACCAATCATGGGTAAGCCAGTTAATATACAAACAGAAATAAACAAAACGTTAACATTTTGGTCTTTTTCATCGAACGCATACATGATGTAATCAATGAGTGCATGTTTGGTGAATATAGCTGCAGGGATTGCGACAATAAACTGAACTGTTTTTCTTTTTGTTCAGTTCCACAATTTAGTTCGCGGTTCATTACTCATTAGCCGTAATATTATCTTGACTTTATGTTTTGAATATGAGCACAAATTGAAGGATAGAGTTATTATTGGGATTATGATCAAAGAAAGAGTATTTGGGAACAAAAAATATGGAAATGCAATTGTTATCTTTGTAATTAAAACAAGTACTCCTTGAGATTTAATTTGCTGTCAATGCAAACCTTCGTGACCAAAATCCGTGTCGAGAAAGTATAAACACTACTCTATACCGTACGGGTGACTATATATAACAGTTACGACAGCTTGAAATACAAGGTCATGGTTGCGCGGAAATACCAGATTTATTTCGAGCGTTTAATACCAGAGTTTAATACGAGAAACAGAATAATACTTCGAAGCACATATGTATTTTTCTGTTTATATATTATATAAACTACATCCAGTCTTTTCTAGCAATATGAAATATCCTTAAGCTATGACTGATAATTACAGGTAGGTGAGAAGCGATAATTTTCACATGTGAAATTATCACAAAAAATCTTACACGTGCATGAGATTATCAGTTTTATCAGTGCCCGAAATCCCTAGTAAAAGCATGACTGTCTTTATATGTATATTAAATTATTATAAATTCATATGCTAGCGGCAAGCCCATCAATACATCATTCATTAACTATGAGTCTTTGTTAATTTTTTAGTATATTGTCATTTGTTAATAATAACGAATTGACTAATCGGCAAATAAGTCCGGCATATTTTCAAAAAAATGCGACCGGTGCCTCTACAATATCTGATTATGAGATTAGATTAGGGGCACAAAATTCTTACTGTATCCGCCATTTGTGTTGTGCTCGGATTTAGCAGGCAGACAATATACGTCGATGCAAAAATAGAAATCTCCCGTCGGTGGGATTATATATAATCTGACCAACCGTGTTGCTCTGCCACAGTCTTGTATTTTTACCATCACTTAGTATGGGAAAAAGTCTTGAGAATTTTGTGGTAAACTTAGGTTAGCGAACATGTACTGGTAAATATTGATCATACTGGCTGACTTTTTATACGAACTTCACATTTATGTGAGCATCGATTAGTCCAAGAGAAAACAAAAACATGACACTTATCTTTGAATTACTTATCTTTGATACTTATCTATGAAAGTATAATGGCGTGCAATGGTCTCCATGCGCAGTCTTACTGTTTTAAATGGAATTTGGAGAAGGAATGTAGGAGATCGATACATTTTGTACCATATTTGCTTTGAGTTTCCGTGAAATATCCCATTGTACTGGTACTTGTATTTGGTATACTCTATTAGAAGTAGCTATCTAAAATGAAAGTTTTGGGAAAAAAACGACAAACAATTAAATTTTTTTTACAGCTATATTTTTAAGTTGAAAAAAGCTTCAAAGAATTGATTTTCTATTCAGTGGGACGGGTTTTATTCTGTTTGCTAGGAAGACCAGTGTTCCTTAACTGTCACGTTTACCAACTCTATCTACCTTTCGTGCAACTACGTACTCGGCCTCTGAACAATACTGCAGTATGAAGTTTAACTCATATATACAGTGCTGCGATGCTATGCCAAACCTTGTCCTTGAACTTTAAATTTATGCGCATGAGTTCTCATATGTTTATATTGGCTGAATGTATGCCAGCTGAATTCTTTCAAACTGTTCCTCATTCTGGCGGTCCACTCAGTAAGACAGTAACATCTTTTGTTATGACATAATGTCCTTGGGTGGTATGAGAGATCACCAGGGCAGGAACTCTTTTAAAGTTTGCGGGAGTCAGTCAAGTCCTATATATAGATAACCTACACTCTACTTGTAGATTAGATCAGTTAACATCACATCGTTTATAGAGTAAAAGTGTACAATTCACTGCTTGGAAGATCGATGTCTGCTAGCTTAAAAATAATAATCATAATCATTATTCAAAATTCTGTAAGTAATTTAAAAGAAGTATGTGTTTGATCAGTGCAAGAAATTAATAAATTGGTTGTCTCAGACGATTTTATTTGCCCAATATTTTATTGGTTAAAACAACAAAGCCAATATATTATATATATATTTATATATATATATATATATATATATATATATATATATATATATATATATATATATATATATATATATATATATATATATATATATATATATATATATATATATATATATATATACACGTCCGGATTATTGTCCGACTGCCCAACAGAAGCATTTCTTGTTTGCGGTGCACCCCTTTTACTTCCTACTAATTGGTATTCTCTCTTTTCTTTAAAATCACTAAATTGATGACATTATTTTGAGAAGCTAACAAACTATATAATGTCAGTACAAGTGCTTGTACCTACTTATCTCTAAGACTCTAACTATTATTTAGCAATGCCTTCGACAAACAGGAGTATTATACCAATTACGAGTCATGTTTGGTTGTGGTGCGGATGCATGACGTACATTTGTCCTTGCTGTACAGCCAGCAGCTCGATCAACGGCGCGCGGATCTAGCATAATGACATCATAAGGAAGCACCACTTCGAATTTCTTCTTTATCTTTTGAAGTATCGGAACCCTCAGCAAGGAGGCACTACAGGTACTACGGTTTCGGATTGAGCTTGGACACGCGTGATTCGAACGCGTATGTTTCTCGTGCGAAACGTACGCGTTGCTATGCGGAAACTGCCACGTTTCCAAGGGCAAACTTTTTAGTTTGGTCAATGGTCATACGGCTATTTACGTTCTAAAAAGTTTGCCCTTGGAAACGTGGCAGTTTCCGCATAGCAACGCGTACGTTTCGCACGAGAAACATACGCGTTCGAATCACGCGTGTCCAAGCTCAATCCGAAACCGTAGTAATAGGCTGCCTGCCATTTCATCGGCGAAATTTGCCAGGGTCAAGCATAGAGGACTTAAAACAACTACTGTTTGCAACAGGAACTTGACAAATAACTACTGACTGTTCGATTACTGACTTAAAAAACTAATATAAAACAGTTTTTGTTATAAGTCTTAATGCATGATCGAAAAGTTTCGGCTTGAGACGTTTTGTAGTTTGTTTATCCGGCACTCTTGCTCTAGTTTAGCTATATTCCCGTCAGACAGATGTATAACCACACACAGAATTATTTTTTTCGGCCCAGATCGTTATTGACGATCACTATGTTGAAATTTTGCTTTCCCTGAATATCGCAATCAGTCACCAGGATATGTCACAATCCCATTGTTTGCCCATTTTAGACTCCGGCTATCATAATTACTAGTTTCCACAGAGCTCCTCCCCCCCCCCCCCCTAAGGCCTTAACGAAGATTCCTTTTTGGCTATATATACGTGGTGGTCGTACAGGCTAAAAAATTCTTACACTGTAATTGCCCCTCCAATGAGAATTAAGTCTTACACTAAATAGACTTTTGTGTTTATACTGGGCCACTGTAAAATCTTTATGTACAACAGCACAAAATAGTGCATGTTTGATACTGTGTACATTAACTGGAAGCACCGCAATGCATTTCATTTAGTAGTATAGTTACCGTTTTTGTATCTGCGAATGCAGATATAATGCTGTCGTGCGCGTAACTGTAACTGTAACTGTAACTGTAACTGTAACTGTAACTGTAACTGTAACTGTAACTGTAACTGTAACTGTAACTGTAACTGTAACTGTAACTGTAACTGTAACTGTAATGTTAGCTTATAGCCAATCACTGAACGCGTAAGCTCAATTCAGCCAATGGACGAGAATGTAACATTTGGATGACGTTATGTTTAAATTTTCGCTGAAAGCTCAACTGGAGCACACTGGAGTGATATACTGATTTTTCAATCCAACATGGCGAAAATTTTATACATGAAGTCATGAGGAATAAACGCGGATCGGACTTAACGGAACATTAACAAGGATTTTGAGGTAATTTATCAACAACTTTTTATGACCAATTCATATTTCATCACCTAGATAACGAACTAGCCTGATAATGTAGGAATTAGCCTGATAATGTAGGAATATGTTATGGCTCTATTTAAAGCTGTTGTATGGGCTTTAATATTTTTGACCAAGCTGAGATTTCCGCCCGGAGTATCCATTGCTATTGTTTTGAAATGTCATTGTAAATGTGATGTTCAAGTTCACTGTGTTCAAGTGTTCAACACGAGAAGCAAATCTGGCATTTTCAAGCACCCATGTATTTTCTGTTTATTATATCAGAACAGCCGTCGTTTCTTGAGCAACATAAAATATCCACATTATGATTTATAATTGGTTGTAAAGCGATGATTTTCTGATGTCCTGACATGGGTGATTATCGTACAATGCTGTGATACTAATACTGTGCGTCTGTGTCAATATAATATATTATTTCTTGTCATCAAAAAATTGTCTGCTTGTGAATTGCCAATGTTCGAATTATGTTTCAATGTGTCTCTTGTTCAAATATTATTTGGGTATATACTTTTATTTTCAATGCATGACATGACAGATAGTTTTGTAATATGTAAATATTGTTGAGATTTTAAAAAGTATATAATGCTATTGACAAAACATTCAAAGCTAATAATTTTTCAATAACAATTTTGTAGAAACAGTTAGTGTTGGTACAGATAAGCTGTATAAATATCATTGTAAATGTCATGTTCAAGTGTTCAACATGAGAAGTAAAACTGGTATTTTCAAGCACCCTTGTATTTTCTATTTATTATATAAACTACAGTCTTTTCTAGCAATATAAAATATCCATAAGCTATGATTCATAGTTGGGTGTAAAGCAATGATTTTCTGATGTCCCAGCATGGGTGATCATGTACAGTACTGTGATACTGATACTGTGCCAATGTATTTCTTGTCATCAAAGTTTAAACTTGTCTGCTTTGAGTACTTTTTTCAATGCATGACAACATGACAGATAGTTTTATAATATATAAATATTGTTGAAATTTTTGAAAGTATATGATGCTATTGACAAAACATTCAAAGCTTAAATAGTTTTGCAATAATAATTTTGTAGAAACAATTAGTGTTGGTACAGACAAGGTGTAAAATGATGATTTTCTCATATCCTGGCATGGGCGATTATTGTGCAATTGTGCATCTGTGCCAGTAATATATTTCTTGCCATCAAAGTTTAAACTTGTATGCTTGTGAATTGTCAATGTTCAAATTATATTTGAATGTGTCTCTTGTTTAAATATTATTTGAGTACTTTTTATTTTTTTTTATAACATAAGATATTTTTGTAATATATAAATATTGTTGAAATTTTTAAAAGTATATAATGCTATTGACAAAACATTGAAAGCTAATATTTTTCAATAATAATTTTGTAGAAACAGTTAGTGTTGTTACAGATAAGCTGTAGCATTTGTATTGGAGTAATAGTACTTTTTGGGTCAAAGTTCATTCAAATAATGCCATGTGTATAAATGTATTTGATATCTCTACTCTGTGATACTATATTTTTATATTCAACACCCTTATTTCTACGGGTCCCAGCCGTGTGTGAGAAAACATTTTACGCTTCTTTCGTGCCTCAGCCAGCAGAAAATACCACTTTGCTAAATTTCCTTCGCTAAATTTCCTTAGCCGAATTTGAGGAACCCAATGTTGTGAATATGTCCGGGTTCTGTCATTAGATCTGTTCCGCCTTCTTTACCGTTTCGCTAGCTAAACGGCCATTGTTTAACCATATTTATGTCGCTTTTTATGAAAACCGCTTCATAGCTTTTACCTCTTTCCCACTTCGATTCGCAGATACATGTACGCATGGCGTACCTATTTTTAGAAATACGCCGGAGTTTTTACACACATCAGTGACAGTAACAGACAACGTAGGCGGACGCAATTTTATTATTAAATTGCTGACCTGGCACGGGATAAACTGAATCTTTACTAAATTGACGCTGGTCGTTCTTGAAAATTATTCTACTTTTGTAAAATTAAAAACTACATCGCTGGCGTAAAAGATGGAGGTATGTTTATCTGATTATTGGAGCATGTGTTGATGTATTGCATGTAGTATTATGGCGCTTTTTACAATAATATTTAACTAAGGTTTTCTGTATATATCAATAAACATCACTAACTGCAGCTGAGGAAGAATCTAATCACATTTATTCACACGTGCTTATAATTATAAACATAAAAAAGCAAAGAGGTATTAGCATAGCCAAAATAACCTACTGAACGAAGAGTCATAGGGCAGTAACTAGTTTATCACGTGTATATGTGTTTATACATTATTTCGTCTCTCATACGATATCTAAACTTCGTGCATGTTTATTGAACTAAAAGTATTAGTCATTCAGTTGTGCTTCTAGGTTAACTTTTGTTAGTTACAGCACAACACTCCGCGTTGTTAATATTATACTGTTATACTGTTGCTGATACTCAGAAGCGTAACTAGAGAACGATAATTGAGAGGTTGTTTATTCATACATTCGTGTTCAGCCCGACGAGTTTTTTTTTGAAGTCCAATCGATTTCAAAACAAATTCGTCGGGTAGAACGCGAATATACAGTCCAATATATGAATAAATACCCTCCCAATTATCGATAACTCCCTAGTTATTAACACCCATGGTGCATGTACTGTTACTGTTCTACTGTTGCTGTTTTACTGTTACCGTACTGGCTCATACATACGTTTACTTTTAACCCTTAGATATTTGAAGGTGTATCAACCTATAAATATTTTGATGCTGGAATCGTGATTCCAAACAGAGTATTTGTTGGTGGAATTCCATATGGAGTGAGACTGTTTATACTGAATTTGTTTGAGCATACTGGCAAAACAATGGCTAATTATGACTTAGTCCATAATCATTCTAGTGTTCTTCATGTATCATTGCGTCTCAGACACTTTAAATGTATTAATTAAAGTGCTAATGACACGAAATTTTCAATTTCAAGATTTTTACTTGTTTTATAGAGATCATTGCACTGATTTCAATTCTGAAAATCGTTTTTAAAAACACCTCGTAGTTTTTTTCTACAGATTTTCAAACTTGGCACTTTGCATGCGAAAATTTATAATAAGTCGGGCTGTGACGTCATAACCATGAAACAGTTCTTTGTCCCATGTGTTTTGTTTTTGTTATATGGCGACACTTCACGAATAAAAAATGTAGATCTTGTGTTGCTGGCGGCCCAAGTCGTGTTAGCATCGACAATAGACATTATACACAAGGTATATCTTCGCACGATTTCTCTTCTGATGAAAAGGACCGCAAACGAAGGCGGCAGAGGAACAGATTCGTGATTAAGCACTGACCGAATTTCGTGCTATCTGCGCCTTTGTATTGACATGTTCGACGCACTTTGAAGAGAAGAAGAATCTTGGAATCTCTGCTGGTGTAGGTTTGACAAGAAAGCTTGCAGCTGATGCTATTCCGTCAATCGATGTAGTGCTGGGCTGCTATGAGCTGAATTTATATCCTCGCGCAATCGAAGACAGATAAACAACTACTGAATTACATGCTGTTCATTATTTATCATTATCATATTTATTCATGTAGGTTTCATACCCTGTAAAGATTTGGTTGAAATAGTACACAATAAAACTAGAAAAATATTACTAGCTACTACTATTACTTATATATTGGTTGTGCAATTTATTATTCAATTTTAAAACTCAAAATATTGTTCTATTTAGAACAAGACCAAATACAGCAACAACAGGCTCGCTTAGCTTCTACACAAGCTTCTGCATCACAAACAGCAACCAGAAGACGGTAGCCAAAATGCACAAAATGTCCCTCCCGTTGTAACATGTCTACGCCTCAGTAACTGACTAAATGGAGTTTTCTCATAATTTTATGACGTATCTTTTGTCCAGTGACAATGCTATAACAATTAAATAAAAAAAGTCTATTGATCATCAGCTGGTGTGCATGTTATCTATAGTAGCTTACAGCTGATTATTTTACCATTATGTCTGGTAAATTACGTAGAATGTTTACATATCTTATGACTAAACCTAATCCTGTTATAGTAGCTACTACCTAGTTATGTTGTGCACAATATAATATGATTTGTTGTAAATAATGTGCTGGTTGAGTCTGATGCTAAACAAATAAATGATGTGCAAATTTTGAACATAGTTCTTTCTTAATATGTTAAATTTTTAAAATATATTAGCCCTCATATGTGACGGTTTGTACTCTCATGAGCTTGTATTGGCATTTGGTTCTTATAGTATGGTAGATACAAGCTGGTAATGGTCTTGTATTGTCCCATGCCATGAAATCCTCGGGTAATCTATAAAAAAAGGTACACACTAAAATGATGTTTAGCTCACATTTTTGTCATTAAAAAATTGGCTTGCCCAAAACTGTAGCATTTAACCATTGCTAAAAAAACCTCAATGCTTTGTGAAGCAATTTGGTTTAGCACCATCACCATTGGGACAGCAGGTAACATTTTCTTGCAATTGACATTTGCAACTGAATTAAGAAATAAAACGAGGCGTGAAATAGCGAAACGTGACTGGCTTAAAGAAAGCAAGGAAATCAAATGCTGAGATCGATTGGCGTAAATATAAGAGACAACGAAATCGCAAGTCAAAAAAGTGCAGTGGAGTAGTGGACGATCATTTCATGCTGACGGCAAACTAACTACGCGTAGTAATTGTATAGCAAACGCATTTGGGTCATTCTTCTCGACAGTCGTAGATAACGTAAAGCGTAAATCCCGTTGTTGCGTCTATGACCTGCGAAATTCAGCCTCGTCCCCGGCGCTTGAACTTCTGCGTGCGGGACGCGCGCGCGGGACCTAATTTAATATGCTGAATATGCGATTCAGTGTACGTGTATCGCACGCGCGCGTCTCGCAACGCCGTAGAACACCAAAGCGCTGGGGACGAGGTTGTCGCGAAATTCATGACCTGCGAAATTCATGACTATGACAGATCTGCACATGACAGATCTGCACGATGCGTATGATTGACATCGGCTACTCGACAACAACGGCACGTGTGTTTCTTGTTTTGGTGGAAATCTTTGCTCGTTTTTGAAGTCATGTGATTTTAATTTTGAATTATGAATTAATTGATGGGATTTTGGAGGTATTATCATGTGTATATAGCTTCTGTAGTGTGTATAGTGACGTCTGTATAGTGTGTATTGTGTGTATAGCTTGTATAGCTTAGTTTATATGCAAAATTTTCTTATTCAAAGGCATATTAACTGCTGTAAATTTGGACAGGAATTTGTGTAGTAATTATTATAACTATTTTAAATGGGTACATCATGTAAAGAACACCAAGAACAATGGAATAAGTTTCAGGATTCCCAAAATACGCTTGGAATCCACAAAACATGCTTTTTACTATAGAGGAGCGATCGAATTTAATAAATTGCCCAAAGACATTAAATTGACAGTTCTATGCTTTTTAAACGTAAACTGAAAGAGCACCTTAGTTTACTATAAAGCTTTCTATTCTGTCTGTTGTTAGATTTTTATGTTTTTGACGTATATAACTTATTGTATTCTTATTTTATTTTATATTACAAACTTCATGTAGTTTTAGGAAAACAAGACATGCGTTGATAACAGTGAATACTCACTGAAGCATTCTTATCCAGTGTAAATATTCTATAATATAATAATAATTCAACACGACATTTTTCCATGATTGTATTTACCACAAAATGCCCGTAAATTGTTTCAAATGTTGCATGTTATCAAATATAAATTATATAAATGCATAATTAAATGATCAGTAGAGATGTCTAGATGTTTTTATTCGCACACCAAAACATCTAAAAAGATACCTGGTATATTTATTATTAAAATACAGTTACAGGTGCTATATTTTTTATATACAGCAATATAAACTAATATTCAGATATCATTTTCTCTTTTGCGTACTATTAAATCGTAACACATCTTACAGGTCATTTAGCGGAATTCTAACTAGCTTCACTTCGCATCTCTAAAGTCAAAGGAGAAGCCCACCTTCGTCGTTTTGTTCTACTTCGACATCGCAAGGCCGAGCAGGAGTCTTTATCGTTTCCTTCGCTTCCTGGACTATTTGCGTTTGAATTATCAGAAGATGTTCCCCATGATCAGCCATTTCTCGTGTTTAAGACTCAAAATCAGCTTAATGTAAGCCCGAGCACTCGTGTAAACATAGTGTAAACAAAGCACAGCCTGGCTTGTGTCATGGTTATGACGTCACAAGACAATTTACATTTTTCGCATCTACTACCCATGTTCAAACGTAAAATTAATTAACTTCTACTTTGAATTAGAAGACGAATATTATGGGGCGCCAAATGTGACATAAAGATTAGTTACATTATGTAAAGCACCAAATATATTTTTAAAGTCTCAACAATTTATATAAGGTGAAAGTATTATATGTAAAGTCAATTTGATTTATATAAAGCAAAAACAACATAAATATATAACGTTGTATATAAGTAACATATATGGAATGAATGATAAAAATATATAAAGTCATGGGCACTAACGGTCTGACCAATTTCCCGCGCGCGCTAACATGCATTATTCATCATGGCGGCGGAACAAAACAATACGGATCTGAGAACTGTTGCTGAAAATCTCGTAAGTCATCCTGCTTTTAGAATAATTGTCTCTGATGCAGTTCAGCAATCAAGCAGTGGACAAAATGTAAATGCGACTACCAACGTGTTACCGTCGACTACCAAGGTGTTACCGTCGCCAGATGCGAGTAGGGCAACATTCTCTTCGCCACAACACGAACTGCAATCCTTGTTCGGAACTGGAGGACGAGGTCGCGGGGGAGGTACTGTTGCTTCGTTTGTCCCAATTCTTGGTTCAAGCCGCTTTAGTGCACGTAGTGCTCGATCACGCGTAAGCAGTAAACCCAAACGAAAAAAGTATAGCCGAGAAGTTGTGCTTCTTTCAAGATCAAATAGCAAATCTGTTGTAAGGGGAAGCAATATTAAAGGCAGAGCTAATGCGCAAAGTTCAAGTTATTCAGTGCTTTGAATTTTGCAAAGAATGGACGGACAAAGAGGTTAAGTCAAGTTACATAGAGATGGGCAATTTTCCATAACAAGCTGCATTTGTTGGTGTATTAGGTCAAAAAATGACTTTCTATGTACACTTGTACAAAACCCCGGTATAACAAGACTCTGCCAAAAAAAGGAAAGTGTGGCAGAGGGTAAAGTAAATGAGTAATACCGTTTATTTTGAAGCACGTGTGCAAAAGCTTGCCTTAGGCTTTCATATACACCTCTTTGTCCGTCAATTCTTTGCAAAATTCAAAGCACTGAATAACTTGACCTTTGCGCATTAGCTCTGTCTTATTGCTTCCCCTTACAACAGATTTGATATTTGATCTTGAAAGAAGCACAACTTCTCGGCTATACTTTTTTCGTTTGGGTTTACTGCTTACGCGTGATCGAGCACCACTTGCACTAAAGCGGCTTGAACCAAGAATTGGGACAAACGAAGCAACAGACAACAGTACCTCCCCCGCGACCTCGTCCTCCAGTTCGGAACAAGGATTGCAGTTCGTGTTGTGGCGAAGAGAATGTTGCCCTACCCGCATCTGGCGACGGTAACACGTACGTTGGTAGTCGCGTTTACATTTTGTCCACTGCTTGATTGCTGAACTGCATCAGAGACAATTCTTCTAAAAGCAGGATGACTTACGAGATTTTCAGCAACAGTTCTCAGATCCGTATTGTTTTGTTCAGCCGCCATGATGAATAATGCATGTTAGCGCGCGCGGGAAATTGGTCAGACCGTTAATGCTTATGACTTTATATATTTTTATCATTCATTCCATATATATTATATACAACGTTATATATTTATGTTGTTTTGCTTTATATAAATCAAATTGACTTTACATATAATATTTTCATCTTATATAAATTGTTGAGACTTTAAAAATATATTTTGTGCTTTACATAATGTTACTAATCTTTATGTCACATTTGGCGCCCCATAGTATATGGTATCAAAATGATCAGAAAAGATTGAATTTTTCTATTTTGAAAAAATCTTAACGTCGTAAATTTCATGTCATTACCACTTTAACAAGAGAAAATCAGAAAAAAATGAGGGGTGTATTTTTTGGGGAGGGGATGATTAATTCAGGTAAGGCCTGATTCTGGTAAGGTCTATACAAAGTGTGGTCAGATCCTTGCCCTTTGGTCTCTGCACCCCTACTGTCACGGATGATTTTTGATCTGCCTCTGAAAGAAATGCCTGTTGAAAATCAACAAAAGGGTACCAGTTTCGGATTGTTTGCGGTAATTACTCCGCCTGCCGACAGTGCATGGCGGAGTTTTACAGTCAAATCAGCTGTTCTGCATGTTCACACAAAATTGCAGCATTGCCGTTAGCCTGCGTAGCTGGAGGTTTTACTGTAAGGGGTTGGGGCTTGAAGCGAGGGAGATTTGAAGCGTGCGTGGGAATCGAGGAAGGAGAAGCCGGGCGGCGAAAATTAGGGAGGTGAGGCCGCCCGCGCTTCTCCCATCCACGCTTCCCACGCTTCAAATTTTCCTCGCTTCAAGCCCCAACTCCTTAAAACCACCAGCTACGCAGGCTACATTGCCGTCAATAGTGAAATTGCAACATTACCGTCAATATTGCAATGTTCATAGCAGAATATTGGCAGAATATGTCAGCAAATCACATCAACATGTTTATTGAAACGTCTAAAGTCGCGGCAACAAGGTTCTCCGTGTAAAAATTCTCACCCAAAGTTAAACGTTGTAAAAAGACAAGTTTTAAAAATCCATTGTGAATACATACATATCGCAAAGGAGTGGGCATATCGCGGACTCATCTGTGTTTTGAATTATGCAATTGTTTGAATGATAAATTTTGATCGATTCCTTTGCGAAGCCATACAGCATATAGGAGCAAAAAGTGTTTCCACCTAAGCAGCAGTAACTTTGTGTGCTTATACCCTCCGTCTCTGACAGAGTCCAAAATAATATGTTGGGATGTCACATGTGAAATTCATGACATGGTCATTACATGACAGGTCATGCATATGAAATTTATGTGATCACATGTGATTAAAACATGTCATATGGAATTTTCGTTGGGACGAGCGTGCACCACACCCAGTTTTAATGCGCTGCTATTTGAACATAATGCGTTACAACCTCGCACCTAGGGTTACTTCATGGCAGTGTAACTGAAGGTGTCGAAGGGTCTGGTAATTACCTCTTTTGGAGCCTGCAGTTTCACACCAAAGAAATTGCCTTTTCACACATCACACAAAATTCGAAAAACTACCTCACTTAGCATTGTATTTTTACCCAATAGTCTCCTCTTCATGTGGGTATTTTTCCATGGTTTCTGTGTAACAGGGCTGGGTAAAGTGAGGATGCATTTTAAATCGAGTACAAACTCACAGAAAAATGTTTCTGTTCAACAAGCTAAGAGGATACAACACAGCTGAGCAAATATTTCTGGGCAAAATAGGGCAAGCATAAAAACGAGGCTATTGCACGTGTGTGATATGAGGTCCATTATTATCAGAATAAACGATAACGAAATTATATATTTCGTGTATGAACTAAAAGATATGAGCTGCTTTGAGGATATGAAGGGTCAGTAAGCCAGATTTTCAAAGTTGATTAGGCCGTTATCTACAGCCAGTAAATGCCGGGACGCCGAAACGGGGGGGGGGGAGGGAGCAGGAGGGGCAGCTGCTCCTTTTCCTTTCGCAAAAGTGCCCTTCAAGTAAAAAGAATATTTTATAAGACATTGAAAGCAGAGCTTGAGTTCTTTTTCGCTTCTTTTTGGGCAGTCAGTTTTCAAGATGTCTTAGTGATTACAAAACCAGCTCTGGCACTTTAAAATGACGAAATCGGGCACTCTAAATTCCCGGATAATTACTTTAACATGTTTAGAGTTTGTCGGTGCCCTTCAACATACGTCCTCCCCTGCCGGCCTGGTCCTTTTCAGGTTCCGACGTGCCTGAGTAAATGTCAAAAATAAACCCCAATATTAAAAATAAACGCGCGTCCATTTGTGTAAACATTTTGAGTCTTCATTCTTATTCAGTTCTTCTTTATATAGTGTACATCAAGTGAACTAAAGCAGTTCTTTTCTTCGTATGGTTTTGTTACGTATTTTAGAATAGTAACAGACAGCGAGGGAATGTCAAAAGGGTATGGAAAATATTATTTACAGGAAATATCTGGATATTAATATATGAAACTCTGATGGACTTTGAGCATTATCCTCATGTTTCGGCCCGAATTCGAATTTGGCGTAATCGCGAGTTTGACCGAGATTAGACGTGAGATGAAAGAAACGTCAACCATGAGGATATAACCAACAACCATAGAGATTATAAATAACACTAGAGATGGCATCATAATATTTTCACTGGAAACAAAAAGGAACCCAGCGATTGGGGCCGGGGTAATTATAATCCAGAATACAGGGCCAGACTGTAACTGAACTAATGCTTCCTTAGCAACCACCAAAAGCAGAAATCTGTATTAAATATTAAATAAAATATAGTTTTGTGGAAACACCACGTAAGTTTATGATCGCAAAGCTTTCGATCCATAGGCTCGGATCTTCATCAGCGCGCCATGTACTATCTAGTGAATTACCCTGCTGATCTATCGTATTACGCTTTTTCCCGCCATTTTTACGAACGCCGGATGTCGGCAAAGACCAGAATTCCATGCACACATGCGTTGTGACGTCATTATGCATAACGTCTGAAATGTATGGTATATCCGCCCAATTCTAACGCTGTACGCCAGTAAAATATGTTTATTCAGTAAATTATTATTGCGATTGTTAGTTTTAGGGCTAGGGTAATTTTTTATTTCCTGAAAATACAAACCCGGTGCGTTATTGGAATTGCTTTGGAATTATATTACTATTCCTTTTTATAGATACGGCTTCGTATCATTTCAAAGGGAAAGTGATGCTCAGAATCTTTTGCGAATGGTAATTCGTACTTACTGAAGTCTTCAATTCTATTTCTCGATTTTTGAGCCATCAAGTTTATACTACCGGCGCAATATATAGATTTATATACGAAGCAGGCTTATATGCGAGGGGACGGGGGAGATGCATGAGTTTCCTCACCAGTTATTTTGATAAACGATTTTGAGATTTTTCTAAACCTGAAGTGAAAAGAGTGTTGGGTTTTAGATTTTTAATCAACCTGCCTGAAAATGACAAAAATAAAAATTTAGAAATAAAAAAATTCTTGTCTTGTGGGGGCATGTCCCTAAACACCCTAGGAATCTCGCGGCTTCAGCACTGGTACTGCTCCCCAGCTTCATCACTCTGGCTGGCGACACCGCTGTCACGCCCTGAAAGGTGTATGATAGTCACTGATTTGAAAATAGATAACCTGGATAGAGTTTCTATACCTACAAAAATCGTGGCCACTCTTGATGTCGAACACCCGATTCTTGGGACCACTTATGGCGTCTGAACAAGGCGTGTATTCGTAGCTGTATGCCTGTATCTGAGCAATTTGCACTGTTTTGAGCTAGTAGGTTCAATAAATTTAAGTAGAAAACATGCAGAGCACTGGTTATTTTGCCACTATTTACCGATTTGGGGTGCTCATTTGTGGTCCCAAGAATCGGGTGTTCGACATCAAAAGTGGCCACGATTTTTGTAGGTATAGAAACTCTATCCAGGTTATCTATTTTCAGATCAATGATGATAGTGCGCGCATGCAGGGAGATTTCTACCATCGTAGTTTTTTATGATTCATTACATTTGTGAATCCAACACTAAAACGAGAAATTTGTTCGGACAAATATTAAATATGAATTTGCATAAATTTCGATATGCACACATGTGCTAAATTTTAATCAATTTGTGTATATAGGGATGTGTATTTTTTAAAGATAGGAGATTAAAAATTGCACCTGCAATTCGTAGATCGGTAAGTCTATAATTAACATTTGCGTAAATTTCTGTCTTAGACAGAAAACTTTCGAGAGACATTGAATATATTAAGGCTAGTTTCCATGTACTCGTGCGTGTTGTCAATATATCAAAGTGACCGATGTGATAGAGTATGTGCGCCGATTAATATGACTAATTCAAAGAAAAGATAGATTACATTGCTACGACAGTTACGATCAAACCCTTAAAACATTTAAACTTCCTAAAAACTTTAAAATTTGCAAAAACATGACCCTCCCCCATTAAATAATGACAACTTGACGTACCGCCATGTACCTGCAGTCGTACGTCAGCTCTCAAACCCATCGGATATTCACTGCCTGGGTACAAATAGAACTTTCACGTTTTCAGATGATGGTTGTTTCGTTGGAAGGGCTACGTCGGTATCATTTAGGTACCAGTGAAAACTGAAATCCTGTATTTGTTCGAGCTGTTTCAATAACGAAGATGAAGTCATTTTTTTCAAAGTAATGATATGAAATATGAATACACCAACTAAATACTTAGTCCTTTTTTCTTACCTTCAGAATGAAGAAAGAGACGAGAAAAAAGAAAGTTCTGAAGACTGTGAGTTTTTTTAATTTGATAAAGACCTATGAAATGCAAAGATACAATTCTTTATAAGATTAGAAGTCCGTTGGAACATTTCATTCCACGTGCTATATCTCTATATGCTATATCGAGGTATCTCGAGCTCGTAATGTGATTGTTGGTCAGTTAAAAAAACTACAATTAAATTAACTTTTAATTTCAACTTTCTGAGTGTCGTTTGACAAGCCAGTCGCATTGTTAGCTTAACTTCCACTTTTCTTCAGCTTGCTTTGCTGGGATGTCTTCATGTATGAACAGTGGAATGCTGACTGTTGGTACCACCATGTTATCACCATATAGTCAGCTGGCACTCACTCCATATATGGCTTCACCTTACAGTGCTACGGTAGGATCACCTCTACTAAATCGTTACATATACCACGTTAGTTAATTAACCCTGTAATAGTAGCGTCTTTTTTCCCTAGGCGTTTGACTACACTAATAACTGCGTTGTCAGAGGATGTGTGATACCACAATATGCAACGGGGTGGTGTGCAGTGACAAACACAGCGTTACGATCAACTACTGTGCGACATGACGTTTACAAACCACCGAAATCTCAGTGATGTTCAATAACTTACATACAAATTTAGATAAAGTATATGCAACATATTGCATTATTTGGTTGAAATTCGGTTTGTTTAGGTACAGTTTGTAAACACATTTGGGAGTAAAGATAAATCAATTTTTCGACGAGTGATTCTTCTAGCATTTCAAATGCCAACTATTCCGGTCATGTGTCAAACATGTTGTACAGCGGAAATTTCCATAAAACTGGCAATTGAAAAATTTTCAAAAAGAATTTCTCAAAATTATAATTTTCTTTTATGTTTTTGAAACATCAGACATACTTTTAGTTGAAGTTCATTTCGCGCGAAATTTATATTTCGCGCCAGACCAGGCAAAAATCACCAGAAAAAACCGGAAACAAATGCGTTATTAGGTGTAGCCGCTGGTATTGTTGCTGATGATTGCTAGCTTACAACTAAAAATAATCTGTAGATCACGACGAATGTTTTGATACCAAACAAATGGCATTTGAGGATGGATTTATAGCCGCAAAAGGCTTCAAACCTATCAGACATTCGAAAATATGTAACAATATAGGCTCCCAAGTTGACAGTTGAAATAGTGCGATTTTGCAGAACGAAACGAAAAGGATATTCATCTCTTTAAAAAACGATATTCAGGAATCACGTTGACGAGGTACATTACTTTTGCAATCCAATTGCGCAAATTACACAGCATTTTCAGATTTGAAGAAAAAAGGCTGTAAACTTGCCCATTTGACTGATTTTTAGTGTTAATTGTATGTAAATGCTTAGGCCAGCGCTAGTAAAAGTCATGCATCAAAACGAACAGTTAAATTAAGCTTTTGTAAATTTGATTTTTGCCCAACTTTTACCCAATGTATAGCGAAATAGTTTTGCAATTGCGCAAATGGTGAAAATTCGTTCCAACTTTCCTAAATTTGAGGTTTTTATCGCTATTCCTATTAACTTTATTGCATTTTGTTTTTGTTATTGGGGATATCCGCTAGCGCATCGCGGGCTCAATGACCGAAATAGTTGGCGATCGGCTAAAATTAAGATGGCAGTGGCTTGACGGATTTTGACACTAAAAATCAAGTAGACTTTCTCACAGTCTGTTTTTCTATGTTACAGTTTCCCCCAATACGGTTACCAAAAAAGTTGACTTGTGGCAAGTTTAGAAATCGAGATGATTTTTTTTTTGTTGGCAGACAAAACGTTTCTTTCTACCCAGTTTACATTTTGCAGGGACCGCGGAGCGGTTTTTTATTGGTGGGGCTAATCGAGCACCGAAGGTGCGAGGTATCTAGAGGGGAAACTTTCGAAATCAAGAGCCCTGACATGCCTGGAAACACTTCTAATTTCAACAATCATGATGAAGTAACATATAGTTTTTGCCTCGATTCTTATATTTTTAATGCAAACATATGTCTTGAACAAAAATTATTGGTGGGGCTTTAGCACAGTCAGCCACCACGCTCCGCGGTCCCTGTTTTGAGATCATAATCAGTGACAAGTCTATAGTGTGTATAAAAAATACAGTATAAAAAGTATAAAAAGTTACACAACATCAAGTGAAATGCCACAAAATCTTCGGCATGCCTTGTTACTTCCTTTCTAATGTACTCTTCCGCAAACCAAAATGCTATCCAATCTTGGGAATTAAATATAATCCAAAGTTCAGTGAGGGTCGTCTGGGGCGAATTTTATGAGGTGCCGTTACCGCCAAAATTCAGAGTGCTTAATTTTTAAAATGGAGGCGTTATTTTTTAAAATGGAGCCATTATTTTTTAAAATGGAGGCATAATTTTTTAAAATAGAGGCATTATTTTTTAAAATGGAGGCATTATTTTTTAAAATGGAGGCATTATTTTTTAAAATGGAGGCATTATTTTTTAAAATGGAGGCATTATTTTTTAAAATGGAGGCATTATTTTTTAAAATGGAGGCACTGTTTTCTTAAAACGAAGGCTAAATTTTTGAAAATGAAGGCATTATTTTTGAATTCACTATCTCAAAAGGGAGATAAAGGGGGTATGACGAATACGAAATCGTACTGATTTTTGGAGGAAATATTGTTTCGAGGACGTCTCTTTGTTTGCATAAATTAATACAGACACGGATTAACGTTTGGAATAATTTATTTCTTATAGAATATAACAATATAATACAAATAAACAGTATTTAAACATATTGTCAGGCTTCTAGACTGTTCTCCATTTTCGATTGTTTGACTTTGTAACTCACAGTGGACTATGTTGTTTAGTATATTATGGCTATTTGTTTAACTGTAGTTTATTTCTCGCCACTTCATTTTAATACAATTTATGTAGGTTGATGTGGGGTCGATGTCAGGTGGATGTGGGGTGGATGTAGGGTAGATCTAAGGTGGATGTGGGGTGGATGTAGGGTGGATGTAGGATAGATGTGGGGTGGATGTGGGGTGGATGTAGGGTGGATATGGAGCTTCTGTCGAGCTTCTGCCCGATTTGACCTTTTACGGCACTATAGGCCTTTGTGAAGCTTCTGTCAAGCTTCTGTCAAGCTTCACAGAAGCTTCACAGAAGGTTCACAGAAGCTTGACAGAAGCTTGACAGAAGCTCCACATCCACCCTACATCCACCCCACATCCACCCCACATCTATCCTACATCCACCCTACATCCACCCTACATCCACCTGACATCGATCCCACGTCAACCTACATAAATGTTATTGAAATGAAGTGGCGAGAAATTAACTACAGTTAAACAAATAGCCATGAAATAGCCATAATATACTAAACAACATAGTCCACTGTGAGTTACAAAGTCAAACAATCGAAAATGGCGAACAGTCTAGAAGCCTGACAATATGTTTAAATACTGTTTATTTGTATTATATTGTTATATTCTATAAGAAATAAATTATTCCAAACGTTAATCCGTGTCTGTATTAATTTATGCAAACAAAGAGACGTGTCCTCGAAACAATATTTCCTCCAAAAATCAGTACGATTCGTATTCGTCATACCCCCTTTATCTCCCTTTTGAGATACTGAATTCAAAAATAATGGCTCCATTTTAAAAAAATTGTGCCTCCATTTTAAAAAATAATGCCTCCATTTTAAAAAATAATGCCTCCATTTTAAAAAATAATGCTTCCATTTTAAAAAATAATGCCTACATTTTAAAAAATAATGCCTCCATTTTAAAAAATAATGCCTCCATTTTAAAAAATAATGCCTTCATTTTAAAAAAATTGTGCCTCCATTTTAAAAAATAATGCCTCCATTTTAAAAAATTGTGCCTCCATTTTAAAAAATAATGCTTCCATGCATTTTAAAAAATTGTGCCTCCATTTTAAAAAATAATGCCTCCATTTTAAAAAATAATGCCTCCATTTTAAAAAATAATGCCTACATTTTAAAAAATAACGCCTTCATTTTAAAAATTAAGCACTCAGAATTTTGGCGGTAACGGCACCTCATAGAATTTAACTGACCAGCGGGCTACCGGACGATACCCCAGTGGGCCCTAGCTGCGTCGACCAGTGTTAGCCAGTAACGAAGTAAATTTACTTCGTTACTTTACTTAAAAGTAAGTAAAAAAAAATCAGTATTTACTTGAAACGAAGTACTTTTTTGTGAAGTACTTTTTACTTGTAACGAAGTACGATTTTTGGTAAATATTTACTTTTTTACTTCGTTACTTTTGTTATATTTTGGCAAAGTAAAAACGTATTTCTCAAAGCGGAGTTAGCAGTGAGCGGACTCGCTTGGCTCATATCTGAGTGTTCTATTACTGCTTTAAACTTTCTATTAGCAATTTTTATTTGTCAAATGAAATGGTTTGCGAACTTATATTCTATTTCAGTAATACTTTTACTTAAGTATATTTTTCTAATACTTTTCTTTTACTTGAGTAAAATTTTCAGGCAATACTTATACTTTTACTTAAGTAAAATTTTCAGGCAATATTTTTACTTTTACTTAAGTAAAATTTTCAGACAGTACTTTCACCGGCTACTTAAGTAAAAATTGAGGTGTTACTTTTCACTTTGACTTAAGTAAAAATTTTGAGTACTTTGCTGAACACTGGCGTCGACCCGATGCGATTAGATTCTGCTATACGGATGGGCGGCCCTAGGTCATTGATCTGTCTAATGCTAGGCGAATGACATTTGAATCCGCTATCTAGGCGCTCCAAACTTAATTCGAATACTATTTTATATTTATAGTCAGACAATTTTAGATACAGGTTGAATGACCAGCTTGAACACCCCCTCCCCCCCCCCCCCGTCCTACATCCAAACCGCCCCCTAGGAAGCGAACATCATAGAAATTACAGACTTGCTCTCAAATGACACCATGGGAGGGGGGAAGTTAAAATGGAAAGCCCGGTAACAATAAAAACGCTGAACCGCGCCCATGGACAGGGTCCTGACGAGGAGTCTAATTTTTTTTTCTCAACCCATATTTCTTAATTACACCATAACGTCCTAGTTGCTGTCTTTCTCTAATCTTGATCCCATACTGATTTTATGTATATATTGGGTGCAATCTGTTCCAGGGCGTAGAATTCCATTTTCCCAGCTAAAAACTATCTAGGCAACTCCCAGTAGCCATTTTACCTTTCAGGGCGTAATCTCTTCCGGTGAATTGTGTAGCAACGAAATAAACATTGTTAGCTAAAATTCCTTTACTGTTCTTTCTGTTTGCTCGTACGTGAGTAGCCTATCCGGCACGTTTGGCGGCGGAAGTAATTAGTATGCAGGATGCCGACGTCACGTAGGGGCCCCGGGAGTAATGCATTTGTAATGACGTCATCATCCCATTATTGTATAGTGTTATTGCGCAAATGACAGAGACCAGGATGGGTATTTTTGAACTGTATATTGTAAAGTTTTTACAACAAATGATTTTTAACACTAAAGTATAGAACTGTTCAACATAACTAATTACTAGAACTGTTCGACATAACTAATTAATAGAACTGTTCGAAATAAACAAGTTGCAATTAATATAACTGTTCAAAGTAAACAAACGTTTTAAATAAAGCTGTTATAACTGTTCAAAAGAAGGAAAAAGGGGGTATGGCGAATGCGAAAATGTATACACTTATGGAGCAAAATATTGTTGGAAAGGCGTTTCCTGGTTTGCATAAATTAACACACAGATTAACGTTCGGAATAATGTATTTCTTATAGACTATAACAATACAATAGAAATAAACGGTTTTTAAACATATTGTCCAGCTTCTACATTGTTCTCTAACTTCGATCGTTTGACTTCGTAAACCGTTCCATCTTCCGCTAGCAGGAGCTTATGTTTCTGTCCATACTACAATAATTTACTGACCGAAAACGCAAACGATACAAGCAAACTTTGGTCAGCTTTAAAAAAGTTATTACCAAAAAAGATGATGTATCTATTCAGGAAATGTCGTTTGGCGAATCCTCTTCTTCAGATAATAAAGATATAGCTACAATACTTAACAAATTCTTTACGTCGGTGGCAGACCGTCTTAAACGTCAGTCAACCAGTGCACAAGAGCAAGGTACTTACAGTGGTAACAGTACTATAAACGCTTCCGTGGATGAATTCAGTTTTACTAAAATTAGTGTGGACTTTGTTAAAAAGGAATTATCTTCATTTAAGATAAAAAAAGTCATCCGGATTAAAGAACATCCGTGCACGATTTCTGAAGACTGGTGCTGACGTTCTTGCAGAGCCCTTAATTAACTTACATTTACACCTTATCACTCCGCACTTTTATTGTTCCAACTGCCTGGAAAAGTCCGCAACGGTCACACCATTACATAAGTCTGGTTCATTATCGGATCCCAACAATTTCAGACCGATTGCAATAGTACCAGCTGTCATGAAAATCTTTGAACGGGCTATACACAAGCAAATCTATAAACACCTGACAACACACAAGTTATTATCCACTCATCAGTCTGGTTTTCGACCTGGTCACTCGACTGCAATATACTAAAGACTTTATACTAAAGAACATGGACAAAGGTTTACTGACAGGCGGTATATGTTTAGATCTCAGCAAGGCCTTCGACCTGATAGAGCATTCCATACTTAAAGCGAAACTGAAATCCATCGGCATTCGAGGTTGCGCTTATAGTTGGTTCGAGGACTACCGGTCAGGAAGGACTCAAACGGTTTGCTTAAATGGTTCTAACTCAGAAGAAATGAGTATGCGCACAGGAGTTCAACAAGGATCTGTATTAGGCCCTTTGTTGTTTTTGATCTTCATTAATGATTTACCAAGCAGCATAAAACATTGTAAAATTGTTTTGTATGCTGACGACACTGCAATCTTTTTTGCACACAAAGAGGTACCTATAATACAAAGTACCCTTCAGCAAGACCTTAATGCCCTTAATAATTGGTTTTACGAAAATGGCCTCGTAGTAAATTGTTCTAAAACAAATATCCTATTATTTGGGACTAACAAACGTCTGGCAAATGTTAATAATCTCACCCTAAAGCTTGATGAAACCACTGCATCTCATAACATAGCGTCAACCAAGTACTTAGGGCTAATAATTGCCAGTAACTTAAACTGGCATGATCATATTGATTATAATTATTGCATCTAAAGTGTCCAGTAGACTCGGTCGATCTTTTGGGTCGAATCAGGAAATACATAACTGACGTGGGGCAAGATTAATATTAAAGCGTAAAACTAATGACCGCAGGTCATCTGCCTTATTTAAAGAATTAGGTTGGGTTAACTTAACTGACCGATGGACTTTTCATAAGTGTGAAATAGTTTATCGTTGTTTAAATCACTTTTGTCCGTCGTATCTATCAAATCTCTTTTGCCTAAACTCCGAAGTTCATAATTACAACGCAAGAAGGAAAAACGACATTCACTTGATTAAAATTGAATCTAAGTCCGGTGAAAGATCATTCACATATAAGGCTGCAAAACTGTTCAATAGCCTAAGTTCCACTATTAAGTCGGCAAAATCTGTAACAACGTTTACAAACCTTTATTGGCGTGATAAGAAATAATATGTTTAAATTATTTAGATCATATTTTTAGCGAATTTTATATTCTATAAATTTGTAAATATTTAAAAACTTTCTTACCACTAATACTTAGACTTTAATATCATTAGTGAACTTTTATGAACTATTAGTTATTTTATTCACAGCATCAGTGTAAATAAGCATTTAGCTTTCTGAGTTCCTGTGTTTAATAAAGTTTATTATTATTATTATTAGTAATAAACAATACAAATTTTTTTTATATAAAATAGATAATTCTGGAATATAAAAACTAGAGTTGTAAAATGTACTGGACCATGGGCCATGAGGTTTCAGAAAATGTTTCCAGTTTACATTTATAAAATATTTCAGGAGAAACAAATTTTGATAAAAATTTTGTCTACATGGGTTTTTTAACAGCATTTTACATTGCACTGCACTGGTTGCATTACATGAGCAAATGTGTGTGATAAGAGCAGAAAATTTCTGCTAGACAGTGCAGTGTAAAATATTTTTTGGAAACCCATTGTGAAAGTGAAAGAAATGGCAAATTTAGCCTGATTGAGGGGCGAAAAAACACTCAATATTAATAATTGAATTCTCATCGAACAAAATCATAAGTATTACATAATAGTAAATTTCTAGCCTGATGAATCCAAAAAAATTGATTGCAGTTGGTTAAATGACTGGTAAAACTGATTGTTGCTTTTTTGTGTCAGTAATTTCAGTTTGCAGAAATTTTTTATTCTCAATTTATGGTCGCAGAACAAAGGCTTTTTTCACACCTGATAAAACCTAACTGAAAATTTTGCAATTTCTTTTCTGATGTGTTAAACAATCAAATGGTTTTCTGATGAATTAATATGTTCCTATCCTTAATATGACTATAGCTAGCTAATATGACTAAATTACAAATTTAAGGATGTTTGAGTAAAATGTATCCATTTAATCCTTCTTAAGCTTATGGTATGCAGTCCTTCCTATTTGCTCCAAGAGTGCTAATCAAAATGGCAATCGCCCAAGAAATTAAAGACAAAAGAAAGAAGTGTGGACCTGATAGAAAAAAATTGAGACATTATAAGTAAATAAGTAAATAGTTTATGCATTCAACTAAAGTTTTCCAAAAGCACACATGAAAAGCTTCCCTAATTTGTTTTTTAAAAGTCAAAATTACCAATCTGGAATTTTATCAATATATTATATTGTATGTTGATCTCAGCTGCATACATGCATATAATTTGCTTTTTGAGTCTGGGTAAAATTTTTTGTTTTTAGCTAAAAATATAAATTTTAATTGGCTATTTTTATTGTGATAATTCCTTTGCACGAAACGCAAACAGAGCATGATGATTAATGTTTAGAATAAAAACATCAAAATCAACCTTAAAATATTTAGTTTAACTCGCTGACAAACAATTGCAAATAGTATTCAGGGTGTTCAAGTTATTGTATAGGTACAGTTTTAAAAGATATATAGTTTTAGCCTGTTGTGAGTGTTTGAGATTGTAAAAACAATTTGCATATTACAAATAGTCGAACATAAAGAGGAGTTTTGGATTTCATGTTTTAAAATTATTTTCACATATGAAAGTTTAATTTGTGAAATCGTCATGTGCAATTTGGACCGTTCATCAGTTAAACTGATTTCACATATGAAAATTTCATACGTGAAATTATGTGTGAATTCTCCGTAAGGGGATCTGGTGTTCACAAGCAAGGGCCACCAGGAATGTTAAAGACCCACTGCCCAAATAACAGCGTTCGGGTTTGTCAGATACCACCACCCCTTTTTCGGCAGAAGCTCCGAAATCATGTAATAAGTTGCTTAATATATGGTAGCCAGCTATTAAAGAAATCGCTAAACTTGATTTGCCACATGCAATTACTTAAAATGTCGTTACAGTGTAGCCGATTCATACTCTATGATATGCTCATGCTGATTCTTTACACTTCATATTAGTGTAAAGAATAAACAGCTACTTTCTATTTTATAATAGCCTCAGCGACTAAACGCTCAGTAAAGCATCGGGTTCGATTATGAAAACAGAAAAGAAGAGTTGAACAGCTAGCCTGTTTTTTTCAGTCCACCCCGGTATTTCACAGGCCAGTGAGTAGCATGAACTGATAGACCAATCTTACACTCACAGAACAGTTCAATTGACTTTGTTTAAAATTATGATAAAATAGTCCATAAGCAGTAAAATAATCCATAATAATTTTTGCCTAAATGTTATTGCTCGCGCCTCAAGCAAACCTAGCTTTCTCGCAATAAAATCATCGCAATGTTTTTGCCAGTTCATAATCATTTCATCTCTTTTTCCGCGTTTTATCACTTTTCCCGCTTTCGGAATTACGCAATCTCGGATTTCCGAATCCCCGTTTTACCCCAACCTATGTTTCGATAAGAGGATTTTGCCAGTTTGTCACACTGTTTGTTCATGTAGCTGCATGTCGAATTGCCACCATTGACTTTAGGGATTCTAATTGCTAGTATCTTTATCCGAATTCTGCCCAAATTTAGAATAAAATAATATTGATGCAAGTAAACTAGGATTACACTTGAGCATCTTTTGTTTTCATGAATGTATTTCAAACATTTCCACTACAACAATAACATACAATTACAACATGTCCCTGACATACAACGTAAATGTGAAACTGTTTTTGTTAGTGTTAACTATATCTAAAAAAAGACACGTTAATTACTCAGACATTCTTGTTTGACTTTCTTCTCCACTAAACTTCTTTGCAACATATGGTGAAAGGAGGGAACGTGCCTGGGCCGCATCTCTTTTCCGTGTTACTACATTGAAAAGGACGCAATATACCAGTGCTACCATCATCGCATGTGCAATACGTTCTCTTCTCTATCTCGGTCGAATCATCTAAACGAAAATGAAATAATAGAATGTTATTAAAACTCTCAGCAATTATCTCAAATCAGAAAAACAGGGCGATAAACGACAGGTTTCCAGAAAGCGATGTTATATTCTATATCGTGAATGATTGTGGTAAATGATTGGTGAGAATAAAGAAAATGCTATGCACGAAAAGTACAGTGAGATAAATTCATTATGGAAGATTCGAAAGATTTCAAATATCCAATAATAGACTAATAGTTTCGTTACCTGAAGAATCTCTTTTGTCCAGTTTGCCATACCAATTTGGCAAACCAGAACACAACCCAACGAAACACAGGATAGTGATGACTGCAAATACCTGCGTTCGATTCATAACGAAGTAACTGAAACAGAATTTCGAAATTATTGTTTTAAGATTTTGTGTGTTAGAGCAAACAAATGCATTTCATGCGACTCGTAAAATACTTCGAAACTATCGTTCAGAAGTTTCAGCAAAAGACACCACCCTATGTTGATCGTCCGAAGTAACATACAACTCTAGCACATTGCTTTCATGCACTGTGCGTATGACTCGTTACATCCTATCAATTTGCTAATAGTAACATAATGTGACTCTGGACTGAAAATTATAGTTGCGAGCACTTCACCCCACCCCGCAATAAAACCAAAGATTGGAAATAAACAAAAATATATACAACTAATTCAAAACAAGTTGTCCTTCGAAAACTTTTCAAAATTACAAAATACAAGAAAAAGTATGTCGCATCACATACATGAGTGGACTTTTAACTTCCAGTCTGTGACATACACTGTACAAGCAATTATTTTCCGTAAAGTGGAATATTTCCAAGAGATACGTTTACATTTGAAGCCTATCCGGTATAGCATTTGTGCATGTCTGCATGTGAATATCAAACAGAACCCAACAATCCGAAATTCAAACATACCTCTTTGCTGATCTTGCTTTAATGGTCTTCTGTCCAAACTCTTCTGTCTTCGCCTTTCGCTTCAGACTTAAAATGTGAGCTGATGCTGCATTATTTTTATACTGCAGGAGATGAGGCGTGGTATAGGCGTACACACTTACATATTACATATGACATGTCAACCTGTTGCATGAGATTGCTTTGAAATATATTGTACGGTTTCCTAGTTTTCTTAAAAAAATGCGACGTATTCTTTCCAAACATGTACTTCAAGGTGGATAAACATGTTCTTGCAATGAAGGTATACAAGAACAGACAAAAAGACTAACTGAAACCGGTTTTCAACTAAGCAGAATTTTGAATAGTGGAAAAAAGGCTTAAGGTAATTTATATAGCTCTTAAACAGCCCTTTTAACGCTATCGATGAATTCCATGCTATAATAGTGCATAGCAGAATTTTACTAAACCATAAAGAAATAAAGTGAAGTTTGTGCAAGGATCGACCCAAGCGCACATAAGCTAATGTACAACAAAAATAAATGGTAAGGGCGTATGGTAGGCTTTGAGGTCTACCACCTGAAGATTCTTTTTGGATGAAACAGGCTGTAGCGGAAAGTTTCGGAAACCTTTTGTGACAAGTAGCTATATAAATCTAACTCAGCTTGCTCCTTAATAAAACGTGTGTATCTGCAAACAAAACACTTCACACGACGCTTCAAATATTCTATTTTTATCGAAAAGTGTGTTGTCAGAACGACACGCACAAACTTAAAACATGCCGGATTTTCGTCGCCATGCAACATAGATTTAAGAGGCAGCAGTCCTTCCAATTTTAAGAAACTAATTAATTTCCTCTCCCACCGTTCAAATGTCCTTATTTTTGACAAAATTTCCTGGCACAACAATAACACAGTCGAAATCCTAATAGCGGACACCCTTATTAAGCGGACACCCCTGTTAGGTGGACACATATCACAGGTCCCAAGCGTTTCTTATGAAAAATACTAATAACATAACCTCTATTAGGCGGACACCTCCCCTTAGCGGACACTTTATCGGAGGTCCCAATGAACAAATCAACCTTTTTACGCGGACAGACAAAATAACAAAATAATGAATTTGACGGCAATCTTTGCGTCATTGCATCGATCGTCTTCCGAAGCCCCAGAACTGTCGAGGAACTGCATGGCAGAGGTTGCTGAGCTTCGTGGTCTTGAGAATCTCTCTCTTGAGAAACTCTATTTGTTATGTAAATGTAATCGATATTTTGAGAGACTAAAGAGCCTTCGAGCCTCTCGCGAAGCAAAGTAAAATGCATTTACTGATTCTTTATATTTTATGTTTTATTTTTCTTGGGTATTTCTGATAGATTTAAAATAATACAGCAATTGTCATAGTATTAGACTTCAGAAAATGTCGAAAACGTGGTACTGTACAGTACGTGGAGTGAAAAACCTGAAAATTTCTTGGGGGAGAACCCTCAATTCCCCAAGTCATTCTACTTCAAGTGAATTTTGGTAGAATTTCTGTCTCTCGGTATATTCACCGTTTTTCAAGATATTAGACATAAATAGTGTGATATCCGTTTTAAACTAGATAAAATTCATTGCAGTCAAACCCCATGCAGCGGACACCTTCGGGACCTCGCCAATGTGTCGATCGAGGTCCCGAAGGGGTCCGCTTAGTATATATGGGTTCGTTAAAAGTGGTGTCCGTATAAAAGGGGTTTGCAGAAAACACAGCAGGGGGCAATTTTCTGATCAATTTAATTGTCAAGCAAACGGTATAAAATATAGAGCTACAATTAGCTATTATGTAAATATCTACGTTTAGAATAGTTATAATTACAAGTATTGACTACCAATATTGACGTGCAGTGTTTTTTAATTCAGTAATTGGAAAAATGTCTACAAACGGTTCGCTTTCGAGTCTGCTGCGATGGTTTACAATATTAAATGCATGACAAAGTATCAAAGCCAAGAATGACTGTCGATTATACATGCACATTTGAAGAAGGAATCAGTAAATGCATGTATGCTTTGCGAGATCCTCGAAGGCTCTTTAGTTTCTCAAAATATCGGTTACATTTACGTAAGATATAGTGTTCTAAGGCTTCGAATGAAGATGTAATGACGCGAAGATTGCCGTCAAATTCATTATCTTGTTATGTTGTCTGTCCGCTAAGAAGAGGTGTCCGCCTAAAAGAGATTAATATATGTTTTTAGTATTTTATAAAAGAAACGCTTGTAACCTGTTTTATGTCCGCTTTGAAGGAGTGTCCGCTTAATAAGGATGTCTGCTATTAGGGGTTCGACGGTATTATTGCAGTGCAAAGAAATTTTGTGAATGATAAGGACATCTGAACGGTGGGAAAGGAAATTAAAGTTTCTTAAAAGTGGAAGGACTGCCTCTTAAACCCATACTGTGCACTTCTACTTATTGTGTAGCACGTAAGTACCTTAGTCTTTTTGTGTGTTCTTGTATACATTCATTGCAAGAACGCGTTTCTCCCACCATAAAGTACCCGTTCGAAAAAATACCTGGGATTTTGTAATTTTTCCCTTGTGCGTCAACACGCACTTTTATGTACAGACTCGAAAGCGAACCGTTTGTAGACATTTTTCCAATTACTGAATTAAGAAACACTGCACGTCAATATTGGTAGTCAATATTTGTAATTATAATTATTCTAAACGTAGATATTTATATAATAGCTAAGCCTTGCTCTATATTTTATACCGTTTGCTTGACAATTAAATTGATCAGAAAATTGCCCCCTGCTGTGTTTTCTGCAAACCCCTTTTATACGGACACCACTTTTAACGAACCCATATATACTAAGCGGACACCTTCGGGACCTCGATCGACACATCGGCGAGGTCCCGAAGGTGTCCGCTGCATGGGGTTTGACTGCAATGAATTTTATCTAGTTTAAAACGGATATCACACTATTTGTAACTAATATCTTGAAAAACGGTGAATACACCGAGAGACAGAAATTCTACCAAAATTCACTTGAAGTAGAATGACTTGGGGAATTGAGGGTTCTCCCCCGAGAAATTTTCAGGTTTTTCACTCCACGTACTGTACAGTACCACATTTTCGACATTTTTTGAAGTTGAATACTATGACAACTGCTGTATTATTTCAAATCTATCAGAAATACCCAAGAAAAATAAAACATAAAATATAAAGAACCAGTAAATGCATTTTACTTTGCTTTGCGAGAGGCTCGAAGGCTCTTTAGTCTCTCAAAATATCGATTACATTTACATAACAAATAGAGTTTCTCAAGAGAGAGATTCTCAAGACCACGAAGCTCAGCAACCTCTGCCATGCAGTTCCTCGACAGTTCTGGGGCTTCGGAAGACAATCGATGCAATGACGCAAAGATTGCCGTCAAAGTCATTATTTTGTTATTTTGTCTGTCCGCCTAAAAAGGTTGATTTGTTCACTGGGACCTCCGATAAAGTGTCCGCTAAGGGGAGGTGTCCGCCTAATAGAGGTTATGTTATTAGTTATATAAGAAACGCTTGGGACCTGTGATATGTGTCCGCCTAACAGGGGTGTCCGCTTAATAAGGGTGTCCGCTATTAGGATTTCGACTGTGTTATTGTTGTGCCAGGAAATTTTGTCAAAAATAAGGACATTTGAACGGTGGGAGAGGAAATTAATTAGTTTCTTAAAAGTGGAAGGACTGCTTCCTCTGAAATCTATATTGCATGGCGACGAAAATCCGGCATGTTTTAAGTTTGTGCGTATCGTGCTGACAACACACTTTTCGATAAAAATAGAATATTTGAAGCGTCGTGTGAAGTGTTTTGTTTGCAGATACACACGTTTTATTAAGGAGCAAGTTAAGTTAGATTTATATAGCTACTTGTCACAAAAGGTTTCCGAAACTTTCCGCTACAGCCTGGTCAATTTAATTGTCAAGCAAACGGTATAAAATATAGAGCCACGCTTAGCTATTATGTAAATATCTACGTTTAGAATAGTTATAATTAAAAGTATTGACTACCAATATTGACGTGCAGTGTTTTTTAATTCAGTAATTGGAAAAATGTCTACAAACGGTTCGCTTTCGAGTCTGCTGCGATGGTTTACAATATTAAATGCATGACAAAGTATCAAAGCCAAGAATGACTGTCGATTATACATGCACATTTGAAGAAGGAATCAGTAAATGCATGTTTGCTTTGCGAGAGCCTCGAAGGCTCTTTAGTTTCTCAAAATATCGGTTACATTTATGTAAGATATAGTGTTCTAAGGCTTCGAATGAAGATGTAATGACGCGAAGATTGCAGTCAAATTCATTATCTTGTTATGTTGTCTGTCCGCTAAGGAGAGGTGTCCGCCTAATAGAGATTAATATATGTTATTAGTATTTTATAAAAGAAACGCTTGTAACCTGTTTTATGTCCGCTTAGAAGGAATGTCCGCTTAATAAGGATGTCCCCTTAGAAGGAATGTCCGCTTAATAAGGATGTCCGCTATTAGGGGCTCGACTGTATTATTGCTGTGCAAAGAAATTTTGTGAATGATAAGGACATCTGAACGGTGGGAAAGGAAATTAAAGTTTCTTAAAAGTGGAAGGACTGCCTATTAATTAAACCCATACTGTGCACTTCTACTTATTGTGTAGCACGTAAGTACCTTAGTCTTTTTGTGTGTTCTTGTATACATTCATTGCAAGAACGCGTTTCTCCCACCATAAAGTACCCGTTCGAAAAAATACCTGGGATTTTGTGATTTTTCCCTTGTGCGTCAACACGCACTTTTATGTACAGACTCGAAAGCGAACCGTTTGTAGACATTTTTCCAATTACTGAATTAAGAAACACTGCACGTTAATATTGGTAGTCAATATTTGTAATTATAATTATTCTAAACGTAGATATTTATATAATAGGTAAGCCTTGCTCTATATTTTATACCGTTTGCTTGACAATTAAATTGATCAGAAAATTCCCCCTGCTGTGTTTTCTGCAAACCCCTTTTATACGGACACCACTTTTAACGAACCCATATATACTAAGCGGACACCTTCGGGACCTCGATCGACACATCGGCGAGGTCCCGAAGGTGTCCGCTGCATGGGGTTTGACTGCAATGAATTTTATCTAGTTTAAAACGGATATCACACTATTTATAACTAATATCTTGAAAAACGGTGAATACACCGAGAGACAGAAATTCTACCAAAATTCACTTGAAGTAGAATGACTTGGGGAATTGAGGGTTCTCCCCCGAGAAATTTTCGGGTTTTTCACTCCACGTACTGTACAGTACCACGTTTTCGAAATTTTTTGAAGTTGAATACTATGACAATTGCTGTATTATTTCAAATCTATCAGAAATACCCAAGAAAAATAAAACATAAAATATAAAGAACCAGTAAATGCATTTTACTTTGCTTTGCGAGAGGCTCGAAGGCTCTTTAGTCTCTGAAAATATCGATTACATTTACATAACAAATAGAGTTTCTCAAGAGAGAGATTCTCAAGACCACGAAGCTCAGCAACCTCTGCCATGCAGTTCCTCGACAGTTCTGGGGCTTCGGAAGACAATCGATGCAATGACGCAAAGATTGCCGTCAAATTCATTATTTGGTTATTTTGTCTGTCCGCGTAAAAAGGTTGATTTGTTCACTGGGACCTCCGATAAAGTGTCCGCTAAGGGGAGGTGTCCGCCTAATAGAGGTTATGTTATTAGTTATATAAGAAACGCTTGGGACCTGTGATATGTGTCCGCCTAACAGGGGTGTCCGCTTAATAAGGGTGTCCGCTATTAGGATTTCGACTGTAATATTGTTGTGCCAGGAAATTTTGTCAAAAATAAGGACATTTGAACGGTGGGAGAGGAAATTAATTAGTTTCTTAAAAGTGGAAGGACTGCTTCCTCTGAAATCTATATTGCATGGCGACGAAAATCCGGCATGTTTTAAGTTTGTGCGTATCGTGCTGACAACACACTTTTCGATAAAAATAGAATATTTGAAGCGACGTGTGAAGTGTTTTGTTTGCAGATACACACGTTTTATTAAGGAGCAAGTTAAGTTAGATTTATATAGCTACTTGTCACAAAAGGTTTCCGAAACTTTCCGCTACAGCCTGGTCAATTTAATTGTCAAGCAAACGGTATAAAATATAGAGCCAAGCTTAGCTATTATGTAAATATCTACGTTTAGAATAGTTATAATTACAAGTATTGACTACCAATATTGACGTGCAGTGTTTTTTAATTCAGTAATTGGAAAAATGTCTACAAACGGTTCGCTTTCGAGTCTGCTGCGATGGTTTACAATATTAAATGCATGACAAAGTATCAAAGCCAAGAATGACTGTCGATTATACATGCACATTTGAAGAAGGAATCAGTAAATGCATGTTTGCTTTGCGAGAGCCTCGAAGGCTCTTTAGTTTCTCAAAATATCGGTTACATTTACGTAAGATATAGTGTTCTAAGGCTTCGAATGAAGATGTAATGACGCGAAGATTGCAGTCAAGTTCATTATCTTGTTATGTTGTCTGTCCGCTAAGGAGAGGTGTCCGCCTAATAGAGATTAATATATGTTATTAGTATTTTATAAAAGAAACGCTTGTAACCTGTTTTATGTCCGCTTAGAAGGAATGTCCGCTTAATAAGGATGTCCGCTATTAGGGGCTCGACTGTATTATTGCTGTGCAAAGAAATTTTGTGAATGATAAGGACATCTGAACGGTGGGAAAGGAAATTAAAGTTTCTTAAAAGTGGAAGGACTGCCTCTTAATTAAACCCATACTGTGCACTTCTACTTATTGTGTAGCACGTAAGTGCCTTAGTCTTTTTGTGTGTTCTTGTATACATTCATTGCAAGAACGCGTTTCTCCCACCATAAAGTACCCGTTCGAAAAAATACCTGGGATTTTGTGATTTTTCCCTTGTGCGTCAACACGCACTTTTATGTACAGACTCGAAAGCGAACCGTTTGTAGACATTTTTCCAGTTACTGAATTAAGAAACACTGCACGTCAATATTGGTTGTCAATATTTGTAATTATAATTATTCTAAGCTTGGCTCTATATTTTATACCGTTTGCTTGACAATTAAATTGATCAGAAAATTGCCCCCTGCTGTGTTTTCTGCAAACCCCTTTTATACGGACACCACTGTTTCATCCAAAAAGAATCTTCAGGTGGTAGACCTCAAAGCCTACCATAAGCCCTTACCATTTGTTTTTGTTGTACATTAGCTTATGTGCGCTTGGGTCGATCCTTGCACAAACTTCACTTTATTTCTTTATGGTTTAGTAAAATTCTGCTATGCACTATTATAGCATGGAATTCATCGATAGCGTTAAAAGGGCTGTTTAAGAGCTATATAAATTACCTTAAGCCTTTTTTCCACTATTCAAAATTCTGCTTAGTTGAAAACCGGTTTCAGTTAGTCTTTTTGTCTGTTCTTGTATACCTTCATTGCAAGAACATGTTTATCCACCTTGAAGTACATGTTTGGAAAGAATACGTCGCATTTTTTTAAGAAAACTAGGAAACCGTACAATATATTTCAAAGCAATCTCATGCAACAGGTTGACATGTCATATGTAATATATATGTAAGTGTGTACGCCTATACCACGCCTCATGTCCTGCAGTATAAAAATAATGCAGCATCAGCTCACATTTTAAGTCTGAAGCGAAAGGCGAAGACAGAAGAGTTTGGACAGAAGACCATTAAAGCAAGATCAGCAAAGAGGTATGTTTGAATTTCGGATTGTTGGGTTCTGTTTGATATTCACATGCAGACATGCACAAATGCTATACCGGATAGGCTTCAAATGTAAACGTATCTCTTGGAAATATTCCACTTTACGGAAAATAATTGCTTGTACAGTGTATGTCACAGACTGGAAGTTAAAAGTCCACTCATGTATGTGATGCGACATACTTTTTCTTGTATTTTGTAATTTTGAAAAGTTTTCGAAGGACAACTTGTTTTGAATTAGTTGTATATATTTTTGTTTATTTCCAATCTTTGGTTTTATTGCGGGGTGGGGTGAAGTGCTCGCAACTATAATTTTCAGTCCAGAGTCACATTATGTTACTATTAGCAAATTGATAGGATGTAACGAGTCATACGTACAGTGCATGAAAGCAATGTGCTAGAGTTGTATGTTACTTCGGACGATCAACATAGGGTGGTGTCTTTTGCTGAAACTTCTGAACGATAGTTTCGAAGTATTTTACGAGTCGCATGAAATGCATTTGTTTGCTCTAACACACAAAATCTTAAAACAATAATTTCGAAATTCTGTTTCAGTTACTTCGTTATGAATCGAACGCAGGTATTTGCAGTCATCACTATCCTGTGTTTCGTTGGGTTGTGTTCTGGTTTGCCAAATTGGTATGGCAAACTGGACAAAAGAGATTCTGCAGGTAACGAAACTATTAGTCTATTATTGGATATTTGAAATCTTTCGAATCTTCCATAATGAATTTATCTCACTGTACTTTTCGTGCATAGCATTTTCTTTATTCTCACCAATCATTTACCACAATCATTCACGATATAGAATATAACATCGCTTTCTGGAAACCTGTCGTTTATCGCCCTGTTTTTCTGATTTGAGATAATTGCTGAGAGTTTTAATAACATTCTATTATTTCATTTTCGTTTAGATGATTCGACCGAGATAGAGAAGAGAACGTATTGCACATGCGATGATGGTAGCACTGGTATATTGCGTCCTTTTCAATGTACTAACACGGAAAAGAGATGCGGCCCAGGCACGTTCCCTCCTTTCACCATATGTTGCGAAGAAGTCAGTTAGTGGAGAAGAAAGTCAAACAAGAATGTCTGAGTAATTAACGTGTCTTTTTTTAGATATAGTTAACACTAACAAAAACAGTTTCACATTTACGTTGTATGTCAGGGACATGTTGTAATTGTATGTTATTGTTGTAGTGGAAATGTTTGAAATACATTCATGAAAACAAAAGATGCTCAAGTGTAATCCTAGTTTACTTGCATCAATATTTTTTTATTCTAAATTTGGGCAGAATTCGGATAAAGATACTAGCAATTAGAATCCCTAAAGTCAATGGTGGCAATTCGACATGCAGCTACATGAACAAACAGTGTGACAAACTGGCAAAATCCTCTTATCGAAACATAGGTTGGGGTAAAACGGGGATTCGGAAATCCGAGATTGCGTAATTCCGAAAGCGGGAAAAGTGATAAAACGCGGAAAAAGAGATGAAATGATTATGAACTGGCAAAAACATTGCGATGATTTTATTGCGAGAAAGCTAGGTTTGCTTGAGGCGCGAGCAATAACATTTAGGCAAAAATTATTATGGATTATTTTACTGCTTATGGACTATTTTATCATAATTTTAAACAAAGTCAATTGAACTGTTCTGTGAGTGTAAGATTGGTCTATCAGTTCATGCTATTCACTGGCCTGTGAAATACCGGGGTGGACTGAAAAAAACAGGCTAGCTATTCAACTCTTCTTTTCTGTTTTCATAATCGAACCCGATGCTTTACTGAGCGTTTAGTCGCTGAGGCTATTATAAAATAGAAAGTAGCTGTTTATTCTTTACACTAATATGAAGTGTAAAGAATCAGCATGAGCATATCATACAGTATGAATCGGCTATACTGTAACGACATTTTAAGTAATTGCATCTGGCAAATCAAGTTTAGCGATTTCTTTAATAGCTGGCTACCATATATTAAGCAACTTATTAAATGATTTCGGAGCTTCTGCCGAAAAAGGGGTGGTGGTATCTGACAAACCCGAACGCTGTTATTTGGGCAGTGGGTCTTTAACATTCCTTGTGGCCCTTGCCTGTGCACACCAGATCCCCTTACGGAAAATTCACACATGATTTCACGTATGAAATTTTCATATGTGAAATCAGTTTAACTGATGAACGGTCCAAATTGCACATGACGATTTCACAAATTAAACTTTCATATGTGAAAATAATTTTAAAACATGAAATCCAAAACTCCTCTTTATGTTCGACTATTTGTAATATGCAAATTGTTTTTACAATCTCAAACACTCACAACAGGCTAAAACTATATATCTTTGAAAACCGTACCTATACAATAACTTACACCCTGAATACTATTTGCAATTGTTTGTCAGCGAGTTAAACTAAATATTTTAAGGTTGATTTTGATGTTTTTATTCTAAACATTAATCATCATGCTCTGTTTGCGTTTCGTGCAAAGGAATTATCACAATAAAAATAGCCAATTAAAATTTACATTTTTAGCTAAAAACAAACAATTTTACCCAGACTCAAAAAGCAACTTATATGCATGTATGCAGCTGAGATCAACATACAATATAATATATTGATAAAATTCCAGATTGGTAATTTTGACTTTTGCAAAAACAAATTAGCGAAACTTTTCATGTGTGCTTTTGGAAAACTTTAGTTGAATGCATAAACTATTTACTTATTTACTTATAATGTCTCAATTTTTTTCTATGTCCACACTTCTTTCTTTTGTCTTTAATTTCTTGGGCGATTGCCATTTTGATTAGCACTCTTGGAGCAAATAGCGGGAAGGACTGCATACCATAAGCTTAAGAAGGATTAAATGGATACATTTTACTCAAACATCCTTAAATTTGCAATTTAGTCATATTAGCTAGCTATAGTCATATTAAGGATAGGAACATATTAATTCATCCAAAAACCATCTGATTGTTTAACACATCAGAAAAGAAATTGCAAAATTTTCAGTTAGGTTTTATCAGGTGCGAAAAAAGCCTTTGTTCGGCGACCATAAATTGAGAATAAAAAATTTCTGCAAACTGAAATTACTGACACAAAAAAGCAACAATCAGTTTTACCAGTCATTTAACCAACTGCAATCATTTTTTTTGGATTCATCAGGCTAGAAATTTACTATTATGTAATACTTATGATTTTGTTCGATGAGAATTTAATTATTAATATTGAGTGTTTTTTCGTCCCTCAATCAGGCTAAATTTGCAATTTCTTTCACTTTCACAATGGGTTTCTAAAAAATATTTTACACTGCACTGTCTAGCAGAAATTTTCTGCTCTTATCACACACATTTGCTCATGTAATGCAACCAGTGCAGTGCAATGTAAAATGCTGTTAAAAAACCCATTCTCCTGAAATATTTTATAAATGTAAACTGGAAACATTTTCTGGAACCTCATGGCCCATGGTCCAGTACATTTTACAACTCTGGTTTTTATATTCCAGAATTATCTATTTTGTATAAAAAAAATTTGTATTGTTTATTACTAATAATAATAATAATAAACTTTATTAAACACAGGAACTCAGAAAGCTAAATGCTTATTTACACTGATGCTGTGTACAAAATAACTAATAGCTCATAAAAGTTCGCTAATAATATTAAAGTCTAAGTATTAGTGGTAAGAAAGTTTTTAAATATTCACAAATTTATAGAATATAAAATTCGCTAAAAATATGATCTAAATAATTTAAACATATTATTTCTTATCACGCCAATAAAGGTTTGTAAACGTTGTTACAGATTTTGCCGACTTAATAGTGGAACTTAGGCTATTGAACAGGTTTGCAGCCTTATATGTGAATGATCTTTCACCGGACTTAGATTCAATTTTAATCAAGTGAATGTCGTTTTTCCTTCTTGCGTTGTAATTATGAACTTCGGAGTTTAGGCAAAAGAGATTTGATAGATACGACGGACAAAAGTGATTTAAACAACGATAAACTGTTTCATACTTATGAAAAGTCCATCTGTCAGTTAAGTTAACCCAACCTAATTCTTTAAATAAGGCAGATGACCTACGGTCATTAGTTTTACGCTTTAATATTAATCTTGCCCCACGTTTCTGTAATCTCAAAAGGCGCTGGAGGTGTGTCTTGTCGGCGTTAGACCAAACGACGTCGCAGTACTCGTATAAAGGTTGGATAAGAGAACAGTGAAGTTGTTTACAAGTGTCGACAGTTATGTATTTCCTGATTCGACCCAAAAGATCGACCGAGTCTACTGGACACTTTAGATGCAATAATTATAATCAATATGATCATGCCAGTTTAAGTTACTGGCCATTATTAGCCCTAAGTACTTGGTTGACGCTATGTTATGAGATGCAGTAGTTTCATCAAGCTTTAGGGTGAGATTATTAACATTTGCCAGACGTTTGTTAGTCCCAAATAATAGGATATTTGTTTTAGAACAATTTACTACGAGGCCATTTTCGTAAAACCAATTATTAAGGGCATTAAGGTCTTGCTGAAGGGTACTTTGTATCATAGGTACCTCTTTGTGTGCAAAAAAGATTGCAGTGTCGTCAGCATACAAAACAATTTTACAATGTTTTATGCTGTTTGGTAAATCATTAATGAAGATCAAAAACAACAAAGGGCCTAATACAGATCCTTGTTGAACTCCTGTGCGCATACTCATTTCTTCTGAGTTAGAACCATTTGAGCAAACCGTTTGAGTCCTTCCTGACCGGTAGTCCTCGAACCAACTATAAGCGCAACCTCGAATGCCGATGGATTTCAGTTTCGCTTTAAGTATGGAATGGTCTATCAGGTCGAAGGCCTTGCTGAGATCTAAACATATACCGCCTGTCAGTAAACCTTTGTCCATGTTCTTTAGTATAAAGTCTTTAGTATATTGCAGTCGAGTGACCAGGTCGAAAACCAGACTGATGAGTGGATAATAACTTGTGTGTTGTCAGGTGTTTATAGATTTGCTTGTGTATAGCCCGTTCAAAGATTTTCATGACAGCTGGTACTATTGCAATCGGTCTGAAATTGTTGGGATCCGATAATGAACCAGACTTATGTAATGGTGTGACCGTTGCGGACTTCCAGGCAGTTGGAACAATAGAAGTGCGGAGTGATAAGGTGTAAATGTAAGTTAATTAAGGGCTCTGCAAGAACGTCAGCACCAGTCTTCAGAAATCGTGCACGGATGTTCTTTAATCCGGATGACTTTTTTATCTTAAGTGAAGATAATTCCTTTTTAACAAAGTCCACACTAATTTCAGTAAAACTGAATTCATCCACGGAAGCGTTTATAGTACTGTTACCACTGTAAGTACCTTGCTCTTGTGCACTGGTTGACTGAGGTTTAAGACGGTCTGCCACCGACGTAAAGAATTTGTTAAGTATTGTAGCTATACCTTTATTATCTGAAGAAGAGGATTCGCCAAACGACATTTCCTGAATAGATACATCATCTTTTTTGGTAATAACTTTTTTAAAGCTGACCAAAGTTTGCTTGTATCGTTTGCGTTTTCGGTCAGTAAATTATTGTAGTATGGACAGAAACATAAGCTCCTGCTAGCGGAAGATGGAACGGTTTACGAAGTCAAACGATCGAAGTTAAAGAACAATGTAGAAGCTGGACAATATGTTTAAAAACCGTTTATTTCTATTGTATTGTTATGGTCTATAAGAAATAAATTATTCCGAACGTTAATCTGTGTGTTAATTTATGCAAACCAGGAAACGCCTTTCCAACAATATTTTGCTCCATAAGTGTATACATTTTCGCATTCGCAATACCCCCTTTTTCCTTCTTGTGAACAGTTATAACAGCTCTATTTAAAACGTTTGTTTACTTTGAACAGTTATATTAATTGCAACTTGTTTATTTCGAACAGTTCTATTAATTAATCATTTATTGTAAAAATTATATTGTAGTCATTTATTGTAAAAATTATATTGTATTCGTGAAATTGTATTCGTCATACCCCCTTTATCTCCCTTTTGAGATAGTGAATTCAAAAATAATGCCTTCATTTTCAAAAATTTAGCCTTCGTGTTTCAGAAAACAGTGCCTCCATTTTAAAAAAAATATACCTCCATTTTAAAAAATAATGCCTCCATTTAACCCTTTCCTGCATAATGTTGCTCTGCAGCAACAATCTTTTTTTGACCAATATCAGCTGTGGATAATTATGTATTTGTATGGGCTGCTTGTGTTTTTAAAGAGGCAGTCTCAGATATTAATTATGCATGCAACTTCATCAATGTAGATATTACATGAAGTAGTTTTTAGCAAAAATGTATTAACCATGCACAAAATGGCGGAATATGTCATAACTCAAACTTGAACGATCGTTTAGGCTTTGGTAGGTTATTTTTCTTTCGTTTTAAAAATACTATTTGGTAAATTTGTTTGCATTTTGGATATCGATCCATGTTTTTGTAAAAATATTATGTTTTACACTGTATAATATTTGGATTTTCGATTGTTGCTCCAGAGCAACATCATGCAGTAAGGGTTCTTGTCTAGGCAATATGCAAAATTCGATGGGGTAGTTGAATACGCCCAAAAATTTTAACTGCGTGAGTTTGTTCTAAAATTTCATTGTTGGCAGTGCCATTTTATGAATTTTTTAACTCTTCCCCCCCCCCACATTTATTTGTATTTTATATCATAAAATGGCAGAAATATGGCTTATAGTATACCAACAACCATGGCTGTCAAATGTTTGGATCCTAGGTAGCGGCAGTACCTGAAAGTGCCCGAAGCTAACTGAGATCCTTGGTTGCAACTAACAAGTGTTGTGTGGCTTGACTAATTCAAGCAAAGTGGGCAAGTTTGAACCACACACAGCTAACTTCAATTTTTTTGGCTACCTGCTATATATGTATGTATGTATAAATTTGTGCTTTGTTAACGGCAAAAACTGTTTCAAGGACTTCCATTCAAAGTAGACTGAATCATAAGGAAGCAATTATCAATTTACTGATATTGTAAATATTTGATATGAGTCATATTTCTGCATAATAATATAATCGATATATATACTAATATATATATATATACTAATATATATTTGATATACATATATATAGATATATATATACTAATATATATTTGATATACATATATGTTTATGTGTGTGTATATATATATATATGTATATGTATGTATATATATATATATATATATATATATATATATATATATATATATATATATATATATATATATATATATATATATATATATATATATATATATATATATATATCTATATATATATATATATATATATATATATATATATATATATATATATATATATATATATATATTCGATATATATTTGATATATGTATATACATATATATATATATGTTTATATATATGTATATACTTTTATTTTAGATCATATGACAGTGCTTTATACTCAATTATTTGATCTTTTTTGCCCCATACAAATTTTACCTTACTGCATTTACCCTTACCCTTACTGCATGTTGTTGCTCTGGAGCAACAATTCGAAAATTGGCCAGAATGCGAAAAAAAATTTTTTTTCGGTTTTTCAGCAAATACACCCCGAATACATTCATAATCAATAGTAAAATATTTTTTCCCAGAAGAATTCAAAATTCATGCAGGAAAGGGTTAAAAAAAATAATGCCTCCATTTTAAAAAATAATGCCTCCATTTTAAAAAATAATGCCTCCATTTTAAAAAATAATGCCTCCATTTTGAAAAATAACGCCTTCATTTTAAAAATTAAGCACTCTGAATTTTGGCGGTAACGGCACCTCATAGAATTTAACTGACCAGCGGGCTACCGGACGATACCCCAGTGGGCCCTAGCTGCGTCGACCAGTGTTAGCCAGTAACGAAGTAAATTTACTTCGTTACTTTACTTAAGTAAAAAAAATCAGTATTTACTTGAAACGAAGTACTTTTTTTGTGAAGTACTTTTTACTTGTAACGAAGTACGATTTTTGGTAAATATTTACTTTCTTACTTCGTTACTTTTGTTATATTTTGGCAAAGTAAAAACGTATTTCTCAAAGCGGAGTTAGCAGTGAGCGGACTCGCTTGGCTCATATCTGAGTGTTCTATTACTGCTTTAAACTTTCTATTAGCAATTTTTATTTGTCAAATGAAATGGTTTGCGAACTTATATTCTATTTCAGTAATACTTTTACTTAAGTATATTTTTCTAATACTTTTCTTTTACTTGAGTAAAATTTTCAGGCAATACTTTTACTTTTACTTAAGTAAAATTTTCAGGCAATATCTTTACTTTTACTTAAGTAAAATTTTCAGACAGTACTTTCACCGGCTACTTAAGTAAAAATTGAGGTGTTACTTTTCACTTTGACTTAAGTAAAAATTTTGAGTACTTTGCTGAACACTGGCGTCGACCCGATGCGATTAGATTCTGGATGGGCGGCCCTAGGTCATTGATCTGTCTAATGCTAGGCGAATGACATTGGAATCCGCTATCTAGGTGCTCCAAACTTAATTCGAATACTATTTTATATTTATAGTCAGACAATTTTAGATACAGGTTGAATGACCTGCTTGAACACCCCCTCCCCCCGCCCCCGCCCCCCGCCCTACATCCAAACCGCCCCCTAGAAAGCGAACATCATAGAAATTACAGACTTGCTCTCAAATGACACCATGGGAGGGGGGAGGAAGTTAAAATGGAAAGCCCGGTAACAATAAAAACGCTGAACCGCGCCCATGGAGAGGGTCCTGACGAGGAGTCTAATTTTTTTTTCTCAACCCATATTTCTTAATTACACCATAGTCCTAGTTGCTGTCTTTCTCTAATCTTGATCCCACACTGATTTTATGTATATATTGGGTGCAATCTGTTCCGGGGCATGGAATTCCATTTTTCCAGCTAAAAACTATCTAGGCAACTCCCAGTAGCCATTTTACCTTTCAGGGCGTAATCTCTTCCGGTGAATTGTGTAGCAACGAAATAAACATTGTTAGCTAAAATTCCTTTACTGTTCTTTCTGTTTGCCCGTACGTGAGTAGCCTATCCGGCACGTTTGGCGGCGGAAGTAATTAGTATGCAGGATGCCGACGTCACGTAGGGGCCCCGGGAGTAATGCATTTGTAATGACGTCATCATCCCATTATTGTATAGTCTTGTTGCGCAAATGACAGAGACGAGGATGGGTATTTTTGAACTGTATATTGTAAAGTTTTTACAACAAATGATTTTTAACACTAAAGTATAGAACTGTTCAACATAACTAATTACTAGAACTGTTCGACATAACTAATTAATAGAACTGTTCGAAATAAACAAGTTGCAATTAATATAACTGTTCAAAGTAAACAAACGTTTTAAATAGAGCTGTTATAACTGTTCCCAAGAAGGAAAAAGGGGGTATGCCGAATGCGAAAATGTATACACTTATGGAGCAAAATATTGTTGGAAAGGCGTTTCCTGGTTTGCATAAATTAACACACAGATTAACGTTCGGAATAATGTATTTCTTATAGACTATAACAATACAATAGAAATAAACGGTTTTTAAACATATTGTCCAGCTTCTACATTGTTCTCTAACTTCGATCGTTTGACTTCGTAAACCGTTCCATCTTCCGCTAGCAGGAGCTTATGTTTCTGTCCATACTACAATAATTTACTGGCCGGAAACGCAAACGATAAAAGCAAACTTTGGTCAGCTTTAAAAAAGTTATTACCAAAAAAGATGATGTATCTATTCAGGAAATGTCGTTTGGTGAATCCTCTTCTTCAGATAATAAAGGTATAGCTACAATACTTAACAAATTCTTTACGTCGGTGGCAGACCGTCTTAAACCTCAGTCAACCAGTGCACAAGAGCAAGGTACTTACAGTGGTAACAGTACTATAAACGCTTCCGTGGATGAATTCAGTTTTACTGAAATTAGTGTGGACTTTGTTAAAAAGGAATTATCTTCACTCAAGATAAAAAAGTCATCCGGATTAAAGAACATCCGTGCACGATTTCTGAAGACTGGTGCTGACGTTCTTGCAGAGCCCTTAATTAACTTACATTTACACCTTATCACTCCGCACTTCTATTGTTCCAACTGCCTGGAAGTCCGCAACGGTCACACCATTACATAAGTCTGGTTCATTATCGGATCCCAACAATTTCAGACCGATTGCAATAGTACCAGCTGTCATGAAAATCTTTGAACGGGCTATACACAAGCAAATCTATAAACACCTGACAACACACAAGTTATTATCCACTCATCAGTCTGGTTTTCGACCTGGTCACTCGACTGCAATATACTAAAGACTTTATACTAAAGAACATGGACAAAGGTTTACTGACAGGCGGTATATGTTTAGATCTCAGCAAGGCCTTCGGCCTGATAGACCATTCCATACTTAAAGCGAAACTGAAATCCATCGGCATTCGAGGTTGCGCTTATAGTTGGTTCGAGGACTACCGGTCAGGAAGGACTCAAACGGTTTGCTCAAATGGTTCTAACTCAGAAGAAATGAGTATGCGCACAGGAGTTCAACAAGGATCTGTATTAGGCCCTTTGTTGTTTTTGATCTTCATTAATGATTTACCAAACAGCATAAAACATTGTAAAATTGTTTTGTATGCTGACGACACTGCAATCCTTTTTGCACACAAAGAGGTACCTATGATACAAAGTACCCTTCAGCAAGACCTTAATGCCCTTAATAATTGGTTTTACGAAAATGGCCTCGTAGTAAATTGTTCTAAAACAAATATCCTATTATTTGGGACTAACAAACGTCTGGCAAATGTTAATAATCTCACCCTAAAGCTTGATGAAACTACTGCATCTCATAACATAGCGTCAACCAAGTACTTAGGGCTAATAATGGCCAGTAACTTAAACTGGCATGATCATATTGATTATAATTATTGCATCTAAAGTGTCCAGTAGACTCGGTCGATCTTTTGGGTCGAATCAGGAAATACATAACTGTCGACACTTGTAAACAACTTCACTGTTCTCTTATCCAACCTTTATACGAGTACTGCGACGTCGTTTGGTCTAACGCCGACAAGACACACCTCCAGCGCCTTTTGAGATTACAGAAACGTGGGGCAAGATTAATATTAAAGCGTAAAACTAATGACCGTAGGTCATCTGCCTTATTTAAAGAATTAGGTTGGGTTAACTTAACTGACAGATGGACTTTTCATAAGTGTGAAACAGTTTATCGTTGTTTAAATCACTTTTGTCCGTCGTATCTATCAAATCTCTTTTGCCTAAACTCCGAAGTTCATAATTACAACGCAAGAAGGAAAAACGACATTCACTTGATTAAAATTGAATCTAAGTTCGGTGAAAGATCATTCACATAAAAAGCTGCAAACCTGTTCAATAGCCTAAGTTCCACTATTAAGTCGGCAAAATCTGTAACAACGTTTACAAACCTTTATTGGCGTGATAAGAAATAATATGTTTAAATTATTTAGATCATATTTTTAGCGAATTTTATATTCTATAAATTTGTGAATATTTAAAAACTTTCTTACCACTAATACTTAGACTTTAATATTATTAGCGAACTTTTATGAGCTATTAGTTATTTTGTACACAGCACCAGTGTAAATAAGCATTTAGCTTTCTGAGTTCCTGTGTTTAATAAAGTTTATTATTATTATTATTATTAGTAATAAACAATACAAATTTTTTTTATACAAAGTAGATAATTCTGGAATATAAAAACCAGAGTTGTAAAATGTACTGGACCATGGGCCATGAGGTTCCAGAAAATGTTTCCAGTTTACATTTATAAAATATTTCAGGAGAATGGGTTTTTTAACAGCATTTTACATTGCACTGCACTGGTTGCATTACATGAGCAAATGTGTGTGATAAGAGCAGAAAATTTCTGCTAGACAGTGCAGTGTAAAATATTTTTTGGAAACCCATTGTGAAAGTGAAAGAAATGGCAAATTTAGCCTGATTGAGGGGCGAAAAAACACTCAATATTAATAATTAAATTCTCATCGAACAAAATCATAAGTATTATACATAATAGTAAATTTCTAGCCTGATGAATCCAAAAAAAATGATTGCGGTTGGTTAAATGACTGGTAAAACTGATTGTTGCTTTTTTGTGTCAGTAATTTCAGTTTGCAGAAATTTTTTATTCTCAATTTATGGTCGCCGAACAAAGGCTTTTTTCGCACCTGATAAAACCTAACTGAAAATTTTGCAATTTCTTTTCTGATGTGTTAAACAATCAGATGGTTTTTGGATGAATTAATATGTTCCTATCCTTAATATGACTATAGCTAGCTAATATGACTAAATTGCAAATTTAAGGATGTTTGAGTAAAATGTATCCATTTAATCCTTCTTAAGCTTATGGTATGCAGTCCTTCCTATTTGCTTCAAGAGTGCTAATCAAAATGGCAATCGCCCAAGAAATTAAAGACAAAAGAAAGAAGTGTGGACATAGAAAAAAATTGAGACATTATAAGTAAATAAGTAAATAGTTTATGCATTCAACTAAAGTTTTCCAAAAGCACACATGAAAAGTTTCGCTAATTTGTTTTTGCAAAAGTCAAAATTACCAATCTGGAATTTTATCAATATATTATATTGTATGTTGATCTCAGCTGCATACATGCATATAAGTTGCTTTTTGAGTCTGGGTAAAATTGTTTGTTTTTAGCTAAAAATGTAAATTTTAATTGGCTATTTTTATTGTGATAATTCCTTTGCACGAAACGCAAACAGAGCATGATGATTAATGTTTAGAATAAAAACATCAAAATCAACCTTAAAATATTTAGTTTAACTCGCTGACAAACAATTGCAAATAGTATTCAGGGTGTAAGTTATTGTATAGGTACGGTTTTCAAAGATATATAGTTTTAGCCTGTTGTGAGTATTTGAGATTGTAAAAGAATTTGCATATTACAAATAGTCGAACATAAAGAGGAGTTTTGGATTTCATGTTTTAAAATTATTTTCACATATGAAAGTTTAATTTGTGAAATCGTCATGTGCAATTTGGACCGTTCATCAGTTAAACTGATTTCACATATGAAAATTTCATACGTGAAATCATGTGTGAATTTTCCGTAAGGGGATCTGGTGTGCACAGGCAAGGGCCACTAGGAATGTTAAAGACCCACTGCCCAAATAACAGCGTTCGGGTTTGTAAGATACCACCACCCCTTTTTCGGCAGAAGCTCCGAAATCATTTAATAAGTTGCTTAATATATGGTAGCCAGCTATTAAAGAAATCGCTAAACTTGATTTGCCAGATGCAATTACTTAAAATGTCGTTACAGTATAGCCGATTCATACTGTATGATATGCTCATGCTGATTCTTTACACTTCATATTAGTGTAAAGAATAAACAGCTACTTTCTATTTTATAATAGCCTCAGCGACTAAACGCTCAGTAAAGCATCGGGTTCGATTATGAAAACAGAAAAGAAGAGTTGAATAACTAGCCTGTTTTTTTCAGTCCACCCCGGTATTTCACAGGCCAGTGAATAGCATGAACTGATAGACCAATCTTACACTCACAGAACAGTTCAATTGACTTTGTTTAAAATTATGATAAAATAGTCCATAAGCAGTAAAATAATCCATAATAATTTTTGCCTAAATGTTATTGCTCGCGCCTCAAGCAAACCTAGCTTTCTCGCAATAAAATCATCGCAATGTTTTTGCCAGTTCATAATCATTTCATCTCTTTTTCCGCGTTTTATCACTTTTCCCGCTTTCGGAATTACGCAATCTCGGATTTCCGAATCCCCGTTTTACCCCAACCTATGTTTCGATAAGAGGATTTTGCCAGTTTGTCACACTGTTTGTTCATGTAGCTGCATGTCGAATTGCCACCATTGACTTTAGGGATTCTAATTGCTAGTATCTTTATCCGAATTCTGCCCAAATTTAGAATAAAAAAATATTGATGCAAGTAAACTAGGATTACACTTGAGCATCTTTTGTTTTCATGAATGTATTTCAAACATTTCCACTACAACAATAACATACAATTACAACATGTCGCTGACATACAACGTAAATGTGAAACTGTTTTTGTCAGTGTTAACTATATCTAAAAAAAGTCACGTTAATTACTCAGACATTCTTGTTTGACTTTCTTCTCCACTAACTGACTTCTTCGCAACATATGGTGAAAGGAGGGAACGTGCCTGGGCCGCATCTCTTTTCCGTGTTAGTACATTGAAAAGGACGCAATATACCAGTGCTACCATCATCGCATGTGCAATACGTTCTCTTCTCTATCTCGGTCGAATCATCTAAACGAAAATGAAATAATAGAATGTTATTAAAACTCTCAGCAATTATCTCAAATCAGAAAAACAGGGCGATAAACGACAGGTTTCCAGAAAGCAATGTTATATTCTATATCGTGAATGATTGTGGTAAATGATTGGTGAGAATAAAGAAAATGCTATGCACGAAAAGTACAGTGAGATAAATTCATTATGGAAGATTCGAAAGATTTCAAATATCCAATAATAGACTAATAGTTTCGTTACCTGCAGAATCTCTTTTGTCCAGTTTGCCATACCAATTTGGCAAACCAGAACACAACCCAACGAAACACAGGATAGTGATGACTGCAAATACCTGCGTTCGATTCATAACGAAGTAACTGAAACAGAATTTCGAAATTTTTGTTTTAAGATTTTGTGTGTTAGAGCAAACAAATGCATTTCATGCGACTCGTAAAATACTTCGAAACTATCGTTCAGAAGTTTCAGCAAAAGACACCACCCTATGTTGATCGTCCGAAGTAACATACAACTCTAGCACATTGCTTTCATGCACTGTACGTATGACTCGTTACATCCTATCAATTTGCTAATAGTAACATAATGTGACTCTGGACTGAAAATTATAGTTGCGAGCACTTCACCCCACCCCGCAATAAAACCAAAGATTGGAAATAAACAAAAATATATACAACTAATTCAAAACAAGTTGTCCTTCGAAAACTTTTCAAAATTACAAAATACAAGAAAAAGTATGTCGCATCACATACATGAGTGGACTTTTAACTTCCAGTCTGTGACATACACTGTACAAGCAATTATTTTCCGTAAAGTGGAATATTTCCAAGAGATACGTTTACATTTGAAGCCTATCCGGTATAGCATTTGTGCATGTCTGCATGTAAATATCAAACAGAACCCAACAATCCGAAATTCAAACATACCTCTTTGCTGATCTTGCTTTAATGGTCTTCTGTCCAAACTCTTCTGTCTTCGCCTTTCGCTTCAGACTTAAAATGTGAGCTGATGCTGCATTATTTTTATACTGCAGGACATGAGGCGTGGTATAGGCGTACACACTTACATATTACATATGACATGTCAACCTGTTGCATGAGATTGCTTTGAAATATATTGTACGGTTTCCTAGTTTTCTTAAAAAAATGCGACGTATTCTTTCCAAACATGTACTTCAAGGTGGATAAACATGTTCTTGCAATGAAGGTATACAAGAACAGACAAAAAGACTAACTGAAACCGGTTTTCAACTAAGCAGAATTTTGAATAGTGGAAAACAGGCTTAAGGTAATTTATATAGCTCTTAAACAGCCCTTTTAACGCTATCGATGAATTCCATGCTATAATAATGCATAGCAGAATTTTACTAAACCATAAAGAAATAAAGTGAAGTTTGTGCAAGGATCGACCCAAGCGCACATAAGCTAATGTACAACAAAAACAAATGGTAAGGGCTTATGGTAGGCTTTGAGGTCTACCACCTGAAGATTCTTTTTGGATGAAACAGTGGTGTCCGTATAAAAGGGGTTTGCAGAAAACACAGCAGGGGGCAATTTTCTGATCAATTTAATTGTCAAGCAAACGGTATAAAATATAGAGCCAAGCTTAGAATAATTATAATTACAAATATTGACAACCAATATTGACGTGCAGTGTTTCTTAATTCAGTAACTGGAAAAATGTCTACAAACGGTTCGCTTTCGAGTCTGTACATAAAAGTGCGTGTTGACGCACAAGGGAAAAATCACAAAATCCCAGGTATTTTTTCGAACGGGTACTTTATGGTGGGAGAAACGCGTTCTTGCAATGAATGTATACAAGAACACACAAAAGGACTAAGGTACTTACGTGCTACACAATAAGTAGAAGTGCACAGTATGGGTTTAATTAAGAGGCAGCAGTCCTTCCACTTTTAAGAAACTTTAATTTCCTTTCCCACCGTTCAGATGTCCTTATCATTCACAAAATTTCTTTGCACAGCAATAATACAGTCGAGCCCCTAATAGCGGACATCCTTATTAAGCGGACATTCCTTCTAAGCGGACATAAAACAGGTTACAAGCGTTTCTTTTATAAAATACTAATAACATATATTAATCTCTATTAGGCGGACACCTCTCCTTAGCGGACAGACAACATAACAAGATAATGAATTTGACTGCAATCTTCGCGTCATTACATCTTCATTCGAAGCCTTAGAACACTATATCTTACGTAAATGTAACCGATATTTTGAGAAACTAAAGAGCCTTCGAGGCTCTCGCAAAGCAAACATGCATTTACTGATTCCTTCTTCAAATGTGCATGTATAATGGACAGTCATTCTTGGCTTTGATACTTTGTCATGCATTTAATATTGTAAACCATCGCAGCAGACTCGAAAGCGAACCGTTTGTAGACATTTTTCCAATTACTGAATTAAAAAACACTGCACGTCAATATTGGTAGTCAATACTTGTAATTATAACTATTCTAAACGTAGATATTTACATAATAGCTAAGCGTGCCTCTATATTTTATACCGTTTGCTTGACAATTAAATTGACCAGGCTGTAGCGGAAAGTTTCGGAAACCTTTTGTGACAAGTAGCTATATAAATCTAACTTAACTTGCTCCTTAATAAAACGTGTGTATCTGCAAACAAAACACTTCACACGTCGCTTCAAATATTCTATTTTTATCGAAAAGTGTGTTGTCAGCACGATACGCACAAACTTAAAACATGCCGGATTTTCGTCGCCATGCAATATAGATTTCAGAGGAAGCAGTCCTTCCACTTTTAAGAAACTAATTAATTTCCTCTCCCACCGTTCAAATGTCCTTATTTTTGACAAAATTTCCTGGCACAACAATAACACAGTCGAAATCCTAATAGCGGACACCCTTATTAAGCGGACACCCCTGTTAGGCGGACACATATCACAGGTCCCAAGCGTTTCTTATATAACTAATAACATAACTCTATTAGGCGGACACCTCCCCTTAGCGGACACTTTATCGGAGGTCCCAGTGAACAAATCAACCTTTTTACGCGGACAGACAAAATAACCAAATAATGAATTTGACGGCAATCTTTGCGTCATTGCATCGATTGTCTTCCGAAGCCCCAGAACTGTCGAGGAACTGCATGGCAGAGGTTGCTGAGCTTCGTGGTCTTGAGAATCTCTCTCTTGAGAAACTCTATTTGTTATGTAAATGTAATCGATATTTTCAGGGACTAAAGAGCCTTCGAGCCTCTCGCAAAGCAAAGTAAAATGCATTTACTGGTTCTTTATATTTTATGTTTTATTTTTCTTGGGTATTTCTGATAGATTTAAAATAATACAGCAATTGTCATAGTATTCAACTTCAAAAAATTTCGAAAACGTGGTACTGTACAGTACGTGGAGTGAAAAACCTGAAAATTTCTCGGGGGAGAACCCTCAATTCCCCAAGTCATTCTACTTCAAGTGAATTTTGGTAGAATTTCTGTCTCTCGGTGTATTCACCGTTTTTCAAGATATTAGTTATAAATAGTGTGATATCCGTTTTAAACTAGATAAAATTCATTGCAGTCAAACCCCATGCAGCGGACACCTTCGGGACCTCGCCGATGTGTCGATCGAGGTCCCGAAGGTGTCCGCTTAGTATATATGGGTTCGTTAAAAGTGGTGTCCGTATAAAAGGGGTTTGCAGAAAACACAGCAGGGGGCAATTTTCTGATCAATTTAATTGTCAAGCAAACGGTATAAAATATAGAGCAAGGCTTAGCTATTATATAAATATCTACGTTTAGAATAATTATAATTACAAATATTGACTACCAATATTGACGTGCAGTGTTTCTTAATTCAGTAACTGGAAAAATGTCTACAAACGGTTCGCTTTCGAGTCTGTACATAAAAGTGCGTGTTGACGCACAAGGGAAAAATCACAGAATCCCAGGTATTTTTTCGAACGGGTACTTTATGGTGCAGGGAGAAACGCGTTCTTGCAATGAATGTATACAAGAACACACAAAAAGACTAAGGTACTTACGTGCTACACAATAAGTAGAAGTGCACAGTATGGGTTTAAGAGGCAGTCCTTCCACTTTTAAGAAACTTTAATTTCCTTTCCCACCGTTCAGATGTACTTATCATTCACAAAATTTCTTTGCACAGCAATAATACAGTCGAACCCCTAATAGCTGACATCCTTATTAAGCGGACACTCCTTCTAAGCGGACATAAAACAGGTTACAAGCGTTTCTTTTATAAAATACTAATAACATATATTAATCTCTATTAGGCGGACACCTCTTCTTAGCGGACAGACAACATAACAAGATAATGAATTTGACGGCAATCTTCGCGTCATTACATCTTCATTTGAAGCCTTAGAACACTATATCTTACGTAAATGTAACCGATATTTTGAGAAACTAAAGAGCCTTCGAGGCTCTCGCAAAGCAAACATGCATTTACTGATTCCTTCTTCAAATGTGCATGTATAATCGACAGTCATTCTTGGCTTTGATACTTTGTTATGCATTTAATATTGTAAACCATCGCAGCAGACTCGAAAGCGAACCGTTTGTAGACATTTTTCCAATTACTGAATTAAAAAACACTGCACGTCAATATTGGTAGTCAATACTTGTAATTATATATAACTATTCTAAACGTAGATATTTACATAATAGCTAAGCTTGGCTCTACATTTTATACCGTTTGCTTGAGAATTAAATTGATCAGGCTGTAGCGGAAAGTTTCGGAAACCTTTTGTGACAAGTAGCTTTATAAATCTAACTCAGCTTGCTCCTTAATAAAACGTGTGTATCTGCAAACAAAACACTTCACACGTCGCTTCAAATATTCTATTTTTATCGAAAAGTGTGTTGTCAGCACGACACGCACAAACTTAAAACATGCCGGATTTTCGTCGCCATGCAATATAGATTTCAGAGGAAGCAGTTCTTCCACTTTTAAGAAACTAATTAATTTCCTCTCCCACCGTTCAAATGTCCTTATTTTTGACAAAATTTCCTGGCACAACAATAACACAGTCGAAATCCTAATAGCGGACACCCTTATTAAGCGGACACCCCTGTTAGGCGGACACATATCACAGGTCCCAAGCGTTTCTTATATAAAATACTAATAACATAACCTCTAGTAGGCGGACACCTCCCCTTAGCGGACACTTTATCGGAGGTCCCAGTGAACAAATCAACCTTTTTACGCGGACAGACAAAATAACAAAATAATGAATTTGACGGCAATCTTTGCGTCATTGCATCGATCGTCTTCCGAAGCCCCAGAACTGTCGAGGAACTGCATGGCAGAGGTTGCTGAGCTTCGTGGTCTTGAGAATCTCTCTCTTGAGAAACTCTATTTGTTATGTAAATGTAATCGATATTTTGAGAGACTAAAGAGCCTTCGAGCCTCTCGCAAAGCAAAGTAAAATGCATTTACTGGTTCTTTATATTTTATGTTTTATTTTTCTTGGGTATTTCTGATAGATTTAAAATAATACAGCAATTGTCATAGTATTCAACTTAAAAAAATGTCGAAAACGTGGTACTGTACAGTACGTGGAGTGAAAAACCTGAAAATTTCTTGGGGGAGAACCCTCAATTCCCCAAGTCATTCTACTTCAAGTGAATTTTGGTAGAATTTCTGTCTCTCGGTGTATTCACCGTTTTTCAAGATATTAGTTATAAATAGTGTGATATCCGTTTTAAACTAGATAAAATTCATTGCAGTCAAACCCCATGCAGCGGACACCTTCGGGACCTCGCCGATGTGTCGATCGAGGTCCCGAAGGTGTCCGCTTAGTATATATGGGTTCGTTAAAAGTGGTTTCCGTATAAAAGGGGTTTGCAGAAAACACAGCAGGGGGCAATTTTCTGATCAATTTAATTGTCAAGCAAACGGTATAAAATATAGAGCCAAGCTTAGCTATTATATAAATATCTACGTTTAGAATAATTATAATTATACAAATATTGACTACCAATATTGACGTGCAGTGTTTTTTAATTCAGTAATTGGAAAAATGTCTACAAACGGTTCGCTTTCGAGTCTGTACATAAAAGTGCGTGTTGACGCACAAGGGAAAAATCACAAAATCCCAGGTATTTTTTCGAACGGTTACTTTATGGTGGGAGAAACGCGTTCTTGCAATGAATGTATACAAGAACACACAAAAAGACTAAGGTACTTACGTGCTACACAATAAGTAGAAGTGCACAGTATGGGTTTAAGAGGCAGTCCTTCCACTTTTAAGAAACTTTAATTTCCTTTCCCACCGTTCAGATGTCCTTATCATTCACAAAATTTCTTTGCACAGCAATAATACAGTCGAACCCCTAATAGCGGACATCCTTATTAAGCGGACACTCCTTCTAAGCGGACATAAAACAGGTTACAAGCGTTTCTTTTATAAAATACTAATAACATATATATTAATCTCTATTAGGCGGACACCTCTCCTTAGCGGACAGACAACATAACAAGATAATGAATTTGACGGCAATCTTCGCGTCATTACATCTTCATTCGAAGCCTTAGAACACTATATCTTACGTAAATGTAACCGATATTTTGAGAAACTAAAGAGCCTTCGAGGCTCTCGCAAAGCAAACATGCATTTACTGATTCCTTCTTCAAATGTGCATGTATAATCGACAGTCATTCTTGGCTTTGATACTTTGTCATGCATTTAATATTGTAAACCATCGCAGCAGACTCGAAAGCGAACCGTTTGTAGACATTTTCCAATTACTGAATTAAAAAACACTGCACGTCAATATTGGTAGTCAATACTTGTAATTATAACTATTCTAAACGTAGATATTTACATAATAGCTAAGCGTGGCTCTATATTTTATACCGTTTGCTTGACAATTAAATTGATCAGAAAATTGCCCCCTGCTGTGTTTTCTGCAAACCCCTTTTATACGGACACCACTTTTAACGAACCCATATATACTAAGCGGACACCTTCGGGACCTCGATCGACACATCGGCGAGGTCCCGAAGGTGTCCGCTGCATGGGGTTTGACTGCAATGAATTTTATCTAGTTTAAAACGGATATCACACTATTTATAACTAATATCTTGAAAAACGGTGAATATACCGAGAGACAGAAATTCTACCAAAATTCACTTGAAGTAGAAATACTTGGGGAATTGAGGGTTCTCCCCCAAGAAATTTTCAGGTTTTTCACTCCACGTACTGTACAGTACCACGGTTTCGACATTTTTTTAACTTGAATACTATGACAATTGCTGTATTATTTCAAATCTATCAGAAATACCCAAGAAAAATAAAACATAAAATATAAAGAACCAGTAAATGCATTTTACTTTGCTTTGCGAGAGGCTCGAAGGCTCTTTAGTCTCTCAAAATATCGATTACATTTACATAACAAATAGAGTTTCTCAAGAGAGAGATTCTCAAGACCACGAAGCTCAGCAACCTCTGCCATGCAGTTCCTCGACAGTTCTGGGGCTTCGGAAGACGATCGATGCAATGACCCAAAGATTGCCGTCAAATTCATTATTTTGTTATTTTGTCTGTCCGCGTAAAAAGGTTGATTTGTTCACTGGGACCTCCGATAAAGTGTCCGCTAAGGGGAGGTGTCCGCCTAATAGAGGTTATGTTATTAGTATTTTATATAAGAAACGCTTGGGACCTGTGATAAATGTGTCCGCCTAACAGGGGTGTCCGCTTAATAAGGGTGTCCGCTATTAGGATTTCGACTGTGTTATTGTTGTGCCAGGAAATTTTGTCAAAAATTAGGACATTTGAACGGTGGGAGAGGAAATTAATTAGTTTCTTAAAAGTGGAAGGACTGCTTCCTCTGAAATCTATATTGCATGGCGACGAAAATCCGGCATGTTTTAAGTTTGTGCGTGTCGTGCTGACAACACACTTTTCGATAAAAATAGAATATTTGAAGCGTCGTGTGAAGTGTTTTGTTTGCAGATACACACGTTTTATTAAGGAGCAAGTTAAGTTAGATTTATATAGCTACTTGTCACAAAAGGTTTCCGAAACTTTCCGCTACAGCCTGGTCAATTTAATTGTCAAGCAAACGGTATAAAATATAGAGGCACGCTTAGCTATTATGTAAAATAAATATCTACGTTTAGAATAGTTATAATTAAAAGTATTGACTACCAATATTGACGTGCAGTGTTTTTTAATTCAATAATTGGAAAAATGTCTACAAACGGTTCGCTTTCGAGTCTGCTGCGATGGTTTACAATATTAAATGCATAACAAAGTATCAAAGCCAAGAATGACTGTCGATTATACATGCACATTTGAAGAAGGAATCAGTAAATGCATGTTTGCTTTGCGAGAGCCTCGAAGGCTCTTTAGTTTCTCAAAATATCGGTTACATTTACGTAAGATATAGTGTTCTAAGGCTTCGAATGAAGATGTAATGACGCGAAGATTGCCGTCAAATTCATTATCTTGTTATGTTGTCTGTCCGCTAAGAAGAGGTGTCCGCCTATAATAGAGATTAATATATGTTATTAGTATTTTATAAAAGAAACGCTTGTAACCTGTTTTATGTCCGCTTAGAAGGAGTGTCCGCTTAATAAGGATGTCCGCTATTAGGGGTTCGACTGTATTATTGCTGTGCAAAGAAATTTTGTGAATGATAAGGACATCTGAACGGTGGGAAAGGAAATTAAAGTTTCTTAAACGTGGAAGGACTGCCTCTTAAACCCATACTGTGCACTTCTACTTATTGTGTAGCACGTAAGTACCTTAGTCTTTTTGTGTGTTCTTGTATACATTCATTGCAAGAACGCGTTTCTCCCACCATAAAGTACCCGTTCGAAAAAATACCTGGGATTCTGTGATTTTTCCCTTGTGCGTCAACACGCACTTTTATGTACAGACTCGAAAGCGAACCGTTTGTAGACATTTTTCCAGTTACTGAATTAAGAAACACTGCACGTCAATATTGGTAGTCAATATTTGTAATTATAATTATTCTAAGCTTGGCTCTATATTTTATACCGTTTGCTTGACAATTAAATTGATCAGAAAATTGCCCCCTGCTGTGTTTTCTGCAAACCCCTTTTATACGGACACCACTTTTAACGAACCCATATATACTAAGCGGACACCTTCGGGACCTCGATCGACACATCGGCGAGGTCCCGAAGGTGTCCGCTGCATGGGGTTTGACTGCAATGAATTTTATCTAGTTTAAAACGGATATCACACTATTTATGTCTAATATCTTGAAAAACGGTGAATATACCGAGAGACAGAAATTCTACCAAAATTCACTTGAAGTAGAATGACTTGGGGAATTGAGGGTTCTCCCCCGAGAAATTTTCAGGTTTTTCACTCCACGTGCTGTACAGTACCACGTTTTCGACTTTTTCTGAGGTTGAATACTATGACAATTGCTGTATTATTTTAAATCTATCAGAAATACCCAAGAAAAATAAAACATAAAATATAAAGAATCAGTAAATGCATTTTACTTTGCTTCGCGAGAGGCTCGAAGGCTCTTTAGTCTCTCAAAATATCGATTACATTTACATAACAAATAGAGTTTCTCAAGAGAGAGATTCTCAAGACCACGAAGCTCAGCAACCTCTGCCAGTTCCTCGACAGTTCTGGGGCTTCGGAAGACGATCGATGCAATGACGCAAAGATTGCCGTCAAATTCATTATTTTGTTATTTTGTCTGTCCGCGTAAAAAGGTTGATTTGTTCACTATGACCTCCGATAAGGTGTCCGCTAAGGGGAGGCCGGTGTCCGCCTAATAGAGGTTATGTTGTTAGTATTTTATATAAGAAACGCTTGGGACCTGTGATGTGTGTCCGCCTAACAGGGGTGTCCGCTTAATAAGGGTGTCCGCTATTAGGGTTTCGACTGTGTTATTGTTGTGCCAGGAAATTTTGTCAAAAATAAGGACATTTGAACGGTGGGAGAGGAAATTAATTAGTTTCTTAAAAGTGGAAGGACTGCTGCCTCTTAAATCTATATTGCATGGCGACGAAAATCCGGCATGTTTTAAGTTTGTGCGTGTCGTTCTGACAACACACTTTTCGATAAAGATAGAATATTTGAAGCGTCGTGTGAAGTGTTTTGTTTGCAGATACACACGTTTTATTAAGGAGCAAGCCGAGTTAGATTTATATAGCTACTTGTCACAAAAGGTTTCCGAAACTTTCCGCTACAGCCTGTTTCATCCAAAAAGAATCTTCAGGTGGTAGACCTCAAAGCCTACCATAAGCCCTTACCATTTATTTTTGTTGTACATTAGCTTATGTGCGCTTGGGTCGATCCTTGCACAAACTTCACTTTATTTCTTTATGGTTTAGTAAAATTCTGCTATGCACTATTATAGCATGGAATTCATCGATAGCGTTAAAAGGGCTGTTTAAGAGCTATATAAATTACCTTAAGCCTGTTTTCCACTATTCAAAATTCTGCTTAGTTGAAAACCGGTTTCAGTTAGTCTTTTTGTCTGTTCTTGTATACCTTCATTGCAAGAACATGTTTATCCACCTTGAAGTACATGTTTGGAAAGAATACGTCGCATTTTTTTAAGAAAACTAGGAAACCGTACAATATATTTCAAAGCAATCTCATGCAACAGGTTGACATGTCATATGTAATATGTAAGTGTGTACGCCTATACCACGCCTCATCTCCTGCAGTATAAAAATAATGCAGCATCAGCTCACATTTTAAGTCTGAAGCGAAAGGCGAAGACAGAAGAGTTTGGACAGAAGACCATTAAAGCAAGATCAGCAAAGAGGTATGTTTGAATTTCAGATTGTTGGGTTCTGTTTGATATTTACATGCAGACATGCACAAATGCTATACCGGATAGGCTTCAAATGTAAACGTATCTCTTGGAAATATTCCACTTTACGGAAAATAATTGCTTGTACAGTGTATGTCACAGACTGGAAGTTAAAAGTCCACTCATGTATGTGATGCGACATACTTTTTCTTGTATTTTGTAATTTTGAAAAGTTTTCGAAGGACAACTTGTTTTGAATTAGTTGTATATATTTTTGTTTATTTCCAATCTTTGGTTTTATTGCGGGGTGGGGTGAAGTGCTCGCAACTATAATTTTCAGTCCAGAGTCACATTATGTTACTATTAGCAAATTGATAGGATGTAACGAGTCATACGTACAGTGCATGAAAGCAATGTGCTAGAGTTGTATGTTACTTCGGACGATCAACATAGGGTGGTGTCTTTTGCTGAAACTTCTGAACGATAGTTTCGAAGTATTTTACGAGTCGCATGAAATGCATTTGTTTGCTCTAACACACAAAATCTTAAAACAATAATTTCGAAATTCTGTTTCAGTTACTTCGTTATGAATCGAACGCAGGTATTTGCAGTCATCACTATCCTGTGTTTCGTTGGGTTGTGTTCTGGTTTGCCAAATTGGTATGGCAAACTGGACAAAAGAGATTCTGCAGGTAACGAAACTATTAGTCTATTATTGGATATTTGAAATCTTTCGAATCTTCCATAATGAATTTATCTCACTGTACTTTTCGTGCATAGCATTTTCTTTATTCTCACCAATCATTTACCACAATCATTCACGATATAGAATATAACATCGCTTTCTGGAAACCTGTCGTTTATCGCCCTGTTTTTCTGATTTGAGATAATTGCTGAGAGTTTTAATAACATTCTATTATTTCATTTTCGTTTAGATGATTCGACCGAGATAGAGAAGAGAACGTATTGCACATGCGATGATGGTAGCACTGGTATATTGCGTCCTTTTCAATGTACTAACACGGAAAAGAGATGCGGCCCAGGCACGTTCCCTCCTTTCACCATATGTTGCGAAGAAGTCAGTTAGTGGAGAAGAAAGTCAAACAAGAATGTCTGAGTAATTAACGTGACTTTTTTTAGATATAGTTAACACTGACAAAAACAGTTTCACATTTACGTTGTATGTCAGCGACATGTTGTAATTGTATGTTATTGTTGTAGTGGAAATGTTTGAAATACATTCATGAAAACAAAAGATGCTCAAGTGTAATCCTAGTTTACTTGCATCAATATTTTTTTATTCTAAATTTGGGCAGAATTCGGATAAAGATACTAGCAATTAGAATCCCTAAAGTCAATGGTGGCAATTCGACATGCAGCTACATGAACAAACAGTGTGACAAACTGGCAAAATCCTCTTATCGAAACATAGGTTGGGGTAAAACGGGGATTCGGAAATCCGAGATTGCGTAATTCCGAAAGCGGGAAAAGTGATAAAACGCGGAAAAAGAGATGAAATGATTATGAACTGGCAAAAACATTGCGATGATTTTATTGCGAGAAAGCTAGGTTTGCTTGAGGCGCGAGCAATAACATTTAGGCAAAAATTATTATGGATTATTTTACTGCTTATGGACTATTTTATCATAATTTTAAACAAAGTCAATTGAACTGTTCTGTGAGTGTAAGATTGGTCTATCAGTTCATGCTATTCACTGGCCTGTGAAATACCGGGGTGGACTGAAAAAAACAGGCTAGCTATTCAACTCTTCTTTTCTGTTTTCATAATCGAACCCGATGCTTTACTGAGCGTTTAGTCGCTGAGGCTATTATAAAATAGAAAGTAGCTGTTTATTCTTTACACTAATATGAAGTGTAAAGAATCAGCATGAGCATATCATACAGTATGAATCGGCTATACTGTAACGACATTTTAAGTAATTGCATCTGGCAAATCAAGTTTAGCGATTTCTTTAATAGCTGGCTACCATATATTAAGCAACTTATTAAATGATTTCGGAGCTTCTGCCGAAAAAGGGGTGGTGGTATCTTACAAACCCGAACGCTGTTATTTGGGCAGTGGGTCTTTAACATTCCTAGTGGCCCTTGCCTGTGCACACCAGATCCCCTTACGGAAAATTCACACATGATTTCACGTATGAAATTTTCATATGTGAAATCAGTTTAACTGATGAACGGTCCCAATTGCACATGACGATTTCACAAATTAAACTTTCATATGTGAAAATAATTTTAAAACATGAAATCCAAAACTCCTCTTTATGTTCGACTATTTGTAATATGCAAATTGTTTTTACAATCTCAAACACTCACAACAGGCTAAAACTATATATCTTTGAAAACCGTACCTGTACAATAACTTGAACACCCTGAATACTATTTGCAATTGTTTGTCAGCGAGTTAAACTAAATATTTTAAGGTTGATTTTGATGTTTTTATTCTAAACATTAATCATCATGCTCTGTTTGCGTTTCGTGCAAAGGAATTATCACAATAAAAATAGCCAATTAAAATTTACATTTTTAGCTAAAAACAAACAATTTTACCCAGACTCAAAAAGCAACTTATATGCATGTATGCAGCTGAGATCAACATACAATATAATATATTGATAAAATTCCAGATTGGTAATTTTGACTTTTGCAAAAACAAATTAGGGAAGCTTTTCATGTGTGCTTTTGGAAAACTTTAGTTGAATGCATAAACTATTTACTTATTTACTTATAATGTCTCAATTTTTTTCTATGTCCACACTTCTTTCTTTTGTCTTTAATTTCTTGGGCGATTGCCATTTTGATTAGCACTCTTGGAGCAAATAGCGGGAAGGACTGCATACCATAAGCTTAAGAAGGATTAAATGGATACATTTTACTCAAACATCCTTAAATTTGCAATTTAGTCATATTAGCTAGCTATAGTCATATTAAGGATAGGAACATATTAATTCATCCAAAAACCATCTGATTGTTTAACACATCAGAAAAGAAATTGCAAAATTTTCAGTTAGGTTTTATCAGGTGCGAAAAAAGCCTTTGTTCTGCGACCATAAATTGAGAATAAAAATTTCTGCAAACTGAAATTACTGACACAAAAAAGCAACAATCAGTTTTACCAGTCATTTAACCAACTGCAATCAATTTTTTTGGATTCATCAGGCTAGAAATTTACTATTATGTATAATACTTATGATTTTGTTCGATGAGAATTTAATTATTAATATTGAGTGTTTTTTCGTCCCTCAATCAGGCTAAATTTGCCATTTCTTTCACCTTCACAATGGGTTTCCAAAAAATATTTTACACTGCACTGTCTAGCAGAAATTTTCTGCTCTTATCACACACATTTGCTCATGTAATGCAACCAGTGCAGTGCAATGTAAAATGCTGTTAAAAAACCCATGTAGACAAAATTTTTATCAAAATTTGTTTCTCCTGAAATATTTTATAAATGTAAACTGGAAACATTTTCTGCAACCTCATGGCCCATGGTCCAGTACATTTTACAACTCTGGTTTTTATATTCCAGAATTATCTATTTTGTATAAAAAAAATTTGTATTGTTTATTACTAATAATAATAATAATAAACTTTATTAAACACAGGAACTCAGAAAGCTAAATGCTTATTTACACTGATGCTGTGTACAAAATAACTAATAGCTCATAAAAGTTCGCTAATAATATTAAAGTCTAAGTATTAGTGGTAAGAAAGTTTTTAAATATTCACAAATTTATAGAATATAAAATTCGCTAAAAATATGATCTAAATAATTTAAACATATTATTTCTTATCACGCCAATAAAGGTTTGTAAACGTTGTTACAGATTTTGCCGACTTAATAGTGGAACTTAGGCTATTGAACAGGTTTGCAGCCTTATATGTGAATGATCTTTCACCGGACTTAGATTCAATTTTAATCAAGTGAATGTCGTTTTTCCTTCTTGCGTTGTAATTATGAACTTCGGAGTTTAGGCAAAAGAGATTTGATAGATACGACGGACAAAAGTGATTTAAACAACGATAAACTGTTTCACACTTATGAAAAGTCCATCTGTCAGTTAAGTGAACCCAACCTAATTCTTTAAATAAGACAGATGACCTACGGTCATTAGTTTTACGCTTTAATATTAATCTTGCCCCACGTTTCTGTAATCTCAAAAGGCGCTGGAGGTGTGTCTTGTCGGCGTTAGACCAAACGACGTCGCAGTACTCGTATAAAGGTTGGATAAGAGAACAGTGAAGTTGTTTACAAGTGTCGACAGTTATGTATTTCCTGATTCGACCCAAAAGATCGACCGAGTCTACTGGACACTTTAGATGCAATAATTATAATCAATATGATCATGCCAGTTTAAGTTACTGGCCATTATTAGCCCTAAGTACTTGGTTGACGCTATGTTATGAGATGCAGTAGTTTCATCAAGCTTTAGGGTGAGATTATTAACATTTGCCAGACGTTTGTTAGTCCCAAATAATAGGATATTTGTTTTAGAACAATTTACTACGAGGCCATTTTCGTAAAACCAATTATTAAGGGCATTAAGGTCTTGCTGAAGGGTACTTTGTATCATAGGTACCTCTTTGTGTGCAAAAAAGATTGCAGTGTCGTCAGCATACAAAACAATTTTACAATGTTTTATGCTGTTTGGTAAATCATTAATGAAGATCAAAAACAACAAAGGGCCTAATAGAGATCCTTGTTGAACTCCTGTGCGCATACTCATTTCTTCTGAGTTAGAACCATTTAAGCAAACCGTTTGAGTCCTTCCTGACCGGTAGTCCTCGAACCAACTATAAGCGCAACCTCGAATGCCGATGGATTTCAGTTTCGCTTTAAGTATGGAATGGTCTATCAGGTCGAAGGCCTTGCTGAGATCTAAACATATACCGTCTGTCAGTAAACCTTTGTCCATGTTCTTTAGTATAAAGTCTTTAGTATATTGCAGTCGAGTGACCAGGTCGAAAACCAGACTGATGAGTGGATAATAACTTGTGTGTTGTCAGGTGTTTATAGATTTGCTTGTGTATAGCCCGTTCAAAGATTTTCATGACAGCTGGTACTATTGCAATCGGTCTGAAATTGTTGGGATCCGATAATGAACCAGACTTATGTAATGGTGTGACCGTTGCGGACTTCCAGGCAGTTGGAACAATAGAAGTGCGGAGTGATAAGGTGTAAATGTAAGTTAATTAAGGGCTCTGCAAGAACGTCAGCACCAGTCTTCAGAAATCGTGCACGGATGTTCTTTAATCCGGATGACTTTTTTATCTTAAGTGAAGATAATTCCTTTTTAACAAAGTCCACACTAATTTCAGTAAAACTGAATTCATCCACGGAAGCGTTTATAGTACTGTTACCACTGTAAGTACCTTGCTCTTGTGCACTGGTTGACTGAGGTTTAAGACGGTCTGCCACCGACGACGTAAAGAATTTGTTAAGTATTGTAGCTATACCTTTATTATCTGAAGAAGAGGATTCGCCAAACGACATTTCCTGAATAGATACATCATCTTTTTTGGTAATAACTTTTTTAAAGCTGACCAAAGTTTGCTTGTATCGTTTGCGTTTTCGGTCAGTAAATTATTGTAGTATGGACAGAAACATAAGCTCCTGCTAGCGGAAGATGGAACGGTTTACGAAGTCAAACGATCGAAGTTAGAGAACAATGTAGAAGCTGGACAATATGTTTAAAAACCGTTTATTTCTATTGTATTGTTATAGTCTATAAGAAATACATTATTCCGAACGTTAATCTGTGTGTTAATTTATGCAAACCAGGAAACGCCTTTCCAACAATATTTTGCTCCATAAGTGTATACATTTTCGCATTCGCCATACCCCCTTTTTCCTTCTTGTGAACAGTTATAACAGCTCTATTTAAAACGTTTGTTTACTTTGAACAGTTATATTAATTGCAACTTGTTTATTTCGAACAGTTCTATTAATTAGTTATGTCGAACAGTTCTAGTAATTAGTTATGTTGAACAGTTCTATACTTTAGTGTTAAAAATCATTTGTTGTAAAAACTTTACAATATACAGTTCAAAAATACCCATCCTCGTCTCTGTCATTTGCGCAACAAGACTATACAATAATGGGATGATGACATCATTACAAATGCATTACTCCCGGGGCCCCTACGTGACGTCGGCATCCTGCATACTAATTACTTTCGCCGCCAAACGTGTCGGATAGGCTACTCACGTACGGGCAAACAGAAAGAACAGTAAAGGAATTTTAGCTAACAATGTTTATTTCGTTGCTACACAATTCACCGGAAGAGATTACGCCTTGAAAGGTAAAATGGCTACTGGGAGTTGCCTAGATAGTTTTTAGCTGGAAAAATGGAATTCCATGCCCCGGAACAGATTGCACCCAATATATACATAAAATCAGTGTGGGATCAAGATTAGAGAAAGACAGCAACTAGGACTATGGTGTAATTAAGAAATATGGGTTGAGAAAAAAAAAATAGACTCCTCGTCAGGACCCTCTCCATGGGCGCGGTTCAGCGTTTTTATTGTTACTGGGCTTTCCATTTTAACTTCCCCCCCTCCCCCTCCCATGGCGTCATTTTAGAGCAAGTCTGTAATTTCTATGATGTTCGCTTCCTAGGGGGCGGTTTGGATGTAGGGCAGGGGGCGGTTTGGATGTAGGGCGGGGGGCGGGGGGAGGGGGTGTTCAGGCAGGTCATTCAACCTGTATCTAAAATTGTCTGACTATAAATATAAAATAGTATTCGAATTAAGTTTGGAGCGCCTAGATAGCGGATTCCAATGTCATTCGCCTAGCATTAGACAGATCAATGACCTAGGGCCGCCCATCCAGAATCTAATCGCATCGGGTCGACGCCAGTGTTCAGCAAAGTACTCAAAATTTTTACTTAAGTCAAAGTGAAAAGTAACACCTCAATTTTTACTTAAGTAGCCGGTGAAAGTACTGTCTGAAAATTTTACTTAAGTAAAAGTAAAAATATTGCCTGAAAATTTTACTCAAGTAAAAGTAAAAGTATTGCCTGAAAATTTTACTCAAGTAAAAGAAAAGTATTAGAAAAATATACTTAAGTAAAAGTATTATTGAAATAGAATATAAGTTCGCAAACCATTTCATTTGACAAATAAAAATTGCTAATAGAAAGTTTAAAGCAGTAATAGAACACTCAGATATGAGCCAAGCGAGTCCGCTCACTGCTAACTCCGCTTTGAGAAATACGTTTTTACTTTGCCAAAATATAACAAAAGTAACGAAGTAAGAAAGTAAATATTTACCAAAAATCGTACTTCGTTACAAGTAAAAAGTACTTCACAAAAAAAGTACTTCGTTTCAAGTAAATACTGATTTTTTTTACTTAAGTAAAGTAACGAAGTAAATTTACTTCGTTACTGGCTAACACTGGTCGACGCAGCTAGGGCCCACTGGGGTATCGTCCGGTAGCCCGCTGGTCAGTTAAATTCTATGAGGTGCCGTTACCGCCAAAATTCAGAGTGCTTAATTTTTAAAATGAAGGCGTTATTTTTCAAAATGGAGGCATTATTTTTTAAAATGGAGGCATTATTTTTTAAAATGGAGGCATTATTTTTTAAAATGGAGGCATTATTTTTTTTAAATGGAGGCATTATTTTTTAAAATGGAGGCATTATTTTTTTTAAAATGGAGGCACTGTTTTCTTAAAACGAAGGCTAAATTTTTGAAAATGAAGGCATTATTTTTGAATTCACTCTCTCAAAAGGGAGATAAAGGGGGTATGACGAATACGAATCGTACTGATTTTTGGAGGAAATATTTTTTCGAGGACACGTCTCTTTGTTTGCATAAATTAATCCAAACACGGATTGACGTTTGGAATAATTTATTTCTTATAGAATATAACAATATAATACAAATAAACAGTATTTAAACATATTGTCAGGCTTCTAGACTGTTCTCCATTTTTGATTGTTTGACTTTGTAACTCACAGTGGACTATGTTGTTTAGTATATTATGGCTATTTCATGGCTATTTGTTTAACTGTAGTTAATTTCTCGCCACTTCATTTCAATAACATGCATTTATGTAGGTTGATGTGGGGTCGATGTCAGGTGGATGTAGGGTGGATGTAGGATAGATGTGGGGTGGATGTGGGGTGGATATAGGGTGGATGTGGAGCATCTGTCAAGCTTCTGCCCGATTTGACCTTTTACGGCACTATAGGCCTTTGTGAAGCTTCTGTCAAGCTTCAGTCAAGCTTCTGTGAACCTTCTGTGAAGCTTCTGTGAAGCTTGACAGAAGCTTTACAGAAGCTTCACAAAGGCCTATAGTGCCATAAAAGGTCAAATCGGGCAGAAGCTTGACAGAAGCTCCACATCCACCCTACATCCACCCCACATCCACCCCACATCTATCCTACATCCACCCTACATCCACCCGACATCGACCCCACATCAACCTACATAAATGCATGTTATTGAAATGAAGTGGCGAGAAATTAAGGGACTTGTCAGAAATTAACAGGGGGGGAGGGGGGGTGGAAATATAGAACTTAAGGTTGGAAATGAGGTGACCCATCTAAGCAATAGGACGAAATTTCCTTACCCTCCCCTTGGGCCTAGCATGAAACACCATGACCCTCCCCTCTATCATCAGGTGATTTAATACAAAAGTTCAGTTTAGTTACACACACACATATAAAACGTTTACACTATAAAACTCAATGCATTTTCATTCTAAAATATGTCTATTTGACATTGTTGTTGTGGTTTTAATATATTTGAACTAAGCATAGCACTATTTACTCCGCCTGCCGTAGGCGAGGCGGAGTTTAAAATTCGCCCCGTTTCTGGTTTTTTTTTCGGGGTCGCAAGTTGGCGCAGCACTCATGGGTGATACCGCTGGCACAAGCCACGTGAGCCGACCTAAACACGGCGTTTAAACTCAATTTCTAGCGGAATATGCCAACAAAACACGCATTTAAACATGTATGCTAGCACATCTAAGCCGCAAGAACGTTTTATGTGCAAAGATTCTCATGCAAAATGTTTTAAAACGACAAATTCTACCGCAAAACTTTACCGAGGACTGGCGAGGAGCGATGTATCGCGGTGAAGTTTTGAGAGCGTGTTTCCGTCATTTTCTCTTGTGTTTCCACTTTTAAGGAAATTTAGAAATTTCTACACAAGAATCAAGCGCAGATTCTACTGAAATATCTATATACAAAAACACAATTTTTAACATGTAATAGTTATTAAAGAGGGACAGGAAGGTTCTTTATCAAAACATTGCTCCAGAAATGTTTTAAAACGGCAAATTTTGATAGAATCCATCATTCCATGATCAAGGAGTGAGTGTAGGAAATGTGTTGCTAGTTCTAATCACGAAGTATTCGTTGTGATTTCTTTCCTCAGTTTTCTATACCTATGTTGAGATGCTGATATTTCGTGCAAAATGATTTATTTGCTTGTGGGATCTCATACATTTATAAAAGGTAAGAGACACTTAACATTCCAATTCCAGAAATACATATGTTAGTCTAAAGTTCCCAACAAATTATATCGTGGAGACTTCAGGCAGTGCGCTGCAGAATTGATTTAAATGATGCTATCAGGTTAATATATTTATGTATTGTATACACTTTTAGTAAAATTTTCTTTACCTGCAACTACCCAAAAATAAAACAGCCATATGTTGGTGGTATTATCACAAAAGAATCTTGTTTAATATAATTATGTGCTATGAAAGTCTTTAATTTAAATTAAATTCTAAAAAATGCAATCTTACTAGGACTCTGGGCAGAGTGCCTGGCAAGTCACTGAGACGTTGATTTTTGGTTATCTTAGTGATTACATAAGATGCGCTAACAATATCTTAAAATGCCTTGGAAGGTACCTTAAAAATAACTGATTAAAAAAGGAGTTCGTTAAGCAAAACAGAAATAACTGAACATACCCCACCCCCAATGAACGCTCTAGTTACAGCCTTGTCCCCATTTTTGTTTTGGCAGGCGGAGTGAACGCCTTAGCAGGCGTCTTGTTTTTTCTAATCTATTTATACTGTGTACTAACAACTGTACGAGCATAAGAATAAATTTGAATGACCCTCCCCTTAAAAGCAGCTCATTTTATCGTCACCCTCCCTTTTTTAGGATCTTAAAAAGCTATGACCCTCCCCACGTTTCCACCCCCCCCCCTCCCCCCCCTGTTAATTTCTGACAAGTCCCTAACTACAGTTAAACAAATAGCCATGAAATAGCCATAATATACTAAACAACATAGTCCACTGTGAGTTACAAAGTCAAACAATGGAAAATGGAGAACAGTCTAGAAGCCTGACAATATGTTTAAATACTGTTTATTTGTATTATATTGTTATATTCTATAAGAAATAAATTATTCCAAACGTTAATCCGTGTCTGTATTAATTTATGCAAACAAAGAGACGTGTCTTCGAAACAATATTTCCTCCAAAAATCAGTACGATTCGTATTCGTCATACCCCCTTTATCTCCCTTTTGAGATAGTGAATTCAAAAATAATGCCTTCATTTTCAAAAATTTAGCCTTCGTTTTAAGAAAACAGTGTCTCCATTTTAAAAAAAATAATGCCTCTATTTTAAAAAAAATGTGCCTCCATTTTAAAAAATAATGCCTCCATTTTAAAAAAATTGTGCCTCCATTTTAAAAAATAATGCCGTTATTTAAAAAAATAATGCCTCCATTTTAAAAAATAATGCCTCCATTTTAAAAAATAATTGCTCCATTTAAAAAAATAATGCCTCCATTTTAAAAAATAATGCTTCCATTTTAAAAAATAATGCCTCCATTTTAAAAAATAATGCCTCCATTTTAAAAAATAACGCCTTCATTTTAAAAATTAAGCACTCTGAATTTTGGCGGTAACGGCACCTCATAGAATTTAACTGACCAGCGGGCTACCGGACGATACCCCAGTGGGCCCTAGCTGCGTCGACCAGTGTTAGCCAGTAACGAAGTAAATTTACTTCGTTACTTTACTTAAGTAAAAAAAATCAGTATTTACTTGAAACGAAGTACTTTTTTTGTGAAGTACTTTTTACTTGTAACGAAGTACGATTTTTGTTAAATATTTACTTTCTTACTTCGTTACTTTTGTTATATTTTGGCAAAGTAAAAACGTATTTCTCAAAGCGGAGTTAGCAGTGAGCGGACTCGCTTGGCTCATATCTGAGTGTTCTATTACTGCTTTAAACTTTCTATTAGCAATTTTTATTTGTCAAATGAAATGGTTTGCGAACTTATATTCTATTTCAGTAATACTTTTACTTAAGTATATTTTTCTAATACTTTTCTTTTACTTGAGTAAAATTTTCAGGCAATACTTTTACTTTTACTTGAGTAAAATTTTCAGGCAATATTTTTACTTTTACTTAAGTAAAATTTTCAGACAGTACTTTCACCGGCTACTTAAGTAAAAATTGAGGTGTTACTTTTCACTTTGACTTAAGTAAAAATTTTGAGTACTTTGCTGAACACTGGCGTCGACCCGATGCGATTAGATTCTGGATGGGCGGCCCTAGGTCATTGATCTGTCTAATGCTAGGCGAATGACATTGGAATCCGCTATCTAGGCGCTCCAAACTTAATTCGAATACTATTTTATATTTATAGTCAGACAATTTTAGATACAGGTTGAATGACCTGCTTGAACACCCCCTCCCCCCGCCCCCCGCCCTACATCCAAACCGCCCCCTGCCCTACATCCAAACCGCCCCCTAGGAAGCGAACATCATAGAAATTACAGACTTGCTCTAAAATGACGCCATGGGAGGGGGAGGGGGGGAAGTTAAAATGGAAAGCCCAGTAACAATAAAAACGCTGAACCGCGCCCATGGAGAGGGTCCTGACGAGGAGTCTAATTTTTTTTTCTCAACCCATATTTCTTAATTACACCATAGTCCTAGTTGCTGTCTTTCTCTAATCTTGATCCCACACTGATTTTATGTATATATTGGGTGCAATCTGTTCCGGGGCATGGAATTCCATTTTTCCAGCTAAAAACTATCTAGGCAACTCCCAGTAGCCATTTTACCTTTCAGGGCGTAATCTCTTCCGGTGAATTGTGTAGCAACGAAATAAACATTGTTAGCTAAAATTCCTTTACTGTTCTTTCTGTTTGCCCGTACGTGAGTAGCCTATCCGACACGTTTGGCGGCGAAAGTAATTAGTATGCAGGATGCCGACGTCACGTAGGGGCCCCGGGAGTAATGCATTTGTAATGATGTCATCATCCCATTATTGTATAGTCTTGTTGCGCAAATGACAGAGACGAGGATGGGTATTTTTGAACTGTATATTGTAAAGTTTTTACAACAAATGATTTTTAACACTAAAGTATAGAACTGTTCAACATAACTAATTACTAGAACTGTTCGACATAACTAATTAATAGAACTGTTCGAAATAAACAAGTTGCAATTAATATAACTGTTCAAAGTAAACAAACGTTTTAAATAGAGCTGTTATAACTGTTCACAAGAAGGAAAAAGGGGGTATGGCGAATGCGAAAATGTATACACTTATGGAGCAAAATATTGTTGGAAAGGCGTTTCCTGGTTTGCATAAATTAACACACAGATTAACGTTCGGAATAATGTATTTCTTATAGACTATAACAATACAATAGAAATAAACGGTTTTTAAACATATTGTCCAGCTTCTACATTGTTCTCTAACTTCGATCGTTTGACTTCGTAAACCGTTCCATCTTCCGCTAGCAGGAGCTTATGTTTCTGTCCATACTACAATAATTTACTGACCGAAAACGCAAACGATACAAGCAAACTTTGGTCAGCTTTAAAAAAGTTATTACCAAAAAAGATGATGTATCTATTCAGGAAATGTCGTTTGGCGAATCCTCTTCTTCAGATAATAAAGGTATAGCTACAATACTTAACAAATTCTTTACGTCGTCGGTGGCAGACCGTCTTAAACCTCAGTCAACCAGTGCACAAGAGCAAGGTACTTACAGTGGTAACAGTACTATAAACGCTTCCGTGGATGAATTCAGTTTTACTGAAATTAGTGTGGACTTTGTTAAAAAGGAATTATCTTCACTTAAGATAAAAAAGTCATCCGGATTAAAGAACATCCGTGCACGATTTCTGAAGACTGGTGCTGACGTTCTTGCAGAGCCCTTAATTAACTTACATTTACACCTTATCACTCCGCACTTCTATTGTTCCAACTGCCTGGAAGTCCGCAACGGTCACACCATTACATAAGTCTGGTTCATTATCGGATCCCAACAATTTCAGACCGATTGCAATAGTACCAGCTGTCATGAAAATCTTTGAACGGGCTATACACAAGCAAATCTATAAACACCTGACAACACACAAGTTATTATCCACTCATCAGTCTGGTTTTCGACCTGGTCACTCGACTGCAATATACTAAAGACTTTATACTAAAGAACATGGACAAACCCTTACGAAAAAACCACATGAAAAAACGCACATGTGAATCACGTGTGAAATTGGAACAACATTTCACATGTGATCCACATGTGGTAAAAACACATGTGATTCACATGTGATCGACATGTGGAACACATGTGACTTTACAATGGGTGATTTTTAACAACCACATGTGGTTAACATGTGAATTAACAACATGTGGTTAACATGTGAACCACATGTAACTGCTACCCACATGTGGTTAACATGTGAACCACATGTGGTTGACATGCAAACCAGATGTGACTAAATACATGTGCATTTGGTTGAAGCAACTACCTGCAATTGTGAGTTCAATGCTAAACACATACCAGTAAAATAATATTCTCAAATATATTCATCATCATAGAATCAATTATAATACAGTAGGCCTGTTATAATAACTACTATAAAACAATTCTGACATAAAATTTAAAATAAACTATGAGTTTACTATTACAGAAACACTGTTTTTTCATTGTTGCAAAGCATTCAGTGCACAAGGTTAAATCTCCATCAGTGCTAATAAGTTGACTTATTTGAATTCACACATCCCTTATATTCATAAAGTATGATAATCTGTACAAGGGACGTGTAACTTATTTATATAAGGGACAGACTGAAGGCTTTGCAATTATAAATTAATGCAGTGTTTGCAATTGGAGAAAACTAAACTGATACTGATGTTCACCTTGCAAGCACACAGAGAACATTTACTGTCCTATATTATACACTGTTCAGATGCATTAAACAGAAGCTACTGTTCTCAATTCCCTCTTGGCATGACTCTTTCAGCTACCTTCTATCAATATCTGCAAGTCTTTCAGTAACAAAATCTAGAATGACAAGACATCATTGTTAATTTATGCCATATCCAAAGTTATATATAATAAATTCACAATTGTCAGAAACAAAATATCTCAAGAGTATAGAGTATATTTTATTAATTTAATTTTCAATGCTAGATATTTTACTTATATACTTTATTTCAATAAATTTACTTATATTTTAGGCAAAACAAAAATTGAATACTTTTGTAGGCAGGTCTAGAATAATGGGTTTTTGCATAATATATAATCTGGCATCACTTTGATTTGCATCAAATTTTCAGAATATAAAGCAATAAGGCAGCTGTTAAACTTAAATCCTAATTCTTTAACTCCATATTGCTTTTAGTTGTGTCTCAGACATCAATCTTAAATAATTTTATCTGAATCGATACTCAAAACAGCTCTTGGCAATGGGTCATTCCACGATTCATGGGAAAAATAGTAATAATTTGCACCACAAGTGCGACGGAACTTTGACAATTTATTCTTAAGCAAGCTGCTTCATAAACTCCTTCATATCTTTCCTGGACATGTGACCCAAATTTAAGTAGGCTGGTCACAGGTACAAAATGTGGTCGGTGGTCATTAAGACAGTAATTGATTAATTAAACTATACTAACAGTATGTAAATTTGAATCTTATCTGGTAAATAGTGATTTTCTTTACTCTGGTTTCAGAAGACTTTAATGTGTCCTAATTATCTCTGGCAATTGCACTCATCACAAAGAGAGCCTAGTGTCTAAATGACTTAACTATGAATAATCTGCTAACACACGATATAATCAAGGTATAATAAAGTGAAAATATTCTGAGTAGTTGCTCAGAAGCATTTTCTAGGGGGTTACGATTGTCAGTTTCATTTGATCTTGTCTGAGAGGTAAGATGAATAAACCTCTGGGGTATTTTGTTTTGGCACTGTGGTCTTTTCTTCTGAAGGGTTATTTAAAAGCTGATCCACAGGAGGTTTTGTAGGATATTAAAAGCTAAGGCTGTCTGGCAAAGTTTACTGGCACTCAACTAGTTCCTAGAGTCCAATAGCTAACAAAATGTTTCATCAATGCACAGTGTTACTCATGTTACAAAAAAAACTACCATTCATATATCTAAATAAATATTAGTAACTTAAGTAAGTCAAGAAGCAAGCTTGATTTTAAAATAGAACTGATACAGAATGTCTGATTGTCATTCAGCATCTTACTGCATATAATTTGTCACATCTGACTATCTACAGAATGTTTCAAAGTAAGCCTTTGTGGGAAGGTAATGTGTGAATATTATCGTTTTAATTGCAGTATCGCAGCGCGAAATTCAAATTTCATTTGCCTGATTTCAGTGATTTGGCTATCTGGGGAATACAGTTTTTTAAATACCGTCCGCAATAATTCAAAATAAGCATTTGTATGAAGAAAATGTATGAATACCAACGTTTTGTTTGTTATAAAGTGAAACACGTTACACGTGCAGCGACGTGCCGACTGCTATTTTGTATTTGTAAGGAATAAGGATGAAACACAGAGCACAAAGTATCACCCCTTCAAAATAGCTTTATGCCTTTATCTATTTAAAAAGTATAACAACATGCTCACCTGAGTATTACGCTGTCTTTCCTGGTGTAAAAGGAGTCATTCCATTTGTTTTCCTCGTTGAAATCACATGGTTTAAATTATAACTAGACATCATGTTTGAAAGAATGAGAAAATATCAAATATGGCTTCCACATGCGATGACGCTTCCCGGTAAGCCTTGCGCGCGGAGTACTGCCACTGATCTTTATAAGTGACTGTACAAATGTTGAAAAATGGTGTAAAAACTCCACAGTAGAATAAATAAAATTACATCTGGTATAAATCAGTAATTTATATGTACTTATTATAAGAAATATAAATTCTTATACAAACAATATTGCTATTTAACAATCAGAATAAAAGCTCGAGATTTCTATGCAGTGATAGTTGATGAGGGCGTAGCCTGGATCAATTACCAACGCATAAAAATTAAGAGCGAGTAATCTAATTATTTTAGTAGAATCTGAGATAAATAATTAATTTTTAAACATTTTTCTAAAAAAATAATTACAATTTTTCTTTAAATGGAAAAATAAACCAGAAAAACTGTTGTTTTGCTACTCGCTATTTATCGAGCAATAGATAGCGATTAGAGTAACCAATTAAATTACAACATTGCATTAGTATGCTAGTACGATTCTACTAAAAAGCAAATAGAAGACATCATAAAAGACAAGTGAATATTATGGTCCGCTGACTACAGATCAAATCATTCAATATACGTCTATGTATGTGCATCATATGACTTGTATAACTATGGATATAATCATATCCTTACGTGTTTATCACATTTGAACAACATGTTAATCACATGTGGTCAAATATGAGTAACATCTGGGGACATGTCAACCACATGAGAAATACATGCGGCTTTGAATAAACAACATAAATCTACATGCGAAACACATGTGGTTTGAAATAAACATCAGAAATCTACATGTGAATCACATGTGACCACATGTTAATTACATGTGGTCACATGTGAGCCTCATGGGAACCACATGTGAAACAGATGTGGTTTAAAATAAAAAAAATAAATCTACATGTGTATTACATGTGACTCACATGTGGTCACATGTGGATCACATGTGACCACATGTGAAACACATGTGAACCACATGTGATTTCCATGTGTTTTTTTCATAAGGGAAGGTTTACTGACAGACGGTATATGTTTAGATCTCAGCAAGGCCTTCGACCTGATAGACCATTCCATACTTAACGCGAAACTGAAATCCATCGGCATTCGAGGTTGCGCTTATAGTTGGTTCGAGGACTACCGGTCAGGAAGGACTCAAACGGTTTGCTTAAATGGTTCTAACTCAGAAGAAATGAGTATGCGCACAGGAGTTCAACAAGGATCTGTATTAGGCCCTTTGTTGTTTTTGATCTTCATTAATGATTTACCAAACAGCATAAAACATTGTAAAATTGTTTTGTATGCTGACGACACTGCAATCTTTTTTGCACACAAAGAGGTACCTATGATACAAAGTACCCTTCAGCAAGACCTTAATGCCCTTAATAATTGGTTTTACGAAAATGGCCTCGTAGTAAATTGTTCTAAAACAAATATCCTATTATTTGGGACTAACAAACGTCTGGCAAATGTTAATAATCTCACCCTAAAGCTTGATGAAACTACTGCATCTCATAACATAGCGTCAACCAAGTACTTAGGGCTAATAATGGCCAGTAACTTAAACTGGCATGATCATATTGATTATAATTATTGCATCTAAAGTGTCAGTAGACTCGGTCGATCTTTTGGGTCGAATCAGGAAATACATAACTGTCGACACTTGTAAACAACTTCACTGTTCTCTTATCCAACCTTTATACGAGTACTGCGACGTCGTTTGGTCTAACGCCGACAAGACACACCTCCAGCGCCTTTTGAGATTACAGAAACGTGGGGCAAGATTAATATTAAAGCGTAAAACTAATGACCGTAGGTCATCTGTCTTATTTAAAGAATTAGGTTGGGTTCACTTAACTGACAGATGGACTTTTCATAAGTGTGAAACAGTTTATCGTTGTTTAAATCACTTTTGTCCGTCGTATCTATCAAATCTCTTTTGCCTAAACTCCGAAGTTCATAATTACAACGCAAGAAGGAAAAACGACATTCACTTGATTAAAATTGAATCTAAGTCCGGTGAAAGATCATTCACATATAAGGCTGCAAACCTGTTCAATAGCCTAAGTTCCACTATTAAGTCGGCAAAATCTGTAACAACGTTTACAAACCTTTATTGGCGTGATAAGAAATAATATGTTTAAATTATTTAGATCATATTTTTAGCGAATTTTATATTCTATAAATTTGTGAATATTTAAAAACTTTCTTACCACTAATACTTAGACTTTAATATTATTAGCGAACTTTTATGAGCTATTAGTTATTTTGTACACAGCATCAGTGTAAATAAGCATTTAGCTTTCTGAGTTCCTGTGTTTAATAAAGTTTATTATTATTATTATTAGTAATAAACAATACAAATTTTTTTTATACAAAATAGATAATTCTGGAATATAAAAACCAGAGTTGTAAAATGTACTGGACCATGGGCCATGAGGTTGCAGAAAATGTTTCCAGTTTACATTTATAAAATATTTCAGGAGAAACAAATTTTGATAAAAATTTTGTCTACATGGGTTTTTTAACAGCATTTTACATTGCACTGCACTGGTTGCATTACATGAGCAAATGTGTGTGATAAGAGCAGAAAATTTCTGCTAGACAGTGCAGTGTAAAATATTTTTTGGAAACCCATTGTGAAGGTGAAAGAAATGGCAAATTTAGCCTGATTGAGGGACGAAAAAACACTCAATATTAATAATTAAATTCTCATCGAACAAAATCATAAGTATTACATAATAGTAAATTTCTAGCCTGATGAATCCAAAAAAATTGATTGCAGTTGGTTAAATGACTGGTAAAACTGATTGTTGCTTTTTTGTGTCAGTAATTTCAGTTTGCAGAAATTTTTATTCTCAATTTATGGTCGCAGAACAAAGGCTTTTTTCGCACCTGATAAAACCTAACTGAAAATTTTGCAATTTCTTTTCTGATGTGTTAAACAATCAGATGGTTTTTGGATGAATTAATATGTTCCTATCCTTAATATGACTATAGCTAGCTAATATGACTAAATTGCAAATTTAAGGATGTTTGAGTAAAATGTATCCATTTAATCCTTCTTAAGCTTATGGTATGCAGTCCTTCCCGCTATTTGCTCCAAGAGTGCTAATCAAAATGGCAATCGCCCAAGAAATTAAAGACAAAAGAAAGAAGTGTGGACATAGAAAAAAATTGAGACATTATAAGTAAATAAGTAAATAGTTTATGCATTCAACTAAAGTTTTCCAAAAGCACACATGAAAAGCTTCCCTAATTTGTTTTTGCAAAAGTCAAAATTACCAATCTGGAATTTTATCAATATATTATATTGTATGTTGATCTCAGCTGCATACATGCATATAAGTTGCTTTTTGAGTCTGGGTAAAATTGTTTGTTTTTAGCTAAAAATGTAAATTTTAATTGGCTATTTTTATTGTGATAATTCCTTTGCACGAAACGCAAACAGAGCATGATGATTAATGTTTAGAATAAAAACATCAAAATCAACCTTAAAATATTTAGTTTAACTCGCTGACAAACAATTGCAAATAGTATTCAGGGTGTTCAAGTTATTGTACAGGTACGGTTTTCAAAGATATATAGTTTTAGCCTGTTGTGAGTGTTTGAGATTGTAAAAACAATTTGCATATTACAAATAGTCGAACATAAAGAGGAGTTTTGGATTTCATGTTTTAAAATTATTTTCACATATGAAAGTTTAATTTGTGAAATCGTCATGTGCAATTGGGACCGTTCATCAGTTAAACTGATTTCACATATGAAAATTTCATACGTGAAATCATGTGTGAATTTTCCGTAAGGGGATCTGGTGTGCACAGGCAAGGGCCACTAGGAATGTTAAAGACCCACTGCCCAAATAACAGCGTTCGGGTTTGTAAGATACCACCACCCCTTTTTCGGCAGAAGCTCCGAAATCATTTAATAAGTTGCTTAATATATGGTAGCCAGCTATTAAAGAAATCGCTAAACTTGATTTGCCAGATGCAATTACTTAAAATGTCGTTACAGTATAGCCGATTCATACTGTATGATATGCTCATGCTGATTCTTTACACTTCATATTAGTGTAAAGAATAAACAGCTACTTTCTATTTTATAATAGCCTCAGCGACTAAACGCTCAGTAAAGCATCGGGTTCGATTATGAAAACAGAAAAGAAGAGTTGAATAGCTAGCCTGTTTTTTTCAGTCCACCCCGGTATTTCACAGGCCAGTGAATAGCATGAACTGATAGACCAATCTTACACTCACAGAACAGTTCAATTGACTTTGTTTAAAATTATGATAAAATAGTCCATAAGCAGTAAAATAATCCATAATAATTTTTGCCTAAATGTTATTGCTCGCGCCTCAAGCAAACCTAGCTTTCTCGCAATAAAATCATCGCAATGTTTTTGCCAGTTCATAATCATTTCATCTCTTTTTCCGCGTTTTATCACTTTTCCCGCTTTCGGAATTACGCAATCTCGGATTTCCGAATCCCCGTTTTACCCCAACCTATGTTTCGATAAGAGGATTTTGCCAGTTTGTCACACTGTTTGTTCATGTAGCTGCATGTCGAATTGCCACCATTGACTTTAGGGATTCTAATTGCTAGTATCTTTATCCGAATTCTGCCCAAATTTAGAATAAAAAAATATTGATGCAAGTAAACTAGGATTACACTTGAGCATCTTTTGTTTTCATGAATGTATTTCAAACATTTCCACTACAACAATAACATACAATTACAACATGTCGCTGACATACAACGTAAATGTGAAACTGTTTTTGTCAGTGTTAACTATATCTAAAAAAAGTCACGTTAATTACTCAGACATTCTTGTTTGACTTTCTTCTCCACTAACTGACTTCTTCGCAACATATGGTGAAAGGAGGGAACGTGCCTGGGCCGCATCTCTTTTCCGTGTTAGTACATTGAAAAGGACGCAATATACCAGTGCTACCATCATCGCATGTGCAATACGTTCTCTTCTCTATCTCGGTCGAATCATCTAAACGAAAATGAAATAATAGAATGTTATTAAAACTCTCAGCAATTATCTCAAATCAGAAAAACAGGGCGATAAACGACAGGTTTCCAGAAAGCGATGTTATATTCTATATCGTGAATGATTGTGGTAAATGATTGGTGAGAATAAAGAAAATGCTATGCACGAAAAGTACAGTGAGATAAATTCATTATGGAAGATTCGAAAGATTTCAAATATCCAATAATAGACTAATAGTTTCGTTACCTGCAGAATCTCTTTTGTCCAGTTTGCCATACCAATTTGGCAAACCAGAACACAACCCAACGAAACACAGGATAGTGATGACTGCAAATACCTGCGTTCGATTCATAACGAAGTAACTGAAACAGAATTTCGAAATTATTGTTTTAAGATTTTGTGTGTTAGAGCAAACAAATGCATTTCATGCGACTCGTAAAATACTTCGAAACTATCGTTCAGAAGTTTCAGCAAAAGACACCACCCTATGTTGATCGTCCGAAGTAACATACAACTCTAGCACATTGCTTTCATGCACTGTACGTATGACTCGTTACATCCTATCAATTTGCTAATAGTAACATAATGTGACTCTGGACTGAAAATTATAGTTGCGAGCACTTCACCCCACCCCGCAATAAAACCAAAGATTGGAAATAAACAAAAATATATACAACTAATTCAAAACAAGTTGTCCTTCGAAAACTTTTCAAAATTACAAAATACAAGAAAAAGTATGTCGCATCACATACATGAGTGGACTTTTAACTTCCAGTCTGTGACATACACTGTACAAGCAATTATTTTCCGTAAAGTGGAATATTTCCAAGAGATACGTTTACATTTGAAGCCTATCCGGTATAGCATTTGTGCATGTCTGCATGTAAATATCAAACAGAACCCAACAATCCGAAATTCAAACATACCTCTTTGCTGATCTTGCTTTAATGGTCTTCTGTCCAAACTCTTCTGTCTTCGCCTTTCGCTTCAGACTTAAAATGTGAGCTGATGCTGCATTATTTTTATACTGCAGGAGATGAGGCGTGGTATAGGCGTACACACTTACATATTACATATGACATGTCAACCTGTTGCATGAGATTGCTTTGAAATATATTGTACGGTTTCCTAGTTTTCTTAAAAAAATGCGACGTATTCTTTCCAAACATGTACTTCAAGGTGGATAAACATGTTCTTGCAATGAAGGTATACAAGAACAGACAAAAAGACTAACTGAAACGTTAACCGGTTTTCAACTAAGCAGAATTTTGAATAGTGGAAAACAGGCTTAAGGTAATTTATATAGCTCTTAAACAGCCCTTTTAACGCTATCGATGAATTCCATGCTATAATAGTGCATAGCAGAATTTTACTAAACCATAAAGAAATAAAGTGAAGTTTGTGCAAGGATCGACCCAAGCGCACATAAGCTAATGTACAACAAAAATAAATGGTAAGGGCTTATGGTAGGCTTTGAGGTCTACCACCTGAAGATTCTTTTTGGATGAAACAGGCTGTAGCGGAAAGTTTCGGAAACCTTTTGTGACAAGTAGCTATATAAATCTAACTCAGCTTGCTCCTTAATAAAACGTGTGTATCTGCAAACAAAACACTTCACACGACGCTTCAAATATTCTATCTTTATCGAAAAGTGTGTTGTCAGAACGACACGCACAAACTTAAAACATGCCGGATTTTCGTCGCCATGCAATATAGATTTAAGAGGCAGCAGTCCTTCCACTTTTAAGAAACTAATTAATTTCCTCTCCCACCGTTCAAATGTCCTTATTTTTGACAAAATTTCCTGGCACAACAATAACACAGTCGAAACCCTAATAGCGGACACCCTTATTAAGCGGACACCCCTGTTAGGCGGACACACATCACAGGTCCCAAGCGTTTCTTATATAAAATACTAACAACATAACCTCTATTAGGCGGACACCGGCCTCCCCTTAGCGGACACCTTATCGGAGGTCATAGTGAACAAATCAACCTTTTTACGCGGACAGACAAAATAACAAAATAATGAATTTGACGGCAATCTTTGCGTCATTGCATCGATCGTCTTCCGAAGCCCCAGAACTGTCGAGGAACTGGCAGAGGTTGCTGAGCTTCGTGGTCTTGAGAATCTCTCTCTTGAGAAACTCTATTTGTTATGTAAATGTAATCGATATTTTGAGAGACTAAAGAGCCTTCGAGCCTCTCGCGAAGCAAAGTAAAATGCATTTACTGATTCTTTATATTTTATGTTTTATTTTTCTTGGGTATTTCTGATAGATTTAAAATAATACAGCAATTGTCATAGTATTCAACCTCAGAAAAAGTCGAAAACGTGGTACTGTACAGCACGTGGAGTGAAAAACCTGAAAATTTCTCGGGGGAGAACCCTCAATTCCCCAAGTCATTCTACTTCAAGTGAATTTTGGTAGAATTTCTGTCTCTCGGTATATTCACCGTTTTTCAAGATATTAGACATAAATAGTGTGATATCCGTTTTAAACTAGATAAAATTCATTGCAGTCAAACCCCATGCAGCGGACACCTTCGGGACCTCGCCGATGTGTCGATCGAGGTCCCGAAGGTGTCCGCTTAGTATATATGGGTTCGTTAAAAGTGGTGTCCGTATAAAAGGGGTTTGCAGAAAACACAGCAGGGGGCAATTTTCTGATCAATTTAATTGTCAAGCAAACGGTATAAAATATAGAGCCAAGCTTAGAATAATTATAATTACAAATATTGACTACCAATATTGACGTGCAGTGTTTCTTAATTCAGTAACTGGAAAAATGTCTACAAACGGTTCGCTTTCGAGTCTGTACATAAAAGTGCGTGTTGACGCACAAGGGAAAAATCACAGAATCCCAGGTATTTTTTCGAACGGGTACTTTATGGTGGGAGAAACGCGTTCTTGCAATGAATGTATACAAGAACACACAAAAAGACTAAGGTACTTACGTGCTACACAATAAGTAGAAGTGCACAGTATGGGTTTAAGAGGCAGTCCTTCCACGTTTAAGAAACTTTAATTTCCTTTCCCACCGTTCAGATGTCCTTATCATTCACAAAATTTCTTTGCACAGCAATAATACAGTCGAACCCCTAATAGCGGACATCCTTATTAAGCGGACACTCCTTCTAAGCGGACATAAAACAGGTTACAAGCGTTTCTTTTATAAAATACTAATAACATATATTAATCTCTATTATAGGCGGACACCTCTTCTTAGCGGACAGACAACATAACAAGATAATGAATTTGACGGCAATCTTCGCGTCATTACATCTTCATTCGAAGCCTTAGAACACTATATCTTACGTAAATGTAACCGATATTTTGAGAAACTAAAGAGCCTTCGAGGCTCTCGCAAAGCAAACATGCATTTACTGATTCCTTCTTCAAATGTGCATGTATAATCGACAGTCATTCTTGGCTTTGATACTTTGTTATGCATTTAATATTGTAAACCATCGCAGCAGACTCGAAAGCGAACCGTTTGTAGACATTTTTCCAATTACTGAATTAAAAAACACTGCACGTCAATATTGGTAGTCAATACTTTTAATTATAACTATTCTAAACGTAGATATTTATTTTACATAATAGCTAAGCGTGCCTCTATATTTTATACCGTTTGCTTGACAATTAAATTGACCAGGCTGTAGCGGAAAGTTTCGGAAACCTTTTGTGACAAGTAGCTATATAAATCTAACTTAACTTGCTCCTTAATAAAACGTGTGTATCTGCAAACAAAACACTTCACACGACGCTTCAAATATTCTATTTTTATCGAAAAGTGTGTTGTCAGCACGACACGCACAAACTTAAAACATGCCGGATTTTCGTCGCCATGCAATATAGATTTCAGAGGAAGCAGTCCTTCCACTTTTAAGAAACTAATCAATTTCCTCTCCCACCGTTCAAATGTCCTAATTTTTGACAAAATTTCCTGGCACAACAATAACACAGTCGAAATCCTAATAGCGGACACCCTTATTAAGCGGACACCCCTGTTAGGCGGACACATTTATCACAGGTCCCAAGCGTTTCTTATATAAAATACTAATAACATAACCTCTATTAGGCGGACACCTCCCCTTAGCGGACACTTTATCGGAGGTCCCAGTGAACAAATCAACCTTTTTACGCGGACAGACAAAATAACAAAATAATGAATTTGACGGCAATCTTTGCGTCATTGCATCGATTGTCTTCCGAAGCCCCAGAACTGTCGAGGAACTGCATGGCAGAGGTTGCTGAGCTTCGTGGTCTTGAGAATCTCTCTCTTGAGAAACTCTATTTGTTATGTAAATGTAATCGATATTTTGAGAGACTAAAGAGCCTTCGAGCCTCTCGCGAAGCAAAGTAAAATGCATTTACTGGTTCTTTATATTTTATGTTTTATTTTTCTTGGGTATTTCTGATAGATTTAAAATAATACAGCAATTGTCATAGTATTCAACCTCAGAAAAAGTCGAAAACGTGGTACTGTACAGCACGTGGAGTGAAAAACCTGAAAATTTCTCGGGGGAGAACCCTCAATTCCCCAAGTCATTCTACTTCAAGTGAATTTTGGTAGAATTTCTGTCTCTCGGTATATTCACCGTTTTTCAAGATATTAGACATAAATAGTGATTACTGATTCCTTTTTCAAATGTGCATGTATAATCGACAGTCATTCTTGGCTTTGATACTTTGTTATGCATTTAATATTGTAAACCATCGCAGCAGACTCGAAAGCGAACCGTTTGTAGACATTTTTCCAATTACTGAATTAAAAAACACTGCACGTCAATATTGGTAGTCAATACTTGTAATTATAACTATTCTAAACGTAGATATTTACATAATAGCTAAGCGTGGCTCTATATTTTATACCGTTTGCTTGACAATTAAATTGACCAGGCTATAGCGGAAAGTTTCGGAAACCTTTTGTGACAAGTAGCTATATAAATCTAACTTAGCTCCTTAATAAAACGTGTGTATCTGCAAACAAAACACTTCACACGACGCTTCAAATATTCTATTTTTATCGAAAAGTGTGTTGTCAGCACGACACGCACAAACTTAAAACATGCCGGATTTTCGTCGCCATGCAATATAGATTTCAGAGGAAGCAGTCCTTCCACTTTTAAGAAACTAATTAATTTCCTCTCCCACCGTTCAAATGTCCTTATTTTTGACAAAATTTCCTGGCACAACAATAACACAGTCGAAATCCTAATAGCGGACACCCTTATTAAGCGGACACCCCTGTTAGGCGGACACATATCACAGGTCCCAAGCGTTTTTTATATAAAATACTAATAACATAACCTCTAGTAGGCGGACACCTCCCCTTAGCGGACACTTTATCGGAGGTCCCAGTGAACAAATCAACCTTTTTACGCGGACAGACAAAATAACAAAATAATGAATTTGACGGCAATCTTTGCGTCATTGCATCGATCGTCTTCCGAAGCCCCAGAACTGTCGAGGAACTGCATGGCAGATGTTGCTGAGCTTCGTGGTCTTGAGAATCTCTCTCTTGAGAAACTCTATTTGTTATGTAAATGTAATCGATATTTTGAGAGACTAAAGAGCCTTCGAGCCTCTCGCAAAGCAAAGTAAAATGCATTTACTGGTTCTTTATATTTTATGTTTTATTTTTCTTGGGTATTTCTGATAGATTTAAAATAATACAGCAATTGTCATAGTATTCAACTTCAAAAAATTTCGAAAACGTCGTACTGTACAGTACGTGGAGTGAAAAACCTGAAAATTTCTTGGGGGAGAACCCTCAATTCCCCAAGTCATTCTACTTCAAGTGAATTTTGGTAGAATTTCTGTCTCTCGGTATATTCACCGTTTTTCAAGATATTAGACATAAATAGTGTGATATCCGTTTTAAACTAGATAAAATTCATTGCAGTCAAACCCCATGCAGCGGACTCCTTCGGGACCTCGCCGATGTGTCGATCGAGGTCCCGAAGGTGTCCGCTTAGTATATATGGGTTCGTTAAAAGTGGTGTCCGTATAAAAGGGGTTTGCAGAAAACACAGCAGGGGGCAATTTTCTGATCAATTTAATTGTCAAGCAAACGGTATAAAATATAGAGCCAAGCTTAGAATAATTATAATTACAAATATTGACTACCAATATTGACGTGCAGTGTTTCTTAATTCAGTAACTGGAAAAATGTCTACAAACGGTTCGCTTTCCAGTCTGTACATAAAAGTGCGTGTTGACGCACAAGGGAAAAATCACAAAATCCCAGGTATTTTTTCGAACGGGTACTTTATGGTGGGAGAAACGCGTTCTTACAATGAATGTATACAAGAACACACAAAAAGACTAAGGTACTTACGTGCTACACAATAAGTAGAAGTGCACAGTATGGGTTTAAGAGGCAGTCCTTCCACTTTTAAGAAACTTTAATTTCCTTTCCCACCGTTCAGATGTCCTTATCATTCACAAAATTTCTTTGCACAGCAATAATACAGTCGAACCCCTAATAGCGGACATCCTTATTAAGCGGACACTCCTTCTAAGCGGACATAAAACAGGTTACAAGCGTTTCTTTTATAAAATACTAATAACATATATTAATCTCTATTAGGCGGACACCTCTCCTTAGCGGACAGACAACATAACAAGATAATGAATTTGACGGCAATCTTCGCGTCATTACATCTTTATTCGAAGCCTTAGAACACTATATCTTACATAAATGTAACCGATATTTTGAGAAACTAAAGAGCCTTCGAGGCTCTCGCAAAGCAAACATGCATTTACTGATTCCTTCTTCAAATGTGCATGTATAATCGACAGTCATTCTTGGCTTTGATACTTTGTTATGCATTTAATATTGTAAACCATCGCAGCAGACTCGAAAGCGAACCGTTTGTAGACATTTTTCCAATTACTGAATTAAAAAACACTGCACGTCAATATTGGTAGTCAATACTTGTAATTATAACTATTCTAAACGTAGATATTTACATAATAGCTAAGCGTGGCTCTATATTTTATACCGTTTGCTTGACAATTAAATTGACCAGGCTATAGCGGAAAGTTTCGGAAACCTTTTGTGACAAGTAGCTATATAAATCTAACTTAACTTGCTCCTTAATAAAACGTGTGTATCTGCAAACAAAACACTTCACACGACGCTTCAAATATTCTATTTTTATCGAAAAGTGTGTTGTCAGCACGACACGCACAAACTTAAAACATGCCGGATTTTCGTCGCCATGCAATATAGATTTCAGAGGAAGCAGTCCTTCCACTTTTAAGAAACTAATTAATTTCCTCTCCCACCGTTCAAATGTCCTTATTTTTGACAAAATTTCCTGGCACAACAATAACACAGTCGAAATCCTAATAGCGGACACCCTTATTAAGCGGACACCCCTGTTAGGCGGACACATATCACAGGTCCCAAGCGTTTCTTATATAAAATACTAATAACATAACCTCTAGTAGGCGGACACCTCCCCTTAGCGGACACTTTATCGGAGGTCCCAGTGAACAAATCAACCTTTTTACGCGGACAGACAAAATAACAAAATAATGAATTTGACGGCAATCTTTGCGTCATTGCATCGATCGTCTTCCGAAGCCCCAGAACTGTCGAGGAACTGCATGGCAGATGTTGCTGAGCTTCGTGGTCTTGAGAATCTCTCTCTTGAGAAACTCTATTTGTTATGTAAATGTAATCGATATTTTGAGAGACTAAAGAGCCTTCGAGCCTCTCGCAAAGCAAAGTAAAATGCATTTACTGGTTCTTTATATTTTATGTTTTATTTTTCTTGGGTATTTCTGATAGATTTAAAATAATACAGCAATTGTCATAGTATTCAACTTCAAAAAATGTCGAAAACGTCGTACTGTACAGTACGTGGAGTGAAAAACCTGAAAATTTCTTGGGGGAGAACCCTCAAATTCCCCAAGTCATTCTACTTCAAGTGAATTTTGGTAGAATTTCTGTCTCTCGGTATATTCACCGTTTTTCAAGATATTAGACATAAATAGTGTGATATCCGTTTTAAACTAGATAAAATTCATTGCAGTCAAACCCCATGCAGCGGACACCTTCGGGACCTCGCCGATGTGTCGATCGAGGTCCCGAAGGTGTCCGCTTAGTATATATGGGTTCGTTAAAAGTGGTGTCCGTATAAAAGGGGTTTGCCGAAAACACAGCAGGGGGCAATTTTCTGATCAATTCAATTGTCAAGCAAACGGTATAAAATATAGAGCCAAGCTTAGAATAATTATAATTACAAATATTGACTACCAATATTGACGTGCAGTGTTTCTTAATTCAGTAATTGGAAAAATGTCTACAAACGGTTCGCTTTCGAGTCTGTACATAAAAGTGCGTGTTGACGCACAAGGGAAAAATCACAAAATCCCAGGTATTTTTTCGAACGGTTACTTTATGGTGGGAGAAACGCGTTCTTGCAATGAATGTATACAAGAACACACAAAAAGACTAAGGTACTTACGTGCTACACAATAAGTAGAAGTGCACAGTATGGGTTTAAGAGGCAGTCCTTCCACTTTTAAGAAACTTTAATTTCCTTTCCCACCGTTCAGATGTCCTTATCATTCACAAAATTTCTTTGCACAGCAATAATACAGTCGAACCCCTAATAGCGGACATCCTTATTAAGCGGACACTTCTTCTAAGCGGACATAAAACAGGTTACAAGCGTTTCTTTTATAAAATACTAATAACATATATTAATCTCTATTAGGCGGACACCTCTCCTTAGTGGACAGACAACATAACAAGATAATGAATTTGACGGCAATCTTCGCGTCATTACATCTTCATTCGAAGCCTTAGAACACTATATCTTACGTAAATGTAACCGATATTTTGAGAAACTAAAGAGCCTTCGAGGCTCTCGCAAAGCAAACATGCATTTACTGATTCCTTCTTCAAATGTGCATGTATAATCGACAGTCATTCTTGGCTTTGATACTTTGTCATGCATTTAATATTGTAAACCATCGCAGCAGACTCGAAAGCGAACCGTTTGTAGACATTTTTCCAATTACTGAATTAAAAAACACTGCACGTCAATATTGGTAGTCAATACTTGTAATTATAGTTATTCTAAACGTAGATATTTACATAATAGCTAAGCGTGGCTCTATATTTTATACCGTTTGCTTGACAATTAAATTGATCAGAAAATTGCCCCCTGCTGTGTTTTCTGCAAACCCCTTTTATACGGACACCACTTTTAACGAACCCATATATACTAAGCGGACACCTTCGGGACCTCGATCGACACATCGGCGAGGTCCCGAAGGTGTCCGCTGCATGGGGTTTGACTGCAATGAATTTTATCTAGTTTAAAACGGATATCACACTACTTATAACTAATATCTTGAAAAACGGTGAATATACCGAGAGACAGAAATTCTACCAAAATTCACTTGAAGTAGAATGACTTGGGGAATTGAGGGTTCTCCCCCAAGAAATTTTCAGGTTTTTCACTCCACGTACTGTACAGTACCACGGTTTCGACATTTTTTTAAGTTGAATACTATGACAATTGCTGTATTATTTCAAATCTATCAGAAATACCCAAGAAAAATAAAACATAAAATATAAAGAACCAGTAAATGCATTTTACTTTGCTTTGCGAGAGGCTCGAAGGCTCTTTAGTCTCTCAAAATATCGATTACATTTACATAACAAATAGAGTTTCTAAAGAGAGAGATTCTCAAGACCACGAAGCTCAGCAACCTCTGCCATGCAGTTCCTCGACAGTTCTGGGGCTTCGGAAGACGATCGATGCAATGACGCAAAGATTGCCGTCAAATTCATTATTTTGTTATTTTGTCTGTCCGCGTAAAAAGGTTGATTTGTTCACTGGGACCTCCGATAAAGTGTCCGCTAAGGGGAGGTGTCCGCCTAATAGAGGTTATGTTATTAGTATTTTATATAAGAAACGCTTGGGACCTGTGATATGTGTCCGCCTAACAGGGGTGTCCGCTTAATAAGGGTGTCCGCTATTAGGATTTCGACTGTGTTATTGTTGTGCCAGGAAATTTTGTCAAAAATTAGGACATTTGAACGGTGGGAGAGGAAATTAATTAGTTTCTTAAAAGTGGAAGGACTGCTTCCTCTGAAATCTATATTGCATGGCGACGAAAATCCGGCATGTTTTAAGTTTGTGCGTGTCGTGCTGACAACACACTTTTCGATAAAAATAGAATATTTGAAGCGTCGTGTGAAGTGTTTTGTTTGCAGATACACACGTTTTGTTAAGGAGCAAGTTAAGTTAGATTTATATAGCTACTTGTCACAAAAGGTTTCCGAAACTTTCCGCTACAGCCTGGTCAATTTAATTGTCAAGCAAACGGTATAAAATATAGAGGCACGCTTAGCTATTATGTAAAATAAGTATCTACGTTTAGAATAGTTATAATTACAAGTATTGACTACCAATATTGACGTGCAGTGTTTTTTAATTCAGTAATTAGAAAAATGTCTACAAACGGTTCGCTTTCGAGTCTGCTGCGATGGTTTACAATATTAAATGCATGACAAAGTATCAAAGCCAAGAATGACTGTCGATTATACATGCACATTTGAAGAAGGAATCAGTAAATGCATGTTTGCTTTGCGAGAGCCTCGAAGGCTCTTTAGTTTCTCAAAATATCGGTTACATTTACGTAAGATATAGTGTTCTAAGGCTTCGAATGAAGATGTAATGACGCGAAGATTGCAGTCAAATTCATTATCTTGTTATGTTGTCTGTCCGCTAAGGAGAGGTGTCCGCCTAATAGAGATTAATATATGTTATTAGTATTTTATAAAAGAAACGCTTGTAACCTGTTTTATGTCCGCTTAGAAGAAGTGTCCGCTTAATAAGGATGTCCGCTATTAGGGGTTCGACTGTATTATTGCTGTGCAAAGAAATTTTGTGAATGATAAGGACATCTGAACGGTGGGAAAGGAAATTAAAGTTTCTTAAAAGTGGAAGGACTGCCTCTTAAACCCATACTGTGCACTTCTACTTATTGTGTAGCACGTAAGTACCTCAGTCTTTTTGTGTGTTCTTGTATACATTCATTGCAAGAACGCGTTTCTCCCACCATAAAGTAACCGTTCGAAAAAATACCTGGGATTTTGTGATTTTTCCCTTGTGCGTCAACACGCACTTTTATGTACAGACTCGAAAGCGAACCGTTTGTAGACATTTTTCCAATTACTGAATTAAAAAACACTGCACGTCAATATTGGTAGTCAATACTTGTAATTATAACTATTCTAAACGTAGATATTTACATAATAGCTAAGCGTGGCTTTATAGTTTATACCGTTTGCTTGACAATTAAATTGATCAGAAAATTGCCCCCTGCTGTGTTTTCTGCAAACCCCTTTTATACGGACACCACTTTTAACGAACCCATATATACTAAGCGGACACCTTCGGGACCTCGATCGACACATCGGCGAGGTCCCGAAGGTGTCCGCTGCATGGGGTTTGACTGCAATGAATTTTACCTAGTTAAAACGGATATCACACTATTTATAACTAATATCTTGAAAAACGGTGAATACACCGAGAGACAGAAATTCTACCAAAATTCACTTGAAGTAGAATGACTTGGGGAATTGAGGGTTCTCCCCCAAGAAATTTTCAGGTTTTTCACTCCACGTACTGTACAGTACCACGGTTTCGACATTTTTTGAAGTTGAATACTATGACAATTGCTGTATTATTTCAAATCTATCAGAAATACCCAAGAAAAATAAAACATAAAATATAAAGAACCAGTAAATGCATTTTACTTTGCTTTGCGAGAGGCTCGAAGGCTCTTTAGTCTCTCAAAATATCGATTACATTTACATAACAAATAGAGTTTCTAAAGAGAGAGATTCTCAAGACCACGAAGCTCAGCAACCTCTGCCATGCAGTTCCTCGACAGTTCTGGGGCTTCGGAAGACGATCGATGCAATGACGCAAAGATTGCCGTCAAATTCATTATTTTGTTATTTTGTCTGTCCGCGTAAAAAGGTTGATTTGTTCATTGGGACCTCCGATAAAGTGTCCGCTAAGGGGAGGTGTCCGCCTAATAGAGGTTATGTTATTAGTATTTTATATAAGAAACGCTTGGGACCTGTGATATGTGTCCGCCTAACAGGGGTGTCCGCTTAATAAGGGTGTCCGCTATTAGGATTTCGACTGTGTTATTGTTGTGCCAGGAAATTTTGTCAAAAATTAGGACATTTGAACGGTGGGAGAGGAAATTAATTAGTTTCTTAAAAGTGGAAGGACTGCTTCCTCTGAAATCTATATTGCATGGCGACGAAAATCCGGCATGTTTTAAGTTTGTGCGTGTCGTGCTGACAACACACTTTTCGATAAAAATAGAATATTTGAAGCGTCGTGTGAAGTGTTTTGTTTGCAGATACACACGTTTTGTTAAGGAGCAAGTTAAGTTAGATTTATATAGCTACTTGTCACAAAAGGTTTCCGAAACTTTCCGCTACAGCCTGGTCAATTTAATTGTCAAGCAAACGGTATAAAATATAGAGGCACGCTTAGCTATTATGTAAAATAAGTATCTACGTTTAGAATAGTTATAATTACAAGTATTGACTACCAATATTGACGTGCAGTGTTTTTTAATTCAGTAATTGGAAAAATGTCTACAAACGGTTCGCTTTCGAGTCTGCTGCGATGGTTTACAATATTAAATGCATGACAAAGTATCAAAGCCAAGAATGACTGTCGATTATACATGCACATTTGAAGAAGGAATCAGTAAATGCATGTTTGCTTTGCGAGAGCCTCGAAGGCTCTTTAGTTTCTCAAAATATCGGTTACATTTACGTAAGATATAGTGTTCTAAGGCTTCGAATGAAGATGTAATGACGCGAAGATTGCAGTCAAATTCATTATCTTGTTATGTTGTCTGTCCGCTAAGGAGAGGTGTCCGCCTAATAGAGATTAATATATGTTATTAGTATTTTATAAAAGAAACGCTTGTAACCTGTTTTATGTCCGCTTAGAAGAAGTGTCCGCTTAATAAGGATGTCCGCTATTAGGGGTTCGACTGTATTATTGCTGTGCAAAGAAATTTTGTGAATGATAAGGACATCTGAACGGTGGGAAAGGAAATTAAAGTTTCTTAAAAGTGGAAGGACTGCCTCTTAAACCCATACTGTGCACTTCTACTTATTGTGTAGCACGTAAGTACCTCAGTCTTTTTGTGTGTTCTTGTATACATTCATTGCAAGAACGCGTTTCTCCCACCATAAAGTAACCGTTCGAAAAAATACCTGGGATTTTGTGATTTTTCCCTTGTGCGTCAACACGCACTTTTATGTACAGACTCGAAAGCGAACCGTTTGTAGACATTTTTCCAATTACTGAATTAAAAAACACTGCACGTCAATATTGGTAGTCAATACTTGTAATTATAACTATTCTAAACGTAGATATTTACATAATAGCTAAGCGTGGCTTTATAGTTTATACCGTTTGCTTGACAATTAAATTGATCAGAAAATTGCCCCCTGCTGTGTTTTCTGCAAACCCCTTTTATACGGACACCACTTTTAACGAACCCATATATACTAAGCGGACACCTTCGGGACCTCGATCGACACATCGGCGAGGTCCCGAAGGTGTCCGCTGCATGGGGTTTGACTGCAATGAATTTTACCTAGTTAAAACGGATATCACACTATTTATAACTAATATCTTGAAAAACGGTGAATACACCGAGAGACAGAAATTCTACCAAAATTCACTTGAAGTAGAATGACTTGGGGAATTGAGGGTTCTCCCCCAAGAAATTTTCAGGTTTTTCACTCCACGTACTGTACAGTACCACGGTTTCGACATTTTTTGAAGTTGAATACTATGACAATTGCTGTATTATTTCAAATCTATCAGAAATACCCAAGAAAAATAAAACATAAAATATAAAGAACCAGTAAATGCATTTTACTTTGCTTTGCGAGAGGCTCGAAGGCTCTTTAGTCTCTCAAAATATCGATTACATTTACATAACAAATAGAGTTTCTAAAGAGAGAGATTCTCAAGACCACGAAGCTCAGCAACCTCTGCCATGCAGTTCCTCGACAGTTCTGGGGCTTCGGAAGACGATCGATGCAATGACGCAAAGATTGCCGTCAAATTCATTATTTTGTTATTTTGTCTGTCCGCGTAAAAAGGTTGATTTGTTCATTGGGACCTCCGATAAAGTGTCCGCTAAGGGGAGGTGTCCGCCTAATAGAGGTTATGTTATTAGTATTTTATATAAGAAACGCTTGGGACCTGTGATATGTGTCCGCCTAACAGGGGTGTCCGCTTAATAAGGGTGTCCGCTATTAGGATTTCGACTGTGTTATTGTTGTGCCAGGAAATTTTGTCAAAAATTAGGACATTTGAACGGTGGGAGAGGAAATTAATTAGTTTCTTAAAAGTGGAAGGACTGCTTCCTCTGAAATCTATATTGCATGGCGACGAAAATCCGGCATGTTTTAAGTTTGTGCGTGTCGTGCTGACAACACACTTTTCGATAAAAATAGAATATTTGAAGCGTCGTGTGAAGTGTTTTGTTTGCAGATACACACGTTTTATTAAGGAGCAAGTTAAGTTAGATTTATATAGCTACTTGTCACAAAAGGTTTCCGAAACTTTCCGCTACAGCCTGGTCAATTTAATTGTCAAGCAAACGGTATAAAATATAGAGGCACGCTTAGCTATTATGTAAAATAAGTATCTACGTTTAGAATAGTTATAATTACAAGTATTGACTACCAATATTGACGTGCAGTGTTTTTTAATTCAGTAATTAGAAAAATGTCTACAAACGGTTCGCTTTCGAGTCTGCTGCGATGGTTTACAATATTAAATGCATGACAAAGTATCAAAGCCAAGAATGACTGTCGATTATACATGCACATTTGAAGAAGGAATCAGTAAATGCATGTTTGCTTTGCGAGAGCCTCGAAGGCTCTTTAGTTTCTCAAAATATCGGTTACATTTACGTAAGATATAGTGTTCTAAGGCTTCGAATGAAGATGTAATGACGCGAAGATTGCAGTCAAATTCATTATCTTGTTATGTTGTCTGTCCGCTAAGGAGAGGTGTCCGCCTAATAGAGATTAATATATGTTATTAGTATTTTATAAAAGAAACGCTTGTAACCTGTTTTATGTCCGCTTAGAAGAAGTGTCCGCTTAATAAGGATGTCCGCTATTAGGGGTTCGACTGTATTATTGCTGTGCAAAGAAATTTTGTGAATGATAAGGACATCTGAACGGTGGGAAAGGAAATTAAAGTTTCTTAAACGTGGAAGGACTGCCTCTTAAACCCATACTGTGCACTTCTACTTATTGTGTAGCACGTAAGTACCTTAGTCTTTTTGTGTGTTCTTGTATACATTCATTGCAAGAACGCGTTTCTCCCACCATAAAGTAACCGTTCGAAAAAATACCTGGGATTTTGTGATTTTTCCCTTGTGCGTCAACACGCACTTTTATGTACAGACTCGAAAGCGAACCGTTTGTAGACATTTTTCCAATTACTGAATTAAAAAACACTGCACGTCAATATTGGTAGTCAATATTTGTAATTATAATTATTCTAAGCTTGGCTCTATATTTTATACCGTTTGCTTGACAATTAAATTGATCAGAAAATTGCCCCCTGCTGTGTTTTCTGCAAACCCCTTTTATACGGACACCACTTTTAACGAACCCATATATACTAAGCGGACACCTTCGGGACCTCGATCGACACATCGGCGAGGTCCCGAAGGTGTCCGCTGCATGGGGTTTGACTGCAATGAATTTTATCTAGTTTAAAACGGATATCACACTATTTATGTCTAATATCTTGAAAAACGGTGAATATACCGAGAGACAGAAATTCTACCAAAATTCACTTGAAGTAGAATGACTTGGGGAATTGATGGTTCTCCCCCGAGAAATTTTCAGGTTTTTCACTCCACGTGCTGTACAGTACCACGTTTTCGACTTTTTCTGAGGTTGAATACTATGACAATTGCTGTATTATTTTAAATCTATCAGAAATACCCAAGAAAAATAAAAAATAAAATATAAAGAATCAGTAAATGCATTTTACTTTGCTTCGCGAGAGGCTCGAAGGCTCTTTAGTCTCTCAAAATATCGATTACATTTACATAACAAATAGAGTTTCTCAAGAGAGAGATTCTCAAGACCACGAAGCTCAGCAACCTCTGCCAGTTCCTCGACAGTTCTGGGGCTTCGGAAGACGATCGATGCAATGACGCAAAGATTGCCGTCAAATTCATTATTTTGTTATTTTGTCTGTCCGCGTAAAAAGGTTGATTTGTTCACTATGACCTCCGATAAGGTGTCCGCTAAGGGGAGGCCGGTGTCCGCCTAATAGAGGTTATGTTGTTAGTATTTTATATAAGAAACGCTTGGGACCTGTGATGTGTGTCCGCCTAACAGGGGTGTCCGCTTAATAAGGGTGTCCGCTATTAGGGTTTCGACTGTGTTATTGTTGTGCCAGGAAATTTTGTCAAAAATAAGGACATTTGAACGGTGGGAGAGGAAATTAATTAGTTTCTTAAAAGTGGAAGGACTGCTGCCTCTTAAATCTATATTGCATGGCGACGAAAATCCGGCATGTTTTAAGTTTGTGCGTGTCGTGCTGACAACACACTTTTCGATAAAGATAGAATATTTGAAGCGTCGTGTGAAGTGTTTTGTTTGCAGATACACACGTTTTATTAAGGAGCAAGCTGAGTTAGATTTATATAGCTACTTGTCACAAAAGGTTTCCGAAACTTTCCGCTACAGCCTGTTTCATCCAAAAAGAATCTTCAGGTGGTAGACCTCAAAGCCTACCATAAGCCCTTACCATTTATTTTTGTTGTACATTAGCTTATGTGCGCTTGGGTCGATCCTTTCACAAACTTCACTTTATTTCTTTATGGTTTAGTAAAATTCTGCTATGGACTATTATAGCATGGAATTCATCGATAGCGTTAAAAGGGCTGTTTAAGAGCTATATAAATTACCTTAAGCCTGTTTTCCACTATTCAAAATTCTGCTTAGTTGAAAACCGGTTAACGTTTCAGTTAGTCTTTTTGTCTGTTCTTGTATACCTTCATTGCAAGAACATGTTTATCCACCTTGAAGTACATGTTTGGAAAGAATACGTCGCATTTTTTTAAGAAAACTAGGAAACCGTACAATATATTTCAAAGCAATCTCATGCAACAGGTTGACATGTCATATGTAATATGTAAGTGTGTACGCCTATACCACGCCTCATCTCCTGCAGTATAAAAATAATGCAGCATCAGCTCACATTTTAAGTCTGAAGCGAAAGGCGAAGACAGAAGAGTTTGGACAGAAGACCATTAAAGCAAGATCAGCAAAGAGGTATGTTTGAATTTCAGATTGTTGGGTTCTGTTTGATATTTACATGCAGACATGCACAAATGCTATACCGGATAGGCTTCAAATGTAAACGTATCTCTTGGAAATATTCCACTTTACGGAAAATAATTGCTTGTACAGTGTATGTCACAGACTGGAAGTTAAAAGTCCACTCATGTATGTGATGCGACATACTTTTTCTTGTATTTTGTAATTTTGAAAAGTTTTCGAAGGACAACTTGTTTTGAATTAGTTGTATATATTTTTGTTTATTTCCAATCTTTGGTTTTATTGCGGGGTGGGGTGAAGTGCTCGCAACTATAATTTTCAGTCCAGAGTCACATTATGTTACTATTAGCAAATTGATAGGATGTAACGAGTCATACGTACAGTGCATGAAAGCAATGTGCTAGAGTTGTATGTTACTTCGGACGATCAACATAGGGTGGTGTCTTTTGCTGAAACTTCTGAACGATAGTTTCGAAGTATTTTACGAGTCGCATGAAATGCATTTGTTTGCTCTAACACACAAAATCTTAAAACAATAATTTCGAAATTCTGTTTCAGTTACTTCGTTATGAATCGAACGCAGGTATTTGCAGTCATCACTATCCTGTGTTTCGTTGGGTTGTGTTCTGGTTTGCCAAATTGGTATGGCAAACTGGACAAAAGAGATTCTGCAGGTAACGAAACTATTAGTCTATTATTGGATATTTGAAATCTTTCGAATCTTCCATAATGAATTTATCTCACTGTACTTTTCGTGCATAGCATTTTCTTTATTCTCACCAATCATTTACCACAATCATTCACGATATAGAATATAACATCGCTTTCTGGAAACCTGTCGTTTATCGCCCTGTTTTTCTGATTTGAGATAATTGCTGAGAGTTTTAATAACATTCTATTATTTCATTTTCGTTTAGATGATTCGACCGAGATAGAGAAGAGAACGTATTGCACATGCGATGATGGTAGCACTGGTATATTGCGTCCTTTTCAATGTACTAACACGGAAAAGAGATGCGGCCCAGGCACGTTCCCTCCTTTCACCATATGTTGCGAAGAAGTCAGTTAGTGGAGAAGAAAGTCAAACAAGAATGTCTGAGTAATTAACGTGACTTTTTTTAGATATAGTTAACACTGACAAAAACAGTTTCACATTTACGTTGTATGTCAGCGACATGTTGTAATTGTATGTTATTGTTGTAGTGGAAATGTTTGAAATACATTCATGAAAACAAAAGATGCTCAAGTGTAATCCTAGTTTACTTGCATCAATATTTTTTTATTCTAAATTTGGGCAGAATTCGGATAAAGATACTAGCAATTAGAATCCCTAAAGTCAATGGTGGCAATTCGACATGCAGCTACATGAACAAACAGTGTGACAAACTGGCAAAATCCTCTTATCGAAACATAGGTTGGGGTAAAACGGGGATTCGGAAATCCGAGATTGCGTAATTCCGAAAGCGGGAAAAGTGATAAAACGCGGAAAAAGAGATGAAATGATTATGAACTGGCAAAAACATTGCGATGATTTTATTGCGAGAAAGCTAGGTTTGCTTGAGGCGCGAGCAATAACATTTAGGCAAAAATTATTATGGATTATTTTACTGCTTATGGACTATTTTATCATAATTTTAAACAAAGTCAATTGAACTGTTCTGTGAGTGTAAGATTGGTCTATCAGTTCATGCTATTCACTGGCCTGTGAAATACCGGGGTGGACTGAAAAAAACAGGCTAGCTATTCAACTCTTCTTTTCTGTTTTCATAATCGAACCCGATGCTTTACTGAGCGTTTAGTCGCTGAGGCTATTATAAAATAGAAAGTAGCTGTTTATTCTTTACACTAATATGAAGTGTAAAGAATCAGCATGAGCATATCATACAGTATGAATCGGCTATACTGTAACGACATTTTAAGTAATTGCATCTGGCAAATCAAGTTTAGCGATTTCTTTAATAGCTGGCTACCATATATTAAGCAACTTATTAAATGATTTCGGAGCTTCTGCCGAAAAAGGGGTGGTGGTATCTTACAAACCCGAACGCTGTTATTTGGGCAGTGGGTCTTTAACATTCCTAGTGGCCCTTGCCTGTGCACACCAGATCCCCTTACGGAAAATTCACACATGATTTCACGTATGAAATTTTCATATGTGAAATCAGTTTAACTGATGAACGGTCCCAATTGCACATGACGATTTCACAAATTAAACTTTCATATGTGAAAATAATTTTAAAACATGAAATCCAAAACTCCTCTTTATGTTCGACTATTTGTAATATGCAAATTGTTTTTACAATCTCAAACACTCACAACAGGCTAAAACTATATATCTTTGAAAACCGTACCTGTACAATAACTTACACCCTGAATACTATTTGCAATTGTTTGTCAGCGAGTTAAACTAAATATTTTAAGGTTGATTTTGATGTTTTTATTCTAAACATTAATCATCGTGCTCTGTTTGCGTTTCGTGCAAAGGAATTATCACAATAAAAATAGCCAATTAAAATTTACATTTTTAGCTAAAAACAAACAATTTTACCCAGACTCAAAAAGCAACTTATATGCATGTATGCAGCTGAGATCAACATACAATATAATATATTGATAAAATTCCAGATTGGTAATTTTGACTTTTGCAAAAACAAATTAGGGAAGCTTTTCATGTGTGCTTTTGGAAAACTTTAGTTGAATGCATAAACTATTTACTTATTTACTTATAATGTCTCAATTTTTTTCCATGTCCACACTTCTTTCTTTTGTCTTTAATTTCTTGGGCGATTGCCATTTTGATTAGCACTCTTGGAGCAAATAGCGGGAAGGACTGCATACCATAAGCTTAAGAAGGATTAAATGGATACATTTTACTCAAACATCCTTAAATTTGTAATTTAGTCATATTAGCTAGCTATAGTCATATTAAGGATAGGAACATATTAATTCATCCAAAAACCATCTGATTGTTTAACACATCAGAAAAGAAATTGCAAAATTTTCAGTTAGGTTTTATCAGGTGCGAAAAAAGCCTTTGTTCTGCGACCATAAATTGAGAATAAAAATTTCTGCAAACTGAAATTACTGACACAAAAAAGCAACAATCAGTTTTACCAGTCATTTAACCAACTGCAATCAATTTTTTTGGATTCATCAGGCTAGAAATTTACTATTATGTAATACTTATGATTTTGTTCGATGAGAATTTAATTATTAATATTGAGTGTTTTTTCGTCCCTCAATCAGGCTAAATTTGCCATTTCTTTCACCTTCACAATGGGTTTCCAAAAAATATTTTACACTGCACTGTCTAGCAGAAATTTTCTGCTCTTATCACACACATTTGCTCATGTAATGCAACCAGTGCAGTGCAATGTAAAATGCTGTTAAAAAACCCATGTAGACAAAATTTTTATCAAAATTTGTTTCTCCTGAAATATTTTATAAATGTAAACTGGAAACATTTTCTGCAACCTCATGGCCCATGGTCCAGTACATTTTACAACTCTGGTTTTTATATTCCAGAATTATCTATTTTGTATAAAAAAAATTTGTATTGTTTATTACTAATAATAATAATAATAAACTTTATTAAACACAGGAACTCAGAAAGCTAAATGCTTATTTACACTGATGCTGTGTACAAAATAACTAATAGCTCATAAAAGTTCGCTAATAATATTAAAGTCTAAGTATTAGTGGTAAGAAAGTTTTTAAATATTCACAAATTTATAGAATATAAAATTCGCTAAAAATATGATCTAAATAATTTAAACATATTATTTCTTATCACGCCAATAAAGGTTTGTAAACGTTGTTACAGATTTTGCCGACTTAATAGTGGAACTTAGGCTATTGAACAGGTTTGCAGCCTTATATGTGAATGATCTTTCACCGGACTTAGATTCAATTTTAATCAAGTGAATGTCGTTTTTCCTTCTTGCGTTGTAATTATGAACTTCGGAGTTTAGGCAAAAGAGATTTGATAGATACGACGGACAAAAGTGATTTAAACAACGATAAACTGTTTCACACTTATGAAAAGTCCATCTGTCAGTTAAGTGAACCCAACCTAATTCTTTAAATAAGACAGATGACCTACGGTCATTAGTTTTACGCTTTAATATTAATCTTGCCCCACGTTTCTGTAATCTCAAAAGGCGCTGGAGGTGTGTCTTGTCGGCGTTAGACCAAACGACGTCGCAGTACTCGTATAAAGGTTGGATAAGAGAACAGTGAAGTTGTTTACAAGTGTCGACAGTTATGTATTTCCTGATTCGACCCAAAAGATCGACCGAGTCTACTGGACACTTTAGATGCAATAATTATAATCAATATGATCATGCCAGTTTAAGTTACTGGCCATTATTAGCCCTAAGTACTTGGTTGACGCTATGTTATGAGATGCAGTAGTTTCATCAAGCTTTAGGGTGAGATTATTAACATTTGCCAGACGTTTGTTAGTCCCAAATAATAGGATATTTGTTTTAGAACAATTTACTACGAGGCCATTTTCGTAAAACCAATTATTAAGGGCATTAAGGTCTTGCTGAAGGGTACTTTGTATCATAGGTACCTCTTTGTGTGCAAAAAAGATTGCAGTGTCGTCAGCATACAAAACAATTTTACAATGTTTTATGCTGTTTGGTAAATCATTAATGAAGATCAAAAACAACAAAGGGCCTAATACAGATCCTTGTTGAACTCCTGTGCGCATACTCATTTCTTCTGAGTTAGAACCATTTGAGCAAACCGTTTGAGTCCTTCCTGACCGGTAGTCCTCGAACCAACTATAAGCGCAACCTCGAATGCCGATGGATTTCAGTTTCGCTTTAAGTATGGAATGGTCTATCAGGTCGAAGGCCTTGCTGAGATCTAAACATATACCGTCTGTCAGTAAACCTTTGTCCATGTTCTTTAGTATAAAGTCTTTAGTATATTGCAGTCGAGTGACCAGGTCGAAAACCAGACTGATGAGTGGATAATAACTTGTGTGTTGTCAGGTGTTTATAGATTTGCTTGTGTATAGCCCGTTCAAAGATTTTCATGACAGCTGGTACTATTGCAATCGGTCTGAAATTGTTGGGATCCGATAATGAACCAGACTTATGTAATGGTGTGACCGTTGCGGACTTCCAGGCAGTTGGAACAATAGAAGTGCGGAGTGATAAGGTGTAAATGTAAGTTAATTAAGGGCTCTGCAAGAACGTCAGCACCAGTCTTCAGAAATCGTGCACGGATGTTCTTTAATCCGGATGACTTTTTTATCTTAAGTGAAGATAATTCCTTTTTAACAAAGTCCACACTAATTTCAGTAAAACTGAATTCATCCACGGAAGCGTTTATAGTACTGTTACCACTGTAAGTACCTTGCTCTTGTGCACTGGTTGACTGAGGTTTAAGACGGTCTGCCACCGACGACGTAAAGAATTTGTTAAGTATTGTAGCTATACCTTTATTATCTGAAGAAGAGGATTCGCCAAACGACATTTCCTGAATAGATACATCATCTTTTTTGGTAATAACTTTTTTAAAGCTGACCAAAGTTTGCTTGTATCGTTTGCGTTTTCGGTCAGTAAATTATTGTAGTATGGACAGAAACATAAGCTCCTGCTAGCGGAAGATGGAACGGTTTACGAAGTCAAACGATCGAAGTTAGAGAACAATGTAGAAGCTGGACAATATGTTTAAAAACCGTTTATTTCTATTGTATTGTTATAGTCTATAAGAAATACATTATTCCGAACGTTAATCTGTGTGTTAATTTATGCAAACCAGGAAACGCCTTTCCAACAATATTTTGCTCCATAAGTGTATACATTTTCGCATTCGCCATACCCCCTTTTTCCTTCTTGTGAACAGTTATAACAGCTCTATTTAAAACGTTTGTTTACTTTGAACAGTTATATTAATTGCAACTTGTTTATTTCGAACAGTTCTATTAATTAGTTATGTCGAACAGTTCTAGTAATTAGTTATGTTGAACAGTTCTATACTTTAGTGTTAAAAATCATTTGTTGTAAAAACTTTACAATATACAGTTCAAAAATACCCATCCTCGTCTCTGTCATTTGCGCAACAAGACTATACAATAATGGGATGATGACATCATTACAAATGCATTACTCCCGGGGCCCCTACGTGACGTCGGCATCCTGCATACTAATTACTTTCGCCGCCAAACGTGTCGGATAGGCTACTCACGTACGGGCAAACAGAAAGAACAGTAAAGGAATTTTAGCTAACAATGTTTATTTCGTTGCTACACAATTCACCGGAAGAGATTACGCCCTGAAAGGTAAAATGGCTACTGGGAGTTGCCTAGATAGTTTTTAGCTGGAAAAATGGAATTCCATGCCCCGGAACAGATTGCACCCAATATATACATAAAATCAGTGTGGGATCAAGATTAGAGAAAGACAGCAACTAGGACTATGGTGTAATTAAGAAATATGGGTTGAGAAAAAAAAATTAGACTCCTCGTCAGGACCCTCTCCATGGGCGCGGTTCAGCGTTTTTATTGTTACTGGGCTTTCCATTTTAACTTCCCCCCCTCCCCCTCCCATGGCGTCATTTTAGAGCAAGTCTGTAATTTCTATGATGTTCGCTTCCTAGGGGGCGGTTTGGATGTAGGGCAGGGGGCGGTTTGGATGTAGGGCGGGGGGCGGGGGGCGGGGGGAGGGGGTGTTCAAGCAGGTCATTCAACCTGTATCTAAAATTGTCTGACTATAAATATAAAATAGTATTCGAATTAAGTTTGGAGCGCCTAGATAGCGGATTCCAATGTCATTCGCCTAGCATTAGACAGATCAATGACCTAGGGCCGCCCATCCAGAATCTAATCGCATCGGGTCGACGCCAGTGTTCAGCAAAGTACTCAAAATTTTTACTTAAGTCAAAGTGAAAAGTAACACCTCAATTTTTACTCAAGTAGCCGGTGAAAGTACTGTCTGAAAATTTTACTTAAGTAAAAGTAAAAATATTACCTGAAAATTTTACTCAAGTAAAAGTAAAAGTATTGCCTGAAAATTTTACTCAAGTAAAAGAAAAGTATTAGAAAAATATACTTAAGTAAAAGTATTACTGAAATAGAATATAAGTTCGCAAACCATTTCATTTGACAAATAAAAATTGCTAATAGAAAGTTTAAAGCAGTAATAGAACACTCAGATATGAGCCAAGCGAGTCCGCTCACTGCTAACTCCGCTTTGAGAAATACGTTTTTACTTTGCCAAAATATAACAAAAGTAACGAAGTAAGAAAGTAAATATTTACCAAAAATCGTACTTCGTTACAAGTAAAAAGTACTTCACAAAAAAAGTACTTCGTTTCAAGTAAATACTGATTTTTTTTACTCAAGTAAAGTAACGAAGTAAATTTACTTCGTTACTGGCTAACACTGGTCGACGCAGCTAGGGCCCACTGGGGTATCGTCCGGTAGCCCGCTGGTCAGTTAAATTCTATGAGGTGCCGTTACCGCCAAAATTCAGAGTGCTTAATTTTTAAAATGAAGGCGTTATTTTTCAAAATGGAGGCATTATTTTTTAAAATGGAGGCATTATTTTTTAAAATGGAGGCATTATTTTTTAAAATGGAGGCATTATTTTTTTTAAATGGAGGCATTATTTTTTAAAATGGAGGCATTATTTTTTTTAAAATGGAGGCACTGTTTTCTTAAAACGAAGGCTAAATTTTTGAAAATGAAGGCATTATTTTTGAATTCACTATCTCAAAAGGGAGATAAAGGGGGTATGACAAATACGAATCGTACTGATTTTTGGAGGAAATATTTTTTCGAGGACACGTCTCTTTGTTTGCATAAATTAATCCAAACACGGATTGACGTTTGGAATAATTTATTTCTTATAGAATATAACAATATAATACAAATAAACAGTATTTAAACATATTGTCAGGCTTCTAGACTGTTCTCCATTTTTGATTGTTTGACTTTGTAACTCACAGTGGACTATGTTGTTTAGTATATTATGGCTATTTCATGGCTATTTGTTTAACTGTAGTTAATTTCTCGCCACTTCATTTCAATAACATGCATTTATGTAGGTTGATGTGGGGTCGATGTCAGGTGGATGTAGGGTGGATGTAGGATAGATGTGGGGTGGATGTGGGGTGGATATAGGGTGGATGTGGAGCATCTGTCAAGCTTCTGCCCGATTTGACCTTTTACGGCACTATAGGCCTTTGTGAAGCTTCTGTCAAGCTTCAGTCAAGCTTCTGTGAACCTTCTGTGAAGCTTCTGTGAAGCTTGACAGAAGCTTTACAGAAGCTTCACAAAGGCCTATAGTGCCATAAAAGGTCAAATCGGGCAGAAGCTTGACAGAAGCTCCACATCCACCCTACATCCACCCCACATCCACCCCACATCTATCCTACATCCACCCTACATCCACCCGACATCGACCCCACATCAACCTACATAAATGCATGTTATTGAAATGAAGTGGCGAGAAATTAAGGGACTTGTCAGAAATTAACAGGGGGGGAGGGGGGGGTGGAAATATAGAACTTAAGGTTGGAAATGAGGTGACCCATCTAAGCAATAGGACGAAATTTCCTTACCCTCCCCTTGGGCCTAGCATGAAACACCATGACCCTCCCCTCTATCATCAGGTGATTTAATACAAAAGTTCAGTTTAGGTACACACACACACATAAAACGTTTACACTATAAAACTCAATGCATTTTCATTCTAAAATATGTCTATTTGACATTGTTGTTGTGGTTTTAATATATTTGAACTAAGCATAGCACTATTTACTCCGCCTGCCGTAGGCGAGGCGGAGTTTAAAATTCGCCCCGTTTCTGGTTTTTTTTTCGGGGTCGCAAGTTGGCGCAGCACTCATGGGTGATACCGCTGGCACAAGCCACGTGAGCCGACCTAAACACGGCGTTTAAACTCAATTTCTAGCGGAATATGCCAACAAAACACGCATTTAAACATGTATGCTAGCACATCTAAGCCGCAAGAACGTTTTATGTGCAAAGATTCTCATGCAAAATGTTTTAAAACGACAAATTCTACCGCAAAACTTTACCGAGGACTGGCGAGGAGCGATGTATCGCGGTGAAGTTTTGAGAGCGTGTTTCCGTCATTTTCTCTTGTGTTTCCACTTTTAAGGAAATTTAGAAATTTCTACACAAGAATCAAGCGCAGATTCTACTGAAATATCTATATACAAAAACACAATTTTTAACATGTAATAGTTATTAAAGAGGGACAGGAAGGTTCTTTATCAAAACATTGCTCCAGAAATGTTTTAAAACGGCAAATTTTGATAGAATCCATCATTCCATGATCAAGGAGTGAGTGTAGGAAATGTGTTGCTAGTTCTAATCACGAAGTATTCGTTGTGATTTCTTTCCTCAGTTTTCTATACCTATGTTGAGATGCTGATATTTCGTGCAAAATGATTTATTTGCTTGTGGGATCTCATACATTTATAAAAGGTAAGAGACACTTAACATTCCAATTCCAGAAATACATATGTTAGTCTAAAGTTCCCAACAAATTATATCGTGGAGACTTCAGGCAGTGCGCTGCAGAATTGATTTAAATGATGCTATCAGGTTAATATATTTATGTATTGTATACACTTTTAGTAAAATTTTCTTTACCTGCAACTACCCAAAAATAAAACAGCCATATGTTGGTGGTATTATCACAAAAGAATCTTGTTTAATATAATTATGTGCTATGAAAGTCTTTAATTTAAATTAAATTCTAAAAAATGCAATCTTACTAGGACTCTGGGCAGAGTGCCTGGCAAGTCACTGAGACGTTGATTTTTGGTTATCTTAGTGATTACATAAGATGCGCTAACAATATCTTAAAATGCCTTGGAAGGTACCTTAAAAATAACTGATTAAAAAAGGAGTTCGTTAAGCAAAACAGAAATAACTGAACATACCCCACCCCCAATGAACGCTCTAGTTACAGCCTTGTCCCCATTTTTGTTTTGGCAGGCGGAGTGAACGCCTTAGCAGGCGTCTTGTTTTTTCTAATCTATTTATACTGTGTACTAACAACTGTACGAGCATAAGAATAAATTTGAATGACCCTCCCCTTAAAAGCAGCTCATTTTATCGTCACCCTCCCTTTTTTAGGATCTTAAAAAGCTATGACCCTCCCCACGTTTCCACCCCCCCCCCCCTCCCCCCCCTGTTAATTTCTGACAAGTCCCTAACTACAGTTAAACAAATAGCCATGAAATAGCCATAATATACTAAACAACATAGTCCACTGTGAGTTACAAAGTCAAACAATGGAAAATGGAGAACAGTCTAGAAGCCTGACAATATGTTTAAATACTGTTTATTTGTATTATATTGTTATATTCTATAAGAAATAAATTATTCCAAACGTTAATCCGTGTCTGTATTAATTTATGCAAACAAAGAGACGTGTCTTCGAAACAATATTTCCTCCAAAAATCAGTACGATTCGTATTCGTCATACCCCCTTTATCTCCCTTTTGAGATAGTGAATTCAAAAATAATGCCTTCATTTTCAAAAATTTAGCCTTCGTTTTAAGAAAACAGTGTCTCCATTTTAAAAAAAATAATGCCTCTATTTTAAAAAAAATGTGCCTCCATTTTAAAAAATAATGCCTCCATTTAAAAAAATAATGCCTCCATTTTAAAAAATAATGCCTCCATTTTAAAAAATAATGCCTCCATTTTAAAAAATAATGCCTCCATTTTAAAAAATAATGCCTCCATTTTAAAAAATAATGCCTCCATTTTAAAAAATAATGCCTCCATTTTAAAAAATAATGCCTCCATTTTAAAAAAAATAATGCCTCCATTTTAAAAAAATTGTGCCTCCATTTTAAAAAATAATGCCGTTATTTAAAAAAATAATGCCTCCATTTTAAAAAATAATGCCTCCATTTTAAAAAATAATTGCTCCATTTAAAAAAATAATGCCTCCATTTTAAAAAATAATGCTTCCATTTTAAAAAATAATGCCTCCATTTTAAAAAATAATGCCTCCATTTTAAAAAATAACGCCTTCATTTTAAAAATTAAGCACTCTGAATTTTGGCGGTAACGGCACCTCATAGAATTTAACTGACCAGCGGGCTACCGGACGATACCCCAGTGGGCCCTAGCTGCGTCGACCAGTGTTAGCCAGTAACGAAGTAAATTTACTTCGTTACTTTACTTAAGTAAAAAAAATCAGTATTTACTTGAAACGAAGTACTTTTTTTGTGAAGTACTTTTTACTTGTAACGAAGTACGATTTTTGGTAAATATTTACTTTCTTACTTCGTTACTTTTGTTATATTTTGGCAAAGTAAAAACGTATTTCTCAAAGCGGAGTTAGCAGTGAGCGGACTCGCTTGGCTCATATCTGAGTGTTCTATTACTGCTTTAAACTTTCTATTAGCAATTTTTATTTGTCAAATGAAATGGTTTGCGAACTTATATTCTATTTCAGTAATACTTTTACTTAAGTATATTTTTCTAATACTTTTCTTTTACTTGAGTAAAATTTTCAGGCAATACTTTTACTTTTACTTGAGTAAAATTTTCAGGCAATATTTTTACTTTTACTTAAGTAAAATTTTCAGACAGTACTTTCACCGGCTACTCAAGTAAAAATTGAGGTGTTACTTTTCACTTTGACTTAAGTAAAAATTTTGAGTACTTTGCTGAACACTGGCGTCGACCCGATGCGATTAGATTCTGGATGGGCGGCCCTAGGTCATTGATCTGTCTAATGCTAGGCGAATGACATTGGAATCCGCTATCTAGGCGCTCCAAACTTAATTCGAATACTATTTTATATTTATAGTCAGACAATTTTAGATACAGGTTGAATGACCTGCTTGAACACCCCCTCCCCCCGCCCCCCGCCCTACATCCAAACCGCCCCCTAGGAAGCGAACATCATAGAAATTACAGACTTGCTCTAAAATGACGCCATGGGAGGGGGAGGGGGGGAAGTTAAAATGGAAAGCCCAGTAACAATAAAAACGCTGAACCGCGCCCATGGAGAGGGTCCTGACGAGGAGTCTAATTTTTTTTTCTCAACCCATATTTCTTAATTACACCATAGTCCTAGTTGCTGTCTTTTTCTAATCTTGATCCCACACTGATTTTATATATGTATATATTGGGTGCAATCTGTTCCGGGGCATGGAATTCCATTTTTCCAGCTAAAAACTATCTAGGCAACTCCCAGTAGCCATTTTACCTTTCAGGGCGTAATCTCTTCCGGTGAATTGTGTAGCAACGAAATAAACATTGTTAGCTAAAATTCCTTTACTGTTCTTTCTGTTTGCCCGTACGTGAGTAGCCTATCCGACACGTTTGGCGGCGAAAGTAATTAGTATGCAGGATGCCGACGTCACGTAGGGGCCCCGGGAGTAATGCATTTGTAATGATGTCATCATCCCATTATTGTATAGTCTTGTTGCGCAAATGACAGAGACGAGGATGGGTATTTTTGAACTGTATATTGTAAAGTTTTTACAACAAATGATTTTTAACACTAAAGTATAGAACTGTTCAACATAACTAATTACTAGAACTGTTCGACATAACTAATTAATAGAACTGTTCGAAATAAACAAGTTGCAATTAATATAACTGTTCAAAGTAAACAAACGTTTTAAATAGAGCTGTTATAACTGTTCACAAGAAGGAAAAAGGGGGTATGGCGAATGCGAAAATGTATACACTTATGGAGCAAAATATTGTTGGAAAGGCGTTTCCTGGTTTGCATAAATTAACACACAGATTAACGTTCGGAATAATGTATTTCTTATAGACTATAACAATACAATAGAAATAAACGGTTTTTAAACATTTTGTCCAGCTTCTACATTGTTCTCTAACTTCGATCGTTTGACTTCGTAAACCGTTCCATCTTCCGCTAGCAGGAGCTTATGTTTCTGTCCATACTACAATAATTTACTGACCGAAAACGCAAACGATACAAGCAAACTTTGGTCAGCTTTAAAAAGTTATTACCAAAAAAGATGATGTATCTATTCAGGAAATGTCGTTTGGCGAATCCTCTTCTTCAGATAATAAAGGTATAGCTACAATACTTAACAAATTCTTTACGTCGTCGGTGGCAGACCGTCTTAAACCTCAGTCAACCAGTGCACAAGAGCAAGGTACTTACAGTGGTAACAGTACTATAAACGCTTCCGTGGATGAATTCAGTTTTACTGAAATTAGTGTGGACTTTGTTAAAAAGGAATTATCTTCACTTAAGATAAAAAAGTCATCCGGATTAAAGAACATCCGTGCACGATTTCTGAAGACTGGTGCTGACGTTCTTGCAGAGCCCTTAATTAACTTACATTTACACCTTATCACTCCGCACTTCTATTGTTCCAACTGCCTGGAAGTCCGCAACGGTCACACCATTACATAAGTCTGGTTCATTATCGGATCCCAACAATTTCAGACCGATTGCAATAGTACCAGCTGTCATGAAAATCTTTGAACGGGCTATACACAAGCAAATCTATAAACACCTGACAACACACAAGTTATTATCCACTCATCAGTCTGGTTTTCGACCTGGTCACTCGACTGCAATATACTAAAGACTTTATACTAAAGAACATGGACAAACCCTTACGAAAAAACCACATGAAAAAACCCACATGTGAATCACGTGTGAAATTGGAACAACATTTCACATGTGATCCACATGTGGTAAAAACACATGTGATTCACATGTGATCGACATGTGGAACACATGTGACTTTACAATGGGTGATTTTTAACAACCACATGTGGTTAACATGTGAATTAACAACATGTGGTTAACATGTGAACCACATGTAACTGCTACCCACATGTGGTTAACATGTGAACCACATGTGGTTGACATGCAAACCAGATGTGACTAAATACATGTGCATTTGGTTGAAGCAACTACCTGCAATTGTGAGTTCAATGCTAAACACATACCAGTAAAATAATATTCTCAAATATATTCATCATCATAGAATCAATTATAATACAGTAGGCCTGTTATAATAACCACTATAAAACAATTCTGACATAAAATTTAAAATAAACTATGAGTTTACTATTACAGAAACACTGTTTTTTCATTGTTGCAAAGCATTCAGTGCACAAGGTTAAATCTCCATCAGTGCTAATAAGTTGACTTATTTGAATTCACACATCCCTTATATTCATAAAGTATGATAATCTGTACAAGGGACGTGTAACTTATTTATATAAGGGACAGACTGAAGGCTTTGCAATTATAAATTAATGCAGTGTTTGCAATTGGAGAAAACTAAACTGATACTGATGTTCACCTTGCAAGCACACAGAGAACATTTACTGTCCTATATTATACACTGTTCAGATGCATTAAACAGAAGCTACTGTTCTCAATTCCCTCTTGGCATGACTCTTTCAGCTACCTTCTATCAATATCTGCAAGTCTTTCAGTAACAAAATCTAGAATGACAAGACATCATTGTTAATTTATGCCATATCCAAAGTTATATATAATAAATTCACAATTGTCAGAAACAAAATATCTCAAGAGTATAGAGTATATTTTATTAATTTAATTTTCAATGCTAGATATTTTACTTATATACTTTATTTCAATAAATTTACTTATATTTTAGGCAAAACAAAAATTGAATACTTTTGTAGGCAGGTCTAGAATAATGGGTTTTTGCATAATATATAATCTGGCATCACTTTGATTTGCATCAAATTTTCAGAATATAAAGCAATAAGGCAGCTGTTAAACTTAAATCCTAATTCTTTAACTCCATATTGCTTTTAGTTGTGTCTCAGACATCAATCTTAAATAATTTTATCTGAATCGATACTCAAAACAGCTCTTGGCAATGGGTCATTCCACGATTCATGGGAAAAATAGTAATAATTTGCACCACAAGTGCGACGGAACTTTGACAATTTATTCTTAAGCAAGCTGCTTCATAAACTCCTTCATATCTTTCCTGGACATGTGACCCAAATTTAAGTAGGCTGGTCACAGGTACAAAATGTGGTTGGTGGTCATTAAGACAGTAATTGATTAATTAAACTATACTAACAGTATGTAAATTTGAATCTTATCTGGTAAATAGTGATTTTCTTTACTCTGGTTTCAGAAGACTTTAATGTGTCCTAATTATCTCTGGCAATTGCACTCATCACAAAGAGAGCCTAGTGTCTAAATGACTTAACTATGAATAATCTGCTAACACACGATATAATCAAGGTATAATAAAGTGAAAATATTCTGAGTAGTTGCTCAGAAGCATTTTCTAGGGGGTTACGATTGTCAGTTTCATTTGATCTTGTCTGAGAGGTAAGATGAATAAACCTCTGGGGTATTTTGTTTTGGCACTGTGGTCTTTTCTTCTGAAGGGTTATTTAAAAGCTGATCCACAGGAGGTTTTGTAGGATATTAAAAGCTAAGGCTGTCTGGCAAAGTTTACTGGCACTCAACTAGTTCCTAGAGTCCAATAGCTAACAAAATGTTTCATCAATGCACAGTGTTACTCATGTTACAAAAAAAACTACCATTCATATATCTAAATAAATATTAGTAACTTAAGTAAGTCAAGAAGCAAGCTTGATTTTAAAATAGAACTGATACAGAATGTCTGATTGTCATTCAGCATCTTACTGCATATAATTTGTCACATCTGACTATCTACAGAATGTTTCAAAGTAAGCCTTTGTGGGAAGGTAATGTGTGAATATTATCGTTTTAATTGCAGTATCGCAGCGCGAAATTCAAATTTCATTTGCCTGATTTCAGTGATTTGGCTATCTGGGGAATACAGTTTTTTAAATACCGTCCGCAATAATTCAAAATAAGCATTTGTATGAAGAAAATGTATGAATACCAACGTTTTGTTTGTTATAAAGTGAAACACGTTACACGTGCAGCGACGTGCCGACTGCTATTTTGTATTTGTAAGGAATAAGGATGAAACACAGAGCACAAAGTATCACCCCTTCAAAATAGCTTTATGCCTTTATCTATTTAAAAAGTATAACAACATGCTCACCTGAGTATTACGCTGTCTTTCCTGGTGTAAAAGGAGTCATTCCATTTGTTTTCCTCGTTGAAATCACATGGTTTAAATTATAACTAGACATCATGTTTGAAAGAATGAGAAAATATCAAATATGGCTTCCACATGCGATGACGCTTCCCGGTAAGCCTTGCGCGCGGAGTACTGCCACTGATCTTTATAAGTGACTGTACAAATGTTGAAAAATGGTGTAAAAACTCCACAGTAGAATAAATAAAATTACATCTGGTATAAATCAGTAATTTATATGTACTTATTATAAGAAATATAAATTCTTATACAAACAATATTGCTATTTAACAATCAGAATAAAAGCTCGAGATTTCTATGCAGTGATAGTTGATGAGGGCGTAGCCTGGATCAATTACCAACGCATAAAAATTAAGAGCGAGTAATCTAATTATTTTAGTAGAATCTGAGATAAATAATTAATTTTTAAACATTTTTCTAAAAAAATAATTACAATTTTTCTTTAAATGGAAAAATAAACCAGAAAAACTGTTGTTTTGCTACTCGCTATCTATCGAGCAATAGATAGCGATTAGAGTAACCAATTAAATTACAACATTGCATTAGTATGCTAGTACGATTCTACTAAAAAGCAAATAGAAGACATCATAAAAGACAAGTGAATATTATGGTCCGCTGACTACAGATCAAATCATTCAATATACGTCTATGTATGTGCATCATATGACTTGTATAACTATGGATATAATCATATCCTTACGTGTTTATCACATTTGAACAACATGTTAATCACATGTGGTCAAATATGAGTAACATCTGGGGACATGTCAACCACATGAGAAATACATGCGGCTTTGAATAAACAACATAAATCTACATGCGAAACACATGTGGTTTGAAATAAACATCAGAAATCTACATGTGAATCACATGTGACCACATGTTAATTACATGTGGTCACATGTGAGCCTCATGGGAACCACATGTGAAACAGATGTGGTTTAAAATAAAAAAAATAAATCTACATGTGTATTACATGTGACTCACATGTGGTCACATGTGGATCACATGTGACCACATGTGAAACACATGTGAACCACATGTGATTTCCATGTGTTTTTTTCATAAGGGAAGGTTTACTGACAGACGGTATATGTTTAGATCTCAGCAAGGCCTTCGACCTGATAGACCATTCCATACTTAACGCGAAACTGAAATCCATCGGCATTCGAGGTTGCGCTTATAGTTGGTTCGAGGACTACCGGTCAGGAAGGACTCAAACGGTTTGCTTAAATGGTTCTAACTCAGAAGAAATGAGTATGCGCACAGGAGTTCAACAAGGATCTGTATTAGGCCCTTTGTTGTTTTTGATCTTCATTAATGATTTACCAAACAGCATAAAACATTGTAAAATTGTTTTGTATGCTGACGACACTGCAATCTTTTTTGCACACAAAGAGGTACCTATGATACAAAGTACCCTTCAGCAAGACCTTAATGCCCTTAATAATTGGTTTTACGAAAATGGCCTCGTAGTAAATTGTTCTAAAACAAATATCCTATTATTTGGGACTAACAAACGTCTGGCAAATGTTAATAATCTCACCCTAAAGCTTGATGAAACTACTGCATCTCATAACATAGCGTCAACCAAGTACTTAGGGCTAATAATGGCCAGTAACTTAAACTGGCATGATCATATTGATTATAATTATTGCATCTAAAGTGTCAGTAGACTCGGTCGATCTTTTGGGTCGAATCAGGAAATACATAACTGTCGACACTTGTAAACAACTTCACTGTTCTCTTATCCAACCTTTATACGAGTACTGCGACGTCGTTTGGTCTAACGCCGACAAGACACACCTCCAGCGCCTTTTGAGATTACAGAAACGTGGGGCAAGATTAATATTAAAGCGTAAAACTAATGACCGTAGGTCATCTGTCTTATTTAAAGAATTAGGTTGGGTTCACTTAACTGACAGATGGACTTTTCATAAGTGTGAAACAGTTTATCGTTGTTTAAATCACTTTTGTCGGTCGTATCTATCAAATCTCTTTTGCCTAAACTCCGAAGTTCATAATTACAACGCAAGAAGGAAAAACGACATTCACTTGATTAAAATTGAATCTAAGTCCGGTGAAAGATCATTCACATATAAGGCTGCAAACCTGTTCAATAGCCTAAGTTCCACTATTAAGTCGGCAAAATCTGTAACAACGTTTACAAACCTTTATTGGCGTGATAAGAAATAATATGTTTAAATTATTTAGATCATATTTTTAGCGAATTTTATATTCTACAAATTTGTGAATATTTAAAAACTTTCTTACCACTAATACTTAGACTTTAATATTATTAGCGAACTTTTATGAGCTATTAGTTATTTTGTACACAGCATCAGTGTAAATAAGCATTTAGCTTTCTGAGTTCCTGTGTTTAATAAAGTTTATTATTATTATTATTAGTAATAAACAATACAAATTTTTTTTATACAAAATAGATAATTCTGGAATATAAAAACCAGAGTTGTAAAATGTACTGGACCATGGGCCATGAGGTTGCAGAAAATGTTTCCAGTTTACATTTATAAAATATTTCAGGAGAAACAAATTTTGATAAAAATTTTGTCTACATGGGTTTTTTAACAGCATTTTACATTGCACTGCACTGGTTGCATTACATGAGCAAATGTGTGTGATAAGAGCAGAAAATTTCTGCTAGACAGTGCAGTGTAAAATATTTTTTGGAAACCCATTGTGAAGGTGAAAGAAATGGCAAATTTAGCCTGATTGAGGGACGAAAAAACACTCAATATTAATAATTAAATTCTCATCGAACAAAATCATAAGTATTACATAATAGTAAATTTCTAGCCTGATGAATCCAAAAAAATTGATTGCAGTTGGTTAAATGACTGGTAAAACTGATTGTTGCTTTTTTGTGTCAGTAATTTCAGTTTGCAGAAATTTTTATTCTCAATTTATGGTCGCAGAACAAAGGCTTTTTTCGCACCTGATAAAACCTAACTGAAAATTTTGCAATTTCTTTTCTGATGTGTTAAACAATCAGATGGTTTTTGGATGAATTAATATGTTCCTATCCTTAATATGACTATAGCTAGCTAATATGACTAAATTGCAAATTTAAGGATGTTTGAGTAAAATGTATCCATTTAATCCTTCTTAAGCTTATGGTATGCAGTCCTTCCCGCTATTTGCTCCAAGAGTGCTAATCAAAATGGCAATCGCCCAAGAAATTAAAGACAAAAGAAAGAAGTGTGGACATAGAAAAAAATTGAGACATTATAAGTAAATAAGTAAATAGTTTATGCATTCAACTAAAGTTTTCCAAAAGCACACATGAAAAGCTTCCCTAATTTGTTTTTGCAAAAGTCAAAATTACCAATCTGGAATTTTATCAATATATTATATTGTATGTTGATCTCAGCTGCATACATGCATATAAGTTGCTTTTTGAGTCTGGGTAAAATTGTTTGTTTTTAGCTAAAAATGTAAATTTTAATTGGCTATTTTTATTGTGATAATTCCTTTGCACGAAACGCAAACAGAGCATGATGATTAATGTTTAGAATAAAAACATCAAAATCAACCTTAAAATATTTAGTTTAACTCGCTGACAAACGATTGCAAATAGTATTCAGGGTGTTCAAGTTATTGTACAGGTACGGTTTTCAAAGATATATAGTTTTAGCCTGTTGTGAGTGTTTGAGATTGTAAAAACAATTTGCATATTACAAATAGTCGAACATAAAGAGGAGTTTTGGATTTCATGTTTTAAAATTATTTTCACATATGAAAGTTTAATTTGTGAAATCGTCATGTGCAATTGGGACCGTTCATCAGTTAAACTGATTTCACATATGAAAATTTCATACGTGAAATCATGTGTGAATTTTCCGTAAGGGGATCTGGTGTGCACAGGCAAGGGCCACTAGGAATGTTAAAGACCCACTGCCCAAATAACAGCGTTCGGGTTTGTAAGATACCACCACCCCTTTTTCGGCAGAAGCTCCGAAATCATTTAATAAGTTGCTTAATATATGGTAGCCAGCTATTAAAGAAATCGCTAAACTTGATTTGCCAGATGCAATTACTTAAAATGTCGTTACAGTATAGCCGATTCATACTGTATGATATGCTCATGCTGATTCTTTACACTTCATATTAGTGTAAAGAATAAACAGCTACTTTCTATTTTATAATAGCCTCAGCGACTAAACGCTCAGTAAAGCATCGGGTTCGATTATGAAAACAGAAAAGAAGAGTTGAATAGCTAGCCTGTTTTTTTCAGTCCACCCCGGTATTTCACAGGCCAGTGAATAGCATGAACTGATAGACCAATCTTACACTCACAGAACAGTTCAATTGACTTTGTTTAAAATTATGATAAAATAGTCCATAAGCAGTAAAATAATCCATAATAATTTTTGCCTAAATGTTATTGCTCGCGCCTCAAGCAAACCTAGCTTTCTCGCAATAAAATCATCGCAATGTTTTTGCCAGTTCATAATCATTTCATCTCTTTTTCCGCGTTTTATCACTTTTCCCGCTTTCGGAATTACGCAATCTCGGATTTCCGAATCCCCGTTTTACCCCAACCTATGTTTCGATAAGAGGATTTTGCCAGTTTGTCACACTGTTTGTTCATGTAGCTGCATGTCGAATTGCCACCATTGACTTTAGGGATTCTAATTGCTAGTATCTTTATCCGAATTCTGCCCAAATTTAGAATAAAAAAATATTGATGCAAGTAAACTAGGATTACACTTGAGCATCTTTTGTTTTCATGAATGTATTTCAAACATTTCCACTACAACAATAACATACAATTACAACATGTCGCTGACATACAACGTAAATGTGAAACTGTTTTTGTCAGTGTTAACTATATCTAAAAAAAGTCACGTTAATTACTCAGACATTCTTGTTTGACTTTCTTCTCCACTAACTGACTTCTTCGCAACATATGGTGAAAGGAGGGAACGTGCCTGGGCCGCATCTCTTTTCCGTGTTAGTACATTGAAAAGGACGCAATATACCAGTGCTACCATCATCGCATGTGCAATACGTTCTCTTCTCTATCTCGGTCGAATCATCTAAACGAAAATGAAATAATAGAATGTTATTAAAACTCTCAGCAATTATCTCAAATCAGAAAAACAGGGCGATAAACGACAGGTTTCCAGAAAGCGATGTTATATTCTATATCGTGAATGATTGTGGTAAATGATTGGTGAGAATAAAGAAAATGCTATGCACGAAAAGTACAGTGAGATAAATTCATTATGGAAGATTCGAAAGATTTCAAATATCCAATAATAGACTAATAGTTTCGTTACCTGCAGAATCTCTTTTGTCCAGTTTGCCATACCAATTTGGCAAACCAGAACACAACCCAACGAAACACAGGATAGTGATGACTGCAAATACCTGCGTTCGATTCATAACGAAGTAACTGAAACAGAATTTCGAAATTATTGTTTTAAGATTTTGTGTGTTAGAGCAAACAAATGCATTTCATGCGACTCGTAAAATACTTCGAAACTATCGTTCAGAAGTTTCAGCAAAAGACACCACCCTATGTTGATCGTCCGAAGTAACATACAACTCTAGCACATTGCTTTCATGCACTGTACGTATGACTCGTTACATCCTATCAATTTGCTAATAGTAACATAATGTGACTCTGGACTGAAAATTATAGTTGCGAGCACTTCACCCCACCCCGCAATAAAACCAAAGATTGGAAATAAACAAAAATATATACAACTAATTCAAAACAAGTTGTCCTTCGAAAACTTTTCAAAATTACAAAATACAAGAAAAAGTATGTCGCATCACATACATGAGTGGACTTTTAACTTCCAGTCTGTGACATACACTGTACAAGCAATTATTTTCCGTAAAGTGGAATATTTCCAAGAGATACGTTTACATTTGAAGCCTATCCGGTATAGCATTTGTGCATGTCTGCATGTAAATATCAAACAGAACCCAACAATCTGAAATTCAAACATACCTCTTTGCTGATCTTGCTTTAATGGTCTTCTGTCCAAACTCTTCTGTCTTCGCCTTTCGCTTCAGACTTAAAATGTGAGCTGATGCTGCATTATTTTTATACTGCAGGAGATGAGGCGTGGTATAGGCGTACACACTTACATATTACATATGACATGTCAACCTGTTGCATGAGATTGCTTTGAAATATATTGTACGGTTTCCTAGTTTTCTTAAAAAAATGCGACGTATTCTTTCCAAACATGTACTTCAAGGTGGATAAACATGTTCTTGCAATGAAGGTATACAAGAACAGACAAAAAGACTAACTGAAACCGGTTTTCAACTAAGCAGAATTTTGAATAGTGGAAAACAGGCTTAAGGTAATTTATATAGCTCTTAAACAGCCCTTTTAACGCTATCGATGAATTCCATGCTATAATAGTGCATAGCAGAATTTTACTAAACCATAAAGAAATAAAGTGAAGTTTGTGCAAGGATCGACCCAAGCGCACATAAGCTAATGTACGTCTTTATCAAAAAGTGTGTTGTCAGAACGACACGCACAAACTTAAAACATGCCGGATTTTCGTCGCCATGCAATATAGATTTAAGAGGCAGCAGTCCTTCCACTTTTAAGAAACTAATTAATTTCCTCTCCCACCGTTCAAATGTCCTTATTTTTGACAAAATTTCCTGGCACAACAATAACACAGTCGAAACCCTAATAGCGGACACCCTTATTAAGCGGACACCCCTGTTAGGCGGACACATTTATCACAGGTCCCAAGCGTTTCTTATATAAAATACTAACAACATAACCTCTATTAGGCGGACACCGGCCTCCCCTTAGCGGACACCTTATCGGAGGTCATAGTGAACAAATCAACCTTTTTACGCGGACAGACAAAATAACAAAATAATGAATTTGACGGCAATCTTTGCGTCATTGCATCGATCGTCTTCCGAAGCCCCAGAACTGTCGAGGAACTGGCAGAGGTTGCTGAGCTTCGTGGTCTTGAGAATCTCTCTCTTGAGAAACTCTATTTGTTATGTAAATGTAATCGATATTTTGAGAGACTAAAGAGCCTTCGAGCCTCTCGCGAAGCAAAGTAAAATGCATTTACTGATTCTTTATATTTTATGTTTTATTTTTCTTGGGTATTTCTGATAGATTTAAAATAATACAGCAATTGTCATAGTATTCAACCTCAGAAAAAGTCGAAAACGTGGTACTGTACAGCACGTGGAGTGAAAAACCTGAAAATTTCTCGGGGGAGAACCCTCAATTCCCCAAGTCATTCTACTTCAAGTGAATTTTGGTAGAATTTCTGTCTCTCGGTATATTCACCGTTTTTCAAGATATTAGATATAAATAGTGTGATATCCGTTTTAAACTAGATAAAATTCATTGCAGTCAAACCCCATGCAGCGGACACCTTCGGGACCTCGCCGATGTGTCGATCGAGGTCCCGAAGGTGTCCGCTTAGTATATATGGGTTCGTTAAAAGTGGTGTCCGTATAAAAGGGGTTTGCAGAAAACACAGCAGGGGGCAATTTTCTGATCAATTTAATTGTCAAGCAAACGGTATAAAATATAGAGCCAAGCTTAGAATAATTATAATTACAAATATTGACTACCAATATTGACGTGCAGTGTTTCTTAATTCAGTAACTGGAAAAATGTCTACAAACGGTTCGCTTTCGAGTCTGTACATAAAAGTGCGTGTTGACGCACAAGGGAAAAATCACAGAATCCCAGGTATTTTTTCGAACGGGTACTTTATGGTGGGAGAAACGCGTTCTTGCAATGAATGTATACAAGAACACACAAAAAGACTAAGGTACTTACGTGCTACACAATAAGTAGAAGTGCACAGTATGGGTTTAAGAGGCAGTCCTTCCACGTTTAAGAAACTTTAATTTCCTTTCCCACCGTTCAGATGTCCTTATCATTCACAAAATTTCTTTGCACAGCAATAATACAGTCGAACCCCTAATAGCGGACATCCTTATTAAGCGGACACTCCTTCTAAGCGGACATAAAACAGGTTACAAGCGTTTCTTTTATAAAATACTAATAACATATATTAATCTCTATTAGGCGGACACCTCTCCTTAGCGGACAGACAACATAACAAGATAATGAATTTGACGGCAATCTTCGCGTCATTACATCTTCATTCGAAGCCTTAGAACACTATATCTTACATAAATGTAACCGATATTTTAAGAAACTAAAGAGCCTTCGAGGCTCTCGCAAAGCAAACATGCATTTACTGATTCCTTCTTCAAATGTGCATGTATAATCGACAGTCATTCTTGGCTTTGATACTTTGTTATGCATTTAATATTGTAAACCATCGCAGCAGACTCGAAAGCGAACCGTTTGTAGACATTTTTCCAATTACTGAATTAAAAAACACTGCACGTCAATATTGGTAGTCAATACTTGTAATTATAACTATTCTAAACGTAGATATTTACATAATAGCTAAGCGTGGCTCTATATTTTATACCGTTTGCTTGACAATTAAATTGACCAGGCTATAGCGGAAAGTTTCGGAAACCTTTATGTGACAAGTAGCTATATAAATCTAACTTAACTTGCTCCTTAATAAAACGTGTGTATCTGCAAACAAAACACTTCACACGACGCTTCAAATATTCTATTTTTATCGAAAAGTGTGTTGTCAGCACGACACGCACAAACTTAAAACATGCCGGATTTTCGTCGCCATGCAATATAGATTTCAGAGGAAGCAGTCCTTCCACTTTTAAGAAACTAATTAATTTCCTCTCCCACCGTTCAAATGTCCTAATTTTTGACAAAATTTCCTGGCACAACAATAACACAGTCGAAATCCTAATAGCGGACACCCTTATTAAGCGGACACCCCTGTTAGGCGGACACATATCACAGGTCCCAAGCGTTTCTTATATAAAATACTAATAACATAACCTCTAGTAGGCGGACACCTCCCCTTAGCGGACACTTTATCGGAGGTCCCAGTGAACAAATCAACCTTTTTACGCGGACAGACAAAATAACAAAATAATGAATTTGACGGCAATCTTTGCGTCATTGCATCGATCGTCTTCCGAAGCCCCAGAACTGTCGAGGAACTGCATGGCAGAGGTTGCTGAGCTTCGTGGTCTTGAGAATCTCTCTCTTGAGAAACTCTATTTGTTATGTAAATGTAATCGATATTTTGAGAGACTAAAGAGCCTTCGAGCCTCTCGCAAAGCAAAGTAAAATGCATTTACTGGTTCTTTATATTTTATGTTTTATTTTTCTTGGGTATTTCTGATAGATTTGAAATAATACAGCAATTGTCATAGTATTCAACTTAAAAAAATGTCGAAAACGTGGTACTGTACAGTACGTGGAGTGAAAAACCTGAAAATTTCTTGGGGGAGAACCCTCAATTCCCCAAGTCATTCTACTTCAAGTGAATTTTGGTAGAATTTCTGTCTCTCGGTGTATTCACCGTTTTTCAAGATATTAGTTATAAATAGTGTGATATCCGTTTTAAACTAGATAAAATTCATTGCAGTCAAACCCCATGCAGCGGACACCTTCGGGACCTCGCCGATGTGTCGATCGAGGTCCCGAAGGTGTCCGCTTAGTATATATGGGTTCGTTAAAAGTGGTGTCCGTATAAAAGGGGTTTGCAGAAAACACAGCAGGGGGCAATTTTCTGATCAATTTAATTGTCAAGCAAACGGTATAAAATATAGAGCCAAGCTTAGCTATTATATAAATATCTACGTTTAGAATAATTATAATTATACAAATATTGACTACCAATATTGACGTGCAGTGTTTCTTAATTCAGTAATTGGAAAAATGTCTACAAACGGTTCGCTTTCGAGTCTGTACATAAAAGTGCGTGTTGACGCACAAGGGAAAAATCACAAAATCCCAGGTATTTTTTCGAACGGTTACTTTATGGTGGGAGAAACGCGTTCTTGCAATGAATGTATACAAGAACACACAAAAAGACTGAGGTACTTACGTGCTACACAATAAGTAGAAGTGCACAGTATGGGTTTAAGAGGCAGTCCTTCCACTTTTAAGAAACTTTAATTTCCTTTCCCACCGTTCAGATGTCCTTATCATTCACAAAATTTCTTTGCACAGCAATAATACAGTCGAACCCCTAATAGCGGACATCCTTATTAAGCGGACACTTCTTCTAAGCGGACATAAAACAGTTTACAAGCGTTTCTTTTATAAAATACTAATAACATATATATTAATCTCTATTAGGCGGACACCTCTCCTTAGCGGACAGACAACATAACAAGATAATGAATTTGACGGCAATCTTCGCGTCATTACATCTTCATTCGAAGCCTTAGAACACTATATCTTACGTAAATGTAACCGATATTTTGAGAAACTAAAGAGCCTTCGAGGCTCTCGCAAAGCAAACATGCATTTACTGATTCCTTCTTCAAATGTGCATGTATAATCGACAGTCATTCTTGGCTTTGATACTTTGTCATGCATTTAATATTGTAAACCATCGCAGCAGACTCGAAAGCGAACCGTTTGTAGACATTTTTCCAATTACTGAATTAAAAAACACTGCACGTCAATATTGGTAGTCAATACTTGTAATTATAACTATTCTAAACGTAGATATTTACATAATAGCTAAGCTTGGCTCTATATTTTATACCGTTTGCTTGACAATTAAATTGATCAGAAAATTGCCCCCTGCTGTGTTTTCTGCAAACCCCTTTTATACGGACACCACTTTTAACGAACCCATATATACTAAGCGGACACCTTCGGGACCTCGATCGACACATCGGCGAGGTCCCGAAGGTGTCCGCTGCATGGGGTTTGACTGCAATGAATTTTATCTAGTTTAAAACGGATATCACACTATTTATAACTAATATCTTGAAAAACGGTGAATATACCGAGAGACAGAAATTCTACCAAAATTCACTTGAAGTAGAATGACTTGGGGAATTGAGGGTTCTCCCCCAAGAAATTTTCAGGTTTTTCACTCCACGTACTGTACAGTACCACGGTTTCGACATTTTTTTAACTTGAATACTATGACAATTGCTGTATTATTTCAAATCTATCAGAAATACCCAAGAAAAATAAAACATAAAATATAAAGAACCAGTAAATGCATTTTACTTTGCTTTGCGAGAGGCTCGAAGGCTCTTTAGTCTCTCAAAATATCGATTACATTTACATAACAAATAGAGTTTCTCAAGAGAGAGATTCTCAAGACCACGAAGCTCAGCAACCTCTGCCATGCAGTTCCTCGACAGTTCTGGGGCTTCGGAAGACGATCGATGCAATGACGCAAAGATTGCCGTCAAATTCATTATTTTGTTATTTTGTCTGTCCGCGTAAAAAGGTTGATTTGTTCACTGGGACCTCCGATAAAGTGTCCGCTAAGGGGAGGTGTCCGCCTAATAGAGGTTATGTTATTAGTATTTTATATAAGAAACGCTTGGGACCTGTGATATGTGTCCGCCTAACAGGGGTGTCCGCTTAATAAGGGTGTCCGCTATTAGGATTTCGACTGTGTTATTGTTGTGCCAGGAAATTTTGTCAAAAATTAGGACATTTGAACGGTGGGAGAGGAAATTAATTAGTTTCTTAAAAGTGGAAGGACTGCTTCCTCTGAAATCTATATTGCATGGCGACGAAAATCCGGCATGTTTTAAGTTTGTGCGTGTCGTGCTGACAACACACTTTTCGATAAAAATAGAATATTTGAAGCGTCGTGTGAAGTGTTTTGTTTGCAGATACACACGTTTTATTAAGGAGCAAGTTAAGTTAGATTTATATAGCTACTTGTCACAAAAGGTTTCCGAAACTTTCCGCTACAGCCTGGTCAATTTAATTGTCAAGCAAACGGTATAAAATATAGAGGCACGCTTAGCTATTATGTAAAATAAATATCTACGTTTAGAATAGTTATAATTAAAAGTATTGACTACCAATATTGACGTGCAGTGTTTTTTAATTCAGTAATTGGAAAAATGTCTACAAACGGTTCGCTTTCGAGTCTGCTGCGATGGTTTACAATATTAAATGCATAACAAAGTATCAAAGCCAAGAATGACTGTCGATTATACATGCACATTTGAAGAAGGAATCAGTAAATGCATGTTTGCTTTGCGAGAGCCTCGAAGGCTCTTTAGTTTCTCAAAATATCGGTTACATTTACGTAAGATATAGTGTTCTAAGGCTTCGAATGAAGATGTAATGACGCGAAGATTGCCGTCAAATTCATTATCTTGTTATGTTGTCTGTCCGCTAAGAAGAGGTGTCCGCCTATAATAGAGATTAATATATGTTATTAGTATTTTATAAAAGAAACGCTTGTAACCTGTTTTATGTCCGCTTAGAAGGAGTGTCCGCTTAATAAGGATGTCCGCTATTAGGGGTTCGACTGTATTATTGCTGTGCAAAGAAATTTTGTGAATGATAAGGACATCTGAACGGTGGGAAAGGAAATTAAAGTTTCTTAAACGTGGAAGGACTGCCTCTTAAACCCATACTGTGCACTTCTACTTATTGTGTAGCACGTAAGTACCTTAGTCTTTTTGTGTGTTCTTGTATACATTCATTGCAAGAACGCGTTTCTCCCACCATAAAGTACCCGTTCGAAAAAATACCTGGGATTCTGTGATTTTTCCCTTGTGCGTCAACACGCACTTTTATGTACAGACTCGAAAGCGAACCGTTTGTAGACATTTTTCCAGTTACTGAATTAAGACACACTGCACGTCAATATTGGTAGTCAATATTTGTAATTATAATTATTCTAAGCTTGGCTCTATATTTTATACCGTTTGCTTGACAATTAAATTGATCAGAAAATTGCCCCCTGCTGTGTTTTCTGCAAACCCCTTTTATACGGACACCACTTTTAACGAACCCATATATACTAAGCGGACACCTTCGGGACCTCGATCGACACATCGGCGAGGTCCCGAAGGTGTCCGCTGCATGGGGTTTGACTGCAATGAATTTTATCTAGTTTAAAACGGATATCACACTATTTATGTCTAATATCTTGAAAAACGGTGAATATACCGAGAGACAGAAATTCTACCAAAATTCACTTGAAGTAGAATGACTTTGGGAATTGAGGGTTCTCCCCCAAGAAATTTTCAGGTTTTTCACTCCACGTACTGTACAGTACCACGGTTTCGACATTTTTTGAAGTTGAATACTATGACAATTGCTGTATTATTTCAAATCTATCAGAAATACCCAAGAAAAATAAAACATAAAATATAAAGAACCAGTAAATGCATTTTACTTTGCTTTGCGAGAGGCTCGAAGGCTCTTTAGTCTCTCAAAATATCGATTACATTTACATAACAAATAGAGTTTCTAAAGAGAGAGATTCTCAAGACCACGAAGCTCAGCAACCTCTGCCATGCAGTTCCTCGACAGTTCTGGGGCTTCGGAAGACGATCGATGCAATGACGCAAAGATTGCCGTCAAATTCATTATTTTGTTATTTTGTCTGTCCGCGTAAAAAGGTTGATTTGTTCACTGGGACCTCCGATAAAGTGTCCGCTAAGGGGAGGTGTCCGCCTAATAGAGGTTATGTTATTAGTATTTTATATAAGAAACGCTTGGGACCTGTGATAAATGTGTCCGCCTAACAGGGGTGTCCGCTTAATAAGGGTGTCCGCTATTAGGATTTCGACTGTGTTATTGTTGTGCCAGGAAATTTTGTCAAAAATTAGGACATTTGAACGGTGGGAGAGGAAATTAATTAGTTTCTTAAAAGTGGAAGGACTGCTTCCTCTGAAATCTATATTGCATGGCGACGAAAATCCGGCATGTTTTAAGTTTGTGCGTGTCGTGCTGACAACACACTTTTCGATAAAAATAGAATATTTGAAGCGTCGTGTGAAGTGTTTTGTTTGCAGATACACACGTTTTATTAAGGAGCAAGTTAAGTTAGATTTATATAGCTACTTGTCACAAAAGGTTTCCGAAACTTTCCGCTACAGCCTGGTCAATTTAATTGTCAAGCAAACGGTATAAAATATAGAGCCACGCTTAGCTATTATGTAAAATAAATATCTACGTTTAGAATAGTTATAATTACAAGTATTGACTACCAATATTGACGTGCAGTGTTTTTTAATTCAGTAATTGGAAAAATGTCTACAAACGGTTCGCTTTCGAGTCTGCTGCGATGGTTTACAATATTAAATGCATGACAAAGTATCAAAGCCAAGAATGACTGTCGATTATACATGCACATTTGAAGAAGGAATCAGTAAATGCATGTTTGCTTTGCGAGAGCCTCGAAGGCTCTTTAGTTTCTCAAAATATCGGTTACATTTACGTAAGATATAGTGTTCTAAGGCTTCGAATGAAGATGTAATGACGCGAAGATTGCAGTCAAATTCATTATCTTGTTATGTTGTCTGTCCGCTAAGGAGAGGTGTCCGCCTAATAGAGATTAATATATGTTATTAGTATTTTATAAAAGAAACGCTTGTAACCTGTTTTATGTCCGCTTAGAAGAAGTGTCCGCTTAATAAGGATGTCCGCTATTAGGGGTTCGACTGTATTATTGCTGTGCAAAGAAATTTTGTGAATGATAAGGACATCTGAACGGTGGGAAAGGAAATTAAAGTTTCTTAAAAGTGGAAGGACTGCCTCTTAAACCCATACTGTGCACTTCTACTTATTGTGTAGCACGTAAGTACCTCAGTCTTTTTGTGTGTTCTTGTATACATTCATTGCAAGAACGCGTTTCTCCCACCATAAAGTAACCGTTCGAAAAAATACCTGGGATTTTGTGATTTTTCCCTTGTGCGTCAACACGCACTTTTATGTACAGACTCGAAAGCGAACCGTTTGTAGACATTTTTCCAATTACTGAATTAAGAAACACTGCACGTCAATATTGGTAGTCAATATTTGTAATTATAATTATTCTAAGCTTGGCTCTATATTTTATACCGTTTGCTTGACAATTAAATTGATCAGAAAATTGCCCCCTGCTGTGTTTTCTGCAAACCCCTTTTATACGGACACCACTTTTAACGAACCCATATATACTAAGCGGACACCTTCGGGACCTCGATCGACACATCGGCGAGGTCCCGAAGGTGTCCGCTGCATGGGGTTTGACTGCAATGAATTTTATCTAGTTTAAAACGGATATCACACTATTTATGTCTAATATCTTGAAAAACGGTGAATATACCGAGAGACAGAAATTCTACCAAAATTCACTTGAAGTAGAATGACTTGGGGAATTGAGGGTTCTCCCCCGAGAAATTTTCAGGTTTTTCACTCCACGTGCTGTACAGTACCACGTTTTCGACTTTTTCTGAGGTTGAATACTATGACAATTGCTGTATTATTTTAAATCTATCAGAAATACCCAAGAAAAATAAAACATAAAATATAAAGAATCAGTAAATGCATTTTACTTTGCTTCGCGAGAGGCTCGAAGGCTCTTTAGTCTCTCAAAATATCGATTACATTTACATAACAAATAGAGTTTCTCAAGAGAGAGATTCTCAAGACCACGAAGCTCAGCAACCTCTGCCAGTTCCTCGACAGTTCTGGGGCTTCGGAAGACGATCGATGCAATGACGCAAAGATTGCCGTCAAATTCATTATTTTGTTATTTTGTCTGTCCGCGTAAAAAGGTTGATTTGTTCACTATGACCTCCGATAAGGTGTCCGCTAAGGGGAGGCCGGTGTCCGCCTAATAGAGGTTATGTTGTTAGTATTTTATATAAGAAACGCTTGGGACCTGTGATGTGTGTCCGCCTAACAGGGGTGTCCGCTTAATAAGGGTGTCCGCTATTAGGGTTTCGACTGTGTTATTGTTGTGCCAGGAAATTTTGTCAAAAATAAGAACATTTGAACGGTGGGAGAGGAAATTAATTAGTTTCTTAAAAGTGGAAGGACTGCTGCCTCTTAAATCTATATTGCATGGCGACGAAAATCCGGCATGTTTTAAGTTTGTGCGTGTCGTTCTGACAACACACTTTTCGATAAAGATAGAATATTTGAAGCGTCGTGTGAAGTGTTTTGTTTGCAGATACACACGTTTTATTAAGGAGCAAGCTGAGTTAGATTTATATAGCTACTTGTCACAAAAGGTTTCCGAAACTTTCCGCTACAGCCTGTTTCATCCAAAAAGAATCTTCAGGTGGTAGACCTCAAAGCCTACCATAAGCCCTTACCATTTATTTTTGTTGTACATTAGCTTATGTGCGCTTGGGTCGATCCTTGCACAAACTTCACTTTATTTCTTTATGGTTTAGTAAAATTCTGCTATGCACTATTATAGCATGGAATTCATCGATAGCGTTAAAAGGGCTGTTTAAGAGCTATATAAATTACCTTAAGCCTGTTTTCCACTATTCAAAATTCTGCTTAGTTGAAAACCGGTTTCAGTTAGTCTTTTTGTCTGTTCTTGTATACCTTCATTGCAAGAACATGTTTATCCACCTTGAAGTACATGTTTGGAAAGAATACGTCGCATTTTTTTAAGAAAACTAGGAAACCGTACAATATATTTCAAAGCAATCTCATGCAACAGGTTGACATGTCATATGTAATATGTAAGTGTGTACGCCTATACCACGCCTCATCTCCTGCAGTATAAAAATAATGCAGCATCAGCTCACATTTTAAGTCTGAAGCGAAAGGCGAAGACAGAAGAGTTTGGACAGAAGACCATTAAAGCAAGATCAGCAAAGAGGTATGTTTGAATTTCAGATTGTTGGGTTCTGTTTGATATTTACATGCAGACATGCACAAATGCTATACCGGATAGGCTTCAAATGTAAACGTATCTCTTGGAAATATTCCACTTTACGGAAAATAATTGCTTGTACAGTGTATGTCACAGACTGGAAGTTAAAAGTCCACTCATGTATGTGATGCGACATACTTTTTCTTGTATTTTGTAATTTTGAAAAGTTTTCGAAGGACAACTTGTTTTGAATTAGTTGTATATATTTTTGTTTATTTCCAATCTTTGGTTTTATTGCGGGGAGGGGTGAAGTGCTCGCAACTATAATTTTCAGTCCAGAGTCACATTATGTTACTATTAGCAAATTGATAGGATGTAACGAGTCATACGTACAGTGCATGAAAGCAATGTGCTAGAGTTGTATGTTACTTCGGACGATCAACATAGGGTTTTGTCTTTTGCTGAAACTTCTGAACGATAGTTTCGAAGTATTTTACGAGTCGCATGAAATGCATTTGTTTGCTCTAACACACAAAATCTTAAAACAATAATTTCGAAATTCTGTTTCAGTTACTTCGTTATGAATCGAACGCAGGTATTTGCAGTCATCACTATCCTGTGTTTCGTTGGGTTGTGTTCTGGTTTGCCAAATTGGTATGGCAAACTGGACAAAAGAGATTCTGCAGGTAACGAAACTATTAGTCTATTATTGGATATTTGAAATCTTTCGAATCTTCCATAATGAATTTATCTCACTGTACTTTTCGTGCATAGCATTTTCTTTATTCTCACCAATCATTTACCACAATCATTCACGATATAGAATATAACATCGCTTTCTGGAAACCTGTCGTTTATCGCCCTGTTTTTCTGATTTGAGATAATTGCTGAGAGTTTTAATAACATTCTATTATTTCATTTTCGTTTAGATGATTCGACCGAGATAGAGAAGAGAACGTATTGCACATGCGATGATGGTAGCACTGGTATATTGCGTCCTTTTCAATGTACTAACACGGAAAAGAGATGCGGCCCAGGCACGTTCCCTCCTTTCACCATATGTTGCGAAGAAGTCAGTTAGTGGAGAAGAAAGTCAAACAAGAATGTCTGAGTAATTAACGTGACTTTTTTTAGATATAGTTAACACTGACAAAAACAGTTTCACATTTACGTTGTATGTCAGCGACATGTTGTAATTGTATGTTATTGTTGTAGTGGAAATGTTTGAAATACATTCATGAAAACAAAAGATGCTCAAGTGTAATCCTAGTTTACTTGCATCAATATTTTTTTATTCTAAATTTGGGCAGAATTCGGATAAAGATACTAGCAATTAGAATCCCTAAAGTCAATGGTGGCAATTCGACATGCAGCTACATGAACAAACAGTGTGACAAACTGGCAAAATCCTCTTATCGAAACATAGGTTGGGGTAAAACGGGGATTCGGAAATCCGAGATTGCGTAATTCCGAAAGCGGGAAAAGTGATAAAACGCGGAAAAAGAGATGAAATGATTATGAACTGGCAAAAACATTGCGATGATTTTATTGCGAGAAAGCTAGGTTTGCTTGAGGCGCGAGCAATAACATTTAGGCAAAAATTATTATGGATTATTTTACTGCTTATGGACTATTTTATCATAATTTTAAACAAAGTCAATTGAACTGTTCTGTGAGTGTAAGATTGGTCTATCAGTTCATGCTATTCACTGGCCTGTGAAATACCGGGGTGGACTGAAAAAAACAGGCTAGCTATTCAACTCTTCTTTTCTGTTTTCATAATCGAACCCGATGCTTTACTGAGCGTTTAGTCGCTGAGGCTATTATAAAATAGAAAGTAGCTGTTTATTCTTTACACTAATATGAAGTGTAAAGAATCAGCATGAGCATATCATACAGTATGAATCGGCTATACTGTAACGACATTTTAAGTAATTGCATCTGGCAAATCAAGTTTAGCGATTTCTTTAATAGCTGGCTACCATATATTAAGCAACTTATTAAATGATTTCGGAGCTTCTGCCGAAAAAGGGGTGGTGGTATCTTACAAACCCGAACGCTGTTATTTGGGCAGTGGGTCTTTAACATTCCTAGTGGCCCTTGCCTGTGCACACCAGATCCCCTTACGGAAAATTCACACATGATTTCACGTATGAAATTTTCATATGTGAAATCAGTTTAACTGATGAACGGTCCCAATTGCACATGACGATTTCACAAATTAAACTTTCATATGTGAAAATAATTTTAAAACATGAAATCCAAAACTCCTCTTTATGTTCGACTATTTGTAATATGCAAATTGTTTTTACAATCTCAAACACTCACAACAGGCTAAAACTATATATCTTTGAAAACCGTACCTGTACAATAACTTGAACACCCTGAATACTATTTGCAATTGTTTGTCAGCGAGTTAAACTAAATATTTTAAGGTTGATTTTGATGTTTTTATTCTAAACATTAATCATCATGCTCTGTTTGCGTTTCGTGCAAAGGAATTATCACAATAAAAATAGCCAATTAAAATTTACATTTTTAGCTAAAAACAAACAATTTTACCCAGACTCAAAAAGCAACTTATATGCATGTATGCAGCTGAGATCAACATACAATATAATATATTGATAAAATTCCAGATTGGTAATTTTGACTTTTGCAAAAACAAATTAGGGAAGCTTTTCATGTGTGCTTTTGGAAAACTTTAGTTGAATGCATAAACTATTTACTTATTTACTTATAATGTCTCAATTTTTTTCTATGTCCACACTTCTTTCTTTTGTCTTTAATTTCTTGGGCGATTGCCATTTTGATTAGCACTCTTGGAGCAAATAGCGGGAAGGACTGCATACCATAAGCTTAAGAAGGATTAAATGGATACATTTTACTCAAACATCCTTAAATTTGCAATTTAGTCATATTAGCTAGCTATAGTCATATTAAGGATAGGAACATATTAATTCATCCAAAAACCATCTGATTGTTTAACACATCAGAAAAGAAATTGCAAAATTTTCAGTTAGGTTTTATCAGGTGCGAAAAAAGCCTTTGTTCTGCGACCATAAATTGAGAATAAAAATTTCTGCAAACTGAAATTACTGACACAAAAAAGCAACAATCAGTTTTACCAGTCATTTAACCAACTGCAATCAATTTTTTTGGATTCATCAGGCTAGAAATTTACTATTATGTAATACTTATGATTTTGTTCGATGAGAATTTAATTATTAATATTGAGTGTTTTTTCGTCCCTCAATCAGGCTAAATTTGCCATTTCTTTCACCTTCACAATGGGTTTCCAAAAAATATTTTACACTGCACTGTCTAGCAGAAATTTTCTGCTCTTATCACACACATTTGCTCATGTAATGCAACCAGTGCAGTGCAATGTAAAATGCTGTTAAAAAACCCATGTAGACAAAATTTTTATCAAAATTTGTTTCTCCTGAAATATTTTATAAATGTAAACTGGAAACATTTTCTGCAACCTCATGGCCCATGGTCCAGTACATTTTACAACTCTGGTTTTTATATTCCAGAATTATCTATTTTGTATAAAAAAAATTTGTATTGTTTATTACTAATAATAATAATAATAAACTTTATTAAACACAGGAACTCAGAAAGCTAAATGCTTATTTACACTGATGCTGTGTACAAAATAACTAATAGCTCATAAAAGTTCGCTAATAATATTAAAGTCTAAGTATTAGTGGTAAGAAAGTTTTTAAATATTCACAAATTTATAGAATATAAAATTCGCTAAAAATATGATCTAAATAATTTAAACATATTATTTCTTATCACGCCAATAAAGGTTTGTAAACGTTGTTACAGATTTTGCCGACTTAATAGTGGAACTTAGGCTATTGAACAGGTTTGCAGCCTTATATGTGAATGATCTTTCACCGGACTTAGATTCAATTTTAATCAAGTGAATGTCGTTTTTCCTTCTTGCGTTGTAATTATGAACTTCGGAGTTTAGGCAAAAGAGATTTGATAGATACGACGGACAAAAGTGATTTAAACAACGATAAACTGTTTCACACTTATGAAAAGTCCATCTGTCAGTTAAGTGAACCCAACCTAATTCTTTAAATAAGACAGATGACCTACGGTCATTAGTTTTACGCTTTAATATTAATCTTGCCCCACGTTTCTGTAATCTCAAAAGGCGCTGGAGGTGTGTCTTGTCGGCGTTAGACCAAACGACGTCGCAGTACTCGTATAAAGGTTGGATAAGAGAACAGTGAAGTTGTTTACAAGTGTCGACAGTTATGTATTTCCTGATTCGACCCAAAAGATCGACCGAGTCTACTGGACACTTTAGATGCAATAATTATAATCAATATGATCATGCCAGTTTAAGTTACTGGCCATTATTAGCCCTAAGTACTTGGTTGACGCTATGTTATGAGATGCAGTAGTTTCATCAAGCTTTAGGGTGAGATTATTAACATTTGCCAGACGTTTGTTAGTCCCAAATAATAGGATATTTGTTTTAGAACAATTTACTACGAGGCCATTTTCGTAAAACCAATTATTAAGGGCATTAAGGTCTTGCTGAAGGGTACTTTGTATCATAGGTACCTCTTTGTGTGCAAAAAAGATTGCAGTGTCGTCAGCATACAAAACAATTTTACAATGTTTTATGCTGTTTGGTAAATCATTAATGAAGATCAAAAACAACAAAGGGCCTAATACAGATCCTTGTTGAACTCCTGTGCGCATACTCATTTCTTCTGAGTTAGAACCATTTAAGCAAACCGTTTGAGTCCTTCCTGACCGGTAGTCCTCGAACCAACTATAAGCGCAACCTCGAATGCCGATGGATTTCAGTTTCGCTTTAAGTATGGAATGGTCTATCAGGTCGAAGGCCTTGCTGAGATCTAAACATATACCGTCTGTCAGTAAACCTTTGTCCATGTTCTTTAGTATAAAGTCTTTAGTATATTGCAGTCGAGTGACCAGGTCGAAAACCAGACTGATGAGTGGATAATAACTTGTGTGTTGTCAGGTGTTTATAGATTTGCTTGTGTATAGCCCGTTCAAAGATTTTCATGACAGCTGGTACTATTGCAATCGGTCTGAAATTGTTGGGATCCGATAATGAACCAGACTTATGTAATGGTGTGACCGTTGCGGACTTCCAGGCAGTTGGAACAATAGAAGTGCGGAGTGATAAGGTGTAAATGTAAGTTAATTAAGGGCTCTGCAAGAACGTCAGCACCAGTCTTCAGAAATCGTGCACGGATGTTCTTTAATCCGGATGACTTTTTTATCTTAAGTGAAGATAATTCCTTTTTAACAAAGTCCACACTAATCTCAGTAAAACTGAATTCATCCACGGAAGCGTTTATAGTACTGTTACCACTGTAAGTACCTTGCTCTTGTGCACTGGTTGACTGAGGTTTAAGACGGTCTGCCACCGACGACGTAAAGAATTTGTTAAGTATTGTAGCTATACCTTTATTATCTGAAGAAGAGGATTCGCCAAACGACATTTCCTGAATAGATACATCATCTTTTTTGGTAATAACTTTTTTAAAGCTGACCAAAGTTTGCTTGTATCGTTTGCGTTTTCGGTCAGTAAATTATTGTAGTATGGACAGAAACATAAGCTCCTGCTAGCGGAAGATGGAACGGTTTACGAAGTCAAACGATCGAAGTTAGAGAACAATGTAGAAGCTGGACAATATGTTTAAAAACCGTTTATTTCTATTGTATTGTTATAGTCTATAAGAAATACATTATTCCGAACGTTAATCTGTGTGTTAATTTATGCAAACCAGGAAACGCCTTTCCAACAATATTTTGCTCCATAAGTGTATACATTTTCGCATTCGCCATACCCCCTTTTTCCTTCTTGTGAACAGTTATAACAGCTCTATTTAAAACGTTTGTTTACTTTGAACAGTTATATTAATTGCAACTTGTTTATTTCGAACAGTTCTATTAATTAGTTATGTCGAACAGTTCTAGTAATTAGTTATGTTGAACAGTTCTATACTTTAGTGTTAAAAATCATTTGTTGTAAAAACTTTACAATATACAGTTCAAAAATACCCATCCTCGTCTCTGTCATTTGCGCAACAAGACTATACAATAATGGGATGATGACATCATTACAAATGCATTACTCCCGGGGCCCCTACGTGACGTCGGCATCCTGCATACTAATTACTTTCGCCGCCAAACGTGTCGGATAGGCTACTCACGTACGGGCAAACAGAAAGAACAGTAAAGGAATTTTAGCTAACAATGTTTATTTCGTTGCTACACAATTCACCGGAAGAGATTACGCCCTGAAAGGTAAAATGGCTACTGGGAGTTGCCTAGATAGTTTTTAGCTGGAAAAATGGAATTCCATGCCCCGGAACAGATTGCACCCAATATATACATAAAATCAGTGTGGGATCAAGATTAGAGAAAGACAGCAACTAGGACTATGGTGTAATTAAGAAATATGGGTTGAGAAAAAAAAATTAGACTCCTCGTCAGGACCCTCTCCATGGGCGCGGTTCAGCGTTTTTATTGTTACTGGGCTTTCCATTTTAACTTCCCCCCCTCCCCCTCCCATGGCGTCATTTTAGAGCAAGTCTGTAATTTCTATGATGTTCGCTTCCTAGGGGGCGGTTTGGATGTAGGGCAGGGGGCGGTTTGGATGTAGGGCGGGGGGCGGGGGGAGGGGGTGCTCAAGCAGGTCATTCAACCTGTATCTAAAATTGTCTGACTATAAATATAAAATAGTATTCGAATTAAGTTTGGAGCGCCTAGATAGCGGATTCCAATGTCATTCGCCTAGCATTAGACAGATCAATGACCTAGGGCCGCCCATCCAGAATCTAATCGCATCGGGTCGACGCCAGTGTTCAGCAAAGTACTCAAAATTTTTACTTAAGTCAAAGTGAAAAGTAACACCTCAATTTTTACTTAAGTAGCCGGTGAAAGTACTGTCTGAAAATTTTACTTAAGTAAAAGTAAAAATATTGCCTGAAAATTTTACTCAAGTAAAAGTAAAAGTATTGCCTGAAAATTTTACTCAAGTAAAAGAAAAGTATTAGAAAAATATACTTAAGTAAAAGTATTACTGAAATAGAATATAAGTTCGCAAACCATTTCATTTGACAAATAAAAATTGCTAATAGAAAGTTTAAAGCAGTAATAGAACACTCAGATATGAGCCAAGCGAGTCCGCTCACTGCTAACTCCGCTTTGAGAAATACGTTTTTACTTTGCCAAAATATAACAAAAGTAACGAAGTAAGAAAGTAAATATTTACCAAAAATCGTACTTCGTTACAAGTAAAAAGTACTTCACAAAAAAAGTACTTCGTTTCAAGTAAATACTGATTTTTTTTACTTAAGTAAAGTAACGAAGTAAATTTACTTCGTTACTGGCTAACACTGGTCGACGCAGCTAGGGCCCACTGGGGTATCGTCCGGTAGCCCGCTGGTCAGTTAAATTCTATGAGGTGCCGTTACCGCCAAAATTCAGAGTGCTTAATTTTTAAAATGAAGGCGTTATTTTTCAAAATGGAGGCATTATTTTTTAAAATGGAGGCATTATTTTTTAAAATGGAGGCATTATTTTTTAAAATGGAGGCATTATTTTTTTTAAATGGAGGCATTATTTTTTAAAATGAGGCATTATTTTTTTTAAAATGGAGGCACTGTTTTCTTAAAACGAAGGCTAAATTTTTGAAAATGAAGGCATTATTTTTGAATTCACTATCTCAAAAGGGAGATAAAGGGGGTATGACGAATACGAATCGTACTGATTTTTGGAGGAAATATTTTTTCGAGGACACGTCTCTTTGTTTGCATAAATTAATCCAAACACGGATTGACGTTTGGAATAATTTATTTCTTATAGAATATAACAATATAATACAAATAAACAGTATTTAAACATATTGTCAGGCTTCTAGACTGTTCTCCATTTTTGATTGTTTGACTTTGTAACTCACAGTGGACTATGTTGTTTAGTATATTATGGCTATTTCATGGCTATTTGTTTAACTGTAGTTAATTTCTCGCCACTTCATTTCAATAACATGCATTTATGTAGGTTGATGTGGGGTCGATGTCAGGTGGATGTAGGGTGGATGTAGGATAGATGTGGGGTGGATGTGGGGTGGATATAGGGTGGATGTGGAGCATCTGTCAAGCTTCTGCCCGATTTGACCTTTTACGGCACTATAGGCCTTTGTGAAGCTTCTGTCAAGCTTCAGTCAAGCTTCTGTGAACCTTCTGTGAAGCTTCTGTGAAGCTTGACAGAAGCTTTACAGAAGCTTCACAAAGGCCTATAGTGCCATAAAAGGTCAAATCGGGCAGAAGCTTGACAGAAGCTCCACATCCACCCTACATCCACCCCACATCCACCCCACATCTATCCTACATCCACCCTACATCCACCCGACATCGACCCCACATCAACCTACATAAATGCATGTTATTGAAATGAAGTGGCGAGAAATTAAGGGACTTGTCAGAAATTAACAGGGGGGGAGGGGGGGTGGAAATATAGAACTTAAGGTTGGAAATGAGGTGACCCATCTAAGCAATAGGACGAAATTTCCTTACCCTCCCCTTGGGCCTAGCATGAAACACCATGACCCTCCCCTCTATCATCAGGTGATTTAATACAAAAGTTCAGTTTAGTTACACACACATATAAAACGTTTACACTATAAAACTCAATGCATTTTCATTCTAAAATATGTCTATTTGACATTGTTGTTGTGGTTTTAATATATTTGAACTAAGCATAGCACTATTTACTCCGCCTGCCGTAGGCGAGGCGGAGTTTAAAATTCGCCCCGTTTCTGGTTTTTTTTTCGGGGTCGCAAGTTGGCGCAGCACTCATGGGTGATACCGCTGGCACAAGCCACGTGAGCCGACCTAAACACGGCGTTTAAACTCAATTTCTAGCGGAATATGCCAACAAAACACGCATTTAAACATGTATGCTAGCACATCTAAGCCGCAAGAACGTTTTATGTGCAAAGATTCTCATGCAAAATGTTTTAAAACGACAAATTCTACCGCAAAACTTTACCGAGGACTGGCGAGGAGCGATGTATCGCGGTGAAGTTTTGAGAGCGTGTTTCCGTCATTTTCTCTTGTGTTTCCACTTTTAAGGAAATTTAGAAATTTCTACACAAGAATCAAGCGCAGATTCTACTGAAATATCTATATACAAAAACACAATTTTTAACATGTAATAGTTATTAAAAAGGGACAGGAAGGTTCTTTATCAAAACATTGCTCCAGAAATGTTTTAAAACGGCAAATTTTGATAGAATCCATCATTCCATGATCAAGGAGTGAGTGTAGGAAATGTGTTGCTAGTTCTAATCACGAAGTATTCGTTGTGATTTCTTTCCTCAGTTTTCTATACCTACGTTGAGATGCTGATATTTCGTGCAAAATGATTTATTTGCTTGTGGGATCTCATACATTTATAAAAGGTAAGAGACACTTAACATTCCAATTCCAGAAATACATATGTTAGTCTAAAGTTCCCAACAAATTATATCGTGGAGACTTCAGGCAGTGCGCTGCAGAATTGATTTAAATGATGCTATCAGGTTAATATATTTATGTATTGTATACACTTTTAGTAAAATTTTCTTTACCTGCAACTACCCAAAAATAAAACAGCCATATGTTGGTGGTATTATCACAAAAGAATCTTGTTTAATATAATTATGTGCTATGAAAGTCCTTAATTTAAATTAAATTCTAAAAAATGCAATCTTACTAGGACTCTGGGCAGAGTGCCTGGCAAGTCACTGAGACGTTGATTTTTGGTTATCTTAGTGATTACATAAGATGCGCTAACAATATCTTAAAATGCCTTGGAAGGTACCTTAAAAATAACTGATTAAAAAAGGAGTTCGTTAAGCAAAACAGAAATAACTGAACATACCCCACCCCCAATGAACGCTCTAGTTACAGCCTTGTCCCCATTTTTGTTTTGGCAGGCGGAGTGAACGCCTTAGCAGGCGTCTTGTTTTTTCTAATCTATTTATACTGTGTACTAACAACTGTACGAGCATAAGAATAAATTTGAATGACCCTCCCCTTAAAAGCAGCTCATTTTATCGTCACCCTCCCTTTTTTAGGATCTTAAAAAGCTATGACCCTCCCCACGTTTCCACCCCCCCCCTCCCCCCCCCCCTGTTAATTTCTGACAAGTCCCTAACTACAGTTAAACAAATAGCCATGAAATAGCCATAATATACTAAACAACATAGTCCACTGTGAGTTACAAAGTCAAACAATGGAAAATGGAGAACAGTCTAGAAGCCTGACAATATGTTTAAATACTGTTTATTTGTATTATATTGTTATATTCTATAAGAAATAAATTATTCCAAACGTTAATCCGTGTCTGTATTAATTTATGCAAACAAAGAGACGTGTCTTCGAAACAATATTTCCTCCAAAAATCAGTACGATTCGTATTCGTCATACCCCCTTTATCTCCCTTTTGAGATAGTGAATTCAAAAATAATGCCTTCATTTTCAAAAATTTAGCCTTCGTTTTAAGAAAACAGTGTCTCCATTTTAAAAAAAATAATGCCTCTATTTTAAAAAAAATGTGCCTCCATTTTAAAAAATAATGCCTCCATTTAAAAAAATAATGCCTCCATTTTAAAAAATAATGCCTCCATTTTAAAAAATAATGCCTCCATTTTAAAAAATAATGCCTCCATTTTAAAAAATAATGCCTCCATTTTAAAAAATAATGCCTCCATTTTAAAAAATAATGCCTCCATTTTAAAAAATAATGCCTCCATTTTAAAAAAAATAATGCCTCCATTTTAAAAAAATTGTGCCTCCATTTTAAAAAATAATGCCGTTATTTAAAAAAATAATGCCTCCATTTTAAAAAATAATGCCTCCATTTTAAAAAATAATTGCTCCATTTAAAAAAATAATGCCTCCATTTTAAAAAATAATGCTTCCATTTTAAAAAATAATGCCTCCATTTTAAAAAATAATGCCTCCATTTTAAAAAATAACGCCTTCATTTTAAAAATTAAGCACTCTGAATTTTGGCGGTAACGGCACCTCATAGAATTTAACTGACCAGCGGGCTACCGGACGATACCCCAGTGGGCCCTAGCTGCGTCGACCAGTGTTAGCCAGTAACGAAGTAAATTTACTTCGTTACTTTACTTAAGTAAAAAAAATCAGTATTTACTTGAAACGAAGTACTTTTTTTGTGAAGTACTTTTTACTTGTAACGAAGTACGATTTTTGGTAAATATTTACTTTCTTACTTCGTTACTTTTGTTATATTTTGGCAAAGTAAAAACGTATTTCTCAAAGCGGAGTTAGCAGTGAGCGGACTCGCTTGGCTCATATCTGAGTGTTCTATTACTGCTTTAAACTTTCTATTAGCAATTTTTATTTGTCAAATGAAATGGTTTGCGAACTTATATTCTATTTCAGTAATACTTTTACTTAAGTATATTTTTCTAATACTTTTCTTTTACTTGAGTAAAATTTTCAGGCAATACTTTTACTTTTACTTGAGTAAAATTTTCAGGCAATATTTTTACTTTTACTTAAGTAAAATTTTCAGACAGTACTTTCACCGGCTACTCAAGTAAAAATTGAGGTGTTACTTTTCACTTTGACTTAAGTAAAAATTTTGAGTACTTTGCTGAACACTGGCGTCGACCCGATGCGATTAGATTCTGGATGGGCGGCCCTAGGTCATTGATCTGTCCAATGCTAGGGGAATGACATTGGAATCCGCTATCTAGGCGCCTATAAACTTAATTCGAATACTATTTTATATTTATAGTCAGACAATTTTAGATACAGGTTGAATGACCTGCTTGAACACCCCCTCCCCCCGCCCCCCGCCCTACATCCAAACCGCCCCCTGCCCTACATCCAAACCGCCCCCTAGGAAGCGAACATCATAGAAATTACAGACTTGCTCTAAAATGACGCCATGGGAGGGGGAGGGGGGGAAGTTAAAATGGAAAGCCCAGTAACAATAAAAACGCTGAACCGCGCCCATGGAGAGGGTCCTGGCGAGGAGTCTAATTTTTTTTTCTCAACCCATATTTCTTAATTACACCATAGTCCTAGTTGCTGTCTTTCTCTAATCTTGATCCCACACTGATTTTATGTATATATTGGGTGCAATCTGTTCCGGGGCATGGAATTCCATTTTTCCAGCTAAAAACTATCTAGGCAACTCCCAGTAGCCATTTTACCTTTCAGGGCGTAATCTCTTCCGGTGAATTGTGTAGCAACGAAATAAACATTGTTAGCTAAAATTCCTTTACTGTTCTTTCTGTTTGCCCGTACGTGAGTAGCCTATCCGACACGTTTGGCGGCGAAAGTAATTAGTATGCAGGATGCCGACGTCACGTAGGGGCCCCGGGAGTAATGCATTTGTAATGATGTCATCATCCCATTATTGTATAGTCTTGTTGCGCAAATGACAGAGACGAGGATGGGTATTTTTGAACTGTATATTGTAAAGTTTTTACAACAAATGATTTTTAACACTAAAGTATAGAACTGTTCAACATAACTAATTACTAGAACTGTTCGACATAACTAATTAATAGAACTGTTCGAAATAAACAAGTTGCAATTAATATAACTGTTCAAAGTAAACAAACGTTTTAAATAGAGCTGTTATAACTGTTCACAAGAAGGAAAAAGGGGGTATGGCGAATGCGAAAATGTATACACTTATGGAGCAAAATATTGTTGGAAAGGCGTTTCCTGGTTTGCATAAATTAACACACAGATTAACGTTCGGAATAATGTATTTCTTATAGACTATAACAATACAATAGAAATAAACGGTTTTTAAACATATTGTCCAGCTTTTACATTGTTCTCTAACTTCGATCGTTTGACTTCGTAAACCGTTCCATCTTCCGCTAGCAGGAGCTTATGTTTCTGTCCATACTACAATAATTTACTGGCCGAAAACGCAAACGATACAAGCAAACTTTGGTCAGCTTTAAAAAAGTTATTACCAAAAAAGATGATGTATCTATTCAGGAAATGTCGTTTGGCGAATCCTCTTCTTCAGATAATAAAGGTATAGCTACAATACTTAACAAATTCTTTACGTCGTCGGTGGCAGACCGTCTTAAACCTCAGTCAACCAGTGCACAAGAGCAAGGTACTTACAGTGGTAACAGTACTATAAACGCTTCCGTGGATGAATTCAGTTTTACTGAAATTAGTGTGGACTTTGTTAAAAAGGAATTATCTTCACTTAAGATAAAAAAGTCATCCGGATTAAAGAACATCCGTGCACGATTTCTGAAGACTGGTGCTGACGTTCTTGCAGAGCCCTTAATTAACTTACATTTACACCTTATCACTCCGCACTTCTATTGTTCCAACTGCCTGGAAGTCCGCAACGGTCACACCATTACATAAGTCTGGTTCATTATCGGATCCCAACAATTTCAGACCGATTGCAATAGTACCAGCTGTCATGAAAATCTTTGAACGGGCTATACACAAGCAAATCTATAAACACCTGACAACACACAAGTTATTATCCACTCATCAGTCTGGTTTTCGACCTGGTCACTCGACTGCAATATACTAAAGACTTTATACTAAAGAACATGGACAAAGGTTTACTGACAGACGGTATATGTTTAGATCTCAGCAAGGCCTTCGACCTGATAGACCATTCCATACTTAAAGCGAAACTGAAATCCATCGGCATTCGAGGTTGCGCTTATAGTTGGTTCGAGGACTACCGGTCAGGAAGGACTCAAACGGTTTGCTTAAATGGTTCTAACTCAGAAGAAATGAGTATGCGCACAGGAGTTCAACAAGGATCTGTATTAGGCCCTTTGTTGTTTTTGATCTTCATTAATGATTTACCAAACAGCATAAAACATTGTAAAATTGTTTTGTATGCTGACGACACTGCAATCTTTTTTGCACACAAAGAGGTACCTATGATACAAAGTACCCTTCAGCAAGACCTTAATGCCCTTAATAATTGGTTTTACGAAAATGGCCTCGTAGTAAATTGTTCTAAAACAAATATCCTATTATTTGGGACTAACAAACGTCTGGCAAATGTTAATAATCTCACCCTAAAGCTTGATGAAACTACTGCATCTCATAACATAGCGTCAACCAAGTACTTAGGGCTAATAATGGCCAGTAACTTAAACTGGCATGATCATATTGATTATAATTATTGCATCTAAAGTGTCAGTAGACTCGGTCGATCTTTTGGGTCGAATCAGGAAATACATAACTGTCGACACTTGTAAACAACTTCACTGTTCTCTTATCCAACCTTTATACGAGTACTGCGACGTCGTTTGGTCTAACGCCGACAAGACACACCTCCAGCGCCTTTTGAGATTACAGAAACGTGGGGCAAGATTAATATTAAAGCGTAAAACTAATGACCGTAGGTCATCTGTCTTATTTAAAGAATTAGGTTGGGTTCACTTAACTGACAGATGGACTTTTCATAAGTGTGAAACAGTTTATCGTTGTTTAAATCACTTTTGTCCGTCGTATCTATCAAATCTCTTTTGCCTAAACTCCGAAGTTCATAATTACAACGCAAGAAGGAAAAACGACATTCACTTGATTAAAATTGAATCTAAGTCCGGTGAAAGATCATTCACATATAAGGCTGCAAACCTGTTCAATAGCCTAAGTTCCACTATTAAGTCGGCAAAATCTGTAACAACGTTTACAAACCTTTATTGGCGTGATAAGAAATAATATGTTTAAATTATTTAGATCATATTTTTAGCGAATTTTATATTCTATAAATTTGTGAATATTTAAAAACTTTCTTACCACTAATACTTAGACTTTAATATTATTAGCGAACTTTTATGAGCTATTAGTTATTTTGTACACAGCATCAGTGTAAATAAGCATTTAGCTTTCTGAGTTCCTGTGTTTAATAAAGTTTATTATTATTATTATTAGTAATAAACAATACAAATTTTTTTTATACAAAATAGATAATTCTGGAATATAAAAACCAGAGTTGTAAAATGTACTGGACCATGGGCCATGAGGTTGCAGAAAATGTTTCCAGTTTACATTTATAAAATATTTCAGGAGAAACAAATTTTGATAAAAATTTTGTCTACATGGGTTTTTTAACAGCATTTTACATTGCACTGCACTGGTTGCATTACATGAGCAAATGTGTGTGATAAGAGCAGAAAATTTCTGCTAGACAGTGCAGTGTAAAATATTTTTTGGAAACCCATTGTGAAGGTGAAAGAAATGGCAAATTTAGCCTGATTGAGGGACGAAAAAACACTCAATATTAATAATTAAATTCTCATCGAACAAAATCATAAGTATTACATAATAGTAAATTTCTAGCCTGATGAATCCAAAAAAATTGATTGCAGTTGGTTAAATGACTGGTAAAACTGATTGTTGCTTTTTTGTGTCAGTAATTTCAGTTTGCAGAAATTTTTATTCTCAATTTATGGTCGCAGAACAAAGGCTTTTTTCGCACCTGATAAAACCTAACTGAAAATTTTGCAATTTCTTTTCTGATGTGTTAAACAATCAGATGGTTTTTGGATGAATTAATATGTTCCTATCCTTAATATGACTATAGCTAGCTAATATGACTAAATTGCAAATTTAAGGATGTTTGAGTAAAATGTATCCATTTAATCCTTCTTAAGCTTATGGTATGCAGTCCTTCCCGCTATTTGCTCCAAGAGTGCTAATCAAAATGGCAATCGCCCAAGAAATTAAAGACAAAAGAAAGAAGTGTGGACATAGAAAAAAATTGAGACATTATAAGTAAATAAGTAAATAGTTTATGCATTCAACTAAAGTTTTCCAAAAGCACACATGAAAAGCTTCCCTAATTTGTTTTTGCAAAAGTCAAAATTACCAATCTGGAATTTTATCAATATATTATATTGTATGTTGATCTCAGCTGCATACATGCATATAAGTTGCTTTTTGAGTCTGGGTAAAATTGTTTGTTTTTAGCTAAAAATGTAAATTTTAATTGGCTATTTTTATTGTGATAATTCCTTTGCACGAAACGCAAACAGAGCATGATGATTAATGTTTAGAATAAAAACATCAAAATCAACCTTAAAATATTTAGTTTAACTCGCTGACAAACAATTGCAAATAGTATTCAGGGTGTTCAAGTTATTGTACAGGTACGGTTTTCAAAGATATATAGTTTTAGCCTGTTGTGAGTGTTTGAGATTGTAAAAACAATTTGCATATTACAAATAGTCGAACATAAAGAGGAGTTTTGGATTTCATGTTTTAAAATTATTTTCACATATGAAAGTTTAATTTGTGAAATCGTCATGTGCAATTGGGACCGTTCATCAGTTAAACTGATTTCACATATGAAAATTTCATACGTGAAATCATGTGTGAATTTTCCGTAAGGGGATCTGGTGTGCACAGGCAAGGGCCACTAGGAATGTTAAAGACCCACTGCCCAAATAACAGCGTTCGGGTTTGTAAGATACCACCACCCCTTTTTCGGCAGAAGCTCCGAAATCATTTAATAAGTTGCTTAATATATGGTAGCCAGCTATTAAAGAAATCGCTAAACTTGATTTGCCAGATGCAATTACTTAAAATGTCGTTACAGTATAGCCGATTCATACTGTATGATATGCTCATGCTGCACTGTAAATTTAATAGAGCTGAAACGACCCCAAATTTCGTTTTGGCCCCCTGAGGGCTAAAGCTGTTTTGGCCCTACCCAAAAGCCCTTCTGGCTTTCAAAGTCTGAAACGACATCCACAAGCCCGTTTAGCTCTACAGATTAGCCAATTCGGCCCTGCCACTTGCCATGACGATTCTGTCATTTTCCAATTCAGCCCCTCGCATTTTAAATCGGGCCCATGGAGCGAAATAGCCCCCTGACCTAGACCTATTTCGACTCCTTTAAAACGACCCTGATGGTGTACGTATCAGCCCTATATAATTGTCATTTTGGCCCATTCGAGTGATTCGACGTGCCACTTGCCATAACGACACTGTCATTTTCCAATTTAGCCCCTCGCATTTTAAATCGGCCCCATGGAGCGAAATAGCCCCCTGACCTAGACCTATTTCAGCTCCTTTAAAACGACCCCGATGGTGTACGTATCAGCCCTATATAATTGTCATTTTTGCCCATTCGAGTGATTCGACGTGCCACTTGCCATAACGACACTGTCATTTTCCAATTTAGCCTCTCGCATTTTAAATCAGCCCCATGGAGCGAAATAGCCCTCAGAGCTAGACCTATTTCAGCTCCTTTAAAACGACCCCGATGGTGTACGTATCAGCCCTATATAATTGTCATTTTGGCCCATTCGAGTGATTCGACGTGCCACTTGCCATAATGACGCTGTCATTTTCCAATATAGCCCATCGCATTTTAAATCGGCCCAATAGAGCAAAATAGCCCTCAGATTAAAGCGAATATAAGCGACCCTCTTAGCGTATCTTTTCAGTGTATTAACCCTATAAAATGTCATTCTAGCATTCGTTTGCAAATTGATCGACTCGATCTCCGTGTTAAATCGAGCGTGAACTTAGTGACCTGATACTTTATATAATAAATCGACTTATAAACATGTATATTAAACGTTTATTAATTTACAGATATTTTGACGCAAAGCGCGATACTGACAACGCGTGATATAGCATTGACATGTAATGCGAATTTATAGAAGGTCCGATACGTTCTATGAGATTTAAACACACACAACATCCAAAATATAGGCTGAAATTTGTAATAATTATATTGTCACATTGCGAGACGCGTGTGCTGATCGACTGGCCGGTGTCCAATTACTGTATTGCAACGCGCAAAGCTTCTCGGGATAGTGTCACCACACCTCGGCATTCCTCGCGGCCATATTTTTCAAATTCATATTTGAATCGTTTACGTCAAACAAAATGCTTTTTAACCAAGCTAAAGAGTAATTTTCAAGAGCATCACATCGGAGATGGATGCGTAACACTAAGGTGAGAATATAGTTATGTTTTATGTATAGATAAGGCCAATTTAAAATGAAATATTTCTCATCCTACGTTCATGAATATTTTGAGCATATGCGCCAGGATAAAATTTGAATTTGGCGCGACCATATTTGAAGTAAACGATGATTTGTATACAAGGTCTTACATAGTGACTCGGACTTGAAATTAGATTTTAATATTGAGATTAAGCCAACAGTGCCCGTCTGTGCGCCGATATAAAATTTGCATTTGGCGCGACAAGCCAACTGTATTAGATTCCCAGATGCTTATTTATTAAACATGTATTAATAATACAAAGCACGCTCTGAGCCAACTGTATTAGATTCCCAGATGCTTATTTATTAAACATATATTAGTAATACAAAGCACGCTCTGTGGCATAGCTTCAAATCACTCGACCTTCATTTAGTTTGCTTATTTTTATACTTCATATATTGGTATGGCAGTGTTCCACATTTCAGAATGCTGTATTTATATTGTATTTTTAAGACATGTAAATCAGTAAAATCACATAATAGTTTGCATTATAAAACTACACTACATGTATTATAATCTTAAAATATTACAATTGCTTGAACGTGTATATTTGTTATGGAAATATATTTTGAATTTGTATTTCTATGGTCTGTACTATGATATACATGGGCTACACAAGTCTTTGGGAACTTGCAGGGCTGTTGCGCAGAACAATTTCATGTTTTGGAACATAGTCCTAAACACGATGTGCAGGTGCGAAGATTTTGTGTAGGAACAGAACTGTACAGATTAGAAATCTGATTCTTCATATTCTTCCATACATGGAGCTCAACACAACATGCATGATGCTTTCCATACATGCAGCACACAACATGCATGATTGAAAAAAGTACCAATTTAAATAAGATGAGAGAAATTCATGAACAACCACCCTATCCTCCATCTTCTGCTACAGATCTATATATAGCTTTACATATCTCTTCGCCAGATTTCCAAATTTACAGCTAGAGCTGGGAGCATTAAGAAATTGTCTATTTTATATATGACTTGATTTATCCTGACCACTTATTTAAGAAGCATTTATACAAATAATATAGAATACATGCAGTATATTGTATGAATCAACTTTGAATGAAACTTAATGATGGTAACAAACAGCATAACTAACACTGACAAACCTGTGGCCCTCAATGGGTTCTCCATACATTGTATGAGTACAGTATTGTAAAATACATAGGCAATAAGCTGTTGTAAGATAATGTTATCCCTAAGGCCCACCACGTGCAGAAAAGCCTCAGGAGAAACTTAAAACTGTAGTAATTACTACAGGTTTTCACAGAAACATGTGAGGTGCATGTGCATACAGAATTGTCTATTTCTATATTTTCAACTTGTATGATACCAATACTTAACTGATTGCACAAATAAACTGGACATCCTAAAAAGGAATATCTAAAAGTATAATTCAATTGTGTCATGGATGTTGAAGAGTTTAAACTATGGAGTCATCTAGCTGGTATTTGTGGGTATTTTAGTTGTTCTTTTCCTTTGCAAAATTTTAGCTCAAATCCCAACCTGGACAAAACATATTAAACTGCCCTATATGGTATACAGTATAACAGATGGTATGTACAATAATGTCTGATCTAAACTTTTACGTCTAAACAAATTTAACTTTTGCTAAGCATAGTTCATTACACAAAACAAACATATATTAAACCTTCAAGGTAAAATGCACCCCTTTCACTTGTAGGAAAGTTTCCTGTGATCTGGCAGGGTGTTGGGCTCAAGTTCTATTTTCTTTGTTGGGCAGTTATAAGCATCAATGTGAGGCAATTCCTGTGTAGATAATAATCACAAACCCCTATACCTCACAGATTTTTTGTTATTGCATAATACGATACCTCCCGTAATACATGTAATCCCTATGGCTATGCCATCCACTGTGACGTTGTTAATACTGTTAACATCTTTAGGAGTCTGAAAATCTTGACGAGTTTCTGGCACAGCCTCATCCTGTATAATTATTTATGGCAGTACGTTGGCATATTGGAATGTATATTCACGGCCATGTATTGGAGGACAACCATTTCGTACCATCACCAGTAATGCAGTGCGTGTTGATGCTCCCATTGTCTTGCTGGCAAGCTTAAATACCTGTATGTTGTACAGTATCACAGAGACAGTATGATCATGTACATGATTCTATTTGATGTAATACTTTTTTTTTTAAATTCAGTTGTCTGTGCTGTGTGCAACGAAATGTTGTCCAACGTTTTGTTGTTGCATCCACGAAAAAACCTTATATTGTTGATCTCAATGTAAATTTAGAGGCAAGTTATTAGCACACTTAACCATGCTTTGTACTTTATTATACATAATACAGTATAACTCAATCAGAACATTTTGCAATTGACATTTTGTCTGCTTTTAATATACGTCTTAAAAAGAATATTATAACTGTGTTCGTATGATCCTTCTTAATTAAATGGTCTAGATTTTATTATATCACTGTTATATTGTAGAAATAGCGCTAGCATATTGCAATTTCTACTATTTAGTTTGCGATTGATACAGCCTAACGTTCGACACTTTAGCTGTTTAAGAAAAGCAGACTTTTTAGCCCCATGCCATCTAAAGCGGCGTAGAATCGACTCTTTCCAATCGCGACCCCACATATTTCAAAATGTCGCTAAAGTGGAGCTAAAACGGCCCTCATTATCATGAGCCAAAACGGCTATAACAGCAGTACTTTTAGGGGCAGAATCGACTCTTTAAATTCTGCCCTATTAATTTCAAAACGTCGCTATAGTGGAGCCAAAATGGCCCTCCATTTTAGGAGCCAAAACGGCTGTGACAACAGTACTTTTAGGGGCAGAATCGACTCTTTAAATTCAGCCCTATTTATTTCAAAACGTCTCTATAGTGGAGCTAAAATGGCCCTTTATTTTAGGAGCCGAAACGACCCTCACAACAGTACTTTTAGGGGCGGAATCGACTTTTTAAATTCAGCCCTATCAATGTCAAAACGTCGCCACAGAAGAGCTAAAATGGCCCTCTATCTCAGGAGCTGAAATGGCTCCCAATATCAGTACTTTTTGGGGCTGATATGCCTCTGAATGAGAGCCAATTTGACTTTTTTCTTTTTCAAAATAGCCCCGATATTTTCCAAAACAGCGCCACCTAAAGACCAAAACGGCAGTGTCGTTTTCTATTTTGGCCCTTCACGAGCGTTAAAATGGCCCTATACTAGAAGAGCCGAATCGCCCCTCAGGGGCCACCGCCTCATAGGCGCTGTTTTGGCCCCAAAAAAAGACCTATTTTGCGGTCAACGTTTTGGCCCCAATTTTTGGGTCGTTTCAGCCCTTTTAAATTAACAGTGTGATTCTTTACACTTCATATTAGTGTAAAGAATAAACAGCTACTTTCTATTTTATAATAGCCTCAGCGACTAAACGCTCAGTAAAGCATCGGGTTCGATTATGAAAACAGAAAAGAAGAGTTGAATAGCTAGCCTGTTTTTTTCAGTCCACCCCGGTATTTCACAGGCCAGTGAATAGCATGAACTGATAGACCAATCTTACACTCACAGAACAGTTCAATTGACTTTGTTTAAAATTATGATAAAATAGTCCATAAGCAGTAAAATAATCCATAATAATTTTTGCCTAAATGTTATTGCTCGCGCCTCAAGCAAACCTAGCTTTCTCGCAATAAAATCATCGCAATGTTTTTGCCAGTTCATAATCATTTCATCTCTTTTTCCGCGTTTTATCACTTTTCCCGCTTTCGGAATTACGCAATCTCGGATTTCCGAATCCCCGTTTTACCCCAACCTATGTTTCGATAAGAGGATTTTGCCAGTTTGTCACACTGTTTGTTCATGTAGCTGCATGTCGAATTGCCACCATTGACTTTAGGGATTCTAATTGCTAGTATCTTTATCCGAATTCTGCCCAAATTTAGAATAAAAAAATATTGATGCAAGTAAACTAGGATTACACTTGAGCATCTTTTGTTTTCATGAATGTATTTCAAACATTTCCACTACAACAATAACATACAATTACAACATGTCGCTGACATACAACGTAAATGTGAAACTGTTTTTGTCAGTGTTAACTATATCTAAAAAAAGTCACGTTAATTACTCAGACATTCTTGTTTGACTTTCTTCTCCACTAACTGACTTCTTCGCAACATATGGTGAAAGGAGGGAACGTGCCTGGGCCGCATCTCTTTTCCGTGTTAGTACATTGAAAAGGACGCAATATACCAGTGCTACCATCATCGCATGTGCAATACGTTCTCTTCTCTATCTCGGTCGAATCATCTAAACGAAAATGAAATAATAGAATGTTATTAAAACTCTCAGCAATTATCTCAAATCAGAAAAACAGGGCGATAAACGACAGGTTTCCAGAAAGCGATGTTATATTCTATATCGTGAATGATTGTGGTAAATGATTGGTGAGAATAAAGAAAATGCTATGCACGAAAAGTACAGTGAGATAAATTCATTATGGAAGATTCGAAAGATTTCAAATATCCAATAATAGACTAATAGTTTCGTTACCTGCAGAATCTCTTTTGTCCAGTTTGCCATACCAATTTGGCAAACCAGAACACAACCCAACGAAACACAGGATAGTGATGACTGCAAATACCTGCGTTCGATTCATAACGAAGTAACTGAAACAGAATTTCGAAATTATTGTTTTAAGATTTTGTGTGTTAGAGCAAACAAATGCATTTCATGCGACTCGTAAAATACTTCGAAACTATCGTTCAGAAGTTTCAGCAAAAGACACCACCCTATGTTGATCGTCCGAAGTAACATACAACTCTAGCACATTGCTTTCATGCACTGTACGTATGACTCGTTACATCCTATCAATTTGCTAATAGTAACATAATGTGACTCTGGACTGAAAATTATAGTTGCGAGCACTTCACCCCTCCCCGCAATAAAACCAAAGATTGGAAATAAACAAAAATATATACAACTAATTCAAAACAAGTTGTCCTTCGAAAACTTTTCAAAATTACAAAATACAAGAAAAAGTATGTCGCATCACATACATGAGTGGACTTTTAACTTCCAGTCTGTGACATACACTGTACAAGCAATTATTTTCCGTAAAGTGGAATATTTCCAAGAGATACGTTTACATTTGAAGCCTATCCGGTATAGCATTTGTGCATGTCTGCATGTAAATATCAAACAGAACCCAACAATCTGAAATTCAAACATACCTCTTTGCTGATCTTGCTTTAATGGTCTTCTGTCCAAACTCTTCTGTCTTCGCCTTTCGCTTCAGACTTAAAATGTGAGCTGATGCTGCATTATTTTTATACTGCAGGAGATGAGGCGTGGTATAGGCGTACACACTTACATATTACATATGACATGTCAACCTGTTGCATGAGATTGCTTTGAAATATATTGTACGGTTTCCTAGTTTTCTTAAAAAAATGCGACGTATTCTTTCCAAACATGTACTTCAAGGTGGATAAACATGTTCTTGCAATGAAGGTATACAAGAACAGACAAAAAGACTAACTGAAACCGGTTTTCAACTAAGCAGAATTTTGAATAGTGGAAAACAGGCTTAAGGTAATTTATATAGCTCTTAAACAGCCCTTTTAACGCTATCGATGAATTCCATGCTATAATAGTGCATAGCAGAATTTTACTAAACCATAAAGAAATAAAGTGAAGTTTGTGCAAGGATCGACCCAAGCGCACATAAGCTAATGTACAACAAAAATAAATGGTAAGGGCTTATGGTAGGCTTTGAGGTCTACCACCTGAAGATTCTTTTTGGATGAAACAGGCTGTAGCGGAAAGTTTCGGAAACCTTTTGTGACAAGTAGCTATATAAATCTAACTCAGCTTGCTCCTTAATAAAACGTGTGTATCTGCAAACAAAACACTTCACACGACGCTTCAAATATTCTATCTTTATCGAAAAGTGTGTTGTCAGAACGACACGCACAAACTTAAAACATGCCGGATTTTCGTCGCCATGCAATATAGATTTAAGAGGCAGCAGTCCTTCCACTTTTAAGAAACTAATTAATTTCCTCTCCCACCGTTCAAATGTCCTTATTTTTGACAAAATTTCCTGGCACAACAATAACACAGTCAAAACCCTAATAGCGGACACCCTTATTAAGCGGACACCCCTGTTAGGCGGACACACATCACAGGTCCCAAGCGTTTCTTATATAAAATACTAACAACATAACCTCTATTAGGCGGACACCGGCCTCCCCTTAGCGGACACCTTATCGGAGGTCATAGTGAACAAATCAACCTTTTTACGCGGACAGACAAAATAACAAAATAATGAATTTGACGGCAATCTTTGCGTCATTGCATCGATCGTCTTCCGAAGCCCCAGAACTGTCGAGGAACTGGCAGAGGTTGCTGAGCTTCGTGGTCTTGAGAATCTCTCTCTTGAGAAACTCTATTTGTTATGTAAATGTAATCGATATTTTGAGAGACTAAAGAGCCTTCGAGCCTCTCGCGAAGCAAAGTAAAATGCATTTACTGATTCTTTATATTTTATGTTTTATTTTTCTTGGGTATTTCTGATAGATTTAAAATAATACAGCAATTGTCATAGTATTCAACCTCAGAAAAAGTCGAAAACGTGGTACTGTACAGCACGTGGAGTGAAAAACCTGAAAATTTCTCGGGGGAGAACCCTCAATTCCCCAAGTCATTCTACTTCAAGTGAATTTTGGTAGAATTTCTGTCTCTCGGTATATTCACCGTTTTTCAAGATATTAGACATAAATAGTGTGATATCCGTTTTAAACTAGATAAAATTCATTGCAGTCAAACCCCATGCAGCGGACACCTTCGGGACCTCGCCGATGTGTCGATCGAGGTCCCGAAGGTGTCCGCTTAGTATATATGGGTTCGTTAAAAGTGGTGTCCGTATAAAAGGGGTTTGCAGAAAACACAGCAGGGGGCAATTTTCTGATCAATTTAATTGTCAAGCAAACGGTATAAAATATAGAGCCAAGCTTAGAATAATTATAATTACAAATATTGACTACCAATATTGACGTGCAGTGTTTCTTAATTCAGTAACTGGAAAAATGTCTACAAACGGTTCGCTTTCGAGTCTGTACATAAAAGTGCGTGTTGACGCACAAGGGAAAAATCACAGAATCCCAGGTATTTTTTCGAACGGGTACTTTATGGTGGGAGAAACGCGTTCTTGCAATGAATGTATACAAGAACACACAAAAAGACTAAGGTACTTACGTGCTACACAATAAGTAGAAGTGCACAGTATGGGTTTAAGAGGCAGTCCTTCCACGTTTAAGAAACTTTAATTTCCTTTCCCACCGTTCAGATGTCCTTATCATTCACAAAATTTCTTTGCACAGCAATAATACAGTCGAGCCCCTAATAGCGGACATCCTTATTAAGCGGACACTCCTTCTAAGCGGACATAAAACAGGTTACAAGCGTTTCTTTTATAAAATACTAATAACATATATTAATCTCTATTATAGGCGGACACCTCTTCTTAGCGGACAGACAACATAACAAGATAATGAATTTGACGGCAATCTTCGCGTCATTACATCTTCATTCGAAGCCTTAGAACACTATATCTTACGTAAATGTAACCGATATTTTGAGAAACTAAAGAGCCTTCGAGGCTCTCGCAAAGCAAACATGCATTTACTGATTCCTTCTTCAAATGTGCATGTATAATCGACAGTCATTCTTGGCTTTGATACTTTGTTATGCATTTAATATTGTAAACCATCGCAGCAGACTCGAAAGCGAACCGTTTGTAGACATTTTTCCAATTACTGAATTAAAAAACACTGCACGTCAATATTGGTAGTCAATACTTTTAACTATAACTATTCTAAACGTAGATATTTATTTTACATAATAGCTAAGCGTGCCTCTATATTTTATACCGTTTGCTTGACAATTAAATTGACCAGGCTGTAGCGGAAAGTTTCGGAAACCTTTTGTGACAAGTAGCTATATAAATCTAACTTAACTTGCTCCTTAATAAAACGTGTGTATCTGCAAACAAAACACTTCACACGACGCTTCAAATATTCTATTTTTATCGAAAAGTGTGTTGTCAGCACGACACGCACAAACTTAAAACATGCCGGATTTTCGTCGCCATGCAATATAGATTTCAGAGGAAGCAGTCCTTCCACTTTTAAGAAACTAATTAATTTCCTCTCCCACCGTTCAAATGTCCTAATTTTTGACAAAATTTCCTGGCACAACAATAACACAGTCGAAATCCTAATAGCGGACACCCTTATTAAGCGGACACCCCTGTTAGGCGGACACATATCACAGGTCCCAAGCGTTTCTTATATAAAATACTAATAACATAACCTCTATTAGGCGGACACCTCCCCTTAGCGGACACTTTATCGGAGGTCCCAGTGAACAAATCAACCTTTTTACGCGGACAGACAAAATAACAAAATAATGAATTTGACGGCAATCTTTGCGTCATTGCATCGATCGTCTTCCGAAGCCCCAGAACTGTCGAGGAACTGCATGGCAGAGGTTGCTGAGCTTCGTGGTCTTGAGAATCTCTCTCTTGAGAAACTCTATTTGTTATGTAAATGTAATCGATATTTTGAGAGACTAAAGAGCCTTCGAGCCTCTCGCAAAGCAAAGTAAAATGCATTTACTGGTTCTTTATATTTTATGTTTTATTTTTCTTGGGTATTTCTGATAGATTTGAAATAATACAGCAATTGTCATAGTATTCAACTTAAAAAAATGTCGAAACCGTGGTACTGTACAGTACGTGGAGTGAAAAACCTGAAAATTTCTTGGGGGAGAACCCTCAATTCCCCAAGTCATTCTACTTCAAGTGAATTTTGGTAGAGTTTCTGTCTCTCGGTATATTCACCGTTTTTCAAGATATTAGTTATAAATAGTGTGATATCCGTTTTAAACTAGATAAAATTCATTGCAGTCAAACCCCATGCAGCGGACACCTTCGGGACCTCGCCGATGTGTCGATCGAGGTCCCGAAGGTGTCCGCTTAGTATATATGGGTTCGTTAAAAGTGGTGTCCGTATAAAAGGGGTTTGCAGAAAACACAGCAGGGGGCAATTTTCTGATCAATTTAATTGTCAAGCAAACGGTATAAAATATAGAGCCAAGCTTAGCTATTATGTAAATATCTACGTTTAGAATAGTTATAATTACAAGTATTGACTACCAATATTGACGTGCAGTGTTTTTTAATTCAGTAATTGGAAAAATGTCTACAAACGGTTCGCTTTCGAGTCTGCTGCGATGGTTTACAATATTAAATGCATGACAAAGTATCAAAGCCAAGAATGACTGTCGATTATACATGCACATTTGAAGAAGGAATCAGTAAATGCATGTTTGCTTTGCGAGAGCCTCGAAGGCTCTTTAGTTTCTCAAAATATCGGTTACATTTACGTAAGATATAGTGTTCTAAGGCCTCGAATGAAGATGTAATGACGCGAAGATTGCCGTCAAATTCATTATCTTGTTATGTTGTCTGTCCGCTAAGGAGAGGTGTCCGCCTAATAGAGATTAATATATATGTTATTAGTATTTTATAAAAGAAACGCTTGTAAACTGTTTTATGTCCGCTTAGAAGAAGTGTCCGCTTAATAAGAATGTCCGCTATTAGGGGTTCGACTGTATTATTGCTGTGCAAAGAAATTTTGTGAATGATAAGGACATCTGAACGGTGGGAAAGGAAATTAAAGTTTCTTAAAAGTGGAAGGAGTGCCTCTTAAACCCATACTGTGCACTTCTACTTATTGTGTAGCACGTAAGTACCTTAGTCTTTTTGTGTGTTCTTGTATACATTCATTGCAAGAACGCGTTTCTCCCACCATAAAGTAACCGTTCGAAAAAATACCTGGGATTTTGTGATTTTTCCCTTGTGCGTCAACACGCACTTTTATGTACAGACTCGAAAGCGAACCGTTTGTAGACATTTTTCCAATTACTGAATTAAGAAACACTGCACGTCAATATTGGTAGTCAATATTTGTATAATTATAATTATTCTAAACGTAGATATTTATATAATAGCTAAGCTTGGCTCTATATTTTATACCGTTTGCTTGACAATTAAATTGATCAGAAAATTGCCCCCTGCTGTGTTTTCTGCAAACCCCTTTTATACGGACACCACTTTTAACGAACCCATATATACTAAGCGGACACCTTCGGGACCTCGATCGACACATCGGCGAGGTCCCGAAGGTGTCCGCTGCATGGGGTTTGACTGCAATGAATTTTATCTAGTTTAAAACGGATATCACACTATTTATAACTAATATCTTGAAAAACGGTGAATACACCGAGAGACAGAAATTCTACCAAAATTCACTTGAAGTAGAATGACTTGGGGAATTGAGGGTTCTCCCCCAAGAAATTTTCAGGTTTTTCACTCCACGTACTGTACAGTACCACGTTTTCGACATTTTTTTAAGTTGAATACTATGACAATTGCTGTATTATTTCAAATCTATCAGAAATACCCAAGAAAAATAAAACATAAAATATAAAGAACCAGTGAATGCATTTTACTTTGCTTTGCGAGAGGCTCGAAGGCTCTTTAGTCTCTCAAAATATCGATTACATTTACATAACAAATAGAGTTTCTCAAGAGAGAGATTCTCAAGACCACGAAGCTCAGCAACCTCTGCCATGCAGTTCCTCGACAGTTCTGGGGCTTCGGAAGACGATCGATGCAATGACGCAAAGATTGCCGTCAAATTCATTATTTTGTTATTTTGTCTGTCCGCGTAAAAAGGTTGATTTGTTCACTGGGACCTCCGATAAAGTGTCCGCTAAGGGGAGGTGTCCGCCTACTAGAGGTTATGTTATTAGTATTTTATATAAGAAACGCTTGGGACCTGTGATATGTGTCCGCCTAACAGGGGTGTCCGCTTAATAAGGGTGTCCGCTATTAGGATTTCGACTGTGTTATTGTTGTGCCAGGAAATTTTGTCAAAAAAAAGGACATTTGAACGGTGGGAGAGGAAATTAATTAGTTTCTTAAAAGTGGAAGGACTGCTTCCTCTGAAATCTATATTGCATGGCGACGAAAATCCGGCATGTTTTAAGTTTGTGCGTGTCGTGCTGACAACACACTTTTCGATAAAAATAGAATATTTGAAGCGTCGTGTGAAGTGTTTTGTTTGCAGATACACACGTTTTATTAAGGAGCAAGTTAAGTTAGATTTATATAGCTACTTGTCACAAAAGGTTTCCGAAACTTTCCGCTATAGCCTGGTCAATTTAATTGTCAAGCAAACGGTATAAAATATAGAGCCACGCTTAGCTATTATGTAAATATCTACGTTTAGAATAGTTATAATTACAAGTATTGACTACCAATATTGACGTGCAGTGTTTTTTAATTCAGTAATTGGAAAAATGTCTACAAACGGTTCGCTTTCGAGTCTGCTGCGATGGTTTACAATATTAAATGCATAACAAAGTATCAAAGCCAAGAATGACTGTCGATTATACATGCACATTTGAAGAAGGAATCAGTAAATGCATGTTTGCTTTGCGAGAGCCTCGAAGGCTCTTTAGTTTCTCAAAATATCGGTTACATTTATGTAAGATATAGTGTTCTAAGGCTTCGAATGAAGATGTAATGACGCGAAGATTGCCGTCAAATTCATTATCTTGTTATGTTGTCTGTCCGCTAAGGAGAGGTGTCCGCCTAATAGAGATTAATATATGTTATTAGTATTTTATAAAAGAAACGCTTGTAACCTGTTTTATGTCCGCTTAGAAGGAGTGTCCGCTTAATAAGGATGTCCGCTATTAGGGGTTCGACTGTATTATTGCTGTGCAAAGAAATTTTGTGAATGATAAGGACATCTGAACGGTGGGAAAGGAAATTAAAGTTTCTTAAACGTGGAAGGACTGCCTCTTAAACCCATACTGTGCACTTCTACTTATTGTGTAGCACGTAAGTACCTTAGTCTTTTTGTGTGTTCTTGTATACATTCATTGCAAGAACGCGTTTCTCCCACCATAAACTACCCGTTCGAAAAAATACCTGGGATTCTGTGATTTTTCCCTTGTGCGTCAACATGCACTTTTATGTACAGACTCGAAAGCGAACCGTTTGTAGACATTTTTCCAGTTACTGAATTAAGAAACACTGCACGTCAATATTGGTAGTCAATATTTGTAATTATAATTATTCTAAGCTTGGCTCTATATTTTATACCGTTTGCTTGACAATTAAATTGATCAGAAAATTGCCCCCTGCTGTGTTTTCTGCAAACCCCTTTTATACGGACACCACTTTTAACGAACCCATATATACTAAGCGGACACCTTCGGGACCTCGATCGACACATCGGCGAGGTCCCGAAGGTGTCCGCTGCATGGGGTTTGACTGCAATGAATTTTATCTAGTTTAAAACGGATATCACACTATTTATGTCTAATATCTTGAAAAACGGTGAATATACCGAGAGACAGAAATTCTACCAAAATTCACTTGAAGTAGAATGACTTGGGGAATTGAGGGTTCTCCCCCGAGAAATTTTCAGGTTTTTCACTCCATGTGCTGTACAGTACCACGTTTTCGACTTTTTCTGAGGTTGAATACTATGACAATTGCTGTATTATTTTAAATCTATCAGAAATACCCAAGAAAAATAAAACATAAAATATAAAGAATCAGTAAATGCATTTTACTTTGCTTCGCGAGAGGCTCGAAGGCTCTTTAGTCTCTCAAAATATCGATTACATTTACATAACAAATAGAGTTTCTCAAGAGAGAGATTCTCAAGACCACGAAGCTCAGCAACCTCTGCCAGTTCCTCGACAGTTCTGGGGCTTCGGAAGACGATCGATGCAATGACGCAAAGATTGCCGTCAAATTCATTATTTTGTTATTTTGTCTGTCCGCGTAAAAAGGTTGATTTGTTCACTATGACCTCCGATAAGGTGTCCGCTAAGGGGAGGCCGGTGTCCGCCTAATAGAGGTTATGTTGTTAGTATTTTATATAAGAAACGCTTGGGACCTGTGATGTGTGTCCGCCTAACAGGGGTGTCCGCTTAATAAGGGTGTCCGCTATTAGGGTTTCGACTGTGTTATTGTTGTGCCAGGAAATTTTGTCAAAAATAAGGACATTTGAACGGTGGGAGAGGAAATTAATTAGTTTCTTAAAAGTGGAAGGACTGCTGCCTCTTAAATCTATATTGCATGGCGACGAAAATCCGGCATGTTTTAAGTTTGTGCGTGTCGTTCTGACAACACACTTTTTGATAAAGATAGAATATTTGAAGCGTCGTGTGAAGTGTTTTGTTTGCAGATACACACGTTTTATTAAGGAGCAAGCTGAGTTAGATTTATATAGCTACTTGTCACAAAAGGTTTCCGAAACTTTCCGCTACAGCCTGTTTCATCCAAAAAGAATCTTCAGGTGGTAGACCTCAAAGCCTACCATAAGCCCTTACCATTTATTTTTGTTGTACATTAGCTTATGTGCGCTTGGGTCGATCCTTGCACAAACTTCACTTTATTTCTTTATGGTTTAGTAAAATTCTGCTATGCACTATTATAGCATGGAATTCATCGATAGCGTTAAAAGGGCTGTTTAAGAGCTATATAAATTACCTTAAGCCTGTTTTCCACTATTCAAAATTCTGCTTAGTTGAAAACCGGTTTCAGTTAGTCTTTTTGTCTGTTCTTGTATACCTTCATTGCAAGAACATGTTTATCCACCTTGAAGTACATGTTTGGAAAGAATACGTCGCATTTTTTTAAGAAAACTAGGAAACCGTACAATATATTTCAAAGCAATCTCATGCAACAGGTTGACATGTCATATGTAATATGTAAGTGTGTACGCCTATACCACGCCTCATCTCCTGCAGTATAAAAATAATGCAGCATCAGCTCACATTTTAAGTCTGAAGCGAAAGGCGAAGACAGAAGAGTTTGGACAGAAGACCATTAAAGCAAGATCAGCAAAGAGGTATGTTTGAATTTCAGATTGTTGGGTTCTGTTTGATATTTACATGCAGACATGCACAAATGCTATACCGGATAGGCTTCAAATGTAAACGTATCTCTTGGAAATATTCCACTTTACGGAAAATAATTGCTTGTACAGTGTATGTCACAGACTGGAAGTTAAAAGTCCACTCATGTATGTGATGCGACATACTTTTTCTTGTATTTTGTAATTTTGAAAAGTTTTCGAAGGACAACTTGTTTTGAATTAGTTGTATATATTTTTGTTTATTTCCAATCTTTGGTTTTATTGCGGGGTGGGGTGAAGTGCTCGCAACTATAATTTTCAGTCCAGAGTCACATTATGTTACTATTAGCAAATTGATAGGATGTAACGAGTCATACGTACAGTGCATGAAAGCAATGTGCTAGAGTTGTATGTTACTTCGGACGATCAACATAGGGTGGTGTCTTTTGCTGAAACTTCTGAACGATAGTTTCGAAGTATTTTACGAGTCGCATGAAATGCATTTGTTTGCTCTAACACACAAAATCTTAAAACAATAATTTCGAAATTCTGTTTCAGTTACTTCGTTATGAATCGAACGCAGGTATTTGCAGTCATCACTATCCTGTGTTTCGTTGGGTTGTGTTCTGGTTTGCCAAATTGGTATGGCAAACTGGACAAAAGAGATTCTGCAGGTAACGAAACTATTAGTCTATTATTGGATATTTGAAATCTTTCGAATCTTCCATAATGAATTTATCTCACTGTACTTTTCGTGCATAGCATTTTCTTTATTCTCACCAATCATTTACCACAATCATTCACGATATAGAATATAACATCGCTTTCTGGAAACCTGTCGTTTATCGCCCTGTTTTTCTGATTTGAGATAATTGCTGAGAGTTTTAATAACATTCTATTATTTCATTTTCGTTTAGATGATTCGACCGAGATAGAGAAGAGAACGTATTGCACATGCGATGATGGTAGCACTGGTATATTGCGTCCTTTTCAATGTACTAACACGGAAAAGAGATGCGGCCCAGGCACGTTCCCTCCTTTCACCATATGTTGCGAAGAAGTCAGTTAGTGGAGAAGAAAGTCAAACAAGAATGTCTGAGTAATTAACGTGACTTTTTTTAGATATAGTTAACACTGACAAAAACAGTTTCACATTTACGTTGTATGTCAGCGACATGTTGTAATTGTATGTTATTGTTGTAGTGGAAATGTTTGAAATACATTCATGAAAACAAAAGATGCTCAAGTGTAATCCTAGTTTACTTGCATCAATATTTTTTTATTCTAAATTTGGGCAGAATTCGGATAAAGATACTAGCAATTAGAATCCCTAAAGTCAATGGTGGCAATTCGACATGCAGCTACATGAACAAACAGTGTGACAAACTGGCAAAATCCTCTTATCGAAACATAGGTTGGGGTAAAACGGGGATTCGGAAATCCGAGATTGCGTAATTCCGAAAGCGGGAAAAGTGATAAAACGCGGAAAAAGAGATGAAATGATTATGAACTGGCAAAAACATTGCGATGATTTTATTGCGAGAAAGCTAGGTTTGCTTGAGGCGCGAGCAATAACATTTAGGCAAAAATTATTATGGATTATTTTACTGCTTATGGACTATTTTATCATAATTTTAAACAAAGTCAATTGAACTGTTCTGTGAGTGTAAGATTGGTCTATCAGTTCATGCTATTCACTGGCCTGTGAAATACCGGGGTGGACTGAAAAAAACAGGCTAGCTATTCAACTCTTCTTTTCTGTTTTCATAATCGAACCCGATGCTTTACTGAGCGTTTAGTCGCTGAGGCTATTATAAAATAGAAAGTAGCTGTTTATTCTTTACACTAATATGAAGTGTAAAGAATCAGCATGAGCATATCATACAGTATGAATCGGCTATACTGTAACGACATTTTAAGTAATTGCATCTGGCAAATCAAGTTTAGCGATTTCTTTAATAGCTGGCTACCATATATTAAGCAACTTATTAAATGATTTCGGAGCTTCTGCCGAAAAAGGGGTGGTGGTATCTTACAAACCCGAACGCTGTTATTTGGGCAGTGGGTCTTTAACATTCCTAGTGGCCCTTGCCTGTGCACACCAGATCCCCTTACGGAAAATTCACACATGATTTCACGTATGAAATTTTCATATGTGAAATCAGTTTAACTGATGAACGGTCCCAATTGCACATGACGATTTCACAAATTAAACTTTCATATGTGAAAATAATTTTAAAACATGAAATCCAAAACTCCTCTTTATGTTCGACTATTTGTAATATGCAAATTGTTTTTACAATCTCAAACACTCACAACAGGCTAAAACTATATATCTTTGAAAACCGTACCTGTACAATAACTTGAACACCCTGAATACTATTTGCAATCGTTTGTCAGCGAGTTAAACTAAATATTTTAAGGTTGATTTTGATGTTTTTATTCTAAACATTAATCATCATGCTCTGTTTGCGTTTCGTGCAAAGGAATTATCACAATAAAAATAGCCAATTAAAATTTACATTTTTAGCTAAAAACAAACAATTTTACCCAGACTCAAAAAGCAACTTATATGCATGTATGCAGCTGAGATCAACATACAATATAATATATTGATAAAATTCCAGATTGGTAATTTTGACTTTTGCAAAAACAAATTAGGGAAGCTTTTCATGTGTGCTTTTGGAAAACTTTAGTTGAATGCATAAACTATTTACTTATTTACTTATAATGTCTCAATTTTTTTCTATGTCCACACTTCTTTCTTTTGTCTTTAATTTCTTGGGCGATTGCCATTTTGATTAGCACTCTTGGAGCAAATAGCGGGAAGGACTGCATACCATAAGCTTAAGAAGGATTAAATGGATACATTTTACTCAAACATCCTTAAATTTGCAATTTAGTCATATTAGCTAGCTATAGTCATATTAAGGATAGGAACATATTAATTCATCCAAAAACCATCTGATTGTTTAACACATCAGAAAAGAAATTGCAAAATTTTCAGTTAGGTTTTATCAGGTGCGAAAAAAGCCTTTGTTCTGCGACCATAAATTGAGAATAAAAATTTCTGCAAACTGAAATTACTGACACAAAAAAGCAACAATCAGTTTTACCAGTCATTTAACCAACTGCAATCAATTTTTTTGGATTCATCAGGCTAGAAATTTACTATTATGTAATACTTATGATTTTGTTCGATGAGAATTTAATTATTAATATTGAGTGTTTTTTCGTCCCTCAATCAGGCTAAATTTGCCATTTCTTTCACCTTCACAATGGGTTTCCAAAAAATATTTTACACTGCACTGTCTAGCAGAAATTTTCTGCTCTTATCACACACATTTGCTCATGTAATGCAACCAGTGCAGTGCAATGTAAAATGCTGTTAAAAAACCCATGTAGACAAAATTTTTATCAAAATTTGTTTCTCCTGAAATATTTTATAAATGTAAACTGGAAACATTTTCTGCAACCTCATGGCCCATGGTCCAGTACATTTTACAACTCTGGTTTTTATATTCCAGAATTATCTATTTTGTATAAAAAAAATTTGTATTGTTTATTACTAATAATAATAATAATAAACTTTATTAAACACAGGAACTCAGAAAGCTAAATGCTTATTTACACTGATGCTGTGTACAAAATAACTAATAGCTCATAAAAGTTCGCTAATAATATTAAAGTCTAAGTATTAGTGGTAAGAAAGTTTTTAAATATTCACAAATTTATAGAATATAAAATTCGCTAAAAATATGATCTAAATAATTTAAACATATTATTTCTTATCACGCCAATAAAGGTTTGTAAACGTTGTTACAGATTTTGCCGACTTAATAGTGGAACTTAGGCTATTGAACAGGTTTGCAGCCTTATATGTGAATGATCTTTCACCGGACTTAGATTCAATTTTAATCAAGTGAATGTCGTTTTTCCTTCTTGCGTTGTAATTATGAACTTCGGAGTTTAGGCAAAAGAGATTTGATAGATACGACGGACAAAAGTGATTTAAACAACGATAAACTGTTTCACACTTATGAAAAGTCCATCTGTCAGTTAAGTGAACCCAACCTAATTCTTTAAATAAGACAGATGACCTACGGTCATTAGTTTTACGCTTTAATATTAATCTTGCCCCACGTTTCTGTAATCTCAAAAGGCGCTGGAGGTGTGTCTTGTCGGCGTTAGACCAAACGACGTCGCAGTACTCGTATAAAGGTTGGATAAGAGAACAGTGAAGTTGTTTACAAGTGTCGACAGTTATGTATTTCCTGATTCGACCCAAAAGATCGACCGAGTCTACTGACACTTTAGATGCAATAATTATAATCAATATGATCATGCCAGTTTAAGTTACTGGCCATTATTAGCCCTAAGTACTTGGTTGACGCTATGTTATGAGATGCAGTAGTTTCATCAAGCTTTAGGGTGAGATTATTAACATTTGCCAGACGTTTGTTAGTCCCAAATAATAGGATATTTGTTTTAGAACAATTTACTACGAGGCCATTTTCGTAAAACCAATTATTAAGGGCATTAAGGTCTTGCTGAAGGGTACTTTGTATCATAGGTACCTCTTTGTGTGCAAAAAAGATTGCAGTGTCGTCAGCATACAAAACAATTTTACAATGTTTTATGCTGTTTGGTAAATCATTAATGAAGATCAAAAACAACAAAGGGCCTAATACAGATCCTTGTTGAACTCCTGTGCGCATACTCATTTCTTCTGAGTTAGAACCATTTAAGCAAACCGTTTGAGTCCTTCCTGACCGGTAGTCCTCGAACCAACTATAAGCGCAACCTCGAATGCCGATGGATTTCAGTTTCGCGTTAAGTATGGAATGGTCTATCAGGTCGAAGGCCTTGCTGAGATCTAAACATATACCGTCTGTCAGTAAACCTTCCCTTATGAAAAAAACACATGGAAATCACATGTGGTTCACATGTGTTTCACATGTGGTCACATGTGATCCACATGTGACCACATGTGAGTCACATGTAATACACATGTAGATTTATTTTTTTTATTTTAAACCACATCTGTTTCACATGTGGTTCCCATGAGGCTCACATGTGACCACATGTAATTAACATGTGGTCACATGTGATTCACATGTAGATTTCTGATGTTTATTTCAAACCACATGTGTTTCGCATGTAGATTTATGTTGTTTATTCAAAGCCGCATGTATTTCTCATGTGGTTGACATGTCCCCAGATGTTACTCATATTTGACCACATGTGATTAACATGTTGTTCAAATGTGATAAACACGTAAGGATATGATTATATCCATAGTTATACAAGTCATATGATGCACATACATAGACGTATATTGAATGATTTGATCTGTAGTCAGCGGACCATAATATTCACTTGTCTTTTATGATGTCTTCTATTTGCTTTTTAGTAGAATCGTACTAGCATACTAATGCAATGTTGTAATTTAATTGGTTACTCTAATCGCTATCTATTGCTCGATAGATAGCGAGTAGCAAAACAACAGTTTTTCTGGTTTATTTTTCCATTTAAAGAAAAATTGTAATTATTTTTTTAGAAAAATGTTTAAAAATTAATTATTTATCTCAGATTCTACTAAAATAATTAGATTACTCGCTCTTAATTTTTATGCGTTGGTAATTGATCCAGGCTACGCCCTCATCAACTATCACTGCATAGAAATCTCGAGCTTTTATTCTGATTGTTAAATAGCAATATTGTTTGTATAAGAATTTATATTTCTTATAATAAGTACATATAAATTACTGATTTATACCAGATGTAATTTTATTTATTCTACTGTGGAGTTTTTACACCATTTTTCAACATTTGTACAGTCACTTATAAAGATCAGTGGCAGTACTCCGCGCGCAAGGCTTACCGGGAAGCGTCATCGCATGTGGAAGCCATATTTGATATTTTCTCATTCTTTCAAACATGATGTCTAGTTATAATTTAAACCATGTGATTTCAACGAGGAAAACAAATGGAATGACTCCTTTTACACCAGGAAAGACAGCGTAATACTCAGGTGAGCATGTTGTTATACTTTTTAAATAGATAAAGGCATAAAGCTATTTTGAAGGGGTGATACTTTGTGCTCTGTGTTTCATCCTTATTCCTTACAAATACAAAATAGCAGTCGGCACGTCGCTGCACGTGTAACGTGTTTCACTTTATAACAAACAAAACGTTGGTATTCATACATTTTCTTCATACAAATGCTTATTTTGAATTATTGCGGACGGTATTTAAAAAACTGTATTCCCCAGATAGCCAAATCACTGAAATCAGGCAAATGAAATTTGAATTTCGCGCTGCGATACTGCAATTAAAACGATAATATTCACACATTACCTTCCCACAAAGGCTTACTTTGAAACATTCTGTAGATAGTCAGATGTGACAAATTATATGCAGTAAGATGCTGAATGACAATCAGACATTCTGTATCAGTTCTATTTTAAAATCAAGCTTGCTTCTTGACTTACTTAAGTTACTAATATTTATTTAGATATATGAATGGTAGTTTTTTTTGTAACATGAGTAACACTGTGCATTGATGAAACATTTTGTTAGCTATTGGACTCTAGGAACTAGTTGAGTGCCAGTAAACTTTGCCAGACAGCCTTAGCTTTTAATATCCTACAAAACCTCCTGTGGATCAGCTTTTAAATAACCCTTCAGAAGAAAAGACCACAGTGCCAAAACAAAATACCCCAGAGGTTTATTCATCTTACCTCTCAGACAAGATCAAATGAAACTGACAATCGTAACCCCCTAGAAAATGCTTCTGAGCAACTACTCAGAATATTTTCACTTTATTATACCTTGATTATATCGTGTGTTAGCAGATTATTCATAGTTAAGTCATTTAGACACTAGGCTCTCTTTGTGATGAGTGCAATTGCCAGAGATAATTAGGACACATTAAAGTCTTCTGAAACCAGAGTAAAGAAAATCACTATTTACCAGATAAGATTCAAATTTACATACTGTTAGTATAGTTTAATTAATCAATTACTGTCTTAATGACCACCGACCACATTTTGTACCTGTGACCAGCCTACTTAAATTTGGGTCACATGTCCAGGAAAGATATGAAGGAGTTTATGAAGCAGCTTGCTTAAGAATAAATTGTCAAAGTTCCGTCGCACTTGTGGTGCAAATTATTACTATTTTTCCCATGAATCGTGGAATGACCCATTGCCAAGAGCTGTTTTGAGTATCGATTCAGATAAAATTATTTAAGATTGATGTCTGAGACACAACTAAAAGCAATATGGAGTTAAAGAATTAGGATTTAAGTTTAACAGCTGCCTTATTGCTTTATATTCTGAAAATTTGATGCAAATCAAAGTGATGCCAGATTATATATTATGCAAAAACCCATTATTCTAGACCTGCCTACAAAAGTATTCAATTTTTGTTTTGCCTAAAATATAAGTAAATTTATTGAAATAAAGTATATAAGTAAAATATCTAGCATTGAAAATTAAATTAATAAAATATACTCTATACTCTTGAGATATTTTGTTTCTGACAATTGTGAATTTATTATATATAACTTTGGATATGGCATAAATTAACAATGATGTCTTGTCATTCTAGATTTTGTTACTGAAAGACTTGCAGATATTGATAGAAGGTAGCTGAAAGAGTCATGCCAAGAGGGAATTGAGAACAGTAGCTTCTGTTTAATGCATCTGAACAGTGTATAATATAGGACAGTAAATGTTCTCTGTGTGCTTGCAAGGTGAACATCAGTATCAGTTTAGTTTTCTCCAATTGCAAACACTGCATTAATTTATAATTGCAAAGCCTTCAGTCTGTCCCTTATATAAATAAGTTACACGTCCCTTGTACAGATTATCATACTTTATGAATATAAGGGATGTGTGAATTCAAATAAGTCAACTTATTAGCACTGATGGAGATTTAACCTTGTGCACTGAATGCTTTGCAACAATGAAAAAACAGTGTTTCTGTAATAGTAAACTCATAGTTTATTTTAAATTTTATGTCAGAATTGTTTTATAGTGGTTATTATAACAGGCCTACTGTATTATAATTGATTCTATGATGATGAATATATTTGAGAATATTATTTTACTGGTATGTGTTTAGCATTGAACTCACAATTGCAGGTAGTTGCTTCAACCAAATGCACATGTATTTAGTCACATCTGGTTTGCATGTCAACCACATGTGGTTCACATGTTAACCACATGTGGGTAGCAGTTACATGTGGTTCACATGTTAACCACATGTTGTTAATTCACATGTTAACCACATGTGGTTGTTAAAAATCACCCATTGTAAAGTCACATGTGTTCCACATGTCGATCACATGTGAATCACATGTGTTTTTACCACATGTGGATCACATGTGAAATGTTGTTCCAATTTCACACGTGATTCACATGTGGGTTTTTTCATGTGGTTTTTTCGTAAGGGTTTGTCCATGTTCTTTAGTATAAAGTCTTTAGTATATTGCAGTCGAGTGACCAGGTCGAAAACCAGACTGATGAGTGGATAATAACTTGTGTGTTGTCAGGTGTTTATAGATTTGCTTGTGTATAGCCCGTTCAAAGATTTTCATGACAGCTGGTACTATTGCAATCGGTCTGAAATTGTTGGGATCCGATAATGAACCAGACTTATGTAATGGTGTGACCGTTGCGGACTTCCAGGCAGTTGGAACAATAGAAGTGCGGAGTGATAAGGTGTAAATGTAAGTTAATTAAGGGCTCTGCAAGAACGTCAGCACCAGTCTTCAGAAATCGTGCACGGATGTTCTTTAATCCGGATGACTTTTTTATCTTAAGTGAAGATAATTCCTTTTTAACAAAGTCCACACTAATTTCAGTAAAACTGAATTCATCCACGGAAGCGTTTATAGTACTGTTACCACTGTAAGTACCTTGCTCTTGTGCACTGGTTGACTGAGGTTTAAGACGGTCTGCCACCGACGACGTAAAGAATTTGTTAAGTATTGTAGCTATACCTTTATTATCTGAAGAAGAGGATTCGCCAAACGACATTTCCTGAATAGATACATCATCTTTTTTGGTAATAACTTTTTAAAGCTGACCAAAGTTTGCTTGTATCGTTTGCGTTTTCGGTCAGTAAATTATTGTAGTATGGACAGAAACATAAGCTCCTGCTAGCGGAAGATGGAACGGTTTACGAAGTCAAACGATCGAAGTTAGAGAACAATGTAGAAGCTGGACAAAATGTTTAAAAACCGTTTATTTCTATTGTATTGTTATAGTCTATAAGAAATACATTATTCCGAACGTTAATCTGTGTGTTAATTTATGCAAACCAGGAAACGCCTTTCCAACAATATTTTGCTCCATAAGTGTATACATTTTCGCATTCGCCATACCCCCTTTTTCCTTCTTGTGAACAGTTATAACAGCTCTATTTAAAACGTTTGTTTACTTTGAACAGTTATATTAATTGCAACTTGTTTATTTCGAACAGTTCTATTAATTAGTTATGTCGAACAGTTCTAGTAATTAGTTATGTTGAACAGTTCTATACTTTAGTGTTAAAAATCATTTGTTGTAAAAACTTTACAATATACAGTTCAAAAATACCCATCCTCGTCTCTGTCATTTGCGCAACAAGACTATACAATAATGGGATGATGACATCATTACAAATGCATTACTCCCGGGGCCCCTACGTGACGTCGGCATCCTGCATACTAATTACTTTCGCCGCCAAACGTGTCGGATAGGCTACTCACGTACGGGCAAACAGAAAGAACAGTAAAGGAATTTTAGCTAACAATGTTTATTTCGTTGCTACACAATTCACCGGAAGAGATTACGCCCTGAAAGGTAAAATGGCTACTGGGAGTTGCCTAGATAGTTTTTAGCTGGAAAAATGGAATTCCATGCCCCGGAACAGATTGCACCCAATATATACATATATAAAATCAGTGTGGGATCAAGATTAGAAAAAGACAGCAACTAGGACTATGGTGTAATTAAGAAATATGGGTTGAGAAAAAAAAATTAGACTCCTCGTCAGGACCCTCTCCATGGGCGCGGTTCAGCGTTTTTATTGTTACTGGGCTTTCCATTTTAACTTCCCCCCCTCCCCCTCCCATGGCGTCATTTTAGAGCAAGTCTGTAATTTCTATGATGTTCGCTTCCTAGGGGGCGGTTTGGATGTAGGGCGGGGGGCGGGGGGAGGGGGTGTTCAAGCAGGTCATTCAACCTGTATCTAAAATTGTCTGACTATAAATATAAAATAGTATTCGAATTAAGTTTGGAGCGCCTAGATAGCGGATTCCAATGTCATTCGCCTAGCATTAGACAGATCAATGACCTAGGGCCGCCCATCCAGAATCTAATCGCATCGGGTCGACGCCAGTGTTCAGCAAAGTACTCAAAATTTTTACTTAAGTCAAAGTGAAAAGTAACACCTCAATTTTTACTTGAGTAGCCGGTGAAAGTACTGTCTGAAAATTTTACTTAAGTAAAAGTAAAAATATTGCCTGAAAATTTTACTCAAGTAAAAGTAAAAGTATTGCCTGAAAATTTTACTCAAGTAAAAGAAAAGTATTAGAAAAATATACTTAAGTAAAAGTATTACTGAAATAGAATATAAGTTCGCAAACCATTTCATTTGACAAATAAAAATTGCTAATAGAAAGTTTAAAGCAGTAATAGAACACTCAGATATGAGCCAAGCGAGTCCGCTCACTGCTAACTCCGCTTTGAGAAATACGTTTTTACTTTGCCAAAATATAACAAAAGTAACGAAGTAAGAAAGTAAATATTTACCAAAAATCGTACTTCGTTACAAGTAAAAAGTACTTCACAAAAAAAGTACTTCGTTTCAAGTAAATACTGATTTTTTTTACTTAAGTAAAGTAACGAAGTAAATTTACTTCGTTACTGGCTAACACTGGTCGACGCAGCTAGGGCCCACTGGGGTATCGTCCGGTAGCCCGCTGGTCAGTTAAATTCTATGAGGTGCCGTTACCGCCAAAATTCAGAGTGCTTAATTTTTAAAATGAAGGCGTTATTTTTTAAAATGGAGGCATTATTTTTTAAAATGGAGGCATTATTTTTTAAAATGGAAGCATTATTTTTTAAAATGGAGGCATTATTTTTTTAAATGGAGCAATTATTTTTTAAAATGGAGGCATTATTTTTTAAAATGGAGGCATTATTTTTTTAAATAACGGCATTATTTTTTAAAATGGAGGCACAATTTTTTTAAAATGGAGGCATTATTTTTTTTAAAATGGAGGCATTATTTTTTAAAATGGAGGCATTATTTTTTAAAATGGAGGCATTATTTTTTAAAATGGAGGCATTATTTTTTAAAATGGAGGCATTATTTTTTAAAATGGAGGCATTATTTTTTAAAATGGAGGCATTATTTTTTAAAATGGAGGCATTATTTTTTTAAATGGAGGCATTATTTTTTAAAATGGAGGCACATTTTTTTTAAAATAGAGGCATTATTTTTTTTAAAATGGAGACACTGTTTTCTTAAAACGAAGGCTAAATTTTTGAAAATGAAGGCATTATTTTTGAATTCACTATCTCAAAAGGGAGATAAAGGGGGTATGACGAATACGAATCGTACTGATTTTTGGAGGAAATATTGTTTCGAAGACACGTCTCTTTGTTTGCATAAATTAATACAGACACGGATTAACGTTTGGAATAATTTATTTCTTATAGAATATAACAATATAATACAAATAAACAGTATTTAAACATATTGTCAGGCTTCTAGACTGTTCTCCATTTTCCATTGTTTGACTTTGTAACTCACAGTGGACTATGTTGTTTAGTATATTATGGCTATTTCATGGCTATTTGTTTAACTGTAGTTAGGGACTTGTCAGAAATTAACAGGGGGGGGGAGGGGGGGGGGGGGTGGAAACGTGGGGAGGGTCATAGCTTTTTAAGATCCTAAAAAAGGGAGGGTGACGATAAAATGAGCTGCTTTTAAGGGGAGGGTCATTCAAATTTATTCTTATGCTCGTACAGTTGTTAGTACACAGTATAAATAGATTAGAAAAAACAAGACGCCTGCTAAGGCGTTCACTCCGCCTGCCAAAACAAAAATGGGGACAAGGCTGTAACTAGAGCGTTCATTGGGGGTGGGGTATGTTCAGTTATTTCTGTTTTGCTTAACGAACTCCTTTTTTAATCAGTTATTTTTAAGGTACCTTCCAAGGCATTTTAAGATATTGTTAGCGCATCTTATGTAATCACTAAGATAACCAAAAATCAACGTCTCAGTGACTTGCCAGGCACTCTGCCCAGAGTCCTAGTAAGATTGCATTTTTTAGAATTTAATTTAAATTAAAGACTTTCATAGCACATAATTATATTAAACAAGATTCTTTTGTGATAATACCACCAACATATGGCTGTTTTATTTTTGGGTAGTTGCAGGTAAAGAAAATTTTACTAAAAGTGTATACAATACATAAATATATTAACCTGATAGCATCATTTAAATCAATTCTGCAGCGCACTGCCTGAAGTCTCCACGATATAATTTGTTGGGAACTTTAGACTAACATATGTATTTCTGGAATTGGAATGTTAAGTGTCTCTTACCTTTTATAAATGTATGAGATCCCACAAGCAAATAAATCATTTTGCACGAAATATCAGCATCTCAACATAGGTATAGAAAACTGAGGAAAGAAATCACAACGAATACTTCGTGATTAGAACTAGCAACACATTTCCTACACTCACTCCTTGATCATGGAATGATGGATTCTATCAAAATTTGCCGTTTTAAAACATTTCTGGAGCAATGTTTTGATAAAGAACCTTCCTGTCCCTCTTTAATAACTATTACATGTTAAAAATTGTGTTTTTGTATATAGATATTTCAGTAGAATCTGGGCTTGATTCTTGTGTAGAAATTTCTAAATTTCCTTAAAAGTGGAAACACAAGAGAAAATGACGGAAACACGCTCTCAAAACTTCACCGCGATACATCGCTCCTCGCCAGTCCTCGGTAAAGTTTTGCGGTAGAATTTGTCGTTTTAAAACATTTTGCATGAGAATCTTTGCACATAAAACGTTCTTGCGGCTTAGATGTGCTAGCATACATGTTTAAATGCGTGTTTTGTTGGCATATTCCGCTAGAAATTGAGTTTAAACGCCGTGTTTAGGTCGGCTCACGTGGCTTGTGCCAGCGGTATCACCCATGAGTGCTGCGCCAACTTGCGACCCCGAAAAAAAAACCAGAAACGGGGCGAATTTTAAACTCCGCCTCGCCTACGGCAGGCGGAGTAAATAGTGCTATGCTTAGTTCAAATATATTAAAACCACAACAACAATGTCAAATAGACATATTTTAGAATGAAAATGCATTGAGTTTTATAGTGTAAACGTTTTATGTGTGTGTGTGTAACTAAACTGAACTTTTGTATTAAATCACCTGATGATAGAGGGGAGGGTCATGGTGTTTCATGCTAGGCCCAAGGGGAGGGTAAGGAAATTTCGTCCTATTGCTTAGATGGGTCACCTCATTTCCAACCTTAAGTTCTATATTTCCACCCCCCCTCCCCCCCTGTTAATTTCTGACAAGTCCCTTAATTTCTCGCCACTTCATTTCAATAACATGCATTTATGTAGGTTGATGTGGGGTCGATGTCGGGTGGATGTAGGGTGGATGTAGGATAGATGTGGGGTGGATGTGGGGTGGATGTAGGGTGGATGTGGAGCTTCTGTCAAGCTTCTGCCCGATTTGACCTTTTATGGCACTATAGGCCTTTGTGAAGCTTCTGTAAAGCTTCTGTCAAGCTTCACAGAAGCTTCACAGAAGGTTCACAGAAGCTTGACTGAAGCTTGACAGAAGCTTCACAAAGGCCTATAGTGCCGTAAAAGGTCAAATCGGGCAGAAGCTTGACAGATGCTCCACATCCACCCTATATCCACCCCACATCCACCCCACATCTATCCTACATCCACCCTACATCCACCTGACATCGACCCCACATCAACCTACATAAATGCATGTTATTGAAATGAAATGGCGAGAAATTAACTACAGTTAAACAAATAGCCATGAAATAGCCATAATATACTAAACAACATAGTCCACTGTGAGTTACAAAGTCAAACAATCAAAAATGGAGAACAGTCTAGAAGCCTGACAATATGTTTAAATACTGTTTATTTGTATTATATTGTTATATTCTATAAGAAATAAATTATTCCAAACGTCAATCCGTGTTTGGATTAATTTATGCAAACAAAGAGACGTGTCCTCGAAAAAATATTTCCTCCAAAAATCAGTACGATTCGTATTTGTCATACCCCCTTTATCTCCCTTTTGAGATAGTGAATTCAAAAATAATGCCTTCATTTTCAAAAATTTAGCCTTCGTTTTAAGAAAACAGTGCCTCCATTTTAAAAAAAATAATGCCTCCATTTTAAAAAATAATGCCTCCATTTAAAAAAAATAATGCCTCCATTTTAAAAAATAATGCCTCCATTTTAAAAAATAATGCCTCCATTTTAAAAAATAATGCCTCCATTTTGAAAAATAACGCCTTCATTTTAAAAATTAAGCACTCTGAATTTTGGCGGTAACGGCACCTCATAGAATTTAACTGACCAGCGGGCTACCGGACGATACCCCAGTGGGCCCTAGCTGCGTCGACCAGTGTTAGCCAGTAACGAAGTAAATTTACTTCGTTACTTTACTTAAGTAAAAAAAATCAGTATTTACTTGAAACGAAGTACTTTTTTTGTGAAGTACTTTTTACTTGTAACGAAGTACGATTTTTGGTAAATATTTACTTTCTTACTTCGTTACTTTTGTTATATTTTGGCAAAGTAAAAACGTATTTCTCAAAGCGGAGTTAGCAGTGAGCGGACTCGCTTGGCTCATATCTGAGTGTTCTATTACTGCTTTAAACTTTCTATTAGCAATTTTTATTTGTCAAATGAAATGGTTTGCGAACTTATATTCTATTTCAGTAATACTTTTACTTAAGTATATTTTTCTAATACTTTTCTTTTACTTGAGTAAAATTTTCAGGCAATACTTTTACTTTTACTTGAGTAAAATTTTCAGGCAATATTTTTACTTTTACTTAAGTAAAATTTTCAGACAGTACTTTCACCGGCTACTTAAGTAAAAATTGAGGTGTTACTTTTCACTTTGACTTAAGTAAAAATTTTGAGTACTTTGCTGAACACTGGCGTCGACCCGATGCGATTAGATTCTGGATGGGCGGCCCTAGGTCATTGATCTGTCTAATGCTAGGCGAATGACATTGGAATCCGCTATCTAGGCGCTCCAAACTTAATTCGAATACTATTTTATATTTATAGTCAGACAATTTTAGATACAGGTTGAATGACCTGCTTGAACACCCCCTCCCCCCGCCCCCCGCCCTACATCCAAACCGCCCCCTGCCCTACATCCAAACCGCCCCCTAGGAAGCGAACATCATAGAAATTACAGACTTGCTCTAAAATGACGCCATGGGAGGGGGAGGGGGGGAAGTTAAAATGGAAAGCCCAGTAACAATAAAAACGCTGAACCGCGCCCATGGAGAGGGTCCTGACGAGGAGTCTAATTTTTTTTTCTCAACCCATATTTCTTAATTACACCATAGTCCTAGTTGCTGTCTTTCTCTAATCTTGATCCCACACTGATTTTATGTATATATTGGGTGCAATCTGTTCCGGGGCATGGAATTCCATTTTTCCAGCTAAAAACTATCTAGGCAACTCCCAGTAGCCATTTTACCTTTCAGGGCGTAATCTCTTCCGGTGAATTGTGTAGCAACGAAATAAACATTGTTAGCTAAAATTCCTTTACTGTTCTTTCTGTTTGCCCGTACGTGAGTAGCCTATCCGACACGTTTGGCGGCGAAAGTAATTAGTATGCAGGATGCCGACGTCACGTAGGGGCCCCGGGAGTAATGCATTTGTAATGATGTCATCATCCCATTATTGTATAGTCTTGTTGCGCAAATGACAGAGACGAGGATGGGTATTTTTGAACTGTATATTGTAAAGTTTTTACAACAAATGATTTTTAACACTAAAGTATAGAACTGTTCAACATAACTAATTACTAGAACTGTTCGACATAACTAATTAATAGAACTGTTCGAAATAAACAAGTTGCAATTAATATAACTGTTCAAAGTAAACAAACGTTTTAAATAGAGCTGTTATAACTGTTCACAAGAAGGAAAAAGGGGGTATGGCGAATGCGAAAATGTATACACTTATGGAGCAAAATATTGTTGGAAAGGCGTTTCCTGGTTTGCATAAATTAACACACAGATTAACGTTCGGAATAATGTATTTCTTATAGACTATAACAATACAATAGAAATAAACGGTTTTTAAACATATTGTCCAGCTTCTACATTGTTCTCTAACTTCGATCGTTTGACTTCGTAAACCGTTCCATCTTCCGCTAGCAGGAGCTTATGTTTCTGTCCATACTACAATAATTTACTGACCGAAAACGCAAACGATACAAGCAAACTTTGGTCAGCTTTAAAAAAGTTATTACCAAAAAAGATGATGTATCTATTCAGGAAATGTCGTTTGGCGAATCCTCTTCTTCAGATAATAAAGGTATAGCTACAATACTTAACAAATTCTTTACGTCGTCGGTGGCAGACCGTCTTAAACCTCAGTCAACCAGTGCACAAGAGCAAGGTACTTACAGTGGTAACAGTACTATAAACGCTTCCGTGGATGAATTCAGTTTTACTGAAATTAGTGTGGACTTTGTTAAAAAGGAATTATCTTCACTTAAGATAAAAAAGTCATCCGGATTAAAGAACATCCGTGCACGATTTCTGAAGACTGGTGCTGACGTTCTTGCAGAGCCCTTAATTAACTTACATTTACACCTTATCACTCCGCACTTCTATTGTTCCAACTGCCTGGAAGTCCGCAACGGTCACACCATTACATAAGTCTGGTTCATTATCGGATCCCAACAATTTCAGACCGATTGCAATAGTACCAGCTGTCATGAAAATCTTTGAACGGGCTATACACAAGCAAATCTATAAACACCTGACAACACACAAGTTATTATCCACTCATCAGTCTGGTTTTCGACCTGGTCACTCGACTGCAATATACTAAAGACTTTATACTAAAGAACATGGACAAAGGTTTACTGACAGACGGTATATGTTTAGATCTCAGCAAGGCCTTCGACCTGATAGACCATTCCATACTTAAAGCGAAACTGAAATCCATCGGCATTCGAGGTTGCGCTTATAGTTGGTTCGAGGACTACCGGTCAGGAAGGACTCAAACGGTTTGCTTAAATGGTTCTAACTCAGAAGAAATGAGTATGCGCACAGGAGTTCAACAAGGATCTGTATTAGGCCCTTTGTTGTTTTTGATCTTCATTAATGATTTACCAAACAGCATAAAACATTGTAAAATTGTTTTGTATGCTGACGACACTGCAATCTTTTTTGCACACAAAGAGGTACCTATGATACAAAGTACCCTTCAGCAAGACCTTAATGCCCTTAATAATTGGTTTTACGAAAATGGCCTCGTAGTAAATTGTTCTAAAACAAATATCCTATTATTTGGGACTAACAAACGTCTGGCAAATGTTAATAATCTCACCCTAAAGCTTGATGAAACTACTGCATCTCATAACATAGCGTCAACCAAGTACTTAGGGCTAATAATGGCCAGTAACTTAAACTGGCATGATCATATTGATTATAATTATTGCATCTAAAGTGTCCAGTAGACTCGGTCGATCTTTTGGGTCGAATCAGGAAATACATAACTGTCGACACTTGTAAACAACTTCACTGTTCTCTTATCCAACCTTTATACGAGTACTGCGACGTCGTTTGGTCTAACGCCGACAAGACACACCTCCAGCGCCTTTTGAGATTACAGAAACGTGGGGCAAGATTAATATTAAAGCGTAAAACTAATGACCGTAGGTCATCTGTCTTATTTAAAGAATTAGGTTGGGTTCACTTAACTGACAGATGGACTTTTCATAAGTGTGAAACAGTTTATCGTTGTTTAAATCACTTTTGTCCGTCGTATCTATCAAATCTCTTTTGCCTAAACTCCGAAGTTCATAATTACAACGCAAGAAGGAAAAACGACATTCACTTGATTAAAATTGAATCTAAGTCCGGTGAAAGATCATTCACATATAAGGCTGCAAACCTGTTCAATAGCCTAAGTTCCACTATTAAGTCGGCAAAATCTGTAACAACGTTTACAAACCTTTATTGGCGTGATAAGAAATAATATGTTTAAATTATTTAGATCATATTTTTAGCGAATTTTATATTCTATAAATTTGTGAATATTTAAAAACTTTCTTACCACTAATACTTAGACTTTAATATTATTAGCGAACTTTTATGAGCTATTAGTTATTTTGTACACAGCATCAGTGTAAATAAGCATTTAGCTTTCTGAGTTCCTGTGTTTAATAAAGTTTATTATTATTATTATTAGTAATAAACAATACAAATTTTTTTTATACAAAATAGATAATTCTGGAATATAAAAACCAGAGTTGTAAAATGTACTGGACCATGGGCCATGAGGTTGCAGAAAATGTTTCCAGTTTACATTTATAAAATATTTCAGGAGAAACAAATTTTGATAAAAATTTTGTCTACATGGGTTTTTTAACAGCATTTTACATTGCACTGCACTGGTTGCATTACATGAGCAAATGTGTGTGATAAGAGCAGAAAATTTCTGCTAGACAGTGCAGTGTAAAATATTTTTTGGAAACCCATTGTGAAGGTGAAAGAAATGGCAAATTTAGCCTGATTGAGGGACGAAAAAACACTCAATATTAATAATTAAATTCTCATCGAACAAAATCATAAGTATTACATAATAGTAAATTTCTAGCCTGATGAATCCAAAAAAATTGATTGCAGTTGGTTAAATGACTGGTAAAACTGATTGTTGCTTTTTTGTGTCAGTAATTTCAGTTTGCAGAAATTTTTATTCTCAATTTATGGTCGCAGAACAAAGGCTTTTTTCGCACCTGATAAAACCTAACTGAAAATTTTGCAATTTCTTTTCTGATGTGTTAAACAATCAGATGGTTTTTGGATGAATTAATATGTTCCTATCCTTAATATGACTATAGCTAGCTAATATGACTAAATTGCAAATTTAAGGATGTTTGAGTAAAATGTATCCATTTAATCCTTCTTAAGCTTATGGTATGCAGTCCTTCCCGCTATTTGCTCCAAGAGTGCTAATCAAAATGGCAATCGCCCAAGAAATTAAAGACAAAAGAAAGAAGTGTGGACATAGAAAAAAATTGAGACATTATAAGTAAATAAGTAAATAGTTTATGCATTCAACTAAAGTTTTCCAAAAGCACACATGAAAAGCTTCCCTAATTTGTTTTTGCAAAAGTCAAAATTACCAATCTGGAATTTTATCAATATATTATATTGTATGTTGATCTCAGCTGCATACATGCATATAAGTTGCTTTTTGAGTCTGGGTAAAATTGTTTGTTTTTAGCTAAAAATGTAAATTTTAATTGGCTATTTTTATTGTGATAATTCCTTTGCACGAAACGCAAACAGAGCATGATGATTAATGTTTAGAATAAAAACATCAAAATCAACCTTAAAATATTTAGTTTAACTCGCTGACAAACAATTGCAAATAGTATTCAGGGTGTTCAAGTTATTGTACAGGTACGGTTTTCAAAGATATATAGTTTTAGCCTGTTGTGAGTGTTTGAGATTGTAAAAACAATTTGCATATTACAAATAGTCGAACATAAAGAGGAGTTTTGGATTTCATGTTTTAAAATTATTTTCACATATGAAAGTTTAATTTGTGAAATCGTCATGTGCAATTGGGACCGTTCATCAGTTAAACTGATTTCACATATGAAAATTTCATACGTGAAATCATGTGTGAATTTTCCGTAAGGGGATCTGGTGTGCACAGGCAAGGGCCACTAGGAATGTTAAAGACCCACTGCCCAAATAACAGCGTTCGGGTTTGTAAGATACCACCACCCCTTTTTCGGCAGAAGCTCCGAAATCATTTAATAAGTTGCTTAATATATGGTAGCCAGCTATTAAAGAAATCGCTAAACTTGATTTGCCAGATGCAATTACTTAAAATGTCGTTACAGTATAGCCGATTCATACTGTATGATATGCTCATGCTGATTCTTTACACTTCATATTAGTGTAAAGAATAAACAGCTACTTTCTATTTTATAATAGCCTCAGCGACTAAACGCTCAGTAAAGCATCGGGTTCGATTATGAAAACAGAAAAGAAGAGTTGAATAGCTAGCCTGTTTTTTTCAGTCCACCCCGGTATTTCACAGGCCAGTGAATAGCATGAACTGATAGACCAATCTTACACTCACAGAACAGTTCAATTGACTTTGTTTAAAATTATGATAAAATAGTCCATAAGCAGTAAAATAATCCATAATAATTTTTGCCTAAATGTTATTGCTCGCGCCTCAAGCAAACCTAGCTTTCTCGCAATAAAATCATCGCAATGTTTTTGCCAGTTCATAATCATTTCATCTCTTTTTCCGCGTTTTATCACTTTTCCCGCTTTCGGAATTACGCAATCTCGGATTTCCGAATCCCCGTTTTACCCCAACCTATGTTTCGATAAGAGGATTTTGCCAGTTTGTCACACTGTTTGTTCATGTAGCTGCATGTCGAATTGCCACCATTGACTTTAGGGATTCTAATTGCTAGTATCTTTATCCGAATTCTGCCCAAATTTAGAATAAAAAAATATTGATGCAAGTAAACTAGGATTACACTTGAGCATCTTTTGTTTTCATGAATGTATTTCAAACATTTCCACTACAACAATAACATACAATTACAACATGTCGCTGACATACAACGTAAATGTGAAACTGTTTTTGTCAGTGTTAACTATATCTAAAAAAAGTCACGTTAATTACTCAGACATTCTTGTTTGACTTTCTTCTCCACTAACTGACTTCTTCGCAACATATGGTGAAAGGAGGGAACGTGCCTGGGCCGCATCTCTTTTCCGTGTTAGTACATTGAAAAGGACGCAATATACCAGTGCTACCATCATCGCATGTGCAATACGTTCTCTTCTCTATCTCGGTCGAATCATCTAAACGAAAATGAAATAATAGAATGTTATTAAAACTCTCAGCAATTATCTCAAATCAGAAAAACAGGGCGATAAACGACAGGTTTCCAGAAAGCGATGTTATATTCTATATCGTGAATGATTGTGGTAAATGATTGGTGAGAATAAAGAAAATGCTATGCACGAAAAGTACAGTGAGATAAATTCATTATGGAAGATTCGAAAGATTTCAAATATCCAATAATAGACTAATAGTTTCGTTACCTGCAGAATCTCTTTTGTCCAGTTTGCCATACCAATTTGGCAAACCAGAACACAACCCAACGAAACACAGGATAGTGATGACTGCAAATACCTGCGTTCGATTCATAACGAAGTAACTGAAACAGAATTTCGAAATTATTGTTTTAAGATTTTGTGTGTTAGAGCAAACAAATGCATTTCATGCGACTCGTAAAATACTTCGAAACTATCGTTCAGAAGTTTCAGCAAAAGACACCACCCTATGTTGATCGTCCGAAGTAACATACAACTCTAGCACATTGCTTTCATGCACTGTACGTATGACTCGTTACATCCTATCAATTTGCTAATAGTAACATAATGTGACTCTGGACTGAAAATTATAGTTGCGAGCACTTCACCCCACCCCGCAATAAAACCAAAGATTGGAAATAAACAAAAATATATACAACTAATTCAAAACAAGTTGTCCTTCGAAACTTTTCAAAATTACAAAATACAAGAAAAAGTATGTCGCATCACATACATGAGTGGACTTTTAACTTCCAGTCTGTGACATACACTGTACAAGCAATTATTTTCCGTAAAGTGGAATATTTCCAAGAGATACGTTTACATTTGAAGCCTATCCGGTATAGCATTTGTGCATGTCTGCATGTAAATATCAAACAGAACCCAACAATCTGAAATTCAAACATACCTCTTTGCTGATCTTGCTTTAATGGTCTTCTGTCCAAACTCTTCTGTCTTCGCCTTTCGCTTCAGACTTAAAATGTGAGCTGATGCTGCATTATTTTTATACTGCAGGAGATGAGGCGTGGTATAGGCGTACACACTTACATATTACATATGACATGTCAACCTGTTGCATGAGATTGCTTTGAAATATATTGTACGGTTTCCTAGTTTTCTTAAAAAAATGCGACGTATTCTTTCCAAACATGTACTTCAAGGTGGATAAACATGTTCTTGCAATGAAGGTATACAAGAACAGACAAAAAGACTAACTGAAACCGGTTTTCAACTAAGCAGAATTTTGAATAGTGGAAAACAGGCTTAAGGTAATTTATATAGCTCTTAAACAGCCCTTTTAACGCTATCGATGAATTCCATGCTATAATAGTGCATAGCAGAATTTTACTAAACCATAAAGAAATAAAGTGAAGTTTGTGCAAGGATCGACCCAAGCGCACATAAGCTAATGTACAACAAAAATAAATGGTAAGGGCTTATGGTAGGCTTTGAGGTCTACCACCTGAAGATTCTTTTTGGATGAAACAGGCTGTAGCGGAAAGTTTCGGAAACCTTTTGTGACAAGTAGCTATATAAATCTAACTCGGCTTGCTCCTTAATAAAACGTGTGTATCTGCAAACAAAACACTTCACACGACGCTTCAAATATTCTATCTTTATCGAAAAGTGTGTTGTCAGAACGACACGCACAAACTTAAAACATGCCGGATTTTCGTCGCCATGCAATATAGATTTAAGAGGCAGCAGTCCTTCCACTTTTAAGAAACTAATTAATTTCCTCTCCCACCGTTCAAATGTCCTTATTTTTGACAAAATTTCCTGGCACAACAATAACACAGTCGAAACCCTAATAGCGGACACCCTTATTAAGCGGACACCCCTGTTAGGCGGACACACATCACAGGTCCCAAGCGTTTCTTATATAAAATACTAACAACATAACCTCTATTAGGCGGACACCGGCCTCCCCTTAGCGGACACCTTATCGGAGGTCATAGTGAACAAATCAACCTTTTTACGCGGACAGACAAAATAACAAAATAATGAATTTGACGGCAATCTTTGCGTCATTGCATCGACCGTCTTCCGAAGCCCCAGAACTGTCGAGGAACTGGCAGAGGTTGCTGAGCTTCGTGGTCTTGAGAATCTCTCTCTTGAGAAACTCTATTTGTTATGTAAATGTAATCGATATTTTGAGAGACTAAAGAGCCTTCGAGCCTCTCGCGAAGCAAAGTAAAATGCATTTACTGATTCTTTATATTTTATGTTTTATTTTTCTTGGGTATTTCTGATAGATTTAAAATAATACAGCAATTGTCATAGTATTCAACCTCAGAAAAAGTCGAAAACGTGGTACTGTACAGCACGTGGAGTGAAAAACCTGAAAATTTCTCGGGGGAGAACCCTCAATTCCCCAAGTCATTCTACTTCAAGTGAATTTTGGTAGAATTTCTGTCTCTCGGTATATTCACCGTTTTTCAAGATATTAGATATAAATAGTGTGATATCCGTTTTAAACTAGATAAAATTCATTGCAGTCAAACCCCATGCAGCGGACACCTTCGGGACCTCGCCGATGTGTCGATCGAGGTCCCGAAGGTGTCCGCTTAGTATATATGGGTTCGTTAAAAGTGGTGTCCGTATAAAAGGGGTTTGCAGAAAACACAGCAGGGGGCAATTTTCTGATCAATTTAATTGTCAAGCAAACGGTATAAAATATAGAGCCAAGCTTAGAATAATTATAATTACAAATATTGACTACCAATATTGACGTGCAGTGTTTCTTAATTCAGTAAGTGGAAAAATGTCTACAAACGGTTCGCTTTCGAGTCTGTACATAAAAGTGCGTGTTGACGCACAAGGGAAAAATCACAGAATCCCAGGTATTTTTTCGAACGGGTACTTTATGGTGGGAGAAACGCGTTCTTGCAATGAATGTATACAAGAACACACAAAAAGACTAAGGTACTTACGTGCTACACAATAAGTAGAAGTGCACAGTATGGGTTTAAGAGGCAGTCCTTCCACGTTTAAGAAACTTTAATTTCCTTTCCCACCGTTCAGATGTCCTTATCATTCACAAAATTTCTTTGCACAGCAATAATACAGTCGAACCCCTAATAGCGGACATCCTTATTAAGCGGACACTCCTTCTAAGCGGACATAAAACAGGTTACAAGCGTTTCTTTTATAAAATACTAATAACATATATTAATCTCTATTAGGCGGACACCTCTCCTTAGCGGACAGACAACATAACAAGATAATGAATTTGACGGCAATTTTCGCGTCATTACATCTTCATTCGAAGCCTTAGAACACTATATCTTACATAAATGTAACCGATATTTTGAGAAACTAAAGAGCCTTCGAGGCTCTCGCAAAGCAAACATGCATTTACTGATTCCTTCTTCAAATGTGCATGTATAATCGACAGTCATTCTTGGCTTTGATACTTTGTTATGCATTTAATATTGTAAACCATCGCAGCAGACTCGAAAGCGAACCGTTTGTAGACATTTTTCCAATTACTGAATTAAAAAACACTGCACGTCAATATTGGTAGTCAATACTTTTAATTATAACTATTCTATACGTAGATATTTATTTTACATGATAGCTAAGCGTGCCTCTATATTTTATACCGTTTGCTTGACAATTAAATTGACCAGGCTGTAGCGGAAAGTTTCGGAAACCTTTTGTGACAAGTAGCTATATAAATCTAACTTAACTTGCTCCTTAATAAAACGTGTGTATCTGCAAACAAAACACTTCACACGACGCTTCAAATATTCTATTTTTATCGAAAAGTGTGTTGTCAGCACGACACGCACAAACTTAAAACATGCCGGATTTTCGTCGCCATGCAATATAGATTTCAGAGGAAGCAGTCCTTCCACTTTTAAGAAACTAATTAATTTCCTCCCCCACCGTTCAAATGTCCTAATTTTTGACAAAATTTCCTGGCACAACAATAACACAGTCGAAATCCTAATAGCGGACACCCTTATTAAGCGGACACCCCTGTTAGGCGGACACATTTATCACAGGTCCCAAGCGTTTCTTATATAAAATACTAATAACATAACCTCTATTAGGCGGACACCTCCCCTTAGCGGACACTTTATCGGAGGTCCCAGTGAACAAATCAACCTTTTTACGCGGACAGACAAAATAACAAAATAAAGAATTTGACGGCAATCTTTGCGTCATTGCATCGATCGTCTTCCGAAGCCCCAGAACTGTCGAGGAACTGGCAGAGGTTGCTGAGCTTCGTGGTCTTGAGAATCTCTCTCTTGAGAAACTCTATTTGTTATGTAAATGTAATCGATATTTTGAGAGACTAAAGAGCCTTCGAGCCTCTCGCGAAGCAAAGTAAAATGCATTTACTGATTCTTTATATTTTATGTTTTATTTTTCTTGGGTATTTCTGATAGATTTAAAATAATACAGCAATTGTCATAGTATTCAACCTCAGAAAAAGTCGAAAACGTGGTACTGTACAGCACGTGGAGTGAAAAACCTGAAAATTTCTCGGGGGAGAACCCTCAATTCCCCAAGTCATTCTACTTCAAGTGAATTTTGGTAGAATTTCCTTCTCTCGGTATATTCACCGTTTTTCAAGATATTAGACATAAATAGTGTGATATCCGTTTTAAACTGGATAAAATTCATTGCAGTCAAACCCCATGCAGCGGACACCTTCGGGACCTCGCCGATGTGTCGATCGAGGTCCCGAAGGTGTCCGCTTAGTATATATGGGTTCGTTAAAAGTGGTGTCCGTATAAAAGGGGTTTGCAGAAAACACAGCAGGGGGCAATTTTCTGATCAATTTAATTGTCAAGCAAACGGTATAAAATATAGAGCCAAGCTTAGAATAATTATAATTACAAATATTGACTACCAATATTGACGTGCAGTGTTTCTTAATTCAGTAACTGGAAAAATGTCTACAAACGGTTCGCTTTCGAGTCTGTACATAAAAGTGCGTGTTGACGCACAAGGGAAAAATCACAGAATCCCAGGTATTTTTTCGAACGGGTACTTTATGGTGGGAGAAACGCGTTCTTGCAATGAATGTATACAAGAACACACAAAAAGACTAAGGTACTTACGTGCTACACAATAAGTAGAAGTGCACAGTATGGGTTTAAGAGGCAGTCCTTCCACGTTTAAGAAACTTTAATTTCCTTTCCCACCGTTCAGATGTCCTTATCATTCACAAAATTTCTTTGCACAGCAATAATACAGTCGAACCCCTAATAGCGGACATCCTTATTAAGCGGACACTCCTTCTAAGCGGACATAAAACAGGTTACAAGCGTTTCTTTTATAAAATACTAATAACATATATTAATCTCTATTAGGCGGACACCTCTCCTTAGCGGACAGACAACATAACAAGATAATGAATTTGACGGCAATCTTCGCGTCATTACATCTTCATTCGAAGCCTTAGAACACTATATCTTACATAAATGTAACCGATATTTTGAGAAACTAAAGAGCCTTCGAGGCTCTCGCAAAGCAAACATGCATTTACTGATTCCTTCTTCAAATGTGCATGTATAATCGACAGTCATTCTTGGCTTTGATACTTTGTTATGCATTTAATATTGTAAACCATCGCAGCAGACTCGAAAGCGAACCGTTTGTAGACATTTTTCCAATTACTGAATTAAAAAACACTGCACGTCAATATTGGTAGTCAATACTTGTAATTATAACTATTCTAAACGTAGATATTTACATAATAGCTAAGCGTGGCTCTATATTTTATACCGTTTGCTTGACAATTAAATTGACCAGGCTATAGCGGAAAGTTTCGGAAACCTTTTGTGACAAGTAGCTATATAAATCTAACTTAACTTGCTCCTTAATAAAACGTGTGTATCTGCAAACAAAACACTTCACACGACGCTTCAAATATTCTATTTTTATCGAAAAGTGTGTTGTCAGCACGACACGCACAAACTTAAAACATGCCGGATTTTCGTCGCCATGCAATATAGATTTCAGAGGAAGCAGTCCTTCCACTTTTAAGAAACTAATTAATTTCCTCTCCCACCGTTCAAATGTCCTTATTTTTGACAAAATTTCCTGGCACAACAATAACACAGTCGAAATCCTAATAGCGGACACCCTTATTAAGCGGACACCCCTGTTAGGCGGACACATATCACAGGTCCCAAGCGTTTCTTATATAAAATACTAATAACATAACCTCTAGTAGGCGGACACCTCCCCTTAGCGGACACTTTATCGGAGGTCCCAGTGAACAAATCAACCTTTTTACGCGGACAGACAAAATAACAAAATAATGAATTTGACGGCAATCTTTGCGTCATTGCATCGATCGTCTTCCGAAGCCCCAGAACTGTCGAGGAACTGCATGGCAGATGTTGCTGAGCTTCGTGGTCTTGAGAATCTCTCTCTTGAGAAACTCTATTTGTTATGTAAATGTAATCGATATTTTGAGAGACTAAAGAGCCTTCGAGCCTCTCGCAAAGCAAAGTAAAATGCATTTACTGGTTCTTTATATTTTATGTTTTATTTTTCTTGGGTATTTCTGATAGATTTAAAATAATACAGCAATTGTCATAGTATTCAACTTCAAAAAATTTCGAAAACGTCGTACTGTACAGTACGTGGAGTGAAAAACCTGAAAATTTCTTGGGGGAGAACCCTCAATTCCCCAAGTCATTCTACTTCAAGTGAATTTTGGTAGAATTTCTGTCTCTCGGTATATTCACCGTTTTTCAAGATATTAGACATAAATAGTGTGATATCCGTTTTAAACTAGATAAAATTCATTGCAGTCAAACCCCATGCAGCGGACACCTTCGGGACCTCGCCGATGTGTCGATCGAGGTCCCGAAGGTGTCTGCTTAGTGTATACGGGTTCGTTAAAAGTGGTGTCCGTATAAAAGGGGTTTGCCGAAAACACAGCAGGGGGCAATTTTCTGATCAATTCAATTGTCAAGCAAACGGTATAAAATATAGAGCCAAGCTTAGAATAATTATAATTACAAATATTGACTACCAATATTGACGTGCAGTGTTTCTTAATTCAGTAAGTGGAAAAATGTCTACAAACGGTTCGCTTTCGAGTCTGTACATAAAAGTGCGTGTTGACGCACAAGGGAAAAATCACAAAATCCCAGGTATTTTTTCGAACGGTTACTTTATGGTGGGAGAAACGCGTTCTTGCAATGAATGTATACAAGAACACACAAAAAGACTAAGGTACTTACGTGCTACACAATAAGTAGAAGTGCACCGTATGGGTTTAAGAGGCAGTCCTTCCACTTTTAAGAAACTTTAATTTCCTTTCCCACCGTTCAGATGTCCTTATCATTCACAAAATTTCTTTGCACAGCAATAATACAGTCGAACCCCTAATAGCGGACATCCTTATTAAGCGGACACTTCTTCTAAGCGGACATAAAACAGGTTACAAGCGTTTCTTTTATAAAATACTAATAACATATATTAATCTCTATTAGGCGGACACCTCTCCTTAGCGGACAGACAACATAACAAGATAATGAATTTGACGGCAATCTTCGCGTCATTACATCTTCATTCGAAGCCTTAGAACACTATATCTTACGTAAATGTAACCGATATTTTGAGAAACTAAAGAGCCTTCGAGGCTCTCGCAAAGCAAACATGCATTTACTGATTCCTTCTTCAAATGTGCATGTATAATCGACAGTCATTCTTGGCTTTGATACTTTGTCATGCATTTAATATTGTAAACCATCGCAGCAGACTCGAAAGCGAACCGTTTGTAGACATTTTTCCAATTACTGAATTAAAAAACACTGCACGTCAATATTGGTAGTCAATACTTGTAATTATAGCTATTCTAAACGTAGATATTTACATAATAGCTAAGCGTGGCTCTATATTTTATACCGTTTGCTTGACAATTAAATTGATCAGAAAATTGCCCCCTGCTGTGTTTTCTGCAAAACCCTTTTATACGGACACCACTTTTAACGAACCCATATATACTAAGCGGACACCTTCGGGACCTCGATCGACACATCGGCGAGGTCCCGAAGGTGTCCGCTGCATGGGGTTTGACTGCAATGAATTTTATCTAGTTTAAAACGGATATTACACTATTTATAACTAATATCTTGAAAAACGGTGAATATACCGAGAGACAGAAATTCTACCAAAATTCACTTGAAGTAGAATGACTTGGGGAATTGAGGGTTCTCCCCCAAGAAATTTTCAGGTTTTTCACTCCACGTACTGTACAGTACCACGGTTTCGACATTTTTTTAAGTTGAATACTATGACAATTGCTGTATTATTTCAAATCTATCAGAAATACCCAAGAAAAATAAAACATAAAATATAAAGAACCAGTAAATGCATTTTACTTTGCTTTGCGAGAGGCTCGAAGGCTCTTTAGTCTCTCAAAATATCGATTACATTTACATAACAAATAGAGTTTCTAAAGAGAGAGATTCTCAAGACCACGAAGCTCAGCAACCTCGTCCATGCAGTTCCTCGACAGTTCTGGGGCTTCGGAAGACGATCGATGCAATGACGCAAAGATTGCCGTCAAATTCATTATTTTGTTATTTTGTCTGTCCGCGTAAAAAGGTTGATTTGTTCACTGGGACCTCCGATAAAGTGTCCGCTAAGGGGAGGTGTCCGCCTAATAGAGGTTATGTTATTAGTATTTTATATAAGAAACGCTTGGGACCTGTGATATGTGTCCGCCTAACAGGGGTGTCCGCTTAATAAGGGTGTCCGCTATTAGGATTTCGACTGTGTTATTGTTGTGCCAGGAAATTTTGTCAAAAATTAGGACATTTGAACGGTGGGAGAGGAAATTAATTAGTTTCTTAAAAGTGGAAGGACTGCTTCCTCTGAAATCTATATTGCATGGCGACGAAAATCCGGCATGTTTTAAGTTTGTGCGTGTCGTGCTGACAACACACTTTTCGATAAAAATAGAATATTTGAAGCGTCGTGTGAAGTGTTTTGTTTGCAGATACACACGTTTTATTAAGGAGCAAGTTAAGTTAGATTTATATAGCTACTTGTCACAAAAGGTTTCCGAAACTTTCCGCTACAGCCTGGTCAATTTAATTGTCAAGCAAACGGTATAAAATATAGAGGCACGCTTAGCTATTATGTAAAATAAGTATCTACGTTTAGAATAGTTATAATTACAAGTATTGACTACCAATATTGACGTGCAGTGTTTTTTAATTCAGTAATTGGAAAAATGTCTACAAACGGTTCGCTTTCGAGTCTGCTGCGATGGTTTACAATATTAAATGCATGACAAAGTATCAAAGCCAAGAATGACTGTCGATTATACATGCACATTTGAAGAAGGAATCAGTAAATGCATGTTTGCTTTGCGAGAGCCTCGAAGGCTCTTTAGTTTCTCAAAATATCGGTTACATTTACGTAAGATATAGTGTTCTAAGGCTTCGAATGAAGATGTAATGACGCGAAGATTGCAGTCAAATTCATTATCTTGTTATGTTGTCTGTCCGCTAAGGAGAGGTGTCCGCCTAATAGAGATTAATATATGTTATTAGTATTTTATAAAAGAAACGCTTGTAACCTGTTTTATGTCCGCTTAGAAGAAGTGTCCGCTTAATAAGGATGTCCGCTATTAGGGGTTCGACTGTATTATTGCTGTGCAAAGAAATTTTGTGAATGATAAGGACATCTGAACGGTGGGAAAGGAAATTAAAGTTTCTTAAAAGTGGAAGGACTGCCTCTTAAACCCATACTGTGCACTTCTACTTATTGTGTAGCACGTAAGTACCTCAGTCTTTTTGTGTGTTCTTGTATACATTCATTGCAAGAACGCGTTTCTCCCACCATAAAGTAACCGTTCGAAAAAATACCTGGGATTTTGTGATTTTTCCCTTGTGCGTCAACACGCACTTTTATGTACAGACTCGAAAGCGAACCGTTTGTAGACATTTTTCCAATTACTGAATTAAAAAACACTGCACGTCAATATTGGTAGTCAATACTTGTAATTATAACTATTCTAAACGTAGATATTTACATAATAGCTAAGCGTGGCTCTATAGTTTATACCGTTTGCTTGACAATTAAATTGATCAGAAAATTGCCCCCTGCTGTGTTTTCTGCAAACCCCTTTTATACGGACACCACTTTTAACGAACCCATATATACTAAGCGGAAACCTTCGGGACCTCGATCGACACATTGGCGAGGTCCCGAAGGTGTCCGCTGCATGGGGTTTGACTGCAATGAATTTTATCTAGTTTAAAACGGATATCACACTATTTATGTCTAATATCTTGAAAAACGGTGAATATACCGAGAGACAGAAACTCTACCAAAATTCACTTGAAGTAGAATGACTTGGGGAATTGAGGGTTCTCCCCCGAGAAATTTTCAGGTTTTTCACTCCACGTACTGTACAGTACGACGTTTTCGAAATTTTTTGAAGTTGAATACTATGACAATTGCTGTATTATTTTAAATCTATCAGAAATACCCAAGAAAAATAAAACATAAAATATAAAAAATCAGTAAATGCATTTTACTTTGCTTCGCGAGAGGCTCGAAGGCTCTTTAGTCTCTCAAAATATCGATTACATTTACATAACAAATAGAGTTTCTCAAGAGAGAGATTCTCAAGACCACGAAGCTCAGCAACCTCTGCCATGCAGTTCCTCGACAGTTCTGGGGCTTCGGAAGACGATCGATGCAATGACGCAAAGATTGCCGTCAAATTCATTATTTTGTTATTTTGTCTGTCCGCGTAAAAAGGTTGATTTGTTCACTATGACCTCCGATAAGGTGTCCGCTAAGGGGAGGCCGGTGTCCGCCTAATAGAGGTTATGTTATTAGTATTTTATATAAGAAACGCTTGGGACCTGTGATGTGTGTCCGCCTAACAGGGGTGTCCGCTTAATAAGGGTGTCCGCTATTAGGGTTTCGACTGTGTTATTGTTGTGCCAGGAAATTTTGTCAAAAATAAGGACATTTGAACGGTGGGAGAGGAAATTAATTAGTTTCTTAAAAGTGGAAGGACTGCTGCCTCTTAAATCTATATTGCATGGCGACGAAAATCCGGCATGTTTTAAGTTTGTGCGTGTCGTGCTGACAACACACTTTTCGATAAAGATAGAATATTTGAAGCGTCGTGTGAAGTGTTTTGTTTGCAGATACACACGTTTTATTAAGGAGCAAGCTGAGTTAGATTTATATAGCTACTTGTCACAAAAGGTTTCCGAAACTTTCCGCTACAGCCTGTTTCATCCAAAAAGAATCTTCAGGTGGTAGACCTCAAAGCCTACCATAAGCCCTTACCATTTATTTTTGTTGTACATTAGCTTATGTGCGCTTGGGTCGATCCTTTCACAAACTTCACTTTATTTCTTTATGGTTTAGTAAAATTCTGCTATGCACTATTATAGCATGGAATTCATCGATAGCGTTAAAAGGGCTGTTTAAGAGCTATATAAATTACCTTAAGCCTGTTTTCCACTATTCAAAATTCTGCTTAGTTGAAAACCGGTTTCAGTTAGTCTTTTTGTCTGTTCTTGTATACCTTCATTGCAAGAACATGTTTATCCACCTTGAAGTACATGTTTGGAAAGAATACGTCGCATTTTTTTAAGAAAACTAGGAAACCGTACAATATATTTCAAAGCAATCTCATGCAACAGGTTGACATGTCATATGTAATATGTAAGTGTGTACGCCTATACCACGCCTCATCTCCTGCAGTATAAAAATAATGCAGCATCAGCCCACATTTTAAGTCTGAAGCGAAAGGCGAAGACAGAAGAGTTTGGACAGAAGACCATTAAAGCAAGATCAGCAAAGAGGTATGTTTGAATTTCGGATTGTTGGGTTCTGTTTGATATTTACATGCAGACATGCACAAATGCTATACCGGATAGGCTTCAAATGTAAACGTATCTCTTGGAAATATTCCACTTTACGGAAAATAATTGCTTGTACAGTGTATGTCACAGACTGGAAGTTAAAAGTCCACTCATGTATGTGATGCGACATACTTTTTCTTGTATTTTGTAATTTTGAAAAGTTTTCGAAGGACAACTTGTTTTGAATTAGTTGTATATATTTTTGTTTATTTCCAATCTTTGGTTTTATTGCGGGGTGGGGTGAAGTGCTCGCAACTATAATTTTCAGTCCAGAGTCACATTATGTTACTATTAGCAAATTGATAGGATGTAACGAGTCATACGTGCAGTGCATGAAAGCAATGTGCTAGAGTTGTATGTTACTTCGGACGATCAACATAGGGTGGTGTCTTTTGCTGAAACTTCTGAACGATAGTTTCGAAGTATTTTACGAGTCGCATGAAATGCATTTGTTTGCTCTAACACACAAAATCTTAAAACAATAATTTCGAAATTCTGTTTCAGTTACTTCGTTATGAATCGAACGCAGGTATTTGCAGTCATCACTATCCTGTGTTTCGTTGGGTTGTGTTCTGGTTTGCCAAATTGGTATGGCAAACTGGACAAAAGAGATTCTGCAGGTAACGAAACTATTAGTCTATTATTGGATATTTGAAATCTTTCGAATCTTCCATAATGAATTTATCTCACTGTACTTTTCGTGCATAGCATTTTCTTTATTCTCACCAATCATTTACCACAATCATTCACGATATAGAATATAACATCGCTTTCTGGAAACCTGTCGTTTATCGCCCTGTTTTTCTGATTTGAGATAATTGCTGAGAGTTTTAATAACATTCTATTATTTCATTTTCGTTTAGATGATTCGACCGAGATAGAGAAGAGAACGTATTGCACATGCGATGATGGTAGCACTGGTATATTGCGTCCTTTTCAATGTACTAACACGGAAAAGAGATGCGGCCCAGGCACGTTCCCTCCTTTCACCATATGTTGCGAAGAAGTCAGTTAGTGGAGAAGAAAGTCAAACAAGAATGTCTGAGTAATTAACGTGACTTTTTTAGATATAGTTTACACTGACAAAAACAGTTTCACATTTACGTTGTATGTCAGCGACATGTTGTAATTGTATGTTATTGTTGTAGTGGAAATGTTTGAAATACATTCATGAAAACAAAAGATGCTCAAGTGTAATCCTAGTTTACTTGCATCAATATTTTTTTATTCTAAATTTGGGCAGAATTCGGATAAAGATACTAGCAATTAGAATCCCTAAAGTCAATGGTGGCAATTCGACATGCAGCTACATGAACAAACAGTGTGACAAACTGGCAAAATCCTCTTATCGAAACATAGGTTGGGGTAAAACGGGGATTCGGAAATCCGAGATTGCGTAATTCCGAAAGCGGGAAAAGTGATAAAACGCGGAAAAAGAGATGAAATGATTATGAACTGGCAAAAACATTGCGATGATTTTATTGCGAGAAAGCTAGGTTTGCTTGAGGCGCGAGCAATAACATTTAGGCAAAAATTATTATGGATTATTTTACTGCTTATGGACTATTTTATCATAATTTTAAACAAAGTCAATTGAACTGTTCTGTGAGTGTAAGATTGGTCTATCAGTTCATGCTATTCACTGGCCTGTGAAATACCGGGGTGGACTGAAAAAAACAGGCTAGCTATTCAACTCTTCTTTTCTGTTTTCATAATCGAACCCGATGCTTTACTGAGCGTTTAGTCGCTGAGGCTATTATAAAATAGAAAGTAGCTGTTTATTCTTTACACTAATATGAAGTGTAAAGAATCAGCATGAGCATATCATACAGTATGAATCGGCTATACTGTAACGACATTTTAAGTAATTGCATCTGGCAAATCAAGTTTAGCGATTTCTTTAATAGCTGGCTACCATATATTAAGCAACTTATTAAATGATTTCGGAGCTTCTGCCGAAAAAGGGGTGGTGGTATCTTACAAACCCGAACGCTGTTATTTGGGCAGTGGGTCTTTAACATTCCTATAGTGGCCCTTGCCTGTGCACACCAGCTCCCCTTACGGAAAATTCACACATGATTTCACGTATGAAATTTTCATATGTGAAATCAGTTTAACTGATGAACGGTCCCAATTGCACATGACGATTTCAGAAATTAAACTTTCATATGTGAAAATAATTTTAAAACATGAAATCCAAAACTCCTCTTTATGTTCGACTATTTGTAATATGCAAATTGTTTTTACAATCTCAAACACTCACAACAGGCTAAAACTATATATCTTTGAAAACCGTACCTATACAATAACTTACACCCTGAATACTATTTGCAATTGTTTGTCAGCGAGTTAAACTAAATATTTTAAGGTTGATTTTGATGTTTTTATTCTAAACATTAATCATCATGCTCTGTTTGCGTTTCGTGCAAAGGAATTATCACAATAAAAATAGCCAATTAAAATTTACATTTTTAGCTAAAAACAAACAATTTTACCCAGACTCAAAAAGCAACTTATATGCATGTATGCAGCTGAGATCAACATACAATATAATATATTGATAAAATTCCAGATTGGTAATTTTGACTTTTGCAAAAACAGATTAGGGAAGCTTTTCATGTGTGCTTTTGGAAAACTTTAGTTGAATGCATAAACTATTTACTTATTTACTTATAATGTCTCAATTTTTTTCTATGTCCACACTTCTTTCTTTTGTCTTTAATTTCTTGGGCGATTGCCATTTTGATTAGCACTCTTGGAGCAAATAGCGGGAAGGACTGCATACCATAAGCTTAAGAAGGATCAAATGGATACATTTTACTCAAACATCCTTAAATTTGCAATTTAGTCATATTAGCTAGCTATAGTCATATTAAGGATAGGAACATATTAATTCATCCAAAAACCATCTGATTGTTTAACACATCAGAAAAGAAATTGCAAAATTTTCAGTTAGGTTTTATCAGGTGCGAAAAAAGCCTTTGTTCTGCGACCATAAATTGAGAATAAAAATTTCTGCAAACTGAAATTACTGACACAAAAAAGCAACAATCAGTTTTACCAGTCATTTAACCAACTGCAATCAATTTTTTTGGATTCATCAGGCTAGAAATTTACTATTATGTAATACTTATGATTTTGTTCGATGAGAATTTAATTATTAATATTGAGTGTTTTTTCGTCCCTCAATCAGGCTAAATTTGCCATTTCTTTCACCTTCACAATGGGTTTCCAAAAAATATTTTACACTGCACTGTCTAGCAGAAATTTTCTGCTCTTATCACACACATTTGCTCATGTAATGCAACCAGTGCAGTGCAATGTAAAATGCTGTTAAAAAACCCATGTAGACAAAATTTTTATCAAAATTTGTTTCTCCTGAAATATTTTATAAATGTAAACTGGAAACATTTTCTGCAACCTCATGGCCCATGGTCCAGTACATTTTACAACTCTGGTTTTTATATTCCAGAATTATCTATTTTGTATAAAAAAAATTTGTATTGTTTATTACTAATAATAATAATAATAAACTTTATTAAACACAGGAACTCAGAAAGCTAAATGCTTATTTACACTGATGCTGTGTACAAAATAACTAATAGCTCATAAAAGTTCGCTAATAATATTAAAGTCTAAGTATTAGTGGTAAGAAAGTTTTTAAATATTCACAAATTTATAGAATATAAAATTCGCTAAAAATATGATCTAAATAATTCAAACATATTATTTCTTATCACGCCAATAAAGGTTTGTAAACGTTGTTACAGATTTTGCCGACTTAATAGTGGAACTTAGGCTATTGAACAGGTTTGCAGCCTTATATGTGAATGATCTTTCACCGGACTTAGATTCAATTTTAATCAAGTGAATGTCGTTTTTCCTTCTTGCGTTGTAATTATGAACGTCGGAGTTTAGGCAAAAGAGATTTGATAGATACGACGGACAAAAGTGATTTAAACAACGATAAACTGTTTCACACTTATGAAAAGTCCATCTGTCAGTTAAGTGAACCCAACCTAATTCTTTAAATAAGACAGATGACCTACGGTCATTAGTTTTACGCTTTAATATTAATCTTGCCCCACGTTTCTGTAATCTCAAAAGGCGCTGGAGGTGTGTCTTGTCGGCGTTAGACCAAACGACGTCGCAGTACTCGTATAAAGGTTGGATAAGAGAACAGTGAAGTTGTTTACAAGTGTCGACAGTTATGTATTTCCTGATTCGACCCAAAAGATCGACCGAGTCTACTGGACACTTTAGATGCAATAATTATAATCAATATGATCATGCCAGTTTAAGTTACTGGCCATTATTAGCCCTAAGTACTTGGTTGACGCTATGTTATGAGATGCAGTAGTTTCATCAAGCTTTAGGGTGAGATTATTAACATTTGCCAGACGTTTGTTAGTCCCAAATAATAGGATATTTGTTTTAGAACAATTTACTACGAGGCCATTTTCGTAAAACCAATTATTAAGGGCATTAAGGTCTTGCTGAAGGGTACTTTGTATCATAGGTACCTCTTTGTGTGCAAAAAAGATTGCAGTGTCGTCAGCATACAGAACAATTTTACAATGTTTTATGCTGCTTGGTAAATCATTAATGAAGATCAAAAACAACAAAGGGCCTAATACAGATCCTTGTTGAACTCCTGTGCGCATACTCATTTCTTCTGAGTTAGAACCATTTAAGCAAACCGTTTGAGTCCTTCCTGACCGGTAGTCCTCGAACCAACTATAAGCGCAACCTCGAATGCCGATGGATTTCAGTTTCGCTTTAAGTATGGAATGGTCTATCAGGTCGAAGGCCTTGCTGAGATCTAAACATATACCGCCTGTCAGTAAACCTTTGTCCATGTTCTTTAGTATAAAGTCTTTAGTATATTGCAGTCGAGTGACCAGGTCGAAAACCAGACTGATGAGTGGATAATAACTTGTGTGTTGTCAGGTGTTTATAGATTTGCTTGTGTATAGCCCGTTCAAAGATTTTCATGACTGTACTATTACATACATGTACATATAATAATAATATACGCAAACTGTAATAGAGCCAATGAACCTTACTTGTTTATTTCTAGCACAAAGAACGGATTTCTAGATGATGAGCGATTATTTTCATCATTTTTTCCCTAACCCTGTTTATTACCTTTTCTAGCATCAACCCCAGAAATTTCAATTACTAAAATAAATCCTTGGAGCAGTCAATGCTATAAAAATGCTGTACTAGACGTCATTGCGCTTCTTGCGTATATAGTTAAAATTTTCGATCCCCAAAGTACAGAACAAATTTGCGCCAAAATTTACAATTAACCTATCAGAATTGTCATAAGAACCCAGGCTTTTTGAATTTACGCGAACTTTTTATCAAAGCACGTAGAAAAATGGTGTTTACCTCTTAAAAGTCAATTTGCGGGCATTTCGGTGGTATGCTTATCATAGATGACGACAAAATCATACACAATAATTGTCAAAAGTACAAGATTTTTCAACTTTTTCCAAAATCCATTGCGCACAAGCTCAATATCCCAAATTTACATATCCGTCCGAACTCTCAGCATGAGGGGTGACACATGATACTTATACAATCGGTTTGTACCCCTTTTCTCTCTGCTCAGTACGTACGTGCGCCTCGGCCCGAGATATGAGAGTATTCTTTAAAAATCCTCTGAAAAATCCTTTTCACTTGTGGAACAGTTTTTCTTGACCCTTTTTAATCCCGGGAAAATCAAGATTTTCCGTATCTACTGTAATTTGCAGAAATATGTCGAATTTGACTGAGCAGTGAGAAGGCAGCTCCAGTACTAGTGTTAGTGTTAGTGTATTTCTAAAGGTAAATGCGTCTTAATTCGAGAGGAAATCGCACATAACGAAATTCAAGTCGAGGACGGTCGAGAAAAATTCATCATCGGCAATGTACAGTATATGGGTCCAGCAAGCAGTGGTGTCGTAGTACGGTTGCCCATATGTGCAACACCCCCCCCCCCAAAAAATGCACCCCCAACTGTTCACAACACACCCTAATATTTAAATTAAAGTGTAACAGTTATTCTAAAACACCTCAAAACATTCGAAACGCCCCAAAACATTCGAAACGCCCCAAAACATTCGAAACACCCCAAAACATTCGAAACACCCCCACAACATTCGAACGGACATGGACAGACGGACACGAAAGACGGATACGAAAGACGGGCAGTTATGGAAAAGACGGGCAGTTATCAAAAAGATGGGCAGTTATCAAAAAGATGGGCAGTTATCAAAAAGACGGGCAGTTATCAAAAAGACGGGCAGTTATCAAAAAGACGGGCAGTTATCAAAAAGACGGGCAGTTATGGAAAAGAAGGGCAGTTATGGAAGAGGGGCAGTTATGGAAAAGACGGGCAGTTGTGGAAAAGACGGGCAGTTATGGAAAAGACGGGCACTTATGGAAAAGACGGGCAGTTATGGAAAAGGTCGGCAGTTATGGAAAAGACGGGCACTTATGGAAAAGACGGGAATAAAGCATTTAAAAGCGAGATTTTTTACACACACCGGGCACAACCAGTATTACACATATAATACGTCATACAAAACATCTTTAGGCATCTTTAGGACGCATAGAAAAGCGAATATTGACTTAAGCAACATTCCCAATGTTCGCCTATAGGGACTGCTTATGCGTTTTATAATTGGACTTCCTCGTACTTATCAATAAAAAGACGCATTTAAAGTGCCACTGCAACGAAAAAATCTTTGATCCAATTTTAAACACAACAGAACAACATTTCCACACGAGCCTTAATGGCGTTTTTAGTTTCTCGATATCTTGTTTCGTTTTAGAGATATTAAGGTTTTTTGAAACATGCAAATTAGGTGTTTTTGACGTCGCCTACTCACGAATAATAAATTACATTTATCAAATGGTGAATATCTCTGTAAATAGCAGGCAGAAATTTTTCACACTTTGCATTACTATAACAATTTGGTAGCTTCACACCACTATTCCTATTGTGTTGTTGCAACATAAACGGTTTTGGAATAAAAGCTTTTAAACTGTAAAATAAATATCTTAATTTTCATTTTTCCTTTACACTGTATAATAATTTAAATTCAATAAATGCGATCTAAATCTACATACAGCAATTGTATTATATGTGCAGTGAAGTAAATATCGTTTAACAGGAGAGAAATAAGAAATTTTTGTTTTTCAAATACAAGACATTTGCATCCGAACGATCTTCATGGCAACAGCATAGTGTGAACAGTAGTATGCGTATACCTAATCACTACACTCGTGCAAAGTTAGAAAAGGTTCTGGCCATTACATCCAAAGATATTCATTATTTTAGATATATAATTTATTATTCGTGAGGAAATGACGTCAAGAGACATCTAATTTGCATACTTTAAAAACCTACTATATCTCGAAAACGAAACGAGATTGTCAGAAACTGAAAACACCATTTTGACTCATCTAGAAATGTTGTTCTGTTGTGTTTAAAATTGGATCAAAAATTTTTTCGTTGCAGTGGCACTTTAACATTTTAATAACTTCAATTATAACTTTCTTTTTTGCCTTATTTACATTGTAGTTTTGGTCAATGACATATATATCAGGTCATTGCAGCCTCATTTTGAACCCAATGCAAACGCAATAAAAACAAAACGAAAATTGATTACAGATCACCTTAGTGTATGAAATAGTACTACGGAAGAATATAATTATTTCATACTAGAACAAGAGAGAAAATTCGACTGCTTTTCCTATTTTAGGATCAGCCTAAACCCTAATTTTAGTTCAAAAATTCACAGTTTATTTTTAAAGGATTGCAGAAGAACGCTGAAGCCTGGTGGTATAATTGGCAACCCTCCTGCAGATCTGGTGATCGTGTCCAACATGGTGAGAAAGTGGTCGCAAGGTGGCTCGTTCACAGCAAACCTGGTAATGAATATTTTCACTGTCTTTCTACATGTGTGCGACAACGGCAGCCTTACTTCCGACCATCCTTGTTTGTCATAACACGCCAAATAACGCAAATTCTACGGAGCGAACACTGGGTATACCTTCGGCAGTCGCTTGGTGATCTAGTACTGTGGTAGTGGATATCCCTACAAATTACTTTGACTACAATTTTTGGTACTACTCAAATATTTGACTCTTGTGTGAGTAGCGAGTTATTCTTAGCAGACTGCACAGCCATGTTCTAGTACAATTTTACAAGGTATACCAAGAAAAAATGTACTTGACTTGTTGTAACTTAAAAAACTAATGCAAAGTGAGATTATATTTATCCGACATGCTTCCCAGGTTTCATCCCAGTTCGCTGTTTGACACATGCTGCGGATTAATTTTGGCGTAGGAAAGGTCTGTTCTCAATTTCAATCCCTTCGTCATTGCAGGCTTCAGAAGAGAAAATATTGGAGCACATTAATTGGGCAGATGGCTTCATTCTCGTCTTTTCAATCACACATTACTGGAGCTTGTATGAAGTTGCGCGATTATCGTCGATTTATCGCAGATGAAAAACGAAACGCAACCACCAATCGTTGTTTTTAGCAATCAAACGGACATGGAAAAGCAACGACGGATCTCCAGAACTGAAGCAAATCAATTTTTGAACGATCTTGGGAAGCCCGTGTTTCGAATATCGGCTGCGAACAATTACGACAGTGTACGAGAGGCATTCGACGAAACTTCTCGTTGGTCTACAAGTGGAAATTTCCAGTGGAGCAAAGTCGGCCGCGATGTCGTTCGGGAAGTACTATGGATCCTTTACGCGATGTCTTTAATAGTGGCGTAACATAGGCGGCCCAATTCAGTGTGTAGTTTCATATAGAGATCAGTAGCGAGCGGTAACGTGTTGTTTACATACATAAATAAAATACATGTATTTTATTTATGTATGTAAACAATACGTTACCGCTCGCTACTGATCTCTATATGAAACTACACACTGAATTGGGCCGCCTATGGGCGCAAGGCGTCATCCAATGAGGAGATACCACGCAGAATACGGTCTGCAAGTTCAGCGGATATCGTGCGCATAACTTTGAACACGACACCTGTCTCCAAAGAGAATCATAGAAAATCGTTATCAGAACAGAAAACAACGCAGATTGTTTCCAATGACAATTTTTTGCAAATATCCGTTGTCGATGGCACAGTTGGGTGTAAAAGAGGCCGTAGTCATAGTTTAACTTGAATGCATCAAATTCTTTAAAATATTCGCGCACAAAATGACCTGAACAACACGTGTTAAGCCGTGTAATGGCAGCATTAATCTCACAACCTGTCAGCCTGATAGGGACGTTTGGCGAACTGCTGAAGTCCTCAAGAATTCAGTAAATGAAATAACCCATTGATGTCTGAATACTGTACATAAGAGAACTCACTGAGCAACATTATTCAAGTAGTAAATTATTTTCTGTAAATAACGAAATAAAATACAGTATCGAAAAACTATTGTTGTTGCTTTCTGCCTTGTTTATTTTGCGCATGCTCCTGTCCCTTCCGCTTGACGTTTTGCAGTGGACAATAAGGCATTGAATCATGCAGGGTGTTAGCCAGAAAACGAAAGTGAAGGCCGATTTAGGTCAATCTGCTCTGAAGATATTTTGCAGTGGCAGTTGTTCAAAGCTGTGTTAGCGCTAACCTTGGATTAAAGTTTAACCTATTGTTTTAATTTCTGTATTTCTTCATGTCCGCTAATTTCAGGACTTCAGAAACCAAAACTACTTTTGATTCGGATTTATGTGAAAACATTTTGAAACTTTTTAACCGACGTTTGCACAACCAGCCCAGCAGGGGTATATTAGGCAAAGATGACTATTTGTCGTATCAAGTTGTTGTAAATTTGTACAGCATAAAAACTTCCCACTAAGATCTAATTATCTCAATTGGGATTATATAGTCCGTTAAACGGACGCTATATGGGTTAGCTAAAAGCCTGTATTCTGGAAAAACACCGGTTTTCTGTAGGTTTTTTCTTTATTGATGTCACAAAAGAACTCGCTAATAATTAATATTCCACAATCACTTGCTCGTGCGCGAGCTATACAAATTTTGTGATGTCACAATGTTGATTGTCATAATTGATTGACTGCGCGAGTGAACACTTGTGTGTATTTCGCTGCAATTTTGCAAACATTTTTTAGCGACATTGAATAATATATAATTATATATGGGTGAAGTGAAAGCACCAGACGATGATTTACAGTTAGAAGAGATTCGAGAAGGAATGACAGAGGAGTTGTCAAGATTCAGGGAGAAGTTAAATAAAGCAAAATTGCGAATCGAAGAGTTGCAAACCTTTTATGACGAGACCAAAACTCAAATTGAAGAACTAACTTCGACAGACGGCATAAAAAGTGAATATAAGAATGACATAATTATTTAAATTTCATTTGTTTACTTTGCGTTAGACTACTTGGCTTTAAGAGAGCTATACAGCTACTTTCATTCAAGTTTATTTTATCATTAGGCGAACTTACGCGTTCTGAACCTGATGTTGAAGATGGAAAGGATAGTAAAGACGCGACGTTAGATGATCTTGGTATAATCACGAAAACAACAACGGCAATTCAAGATGAAAACGTTAAGACAATAAAACTTGCCACTGAAGATTCAACAAAAGATACTAAACTTTCACCAACTGTGGCCAATGATAACACAGTAGTGTGTTATGTATGTCATGTCTCCCTCCCGACAAAACAAGCACCGCACTCTGGCAAAGGTTCATTTGAAGTTCATGACAAGACACTTGGTGGTAATGTCGTCAAAGATGAAAAATCTTTCTTAGAGATTCTTGACGAACCTGTGACAGAATCAGTCGCCATACCAGACGGTCAAGTTCAGCAAGTCGAAATAAAACAGCTTATGACAGGCGTTGATGTCTCAGCCACAAACGTTCCAAAGGCAGAAGACGACCAGTCTGTGACTGTCGATATCACTTCGACGTTGGTTTCTGATGACAGAGTTGCTAACGAAGACGAGACCATACCAGACGATCAAGTTCAGCAAGTCGAGAAAGAAGCATGTACTAAAGACGTTGCTGAATGTACAACAAAGGTATCGAAGGAAGAAGGAGACAACCAATCTGCAGTTGTTGCTGATATTCCTGCGAATTTGGTCCCTGGTGACAATGTCGTTGGTACACGTGAGAATGAAGCTCATACCACAGACTTTAGTGAATCTACCGTAAATGTTTTGGAAGCAGAAGACAGCCAGTCTGTAGTTATTTCTGATGTTCGTATGACGTTTGTTTCTGATGCCAATGTTGCCGATCGAATCCAAGGGGAATCTGCAACCGAATTTGATATTTCTAACCTGGTTGATCGAATCGAAGGTGAAGCATTGACTGATGTTGATGGCGATGCCAAGAAAGATGATGCCTTCAATGATGTTCAAGCTGTCTTTGGGGCAGAAAAAGATGATCAACCTGCTACTATCAACATTTCAACAACGTTGTTTCCTGGTGATAAAGTTGTTGATCAACTACCAGTGGATCTACTTATTCTGAATATCTGATCGCTGACGATGTCCACTATTCTTGGGCAAAGGTATTTTACACTTAGACGTTGAGTGCCAGGTCTCCGTCGGGGTGTGAAGGGCCTCGCTCTGGATACGTGCACGCCGACAGTGTGAAGCCTGCAGAAGTTAGCCATGTTACATCCACACGTGTTGCTAATGTTTCTGGAAAGAAAGGATCGCCACAACATAAAGACAAAGTTGAAGGTAAGGCAAATGAAATTAGCTGAAATTTAAGGCAAAGAAAAACTCGAAACGATCGATGCTAGAATAGATCTATAAAGTTAAATATCTCTGGGTCTAAGGTGTCCTATTTTTCTACTAACTTGCCGGCATGCAATATTTAGTATGTATATTAAATTAAACTTAACATTGACTTGTCAATTTATTTTCTAGGCGAAGACGTTGTTTTGACTTGTAGCAGCCGGTTGTCTAACTCACAAGATGTTCAAGAAATTAAATGAGACATGCAAACTAAAGAACAAGAAAGGAAAAGTTCTAAAGGAAGACAAACGTGGAAAGGGCAAAAAGGTTGAAAAAACAAAGTCTAAGGCCGACAATTCAACGACGTTTGCTCCTAGTTACAATCTACTACAAATACTATCCAACGAACCTACTTGTTCTAAATATTGGGACGATGAAGATGTCTGCTCTTCTGTGATCTCCATTCGGGCTTTGAGTGTCGGATCTCTGTTCGAGTGTGAAGAGTCTCGATCTGGATTTCCACAACCTCCAAGCAAAGGTGAGGATAAAGAATTTAACGAAATTTGAAGGCGAAGAGAAACTTCAAACAGTTTGTATCTAGATATAATAGCTAGATACATAAAACATCCAGGGACGCAAGGCTAGTGTTGTTAATTGATATTGATTCATCAATTTGGTTTCTAGGCGCAGACGTTGTTGCGACTGGTATAAACCTATTGTCTAACCCCAAGAATGTTCAAGAAAACGAGAAATGCAAATTAAAGAAGAAGAGAGAGAAGAAAAAGACGAATGTTCGACAAAAAGAAAAATGTGATAGTGATGAGAGCGCTGAGAAAACGAAATCTAAGAAGCTTCATCGACGTTTTCTTTCGCTGTTCTGCTGTTGTTTTAAAAGTCAAGAAACAAATGAAAACTAAGTGAGCCAACAACCAACGACTGAGATGAATAATCGTGAGACATTTCACAGCACTCCTTTGTAGCGATCGACTTGAACAACCGAACTTTTCCCTCTATTCCATCTATCATTTATTGACATACACATGTTGCAATTTAATATAATTATGCATTTTTTAATACAGTGTTGAATAAGTTTTCTGTCGCTTTTACACAGCTTACGATTTGTATTTGAGTTATCTATCTTGCTGTTTATTATTACAGTATCTGTTTTTGAGCAGGGAAAAGTTAGTATGCCAATCATAGTTATGGTTACCCTGTGGGCATAACCAATATTTAGTGAGATGCGACAGAGTTGTACGTAACCTTCACCAATCATAGTCCACTTAATTCAAGGGATCTGAGGAAGGGCAACATCGGAATAAGTCGCTGGTTGGTTTCCGTCGTAAGAGGACGTAACGAAAAATAACACTGGCACAAATCTAATGCAAAAAGTATGGTTTAAAACTTTCCTAAATTAGTCTCAATGTGTGAATTTCAACTTTACAACGATGGCTGAAGTTTTATTCTAAATTATGGTTAAATAATGTACGCGAGTATCGCATCCATAGCGAGTTTTCCAGCTAAAATTTGAACCTACTTTTTTTAAAAAAACTTTTATCCCTACAAATTACTTTGACTACAATTTTTGGTACTACTTTGAATAGCTTAGTTGTGTCATTTTTAATGTGCAGGCGTATCTACATCAGCTTTTTGTGGTTAAATCCAAAGTTACTGCTATATTATTTCTACTTTGTAAAAATCTCGCTTTAAATGCTTTATTCCCTTATCTTTTCCATAAGTGCCCGTCTTTTCCATAAGTGCCCGTCTTTTCCATAAGTGCCCGTCTTTTCCATAACAACTGCCCGTCTTTCGTGTCCGTCTGTCCGTGCCCGCGTGTCCGTGTCCGTTTGAATGTTGTGGGGGATGTTTCGAATGTTGTGGGAGTGTTTCGAATGTTTTGGGGTGTTTCGAATTTTTTGGGGTGTTTCAAATGTTTTGGCCGTGTTTCGAATGTTTTGGGGGTGTTTCGAATGTTTTGGGGTGTTTCAAATGTATAGGTGTTTCGAATGTTTTGGCCGTGTTTCGAATGTTTTGAGGGTGTTTCGAATGTTTTGGGGTGTTTTAGATAAACTGTTGCACTTTAATTTAAATATTAGGGTGTGTTGTGAACAGTTGGGGGTGCATTTGTTTTCGGGGGTGCTTTGCACATATGGGCCACCATACCAGAGTGATGAAACGGGGGGGCAGAACGAACGCCGAGTGTACGCGGTTCCTTGGGGGTTGGGGTGTGCTTCTCCGAGAATTTTTTTATCTCTAGGGTCTCTAAAACATTTTCAGGCAGGTTTATTGATAATCTAAAAGGCGCACATCGGTGATTTTTGTGCCCGTTAAACAATAATCGTACCCCCTTCCCCCGTATTCTTCACACATTCCAGTTCAGATTCATGAAAATCTCAAAATCGATTGTTGAAATAACTGTGAGGGGAATCATCCCATTCCTGGCGACGCCACTGGCAGCAGGAATCCAACCTACACCTTTGCTATGCCGTTGCATTTATCCTGGGGACCTGGGAATTGCTTATTTGTAGCTTGGAAAATGAGATTCCAATATTCCATACACTGGAAATGCGATTCATTGACAAAAAAAACAGTACAAAAATAGCATCAAAAGGGAAATGACGTTACGATTTGAGCAAGACAGCCACTGATAACTATGAGATTTGTGCACTTGGACAGCAGGCTTTAGTCCACGTTTGGCTTGGGACATGGAAATAGCCCCACCCCACCCCCCTTGAGGACCCTGCATTCAACTTAGGACATAGCTGTGGGAGTAGCTGACAAGGGCAAGCGTAATTTATGTGTACTTAGGTGGTATGGTTGGGGGTAATGCAAATAACCTGTCCATATTATGCGCCCCCCCCCCCCCTGGGGCCAGTTTAAAAGCTAGTATAGTGTTTAACCCCTCTGTTTCAATCCACTGTTTTCATTTTTGTAGTTCACTACATCTCTTTCTTTTAAATTTTAAGATAAGAAAACTTCAATTTATCCAGACAAGATTTATGAAAAAAAATATTAAGTTTATAAATTACATCTTCCAAAATTTTCTTATGAATTTTGAGTCAACCCAGGATTAAGCTAGCCTGGTTTTGAACAACCCGCCCCTGAGGTATACATATACCTGTCCTAAAGGTATGTTATGAAACTGAATTGGCCAAGCGTTAATACTGATCAATATCAAATATGTATTATATATCAACTATTAATTCGACAAAATGAAAAATCCTACAAAATTGTAGCCTGTTCACAAACCTAGCTCTAATAGAGTAATAATTCCGATTTAGTCTGTCGCACGGGCTGACAAAATTGGCCATATTTTTAAAGTAGAAAACATTCGAATGCGGGCGCATGTGTCAGCGGTGGTACTTTCTAATGAGAAAAAGAGATGATAAATTTCTGATATGATGTCAATGGCTGAGATTAAATAACAGTGTTCATTTCTCTCAAAAAATGGCTTCTTCTGTGAAGGATCATAATTTTAAAGTAAAGAACAAAAAGTTCAAGGCCAAGAGCCAAAAAGTAAAACTTTTTCGCTCGAATGAACCGCTGTATAGTGTGTTTATGTGGGGCGTGAATCATGCGGTAAGAGGAGAAAGACCAGATGAGCTAGTCGTGATTTCTTCCTACTGCCAAATAATTTTGACTTGAAATGACAATTTATGTTTACAGATTAGCGAACTGAGTCTAGTTCAAGTACCTCCGATGTTTTTACCGGAAGATTTTAAAGCTTACTCAAAAATTCGAGTGGACAACCATCTGTTCAACAGTAAGCGACTCGACTCTATTTGGCTGTCGTCTAGTCTTGTCAATTATATTCATTCCTTAATTTTTCGAGTTTAGTTACAAACATCAGTGAAACAACTTTGTAAAGATGGCATAATGAATGTGATTGTTTCTATGTTACACTGAGCGAGTAAAAATACAATGATTTCCGTACAGTCTTGCTAGACGACGCTTTGCGATGTCAAACGTTTCCAAATACACAACGAAGCCGGAATCCGGGCCAGGTGTCCGAGTGATTACAGATATTCTGCATTCTTTACGTTTCGTCTATGAATGCCAGTTTAGGTAATAAACAAAGCATTTGATAGGTTATACCGTATTTAAGATACGTCCTGTATGTAAACGCGTGAAAACAATGTACTATTAAAATTTTCATTATTGAGAAGTTACATACATTATTACAACAAATATTCAGACTGTATTGAAATATATTGATATCGAGTATGCACGTTTTCTTGCTTTCAAGATACAAAAAACCGTCTCGTGCTTAAACTCACAATCCCCAGGGCAAACGTGAGGAAAACTATTGTATTAACTGCAGATTTACAAGGGGTTTTCAGACTTGCAATTGGAAGCTGAAGTTGCACTTAAAATTTTGACATTGATGTTTTGAATTATTGATGACATTTGTCGTTAAGTCAAGTTGGCCATAAAGCTTGGTCATAAAAATAGTTTCAAGTTTAGATTTGCTTACAATATGCTAAAGCAAAAACTATTTTTCGTATTCCAATTTTTTGTACATTATAACAATATAGAAATTTATACAAAAATTATGGCATAAACCCAAGCCAGTATTATATTTCCCAAACTTGATGCCTATATTTCTACTTTACTGGAAAAAAAGAATGACATTAAATATTTAAGAAAGTTGCTATTAGCATATTGAAAGTTGTATTAGCAGCAAGAGGGCTAAATTTCATTAGAAACATCAATCACTGAGATTGGCATATCTATTATGAATACATCACCCTGATGCAAACAATTGATTGCATTTAGAGTTGAGTTTCATTTATGGGACTTTTGAGGTTTTGTGGTACTCTTCAGTGACCTTTCCTCTATAAGATCACGTGGGCTCAATTTACATCTTGCCCAATCATGTAAAAAGTCTATTAATATAGTTGGTAAACTGTTTGCCTAGAGCTGTTATTTATCCAAAGGTGTGCTTGTTTCCTCTCATTGAGAAAGTTGACAGGGTAGATCAAGCTAAGCATACTTAAGGATTTAGTAACATTGTACAAACAGAAATACTTAATGTTCTAGCCTATAGAAATATTACTTTTGATCAAGCTAGGGTTTTGTTATTCTGAAATGTTAATCTAAGATGTTAAGAGTTATGTTAATCTTGGGGAAAACAGAATTTTACTGGAGTAGCATTTACTTTACTTTTGTTGTTGTTAACTTTTACAGTTGCGACAAAAGAAGCATTCTGAAAATATTGGTCAATTCATTTGCTCAAGTTTAGCAGTTCTTATTTTGAAAAGTTCATCACAACTATTTATTGACCATATTGACCAATGCGACTTGTAAACTCGAGCAAATGAATTGGTCAAGTATTTTCAGAACGCTTTTATCACTGTGACTGTAAATGTGTATAAATTGTTGTTTCAACACAGAAACATCGAGCAATTTGTATGCCATAGAGAAAGTATCCTCTTGGTGTATAGTGTACATGTCTTGCACGAGCTTTGTACGATATATACATTGTTTGAAAAATTATTACATTGTGCAGGCAATGATATGGCTTCCAAATTTAAATTTAAACTTTGAAAAGTCTTTTACACTACTCACTTTCAAACTTCTTGCAATATGAAACCAAACCAACTCTTTCAATTATTATCATGTGAGTTTGTAAGGAAATTATGTTGGTTTATTTTATAATACACTTTAAGGTAATGTTATACCAGTACTACCAATACCAATTGCCAATAATATCACACTTTTATCAACAAAATATTGTGAATAACAAAATATAGCAGGTGGCCCAAGGTGGCTTAAATAAGTACTCATCTTTGATTTGATCTAACAGAAAAACTATTAAAAGTTATCACTGACAACCAAATAAATCTGCATTTCAATATGTTACAATAAGATTTTGAGGCAACTCCAATTGAGATATTGATATTTTAAGCTGATGCTAAAAAATCTCATTTGTATAAAACAACCTATTGAATTTGTATTGCAACATGGTTTTCACATTGCTTAGTTTTGAAAATTTGTAATGCAACATTGAAGCTTGTCTATATGCCATAGGCATCTTGTCTAGCAGCCCATTTCCGATGTTGTCATCCTTCTTCTTTGTCATGATTTATGTTCAGAATGCCTGAAAGTTAAGAAATATCAGTATATAACATTTAGAAATTCAATGAAAACTGCTCTGAATTTTTTTAACATCAAAATTTTTTGTTTCATCAACCTAGCTTGTATGCCGTTTTTTGCAAATTTTCGACATTTTCAAAAACATTTAAAACTATGGTATCTTAGTTGATTTTAAACTAAAATTGTAGTGTAATGTATCAAAAAATTTTCTGCAATATTAAGCAGTACTTTTTAGTTCTTACTGGTACTTATTTGTACTTTGTGAATCAATGGGTACTTTTTTGTTACTAATAGGACCATTTTACACTGTCCGATAATACTGGCCTATATGTTAGGGAAATATTCGGCTTAATGCTAACCCATTGATTAAGCTGCAAACATGTTTCTTTTGGTGTGTAAACTTAACATACATTAATTAAACAAGATAATGAGTGAAATACAGTGGAATTTACTACTAGGGAATAGTAACAAGGGCACATTGCTGCCTAATCAAATAATCTCTAAACCAGCGTAGTAGTGAATATTTCCTGTATTTGTCCTGCTCATTTAGATTAACTATAGGTTGAACATTATGCAGCTGAACATGCAATAGGTTAGCACTTTCCAAGTCTTGTACTAATGTTGTAATTACCAGTAATAGGTGTTAATAACTTTTCTTCAGAGAGAAATTTCCATCTCATTTTAAATTCAAAGAATACTGTCCCCTGGTATTTAGAAAGCTACGTGAGGGTTTCAACATTGATGATCAGGCTTATGCAGTAAGTACCTCTGTATTTGTTGGCAATAATATAACAGTTCACTTGGCAATTACTAGAGATATCTTTTATTTTAAGAGATAAATGCAGGATGATCATTTTCTTAAAATTAAAATTCAAGATGATCAGTTGCAGAACTACTATGGGTTTAGACCAGCCAAACTTGGGGACACTTACTAAAAGGGGACTTGGGTTGCAAATAAATAAGCAATGATACAATTTCAATATTTTTTGTAAATCTTGATACTATCAGTTTGCCAAATATCCAAATAATTTGGAATCTCACTCTAAAAATATTTTTATTGTCAGTCTCTATCTAGCTTATAAATTGTAGCGTTTTATTTATCCTTCATAACATTGTGCCACTGAGTATGATTAGTTGTCATTGGTTGATATACAATAAATATAAAATATGCAGGGTGTATGAAAAAAGTAGACAATTTTGAAACGGCTCTCAACCTCGCGAATTGGCTTGAAGTAGGACGTTTTTTATTAATATACATTGCTTGGGTACTTACGGTGTAGAAAGATAAAAAAATTCTGAAATTCAAATGTTTCAAACCCAGGGGTGTGCGTATTTTGAAACACACTTTAAAAATGGCTCGCACGCGTAAAATATTTTCTTGCGTCTTGCACGCAAGAAAATATTTTAGGTGTTTTAGTGCTGTTCAAAATTTCAAGAAATTTGATTGATTTTAGGCCATTCAAAATACGCGCACTCATGGGTTTTTCTGGAGAAATGTTCCAATTTTAATTAAATGTTCCTTGGGAATTGTGTGCAAATTAGGTAAAAATATAAATTAAACATGCACAAAGCTAATTTTGATAAGAATACGGAGTTGCGCGACGTTTTGAACGGCTTAGACTCGAGCAAATTTTCTGAACTTTCGTACAGCAATACAACACTCGACAAATTTTCCATCTATCAAGTCAAAATAACTTTTAAGCATTTAAGTTTTACGCGCAAGGTATATTTAACTTGTCGTAAAAGACACAAAACAATCGTAATGTCGAATGTTGAAATCATTTTTATTTCTCAACGTTTTGACTAGTTTAAACTAGTCGTTTAAACTAGTCGAAACGTTGAGGAATAAAAATGATTTCAATATTCGGTATTACCATTGTTTTGTATTCTATAAAAATATTCAGTGGTTCCCGACTTCCCGCTAGCAAAAGATACAACCCCCTGGGTACCAAAACAATCTATTTTAATGAAAAAACACCGTACACTGAGGCGCTTCGCGAAACAGAGAGCGATTTCAGATTTGTCTACTTTTCTCACACACCCTGTATACTGGAAAACTTCATTGCCTATTTTGTTAAGGCTGCTTAAATATCACGGTTAACGCAATCCAACTTTATTTTGTTGTGCTAGCGTTCATTCTGTATACCACCTTCAAGAAGTTTATCATCAGGAAGAAGCGGAGCATCTTTTTTAACCTCGAGAAATAAGAAATTCATTGCTAAAACTCTTTATAAAGAGGAAGTGGAAATGATGCATCAATTATTGCCGAAATACTATCAGGTACAAACTTTATTGTTGACTGTCGGTATATTCCTACCAACAGTGCAACTATCATATCATCATACAATTGCTGCCTCTATACATGTTAAACCTGATGCAGATTTTAAGCAAGCTTAAAGATTTTCTTGACAAAGCTAAACATTGACAAAGAAACCTAGTTAAAAAATATCTTATCTATATAAAGACTTTTTATACACTTGCAATTTTTGCTGTGATTTTATTGTGATAGCTCCTTCTGAGGGATGTGAATGAGTGGGTTAGTTGACAAGTGTTGAAGAATGTTCTTGGTGTATGATTCTTCACCTCATTATTTCGTACTACCCCACTCGTTCACATCCATCAAAGGAGAAAATTGCAGAAGAAATCACAGCAAAAATTTGCAGGCCCTTTACTTTTTGCCCTGCCTGGCCTGCACTAATCAAACAAAGGTAATAGTTTAGTTTGTTTTTCCCAGTTTATGATAGAAAGAAATTACAATACGTTACTTCCTCATTATCTCGGAATGTATCGCGTAACTGTGGAAAACAAAGAAACATATTTTGTGGTGATGGAAAATATTTTTGGAAGACTCAAGATCCATAAGAAATATGATCTGAAAGGATCAACAGTTGATAGACTCGTTAAAGGGAAAGAAAAAGACAAAGACAAAGATAAGGACAAGGACAAAGAACGTCGAAAGAAGGTAAACTGTGTCAAAACGTCTTGATAACGATGACATGTAATAGCTGGGTGAAACGAAGTCGCGTTAAAAGAGCGAATTCTCTCCCACTCTTGTGGGATTGTCTGCGGACACCGCACACAAAATAATTAACAGCATATGAAACGCAAAAATTTTAAATTTATATACGTGCATATGCATATTGTCTATTGACTGAAATTCCTCGAGTATCTTAGACAAGATAAAGTGTGACTTCTGTCTTTAGATTGAAAAATCGCCGACATGGAAAGATCAAGATTTTTTAGCTGATGGTATAAAGATTTATATTGGGGAAGAAATGAAGAAAGACTTCATGGAAAAGCTAAGAGAAGACACGGATGTAAGCTTTTTTCCCCTAATTCGTTTCTGCGTGATTTTTTGTCTTATTTTTTGCTCTTGCCGCAATATCAACGAATTACGTATTAATTTAAACTGCCTAATTCCAGGCCTAACAAAGAATATTTGACTGCATTTGATATTTTTTTTCTTCCAAGCAAAATTCATAACTACATTTGTGTAAAGTGAAAAATTGTCTGCGGAAAATACTCGTGCTTTAAATCTTAGTAAATCGTAGTAATGTGTGCTGCTATGCATGTATATTTGTGATCTTTCATTGTTTTCAAACTTAGTTCTTGTGCAAACAAAAGATAATGGATTATAGTTTACTTGTTGGTATTCATGACTTCGAGCGAGAAGACGAGGAGTCAGATGGTGATGATGCTTTGGACAGTCAAGACGAGAGCGATTTAGAATCACCCAACGATTATGACGCTTCAGGGACTAATGAGTCAGCAGGGGATTCCCCAACAAGTTCACCACCAGGCACACCCCCTGCTACCCCACCTAGTACTCCACCACCCACAGGACTCACCCCGGCTTCACGACCTCCATTAAAAAGTAGAACTGTTAGTCAAGATAGCAATGAATTGCTTGAGGCTGAACTAGGAAATGAATTTTTCGCCGTTCCTTGTAAGGAAGGTGCGTGGGAGTCTGAATTAATTCATGTATGGTCTCTGCTTTGTAAATTCATGCGAAAAAATTACTTCCTAAGTCTGCTTTTGTTTGGGTTTTTTGGCTTTCGCCTGCAATGTTGGGTTTCTAGCAATGTGTACGAAAAAACGCGGATACTCTACCCTGATGTTAATCTAATAAGCAGGTTTAATGAGTCATTCTTAATACATTAGATATTCTCTCATGTTTAATCAGCAACCTATATTCATGAACCTGAATCAGTGGAAGCTTTGTAGGACACCACGTATCAGGTAGTATTTATGAGGTACGCCAGTATCACCGTGTGATACTCGGCTAATTACCACATGTGTAGGGGAGACTCGCTGTACGGATTTTGGTATTCAAAATAATGAGTTGTTAAAATCGTTGTCTAAATAATTGTACAGTATAGACGGCCAATTTCAGCCAATTACGTTTTCACAAAGTGAAGTAAATTGAAACCATCTTGGGCGTCATTTTCAGTCCCCTAAATTGCACAGTCAAATATTTTTTGCAATTTTACAATTTTTTAAAATATATGTTGTCGTTAGTTGTAAAATATGTGTTGTCGTTTTAAAATTAGCTTACATAAAATTTGTACTCTTTACGACAAAACAACCAGCATCCAACTGTTTATTCAAATATTTCTTCCAAAATACAGACAAAAAACTAAGAAAAAATATACAGCACTACCCCACTTACTAGGGGACTTAAATTGACGCTCATGCAAGAACGCCTTCATATCCCGCCATTTTGTGTGATACTTGGAGTTGCTCTTTGACATCTACACTGCAGTGGCGATAACTTGGCAGGAGGTACTGTAGGGACATGTAGAGAGATATGTCAGGCTGCCTAAAGTCTTGGCAGTCTGAAATCTTGGCGGCCTGAAATAAGCCAAATATGAGCATATAATTTCATCACCTTTATTCTCATTCCTCTTGTAGGGGCACCAAAGGCTGAAAAATATTATTTAGGAATTGTTGACGTGTTAACATATTATGGTACGAAAAAACGAACTGCGCATGCGGCAAAGACTGTGAAACATGGGGTAAGCAGTAAAGTGGTAATTGTGGTAGAATATTCAGTTAGTATTTACATATCGCGTAATTAATAATTATTGTATATTTTATATTCTGCATTATACTGCAGACCGGACAAGATAACGTTATGAATGAGTTAGAATGTGTAGCTAAAAATGTTCTCAATGTTAACATTAAATTATAAATTTTAAGTAGAACAAAGTAAAATTTAAAGTAGCTTATTTAAACGTAAATAACTTTCTCACATTACTGTGGGTTGTTGTACCTTTCGTGACTATATAGGTGATGCATCAATACTGATTTTAGGTCCGTTTCAGACGTGGAATTTTGTATGAGTAGAATACAATTCGCATTAAATTGATGAGATACATGCAAAATTCGGTTATCAATTTATTTTTCGGTAACTAAAGCAACGGTTTGGGATAGAAGAGGTTAGGGTTAGGCGTTTGATTAAGGTTAAGGGTTAGGGTTAGGGGATACATCGGGATAGAATCATATTAGTGACCGAAACATAAATTATTACCCCTAAATTCGACTGGTGTTTCACAAGTCGAATTTTGCATATATTTCAATTCAACTGAAGTAAAGAAAGAATATTGTTCAAAAAATTTTAAAACATTTGTTCGGAATATATGTCAAAAGATTGCTGAAACAACATTCCTTTTTCATGTGAGTATGAAATATTTCAGTATGATTATAACAAATGCGGAACTATGTAACTTAGCTATAAAAGAATGGCTTCAGAACAGTACAGCCCAACATTTGTCACAAATAGTACATCCGAAGATTTATAACACTTAGCAAAAAGTGATATTTCAGTAGCTCTACCTGAAGTATTTAGCACTAAGCCCAAGCGAATTGAAATTCTTCACATGCAAAATACGACGTCTGAAACCATTCCCTAATTTACACCGAAATGGGCAAATTTAAAGTTACGGTCGACCTCGTAACTATAAACATTGAATTGTTTCAGACGTTTTCATGCACAAAGTTCAAGCATTAGAATGCGACGTTTAAAACGGACCTTTCATGCAGCTAGCAGACAGACAACGATTGTTTACACTAGTCGGCATTAAAGAGGAGTTGAGTAATAAAAAAATGTTAGTTAAAAGTAAATATTGTGTTTCTTCTTCAGGTATATTCTTCGATGGATGTTTTAATGTCGCGAGGTCAAACACAATACACGGTCCTTACTAAACTTTTTAAATTATCATTTAACAATCTTAAAATCTTAATTGTAATCATAGTAATTAATTTATTTAAAGCGTTAAAATGAAATAATTATTATTAAATTAATTATATCAAACACTAATGAAAACAGATAAACATATAGTAACTAAATTACTACACATGAAATAACAAAGAGTTATTTCATGAATCGATAAAATAACAATAATAATAAAATATCGTATTCTGCACGGTATAAGATAAAGTTAGAACATTTTAACAAAATAATCCATTCTGGTTTTTCCAATCACAAGTTCTATACGACATACTACTACCTCCATCCTGGCCAACATTGACCTATATGGGTGAATAATGGCAAGCACAAGTGCTCCCCCTCCCCCTCGTGTTTAACCCTCCTCACCTGCAAGCACTGTAACTATTTTCAATTTTCTCTTGTATGGCCCACCTTGGTAAAGCAACTGTATAATGGAAAAAGATTTTCAAAAGTAGATATCGTTGTTCTGATTATCTTGCATTAACATTGCTTTCACCTAACTCCTTTTGTACTTTTTTTTCCAGCATGGCCAAGAGATATCAACTGTGAAGCCTGAGGCGTATGCGAAGCGATTTTTAGAATTTATAGAAAAATCGATCGAGTAATAATTGAACGAGTAGTGGAGAACAGACCACTCTTTGACAGAATTTGAAATAATAAGTTCCTTGTATGTTTGCATGGTAAATATCAAATTAAAATATAATTTTGTGGAAACACCACGTATGTGTGTTTTCACGAAATTATATTTTAGAATTTGAAATGTTAGAATGTTATGTATAGGTTAAAGGTGGTGTTACAGTGAAGCCAGTTTACACGGGCGATTTTTGCTACCATTTTGCTATATACCCTTTTACATAACCAAATTTTCTTGGTCAAATTTCATGCGTCAAATGTCAGTGTAAAAGGGGCTTTTAAATAACAGCTGAAATAATATTTTTGACGAAATTTTACTTTAGATGGATGGGAGAGAGTAGATTAGCGATGAATCTCCTCCATGACTGATACCTGTACAAAGATCTGCAACAAATCCACTCATTCACATCGTCCAAACGAGAAAATCGCAGCAAGAATCACCCGTGCGAACTGGTCTTTAGATGTGTAGAGATTTTTAAATGATTAATTCATCACAGTAACAGGAGGGCACTTTTACTAACCAACAGGATCTATGTGACTTTAGAGAGAAATAAATGTTATACAGGGGGTGGCTATAGATGTGCCGGGTGGACAGCAAATTCATAAAATAAATATCAAAGCCCAACATAGTGCTTTTAGTAGAGCCATAAGCAAAACAGTTTAAAAAAGTTTATATTATATTTATTAGAAGTGACGTTTCGTCTTAACACAAGAATCTTCAAACAAAAAGAATACAAGATACATTAGCATGCAAATTTGAATATATAAGTTCTTAGTGTTAAGTTACAAAGTGTTGTCCAGACGAATCTCTTCTTTTTTTTACAAAACGTTCCTCCAGACGAATCTCTTCTTTTTTCGCGTTTAAGGATGAAGTTCCCAAGTGCCTAAGATTGTGTATTAAATTAATTAAATTAAACAAAAATAAATTAATGCATGCTATATTGACCTTGTATTCATTTTGTCTGAAGATATCTTGTGTTAAGACGAAACGTCACTTGTAATGAACATATAAGTATATGAATGGCTCTACGAAAAGCACTATGTCTGGCTTTCATATTAATTACAACACAATCAAGTCAGTATCGTTTGTTCTTTCTCGGGATGTATTTGACTAAGAAACCTTCAACTGTTTGAAAAGCTGGGGGTGGCTTTTGAATTCTCCCAGGGGAAATCGGGGTTGATAATAGAATAATGATTAGGAGGGTTTGTATATGCAATCCCGGGGACTGTACAGGGTGAGTAAAAAAAACTGATGCTCTTTCAAATTCAAATTAGCTGCGAATTTCATTACGGTGTATTCCCATGGGTTTGTAGTGATGTCTTGTTTCTGACTTTGTCTTGTTTCTGACAATTCCTGCACGGCTAAAATTATGCATTTTAACTTCCACTGGGAATTAGATTTTGTTTTAGATCAACGTCTGTCAAATTGCAAGAATGCAATGCTGCTAGTTTGAATGTCAATAGTATCAGTTTTTTTACTCATCCTGTACTGTGTACTTATAGTCACGATCTGTTCTCTGTATACTTATGGGAATACTTAAAGTTCCGTAATGAAATTCGCGGCTAATTTGAATTTGAAAGGGCATCAGTTTTTTTTGACTCACCCTGTATATCGACAGCTTCTTAGCATAATTGCCATTCACGGCTCATTAGCTAACCTCTTTGATTGTGTAGTAAGTCCGATACAAAGCTCAGAGGTCGGTTGTAAGCTAGATAAATCCCTCGGGGCCTGCGGCCCCTCAGGATTTATCTAGCTTACAACCTCCTTCTTCGGTTTGTATCCTATACTTATACAGGGTGTCCACACCATAATTATGTATTTTATTTCGAACAACAAAGAATTGGAAATGAAAACATATTTTATTCCCTTTTTGAGAGGGAAGCACCCTGCAGTTTAAGATATTGTAAATAAGTACCTGCAGTCAATAGTAGACTTGGTCAAAGGCGGGAATTGGAATTAAGCTAACTTCCTCGCTGCAATTTGTTGCACCGATTTTAACTTAGTTAAAATCTTAATAAGATGACGTTTGCCACTTATTTTTCAAATATTGAAATGCAGACGACAAAATCGCAGCGGAGATAAATTCAGATTTATTAAATAAAGATCGTAATTACACTAATTTTATTACTAACTTTAGTGACTTGACGAATGAACAGTAGGGCCTGGCAGCACTGCAAACGTGCTGTCCTATTCTTATGCATTTACTGGCTGCGACTAGCTAGTTCAGCGTTCTGATTGGCTAAAAATGCAATTAATTGGCTGGGATAATGACATGCGTAATGCGATATGCGCAACAGACAGACCTCACTTGAGTCGCCCTACACTGTCATTCCTTATATAATAAAGAGGTTCATATTTGGCTTCCAATACCTCTACCGCTACCTTAATCTACCTTTCAACCAATCAGATGTGCCGACCTACCCGATTAACCAATCAAATTGTTTAAAAATCGGGAGAACGTTGTGGTTCTGGTGGAGGAAGAACTCTGAACCTCTCTGCTGTGCCAATGGTGTGGTAACCAAGCTAATTGTGTTTCAGTGTTGCAATAAAATGTTGGGATGGGGTACAAAGTTTTAACTGTAAAAAGGCGTATGTTCGAGTGTGGATGAGTATGGGGTCTACCTCGATCGGCACTCAGTGCACACAAAAACTTCGTGTAGTTTGTAAGTATATATAAATTCTTTATTAAAATCTTTTGTGAAAATAATTCTGACACAAATGATAGCAATATGAAATTTATTTTATTACAACGACGTTTCGATATGCTTCTTGCATCATTTTCAAACCATATAAACAAAACAAAACAAAAAATGAAAAACCCCAAAAACGAAATACACACACGTACACACAAACATAAAATTAAGTTATTAGTATTAATTAAAAAGCTAAAGAGTTTATTGTGTCTGTGTGAGTGTTAAGGATGGCTTCAGTTCTCCAATGTAAAACATCTCATACAGAAGGCACTCGTACTTTCCTCGACACTTGCGTAGTATTGAAAAGCAGTGCTCAATCTGCATGCAATGTGCTCTTCTCTACGATGTTCAGGCATATGGATTCCCACCACTAACACGAATAAGTTCTACGAAAACGAATAGTTCTTACTTGTAATGATGCAAGCATCGAAACCGAAAGGTCGTTTTAATGAAATAAATTTCATATCGCTATCATATGTGTCAAAGTTATATAGAAATTGTTTGGAATTATTAATCACGATGCTCACAGAACGTAATACGATGTAACTGTAATAGAGGTTATTATAGAATACAAATGTTTCTAAGAATGACTAAAGTCGTAATTTACTCTTGTGAATATCATTAATAATTCATAAAGAAAACACAAAAGAAATCATGAACGTGAAGAAGATACTTCCGCTCGAGTTTGTATATGCTGATACAACACGGCCGCTCATGTTGTAAATGGTACTAATCAATTACAGTCATCTTTGTCCAATATTTTACCGTAACAGACCGTAATAATCTTCATGCAGTGGCTCAACTTGGTCAAGAGCTAGCTTGCTGGCGTTCAAACAAGTGGATTTGTCACAGAAAATTAAATTTGACAAAGTTGCCCCTATAGACGAGCAAATAGAACTTGCCATAAAATACTTGTCACAAAAAAGCAGCTTTCACGTCCGTGATGAGCTTTACGATTGAAGTGGAAAATGGGTTTCCGTATCAGTGTCAGCCTTGGATTCCAATTTTAAGTCTAACGGGGGTCCTGAAGCGTCAAGGGGGGGATGGGGGGAGGGCCCGTTCCCGTTTCCCAGGGCACATTTTGACTAAACCCCATTGTCCAAGTCCGCACATTCCTAGTGACTGCCTTGCTCAAATATTTTATCCCAATCGCATTTTCAATTTTTTTGAGGGCGAATGAACCCAGTCCCAGTGCATGAAATCCCATTTTCGCAGCATGTCTGCTGTTCGCTAGCCTGTGCACATCCTGTATTGTGTACAGGCCAGCGGTTCGCAGAACAGAAAATTGTTGGTATGTATTTATGTCAATGGTTTTCAGGGTTCATCAAACAGGTGACTATTTCCATGGTGATTGGCCGGGTGCTACAGGGATGACACGCAATTGTGCTAACCATTCTAGTTTGGCTCAGTATGGTTTGGGACTGCACCAACGTGTTTGAACAAATCGTATTTTACATTTACTTCCAATTATCAAAGCTTACATTGCCAGTACGCAAACAAATCATCCACAATTCAATAAATTCGCAGTTCAATAAAGCATATGAACCAGTGGCTCATTACTGTAGCTAGTCAGCCAATGGCATACCCATATTGCTGTATCTCAATAAGCTAGAGACAACACATTCTGCAAGTTTCAATATGCTACCATTCACTTATGCCCATCAATGATGTGAAAGATTGACTGGGAATGGCCGTTACCGTGTTCACATCTGTATGTATTTACTTTTCAGGTTTCAGATGCAAGTTGCGTCTTACAACAGGTTTGAGACATTCTAATGAGACTTGAACGAACCCGACCACAAATTACAGGCGAGTCGCACCTAGAAGATGTAATTTGATTGGCTGACAATAATCAGCGGTGGCCTCCAATCAGAATGTTTGATTTCACGTGAAATTGAAAACAAGGGCTCCCCAATCCTAATTTCTAACCCTTGTTTTTAAACTTTCCAAGGGAGGGGGGTTAGGGTGGGGGTTTTGGGATGGTTAAGGAGATGGGTTAGGTTTAGTGTTAGTCAGGGTTCGGGAGACCACCAGCACAACCCAAAGGACCTTGACCACCAAGTTTAAACTAGGCAATCACGCACGACCCTCTAAGAGGTGCGACCTGCCTCGAAGTGTACGTAAGTCACGAAGAATTCAATTGCTTCGAAGGACTTCAAAGCCAAATCAAGGGCAAGGTTTTCCTGGAATCTTGCATGAAGTATGTGAACATCTAACATACACATATACTTGTTCATAGCCGGTCCGTCGGGTTTCGCAGCACAACAATCCGTTTAGAACACGCCGAAACGTATAGTATAAACAATAATTTTTATTCGATCTAAAACATGAAGTACAAATATAGTTGTAGACTAGGTAACAAAGATTTAAAATAACACAACCACTATATACACCGTTGAAATGAAAGTTTACTTTCCCGCCGTTTTTCTGTTTGCACATTAATTAGGTCACTGATCTAAGCAATAGCTCCCTTTATTTCTAGCTAGATTGATTTCCAGAAATATAATTAATGCCTTTCGCTATACCCAAAGTGGGTGCATGGTATGGACGTAATGCTGCATGAGCAAAAGGGCAGATTTCCCAGTGTTACCAAAAGCAGGGCGTCTAGCGGGCGGAGCAAGAAGGGCAATCTGTCCCAGGTGCACAATAAAGCCAGTTTTCCGCCAGTGACGGTTTACCCTTTGTCTTTCGAGCTTTCACCACCGAGTGAACCAATTCGCTGGTAAAAAACCAGCTCCACAGGGTGTACAGTGTGAAAAAAGTAGAAGTAGCTGTTGATTTCCCATGTGTATGTGTATGTACACTGTCAATTACTAATTTGAATAATAAATAATTTGAATTGTGGCTATTTCAAAAGTTCTACTTTTTATTGATACACATGCACCCTGTAGTATGTATAATTTATCAATCAACAACTCTCTTAAGAATGCATGATTTTGCATTATTCGACCTGAGATTTCACCGGACCTGTCTAGCATACTATACCACTTGGCCACTATAACAGGCCAGTCCTGTGCAAAAATATTACTTTTGTTGAAAAAAATACTGCAGTAAATCCTCCAAATGAAAATAATTTTTTTGATCCTACCAATATATTTATAGTACAGTGATTTAAATAATGGGGGGGGGGGTTATTTTTACATCATTCATCATTACTTAGCATGTTGTACACATGGACCAGCCAAGTGTAGATGCATAAAATGATGTTATGTAGATCAGATTAATATCAATGTCTTCCACCCCACAGAAGTCTAGTTAATCCCAGACTTAGAGATTTTATGACACAGAAACTACACTGGCCTAAATGATGTCATAGCTTGATAATCAACCATACCAAAGAATATGAAACATTAAAATCACTAACAATACACTGCCACTGGTGTGGCATGGTTTAAATATTAATCAAATCATATGCCCATGGATACTCTTCAAAAAGATAGCAATAACAAAACAATTGTGGTAATGAAACCTCAGGAAAACCAAATGGTGCAATAAAGTTTTTTTTTGTATGGCACTCACTTGTGTTTTAACCACCATCTTATTGAAGGCATACGTAAATTGTACATGTGTACTGTACTAAATATATTTTCCATGTCTTGAACAGGATAGTCCAGCTATCCATTCAAATGTGCACAGGATCTTGTCTACCATCATGAATAAAACATACAATATTAAATTACATATTAATGTATAAGTGTGCATGCAATGCTTAATTTAATTTTAGCATATTTGTGACTATTTACAAGTTATATATACTGTAGGTTATGTAATATTATACACAGTCAATCAGCATGGAGTTTGCCACTAACCCTTGCTGGTACATACTCAAGCATTGCCAATTGTCGGCCAATTTTACCCACTGTAATACCTCCAGAAAAGAATAAACATGGTACCCATAATTGGTTAGCCAATGCCATTTTGTCACTGAAAAATACACTGAAAAACAAAAAATATAATAAGAAATAACTAAAACATATGTTAGAGAGTCCTATGGCATGAAAAGAGAAAGATTGATAGAATTTTCAATCCAGATGGAGGATATAGAAAATCTCTCTCCTATCCGATTCTGACATACTAAAAGTTCAACCCTCTCCTTTTTAAAGGGTAGGAATATTTTTCCAATATATATCCATCGTTAACTTAATAATAAAATTTTAAACTTTGTTTTATTAAATTACATGTATTAAGGTTAAACACAGGATTTGAAATACACATCAAATTTGTCTGAAATTCCAAACCCAACTAAAAATGTGCCAAAAAAACTGTTGACAAAAACTGTTGCTAACTGTGCCTCATTCCTACCTGTACACACTGGGTGAACCCAGAAACCATACACTGGTTGTTGCAAGAATTGCTACCAAAAGGCCAAGTCCAAAACCACTAGTTGATCGATCAAAATACCACCACAATAAAATTGAGAATGATGCAACAGTGATAAATAAGTGAACATCACTTTGAAATCTTAATTTCTAATGAAATTGTTAAGGATAAATTCCTCCACAATATCGCCTAAAGCATGTGTACGCTACAAAAAAAATTACTGTCACAATCTTTAATTCTACCTCTCTTTCTATTTGGTAGTAAAAATTTTGATTTTACACTAAATTATTTCGATTGGTGGACTTATCTGTACACTAATAGGTACATTGGGTTCACTCAATCAATACTTTCACATAGACCTTTATGACTTTGATATAAACTTTTCTGGCCACTTTGTGGTCAACTCCACACATATCGCTCATTAAAACAAGGTCAATACGAGATAAATAGTTTCAAGGCCAGTATAGCTCTTAAATTTATGACAATATTACAAAATTTAATAACAACTAATAATATAAAAAGTGGTAAACGTAAATATGATTGCAAACTGCCCAAACTCAACGTTGCGATTAATTATGTTAGAACGTCACTTACTTTTTTTACTAGAATAACAAAATGATCGGTCATGTTCAATAAAGTACTTATAATTAGGGTTGGGCGATATTTAAAAAATCAACTCACGATTATTGTCATAGAAAATATTGTGATAATCGATAATATTGCGATTAATGAAATAGAAAAAATGACCATATTTTTCAAGTACAATTAATATCAAAGCATGTATAAACTTGTACATAATCTTATTAAAGACAAATCAACAACAGATTAAAGTAATATGAAGGCTTTTTCTTCTCTAATATTTACTGTTCATAACTGTTGTAATATAACGTGTACTGTTCAATTTTAATCCATGATTTGTGGAAGGAAAACTAAATTATGAACATGCAGTACAACTACTACGAAAAGCATTTACAATAATCGATGTCTTGCTAATACACTTTTTGAGGGTATATTTGTTGCTGGAATGCAAAGATACTTTCAACTTGTTTAGGATTCTGCAACCTATATACATATTTCTAAGCAATATCACGATAGTCATCGAACATGACGACAATTTCGATAAATCGTCACTCAAAGTTTTTAGCTTCGATACGATAATCGCAATTGGAAATATCACAATTAATCAAAATATCGAAATATCACCCAACCCTACTTATAATGCATAAAATTTTGAAATAAGTATACTATGAACGTTTGCATTTTCCAATACTTTATGTAGCTATACTCACGATCAGTGCACACAGTACGTGTGGCATCCTTCGTTTGTCTCTCAGGTAACTGTCAGTAACTACCGTATATAGTAGTTAAATGAAGTATAATAGAGCATTAGACAATGCAATTTCAAATTAAATTAAAAATGACAAAATCTAAACATCTGGACATTTTATATCGATTATTTTTTTATTCTAATGAGCAAAGGTAAGTGATGTATATAAGACATTTTTCTGGCAAATGTCGCTCCTCGACCCCTTATGTTTGGATCACCAAGTACTACACGTATCACGTGACTGAAACCCAGCTCTATGACCTTCTTCAGTTGTTTTTGTACCAAAACTTTGTTACTGTAATAGTAAATTACTTAACTACCGGCTATATTCATCACTATTTATCAAAAGGATACAACTACAGCATGGATTATTCCGATAAAGACGGCACCACAACGTACAACACTAGACCATTCAGTTCGGAGATGATGAGGTTCACCTAAACGCGAGTCCATACATGGGTAGATAAGTCCGATTAACGCTGATGCAAGGCCACACGAAGGAGCAAACCATAACATTGTTGTATAAAGTCGCTCCAAAAGATCTCTCTCGTAAACAACTTTGCGTCTCAACTCAGGTAAAATCAACATAACATTTAAAACACAAGACATTGATATGCCTACAATGAATAAGCACAATGCTCGGATACAAAAATTAAGCGTTGTCGGACGACAAACGCGATCTAACACCAAAGGAAAAGAGTTGGTCATTTTGCAATGCTGAATCCCAGCACTTGTCTTCCATCTAAAACTCATTCTTCTCTTTCTATATCAAAACATTTCAAAACACAGCTTTTATCATACAAAGATGTCCGACGAACATACGATTTTACCCCCCGCGCTTAGCCAATCAAAACTTTCCTTTGGTCGTGCGATAACAGTTTAGCCAATCAGAAGCTAACGCTGACATCGGATGATCAACAAGGCTTGAGGTAGCATAAACTGCTGACTGCACTGCATTAACCCGTCAGCGACATGACTAGTTCCGTCAACGCAACCAGGAGTAGACTGTCAGATTGACAGAGAAGGGAGAACAGTTTGATTGACTCTGATAAGATTTTAATTATGTTGATACAAATGCACGAAAAATATTTCCAAAGCAACTCAAAAAGTTAATAAGTTTTACCTAGGAAGTGTCCAGCAGGCAACAGAGTATTTAATGAGTATGCCCCACCCCCGCAACTGCCCCCAGAAATCGAGGTTTTGACTTGAGGCTTTGACTGAGGTGAGAATTGAAAATGTACGCAATGTTTGCTTTTGCCTTTAAGATCATGACTAATCGTTGTATTTGCACAAATTAGACAATTGTTTAAAATAATAAATATTTCGGAAACTAATGTCAGTCAGGGTCAGATTAAGCGAATGTATGGAATGTATGGTCTTTTTGGAATTTCTAATTGATTTTAATTTCTAATGATATAACACAGGGTTACATTTAATAGATCGTTAAACATTAGTGAACGATGATACACATGTAAGTGGCACTAGTTTCTTCCTGGTAGACATGCGCATCGTTTCTGTTCTTAGCAAGGGAGATGGGGGCAGCTATGGTTTGTATTCATTTATGGCTATAGCAAACCAGAACACTGTTACAGCAATCCTACATTGATTCTGTAAATCACAGATACGGTTCACTGAAAATCACTAAGGATTGCTGACGATGCAATGGAAGTTGGAACGTAACAGATCCAGAGTGACGTCACGTCTGTTTGGCAGATGGAAACAAGTGCTGAACTGTTGATCGGAATAATATTTACATTTCATCACATGCAGCTTTTTATGCGGAAAGAATTAGAAGGTTGAACCACAGGTTGAACCATTGATTGAACCAGTTTAATACCGAGGTATTTGAAATTTTATAAATTTATTTCACATTGCCATTAATTTGCTGTACCAGCATCGATCAGCTTTATAAGACTTATTAAAGTAAGACAAAATTTGTGTATACCCAGTATAGGTTAACATTCAGTTTTTATTTATTTTACATCGTGATATTTATAATGGTACGTATACATGTAACGTAATTGATATTAATTCCCACACACCACTGGGAGCTGCTGCAGCCATCTGCCGCAAGGCGCAAGCTTGACTTTTATTTAGAAGATGCATAAGTACTGTAACATAAGTATGGCTAAAAACTTACAACATCCTCTAATATGAGTTTAAAGTATACCCAAGAGCAGTGGTTTTCAAGCAAACAAGGTGGGTGGGTGGGGGGTTGTCAAGCAATGGCGAACGCAACAACAAAATGTGCTTGAAAACCTGCAACACCCGCCCCTTAAACAGGCCCCAGGGGTGTGTGAGAAAACATTTTCTACTTCTTTCATGCCTCAGCCAGCAGAAAATAATACATCATATTGTCAATGGTTCATAAGAATAGCTTATAGTTATGGTGTACCTGGTAGGCCGTAGGGGTACTAAAGCATGGGGGGGGGGGGTCAGACTAAAAAATCCACCATTCTGTTCAGCAACTAAAATGAATTTGTTATAGTGCCAAAACCATTCCATACCATGTGCCAAAACCCTTCCCTCATTGCTGCACATCTCTCCTAAACAATGGACTAAAATATTTTAGAAGAAAAAAATTAGTTATTACAAAGTGTAAAGAATGTCATTTAGAAAATTTGGGGTAGGAGAGCAGACACCCTCTTGCTCTGATTTGTTGCAAAATCCACTGAAGAACCAAAATTTTGTTGTAAACCACTGAAGTGCACTCATCTGATGAACCAAAATTTTGTTGTAAATAAAGCACGCATATTTATATCTTACCCCTAAAAAATTTTCCTCATAAAATTTGGGGCCAACAAATAATCACATGGAACAAGTTTAGGCTATATATAGTAACTCTTGAAAAGTATTGATTAGAAGTATTTAAATTAAATTGATGTGTGCCTTTCCAGCAGTAAATATTATATAACACACAATAATGCATTTAACCATTTTTAATATGTTCAAAAGATGTTTGGGAAAACTAACTTGATCTCTGAGTGCTTGTTCCTCCTGGTAATGTTGGAAATGTCGTTGTCAATACCTGTCATATCGCACACTAAAACTGACATTGATTCTCAAATAAAAGCGTACGAAGATGTCTCAATGGAAATCATCAATTACTTGACCAAAGGGGCAGGAAGACATCAAACTTTCAATCGTCTTGCAGCCATGACTGACAAGTTTGGAAACAGATTGGTTGGATCGCAAACACTGGAGAATGTGATAGATTACATGTTGGACCAGTTTAAGACGGATGGATTGGAAAATGTTCATGCTGAAAAAGTGACAGATGTTCCTCATTGGGTAAGAGGAAAGGAATCAGCGACATTACTGGAGCCTCGTCGTTATGAGATGTCAATATTAGGACTTGGTGGCAGCATTGGAACATCAGTTAAAGGAATTACGGCTGAGGTATTAGTGGTTCATTCATTTGATGAGCTACATGCAAGAGCTGCTGAAGTAAGTGTTATCAGTGTTATCTGTATGTTAATCAGGGCCTTTTATTCATCCATTTTATTACCTGGTGATCTAAAAACAGAAACGTTCTGGCACTAGACAGCCAGTTTAAGCGCCACAGACTTCTGCAAGTTGTGCATCTGAAAGTTATGGGTGTTTGTCTTCAAGTTGCATCGCGCTTTAAAGGGGAACCTCTTTTTAAAGAGTTTGTTCGTGCCTTGCCTTTTTTACATGAATGTTTGTAATATATTGATCCAAAATAAATTTTAATTGAATCAACTTTAATTGAGTCAACCGTTGACAATTTGCAGCCGACATCAATAAGCCTGGTAACAAGCCTGTAGCAGATTCGCTGCAATTTGTGCGTTTTTGGAATAAAAATTGACGACCTATCCCTTGCGCAGTGATAATTAAGTACACTGTTCCTTACATGATCTAATCTGCAATCCTGTTTTAGCACAAGGTCTATGATGGCAGACTTACTGGAATATAACGTTAATTCACACAATTAAAATTTCAGGTTGTTTCTAGGTTGTTGGCCCAACGGCAAAATCGTATTTTTTCCGGTCAGGTTGTCCGTTAGTTGATTGAAAATAATTATAATGCAAAATTTTTTATTCTCAGAATAATGGAATACATATGGGAACGAATTTGCACAAAAATATGCCTGTGGTTTTACCTCGCACTAAATTCAGTCAATGAACAGCAAATACATCACATTAGTGACGTTATATAAGACGAAACAGACTTCGAAAATCATCAACTTGTAAACTCAAGATAGTGACGTTATGTTGGTGCAATTTCATTTCAAGGCATTGGACAGTTTTTTGCCTCACGCCCATATATTCAAACGCTCAAACACTTCCCTTAGCGCCATGCTTTTCAAAAAAATATTGCACTGCGATAATCAATGCACAAAAAGTTGTAAAAATGATTCAGAAAAACATTTCGTGAACTTGTGTGATATGCACTTCAATTATTTCAATCGAATAGAACGTTCATTTATTTACCACTGCAACTCTTCAATCTAAAATCAATACAATTTTAGATTTAAAAGTATTTTTATTTTCCACAAGATTAAAATTTTCAATCTAGTGTGGGGATAATATTCAAGTTTATATATTTCCAGGCAAAAGGCAAGATCGTAGTTTTTGACCAAGGGTATGTGAGCTATGGCGTCTCGGTTGCATATCGAGATTACGGCGCTTATGAAGCAAGCAAAGTTGGAGGTGTTGCCTCTCTTATCCGATCTATTGCTTCATTTTCAATCAATAGTCCACACACGGGATGGCAAGATTATAAAAATGGTACAGCAAAGATTCCAACTGCTTGCATAACTGTTGAAGATGCTGAGATGTTGTCACGAATGGCAGCCAGAGGTGATGAGATTGTTATTCAATTGTATATGGAAGCAAAGAACTTGCCTCCTGCTACATCTAGGAACACTGTTGCTGAAATTATAGGCACAACGTATCCAGAACAGGTAGAGAAAAACTATTATCAGTATACGCACTGGTTGTTAGATCTACAAGTTTAAGAGTTTCACTGTTTAGGGTCGACCCTCGTAAAATAAAGCTAGTGTTCTATTACATTATATTTCCGTGATGCAGCAAGCTGTAAGCTACTCATAATTTCAAATGTTCTTCCCGATATTAATAGAATACAAAATATTGTAATGAAAAAAAGTGAAACTATAAACTAGATATTTCATGATGATATGTTTTAACAGTTAGTTTAAAGTGAATTTTGTAAACATCTGGTTGGAGTGTTAATTTTCTTCCTTTCTTCCCTACCAGGTGGTTCTGGTGAGTGGTCATCTTGACAGCTGGGATGTTGGTCAAGGTGCCATGGATGATGGTGGTGGGGCTTTTATATCCTGGCAAGTATTATCAATAATGAGAGCACTTAACCTTCGTGCCAAAAGAACTGTCCGCGCTGTGCTATGGACTGGTGAAGAGGTTGGCTTGATTGGATCACAACAGTATTACAATGCACATAAAGATAATATCTCAAACTATGACCTTGTCATGGAAAGCGATATTGGAACATTCAAGCCAAACGGACTGAAATTCACGGGAAATGATGAAGCTTTTGCCATCATGCAAAAAGTAATGACACTTCTTAAACCAATCAATGCTTCAACGTTATTCCATGACGCTGATGGCGGTGATGTCAGCTTTTGGATTAAGAATGGTGTGCCTGGTGGAAGTTTATCAAATGACAATGAAGAGTATTTCTATTTTCACCACAGTAATGGTGATACAATGACAGTTGAGAATCCAGATGATTTAGATCTTTGCGCTGCACTCTGGGCTGTTGTTGCTTATGTTGTTGCTGATATGGATGAAATGTTACCCAGATAGTCGACACCTCTTGGTACCTTGAGGTGTAGTTTTGAAACTTAACAAACCTCATCGAGTTAATAATTTTTTTAATTAAGGAACTGTATTATAAACAAATTTTTTTAATTTTGTATTTTAAAATGTTTGAACAAATTATGCAGAATAATTGCTGGTGGCCGACAATTTTCAAATATTAGATGAGAATAGGATGGGAATTTAGGACAGCATATTCCAACGTTCCTCAATGGTTTGAATTTGAGATTGATAACCATATTTGAATGATCTTATTGCAGACAATAACAATAACTTTGTCAGTAATAATGTGAATATAATGTGGATAGAAAGAGTGTCAAATTCAAACTATTTGAAGAATGTTGGCCCATGTTGTCCTGTATAGATATAGTCGATCAATTTTGTCTTGCATATCTTGCTAACTTTAACTAATATCATGCAATTACTTGGCTCACTAATGTAAGTTTTTCAATTGTCAAACAGTATTCAAGTATTAAAGTTATTTGTCATCAATAAATTGCTTTTATATAATTAATTACCTTTCGTGGTAGACAATGATTAGATTTTTGACATTTTGGTCACGTGTGTTTTATAGATTGTCGACAGGGACAATCTATACAGAAAGAACTATTCTGTATCTGGGATTATCATATTCATAAAGAATTGTTTCTTTTTTCAATTCAGTACTTCGCTGTGGAGTTTTTAGCCCAGTTTTAAGGGTCAAGTTTAATGTCAACATACAACTCAATACTCATTTTTCTCATTGTTAATTAATGTTGTTTTGACATAGACTATTCATTGTTAGTCTTCCATGCTCACTAGGTATTTATATAAATATTATAGTGATTCATGGAGCATAGAATTTTTAAAAAGCTACAACCGCGTGTCAGTTTCGGGACTGTCAAAAAAAGTGGACTCTCAAATTTCAGTGTTTTATTTGTGCAACCCTCCCATATAGCACGCAAAGGTGCGTCCACAATGATTTTGAGCGCAAAATGCTCAAAAAACGTACGCAAAGTGTACAAAATTTTGCGCCACTGGGGCACTGGGCAACTTGATTAATGGCTAGCCTTATTACCATCAAGAGTAGGAAGTGCTCAAAAGCTGTTTCTTTAAAGCTGTTTGTTTAAAGCTGTTCCTTCAAAGCTCTTTTTTTAGCTGTTTCTTAAATTTGCTTCTTTAAAGCTTTTTAATAGCTCGAATCTTGAGATGTTATTCTTCGGAGTGTGTATTTTGTTATACTAAAAACTGTGCCTCAAAGAATATAAACCAGATGTTATTTCAGTCAAATAATTTATTAGGTATACAAAATAAAGTATTCTTGAACTCACGCCTATTGTCTGGAACAAATGATAAATGAACGCAAAATAACGGCAAATTAATGCAAAATGTTCAAAGAAAGCGACAGTGAAGGTATAAAATATTGTTCAACACTATTAAATATATATATTTATCATGTATTCATGGTGACGGTCTTTAGCTTTGAGGCGTTTCACGAAGTTCTCTATTCATCGTCCTTTCCCCGCCTCGTTCGTTGGCAGTGGTAAGTGTTTAGGTTTCCATGGCAAGGAGGTCTGGACGACGAAGTTGACCGAAATCGACTTAGTGAGACGTTTGGGTCAGCATCATCTTCGAGCTGTAGAGCTGAAAAGTTTTATAGCTGAAGAGTTGTAGAGTTGAAGAGTTTTACAGCTGTAGAGTTGATGTGTTTTATAGCTGATGAGTTGTAGAGCTAAAGCATAGAATAAGAATGCTTATTCTATGGCTAAAGAGTTTAATTATATGAACTTATAGCTGTAGCCTGTAGAGGTTTAGAGCTTAAGAGTTTTATAGCTGTAAAGTTGAAGAGCTGAAAAATTTTTAAACTAAGAGTTTTAAACCAAGTGTATGTGAGCTATGGTGTTTTGTATATTTCACTGAAAATAAATTTCTGGCTCCCCGAAACAACTGACGTGCTCATCAATTGACTATTGAAATATTCAAAGTATTTTTGTACTCCATAATCATATATCGTTCAGTGTGTCGACGCGCGATTTATTTTGATGAATACGCATTGCACGCGGCTGTATGATACGCATTTACAACTAAAAGATATGTTTCGTGGGAGAACGAGCGTGTTCTATCGCTGCTTGTTCTTATTGGAAATGTTAGAATTGTCATTGGCAATACCTACCGACAAATCTGTCTGGAATAAAACTGATATTGATTCTCAAATAAAAGCACACGTTAGGAGCACACAAGGGGCAGGAAGACATCAAACTTTCAACCGTTTTGCAGCCATGACTGACAAGTTTGGAAGCAGATTTGTCGGATCGCAAACACTGGAGAATGTGATAGATTACATGTTGGACCAGTTTAAGACGGATGGATTGGAAAATGTTCACCCTGAAAAAGTGACGAATGTTCCTCATTGGGTAAGAGGAAAGGAATCAGCGACATTACTGGAGCCTCGCCGTTATGAGATGTCAATATTAGGACTTGGTGGCAGCATTGGAACATCAGTTAAAGGATTTACTGCTGAGGTATTAGTGGTTCATTCATTTGATGAACTACATGCAAGAGCTGCTGAAGTAAGTGACACCTGTATGTTATTAAAAATACTAGATGCGCGACCAGGATTCATAACAAAGATTCTGAAACGTTCTCTGATCGATAAATTTATCAAAACACGAGCTTTCGACTGCCAGTCTTCGACAAGTAAATAATACTAAGTTTGAAACTGTTCTACGGAGTAGCTACTAGGACAGTGGTTTACAATTACAATGACTGAAATCTTGGCATACAGCAACCACACTAAATTCCGACAACAACGCGCAACATTTACCAGAACAATATAGGTTTTTGTTAATTAAAGAAACAATCATAGTCTTCATATGTACAGGGTGAGTAAAAAAAACTGATGCCCTTTCAAATTCAAATTAACCGCAAATTTCATTACGGAACTTTAAGTATTCCCGTAGGTATACAGAGAACAGATCGTGACCAAGTACACAATTAGGGCCATTTATACGAGCGAAAATAAGCCGCGACTTAAATAGGCCGCGGCTTAAATAAGTCGAGAACACAGCCTTTTATACGCCAGTTTTACAAAATTTATTAAAATAGCCCAAAACACTCGTATAAATAGACCATAAAGAGGTCACCGAAGTTTTAAATATCCATATACCATGACAACAAAAGGAAATATCATGACAACAAAAGGAAAATGGCTCGCGTTAGAAAAAAGCTACACGAAAGGCCTTTGGACTTGCCTTGGTCGCGAACGAAGCGTTTTTACGAGGTTTTCCCGCCTAAAATTGGCCGCGGCCAATTTAAGACGAGGCCCGAACCCTGGGCTAAAATTAGCCGCGGCTTATTTTAGTCGCAAAGAAATTGTACGTTTATACAGACGTTCTCGACCTTAAGCCGCGGCTTGTTTTCGCTCGTATAAATGGCCCTATTACTACACAGTACAGGATGAGTAAAAAAACTGATGCTATTGAAATTCAAACTAGCAGCATTGCATTCTTGCAATTTGACAGACGTTGATCTAAAACAAAATCTAATTCCCAGTGGAAGTTAAAATGCATAATTTTAGCCGTGCAAGAATTGTCAGAATTGGTTTACGTACTGTGTACTAAATCACGATCTGTTCTCTGTATACTCATGGGAATACACCGTAATGAAATTCGCAGCTAATTTGAATTTGAAAGAGCATCATTAGCCACGAATTTCGTAACGGAACTTTAAGTATTCCTATAGGTATACAGAGAACAGATCGTGACTAAGTACACAGTACAGGATGAGTAAAAAAACTGATACTATTGAAATTCAAACTAGCAGCATTGCATTCTTGCAGTTTGACAGACGTTGATCTAAAACAAAATCTAATTCCTAGTGGAAGTTAAAATGCATAATTTTAGTCGTGCAAGAATTGTCAGAATTGATTTACGTACTGCGTACTAAATCACGATCTGTTCTCTGTATACGCATGGGAATACAGGGTGAGTAAAAAAAACTGATGCTCTTTCAAATTCAAATTAGCTGCGAATTTCATTACGGTGTATTCCCATAGGTAGTACAGAGAACAGATCGTGATTTAGTACACAGTACGTAAACCACAAGACTCTTTGTTCCGTTGTCAATTGCACCATGTTGTCGTGTTTCGGACTTTGTCTTGTTTTTGACAATTCTTGCAGGGCTAAAATTATGCATTTTAACTTCCACTGGGAATTAGATTTTGTTTTAGATCAACGTCTGTCAAATTGCAAGAATTCAATGCTGCTAGTTTGAATTTCAATAGTATCAGTTTTTTTACTCATCCTGTACTGTGCACTTAGTCACGATCTGTTCTCTGTACACCTATGGGAATAGTTAAAGTTCCGTAATGAAATTCGCGGCCAATTTGAATTTGAAAGGGCATCAGTTTTTTTTTACTCACCCTGTATAAGAACACTCGCTCAATAGAGATTACGTAGGCGGGATTACCTATGTCATTGTAATTGTAAACCACTGTCCTAGTAGCTATATCCGTAGAATAGTTTCAAACTTAGTATTATTTACCTGTCGAAGACTGCAGACTGGCAGTCGAATGCCCGTGTTTTAATAAATTTATCGATCAGAGAACGTTTCAGAATCTTTACCTGTATGTTAATCAGATTTATTCATTCTTTAGTACAGATCCCCAGCGGACAAATTTACGTTAGTTCAAAGTTGAAGTCACCTACAAGACGTTGAATCAACGTTGAAAAAAGATTAAAAAGGAAAATTAGATTAACGACATTACTTTTCCGTGGTTGAACAACGCTGTGATTATGTTGTTAATCTCAACTATATTTCAGCGTTGAACCGCTTGCACGCGCTCACCTTTCTTAAACGAAAAATTTCCTGTAAGCCTCTGCGGTGGAGAGAGACGTTGAACTTGAGGCAAGGTTTTGATCATTTTAGGTTGGTATTTATCTTTATAAACTGCTTAGTGCGGGTAAAACGACGTACGCCAAGTCTGCACAACGCTCGTTGTGTCGTTCGACTGTTGTCGTAGACTGTTGAGATCGGTAGCAAAAACGAACTCGAAAATTAAAGTTTAAAGAGCGACATGACTCTTCTTCAGGCTACTAACTAACGAGTGAAGGACCTTTGTCTGGCTAATATACTGACCTTCCGACGAAGGACTTGCTCGAAACGTCGAATTTTACTTTATTGTTTTAGCTGGTAAAAGAACCTATTGATGGTTTGCATTTAACGTCACGGCGGCCATGTTGGAGGTATAACACAAAAGAATATGTTATTAGTTCCATTGTTGGATCCAGCCGGCGTGGGTGGCATACATTGTCTGCCGCATCCCGAGAGATTGATTGCAAACCAAGAATACCTGCATGTATTTTTTGCTATTTGAGGGAAAGCATGCACTGAGAATTACCAGCGTAATAATGGCTTAAATGTGATCGAGATTCATTAATGCTAAGAATGCATTATTCATGTATATGTCAAATTTTAGATATCTCCAGGCAAAAGGAAAAATCATAGTTTTTAGCCAGTTGTATGTGAGCTATGGAGTTTCGGCTGCATATCGAACCAAAGGTGCTTACGAAGCAAGCAAAGTTGGAGGTGTTGCTTCTCTTATCCGATCTATTGCTCCATTTTCAATCAATAGTCCACACACGGGATGGCAAGATTATAAAAATGGTACAGCAAAGATTCCAACTGCTTGCATAACTATTGCAGATGCAGAGATGTTGTCACGAATGGCAGCCAGAGGTGATAAGATTGTTATTCAATTGTATATGGAAGCAAAGAACTTGCCTCCTGCTACATCTAGGAACATTGTTGCTGAAATTGGAGGCACAACGCATCCACAACAGGTATTAAAACATGATTTTCTTGGATAGGCGATCTCGCTAAGAAAAACAGTGTCTATATAATTTATGAAAGTTCGTGATTTTACTGTATGGTGTGCACGCATGCAATTATGTTTCGAATATCTTTAAAATTTGATTTTCTTCCTTTCTTCCCTACCAGGTGGTTCTGGTGAGTGGTCATCTTGACAGCTGGGATGTTGGTCAAGGTGCCATGGATGATGGTGGTGGGGCTTTTATATCCTGGCAAGTATTATCGATAATGAGAGCACTTAACCTTCGTGCCAAAAGAACTGTCCGCGCTGTGCTATGGACTGGTGAAGAGGTTGGCTTGATTGGATCACAACAGTATTACAATGCACATAAAGTAAATATCTCAAACTATGACCTTGTCATGGAAAGCGATATTGGAACATTCAAGCCAAACGGACTGAAATTCACGGGAAATGATGAAGCTTTTGCCATCATGCAAAAAGTAATGACACTTCTTAAACCAATCAATGCTTCAACGTTATTCCATGACGCTGATGGCGGTGATGTCAGCTTTTGGATTAAGAATGGTGTGCCTGGTGGAAGTTTATCAAATGACAATGAAGAGTATTTCTATTTTCACCACAGTAATGGTGATACAATCACAGTTGAGAATCCCGTTGTTCTTCATTATTAATGGCATGTTATATGTAGCCACATATTATAAATGCCATCCTTTAGCCATCTTCCATTGTTCGCGCAACCTGATTCTCAGGGTCTTCACCTCCGCTACCCGCGCTACGACGAAGACCCTGACACAGGCTGGTCACGTGGTACCCAAATTTTGGGTGCTTGACATTCGTACTTAGCAGGGGTACATAGGTAAAAACGCGTTATCACAAATTATTGTCAAACAACCGCGACGAAGCAGGAAGTCATCTGACTCTAAAACCGTATCTTTGCTTTCTTTTGTGTTTGCATTACGTTGTTGTTAAAATTTCATTTTACTCATTTAAAAATAAATGTAAAGAACTTTAATGAGCGTACGAAATCTAAAAATGCACTGCAAAAATTATAATAGACATCGTAATATAAATATTTTCTTTCCCAAATACCGTATTTCTCAAAGAATAATTTAGAGGTAGCAACCTTTATAAAAACTTTTAAATACTACGCTTATTTTTGCAGTATACACATCTAGCAATATTGCTGGCTATTAATTGCTAAATAATAAACACATAATAAGCGCAATAGGAAACACTTGCATTTAGCTTTGGACCAGAGTCAGATGAGGTAAAAAATAACTCATGCACCAAAAAATTTGAACTTTGTTGTTTGATAATAATTTGTGATAACGCGTTTTTACCTACCCCTGCTAAGTACGAATGTCAAGCACCCAAAATTTAGGTGCCACGTGACCAACCTGTGTCAGGGTCTTCGCCTTGCGCGGGTAGCGGATGTGAAGATCCTGAGAATCAGGTTGTTGTTCGCGTTCATGTGATCTCCGTTGCAGGACACAGGGACATGCCTTTCCTTTTCTTGAGGTCGTTAATCAATGCCCATCTTGCCCCCCGTGCCCACCTATTATAGTTTTGCCTATTATGCTTAACATAATAACCTTTAATAATCGATTGTCTTTTATTCTACACAGTCGCGTGCCTAAACAGCTGAACCCTCATCTTCTTTATGCGCGATTGTCACTGGATCATAGGTTATTACTCCGCCTGCCGTAGGCGAGGCGGAGTTTTAAATTCGCCCCGTTTCTGTTTTTTTTTTTTTATTTTTTTTCGGTGTCAGAAGTCGGTGCAACGCTCATGGGTGATACCGCTGGCACAAACCGCGTGAGCCGACCTAAACACGGCGTTTAAACTCAATTTCTAGCGAAATGTGTCAACAAAACACGCATTTTAACATGTATGCTAGAACATCTAAACCCCAAGAAGGTTTTACGTGCAAAGATTCTCATGCAAAATGTTTTAAAACGACAAACTCCAGCGATGTGTCGCGGTGAAGTTTTGAGAGCGTGTTTCCGTCATTTTCTGGTTTATTCCTACTTTTAAGGAAATTTAGAAATTTCTACACAAGAATCAAACGCAAATTCTACTGAAATATATATATACAATTAACAAAGCACTTTTTTAACATGTAATAGTTAACAAAAAGGGACAGGAGGGTTCTTTATCAAAACATGGCTCCAGAAATGTTTTAAAACGGCAAATTCTGATAGACTCCATCATTCCATGATTAAGGAATGAGTCTAGGAAATGTGTTCCTAATTCTAAACACGTTGTGATTGCTTTCCTTGGTTTTCTATTTCTACCTATGTTGAGATGCTAATATTTCGTGCAAAATGATTTATTTGCTTGTGGGATCTCATGTAATTATAAAAGGTAAGAGACATTTTACATTCCAATTCCAGAAATACATAATATTATGTTAGTCTAAAGTTCCCAACAAATTATATCGGGGATACTTCAGACTTCAAACTTAATAGCTTAAGAATAGCTTTGTAATTTTTTTAATTTTTGTTGTTTTTATGAGCGATTTTAATGCTTGCTTTGTTAGAACGTCAACAGTCATAGCTGAGTGCGGCATTTTAGTCTTTATCTATAGTATTTATAATAACTTTCTTTATAAAAAAATTGACATGTTTATTGTTGAATAGTTGACTCAGAGAAAGGATTTCAAATTGGATATCACAGAAAATACAGATCACAGAAATACTTTTAAGTCGATCACTGCAAAGATTGTTGCTATAATTATTAATATAGCAAGAAAAAAACTCAAAAATGCAAAATAAAAAAAGGAACAAAATTTAACTTAAATTCTAACTTAAATTTAGTAAAATTTCAACTGTCACTTTCTCAATTTGGCAAAACTTTATCAGACACCCTGCCTATATACCAATGTTTTAACTGACACCTGAAGCTTTCTGGAAGTAAATACTTTGTCAGCATGTCGAAAGTCTAACTGACAACTTGTGGGCATGTACAGGTCAAAGTCTAACCGACATCTTGTCAACAAGCCAAAAGCCTTACCGACATCTTGTCAACAAGCCAAAAGCCTAACCGACATCTTGTCACCAAGCCAAAAGCCTAACCGACATCTTGTCAACAAGCAAAAAGCCTAACTGACATCTTGTCAACATGCCAAAAGTCTAACTAGGAGCATATCAACATGTCAAAAGTCCATTTCAAAGCTTGTCCACATATCAAAAGACTAACTCAGATCTTATCAACATGTCAAAAGTCTGGTCGAAAACTTGTCAACTAGTCAAAATCCTTACCAACATTTTATAAACATGCCAAACATTTACCTGACACCTTATCAACGCATCAAATATCTAATTCAAAGCTTGTCAATATATCAAAAGGCTAGCCAACATTTTCCCAACAAGTTATATCATGGAGACTTCAGGCAGTGTGCTACAAAATAGATTTAATAAATTGATGGATTTAATAGATTGATGTATTGTATACACTTATAGTAAAATTTTCTTTACTTGCAAAATAAAACAGCTATATGTTGGTGGTATTATGGCAAAAGAATCTTGTTTAACATATGTACTATGAAAGTCTTTAATTTAAATTAAATTCTAAAAACTGCAATCCTACTAGGACTCTGGACAGAGTGCCTGGCAGGTCACTCAGACATTGATTTTTGGTTATCTTAGTGATTACATAAGATGTGCTAGCAATGTCTTAAAATGCCTTGGAAGGTACCCTAATAATAATTGATTTAAAAAGGAATTAGTTGGGCAGAACAGAAATAAGTGAATATACCCCATCCCCAATGAACGCTCTAGTTACAGCCCTGCCTGGCCTTGTGCCCATTTTCGTTTGGCAGGCGGAGTGAACGCCTTAGCAGGCGTCTTGTTTCACTTATTATTAGCTGTAACTGAAACTCTCGCTTGGACTCTAGGTTTTCTAATATAGCCAATTTCAAACTGATGGATTTCGGCTATTTCGTAAAGATAGAAACATTCATGGCGGTGGAGTGCCCTATATGTAAGATTGAGAAATTTAGAAATTCACAGTGGCGTATTGCTATTTTTGGACATCAGGCTTTAGCAAAAACAGTATGAAAAATGCATTGCATTGTCGAATATCTTTGAATTGGCAACTCATAATTAAAACGAGTGGTGTATTCATTTTGGGAGACAACTTTGAAAATTTTATAGAAAGAACTTTGAAAATTTTATGGAAAGGACTTTGAAAATTTTATAGAAAGAACTTTGAAAATTTTATGGAAGGACTTTGAAAATTTTATGGAAAGAACTTTGAAAATTTATGGAAAGGACTTTGAAAATCATCCTAGCATACATGCAGTCATTCACAGTCATTCCTTGTCAGTCTTCAGTAATATAAGAATTGCAATTGAAGGAGGTGAGGTTAAACAAGTTTTGACTACTAAAAGCCTAGGGATCATTATTGATAAAAATTTATGTTGGAAAGAACATATTGATGGCATCAGTAAAATGGTTTCCAGGGCTATTAGAATGATTAGTCGTGCTAAACCTTATGTTAATGTCGATGGCCTAAAACTAATGTACCAGAGCCTGATCTAATTGCCGTATTTGGATTATTGTTCTTTTGTGTGGGCAAATTGTAACCAAACACTGAAGAACGAAGTCCAAAGGCTGCAAAACAGGGCTGCACGAGTTATAACCGGAGACAGTTATGATATACGTCCCAAAGATATCTTAAGCAAATTGGGATGGAAAAATCTCTAGAAACGTGGAATTTCACAAACAGAGGCATATGTTACTAAGGCTTTACAAGGAAAATGCCCCAAGAATATAAACGCAATGTTTATACCCTCAAACAGAGAAAACTATCGTCTGAGGGATAATAACCTCGCGCTGATGCTTCCAAACCTAATACTAATGCCATGAAAAGGAGTTTTAGTTACGCTGCTGCAAAAATCTGGAACAGTTAGGATACCAAGATTCGGAAAGAAATATTAGGCCAGTACCCTGGTAGTATTATATATATTTAGTTTTTAAGTAATAATTAGAAATGTATATATAGTGTATAGTATTTTGTGTAATTTTCCTTTGAATTATCTTATTTTTATATATTGTATGTATATATTTAGATAGTTCATACACGGCCCTATGAAAAGCAACTACTTATCATTTGTTGATAGGCTACCGTGATAAAATAAAGTTAAATAATAAAAGCATATTAAAATTTCTTTCAAACGCAAACTTGACAGTTTTTTAAAAACATTGTATAAATCATGCTTGTTAAATTCTGATGACGTCGTAGTGAAGTCACAGACGGAATGATCTAATTACGTAAATTATTGCTGCTAGGTTTATAAATATGAATTATAAAGTTTGAGAGCCAAAAAGTAATGTGCACATGTATGTTACCAGACCACATGATTTGCTGATGATGTCCTCAATACTGTGAATGGGGGCGCGGGGAGGGGGGATAAGTCGGCTATAGACTTGTCAAAATGAAAAAGACATTTAAACAATTTAAACCACGTTGGAAGAAAGTGGTAGGTAACATAGTCTATTGGTAAAAACATTGTGTATCAATCAGAATCAATCACTGAGTCTGGGATCAATACTTGCCTTTGCCAAAGATCGTTTTGGATTTGGTCACTTTTAAGAATTAAGCATAGGCTAGAACGCTTAGACAACTTAAGCCACTTTGCCTGAGCTCAAATCCGAAGTAGTCCAGTCCTCAAGTACAAATGTCTCAACAAACGTGGTTAGAATCAATTCCTGCCGTTGCCTTTAATAGTTTTCGTCTAGTGTAACTGTGTAAGAATTATATATAACCCTTTACAAGTATCTTTAGCTCTATTTTGCAGATTTTCTTTATCTAAAATCTCGTCAAAAATTGACAGCTTCTTTATATCATACAGTCAGCTGATACAGAAACCTTTTTATTTCGTCTTGTTCACCACACGGGTAAAGTTTTGGTAAACGGAGAAAATAACGGTTCCCAAAAGTCATCGCAAAAATTTTAAGAAAAAACCGTGTTCAAAATTCTATAATTCTATAATTTTTCTTAACGGTGGAAGCCATCTTTTTTTACGAGAAAACCCTCCAAAAAATATTGAAAAAAAATACGCCATACCACTTACATTAGGCATATTGAGAAGTATCATATGAGATTGCATGATCGCGTAATCAATTTAAATTGGCAGGTTCCAAAAGGTGTCAGGAATTCTGCTACCTTCGAAGGATTAGCCTAGGGATGGTATAAAAGAGAGCATGACGATGGTGAAAAGGACCAGGTATTGTAATAAAAGATCGCGCACGGATGGTTTCGCACAATTGGCTTCGACGACCAACCAAATGCGGTTGCCTTTCGACAACGACATCGAATTGGCTGCCTTCAACCGTCTGTATCATAACTCCACCACCTCTGGTTCGAATTATAGGGGAGGGTAGAAGTGGCCCCCAGACCATAAGTGCTAAAACCCTGTATCTTCGAATCAGACCACCAAGACTATATTATCACCGATTTGCATATATATACTGCATGCTCTGCTGTTGCACTAATTGTGGTTGAATTACGACCAGGAAGGCACTGTTGCAATGCGCACACGCATCTATATATAGGCTGCTGTTGTTAACGTGCTGTATAAGTTTTATCTTAAAGATCAAAATATAATTTGCCTAAACATTTATGCAGTCAGCGAACAACATTTCCATTACTACTTGTCGTCTCTATAGTGCCTCAGCAATAATGGTGTCATTTTTGACATTACATTAGATTTAAATAGTGATCTGTTTTGTTAAATGATATAGACCCATATTCAACGCCTTAGCTGGTTCATTAAATTTGTAAAAGTATGTTTGATCAGAATTTACAAGGTTTTCTCGGAGTGTAAAAAGCTGATTTCAACACACATTTATTTTTCAAATGTTTACTTACAAAAGTATGGGAATTCGTAGCACCAGAAACCTACTGCATGTATGCTCAAGTTGTGATCTTATCCATTTTTGTTATTTGTGATATTGTAAAAGAGCCTCATAATTTTTGCTCGTGATTGTAGTGGTACAGTGTGTCCCAAAAAAGGCTACTCTTTGAAGTTAAGCACCAGTGCCGAACGTTTGAATTTGAATGTTTAACCCCCAGGCAATGAGCAAGGGCCGGTTGTTCGAAGCCCGTTTAGCGTAAACGATGGATAAGTCAAAATTAAATAACACTCTTACATCACTCGTTAAATAGTTAACTTAAATATTTTGCAGTAAATATGTAGTTGTAAGCATAATCATTTCATTAAGGTTCAAAACTAGTAGTTTGGTTGTTGAATGAATCTATAAACTTGGTTTCTATTTTGAGCTTAACCACCGTTTAAGCTAAACGGGCTTCGAACAACTGGCCCCAGAGGAATGCATAATTCTCTGCTATAGAGGGTGGATCAATAAAACGTAGACCCTTAGAAATAGCCGCAATCTACATTGGCTGCAATCTGCTGTATTAATTTGACAGCCCTGAATGCTTCGAACGAAAAGAAAACAAGGTTTCACTTTTAGAATCATTAGTTCGAAACATTCTGTACTGTCAACTGAATAGAGCAGATTGCGGTAAACCGCACGTACCAAAGGGTCTACTTTTTTTATACACCCTGTACAGAGACTTTTTACGCTTACGTTGTAGATTAATTAAATTTATTCTGCCAAAATATAACACAGAATGAGCTCATTAGGGAATTGAAACATTCAAATTCAAACATGTGGCGCTAACTCTTGACTTCAAAGGGTAGCCTTTTTGGCGGATACACTGTAGTTAAATCAAATTTGAAAGGCCTCAACCTTTTCATACGCACTGTATAACTACAACATTCATGCAAATCTTGGCTGATTCTATGTAGACTTTTCGCAGGCAAAAATAATATTGCTCCTCAGTTGCTGCTCAGCAGTGCTTGTTTTATCATGTAACACATGGGGCTTAGACGATGTGTGTGACATCACAATCACTGCAAAACCACTGAACCAAACAAATATTCAAACATATTTTGCTATCTAGGTAACATTTCATCCATATCAGCCACAACATAAGCAACAACAGCCCAGAGTGCAGCGCAAAGATCTAAATCGTCTGGATTCTCAACTGTGATTGTATCACCATTACTGTGGTGAAAATAGAAATACTCTTCATTGTCATTTGATAAACTTCCACCAGGCACACCATTCTTCATCCAGAAACCAATATCAATACTTAGAGCTTTATGAAATAACGTTGAAGCATTGATTGGTTTAAGAAGTGTCATTACTTTTTGCATGATGGCAAAAGCTTTACCATTTCCCGAGAATCTCAGTCCGTTTGGCTTGAATGTTCCAATATCACTTTCCATGACAAGGTCATAATTTGAAATATTTAATTTATGTGCATTGTAATACTGTTTTGCTCCAGTCAAGCCCATTTCCTCACCAGTCCATAGCACAGCGCGGACAGTTCTTTTGGCACGAAGGTTAAGTGCTCTCATTATTGATAATACTTGCCAGGATATAAAAGCCCCACCACCATCATCCATGGCACCTTGACCAACATCCCAGCTGTCAAGATGACCACTCACCAGAACCACCTGGTAGGGAAGAAAGGAAGAAAATCAAATTTTGAAGATGTTCAAAACATAATTGCATGCGCGCACACCATACAGTAAAATCACGAACTTCAATAAATTACATAGACACTGTTTTTTTTAGCGAGACCGCCTATCCAAGAAAATCATGTTTTAATACCTGTTGTGGATGCGTTGTGCCTTCAATTTCAGCAACAGTGTTCCTAGATGTAGCAGGAGGCAAGTTCTTTGCTTCCATATACAATTGAATAACAATCTTATCACCTCTGGCTGCCATTCGTGACAACATCTCTGCATCTTCAATAGTTATGCAAGCAGTTGGAATCTTTGCTGCCCCGCGTCTGTAATATTGAAAACCAGTATGTGGACTATTGATTGAGAATGGAGCAATGGATCTGATAAGAGATGCAACACCTCCAACTCTGCTTGCTTCATAGGCACCTTTGGTTCGATATGCAACCGAAACTCCATAGTTCACGTACACCTGGTCAAAAACTACGATCTTGCCTTTTGCCTGGAAATATTTAAGATGAATTAAGGATTGATTTCAAGATCTTGCTGGAAATTTTCAAACCTAAAAGATTGGTTTTTGATTAAAGAGTTACAATGCCAACTTTGCAATGCCTTAAAACACTTTATTTACAAATTACAGGTTATTCGGTTTGGCTAATACGGTATCTAAAATTATCATATATCAATTACTACAAAAGGTGTACATTATAACAGAGTACAAATTTCAACTTATTTGATCACTAAATGTGAGGAGTAGACCATCAATAAGTATATCCTTATATCTTAAAGTGTCCCTTGCTCTATATATCTTTCTCAACCAAGCTGTTGCAGATTGTTATCAATCTGCTGCCAGTTTGCAAACATCAAGCGGCAACAGTTCTGTTTGTATTAACAAGTCGAAACAGACCTGTTGATTTTATCTGACTTGCTGCAAGCTGCTTATAACAGGCCAGTTACTGCCTATTCACAACAGGATTGCGGCAAGCTGCGTTCGTCATCTTGTTGCGGGCCCATGGCCATCTAGATGCACGCGACACAGTATAGCGAGAAAAAACAGTAGAGCCACTCAGCAGTGCAACATGTCCCATTATTTTTATGCATTTGACTGGCCAGAGAAATGGCGGACAGCCAATTCAGCATTTCTATTGGCCAGAAAAGGCAAGTGACTGACCAGAACCTGTATAATGAACATGCGTAATGAGACATGCGTGGGGACACAAACTTCAAAGGTTCCGACGCGAGTGGCCCTTCTATTTATTTTCCATTCTATGGTTGCGAAAAACAGGTATCATCAGGCAGGTCGGGAATCTTCGAGTTAAGTCCTTTGAGTTAAGCTCCTCGAGTTAAGCCCAAGCCACACTCTTTTATGCCCCGACCACGCCCTTGTCCAAAAATGACTTAACTCGAAGAATCAAACACGATTTGGGTCACTCGAGTTCAGTGGCGGATCCAGGGTAAGTCAAAATAAATTATAGCAGCTCAATTTTAAATTCAAAATAACTTTATAACAATGTCATAGGTTATGAATTTCAAAAGAATAAAATCTAACCAATGAAGTTGCTTTGAAGGTATTTTAAAATGTAAATATATCCTAGATCGAATGAGCTGTGGTAATTTATTTTGACTTACGCTAGATCCGCCACTGTTCGAGTTAAGTTCCGGCACTTAGCTCGAAGTTTGACAAAGTTTTTGGTGCTCGAGTAGACCCCGATTTTTAATGTATGTCAACGAGTGAAGCATTGAATTGTCAAATTTTTACAGCAATACAAATGAGCTAAAACACAGAAATTTCTTCAATTCCGAAAAGCGCCTAATAAATCGCTAACTATTACATCGTTAACACTATTTCAGGTTTTCATACTCGGGTGGTTCGTTTATCCACATCAATACAAAAAAACAATATTCCAAAACCATCAATGCACAATTACTGAAGTCATTATTAAAAGAAATCATAGTAATAACTACTTATACAGGGTGTCCCACAAAAAGTGGACGCTATTGAATTCAACTATTGTTAGAATTCGAATGGCCCAGCAGTATAATTGCTCCAGAGTGCCCCTGAAAAATGAAGCTGTTGAAATCACTTATCGTTAAAAGTTAGAAGTTCTAACAATAAGTGATGTGAACAGCGTTCATTTTCAGCGGTACTCTGGAGCAATTATACTGCTTGGCCATTCTGCATTCAAATTCTACCAATAGTTGAATTCAATAGCGTTTGCTTTTGTGGGACACCCTGTATATTCAAATTTCAAAAACAACTCTACTGTGGTAAGACGCAAAACGCAAATAAAAGAAGCTACAACGCGAATAAAAAAGCTACAACGCAAATAATAAATGCTACAACCCACCTCGTAATTTGCATTATTTTTTAAACTTGCGACTGATGAACGACTAGTTAAAGGAAGTTTATAGAATTTTTTTTCTCGTTTGCAATTAATGTGGAGGGGGACAGGGTGGCGGGAACCCGGGGGAGTAAGGGCGGGAAGCGGAAACGGAAGGAGATGGATCGAGATTCGGGAGTCGTGAGAGGGCTGGAGGCGGAAAAAAGAATGAGGAACGTTAAGTCTTTTAATGAGTTTTAGTCTCTTTTTAAGCAAACTATCACAAATCAGAACCAAAGAATATTGATTATTCACTATTTTAAGTGGAATTAAACTTTTTCGTCAGTCAAGAGAGTCATCAGAAGCATTTTAATTAGACTTTTTTAATGTCTATAAATGGCATTCGACTTACATCTATCATGCGAAAATAAGATAGGACATGCAGCTTAATGTAGCAACATAGCCAAGTTAGTAGGAAAAGGGCGGGAGACAATTCAGGAAAAGGTACGAATGGCACAAAAGGATGTACGGGAGGCGAGAGATATTGACCCCCTGCCCCTCCCCCCCCCCCCCATTAATAAAAAAATGCCATCCGCCCAAGATAGCTGAAGCCAACAACTAGAACGATAGAAATCCATTACTTATATAATATATCCGCGGCCATGCCATCAGATGTAGTCAGATGTAAACATTGGCATAGTCACATACATGCAAACCATCAACACAGCGACGTTTATTTTATTACTTGTGTTGTAGCTTGTTTTAGTTGCGTAGTAGCTTTTTTTACTTGGGTTATAGCTTTTTTTATTTGCGTTGTAGCTTTTTTTATTTGCGTTGTAGCTTTTTTTATTTGCGTTGTAGCTTTTATTACTTGCGTTGTAGCTTTTATTACTTGCGTTGTGGCATTTATTGCTTGCGTTGTAGCTTTTTTATTTGCGATATCTAATATTAACTTGCGTTGTGAGTATATTACAATTTTTATTACATTCATTTTTAAATCAATGGTATTTCCAGCATTCTGATTGGTCAAAAATAGTGCGATTAATCCCCAAATCGCATCATTTTGGGTGCGATTAAAGAACTGCTCATTAATCGCATCTTTTTTGGTCCCAATTGCATATGGCTGCCGAGTCTAGCCAACAAAACAAATCAAACTGCATGCATTCAATTTACCAAATAAATTTTAAAAACATCTGATCACGGTGACAAAAGAGCATAATAAACAAATTTCATATCACCTATACTATTTTCTCAGGCAGTCAAAGGCTAGTACACAAGCACCGAAAAACAGATAAAACACTAGCTAAGTTGCCAAACAAATCAAACGATGCTACACACTACAGCAATAAAACCTTTGTGAATACATTGAATAACTAGTACAAGCTCGAAATGCAATATGGCAGCGACAAGTAAGTCCAGATAAATTTAATATGTTTTAGCTCAAAAATCCGTTGTTGAATCCTGTTAAATCGCGAATAAAGCTGATAGAATGTTTAAACTAACCTTGCTATTCCTTTGGCCAAGATTTTATGCACAAACAAGTTCATTATCTTCTCCATTTGTTAAATACCTGTACAATATGTCCTTCGATTTTGTTCGCTAGTTGCTATGCTACCGCGCCGAAGAAGAACCGGGAGGAAGGCGGGAGGTGTGTCTTGTTTTAGATTTCAAAATGAATGTAATAAAGTGAAAATTGCACTTCGTGTCGTGCAATTTTGGTCTGAAATCAAACTTGTGATTACAAATCGCACTCCCGCTTCGCGGTCGTGCGATTTTGTAATCACGCGTTTGATTTCAGACCAAATTGCACTCCACTCAGTGCAATTACCATTATTAATTGGCCTACGCTTGCTAAGCAACCATTTAGCTAATAAGATTACTGTATGAAGCTGCGTATGAAGGCGCGAGTCTCAAAAATCATTCTATACCTAGATTCCTCCCTTTTCCCTTAGTTATGCTAGTTTTGCATGTTCAAGGGAACGAGAAAGGCTTCCATGCACCTTTTCTGTCACAATATATCTTGTCAGGTTCTATCAATGTACTTAATATCTTATGGGAAGAAACTCCCGTCTTTTGGATCATTTGCATTACAGATATGACAATCTTATGTTTGCATTTTTAATCTTTTTTCAACGTTGATTCAACGTCTTGTAGGTGACTTCAACATTGAACTAAAGTAAATTTGTCTGCCGGGGATCTATACTAAAGAGTGGATAAATCTGATTAACATACAGGTGTCACTTACTTCAGCAGCTCTTGCATGTAGTTCATCAAATGAATGAACCACTAATACCTCAGCAGTAATTCCTTTAACTGGTGTTCCAATGCTGCCACCAAGTCCTAATATTGACATCTCATAACGACGAGGCTCCAATAATGTCGCTGATTCCTTTCCTCTTACCCAATGAGGAACATTCGTCACTTTTTCAGCGTTAACATTTTCCAATCCATCCATCTTAAACTGGTCCAACATGTAATCTATCACATTCTCCAGTGTTTGCGATCCAACCAATCTGTTTCCAAACTTGTCAGTCATGGCTGCAAGACGATTGAAAGTTTGATGTCTTCCTGCCCCTTTGGTCACGTAATTGATGATTTCCGTTGATACATTAGCGTACGCTTTTATTTGAGAATCAATGTCAGTTTTAATATGCGAGACAATGTACCTGGCAGGTACTGACAATGACAATTCAAACAATGCCAGCAAAGTCAAGAGGTTATTTCTGAATCTCTTAAACATCTTGTATAGCAACAAAATTTCGACGATGCAGTCATAAATTATGAAATATACAAGTTGTGGATTTCAATCATTTCATATAGATTCTTTGCAAAAGTTAAGATTTATAAACGTATAAATCAATATAGCTAAATATAAATGTACTTAATAATTCATTTTATTATATACTGAGTGTCAAAGTTCATTTATTCCTGTTTCTTATTGGTTAAGAACGTATCACGTGATAGTGAAGAAATTCTACTGTCTCCCTGGCAACGTAGCTAAGCGGTGGACATTACTTTTATTCACCGGTAAATAACAAATCCACAGAGCCTCACGGAGCCATGTCAGGTAAAAGGTAATCCTTTTTACACATGTCTGATTGATTTGTGGTACTTTTCTTCTCTTTTGACACTCAGTATATAATAAAATACTTATTGACTGAGACCTCGGGAAAGCAGTATGTTTTGTGCACCCTCGACTGTCGATGTTTCCCTCGGCTTCGCCTCGGGAAACATCGACAGTCTCTGGTCCACAAAACATACTGTTTCCCTCGGTCTCAGTCAATAAGTGTTAAATGTCGCACGCGTGCTAGTATAATTTTCGCGCCTTTTTGGTTCCTTATTTTCGCGCCTTTTTCTGGCTATTACTAGGACACTGTCTGCCTGTTGCTAGGACACAATCCATGTCGAGCTGGTCAACATGAAGGTCAACTATCTGTATCCGTGAAAGGTTTGTGTGTTCCACTCGGGCAAAACTTCGTGACGGAAACGACATAGTTTATTTCTGCGTGCGTGCACAAACTTGAATGCACCACAAGCAGCATGCGTTGAAGGTCAGTATCAACAGAACAAATTAACGTTCACATTGGACATTTGAAATTAGTCCTTCAGTGGGTTTTAGAAGATGATTGAACAATTGGAGACTGTTCCTCCTATCTATGCATGTTCTGAATGCACTGCGTGAATTATTGGCAGATACTTATCGAAATACCCAGCCTACAGAAGCCCAGAGCCAGAGGCGACGGTGTAAAATTACTTTCGTACTTTACATTTTTGTGTTTTATATTTTACATTTTTATGTTTTATATTTTACATATTTGTGTTTTGTATTCTACGTTTTTATGTTTTATATTTTACATTTTTATGTTATAGAGATTCAAAAGTTAGAAATTCAAAAGTAAAAAGTTAAACTGAAAAATAAAAGTAAAAAGCTAAAAATATAAAAGTGAAAAGTTAAAAATATAAAAGTGAAAAGTTAAAAATATAAAAGTAAAAAGTTAAAAATATAAAAGTGAAAAGTTAAAAATATAAAAGTGAAAAGTTTAAGGCTATTGCATTGCATTAATTATATGTATGCGCGCTTAGGCCGTCATAGCTGGCAAACGTTAACAAACGTTAAGGAACAAACGTTGAGAACAAACATTAACGCAGAGCAGCTTCATAGATCCCGACATGGAAATTACTAACGGTGAGCATATAATTTATTTTGCTACATACAATCTTAAAACATTTGTTTTATGTGTGCTCATTTTCATGCAACTTTATGTAGATATTTTAGATTTGATTAGGCGACAGTTGGTTAAATTGAAGTCGAATGCACTAATTATCAAGTGCCTTTACAAAAGCTATGGTTTAACTCTCCGGTTTGAATAAAAATATCTTTCATTATTGCCTATATATGCATGTTTGAAATAATCATATGTATATCTGCTTTTTATATACTAACTACATTACTACCATGTAATTCATACTATTGTCGTGTGAATAGCGAGCGGAGTCTACAGCGAATAATGAAGAAGTATCATTTAAAAAGATACGACACTGATGTGACTCCTCACATACATGATTATTTCAAACATGCATATATGGTGCATATATAGGCAATAATGAAAGATATCTTTATTCAAACCTGAGAGTTAAACCGTAGCTTTTGTAAAGGCACTTGATAATTAGTGCATTTGACTTCAATTTAACAACTGTCGCCTAATCAAATCTAAAATATCTACATATTATAACATTAATAAGCACACATTATAACAAATGTTTTAAGATTGTATGTAGCAAAATAAATTATGTGCTTAGTAATTTCCATGTCGGGATCTATGAAACTGCTCTGCGTTAATGTTTGTTCTTAACGTTTGTTCCTTAACGTTTGTTAACGTTTGCCAGCTATGACGGCCTGAGCGCGCATACATATAATGCAATGCAATAGCCTCAAGCAGTTTCCGGATCAGACGTTCCATCTTAAACTTTTCACTTTTATATTTTTAACTTTTCACTTTTATATTTTTAACTTTTCACTTTTATATTTTTAACTTTTCACTTTTATATTTTTAACTTTTCACTTTTATATTTTTAACTTTTCACTTTTATATTTTTAACTTTTCACTTTTATATTTTTAACTTCTCACTTTTATGTTTCTAACTTTTTACTTTTGAATTTCTTTCTTTTGAATCGCTACCTTTTCATTTTTATGCAAAATATAAAACATAAAAATGTAAAATATAAAACATAAAAATGTAAAATATAAAACATAAAAACGTAGAATACAAAACACAAAAATGTAAAATATAAAACACAAAAATGTAAAATATAAAACACAAAAATGTAAAATACGAAAGTAATTTTACACTGTCGCCTCTGGCTTTCTGTACCAGTGAGTGTCAAGAGATGGTTTTTAAAATACAAAGTCGAAATAAACATAACCGTACAATGATTTTATAAAGACGCTATAACTTTGACTGTAGAACTTTTTACTGGTGCTTAATTATTTTTGCTGTTCAAATTGAAGAGAATGAAAAATTAGTTTGCTTCAATTGAAAGTTTATATAAAGATAAAATATTCACACAAAAAATGTGCAGGAAGAACCGTGTTATCTACAATTGCTTTGTGGACTTCTGGAAAGCATTCAAAGTGAACTGTGGTATACTTAATTGGTCTATGGTCAGCACTGAAGTTATTTGCAGCGAACGCCAAGCTGCTGAACATTTTACAGATAGGCAGCAAAACGCACATTGTGGTTAAATAACAGATAGAATGATGGTACATATACGAAAATATCAGAAATAAATGTATATAGGCAATCATATTAGAAATTTCGAAACTTTTAAATTTTTTTTGGAAATATTTCTATTGTCATGCTATTTTATCAACTTTATTGTCACAAACATGCATTCAAATAATTCGCCCAATATAACTAGCGATGCAAAACAGTATGGGCACCGATTGAAATACAATTCTCGGTTCATCCTCTGTGTTTCCTTTGGGATAAGGTGTTTGAAGTGCAACACTTTGAACGGGAAGCCATCTTATGATTCTTGGCTTATAATTATCCACTGAATCCAATCTTGTACGTAAAATCAGTAAAATAGACCTACGTACTTAATGAGCTCTTTAGATCTTTAGCTCTTTTAGATCTTTCAGTTATAGCTAATGTGTAGGTGCCAAGTATTCGCATGAGCACTTGCTTATGTGAGGTTGGAGTAGATGAGAGATCGATGTGGGGTGGATGTATTGAGGACAGGCAAATAAAACGACGCCATTAGGTGTATATATCTTTTGTTTACTACAGCTATTCTATAAAAGTGTCTGTTCTATTATTTCCTTCTCACAAACGTTTTGGCAAATGTCATGCGCGACAGACAAGGCCAACTTCCTACATAACAAATACTGGCACAGGCGTTCCCTGTTTGTTTCTAAGTCTTCTAATTTCTTTAAGGTTACGACATGCATTGTCTACCAAATTGTTTTACATCCAGGTTTGCCGTTTGTACGTCAACCCTCCGTTTGCGAAGGTATAAAGCAGTCGGTTCTTTTCTTTAAATATTCAACTCTTTTTCTAGCCTCCGCCACACGCTTGTTTAAGTCATGTAAGCGCAATAAGTTCCCCTCCATTAAATTGGCAATCTAAAAGTCTTATCTCTGTGAAAGTTGCAAGCATGAATGTAAGTGCTCTTGTCGACTCAAATTTATCATTTTATACTGTTGATTGGATAACTGAAACCCAATCAGCGTGCTCATCCGCTGATCGCGTAAAGTTGTACGGGTCATTAAATTCTAACAAGATATAGCAATACTCGTCTCAATGCTTTAAAAATATTCCAAATGCTAATCTGTGTGTTAATTTGTGCAACCAAAGAAACGTCTTTCCACCAATATTTTGCTCTAAAAATAAGCTCCACATACACCCTACATCCACCCCACATCCACCCTACATCCACACTACATCCACCCTACATCCACACTACATCCACCCTACATCAACCCTACATCCACCCCACATCCACCCCACATCCACCCTACATCGACCATAGGCGGCCCAAAAATGACTGGTAATTTCGCGCACCACAAGCGCGAGAGGTAGCGTATTTTTTACATGTAAACAATACGCTACCGCTCGCGCTTGTGGAGTTGTGGTGCACGAAATTACCAGACATGTTTGGGCCGCCTATGCATCGACCCCAAAGTTTCTGTCAAGCTCCTGTCAAGCTACTGTGTCAAATCCATGGAACACAGGAGGGGCAGAAACGTAAGCTCTTGCTAGCGGAGGATGGAACAGTATCGAAAATGGAGAACAATGTAGAAGCTGGACAATATGTTTAAAAAAAATTTATTTGTATGATATTGTTATATTTTCAAGAAATAAATTATTCCAAATGTTAATCTGTGTGTTAATTTATCCAAATCAGGAAATGAACTAATATTTTGCTCCAAAATCAGTACGCATTCGCCATACACCTTTTTTCGCCCTTTTGACGCGAAATACACTAAAAATGAATGATGTAAAACGTCATGTAAGATATTCATAATCACGCAGAAATATAAAATTCAAAAGTGGAAACACCTATCAAAACAAAATTGCGAGGGAATTTTCAAAAGTTCAAATATGGAGCTTAAAAAAACAAGAGGCGCTGTCTACCGACAGAGATATCTAGAAAAAGTAAAAGAAATAAATGAAAGGAACGCCAGGTTTATGGAGTTTTGCAAAAAAGAAGCCCCCTGGCTCGTTGTAGAATTTTTTGAAATGATACGGTAAAGTAAAATTAGATTAAAAGTAAAAGTAAAGTAAATTTATTGAAAAAGGCAAAATCGCTGCAGAACTTTGTAAACAAAAAAAATTGTCTCACAATCTGTCTCCTTTTTCTGAAACAGAGCCCGTGAAAGAGCACAACGAGCCAATGTGGAGCCCCGTGATTCCACTCAACAACATTCTGGTATGTGATATGCATAAACAAAACAGTCGTTTCACAATCTTTTAGCCGAAATCACAATAAAACTTTGTAAACAAAAATAATTGTTTTATATAATATTTTTTGTATTTTAGTCTGAATCACAACTCGACCCTATGTGGGTACAGGGCAAGACACCATCATGGTAAGAGTTATATACTAGTCTACTCATAAGCCATAACGTCAAGCGTTCATTACGAAACTCCCTTTCTTCTTTTTCTGTAGAATGAAGATTTAAATGTTTTTAAAAATAATTTTATATATTTAATTTATAGTTTGAGTGTTTTACTAATTGTATACATTTCAAGAAAAATTTAAAAGAAATTTTTCAATTAATATTAGTGTATTTTTCTTATCTTGCAAACTTTAAAACATCTTTGCAATCTTTAAAACGAAACCTGACGAAACGTTACCCGATAACGTCAGCCGATAACGTTAGTAGCCGCGCCTTCTTGCTAAATGGAAACGAGGCTTATCATGCAAAAGCTCTATTTTTCTTGTTTACTTTTTCTGAATTTATGAACACGAGTCTCAGGGTTTTACAACAATTTTGACTGGATTTTTACAAGTTTTTACATACGTTTTCGCTTAGTTGGGTAAGTCGTTATAATTGTTATAAGAATGGGAAGTTTTGTTTGTAATTGACGTGTTTTTGTTGGATATTTTTAAACCTTTTTGTTGCTTCACGCCTGTTGAAGTCATAGAACATATGAATATGAAGTCAAGTAAGTTAACATATTTCATCAGCTTTTTTACTAAATTTTTACGGTTTTGCTTGTTCTGTAGACGGTTTGTTTTTAAACCCTTGGCCCATCATTTACAAATCGTTATTTTTTCTTATATCCCGTATGAATATTTTCCACGTTAAGTTCATCAGCATTGATGGCTCTTATGTTTTTTAACTGCTAAATTACAGCTTGATGGACTAAATATTAATGCAAAAGTACAAATATCAAAGCAAATTTAAGTTATGCCTTCAGGGTTAAATATTTTTTAAATTTGTCTTCATATGATATGCAGACAACAAAACAAAAAAAACCCAAGATTTTATCATAGTCTAGGACCTGTATATGAGTTTGTATGCATTTCATTTAGGACAGATAATCTCAACTGTTTTAGGGTAAGTTGACCATGTCGGTCAACATGGTAACGCTGCTCGGACACCAATCCGGGGCGAAACATCCCAACTGACCACACCCAAAAACGACGCTTTCGCCATAGTGCTATCTACTAAACCGTAAAAGCTAAGGTTATTCTGAGGTGCTTATGTGGTTCAGAGATGGTGCTTTTAGGGGTGGTCATTGGTAAGTGTGAAATGTTTAGCACTCATATTTCACAAGAAAATGAGCATGCAATGCTTGTGGTCAAATGGCAATTTATGTCATAAAACTTCAGATAAACAGCAGTGGAACAAAATTACATTTTTTTCTAAATCTTTTCGATAGAAACATAATTAGGTCTTATTCAAATAAATAAACAATAGTTTTGTGTACAATAGTCCGTATTTTGTGACTGAAATAATCATTTGAAATGTACATACCTCATGCAAATTGACGTATTTGACCAAATTCGCCACTTTACTCCGCTGTTTACACCGATGCTCGTTGAAATCCTTCCGAATACTTCAGTCAGCTCAGATACGGTGGTATTGGGCACATTTCCAACGGGTTTTAACTAAGTTTCAAGTAGATCATAGCTGTTTAACCATCCACGGGGTAAAATCTCGACTTTGTCCAAATTCGGCGCCATTGTGTTGTCCCGTTCGGTTATCAACAATTCGACCTTGTTATAATCCCATCCAAGCCATTTTAATTGCACTATTGACAAATCTAACCCTTCGTTACGGATATCAAACAAAAATAGTGAATAAAACATACAAAATGCAGTGTTAAACCAGCCTGTAAAATGCTGCTCATGAGTATCATATTTAAAGCGATAATAAAACAGTAAATTCTACAAAATAATTTATGTAGACATTATAATTTCGATATTTGTACCCCTCTGTTAAAATCTAGTCGATAAAATTGTATTTTTTTAGTTATAAACAGTTTTGTGACGAACTTGAAACATATATTTAGAAATATTTTTACAGAATATAAGAACAAATAACGATTTATAAATGGGCCAAGTGTTTAAAAAGAAACAAGCAAAACTGAAAAAGTTTAGTTAAAAAGCTGATAAAACATGTGAACTTACTTGACTTCATGTTCAAGGATAATAAAGGGATAATAAAGACAATCCTAAAATGACTTGGAATACAATAAACGAACTTACATCTAAGAATCGGAAAAGTGCTCACATTAGTGAAGTTGATTTGAATGGTAATTTAATCAATGACTCTAATGAAATTGCTGATGCGTTTAACGATTATTTTTCAAACATTGGCCCTGACCTAGCCGATCAAATAAATTTTAACGATAGCAACCGGTCTTATCTCGATTATTTACCTAATTTAAACAATAATGCTACTTTCCAACTAAGAGAAACTAATTTCTCAACAGCCTTTACACTTCTGTCCACGCTAAGCAGATCTAAAGCAACAGGTTTAGACAAAATATCTTCCAGGCTGCTTCGTGAGTGCTCTGATTTAATTACAGAATCCCTTTGCCTTATTTTTAATCGCTCTATTACCTCAGGCATATTCCCACACGAATGGAAATGCGCAAAAGTGGTTCCTATACACAAACAAGGAAAACGCAACTGCGTTGACAACTATCGGCCGATTTCTATTGTCCCTGTTGTTGCTAAGGTTTTTGAAAGAATAATTTATGATCAGGTGCATTCATTTATTTCTGAAAATAGACTGTTAACCAATTGTCAGTCAGGATTTCGTGGTCTGCACTCAACAGTCACCGCTCTTCTTGACACCACTAATGAATGGGCTTATAATATTGATAATGTAAATGTAAATGCTGTTATGTTTCTTGACCTCAAGAAAGCGTTTGACACTGTAGACCATGAAATTTTGTTAAGCAAACTAAATGCATATGGAATTAAGGGCATTGCGGGTAGTTGGTTTAGATCATACCTTAATGAACGTAATCAAAAATGTTTTGTTAATGGATGTTTCTCGAAAAGTCGATTACTGCGATGTGGGGTTCCTCAAGGAACTATATTAGGCCCGCTCTTATTTCTAATCTATATTAATGACCTTCCAAATTGTCTTTTGCATTCTCGTGCACGTATGTTTCCTGATGACACTAATCTGACGTACGCAAGCAATAGCATACATGACATTAACCTTAACTTTAATGAAGATCTTGCCAATGACAGTCAATGGTTGTCAGCAAATAAACTTACTTTAAACCAGAGTAAAACGGAATTTATGTTGATTGGCTCCCGCCAAAGAATTAGCACCTTTCAGGATGCTCCTGCTTTGACAATTAATAATGTTCCAGTTAAACAAGTTTCTCATACTAAATCACTTGGTACACATATTGATGAGAACTTATCTTGGAATGTTCATATCCAAAAATTGTGTAAAAAAGTAGCTTCTGGAATAGGTGCAATAAAACGCATAAGGCCTTATGTTCATTTTGCCACTATGAAACTTATTTATAATTGTTTAATCCAACCTTATTTTGACTACTGTTCCATTATCTGGGATAGTTGTGGTAGTACTCTGGCGGATAAGTTACAAAAATTACAAAATCGTGCTGCCAGGGTGCTCACGTCATCTAGTTACGATACAAATGCCGATTATTTGTTTGACAAACTTGGTTGGAAAAAGCTGGCATCTCAGCGCAAGATGGCAAAGGCTATCATGGTGTATAAATCCTTAAATGGTCTTGCACCAGATTACCTTTCTGAAATGTTTGTTGATCGCAGTAGCATTACAAATTATGCGTTGAGAGACACCGGTGGCAAATTAGCTTTGCCGCAACCGCGTACTAACTACCTGAAAAACAGTTTTGGCTATAGCGGTGCGGCTCTGTGGAACTCTCTTCCTGCCGAGTTACGACAGGCTAACACTCTGAATAAATTTAGATACGACTATAGTAACTTCTTTTGACAATTTTAAATATTTTACTTGCTTATCTTCACTAACTGCACGGCACTCATGAAAAACAGGTACAGTTATGTAAATACGTATTTGTAATATATACTTTCTTTGTGCTTATGTAATTTCCCATGTAATTTTATTATATATTTGTAAAATCCTGATGAGTCCACCGTGGCTAAATAAAGTTCACTCACTCATTCACTCATATTTTTCATGACAATTCAACAGGCGTGAAGCAACAAAAAAGTTTAAAAACATGTCAATGTTTTTGTTAAAAACATCCACTAAAAACATGTCAATTACAACAAAACTTCCCATTCTAGCTGACAACAATTATAACGATTTGCCCGAATAAGGGAAAAGTATGTGAAAAATAGTAAAAATCCAGTCAAAATTGTTTTTAAACTCGGAGACTCGCGTTCTTAAATTCAGAAAAAGTAAAGAAGAAAAATGGAGCTTTTGCATGATAAGCCTCGTTTTCATGTCACGCGAAGGTTTCGCAATTGGTCTAGAGATCGTAAGATAGGAAAAATACACTAATGTTGATTCAATACCATAATTTTAACAGTTTATTCGAACAGTTATATTTAAAACATTGTTTATTGTACAGAACGTTATTGTTGTGAAAACTTTATAATATATAATTCAAATAATTACTTTGTGTATCTTCGCTGTCACTCCTATGAAAACTATGGTGTAAGTGTGCATTACTCGAGTATTATTACAATTACTATAGCGCGTAGAAATATGTGACGAAGTCAGGTTAAGATTACGTTCAAAGTAAAGCATCAGAAGTGTTCAGGAGGGAATCAGTAGTGTTCTTCAAGATGGCGGAATAATTTATGCTAGGCGTTGACGACAGCAGGAGTAGCAGGGCAGAGTGAGCGTAAAATGCGTGACTGCGTGACATTATGGTAACGTGACTGGGATAACGTTATGAGGTAATGTTACTTCATAGGAAGCCCAGAGCCCCGGCCGGCCGGTTTGAAGTGAATAAAAGCTCGTAAATCATTTAAAAATAGGATTTAGAATATCAAATTAGCTATAACCATAAACGTTTTCTGGTCGCAGTGTGATCATGATTTAGCTATACCATCAGTGTCGTTAACATACGCCACTGATAATATAGCTAAATCATACGGCGACCAGAAAACGTTACATATATGGTTCTCAAACAAATTTTATAGTTAGTTTGATATTTTAAATCGTATTTTAAGTGATTTACGAGCTTTTATTCACTTTAAACCAGCTGTCTGGGCTTCCTGTGAGATAAGATTACCTCATAACGTTATCCCAGTCACGGTACCATAACGTTACGCAATCACGCATTACGCCCACGCCATTGACATATATACATCTGGACTGCCAGCTCGGCTTTGAAAAGCGTTATCAAAGATGGCCGAAATATGAGAGTGTTTGCTCATGAAGTTGACTGCTGACCAGTATTTTCTGTATTATTTAAGAGCCAGCGATTTTCAACCACTCTCGTATTCGTCATTTTTCGTCAGTATTCGTCAGCCTTCGTGATTTTCAATTGATAACGCAAAATTCAAGCGAAAATATTGCGAGCAGTCGGTCCAGATGTATTTATGTCAATGGCCCACGTTGCCCTGCTGTCGTCAACGCCTTGCATAAATTATTCCGCCATCTTGAAGAACACTACTGATTCCCTCCTGAACACTTCTGATGCTTTACTTAGAACGTAATCTTCACCTGACTTCGTCACATATTTCTACGCGCTATAGTAATTGTAATAACACTCGAGTAATGCACACTTACACCATAGTTTTTCATTAAGTAATTCTTAGCTATCGTTAGCCATCGTTGGTTCTGAGTCATTTTCATCCGTCGAATACCGTCGTTTTTGTGTTTCTCTCCAGCGCAACTGTAAATAGTTGATATTAATAACATTTATGATCAGGTTTTAGGCAACTGTGGGGGCGGGAATAGTTCCAGTTGTTGTTAATTTAATGGCGGGCATATTGCCGAGGTTATATTAATACACGAAATAAACGTAACTTTACAGTGGTGACAGCGGTGATTTTTATCAGAAATGGCAGATAATAAACAAGACCGGTTTAGTGGAACCGGAGATGTTGATCTGTGGTTGATGAGAATGAAATTTTATTGTTCTACAAAAAAATTTGAGGGCAAACACGAAGCACATGCGATTGCCAGAAAGCTCGAAGGGGCCGCATTCTTGTGTATTGCCAGGCTGTTAGATGAAGACCAAGACGATCCAGATAAAGTGAAAGCAGCACTGAGGAAGGAATTCGACAAGGAAGCAGTGGACCACGAAAAAGCTGTTGATGAACTGCGACGTTTAAAGCGAAAAAATGGCGAAACCCCAGCGCAGTTAGCGACTGTTAGCGTGGCGAATTGAGAAACTCATGGGCAAAGCGTATCCGGAATTATGAGACTCAAAAGACGCAGCGGCAAAGAACACCCACCTCCAAATGCTACATCCTCTGCAAAATGCAAAATCAGGCGCTAAAGATATCCCAAACACTCAGACAAGAAATGGCATCTGAGCACGAGAAACAGGAACTGAAAATGAGTCAAGAACGTTAGCTGTAGAAAAAGGTATGTCAAAGAAACTACCAAAGCTGTCCATTACGCATTTCGATCGGAAACGCTTTTGGAACGAATTTGTTGCTGAAATTGATAGCGCCAATCTTTCAACTGTTACGAAATTTGCTTATCTCAGGGAGTTTGTTAAAAGGAAGGTAAGAGCTGATATTGATTGGTTGCCCCTACTGGGTACGAACGAGTAAAAAACATCTTGAAAGGGAAATACGGAAAACCAAGTGAGATTATCAATGTTTATTATATGATTATGGATGTTTTACCGTAAACTAAAACACTCGTATTTTCCATATTTTCACAAGTGAAGATATGAAAAAAATATGTAACGTGTGAAAAACGCGTGTGTTTTCACGCGGGATTTACATGTTCTCTGTTCGCTTGTTCCGACTTCTGACCGTATAATAAAAAGAACATTACACGGCAGCTTGAAGACATGAATATTATTTTTTCGTGTTGAAAACAATATTAAACCACTCGAAAATAATATTAATATCTTCGCGTCACCGTGTAATATCCCATATATATGTCTCAAACATTCTTTATTTGCCTGTGGTCAAAGATACTGACCCTGTTGAAATAAACAATTTTTATAAAACTCTGCTTTTTACGGTGGCCCATATGTGCAAAACACTCCCAAAAACAAATGCACCCCAACTATTCACAACACACTCTAATATACTAATCTTCCATTCATCAGCTCAGTATGTTACAATTATTGATTGCGGACTCTCCATCTACTACCAGTATGTACTGGCATGAATACCTTGATTTGGTGCATTTCCTTAAAATTGTCAATGCCCTTACCAGTTCGTCCTTTTCCATGCAAAGACCGCGAGACGTACCAGTTCGTCCAGTAGCATGAAATGTGTAAAGTACGAAGTCCCACGATGTAAAACAACAACCTACCAAAGATCGTTCTGGATAAGAACCATAAGGACATGGAACGCATTGACAGACATACTTGACTTGAGCAGGAAGAACTTCAACTCGTTCAAGTCTGTAATGCGGGACTACTACAATACTGCATTGAAGAACACGTATAATTGTGACGACGCACGAACGTTTAAAACTATTTGTCCGAGATGCGCAAATAGAGCAAGGACTTTAACCATCTCTAAGACTAAAGTAATTCCGAATAAAGTGTGCATAATTAGACTTTACACAATTAAATACTGTATATTTCGAGTCATTTGACTCATCTTCAGCGGTAATTTTACAAGTATGGCGTTAACTATAAGCGCGTACTATTTAAATTAAACTTAGCATGCATCAGCAAAAATTACGTAAGCAAATTAATTTAACGACTACGTTACAAGTTCTCTGCTGTTATATTGTTCAGCGGTATTAATTAAACAACCGCAGATCTCTGCTTGCTTTTAGTCCATTATTTAATATGGATTTGCGTCTTTTGATGTGTAATGCTTCTTTGTAGAGTAATAGATTCCAGTTACTGGATGAGTCTATGATTCTTGAGTTGGTCATTACGAAATCTGTCAGTTCATTGTTAGTTTTACTGTCCAAATAGTTGGTGTCATAACAAGAATTTAAATGTTTGTTGACAGCGCTTTCTTGGACTTTGTAAGCGTGTTCTTTCACCCGTTCTAGTAGAGTCCTGTCAGTTTTACCAATGTAGCTACTATTTAGGATGTAGCTTACAATGTAGCTACTATTTACTAAGTAAATTCGTAGACAACATTGGATTTGTTTTATTTAGGAACTTTGTCTTGGGTGTTACTCGTGTTAGTAAACAAGTTTAGTTTGGTTGTTGTTATTCTCGTTTTAATTTGTTTGCTAACTTTAAGACAACGTAAAAGTTTCTTGTTGAAGCCACGTAATAGTTGTTCACCTCTTGTACCAATATATGGCATTTCTACCCTTACGGAAATTTCACATATACTTTCACATGTGAAACCCTAATTTCACATGTGATTCAGTAAATTTCACATGTGAAATTTGTAATTCACATGTGATTCACCAAGTTTCACATGTGAAATAGGTTATTCACATATGAAAAAATCATATGTGAAATCAAGTCTCATGTGAAATTCGTATTTCCCATGTGAAAAGTTAAGTGTGAAATTAAATCACATGTGAAATCCTAATTCACATGTGAAAAATTCATATGTGAAATAAAATCTAAAATTATATTCTTATTTCACATGCGAAAAGTCAAATACCACATATGAGATGCTAATTCACATGTGAAAATTTCATATGTGAAATCGAAAATGTTGCGAAATTCGTTTTCCACATGTGAAAAGTTCACAAGTGGAATCAAGTCAAATCGCAATTAGAATCAATTTACATGTGAAAGTTCAATTGATCAAATCAAATCATATGTGAAATTTGCATTTCTCTTAAAAACTTTTTATTTAAATCTAGACTGCAAATAAATTGTCATTTCATTTGAAAATCATTTTTGTGAAATCAAATCATATATAAATGAAGTTCTAACTTAATAAAATAAGTTATATGTAATTCCCTAAACGTTTAAACATCATGATCGAGAAACAAAGTGAGTAAAACGAATCATTATGAAACACTTTTGGTAGATAGGTTTAAGTTTATAGATTAATCAAAAAAGCTTGATAAAATACAAGAGTTAGTTTTACATATATCATTATAATAATTAAGTTCCTATGTTAATTAACCTATTTAAAAAATCCATATTTAAATCATATTCACTGTCATGCATTTAAGGTAGTCATTCCCCTTTAAAATGTGATTTTTGAAAAAAAAATCAAATTTTTAAAATTTATATATTTAGGTACTTTAAGTATTATACTTTAAGATAACATGGCTTGTTTTGTTGAAAAAATGCATATTTGTGAGAAAATAGGTGTTTAAGAAGCCCTATTTAAAAAATTTCCCCATAGCAACGCCATAGCAACGCGTTTTCCTTCCAAATTTGCTTGATTATTTCACTGACAAAGCGTATTTTTTTGAATTAAACTTTTGATGTATGTTATTTAAAGCTATGCCAGTAGATCTCTTTGTGATTGGTTCATTTTCGTAGGCATAGCAACGCGCTGACTTCTCAAACTCGAGGTCGATTTGTGGCGAGCTGTGTAAAAAATTGTGTCAGAAAATTGCTGTTTTTTTCGCGTTTATAAGTTGAAATATTGTTGTTACAGTGTAGAATTACATTCCTAAGGTTGTTCTGAGTGTAATTCAGAGTGAATAGATGGGGAACTCGAAAAATAGAGCAAGAAAAAAGAAGAAGATTCCACCGTCAAGGAAGAAGAATGTAATCCAAGATGGCGGACCAAGCTACAAAGATCGTGGACCTTCTGCGAAAAAAATCAGCCAGAATACAGAATTGCTTCGTGGTATGACGGAAAACATTGATAGTACTGTAAAAGAAGGAACTATTTTAATGGACTTATCCATACTATGCAATGTATTTGACAATGCTTTGAAGTTTTGAATTGGTTTAATACAACTGCTATTATCTGGATATTAAGTTCAGAATTTTAGCCAGTTGAAGTTACATACAATTGCTGAAGTTACCATACCTGTGCAGGTTGTGAGTAGTCACAGTTTTCTAATACAGAACCATCTAAATCTACTTCATCTCCATTATTGTTCTGTTCCTCAAAGAAATCAAAATCATTGCCACCACCAGCGACATCCAGTTTTTCAGACATATCGACTTCTGTTTGCAAATGGTCATGAGTCCCATGAATTTCTTCTGATTGATCAGAAAAAGATGTTTGTATGGTGCAATCTTCGTCGGTGGAATCAATCAACTCATTGCTGATACCATGTAAATTAAAGCCGTCACCAAACGTTTCTGTCGGAGAAGAATCTTCGCTATAGATATTTAATCTGTCGCTAGTAATATTTTCGCTTGAATCAAAATTTTGTCGACGCCATTTTGTTGTTCTTGGTATATTAGTATCATCATATTCGTCGTTCATCCACCGTTTATACGGCCCTCTTGCTTTTGTAGGATTACTCATTCTTTGTTATCATTTTTTGTTTCATTAGTTTTATTATATTACGAGTTCAGACTCAGACTGTATTCAAAGCACCGTCAGAAAATTTTGGTTGATATTTGTTCACATTTTTCAGTCCTTATACTTCGGTAACTCTTCGGCAAGTCTTCGGTAAATTTCGACGTCGTTTCGTGTGCAGCGTGAAACTTCGTCACTGGTCAGCCCAGTGACTGGCCCTAGTAAACAGCCCCTGGACATAATAATTAGTGGTCCCCCCTGGAAAAGCTATCACTTCAGGATAACACGTGCAAAAAAAGCTGCCGTGAATTTGTGCGACAACACTAATTTTCTTTTAAAAAAAGAATAATTCCAAATAAATTCGATAAAAACCACTGACTCTTAAAGTATGAAGTACGTCGTTGTAAACTGGATCGAGACAAACGAGACAAGTGTCCTAGAGGAAAGCTGTGTTCGTGATGTTACAATGTTGACGAACCCTGGAAAGAAGGGAATGATCTATTATAAAGAAATTGGGAAAAAACCACGCAAAGGTGGATCAAAAGCCTATCTTGGTCGAGTTGTATCAGTGCATGGTAAGTTTTAAGCTAAACACATGTATTACAGTATTATTATGACATGTATGTTTGGATAGGCAGATAATGTTTTGTTTTAAACTCGGTGTATGAATGTTGTGCGCCTTAATTAATACTGGCTAGTATATCCCAACAACTAATAACTATAATGTGTTATTTTTAATAAGGCACTGTAAGGGAGGCTCGAAAAAGTGAGAATGAGTATATCCTCGAAGAGAAAGAGAATATAGAATCAAAGCAGCAATCTCCTTTAAAGAAAAGAAGGCGAAATAATTCCGATGAGGAGTCCAATTATTCAGACGAGGAACTTGAAGAAGATTCAGATTCTGCGAGCATAAAATATGGGAAGGTATGTTAGCCTTGAACGTTCCTACTAGAATATATACATTTTATTATTTCTCAAAAAGTGATAATTCAATCCAGTGCATGTTATTGGCATAAGTATGATGTATTTGGGTAGGATTAAAATATATACTGGTAATTATGTTGTATTTTATTCATTCTACCCCAAAGGAAGCAGGGGCTGCAGAGGCTATTTAGAAGTGGGGGGAGCTTGAAAATTCTCACATATGCTGCCACCTCTCCACTTGCGGCATAATTATGCATTCTATATACAAAATGTAATTTCATGTTACTTAATTAAGCCTTATTCTGGGGAAAAAAGTGGAGAGGCTAAAGACCCCCCCCCCAGCCCCTGGGCTCCTTGCCACCTGGAACGGATCTAACTTTGTAGAATCTCCTTCTATTTTCTCTGAAGCTGTTAATTTTTTTATACAGATAGTGTCAGTTGAAAAAAGGAGAAAAAAGGCAGAGAAGCTTGCTGCCGAGAAGTTAGTCAACACAACTGAAATTGAAGCTGATGACTTAACAAAATGCTCAAAAGAGGAGTTAATTAAAGAAATTAATCAGCTTCGGAAAGAGCTCAATGACGAAAAGGTAAAGAGAAATCTTTGGGATGGTAAGTTATCAACAATCATGCTTGTGAATAGGGAGGCACATAACCTGTAATGATAAACTTCATTTACATGTCTCTGGATTTTAATAAAGTTTTAGCTTAGTTTAATTATGCACCAGAAATAATTAGAATATATTTAAATTTCTAAGAAAATGTGCATATACTGTTGCCTAAAAAGAATGCCATTTTAGTTGTGTTTTTGTATACATTAAAAAATGCTGCTCATGTCAGTGGCTTTTTCTTGAATTGTTCAGACTGTAGGTGGCACTATTGTTCTTGACAATGTATGACATGTTAGTTGGCAGTGTATGACCATTAGTCAGCCATGCATTAGTGGATGGTGTAAGACAAATAAAAATAAGAAAGAACAATTAGGATGCATAATTATATTGCATTATTATGAACTGTAGCTGGTGTAGGTAGATTTGAATTCTACTGTATTTTCAATACCGAAAAATTGATCCCTTAATATATTTATTTCCTTTTTGTGGCTAGCCCGTTTGCGGGCAAGCCACTATCTCATACTCAAACGGCGGTACGTGGTGAGCGTTGTCCGAATTTTCGTGAAGCAGCGTAATAGGCCGGAAGCTTCGACAGTTAGCGCCGATTGTTCGCATGTATTCGGAAAGTGGAAAGGAATAAGCGTCACTAGCTACGGGCGATAAGAAAAAAGTAGAAATGCTAGTACTGCTATAAATTCTTCAGCAACTGCTATTTGTCCACCCTACCAGGTATATAGTGATTATTCATTTATGTCGTACCTTATAAGTTGCGAAGTGCACCAAACACTAAGGAGCAATAATTATTGAAATTCACAACTTTTGAAATTCACACTCGCAACTTCTACTGTTCTAGCCAGTAGAGTTTGCCCGTTTGCTGTTTCTCACCCAGTAAGTAGTTATAGTAATAAACAAAGCTCAGATAATTTCTAGCAGAAACATATACGACATATACACAATATAAAAACCTCTATTGGGCATTTGAGTTTGCTCGTTTGCTCTCTCACAGTATAAGTACAGTTATAATCATAAACAAAGCTCAGATATAAATTTCTAACAGAAGCATGTACGACATATACACTATATAAAACCTGTATTGGGCATTTAGGCAGTAGAGTTTGCTCAGCTCGTTTGCCGTTTCTCTCACAGTAAGTAGTTATAATTATAAACAAAGCTCATATACACAATAATATAAAACCAGTATTGGGCATTTGGGCTATATCGAAACATAATTATAAATTCGTATGCAAAAAAATACAGCAATAACTTTGCTATCCTATATCTAATCGTATATTTTTCAAAATGCCACTAAAATAATCGCTACAATTTTCTCTACATTTAAGCTAAGTTTCATACGAAAATACTACAAACTATAGCTAAAAAAAATACAGCGAAATCTAAACTACAACGCGTTTATATCATTGTTTACGTTCGACAGTATTAATTACTACAAATATTTTGACCTTTCGCTGCGAAAATCCATGGCATCCTTCATTGTATTTTCCTCAAAATACCACTGAATGAATCGCTATCGTTTTCCCAAGATATTTGCTTCTTTTGAGCGAAAAATATTAAATATTGAAGACGCTACAACGGCTTGCAGCTCAAAGGTGAACATGTATCACATTTCACCTGTCAAAACATGCGAAGAAAGTACCCTACGGTTCCCCAGGACTCGGAAACCGTATCTACAGGTTCAAATTTCGTATATAGCGTGTTTTCCGCGTGTCTATAGCAACAGGCATTCCTAAAATAGCATGCTATCTGGATGCTCTGCACGTGCGCGGTAAAAACCCGATATTTTAAACAGTTGAAGATATACTTCTACTGGGTCAAAATATATTGACTTTTCAGCAAAATAATCATCAGTATTTCATCCAGATTTCGTTCTGATATTCCGTCAATGAATTCTTTGGAGTCTTCAATATATTTGAAGATAAAATATACTGAATAAAATTCGAAGACAAAAACGTTGATGAGGGTCATGTTCAAATATTTTCGCCCGTATGCTATTTTGATAACCATTCAAAATATCATTGGAAAGTCTGAGAGAAATTTAATGATTTTTAAATCATTTCAAAACTTCAAATATGTGTAGAGGAAAGTTTATTCAATCGTAGTAGCTTTAGAATATCACTTTTTTGTTACATCGTCGAACAATAGCCGTCTGGATAGTATTAAATACATTTAATATAACCAATTATTGGATGAGTTCAGTATTATCTATTGAAGCAAACTAAGACGAATAACACTGACAAAGGAGTAGTATTATAAAGGCCGATCGACCCCCTTTTTTAGGGGTGTGCAGGGATGTGCAGAGGGGTGTGCACAAAGGGATGTGCAGAGGGGTGTGCAGGGATGTGCAGAGGGGTGTGCACAATGCGTTACGTACACAAGCCGTTACGTGCACCCCGTGACGTACGCTATAGTCGCGCGCTCCGATTGGTTAATGGTTGGCGTACGTATGCCCCGTGACGTACACCCCGTGACGTACGCCATAGCTATGCTCTGGTTGGTCAAACAGCGTACGTACTCCCCGTGACGTACACCCCGTGACGTACACTATAGCCGCGCTCTGATTGGTTAAAACGGCGTACGTATGCCCCGTGACGTACGCCATAGCCGTGCTCTGATTTGTTAAAACAGCGTACGTATGCCCCGTGACGTACGCTATAGCCGCGCTCTGGTTGGTTAAAACAGCGTACGTATGCCCCGTGACGTACGCTATAGTCGCGCTCTGATTGGTTAAAACAGCGTACGTATACCCCGTGACGTACGCTATAGTCGCGCTCTGGTTGGTTAAAACAGTGTACGTATACCCCGTGACGTACGCCATAGGCGCGCTCTTTTGCCAACATGATCTGATATGTCGCACCAAGAAAGTGAAGAAAGAGGGTCCTAATCAGGATCGTTTATTCTATTGTTGTCCTCATCCAAGAGAAAGTGCTTGTGACTTCTTTGAGTGGAAACCTGACGAAGACCCCCTTGAGCCAGGTTGTGTTTGTCTGTTTAGTATGCCACCATCTTACCGATATACAGTGAGAAAGACAGAGGAGACATTTACTTGTAAGGAAACGGATTCGTAAGAAAGCGTATGACGAATTCCTTCGGCAAAAGGAAATCGGTGAACTGATTCAGGACTTACAGATCTACTAATAACTATAACAAAAGTGTAACTGTACATATAATTAAATGAACTTAAACATATAACTAAATATTGTTAAACACAAAACCAAATAAAATAGTTTTTGTAAAAGTCCCGTGGAGGGACAAATTGTGTCCCGCAAGTCCCGCAAAGTGATATTAGGTTTTGCAAAAGTCCCGTGGAGGGACACAAAGTCCCGTGGAGGGACAAATTAAGTCCCGCGAGTCCCGTTTCAGCAAAACAAACCAATGCCCGCTCACGAACTCGATTCTATTATTGTCCAAAACCACATATATCGTGTTATATGATCCCCCGTGTTGTCAAGGTTTTATTCGCCTCGGGCAAAGTGAATAAGACACAGATGGTAATAACACGCACACATGTTAGTTGTTGAAAAGATATATTCACAAAATAGCTATTTACAGATCAAATATCTAATAGAATGGTTGCAACACCGTCTTCCAAAACTTTACGTTTTGGATAAAAATAACTAAAAGCGTTTTTAACTTGAACATATGTGCACATTGTATTGTTCATAACTCTGAATCCCCTATTTACACCCGACCCACTACGTTTACTTAAAATTACATCTAAATATTTATCTTTATTAATAACATTATTCTTTTTGTTAACCCCTTTGCAACTAAATTTGTCTTTCCCATCTTCAAAACAATAATACGTTTTACTACATAGACTAATTATCCCATCCCCGTGGAAACCTGACGAAGACCCCCTTGAGCCAGGTTGTGTTTGTCTGTTTAGTATGCCACCATCTTACCGATATACAGTGAGAAAGACAGAGGAGACATTTACTTGTAAGGAAACGGATTCGTAAGAAAGCGTATGACGAATTCCTTCGGCAAAAGGAAATCGGTGAACTGATTCAGGACTTACAGATCTACTAATAACTATAACAAAAGTGTAACTGTACATATAATTAAATGAACTTAAACATATAACTAAATATTGTTAAACACAAAACCAAATAAAATAGTTTTTGTAAAAGTCCCGTGGAGGGACAAATTGTGTCCCGCAAGTCCCGCAAAGTGATATTAGGTTTTGCAAAAGTCCCGTGGAGGGACACAAAGTCCCGTGGAGGGACAAATTAAGTCCCGCGAGTCCCGTTTCAGCAAAACAAACCAATGCCCGCTCACGAACTCGATTCTATTATTGTCCAAAACCACATATATCGTGTTATATGATCCCCCGTGTTGTCAAGGTTTTATTCGCCTCGGGCAAAGTGAATAAGACACAGATGGTAATAACACGCACACATGTTAGTTGTTGAAAATATATATTCACAAAATAGCTATTTACAGATCAAATATCTAATGGAATGGTTGCAACACCGTCTTCCAAAACTTTACGTTTTGGATAAAAATAACTAAAAGCGTTTTTAACTTGAACATATGTGCACATTGTATTGTTCATAACTCTGAATCCCCTATTTACACCCGACCCACTACGTTTACTTAAAATTACATCTAAATATTTATCTTTATTAATAACATTATTCTTTTTGTTAACCCCTTTGCAACTAAATTTGTCTTTCCCATCTTCAAAACAATAATACGTTTTACTACATAGACTAATTATCCCATCCCCTTCCCACTCTACTTTAAGTAATCCCGGCGTTCTCTTATCCATCGACTATTTGGTGGAAATTAGCCAGGAAAGCTATTCGCTATTGTTGGACCGTTTCTCTCATGTATTCGACCAAATCAGTCAACGAATAGTGAACGATGAGGTATGTTGCGCGTTTGACCACCTAGGTATTTTCGAGACTTGTACTTATTACTATTATGACTATTTAGGTGTGTGCTGAAAGTGGCGATGACGTTGAAGAAATGGTGCAATGTCTTCTCACATTGAATCAGGTATAGACCATATTGTTAGTCAACTTGATCTGTGTAGTTCTTGCTCTTATTACTCTTTCTTATTTTTTTTTTTTTTTTTTTTTTTGCAGGAGACCCAAGATGAAGCGGACGCTAGTCAAGCAAGCGAGGACGAAGTGCATGAGGTAAATAATTTTAGAGGTTTAAAATTCTAGTCATGGTTTACTTATCTTTTCGGGCTTGTGATATATATGTGTAGCATTTTTTTTTCCTCCGTTTTTTTCAGGCGAGTGAGAATGAGGAAAGTGGGGAAGAAAATACAATTAAAGGTTCACCCATTAGAAAAATTGCAAGAAAAACTGGAACTTCATCTCATGGAACTACCTGTTCTGGGCTTCAGTTCCGGAAAGTATGATATCAACGCCGCTAAAAACCCTTTCTTTGCCCACCTCGTGAAACATGAGCAAGTTAAGTTTGTGATAAAAAGAAACAACAGCCACATGTGTCTCAAGACAATACACTTGAAGTTTCTCGATATTACAAGCTACTTGGCTCCTGGATTCTCCTACGAACAATTTTTAAAAGCTTACGAGTGCACACAGACCAAAGGGTACTTTCGTCTGACCATAGACAATCTAAGGAATGGACTGGAAACGCAAGCTAAAGTTTACGCGACATCCGTGATACGCTTTACTTTGGAACCCTGTAACTTCCCTTTAAATACATTTCAGGGCTTTGTATTTACATATTTTAAACAAGAACAGAAATGTGAATGCAACTATTGACTTTTAAAACTTTTCAGAGAGATAAACGAGGCGGAAAATCACCATTTAATGTTTCCGTAAACCTTTTTCAACAACAACAATGGCGACATTTCTGCAGTCAAAAAGAATGCAAACATTCAGCGTTTGGTTTTAGCTTTGTTATATTCATAAAGAATCTTAAAAGTCGATAGTTCCACAGAGATTGCCGTTCTTGTTTAAAATATGTAAATAGAAAGTCCTGAAGTATATTTAAAGTGAAGTTACAGGGTTCCAAAGTACAGCATATCAGGCCGTATCACGGATGTCGCGTCAGCAACATTGACACTTTAGCTTGCGTTTCCAGTCCATTCTTTTGATTGTCTATGGTCTGACAAAGTTAAACTTATCCACCTTACCGCCCCCTGAAGCCTTGAATTCAATGCTTTCCAACACCGCCATTTCCGAGGAACAATACGAGTACTGCCAGCGCGTGTGGAACGATAACAACATGGAAACGTTTCGTGACTTTTTGGTTTGATATAATAATCTTGATGTCGTTCCCTTCCTCGAGGCTATTGACAAGATGAACAAGTTTTGGAAGGAGCGAGATATAGACATGTTTAAAGACGGTGTGAGTGTGCCAGGTTTGACGATGAAATATTTATTTTCGAATGTTCCAAACGTGCATTTCTCACTGTTTAACGAAAAAGACAAAGACTTATACTATACCATGAAAGATAATAACGTCGGTGGCCCAAGTATAATATTTAACCGATACCACGAAACAGACAAAACTTTTATACGCAACGCAGAAATGGCACGAAAGAAATCTAGAGCCTAAACCATGCAAGAAAGTGGTCGGTTACGACGCCAATGCGCTATACCTCTGGGCGATCATGCAATATATGTCAACCGGACAGTTTACGCGACGACTGGAAGGCGACGAGCTCCAACTCTTTTCTCGGTATTTTTGTACCCATGTCTGATCTTTATCTGTTGTTGGTGGGCTTGCCATTCCAACCACTCGATCGCCTTTTTACCGCTCCATTGCTTTTTAGAGCCGTCGCTTTCCAGTCGTCGCGTATACTGTCCGGTTGGCATATCTTGCATGATCGCCCAGAGGTATAGCGCATTGGCGTCGTAACCGACCACTTTCTTGCATGGTTTAGGCTCTAGATTTCTTTCGTGCCATTTCTGCGTTGCGTATAAAAGTTTTGTCTGTTTCGTGGTATCGGTTAAATATTATACTTGGGCCACCGACGTTATTATCTTTCATGGTATAGTATAAGTCTTTGTCTTTTTCGTTAAACAGTGAGAAATGCACGTTTGGAACATTCGAAAATAAATATTTCATCGTCAAACCTGGCACACTCACACCGTCTTTAAACATGTCTATATCTCGCTCCTTCCAAAACTTGTTCATCTTGTCAATAGCCTCGAGGAAGGGAACGACATCAAGATTATTATATCAAACCAAAAAGTCACGAAACGTTTCCATGTTGTTATCGTTCCACACGCGCTGGCAGTACTCGTATTGTTCCTCGGAAATGGCGGTGTTGGAAAGCATTGAATTCAAGGCTTCAGGGGGCGGTAAGGTGGATAAGTTTAACTTTGTCAGACGAAAGTACCCTTTGGTCTGTGTGCACTCGTAAGCTTTTAAAAATTGTTCGTAGGAGAATCCAGGAGCCAAGTAGCTTGTAATATCGAGAAACTTCAAGTGTATTGTCTTGAGACACATGTGGCTGTTGTTTCTTTTTATCACAAACTTAACTTGCTCATGTTTCACGAGGTGGGCAAAGAAAGGGTTTTTAGCGGCGTTGATATCATACTTTCCGGAACTGAAGCCCAGAACAGGTAGTTCCATGAGATGAAGTTCCAGTTTTTCTTGCAATTTTTCTAATGGGTGAACCTTTAATTGTATTTTCTTCCCCACTTTCCTCATTCTCACTCGCCTGAAAAAAACGGAGGAAAAAAAAATGCTACACATATATATCACAAGCCCGAAAAGATAAGTAAACCATGACTAGAATTTTAAACCTCTAAAATTATTTACCTCATGCACTTCGTCCTCGCTTGCTTGACTAGCGTCCGCTTCATCTTGGGTCTCCTGCAAAAAAAAAAAAAAAAAAAAAAATAAGAAAGAGTAATAAGAGCAAGAACTACACAGATCAAGTTGACTAACAATATGGTCTATACCTGATTCAATGTGAGAAGACATTGCACCATTTCTTCAACGTCATCGCCACTTTCAGCACACACCTAAATAGTCATAATAGTAATAAGTACAAGTCTCGAAAATACCTAGGTGGTCAAACGCGCAACATACCTCATCGTTCACTATTCGTTGACTGATTTGGTCGAATACATGAGAGAAACGGTCCAACAATAGCGAATAGCTTTCCTGGCTAATTTCCACCAAATAGTCGATGGATAAGAGAACGCCGGGATTACTTAAAGTAGAGTGGGAAGGGGATGGGATAATTAGTCTATGTAGTAAAACGTATTATTGTTTTGAAGATGGGAAAGACAAATTTAGTTGCAAAGGGGTTAACAAAAAGAATAATGTTATTAATAAAGATAAATATTTAGATGTAATTTTAAGTAAACGTAGTGGGTCGGGTGTAAATAGGGGATTCAGAGTTATGAACAATACAATGTGCACATATGTTCAAGTTAAAAACGCTTTTAGTTATTTTTATCCAAAACGTAAAGTTTTGGAAGACGGTGTTGCAACCATTCCATTAGATATTTGATCTGTAAATAGCTATTTTGTGAATATATCTTTTCAACAACTAACATGTGTGCGTGTTATTACCATCTGTGTCTTATTCACTTTGCCCGAGGCGAATAAAACCTTGACAACACGGGGGATCATATAACACGATATATGTGGTTTTGGACAATAATAGAATCGAGTTCGTGAGCGGGCATTGGTTTGTTTTGCTGAAACGGGACTCGCGGGACTTAATTTGTCCCTCCACGGGACTTTGTGTCCCTCCACGGGACTTTTGCAAAACCTAATATCACTTTGCGGGACTTGCGGGACACAATTTGTCCCTCCACGGGACTTTTACAAAAACTATTTTATTTGGTTTTGTGTTTAACAATATTTAGTTATATGTTTAAGTTCATTTAATTATATGTACAGTTACACTTTTTGTTATAGTTATTAGTAGATCTGTAAGTCCTGAATCAGTTCACCGATTTCCTTTTGCCGAAGGAATTCGTCATACGCTTTCTTACGAATCCGTTTCCTTACAAGTAAATGTCTCCTCTGTCTTTCTCACTGTATATCGGTAAGATGGTGGCATACTAAACAGACAAACACAACCTGGCTCAAGGGGGTCTTCGTCAGGTTTCCACGGGGATGGGATAATTAGTCTATGTAGTAAAACGTATTATTGTTTTGAAGATGGGAAAGACAAATTTAGTTGCAAAGGGGTTAACAAAAAGAATAATGTTATTAATAAAGATAAATATTTAGATGTAATTTTAAGTAAACGTAGTGGGTCGGGTGTAAATAGGGGATTCAGAGTTATGAACAATACAATGTGCACATATGTTCAAGTTAAAAACGCTTTTAGTTATTTTTATCCAAAACGTAAAGTTTTGGAAGACGGTGTTGCAACCATTCTATTAGATATTTGATCTGTAAATAGCTATTTTGTGAATATATCTTTTCAACAACTAACATGTGTGCGTGTTATTACCATCTGTGTCTTATTCACTTTGCCCGAGGCGAATAAAACCTTGACAACACGGGGGATCATATAACACGATATATGTGGTTTTGGACAATAATAGAATCGAGTTCGTGAGCGGGCATTGGTTTGTTTTGCTGAAACGGGACTCGCGGGACTTAATTTGTCCCTCCACGGGACTTTGTGTCCCTCCACGGGACTTTTGCAAAACCTAATATCACTTTGCGGGACTTGCGGGACACAATTTGTCCCTCCACGGGACTTTTACAAAAACTATTTTATTTGGTTTTGTGTTTAACAATATTTAGTTATATGTTTAAGTTCATTTAATTATATGTACAGTCACACTTTTGTTATAGTTATTAGTAGATCTGTAAGTCCTGAATCAGTTCACCGATTTCCTTTTGTCGAAGGAATTCGTCATACGCTTTCTTACGAATCCGTTTCCTTACTAGTAAATGTCTCCCCTGTCTTTCTCACTGTATATCGGTAAGATGGTGGCATACTAAACAGACAAACACAACCTGGCTCAAGGGGGTCTTCGTCAGGTTTCCACTCAAAGAAGTCACAAGCACTTTCTCTTGGATGAGGACAACAATAGAATAAACGATCCTGATTAGGACCCTCTTTCTTCACTTTCTTGGTGCGACATATCAGATCATGTTGGCAAAAGAGCGCGCCTATGGCGTACGTCACGGGGTATACGTACACTGTTTTAACCAACCAGAGCGCGACTATAGCGTACGTCACGGGGTATACGTACGCTGTTTTAACCAATCAGAGCGCGACTATAGCGTACGTCACGGGGCATACGTACGCTGTTTTAACCAACCAGAGCGCGGCTATAGCGTACGTCACGGGGCATACGTACGCTGTTTTAACAAATCAGAGCACGGCTATGGCGTACGTCACGGGGCATACGTACGCCGTTTTAACCAATCAGAGCGCGGCTATAGTGTACGTCACGGGGTGTACGTCACGGGGAGTACGTACGCTGTTTGACCAACCAGAGCATAGCTATGGCGTACGTCACGGGGTGTACGTCACGGGGCATACGTACGCCAACCATTAACCAATCAGAGCGCGCGACTATAGCGTACGTCACGGGGTGCACGTAACGGCTTGTGTACGTAACGCATTGTGCACACCCCTCTGCACATCCCTGCACACCCCTCTGCACATCCCTGCACACCCCTCTGCACATCCCTTTGTGCACACCCCTCTGCACATCCCTGCACACCCCTAAAAAAGGGGGTCGATCGGCCTTTATAATACTACTCAAAGGTTTAATTATTTTTAGATCTCTTGAAAAAACCAAATTCAATACTTGTTTTATTATTTGTTAATTATCTGCAGGCTTTAACCAATAAAACACACCCAAGAAAATAATAACTAACACAACAGTAGGGTTTTATTGATTAGACAGAACACATTGCCCCATGTGATTTCATCTAGAATCTAATGCTTCATGTAGGATGGGGACCCTCTTTTGACTATTATTCATGGAATATAACTGTAAAATAATCTTTTGAGCTCTAATCCTGATTAAATACGGATTAATGACATTCAAAAGTGAAAACAGTGCACTAATTTGTACTGTTACAAAAACTTAATGTATTGTATATCGTTTGTGTACTGTAGCACGCCTAATATTACGAGCTGGAAAACTATTCCTGTGAAGTACAGTAATTGTATCAAGCTGTGCGCACATTGTAAGAAATATATAATGATGGATTTGAATATCTTTGTCAAATTATATTTTTTATAACAGCATTTGCTGTAGCCACCTTTTTGTCAGTTGCTTTGTGTTGGGCTAGCCACATGTACGCGCTGCGTACCTATTTTTTTAATTTACCTATTTTAGAGCTTCCTCAACTACTAATTGAAGCAATGGCAAGTCATAAAGTTCTAGAGAAGCTAAAAAAATTGTCAGAGGAAGTGGAAAAAGCACCAAAAAACTCTCCTCGAAATGAAAACAAGTTTCTAAATATGGTGAGAAAAAACAGCGTGGCGAAAGTGTCCACTGTACGAACCAGCACCCCGCTCACAAAGGAACCATTTCAATGCCGGGTTAACTCAAGTAGGCCTGTAACACCCAAAACTCCACCAGTACAATCACATGATGGTCCAGACAGCCTTCCAGTTACACCAGTCAGGGCATCCATGAATGACAGCGAACCAACATCATCACTCGAAACATCAGCATCGCTAGCAAGTGATGTTTGTCATGACACACCTGTCACACCATCAAGTGCTATTCCAAATTCTCCAAAGGACATTGACAAAACTCAGCTGCATGTAAGTTTTCTCATAATTTTTCAATATATATTTAAGTAAATACTGTAGCTACAAATCTTTCTAACAAAAGATTTGAAGCTACATTATGTAATATATTGGATATGTTTAATTTTTTTTTTTCAGTTTCATTTTCAGCTCTGGGTAATGTATTGACAAAGCACTGTAGCCTATAGCATTTTTTTAATTACTGTCGTTGCAATGGAAGTGTTGGTAAAATATTTTATAATATAGCATTTGTAAATTCTGAACGCTGATTGGCTAAGAACTGTGTTGATATAACTCTATGTCAACAGGGAAAATTTCCCGCCACTCTTCTGTCAAAGTTCTTCGTGCTATATTATAAAAGAAATATAAAACATTTTTTCCGTATTGATATACAGTTACATCAACACTCGTGAAAATTGGAAAAACTCGAAATTGTGTGAAAACAGACAATTTCCAGACAATTTCTCGTTCCAATTTCCACTCGTGTTGATATAACTGTATATCAACACGGAAAATGTTTTATATTTCTAAAGTATGAATTCATCTCCACAAGTTGATGAATCATTCGATAGAAAATTGATCAACTTCCTTCTGTTAACTTTATGTGTATTTGTGATTGGTCAATACGTCCTGAAGTGAAATGTAATTGGCTATCTGGCTAACAGGAACTGGACAACAGGAAGTTGACAAATTTTCTATCAAATAAATGCATCAACTTTTGGAAATGAATTCACACAATATTTTATCAACACTTCCATTGCAATGACCGTAAACATGCATGCTAGAATTTGATTATTGCAGAATGGCATATTGCTCATGAACATTTTCTTTCATAGAAATTTTTAACACCAACTGCCTTGGCTGAAGTAGAAAGGTCCAAAAATTTTTCCAAAATGACAAAAACCCTTTTGTCAGCTGTTTTTGGTCGAGAGGTCTTAAAAAAGTCTACTCTAACTGGAAAGGCAAAAGATGAAGGAGAGATGTTGGATACCCATAAAGTTGAATTAATCACTGGTGAGTTGCTATCATTGTCAAGCTAGATACTGAGTGTGATTTATATACCAAAGCTCATCATTTGAAAGGATGAAGCATGCATGAATTGCTTTTTGTTGTTGGTTAGTCTAATGTTTTTTTACTATTCTTTTGCAGCCTATGTCATGCAATCCTTTCCTTTTGCTACAAGAACAGCCATTAGATTGGCAATATCACAAAAAATTAAAGATGGGGGGAAGGCCTGTGACCGCATGCTAAAATCCCAAGTTGATGCCAATATTGCACATTGAATTGTATGCTGGATTGGACATGATACAAACAGTACTGTGTGACTTTTTTAAATAGATAATTATAAATGCTGATTTAAATGACTTTAATATTTAACTTGCAAGTAGTATGTATTTAATGTTCTCAGCCTGTAAATAAAACTACATTCATATATGATTGCTTACAACTTTTTTGTTCCAGAAGTGAAGTTTTACATATTCAACATTTTCACATGTGAAATCGATTTCACCAGTGGCGGATCCAGGGTAAGTCAAAATAAATTATAGCAGCTCAATTTTAAATTCAAAATAACTTTATAACAATGTCATAGGTTATGAATTTCAAAAGAATAAAATCTAACCAATGAAGTTGCTTTGAAGGTATTTTATAATGTAAATATATCCTAGAATGAGCTGTGGTAATTTATTTTGACTTACGCTAGGTCCGCCACTGGATTTCACATGTGAAATATACTTCACGTATGAAAATTTCACATGTGAAGTGTTCCAATTCCACACATAGGGTTTGTATGTGAAATTGATTTCACATGTGAAACATGTTTCACATATGAAAGTTTCACATGTGAAATGCATTTCACATATGAAAATTTCACATGTGAAGTGTTCCAATTCCACATATAGATTTCACATGTGAAATTTTCACATGTGAAAGTATATGTGAAATTTCCGTAAGGGTAACCATAATATTGGCCGATTGTCATTGGTTTCTGTCTCGTTGTTGTCCTCGTTGCTTGTTGATTGGTGTTGTTTGAAGCATTTTATTAGTAAAGAGACAACATGTTTGGGATAGCCATTCCAAGAAGCAATTTTCTTTAAAAATTGCAGTTCTTGTGAAAGTTTGGTGGGTGAACAGATTTTATGAATGCGACTGAGGAGAGAGCGAGCCAAGCAATACGATGTTTCCATGGTACAAAGCTGTCAAAATGTGTGTATTGTCCTGTAAATGTACGTTTCCGGTATAAGGAGAACTTGTTGTCCTCAAGATTTAGGCTTAGGTAGCCCACTAATTGATGGTATATTTTTGGTTCAAAAAAAGTGTATTTATTCTTGTGTTACTCTGTCTACAACTTTATTGATGCGCGCGGTCCAGTTCAATGCGCGGTCAACTTGTGATTCATCAATGTTTACATCATGTATATATATTTTCCTGTTGTTATTGAGCAACATTATTCAAGCAGTAAATTATATTCTGTAAATAACAAAATAAAAATACAATATCGAAAAACTATTGTTGTTGCTTCCTGCCTTGATTATTTTGCGCATGCTCTTCTCCCTTCCGCTTGACGTTTTGCAGTGAACGATAAGGCATTGAATCATGCAGGGTGTTGGTGCCAGAAAACGAAAGTGAAGTTTGATTTAGGTCAATCTGTTCTGAAGATATTTTGCAGTGACCCGTTGTTCAAAGCTGTTAGCGCTAACCCTGGATTAAAGTTTAAGTCATTGTTTTAATTCCTGTATTTCTTCATGTCCGCTAATTTCAGGACTTCAGAAACCAAAACTACTTTTGATTCGGACAAGATTTATGTGAAACCATTTCGAAACTTATTAACCGACGTTTGCACAACCGGCCCAGCAGGGGTATATTAGGCAAAGATGACCATTTGTTGTATCGAGCTGTAAATTTGTGCGGCATAAAAACTTCCCACTAAGATCTAATTATCTCAATTGGGATTAGTCCGTTGAACAGGCGCTATATGGGTTAGCTAAAAGCCTTCTCGGAAAAACATCGGTTTTCTTTAAGTTTTTTTCTTTATTGATGTCACAAAAGAACTCGCTAATAATTAATATCCCACAATCATTTGCTCGTGCGCGAGCTATAAAAATTTTGTGATGTCACAATGTTGATTGTGATAATTGATTGATTGTCATAATTGATTGACTGCGCGAGTGAACACTTGTGTGTATTTCGCTGCGATTTTGCAAACATTTTTTAGCGACATTGAATAATATATAATTATATATGGGTGAGTTGAAGGAACCAAACGACGATTTACAGTTAGTAGAGATTCGAGAAGGAATGGCACAGGAGTTGTCAAGATTCAGGGAAAAGTTAAATAAAGCAAAATCTCGAATCGAAGAGCTTCAAACTTTTTATGACGAGACCAAAACTCAAATTGAAGAATTGACTTCGACAGACGGCATAAAAGGTGAATATAAGAATGACATAATTGTTTAAATTTCATTTGTTTACTTTCCGTTAGACTACCTGCCTTTAGGAGAGCTATGCAGCTACTTTCATGCAAGTTTATTTTATCATTAGGCGAACTTACGCGTTCTGAACCTGATGTTGAAGATGGAAAGGATAGTAAAGACGCGACGTTAGAGAATCTTGGTATAATCACTGAAACAATAACGACAGTTCAAGATGATAATGTTAAGACGACAAAACTTGCCACTGAAGATTCAACAAAAGATACTAAACTTTCACCAACGGTGGCCAATGATAACACAGTAGTGTGTTATGTATGTCATGTTTCCCTCCCGACAAAACACGCACCGCAATCTGGCAAAGGTTCATCTGAAGTTCATTACAGGACACTTGGTAGTAATGTCGTCAAAGATGAAAAATCTTTCTTAGAGATTCTTGACGAACCTGTGACAGAATCAGTCGCCATACCAGACGATCAAATTCAGCAAGTTGAGAAAGAAGCATGTACTAAAGACGTTGCTGAATGTACGATAAAGTTATCGAAGGAAGAAGGAGATTACCAATCTTCAGTTGCTGCTGACATTCCTGCGAAATTTGTCCCTGGTGACAATGTCGTTGATACACGTGAGAATGAAGCTCTTACCACAGAGTTTAATGAATCTACCGTAAATGTTTCGGAAGCAGGAGACAGCCAGTCCGTAGTTATTCCTGATACTCGTACAACGTTTGTTCCTGATGACGATGTTGTCGATGGAATCCAGGGGGAACAGTCAACGACAGAGGTTCTAGATGAATCTACAACCGAATTTGATATTTCTAACCTGGTTGATCGAATCGAAGGTGAAGCATCGACTATAGATGAGCAAGTTAAGAATGTTGATGGCGATGCCAAGAAAGATGACACCTTCAATGATGTTCAAACTGTCTTTGGAGCAGAAAAAGATGATCAACGTGCTACTATCAACATTTCAAGAACGTTGGTTCCTGGTGATAAAGTTGTTGATCAACTACCCAGTAGATCTACTTATTCTGAATATCTGATCACTAATGATGTCCACTATTCTTGGGCAAAGGTATTTTACACTTGGACATTGAGTGCCGGGTCTCCGTACGGTTGTGAAGAGCCTCGCTCTGGATACGTGCACATCGACAGTGTGAAGCCTGCAGAACAAGTTAGCCATGTTACATCCACACGTGTTGCAAATGTTTCTGGAAAGAAAGGATTTTCACAGCATAAAGGCAAAGTTGAAGGTAAGGCAAATAAAATTAGCTGAAATTTAAGGCAAAGAAAAACTCGACAGGATCGATGCTAGAATAGATCTATAAAGTTAAATATCTCTGGGTCTAAGGTGTCCTATTTCTCTATTAACTTGCCGGCATGCAATATTAAGTATGTATATCAAATTAAACTTAACATTGACTTGTCAATTTGTTTTCTAGGCGAAGACGTTGTTTCGACTTGCAGCAGGCGGTTGTCTAATCCACAAGATGTTCAAGAAAATGAGACATGCAAACTAAAGAACAAGAAGGGAAAGGTTCTAAAGGAAGACAAACGTGGAAAGAGTAAAAAGGTTGAAAAAACAAAGTCTAAGGTCGGCAATTCAACGACGTTTGCTCCTAGTTACAATCTACTGCAAATACTATCCAACGAACCTACTTGTTCTAAATATTGGGACGATGAAGATGTCTGCTCTTCTGGGGCAGAGACCATTTCCATTCGGGCTTTGAGTGTTGGGTCTCTGTTCGAGTGTGAAGAATCTCGCTCTGGATACGTGGACATCGACAGTGTGAAGCCAGGAGAACAAGTTAGCCATGTTCCATCTACGTATGTTGCAGATGGTTCTGGAAAGAAAGGATTTCCACCACCTAAAGACAAGGTTAAAGGTAAGGCAAACAAATGAGCAGATATTTAAGGCGAAGGGAAAATTTGGAACAATCGATGCTAGAATAGATCTATAAAGTTAAATATGATTATTATCTCTGGGTCTAAGGTGTCCTGTTTGCTACATTTTTCTATTAACTTGCTGGCATGCAATATTAAGTATGCATGTTAAATTAAGCTAAACATTGACTTGTCAATTTGGTTCCTAGGCAAAGACGTTGTTGCGACTAGTAGCAGTTGGTTGTCTAACCCACAAGATGTTCAAAAGAATGAGAAATGCGAACTAAAGAACAAGAAAGGACAGGCTCTAAAGGAAGACAAACGTGGAAAGGGCAAGAAGGTTAAAAAAACAAAGTCTAAGGTCGACAATTCAACGACGTTTGCTCCTAGTTATAATCTACTGCAAATACTATCCAATGAACCTACTTGTTCTAAATTTTGGGACGATGACGAAGTCTGCTCTTCTGGGGCGGAGACCGTTTCCATTCGGGCTTTGAGTTTCTGGTCCCTGTTCGAATGTGAAGAGCCTCGATATAGATTTTCACAACCTTCAAACAAAGGTGAGGGTGAGGAATTTAACGAAATTTGAAGGCGAAGAGAAACTTCAAACAGTTTGTATCCAGATATATTAGCTAGATACATAAAACATCCATAGACACAAGGCTAGTGTTGTTGATTGGTATTGATTCTTTAATTTGGTTTCTAGGCGAAGACGTTGTTGCGACTGGTAGCAGCCTGTTGTCTAACCCCAAAAATGTTCAAGAAAACGAGAAATGCAAACCAAAGAACAAGAAAGAGAAGAAAAAGACGAAAGTTCAACAAAAACAAAAACGTGATAGTGATGAGAGCCCTGGGAAAACGAGGTCCAAGAAGCTTCATCGACGTTTTCTTTCGTTGTTCTGCTGTTGTTTTAAAAGTCAAAAACAAATGAAAACTAAGTGAATCAACAACCAACGACTGAGATGAATAATCGTGACACATTTCACAGGACTCATTTGTTGCGATCAACTTGAACTACTGAACTTTTCCCTCTATTTCATCTAGTATTTGTTGACATACAGTACATATGTTGCAATTTCATATAATATTTATACATTTATTAATAGTTGAATTAGTTTTCTGTCGCTTTTACACACCTTACGATTTGTATTTGAGTAATCTATCTTGCTGTTTATTTTTACAATATATGTTTTTGAGCAGGGAAAGTTAGTATATGCCAATCATAATTATGGTTACCCTGTGGTCATAACCAATATTTAGTGAGATGCGGCGGAATTGTAACCTTCACCAATCATAGTCTAGTTAATTCAAGGGATCTGAGGAAGAGCAACATCGGAATAAGTCGCTGATCGATTTCCGTCGGAAGTAGACGTAACGAAAAAGAACACTAGACCTAATACAATGCAAAAAGTTTAAAACTTTCCTAAATTAGTCTCAATGTGGGAATTTCAACTTTACAACGATGGCTGAGGTTTTATTCTTAATTATGGTTAAATAATGTACGCGAGTATCGCATCAGCAGCGAGTTTTTCCAGCCAATATTTGAACCTACATTTTTAAAAAAAACTTTTATCCCTACAAATTACTTTGACTACAATTTTTGGTACTGTTTTGAATAGCTTAGTTGTGTTATTTTTAAAGTGCGGGCGTATCCACATGAGCTTTTTGTGGTTAAACCCAAAGTTACTGCTATATTATTTCTACTATGTAAAAATCTCGCTTTAAATGCTTTATTCCTGTCTTTTCCCTAAGTGTCCGTCTTTTCCATAAGTGCCGGTCTTTTCCATAAGTGACCGTTTTTTCGATGAGTGCCCGTCTTTTCCGTAACTGCCCGTCTTTCGGGTGCGTCTGTGCGTGTCCGTTCGAATGTTGTGGGGGTGTTTCGAATGTTGTGGGGGTGTTTCGAATGTTTTGGGGTGTTTCGAATTTTTTGGGGTGTTTCAAATGTTTTGGCTGTGTTTCGAATGTTTTGGGTCATTTCGAATGTTTTGTAGTGCTTCAAATGTTTTGGCGGTGTTTCGAATATTTTGGTGGTGTTTCGAATGTCTTGGGGTGTTTTGCACTTTAATTTAAATATCAGGGTGTGTTGTGAACAGTTGGGGTGCATTTGTTTTTGACGGTGTTCCACATATGGGCTTCTTTAATGTTCAGTTACTTTACTGGACTCGAGCGAGTAAATGGGATGACGCGAAGTGTCCTTGATAAGCTTTCAAGAAGCCTCAAAAAAATCATTTAGTACTCATGTTTAAATTACTAAACTACAAAACCCGGTTATAGTCTTTATTTCATTCTTTAAAGAGGATTATGGTGAAACTGTAAGTTTGACGGCAGGAAATTTTTTCTCGTGAACTTTGTTTATACGCATTCTGACGTTCAGTTGTTGATGTGACCAGAGTTGACCGGAGGAATTTGATAACAATTGCAAATCCTCGCTACCAGAAACTGATCGTCTCCTACAACCACCTCAAGGGAGTATCCAAGGAAGACAAAGATTCTAAACCATTGTTACCAATTCATTTTATCCTCGGTGCCAGTACTTATGCCGCCATCAAGACAACGAAATCACCCCGAGTTGTTTATCAGGTGAATTGTTTAAGCTGCGGCACAACCACCAACTGGGAGGAAATTCTGTATCTTCCATAAAACCGTGATAAAGTATACAAAGTCAAACGATTGAAAATGGAGAACAATGTGGAAGCTGGATAATATGTTTAAAAACCGCTTATTTTGCATTATATTGTTATATTTTTTAAAAATAATAAATTTTTCCAAATGTTAATCTGTGCGTTAATTTATGCAAACCAAGAAACACTCTAATATTTTGCTCCAAAATCAGTACGATTTCGTATTCGCCATACCGCCTTTTTCGCCCTTTTGACGCTCAATACACTAGCTAACAATGAATAATGTAAAACGTAATCTGAATATGAATATTAATGCACAGCAAGTAATTTAAACGCATACATGTCAAACAATTCAAGTTAACGTTAGCAAATTCAATTTAATATAAACTTGAATTGTTTGACATGTATGCATTTAAAATTACTTGCTGGGTATATTCAGATTACGTTTTCCGCCTGGTATTTCAATCCACCCTTTTCGAGGTTGACCGACGGGGGGTAACACGTGTAGCGTAATTCGAAGCAGTCGGACAAACATTGCGTTTGCATTGTACTTGCGCATACAAATATTAAGTAGTTCGACTGCGAAAGAAAATGGCTAAACATGTACACTGTGCGTGGGGCACTTGCAATAGTGATTCGCGTTACCCAGAAAGATTAATAAATTCTGAAGGAGAATGTGTTCAATTTTACCATTTTCCGTCTTTTAAAAAAGAGAAAATACGACGAGAAGCATGGATAAGGGCATGTTGTCGGGGCGACAATCTGTGGATTGCACTTTATTGGTAATAATGGACCGACCCTGACCCTATTCCGGCTACTGCAAGCCGTGAAAAGGTTAGACAATACCCACGTATAAATGCACTCCCACACTATTGTTGGCCATTTGTTTCAAAATGGGTTCGTGATATATGGGCTCTAATCCAATGTATTATTTTCTACTAAACACTTTAAACGCGTATATATATGTGTCTTTTAGACGCGTGTATATGCATACAAAACACCCATATATATGGGTGTTTTGTACGCATATCTATGCGTGTTTTGTACGCATATAATGCGTGTTTTGTGCGCTTATATATGCGTGTTTTGCACGCATATACACGCGTCTAAAAGACATCTACATGCGTTTAAAGTGTTTGGTGAAAAATATACATTGGATTATAGCCCATATATCACAAACCCATTTTTAAACAAATGGCCAACCATATCACACTGGGTAATGGCTTTGTTAATAGAGATTCAACATATCCCTCTTCAAAAATACGATAGTCATCAAATGCTTTGTATGCGGCAAGCCCTTGTTTATCATGTTCTGTGGAACTGTATATGAGATGGTTAAAAATATCGAAAAGACCGAATGGTGGCGATTCGTTAAAATCATTTATATATTCGTGCGCTGAAGATAGCGGATCTTCTATTTCAACACCATGAATAATCAACTTGTTCTCCTCTTTCGATTTTGCATAGTCTAAAACAGGTATCAACATTTTTTCGACGGATTTCGCTATCTCAACTAATGCTGGTTTAAGATATCCAGTTACTGAAACGCCTCGCGCTTTTAAATATTGTTTCAAGTCAGAAGCGACATTTTCTCAAAATGATTGCGCTCCAAAGTACTATCCATGTTTTGATAGAATTTTACCCTTTTTTACTTTGCCTTTCTTTGTCTTTAAAAAGTAAATTTCGCTAAAATTATCGATAATCAATAGTTCCTCGTATACAAAAGTATTAACGCGACGCTTGTTGTTTGTCCGACTGTTTCGAATTACTACACGTGTTACCCCCCGTCGGTCAACCTCGAAGAGGGTGGTTGCCACTATAATGCAAAACGTTATGTAATTAACAAATAGATTTCATTTTTGCGTGTGTCTGTACTGTAATAGATCACAGATGACGTCATAGCGTGTGAAGAACAAAAAAGTACGCACGAGACGCAGTCGAGTGCGTGACTTTTTGTTCTTCACACGCTATGGCGTCATCTGTGATCTATTACATTACAGAAGCACAAAAAAATGAAATCTATTTGTTTTATATTATAATAAAGTTGACAAAAATCATGCGAAGACCCGCGAAATAAATTAGCTAAATTAGATCACGCCATCAGCTGACGTCATCCGTGCGTGTGTACTTTAATAACACACAGCTCGCGACCAATGAAAATGCAGAATGAACACGTATTATTATATAATACCCGATAACGTCAGCCGATAACGTTAGTAGCCGCGCCTTCTTGCTAAATAGAAACGAGGCTTATCATGCAAAAGCTCTATTTTTCTTTATTTTTTCCGAATTTAAGAACACGAGTCTCCGGGTTTTACAACAATTTTGACTGGATTTTTACAAGTTTTTACATACGTTTTCGCTTAGTTGGGTAAGTCGTTATAATTGTTATAAGAATGGGAAGTTTTGTTTGTAATTGACGTGTTTTTGTTGGATATTTTTAAACCTTTTTGTTGCTTCACGCCTGTTGAAGTCATAGAACATATGAATATGAAGTCAAGTAAGTTAACATATTTCATCAGCTTTTTTACTAAACTTTTACGGTTTTGCTTGTTCTGTAGACGGTTTGTTTTTAAACCCTTAGCCCATTTATAAATCGTTATTTTTTATATATATAAATATTGCATTTGTATTTTCCACGTTCGTCAGCATTGACTGTTTTTTAATGTCAAAGCAAATTTAAATTATGCCTTCAGAATTAAATATTTTAAAATTTGTCTTCACATGATAGTCAGACAACAAAAAAAAACAGGATTTTATTATATCGACTTATCATATTCAAAGAGATAATAAAACCATAAAATCTACAAAATGATTTATGTAGAAGGTGTAATCTCAATGTTTGTACCCCTCTGTTAAAATCTAGTCGATAAAATTGTATTTTTTTATTTGTAAACAGTTTTGTGACGAACTTGAAACATACATTTGGCAATATTTTTACGGGATATAAGAAGAAATAACGATTTATAAACGGGCCAAGGGTTTAAAAACAAACTGTCGACAGAACAAGCAAAACTGGATAAGTTTATTTGAAAAAGCTGATAAAACATGTGAACTTACTTGATGGAGCAACAAAAAAGTTTAAAGATATCCAACAAAAACCTGTCAATTACAACAAAACTTCCCATCCTAACAACAATTATATCGATTTGCCCAAATAAGGGAAAACGTATGTGAAAAATTGTAAAAATCCAGTCAAAATTGTTTTAAAGCTCGGAGACCCGCGTTCTTAAATTCGGAAAAAGTAAACAAGAAAAATAGGGCTTTTGCATAGTAAGCTTCGTTTTCATGTCACGCAAAGGCGCGGTTACTAAGTTTCGCAATTGGTCTAGAGATCGTAAGATAGGAAAAGTACAAAAATGTTGATTCAGTATATACCGTAATTTTAACAGTTTATTCGAACAGTTATATTTAAAACATTGTTTGTTGTACAAAACGTTATTGTTGTAAAAACTTTATAATATATAATTCAAACAACTACTTTGTGTATCTTCTCTGTCATCCAAAGCTTTCCAAAGTCCAGACGGTCGGTTTGAAGTAAATAGATGCTCGTAAATCATTTAAAAATATGATTTAAAATATCATATTAGCTTTAAAATTTGTTTTAGAACCGTATATGTAACATTTTCTGGTCGCAGAAATGGCCCTGGGAACGAGGTTGAGATCATGATTTAGCTATATCATCAGTGGCATTAACATACGCCACTGATGATATAGCTAAATCACACTGCGACCAGAAGTACAAAACCCGGTTTTTTTAACTACAAAACCCGGTTTTTGTCTTTATTTCATTCTTGCAAGAGGATTATTGTTAAATAAACTGCTAATGTTACGGCAGACAATTCTTTCGGACGTTGAGTTGTTGATGTGACCTGAGTTGACCGGAGAAATTTACTAACAATTGCAAATCCATGCTACCAGAAACTGATCGACTCCTACAACTACCTCAAGGAGTAACCATGGAAGACAAAGATTCTAAACCATTGTTACCAATTCATTTGATCCTCGGTGCCAGTGCTTATGCCACCATCAAGACAACGGAATCACCCTGAGTAGTTTACCAGGTGAACCAGTGGCGGAGAAGACTAGGTTCGAGTAGACAATGATATCGCCTGGAATAGAATTTGATCATTGAAAAATGCTCTTGACGCAGACAAGCCAAGCCGATTATGAGAACTTGTGCAGATTAAACGTTTTAGGCCTGGAGGACAGGCCTGAGCAGGAACGATATGCAATCCATGCACAGTTATATGAGCAGCTGGTATGACATCGTGAAGGGTGGTACGAAAACGGCTTCCCCCCCCCCTCCCCCAAGTAGTAATCTGGCATTTTCCGGATATAATGCTTTATTAAACAATCCACCTTAAGTAAAAAAAAATACAGTGGACTTACAAAATCTGTCTAAGATTATATTTTGAGACGAATCACACAAGGTGATTGAACAGCAGAAGTCTGAGGGAATTGTTTAAGCTGCGACAAAACCACTAACCGGGAGGAAATTCTATATCGCCCATAAACTCGTAATGCGGACAGAAGCAGAATCGACCAAACTGCGCATCGTTTATGATGCTTCAGCCTGTGAAAATACGCAGACATTTAGCCTGACTGATCGCCTTTATGCAGACCCTTCATTACAAAATCGCCTGTGGAATGATGGATGCGGTTTCATCCGGTGACCCTAACGAGTAACGGGAGACATCTAACAGGCATTCCTGCAAGCGCGATTCCGGAAGGAAGGAGGACACCCACTCAGATTCCATTGGAAGTCAAGCGAACAGTCGGAACTCGAGATCTTAAGATTCACCACAGCTCTATTTGGTCTAGTGTGCTCTCTCTTTCTTCTTGGCGGGGTTATGAAATGACATCTTGCATCCTGGGAAGCTCGTGAACCAGAGTTAGTCGCTAAGATACGTAAAAGCCTTTACGTCGACTGGTAAACCAACTGCGGCCGATGCAAAAGAATTGAAAGTCGAAGTTATTCAGATATTCGAGGACGCTAAATTTACGCTCCACAAATGACATTTCAATGTCTCCGAGTTGGAAAGTGAACAATCTGGTCATGAGACAGATAATCCCTTTGCCAAACAACAACTTGGTCCATCAACTGATCAAGAATCCAGTCTGGTATGCCTCCCCTGAAACAAGGAAGCTGACGAGTTTAGAGATGAGAATGCCTGTGACCAAAAGAGAGTTATTGCGTAACCTGGCAAGTATTTAAGATCGCCTGGGACTTTTGGCGCCAATAGCACTAACGGGGAAGATAATCTATCGAGAAACTTGCAAAGCAAAAACAGCATGGGATGCACCATCACCAAAATCACAAGCGACAGAATAGAGTCAGTGGGTGAAAGGATTGCCTGAACGTAACGCGATAACCAAAGCTCTGACAATTTAGCGTGAAGCATGCAGTGTAGGAAATCGAACTCCACTCGTTTGGAGACTCAAGTTAGAAAGGCGTGTGCGCAGTACTTTATGCAGTCGTAAAGCAAAACGAAAGTACTAACGTTGGTCTAGTAACTGCTAGAGCAAGATAAGCCAACGATTAGAGCTGGCGTCTGCCCGTGTGGCAGCTAATCTGTTGGTCAATGTCCGACAAGCGCTCGAGGGAATGCCATTTTCAGGATCGTGTGGTTGGCTAGACAGCATCGTCGCGTTGCAGTGGCTGAAATGAGAAGGAGAATACAAGCGACTTGTTATAAATCGCGTAAACAAAATTCAAGCATGTCCAAACATTACGTGGTGCGACGTGTCTGGTCGAGACAATTCCGCAGATTTGGGTAGTCGTGGGTCTGGTGTCCGGAAATCAAATGTGGTGGGAAGGACCATCGTGGTTGGCTAGCCCGAAAGAGTGGTTGAGAGATATGGTGACAACGACAACCCCAGAGAGTGAAACCGAAGCCAAGGCAATAACGTAGCGGTAAACCCACCTGACGAATTAGACCAGATCTTGGCCAGGTTTTCGCTCAACAAAGCTGTGAGAGCCAGCAGCTGCAGTATTTGCATGTTTTAAAACAGTGAATTATAGCTGGAGAACAATTTATTCAAAAACTAAAAACACCTTGTTTGAAATCACGAATAGACCAACTACTTTTTTATGACTTTAACATATTTGGTAATTGCTTCTTCAAGAGGAAATTATCTTGATCATTATAACACACATGTCACACAGTACATAAATGCTGCTTTCTCTCAGTAAGAAGAATTAAAGCAATTCTTTGAAAGTTTTAATCCAAGTAAGTGGACTGCATGGTAACCCAGTGCGTAGAACACATTTGGAACGCACATAAAATCATGATGCCATTCGATGACGCATACGCAGTGTATGGGATGCATCTGTTAAATTTTGTTTTAGATATTGCATAAATGGACTTATATAGTATTGAGTTGGAGGTTGGTTTGATAAAAATCACTACATAATTTTTTGTTGTACTAGCTAGAAACTAGCTATTGTCCTTGCATTAATTAAATTGCTTAAATTGGCTAGTAACAGTCGTTAATATTCAAATTATGATTTTGTCCTGTGACAATGACAATGTGATTTTGAGTGATGATCAAAACAAATTACACCGTGGCTATTTATATACGACTAATTCAACCCACAGAAATATGTCTTTATCCAAGTATCCGACTATTTCTACGTAAACCGCTATCAGTAAATTGTACAATAACAAAGCATATATTTTTCGCCCACCTTCCTTTCGATTTAAAACAGTCTTTGTTTGTGAATGAAAGAGTGACGGCATGTTTGAGTGATACCCAATTCGCCCACATACTACGGAATGATTTGCCCACGACTCAAAATTCACGAAGTTAGTGATTAAAATTTCGTAATAAGTAACGTCCGAATATCATCTTTAATTTGAGACAAACATTTTTTGATATAGTGATATTTCTAGTTTACTTGCGTATTATTACGCAGTCTGTATAATATACAAGACGTGGCGATCAAATCACGCGTCTGGGTAGGTTGTCATCAATTCTTTCCAGAAGACCAACTATATACATACGGTTTTGTTCAAAACATGATAGGAATACTCATCAAATCTTCATTGTAACAGTCCTAAAAGACCTCCAAAATAAGCCTTAAACGTGTAATATAATAGTTATAATGTACGTAAAGGCCAGTTTAAACGTAGCCAATTAAACGTTTAGTGTTGAAAGTTAAATTTATCATTATCAACTCATGAACATCGGTCCAATACAGTGAAGTCAGTTGAAACGGTTGGAACGAGTCCAACAGGGCATGTTGCGTCTAGAAATGATGGATGATATCTGACCAACATAATATGTTGTTTATGTTTGAACATGATTTGAACAGATCCAAACTTTAAAGAACGTAATTGTAGTTTTCTAATTTCTATGGAAGTGTACAAACCTGCTCGTAAAAAGTTAAATTCTTACATGAGTCATTGAACTGAAGGGGAGACGTTTTAAGGGCAAGTTGCTTGTAAGCTGCTAGTAAGGGCAAGCGGCTATAAGCGACTATATATACTGTATATATATATATATATATATATATATATATATATATATATATATATATATATATATATATATATATATATATATATATATATATATATATATATATATATATATATATATATATATATATATATATATATATATACTATACAGTATATATAAACACGTTAGTTTTGGTTTGCGAAACACAAAAGATGTAATGTATAATCGTATTAATGCAAAATGTAATGCATAATCGTGCAAAATACCTCAAAAACTTACCACTAAAGTTTGTTCCATTGAGGTATCATGCATGATATGATATATATAATTTAGGTATCTTGCACGATATAATATATATGTGTATATACACATATATATTATATCTTGCAAGATACCTCAATTATTTATCTTTATATAAAATTTTAGTACTGATTTCCGCTCAATTCTGGTCTTTGTAATTTGACAAGTGGAAACAAATACAAGTGAATTTGGTCGAGAGGAAGTGGAAGTTAGCCCACTTGCTGTGAAGGGTGATTTGGATGATCGATCGTTGTTATTTTCAATGAGCGAAGTCGTAAAACTCGGGATGTTTAATGATAGCAAGTAGAAAGAATCGAATTTTACGTTGGTAGAAGTCTTTTGAAAAGGGAAAGTGATACTCTCCGATTATGTATGCAACGCAAAGAAACGGAGATGCACTTGTATCACGATCTGCAGCACTTGTCGGAAACGATCATGAAACATTACTTGTACAAGCCTTATACCCGTACTCTTACGAAATGCAACCAGGACGAGAAGTTTCATTTGAAGCCGGCGAGCGCTTTATACTAGTCGAAAAATCAAACGAAGATTGGTGGCATGTGAGGAAAGGCGAACAAGATATTTATGTGCCAGCAAACTACATGAGCGAGTCGTGTATTGATTTTAGCGATAGTGATAGTCACGAAGAGAACAGTACAATTTCACCTTCATCAGAAGACTCATATCAAGACTTTCAAGACGACAGAAATTTAGGTGAAGAAGAAACAACATCATTTTCCGGGGATGGTTCAGAAAGAATATATATGAATGTAAATGATGCCACAAAGAAAATTTACGCAAACATACAAGTCGACGCGAATCATGGGCGAGAGGTATGCACCAAGACTACTAGAAAAGTAAATAATTATGTATGTATTTGCCCGTGTGAAGAACAAGGAAGTTAAGACCATTGCTTATACCAGTATTTATCATTTCTGGACAATTATTTGAGTCCTGTTGCCGGGGGATAATAATTCCAACAGATTAATAGATTAAAACATTCTGTGTTCTGGCAAATTTGTTTACTTTTATTCGAAACATGCGTATTTACGTACTAGTCTTTTTATCTAGCGGTTATCCATTGCATTAAATCATATCATTCATATGTCTTATCGTGATTCTATCTTGTGAATCCTTAAATTCTTATATTTTTCATTAGCTATAATTTTAATGATGATGTTTTTGAAGTATTTGTTTACATTCTATTTATTTTCCATGCAGTCACAATTATGCGTGATTACAATATTGTTCAAATAAAAGAACATTTAGAAACATTTTAAATTGTTTTCAATCTTTAATTTCAAAGGATTTAAATTAAATATGCAGTATCTACGCAGACATCATTATTTAAGAACATTTGCATAGTAATATGGTATGGCATGGCTATTATTATGTTGGGGGTGTATGATGTTTGAAACAAAAATCACCATGTGAGTTTTGAAGAACATTTTGGTGCTATTTATGTTAGAAACAGTGTCAGGCATTCTAATATGTGCATCCAATAAATATGCCATTAGCCTGCATAGCAGGTCTTGGCAGGAATTGACATTTGCCACCAAGCTTTCATAGATTCCAGTACGTAAATTGTTGCATATTGATGCCTCTGGTACCTGGGGATGGGAATGAGCTATCAAAAGTTCTGTTTTTTAATTGAAGGTGCGATAATGTATTTTGAAATTATTTTGGAATCTCCTGTTCTGGGAGATAAGGAAGGAACTCTGAGATATAGATCGAAATTGATAAGATTTACAAAAAGGGACCCAGAATCTGAGAACACTTGATGTAGTTTATGATGTTATGATGTTATGTGTTGTTCTCTAATTGATCAAGAGCCAAATTAATCCCTCATTAATACTAGATCATTCTGCTTCTAAATTGTATAAATGGATCTGTTCATTATGGATTAATATGTTTTTGTGATATAGCCAAGCATGAGACGTCATTATTCAGCTGGAGAACAACCAAGTCACTCTAACGGAATGTCTGCAATGAGACCTAAATCAGCAACATTACCAGCAGGATGGTCAATTGAAGTGGATAATACAGGAAGAACATTTTATTTTAATACCGAAACAAGAGTGAGCTCCTGGAGACCACCATCTACCAGTTCACAATCACAAAATGATGATGTATGTTTAGTGTACAATTATTACACAATTGTACACAATAGTGTACAATCTCCGTTTGAAAAACCCAGGTTAACTGACAAATAAACATGCCCTCGCAATTTGGATAAATTCACAGAGGCAAAAAATTGCTGCCAATAATTTCAAGTTTGGCGGTATTTCAGCGGCAATTTTTGTTGTTGCTAAATAGGTTGAATAATAAGAAGCCCCTTTGCAATGTTGATGAATTTTCTCATTTTTTAATGCAATGACCACAAAAAAATTCATCAGAGGCAAAAAATTTCTGCTGATTTCAATCTTCAGCAGCAATTGCCTTTTGCTGCCGATAATTACAAGGGCTGAATAAAATCATGGTGTTAGATGATAAAATAATGCAGGTTAGATAATAAAATAATCAATATGAAAATATGAATATTTTGATGTGGCAAACCTATGAGAAAACACATGTTTGCATATTTTTTCATATTTTCACCTGTGAGCTGAGGATATGGAAAATTTAAGTGTTAACTTTTAGCTTAGAGTCAAACACTCACAACCATATAATAAATCTTTAGCTAATATTCCATTCACATCGATCAATTTTATAAAATGCTCCAGGGAATGTTATATTTTGCAATTGATACAAAAACACTAGGCATGAGGTTGACTTTTACAGTCTGTTTTGCATGTCTTTTACTGCGAGGTAAGATATGTATTTTTTAAACTGTTATGAGTGAAATATAAGGAAATCAGTGAAAATTTCAGTGAAAATATCACTGGATAAATTAAATAACATGGCTGCAAACTTTTTTGAAAATTGTATCAAATTTCATTGTCATTAGAAACTGACGTTTCCACATTACAGCAGATCTGAACGTTGTGACCCAATAAAATTACTGGTTACAACGTTTTATTATAATTCCAATTCATGCATTGTTTTGATCTATTTTAGACGACAAGGAATTATGCAAGTTTACCAAGAGGGTGGAGATTGGAAAGACAGTCATCATTTGAAGAATATCTGTATGTGAATGAGTCCAATAATGAAAAGGTATGATTAAGGGCATTGAGCTAGGAGTTTTTGTCTCAGGATTATTTTCTGGCTTATTAATATACACTATAAGGAGAAGCTAACCATACTTAGTTATTCATTCTACACTGCTGTTAGTCATCTGTCAGAAGTATTTAACAATAAACCTTAGAAGTGCTTACGTCATGCAGTTTTCAATGCATATCAATACAAGGTCAATTTTTCCCACATGTTTCTCACATTGCATTGCAATTCATTGTTTACAGTAACTCTGGCATGACCCCCACCCCCAAGCAAATCCATTCATGACTTAGAGTATCTGACAGGAGTAAGCATAATCTATGTTTACTAACTTAGGATGGAACAGTGGTTTCCTATGTAAGAATTTAATTGAGAATAATTAAATTAATTTTAAGAGATTTTGTGGTGCCTACTTGCTATAGTGAAGTGCCACAAAATTGCATTGGGTTCCAGAAAAGATCCTCCATGGAGGAATTTTTGTGCCAACTTCCAGTATAGCTTTTATAGAAGCATGTTATTGCATGAAAATCACGGTCCTCTTTGTCTTGTATTTTTTTTGTACCCGGTGTCACAGGAAATTTGCCCCCACACGCACCCGAAAATTTGCCCCCACCCCCTGGCCTTAAGGAGGAAATTTTTCCTAGAAAATTTGGCCTCCTCTTCGGAATTTGGCCCTCCTTATTGAAACATGGTTTACTTTATCGTTTGGTTTAGAAATCGTCACGTTTCTACTGAAAACCAAAAATCAGGCCTTAACAATGTTAATAAAATAAACGACTTTCTATAATACTTGAAATGATACGATTTTTGCCAGTACAGTACTTGAAACGCTTGTAGTTGACAATTATACAACGAGGCCGAAATAAAGTCCAGTACTACCACAAGTTAATAATGTGTGTGCGGAATGTTTTTATGAGCCATTCAAACCTTTGTGCTTTTGTGTGTGCGGATGAGCATATTAACGTATTCGCCGACGCATGATGTCATCGTTTGCTAAAATGCGATTGTTATTGTGACTAATTTTATTTGTGACTGAGTTTAATAGAAAAAATAACTTGTAATATCTTAGAAATTCCTATTCACTAGTTCTAAGAATCGTTTTGTGTCTTTAGCCTAAAGCTAAGCCATTATGCATTAACGTGATGTGTCTGGCCATGACTGAACGATTTCATATTATTATTACTACGCTTTCCTTTAAACTTTTTGCCCGCGGCCGCAACGAAGAATTTCATCACAATAAATCATGCAAACTAACTATAAATACTGGCAAACACGTTTACATTCTTCATTTTAGAAGAACCTAAAGCGTTACAGTAAACTATGTTTCGAGGGGGGCCAAATTTCCGAAGAGGGGGTGATATCATCTGTGATTTCCTAAAATGTCAATGCATGTAAAAATAAAATCTTTATGCATGCTAAATTTGGTTATGTTTGTTTAATTATTAATTATTTCATTTTCATGATTAACGTGGCGCGATGTAGTAATGCTCATGAATAACTTAAACAAAGATGCGCATTCCATATCAAATTTAGAAAAAATAGTTAGGTAAAACATTGAATATTGCATGTAATTATTTCATATGAGATGCCGATGCCATTTCATACGTGAAAACTGGCAAACTATGTGTTGATTTTCTGATGTCATTAAAAAGTTCAATTTTAGAAAATGAATGTGCTATATCTCCTTATTTTGCATGGTGACCTATCTTCAAATTTTGTATGCAGTATTTCTACCACAAAAATGTTGTATTATACCATAGGCCGCCCAAAAAGTGTGTGCAAAATTTGTCGTGAGCCGCAAGCATTGACATATAAGAGCATGAAGAATGGCGCTTGCGGCTCGCGACAAATTTTACGCGCACTTTTTGGGCTGCCTATGATTATACAAAAAATTCTATAATGCCAAAAATGCCTTGAACAAAACAGGATTTATATCACAGAAATGTTTTCATTGCAGAATTCTTTTAAATTTTACACAATCTTAGTCTATGGTTTTTAAAAACATGATGCGTAGAAAAAATTGGGGGTCACTGTGCTTCTTTGCGACTTATGCATAATAAATCATTTCTGAGTAAATTTCATACGCAAGTGTTGCCATAGCAACGGGGCATTGGTCATCAAAAGTGCCATAATGTGAAAGACCAAATGTTAAATAGATATATAGAGTGTAATATGAACTGCGAAAATTAAAGATGTTAAACAAGCTATAGCTCATTTTTTCGAAAACTGTATCGAACTACCTTAAATCAATAAACCTTTTTTCAAGCCCCTTCCTAAATTAGGCTGTTCCTTCAGTTCCTTGCAATAAATATGTTGAGTAAGTGAAACTCACCTTTTAAATGTCTTTTTGTTCTATTTAAAAGTGGCAGTCATCAAAAGATGAGACTGGTCGAACATACTATTATAATACAGATGGTAAAACTGTGTGGGAGTTGCCAACATTTGACAACACAGATGATTTACCATCATCACCTGCAGAAGTAAGTTACCGAAATATCATACATTTAGTAGTTCTCGTCAGAGTACATCACATGGGCCCTTATACAGGGTTCTCACAATCTGAGGAAATTTCCTTAGATTTATGCTGTTTCTATGGGGGTGGTATTAGGCATAATGAGGATATTATGCATTCCTTTCAAAATTTTATTGTTCGGCCCAACGACCCTCCCCCTCTAGAAACAAGGATATGGAAATTAGTTGTGAGAGCGCTGTCTTATAGCATGAAGTGCAATTTACTGCATACTATATTAGATTAAAGATGATGCATAAAGGAAAATATCAAACCACAAAAACTGTATCCAAAAATGTCAAAAGAAATAATCTAACTTGCGTTTCAAAACAGCTGTCGATTATAATTGAAGTCAATCAAACTTAAAACCGATCGACAATGAAAAACCGAAACCATAATGACGTGAAAAGTCGAAAAACTGCTCGAAACCGTGTTTTTTTATTACGAAATCGAAAAACTGATTCAGAGAATGACCGAAAACGTAAAAACAAAAAATCCCAACATCCCCCCTTCATTAAAGTTGCAATTCCAAAACACATTTCCCATAAACCATGTATTTCATCAAAAATAAAGTTTCGAAACTTCATTATACTCCCACACAAAATGTCGTACTGATTGTATAAAACATGTTACACACTCGTGTAGTCATGCGTGCATTACAGCAGTTTGGAGTCATATAGGTGGCCACCAAATGCAAAGTGCTTGATATTTGAGCACTTCACTAATTTAACTATTTTGTTTTTAACTGTTTCTCATTTTTTGGTAAAAAAACCCCGTCTGACTTTGTTAATTCGAATTTGACGGCTTGTTCAATTGTGACGATTCTAGTTATCGACGGTTTGTTGTTAAGAGTTCTCTTTGCGTGGTCTCATATGTTTGCGAATCTGTAAAAATCGTCAAAACAGATGATGTTTGTAAATTTGTTTTACATTTCAAATAAATATTGATCATGCATGTGATGATTGAGTAGAAGTCCAAAGTATATATGAAATGAAACTGAAACAATCTATTGTAATTAACTAAAGTTAAAGCGAATACGAAATAGGAGTGTTGATTTACCCCTCATATAAAAATGCCGCACAATATCTGTGAACAAATTTGTTTTTTGATTGTTGAAATGTGTCAGTTCTGCTTTAAAGGAATACGCCGTCATATTGTCATGTTAGCACTGTGCGCATCAATCAGTTTTAAAGAATACGTCGTGTTAAAAATGCAACCAGATGGCGTCTTGATGGCATCTTTTACATATATTGATTAGGGATTTGAGAATATTTAATGTGTTGTTATCAAACGAATTTTTTGCGGTGCTTGTTCTCTGTATGTCGATCATGTCAGTACATACAAAGTAGTATGTGATATCAGGTTGACTGCAATTGCGCAGAATATCAGAAAAGTGAAAAATGTTAATATCTAATATATACTTGGAGGAATAGTTTGATAGAAAGCCATGGCCTTCGCATCACACGATGATGATATGTACTTGAAAGGTATTAATTAACGCAACAGTTTAACAGATATATTGCTTCAGTCACATTGCTTTTGGTTGCCGGACCTTGTTTCTGTTCTTTACAAAGCAAATATTCCCAGCCAAGTATATTCTTTCTTGTCTAGCATGCTAAACGTAAATTAACATCAAGATATCGGATGCTCTCGGAAGGTTCAGAGAGTTTGGTTAATTTACGACATAAATCACCCCATTTACATCTTCGCAGTTCAAGATCTGCATCAATGATTGCCGGACTAGATACACACAATACTACTACCGCTGCAGAAATGAGCAGCTTTGCTAAGGTATGACCATTTCTTTTTTCAAAACGTCATCCTTGCACCTGCTTGCACCTAAGAAGTTTAATTGCACAATAATGGCATCCATTCACTTTACCAATCGTTGTTAGTTATGTTTTTATTTTCATTAACTAAATTTGATTTAACTACGAGTATCACGAGGTATTAAAAATTTACCTCACTTAAACAACAATTCATGCGAATATAATGCGAATATAGTTTAATATTTTCGTGTTAACTTCGTGTTTAGCCTATTCTACTGCGAATTTTCCCAAATTCGACTTATAATTGATATTAACTAATCTTGATCAAATAATTTACACTTTAATAACTAACTGGTTGTCAAATTTACTCATAATGGCAAATTTTCCTATTTGCCATTTGCTGTAATTTTTCAAATTACTGTCTGTTAGTATTATTAATAATATATTTCTGGAACATTGACAATTTAGAACAAGTGGCCTGGCATTTTCTGTTGTACATGCTCGATTTTTTTGCAGTACATTAAGTTTAGTTACAATGCAGGTTAGGTTACTAGTTATCTGTACAGTGCGTTAAAATGTGGAACAGTGTATTCTTGTTCGCTATAATACCATGACCTGTCTAAGGTTACAAGATAGTAAAGGTGAATTTTAGGTTACAGGATTGTTATATAAAGATGGACTGTCAATTACAGGATTGTTGTAAAGATGCGTTGTAGGTTACAGGATTGTTATAAAGATGGGCTATAGGGTATGGGATTGTTATAAAGAGGGATTGTAGGTTACAGGATTGTTACAAAAGATGGACTATAGGTTACAGGATTGTTATAAAGAGGGGTTTTAGGTTACTGGATTGTTATAAAGATGGACTATAGGGTACGGTAATGTTATAAAGAGGGATTGTAGGTTACAGGATTGTTATAAAGATGGACTATAGGTTATAGGATTGTTATAAAGAGGGATTGTAGGTTACAGGATTGTTACAAAAGATGGACTATAGGGTACGGAATTGTTATAAAGAGGGGTTGTAGGTTACAGGATTGTTATAAAGATGGACTAGAGGGTACGGGATTGTTATAAAGATGCATTGTAGGTTACAGGATTGTTATGAAGATGGATAGAATGTAATATACAGAATTGTTTTAAAGATGGCTTGGAAGTTACAGGTTACAGGGTAGTTCAAAACGAAACCGGACGAAACTAGACAAATTGTCATCACAGTGGACTAACTACTACAGTACTCTGGTGCAGTAATGCCTCAGTGACTATTTTACTCTTGTTGAAAAAGTCTTGTTGTCATCTTTGATATCTCACAAAAGCGTTTTAAAGGTTAAAAAGTTTTATTTAAAATATGTTAGTGATGATCTAACGATGGCTGATTGACTGGCATTTGGAGCGTTTAAGAGAGGCATTCACGGTAGCAGATTATCACCGACTAGCGTGTATCAAAGAGGTTTGCCTACTAGAGAATACCTTTTCACTATTACATGTTGGGAGATGGCCTTGTAAGAAAGGTTTCGGTTTTAAAGAAGTGTCCTTGTTACGAGGTATTCGAGTGTTGGAAAGCCTTGGAAGTTCTTGGACGTTTCACTAATAGTTAAGCTTTAACTAGAAATACATTGCAAGCTGAACCCCCTCGCCATTTCATTTTTTCCTACTTTGCGAAAGTGAAAGCTAATTCTTTCTCACAAGTTGCATTCCTAGTCCAGCTCTACGCTTAACTAATAAATGACAATGACTTACATCTGCCTCCATTGATACCTGTACTTCTCCACTTGTTTGATCTTGTATTCCCAGGCATTCTTCCTGATTCTCTTCCGCAACTACAGCCATCGTAGCACTTTCCATTTTTCGAGATGATTTGTGATTTACAGTGAAGTTTAATTGTTTAAAAAAAATTACAATTAAATTTCGTGTATCAATTCAGCCAATCACGACGTTCCTAGTCACCAGTCCAACCTCGGAATTTAATAAAGCCAGCTAAAAGGTCGAACGTCCAAACCAAACCGAACCAATCCGACATAATAACGGATGACTTTCGCATCTCGGAATTAGTAACCCTCCCCGGAGCGGCGCCGCTGGCTCCGGGATAACGGAAACCTGAAAGAAGTATTTGATCTTATTAGGAAGGTAGCAGTTTTCATTAAAGAAGTGGCACCATAGTTGGAAAAGAGGCTTATTGTCAGAGCGTTGTTATAAAAGACGTTACCCATATTAGAGAAAGTGTTTCGATAATAGCTCGAGTTGTTCTTATTGCACATGTTATGACAAGATGAAGTTCACTTATCTTGCACATAAACAATTGATCAATAGGTATTATTTTACTTCTACGTTCTCAAGTTGCACCGTATACGTCCTATGAAAACGTACTATGTGTATCAATGTTTACAGCAAATAACACGAATAGTTGTTTTTAGGGTCATCAACATTCGCCGTCTGACCAATCACGAATGTCATTGGTTCTTTCCGATGAGTTTCCACCACCTCCTAACCTTCCTGCCTTGGATTATGTAAGTAATAGTTGTTTTAAAAGCAAATGAAAAGTAAATTTCCTTTTTGCTTGCTCTCCATGTCATTCAATGTCAACTAATTGAAAATTCTTTACAGTCAATAAAGAAGGAAGGCTCTGTCATGCGCAAGAAACTTTGTGAGAAGGGTGGAAAGAAAGTAAAGTATGTGTGTGCTTTCCGAATATCATGAGATAACGTACGTGTAAAAAGCTAACTTATTGCATGTAAAATTTAGTACATGCACGCATATTGGTAGCAACTGTTGTGCCCGTGCTTATTTACAAAGATTCTTTGAAGCTTTCCATCACTTGCGTTTACCCTTATCGAAATATTTCCCAGCTGCATGGACAGTAAATTAGCCAAGGGAAGGACTCCCCTAGAATAACCCTAGAAAACTTGAAGACCAAGAAAAAAGACGTGCAAGAAGCAAAGAAGTTGACGTAATGTCGGAATAATGATTAATTTCTATTTGAAGAGAGCAGGTTATAGTTTTTCTTTGAAACTACTAATTTCCTCTTTGAAAGATATTCATTATTATTTAAAAGTTAACATATTCTGGATTAGTGTGCCTCCCTTTTAATTACACTTGGGCATTGTATAAATGATTGCGTGTTCATTGTTGGAAGTGACCATTGCGGCGTCGCATGGCTTACATAATTTTATGTGCTTGTTGTCATTTCAGGAAAACTTGGGGGCCATGTTATGTGAAATTATCTGCAGCAAACATGATTATGTATAAAAATCAACATACTGCCCAGCCGGTAAGTTTAATACAGTACACAATCAAGCATGAGAATACCTCGTTATACTTACCCTCTTTTACAAGATGTTTCGGCTTGTTAGCGTATGAACGTAAATACCGCGATCAAGGTAATGATCAATAAAGTTGGCAAGCTATATTTCGAAGCAATTTGCGTGAACAAATTTGTATTTATGAAAAATACTACTTGGCCGAAACAAGTGGTGTGTTATGCTGCTATAAATATTATGTTTCAAATTTTAACTCAAATTTTCTAATATGGTTTCGACTTGATCAAGTTCGTGAACATGCATCCAGGCTCGACCAGGAATTGAGAGGGATGTTTGTCTTGACATCCAAGCAGGCGAAATCAGATTATTAAATTTCTAGTGTTTGAATTTCTTAAATTATATGCTTTTCAGAGACCAGGTTTTGCACATGGTCAACCTGACAGTAGTTGTGACCTCAGAGGAGCGATCATTCAAAAAATGCCTGACGAAAATAAACGACGAAACATATTGCAGGTAATAGTGCCCTTTCTCTTCTTTATCTCTCCATTTCTCCATCCATTTTACCTTATCCTATTCTATCTTATCCTATCCTATCCTGTTTGTCCGTCCATCCGTATAACCTCCAATCTGTGTCTTAATTTTATCTCTTCAGATTGCAACAGTTGCGAAATTATGTTTTTTGCTTCAAGTGGATGACATTCACGAATTTAACGTTTGGCATTCCATGATTGCTGATGTCGTCAAATATCTGGTTGGTTATTTTTTAAAATCGTAATAATAGTTATGTAGCCTATTCAAGTTCAGGTGCAAATATAAAAGAAAAAGGCACGAGTTTCCTTCGAGGAAATCTACAATAATACAGTACCGTGCCCCCCCCCCCATCTTTTTTTAAAATCCAAAGACATCTGCAATGAAGACTATGTAACAAAATTGTTTCCATAACTTTTCAACCATGATTGAATAGATTAGCTCTAAATTCATTTACATGTCGCATAAAATCTGAAGGTAAAAAGGTAAACTGTTATTTTGAGTTTTACACTAAAAGTACATGTACGACCACAAACATCATATTACCCTGAGTACAAATTACATGCATGTTAATAGCAAAATTCATATCAAATGTTCTTGACAAAAACATAAAGGTTTGGTTTGCATGAACAAATGTTATTTTTATTGGTAACTGTGCAAACGCGACGATGCATAATATTTTTCATTGATTTTTAGAAGGAAAATGAACCAGTTGGTAAGATATTTTATTCTTGTGACGTGGAGATTTTTTTAAAAAATACGCTTCGTATTTTGTCTGTAAGCGTGTAACAACATTGATTCAACAAGTTACTTAATAATTTTTTGTAGAAAATGGTTTGCAAGCAAGGCTGTACGGTGACATTGTGAATGTCCCAAGACCACCAGTATCACTAGCACCAGTATCATCTGGTGTGTCTAGAGGATCTCTGAAGAAACGTAAGAAATATTCTTTTTCATATTTTATAATTATCGCATGTTGACGATCTCCCCTTCCATTATCGTAGTGTTTTCTATATTTTGTCAAAATTAAATTTAGCACGTAACGATGGGGACAAAAAGAACATTCGGGATCGATTAAAGAAACTTATGACCAGACGACCAACTATCGAGGAATTACAAAAGAAAGGAATATTAAAAGGTGATACAACATATACTGCTTATAAGATTATTGTTGAAGGAGGTTGCGCAAAATATCGTGATTTGTCGGCTGCGAGCCATCGACAAATCGCGATATTTTGCGAGAACCGAGAATCTTATACTTCTATAAATTTCAATCTTTAAAAAATTCACTTTCGGTTGTCAATTGTCAGCATTCGGTTGTCAATTGTCAGCATGTTCGACGGTTGAGAAACTTTGTATATCCAATAGATATAGCTCTTTTCAACCTTCGTAAAACCCGGCTCTGATGTAAATATGAATTTATATCATATTATAGTTATTTGATGTCCAGTACTCATTAAACTATGCGAAAAGAATGACTCTGTGACTTTCTACCTCATAGATATAACATTTGGTTGTCACATTGCAAAACTTTGTATAAGAGAAGAAACTAAAGTACCAAATGTTGTAAGTGGCTGCATAGAGGCGATCGAAGAAAAAGGTAATATATTGTGATTTCCTTATTTGTTTGTGCTGGGCATGTGTCTGAACGCTTCACATGAATTAAATATGCATTGGCGAATACAATCTGGGATTATTAATACGAGTGCGGTTTGGAAATTTTGCCAAAATTGGACGAGCTGCCGGGGGGGAGTGGGAAAAGCTTATTTTGAAGCGCTTTATCTAGTAGCTCTTATGGAAGACACTTCAATGTTATGTTTTCTATTTTATTTAAGCTGAAATTTGGAGCTTTTGTTCGTGTCTAGAATACAACGCTTTATGATCCACTTTAACGGGATATGAAGGGACAGATGGATCATGCAAACACTAGCCGTGTTGTATTTGAAACACTTGTAGCGGAATATTACTTGTGAACGAGTACGGACACCAAATTCGCCAGTAACCCCCTGCATGGCCATCCCTCTTCAATGTTGCTAGTGCGTGCTATATCGCAGGAAACCCCCTGATCAAGGGTACAATGTTGCCTGATCTGCTAGGAAATTTATAGGCACCATAATCCAAGATAACAGAACTTGATATTATCAATTGCTTTTAGACTAGAAACGTTGTGTGTGTGGTGGGGGGGGGGGGTCGCTTTTCAGAGTACACACACGCAATGTTATGCGCATGATCGGTGCCAACGCACCACTGAAGAGTTACTGAAGATGGATACAAGTTTCGTGACACGATGTGGAGATTTTCTGACACGTAAAAAATATTTGAGTCAGACATTAGCGTTTCCGTTTACCTCGGCTATTGTATGCTTCACATCTTTAACAATCAATTCCAATCATTATTTGGCTTGTAGGTCTTGATTTTGATGGTTTATACAGAGTATCTGGAAATGTTTCTTCAATACAACAACTTCGAATAACTTTAGATCAAGGTAGTACATATACATATTTCCGTATATACATATTTCTATAGATATTTCTGATTTTTTTTGCTTCTTCATAAGTTATTGCATGCATGCCTGTAAATCCCTTCAGTACCAAACCGACTTGATTGCGTAGCTTAGATGGTCGAACACTGGAATAGTAAAGCAGACATCGCAGGTTCGAAACCCGCCGTTGTGGCGTGAGGTCTGCAGCAATTTATCAACAAGATCGTCATTTTTGGGTGGTAAAATGATAGCATTATGGAAATTTTGTTTTTCAACCACATTTTTCAGTAGCTGTCACTAATTCTGTGAGGTTTCAGTACCAAATTTTGACAGTCGTTCTTATTAAGGTGACTGGCCCATAATTCATGAGAATTACATACTTGTTCAAATTGCTGTACGTTATCGTCTTGCGATTTCATCCTCTTGTTTGTTAAATTTTCAACTTTTTAAACTTAAGACAATAAAAAGTATTATATATTGACAATAATGGCGTATATTTTGCTGTTATTTTATAGAGGAGAATGTGAAATTTGGTGAACGTCCGTTTGACGATGTTCATGTGTTATCAGGCACATTAAAACTGTACTTCAGAGAGCTGCCGGAGCCTTTAATACCATTTGACTTATACGATGATTTCATTAACGCGATAAGTGAGTAACTATAACATTATCCACTGCCAGGAATAACAAAATAGAATAGTCATGTAACCTGGACGAACTATAAGGTCCCCAAGGCTAGAGATGTTTGGTATAAGAAATTTCCGTATCGGTATACCGGAAAATTTATACTTATATTGGTATAACTACTTTTTTGGCTAACCTTATAATTAGAGAGAAAACACTGCTTGGCAAGGAATGTTAATTTCCCAAATTTAAAACACTGTATATCATAAGGTGACGATCCAAAGTGAGCATGACACGAAACTACTTGGATTTAGGAGTGAATCTATCCTAGTTCGAACTATTACAAAAATCGATTTGCCGTATCGAAGTTTCGGTATAAGTGAAAAAGTCGTACCAGTATTGGATCTAATACCGTTCATTCCATAAAGTGCATTCCATTAAGTATAATTCAGGCAGGTAAAGTATTCATTGGATCATATGATTGGATACAGATATTTTATTGTAGCTATACTTTCCGTTCTGCATTCAATATGATATGCAGTTTAATATGTGCGTGCAGCTGTAGTCTATGGTGAAATTTCCTAAAAAATTCTTAAAAGTTTTTCAAACGTTTTTTTTGTCGCGTGACTAAACCTCTATATATAGACTGGAATATTGAGTCACTTAATGTGGGAAAAGGTCAGTATGTTTACTTCTGAGGGCCAGTTGTTCAAAGCTCGGTTAAGCCTGGGTCAAAACTTACCCCCGGTTTTAGTTTGTGTATTTCAAAGCGTCCTATTTTGAAACTTCAGGTAAGATTTATAAAAATAAGTTTCAAGTTTACAAATAAGCCTTTAGAAAAATTTGCTTCAAATTTTGAGTTAAGCCAGGGTTAAGGGTTGAAGTAACCTGGTTTTGAACAAACGACCCCTGGTGTCTTACCGCTTGTGTTGTGATATTAAATTCATTTTTCTGATGTAGAATCACCTACAAAACAAGAAAAAACTAACGCTCTTAAAGCTCAAGTGAACAAGCTTCCTTCACCCAATAGTGAAACGTTCAGATATCTCTTTAGACATTTAAAAAGGTAAATTTATTGTAGCTATACACGAGTACGAGGGCGAGAAACCAAAGGTTTATAAAAAACATCCTTGCAGACAAGACTTGTGGAGCTATTTTTTCCAAACTTTCTCGCGAGACATTACATTTGTTATGCAGACAGATAGCTATATATTCACTGCATTTGCAATCATGAAATTATGGAGTTTAAATTTTAGCTCCTTTCCCTAACTGCTGTGTACTCATCCTCAACTTTGCACCTTTTTTAATGCAACCCTGTCTGCTACTTCGTATAAACCGTTACGCAAAATTTGAAGCCAAACTTGACTTCCAGACACGCGTGTTTGACTTCCAGAAACGCGTGTTTATGTCCCGCGTTTACCACTCGCGCGAGAACTCTGCAGGGGTTGCAGCATGTTGTTTTTGGCCGAGCTTTTAAGGGGGTCCAATAGTAAAAAAAAAATTTGTGTGTTTTAATGCTATGCAGTTCATCTTTGGTCAGGTGTTAGGACATGGTACCACAAACACAAAAATAAGTTTTTCAAAGTTACCATTGCCATGATTACCATGTTAATTACTCCCTGATGGTGAAAAATTCATATATTTGTAAACATGATATCTCAACAACTATGAATGATAAAAATCTAAAATAACTTTTATTTAATAGTATATCACATGCTCTTGGAGATGAACCAGAACTATGGTGATTGAGGCAAAAATAAATTTTGTGCGGACAAAATATTGAAACTAGATATTATCGAGATGATACTGACTATCATAACTTGCATGCTATTGCAAATATTTTTATGATTCTGGTTCATCTCCAAGAGAATTTAACACAGAACACGCACTGAAAGTTTGAAGTCAATAGCTTACATACTTCTTGAGATATTGCGCATGCAATAATGGCGATTGGTGGTTTTCGGCAATTTGAGAAAAACTGCTTTAAAGTTTTTGCATGCATTAGAATAACATTAATCGAACAATGCTATGGAAAAGCCCACAATAGAGTAAACCAATTGCATACCATTATTTGCTCTGGGTAAAATCATGGTTTTACCCTAACACGGTGTAGAATTTGCTGAATTTCTCCGTTTATAATTCATTTTGTTGTTTGAAATTTTGGATATGTTTAGAGAACGCCGTTAACAATATTTTGTAAAATTTTTGAAAACCGAGGAATTTTGAAATTATTTACTGTTGGACCCCCTTAATTGCGTGGAAAGACTGGGAAGGACTTTAGCTACTTGGCTTCAAATTTCCCGCCTCGGGTAGCCTTTCAGTTATATTGAGTTCACTGGTCTGAAGTCAGTAGCCCCGGGGACTTAATGTAGAAGAATATTTGCTATATATAGTTTTGTGCATTTTTTTAGCCCAATATTTTGTTCGCCTTTAGTGAACATTGTACTTTTGTATTTTCAGGGTGATGGAAAACTGCAGTAAGAACAGAATGCATGCTCACAATATTGCTATCGTTTTTGGTCCTACGCTGTTGGCACCACGTGAAGAACAACACAGTAATATAGCTTTGAACACCGTCTATCAGAACCAGATAGTTGAATTTATATTGTTGGAATATGATCAGGTTTTAGGTAAAGACAGTTGATCATACAGCAACGAGGTTACGCGTAAATTTACTTGTAAAATATCCAGATACGTATAATGTACAAAGTGCTACTCATTCGCTATAGAAATCACTAACGAATTATGCTTCAAGTGTAAAATGAAGATGTAATTAATAATTACAATAATGATCTAGAAAAGGCCCTAAAACTAGTATGATTTTTTACCTCTGTTTCACACATGTAATCATGTTGTTACAGGGGTGTCCCGTGTTTTTGGATGTTTAATTCTCAAGTTTAAAGAGGCATAATCAACCGCAATGTAACAATAGACATTTTTGGAGCCACGAAAATGGCTGCATGATGCTCACAACGTGGTGGGGATCTGAATAAATACGCTTCAGGCTTGTGTTCCATTTGGTCGTTACTACCGTCCACTTATCAAGGCGGCTGATGTGATAAAGTTTAAACAATTAGCTATACTTCACAATGACGTTGGGAAAACAACGTGCAAAGTACAATCGAAAATATAGATTTAGAATATATTTTGCCTCGTGGGGGATGATTTGCTGCGACAGTTGCGACCAGATGGAAACCAGACTTAACCGTGGTTAAAGAGCATTGTTGACATTTTGCTCACTTATTCGAGTGGTGATTTCTCTATCCTGACGTAACAAACCCACTCACTGCATTGCAGTTAGTCAAGCCTCTGTACGAAGTATCAACAAAATTGTACGGCCATTGGGAATAATTCTAAATTAAATTTAATCAAACATACAAATGAAATGTAATTAGTTAAACAGGTAATTATGCTGAATATTTTTAACTTGATCGAAAATATTTGCTCGACTCATGAGAGGGAAAAAACAACCAAAAAATGATCAGGCTTGGTAATTGGCCTTCTAAAACAAAAGACGTGTTTGCCATTCGTCTTTAGAAAACCAATATTCTATTGTTCATTCTTTTCTATTGTTATAACCAATCAATTACAAAGCTTGTAATTTGTAAATATAGGTTCGCGACGACCATTCAAAATAGATGTTTTGTATCGTGAAAGACACGAATCTAGAAACGATAACATTTATTTCAGTGCAACAGCTATTTATTTCCCCTTATTTAATTACATGAGCAATGTTTTTGCGAACGATATACAGTACACATACGTCTTGTGAAGTTATTCGATGTACAATATCATATGCTGCCAATTCAAAACATGGCAGTGCCTTGGTTTTGACTATATAGACTGAGCCTTGTTAAGCCAGTTTATACACTTAGCAATATTCGGCGATTTCTCCTTCTGATAGAAGAGAACGAGTGCACTCACGAATGTTCTGAATGCATATGATTCCTCCCCGAAAATGTTCAACTGGTTCACTCGTTCATATCCATCAAAAGGCGAAAATCGCAGTTGAAATTGCAGGAAAAATTGCATCAACAACATCAACAGTGTTTTTCGAGTCAGAATCTGTTCACATGAGGGCAGGAAGTCAGAGTGAGAAAAAATAATCAAAACTTACAACATGTTACAACGAAACACAAACTGCTTGAACTTGCGCACTACCTTTATCTCTAGTTCTTTTGTGCGCATGTGTATGTGGGCTGTCCAAACACCGAAATCGGTATCACAGCGCATTTGGACTCCCTGTGACATACCCTTGCTCGAAATCCGCTGGGACACCCGTTAGTCAGGGAGGCAGAGGTAATTTTACGTACCTTCTCGAGTGGCAAATCCATTTTGATCTAAAATTATCCGTTGCAGGGTGCCTAATATAACAATTCTGAATGTTGTTTGGCCCGATTTATCTTGTGGGCTTCGACCAACATGTTTTTCTTCAGTTTTATTATAAAACTATTATGTGGTCAATAGCAAACTTTCAAGTTCGCTCATTTGAAAAATAACTTGTATCATCAGAAAGCTTATAAAAAACAACATATAAACATCATTACGGTTACGCTAGGTTTTCAAGATGTTTTTGAGTTATTGCTGCAAGACTGCAAAATATGAAAATGTCCTAAAATGGCGCTAATTTCCAGGGCACTAGTCTGAGAATAAGTTTTGCAACGCTCATAACTCAACAAAAATGTGAAAAATAAAAGTAACCATAACGTGTTATATGTAGCTTTTATTACCCTCTTGATAACGTAAGCAGTTTTTCCCAGAATTTAATCTGAAATTTCGCCTTTTGTTTAAAATAATATAGTTTTATAGAAAATTTAGGGAAAAACGTGTTGGCTGGAGCCCACTAGAAATTTTATCGCGTTCAACATGCAGAAATATATTTATTAGACCTAAAATTAAGTAAAATATAAACATAAAATGAAATTGCCCCTGGATATGGTAAGTAAACATGTATTTTTGTACCACTGTCTCCCTGACTACGTCTGAGATGTGTTTAGCCTACTATAAATTCACCGTAATGAAAAAAGACATCTCAAAGAACATCATATTTCAAAGAATATCATGACGGATCCTTTTGTTGTCTTAACGATTTCTGCATCTGACAGTTCATATGTTAAGATGAAAACCTTAGCTTTATTTATTTTTACACTTTGCGTTTTAGTCATAACTTCACCAACTATTTAGTTATAAACAAATCTTAGAGCATTGCGAAGTTTTATTTACAAATTGTTTACCATACAACATTATCATACCCATCAAATGCTAGCATTATTCTAAAGCGAGAAAAACGAAATATGAGGAGCAAACACATTAGATTACAGGTTGATATTGTTCCACTCTCTCCAGCAGCTGATCTGAGTAACCAGGCGAATAATATCTGCAAAAAAAATTAAGTTTGTCAGGGTTAGGTTTGTGTATAATGCTTTGGAAAAATAGAGTGAGACTTTGTTCGCGCGAACAGAAAAAAAAAGTAGGAACGGTTCCTACTTGTTCGCGGCGAAATTTTTTGCCAATTACATGACACGCCGTAATCTCATAACGTTAACCGTGATTTCATACAGTTTGATATAACTCACAAACACAAAACAAAAAGAAAAATCCAACTCCACGCGCAAAATTCCGTCTAATGGAAAGCAGCCATGAGATGGGACATCGCACCACAACCAGCTGAATACGCAATGGAAATTATTATGCAATGTGAATGAATACGCAAAGCAGAATACTCCTAGACTCCACAAATTATGAAGAATTTCTTTGTTTTAAAGGAGGCGGCTACCTTGTTGTACATACATCATCTAAACTCTCTAAGGTCAACTCTTCCTGCGAGATACCAGAAAATTCAAGATATATTATAATCATGGTTCCATATGATGTCACAGATTCCAACCGCGAACCGAAACATTCATCATAGTGATTTAAATGTTCGTAGTATGCGTCGGCAGAAAGGTGCAATTTCCTGTCATATAATCAATCCAGTACTGTATAAACACCAATACAGTCTCTGGAACCATCCCCCAACTAAACGCATCTTTGAATAGAAACCTTATTGCTTGTGGCAATTACTCTACGAAGCAAGTGTTACACATCCCAAGACTCGAAATATAGGAGTAGCTGTATCGTACTTTAATTCGTACCTGACAATTTCCTCAGGATAACAGCTGTTAATGGTCGTGATATGCTCGTGGAGTGCTGAGGCGGGATCTGCTTTGATCTCCTGGACTTTCTTCAATCCTCCAGTTGTAACAAACACTCTTCTTGCTTTACTGTCATGAGGTAACACTTTAGCAAACTGACCAACCACGTGTTTTAGAATGTTGGGCGGGGCATCATGAAGCAGAGGTTCCAGTGCTGGTAAATGAGTGCACTTTTGAAGGATGTTTTTTAACGATCGTTTTGCCTGTAAAAAAAACGAATGTAGTCGAGCGACAAAGGCTAACAATAAAAAGGTCGAACTGAATGTGAATGAAGAGTTAGACAGACGCTTTCAGTAGAGACTTTCATATTTGTTTAGCATGGAACAAATTGGAACTCAATTAGCGACATATAACGTAACTTTCAAGTTAAGTAGACAAACCTTCGCTTGTAAATCCTCTGAACTTCCAGTTTTGAGGTAAAGTTGAAGTAATCTCGGTAAAACATTTGCAACAGCTACAGCTTTTGCATGTTCTGGTGTATGGCGACCTATTTGTCCTAGGGCCCAGGCTGTTGCAGCCAAGATATGATCTTCTTTCTCTTCGCTCAAAGCAATAGCAAGCTGAACAACTCCCTAATAAAGAACATAGAGCCATAAAGATACATTACAATAACAATATTTAAAACAATCACAAGGGCAAACTTTAAAGTGCTTATGAGACAAAAAAAATTATTGCATGACGCGCAAGAAGTTTTAACTGTTTTATGCAAGTTCTGTTGTACTTTTTGCTACAGTGCTTTGTTAATGAGAAATTTCAATTTGATTTTTGCCTGTTAACACGTCTTGCATAATGAGTTGTTATTGAATACCTGTTACCTATGTCTTGAATGAACAAAGTTCTTGAAATATTGACAAACATAGTCATACCATAAGCATGTATTTTCCGAATCGTTTCTTTATAAGAAAACAGCAATGTACTTCACTTTTTGACGACTCATTATACAAAGGGTGACGTAAGGTGCGCACAACAAGAAATTCAAACCGAAATATCTCGTCACAAAACATTAGGACGCAAAAACATAACAGAAATTATATTATAGTTTTAAAAGTTCTTTCACATAGTTCAATAAAAAATTTCGTTTGATAAGTCCGAAATTTTCATTTCGCGCTGGTATTTGTATATTATTAGGCACTATATGTCTTTTAGTAGCTTCCTCGATAAACTAAAACCCATTCAACCTTGAAGAGTTCAACGGTTATTATGGATGTTTACAGAAATGTTGCACTTATCACATTTACCTTAGAGACAATCACTGCCATGGCTAAATTCTCAGAATGTGCAGCAACGTAACCAAGCATCATAATTCCAGGAAGTCGAACATTACTTTGTGAATCACCAATATAATCAATAACGGCTGCTACACCTCCAAAGTTGACAATCAACTGAGACAGCTACATAAATACAATAGTAATTGAATGGATACTGTATCTACATCCTTCCCAATCTCGATCAAATTTATGATCAGATCAAAGAAAAGTACATTCGTGCTCGATGACTGATGTTGAAAATGCAGTAAATTCTGATTTAGAAAATCTTAGAAATTGGCTAATAGCCAATAAACTTAGCTTGAATGTAGCTAAAACTGAGTTCATGTTGATTGGTTCTAGGCAAATGATAAAAGATTTTCACCCAAAATTTTTTATTGAAAACAAACAAATTAAACAAGTTGATCAATGCAGGAATGATAGTGGACCAACATTTATCTTGGAAAAATAATACTAAAAATGTCTGCAGAAAAATAACAGCAGGAATCCGTGCTCTCCGTCGTATCAAACCTTTTGTTGACAAAGAAACGCTCATTTCAGTATATAACGCTATTGTTCGTCCACACTTCGATTATTGTTGCATGTGAAGTGTGGTATGTATTAGGTGAAACACAATTAAAACGGCTTCAGAAACTTCAAAATAGAGCCGCTCGAGCCATCATGAATATGAGCAATGATATCGATTCGTCAATTGCTTTATCCGCCTTGGGCTGGGAGCCACTTGATGAGAAAAAGGGCAAAAGCAAAACTAATGTACAAAACTTTAAATAAAATGGGTCCAGAGTCACTCGCAAATCTTTTTACTTATAAAAGTGAGGTGACAAATCACAAACTTTGGGGTATCTCCAGTGGTCTTTGTTTGCCACAACCTCGAACTAATAACATGAAAAATAGTTTCATGTACGACGGCGCTCACCTATGGAACTCTATTCCAAACGATATTAGGGAGTGCAAAACCTTCTCATGTTTTCAAAATAGGATAGCTACTCACATTTTTTAGTACGACAATAACTTATACAAACTTAGAATAAAAATTTGTAAATGCATGCTTTCTTTATTCTAGATTCTCTTACTTAGATTTAGTTATTATCTTTTGTAAATATCTTAGTCTTGTAAATATTCTTGTATTTTCTTATTGCACGCCCCCTGTGGAAATCAGCTTCGGTTGACAGGGTTAGCGTGGGTAAATAAAGTTTTTACTACTACTACTACTACTACCACTGCTAATATGAAAATATAACCAGATGCTCCATTCATTGAGGTAGACTTCTGACAAAGTCGGCAATTGTGATTAGCTTTTTTCATTAATACACATATTTTCACAATGATTATTTTATTATCGATTAATTCAAAAACACACTGTGTATAGGTAGCTTACTGTTCAGACAAAAAAAGCAGACAAACGTTTATTTTCTTAGGGTGCGACAAATAGATCTGATACCTATGCTATGGGTTTAGTACTGCCGGCACTACAATACAAAGCTTTTTGCCTTTAGACTATGCCTCACCTCAGGCGTATGCTTTGCAATTTCACGAATAAGGGTGGCTACATTCTTTCTTACATACTCGTCTTGATCTACGAAATAAAAATAATAAAATAAGTTATGATGGTTCATTGATAAATTCATTATCACCAGTATGTTTTCTAGCTCAATATATACTGTAGAAGGACATAGATTGTAACGATACCTTTTAAGCATGTGAGTATTGCAGGAAATATCTCTGCCTCAACAACCATCTCTGCCAAATCAACGGAATGTTTGGCAATCTGGCTGAGCGCTGAAAATACTTGCCGCTAAAAAGTATTTGAAATTATGTTTAAAATAGCTGTCACTTTTTTGCTCATTAAGGCCAAACAAAATAAAATGTTGGTTTCAGGTTTCCGACCGACCTGTTGAAAATGCGACCGACCATAAACATTTTATTGACATTTTCTTTCTAGTATTTTTGCATTTTTATGATTTTACACAAAGAGCAGAAGAATAGTCTCTAGCCCTCGCGGGTGATCTCGCTTGGCATGTCTAATCTCGCGTGGCGTGTCCAAACACGCGTGACCAACGACGCGTGACAATTATTCATAAACAATGGCGGTATGGTACTAAGAAGAAGTGATGATTTTGGGAACTTAAACGTTTAGACTGGACATTAATTAATGTTGGCTTTACACATTTAGTTGTTGTTAATAGTTTCTATTGTTAAAAGATTAAAGCAATGAAAAATCTAAGAGTTTGTAATGAGTTTTAACTTGCTTACACCATACCTCCAATTTACTACAAACTTCCAGAGATAAAATATTTTTAAAAAAATAAAATGTTTTCCGACCGACCTACCCATATAAATTTGGCTATGAACCCAGAAACCAACATTTCATTTTGTTTGGCCTAAAGTAAATGAAGCGGGAGCAACTGAATTTCCCGTTATTTACAGAGTTGTCGCTTTTAAACAACTGGCTCCTGACGTTTAGTAAACATAAACTGAGTAAATCAAGGGTCATTATAGAGAGTTTCATTATAGGATTCTTACCTTCAACTTGGAATCAGGATTGAGTATCATCTGAGCGAGATGAGCAATGGCTCCTGCATCAACCACGGTTTGAGCGAGCTGAGGAATTTAATAAACAAATATGTAATTCTGCTGTAAATGGTCAATATAAAACACTGCTATATAACACTGCTTGGAAATATTTTGTAAAAAAGAAAGCGATCGAAGTAAAGTGCATTGCTGGATGAAAAATGCACACAGTTTAGATCATTCACTGGTAAAATACGAACAAAGCTCATTCAGAAACAATCTCTGTAGCACATGCATCATTTTATTCATTAAGATTTAGCTACGACTCAGAGGGTGTAAATAATTACCAGAAGGGTTAATTTCTCCCCCTCTGAAATTTTGGAGAGTTTCTTCTCCGATCCTAGAATGGTTGGAACTCTTACAAAAATACTTAATGATGGAACAGAAGCAGGCAATACATTGGTTTTGACGAAGTAAGTTCATTTTAAGCATGTTCATATAGTTACTACCATACTCCAATCAATTATTGAACTTCATTTATATATGTATATATGTTTAGATCCCATATATTTTTACCCATATATTTGTCACTAACCCTTACCCTGCATTTGGTTTTGCATTTCAACACACCGCTTATAAATAGTTTACTCTGCTCTAACCCGTCTAAGACTACAGTTATGTAGGTAGTTAATAAAATATTTAGTCAGAGAACGTGTCGTTTAATTTTGCCTCAACCAGGCTACGCTATGTCCATAATTTCGCTTTTTATTCTAATCATTTCTCTACTTTCACATCTTTCACTGTTTCACCATTCCTTTTCCCAATATTTTCCCATCCTTCCCCATCTTTCTCCTTTTTTTCCTTCTTTCTATTTCCTTCCTTCTTTCTCTCCCTCCTTCTTTTTCTAATTCCTTCCCCCTACTTGTCTTTTCCCCCATCTTTCCCTCCTTTTAACTTCTTCCTCTCTAGGGCCATTTTCTTCCTCATGACCCTGACATTTCTCTCTCTCAGAGGGTGGGCAAATGGTAATTACATACACCCTTAAGTGATGTTACTGATGTCATATCAAGATGACTAAGAACAGACTGAGTAATGATTGACCTTCAAATTGAATTTCCAATTTGGTTTTATGATCACATCTTGACAACAACTAGTTTTCATACAAATTACCTCCGGGGAGTGCTTGCAAATGTCACTGAGACCAGATGCAGCAATTCTCTTCAAAGAAAGTTCTGGTTCTTGAATACATAACACTAACAATGGCACAGCACCAGCATCAACGACTGCCTGGGACAGTTCTAAAAAACAAAATCCCCATGAAAGCTTAATATCGGCACGTATGTGCCATGCATTACCATGCAGTGCTTTTAGTGGGAGTTCCGAAGAATTCATGAAATCCTAAACAGAACTACCGTATTCTACTAATGTTGTCATATTTCAAGCACCGTTTGACTATTAAACCATGTTGAGTCATTATTTCACTCGCATATTAAATTTATAAAAAAATCATTTTTGCAATTGCAAAGCAGCGCGTCTCGTTGACTAACCGCATAAAAGCCGTCTTTAAAAGTTGAAGGACATGGTGTCTTATTTTTGTCCAGCTGGTTCACAAAAAGTTGACAAACGTAATATAAACAGTGTTTATACCTGCATTATGTCTAGCAATATATCCTAGTGCCCAGGCTGCAGCCTCCTTCACTCCAGGATCAAATTCCTCCAAGCAGATAACTAATGCATCCAATGCACCACAGTCTACCACGGCCTAATGAAAAAGAGTTCTACAGTAGTCGTTTTACTACAAGCGATCTATCATGTTTTCTCCCTCGTGTTAGGACGGGATAAATCAGTCGTAATATCCAGCAAAAAACTTTAATGGACAATTTGCATAATGAACTAACATTCGATCTTGGCAAAAAGAACAAAATCTTTTACTACAGCTAGAAAGAGCATCCTAAGATTTGTAGAATTGCAGAATTTGGTGAAGAAATGTTGTAGAAATGCGAAGTTACCATTTTCGCGGCAATTTTAGCTCAAAAATGGTAACTTTTTCCGTGCGTAATACAAATATAGACAAAATTTGCAAACTTCGCAGGGCTATATTTTCCGTATTTTACAACATTTCGCCACCAAACTGTTCAGTTCTACAAATTTTAAGGTGCTTTTTTTAACTGGGGTAAAACATTTCGTTTTTTTTGTCTAGTTCGACCTTTAGTTTATTATGCAAATTGTCCATTGTTATGATCGGGATACCAAGAGCAAAGATGGGACACCAGACATTATAAAATCTCAAATCCCAGCGTCCTTAAGGTCGTTTTCATTACGGTCGCTTCGCCCACGCGGGCCAAGCGTCCATTGTTTTTGGAGCCCGTCACGCCCGCGTGAGCAATGGAATACGTCCCTTAATAAACGTTTCGAGCGAAATTCCTCCGTCAGCAGCGTTTCTATTTATTGGTCAGAAAATGCAATTGACTGGCCAGAACCTCCATAATGAACATATATGTAATGCGATATACGTGGGAACACAGGTTGAAAGTATCTGTCTCAAATGCCCCTTCTGTTTATTTACTACTCTGTGTCACAGAAGAGGAACTAACCAGAAGATTCACTCTATATAAATCACTAGTTACGCTTCACACAGTTTGGCGCTCTCGTTTCTGTGCCCTAAAAAAGTGTGTCGTTATTTTCCATCCACCACACTGATGTTGGATCATTTTTACAATTTTCAATTTGAAGAATTTGTGCAGTGAAGGTAGTCGTTTCATCTTGCTAAGGTTAAGAATTACGATTAGAGACAATTTAAAATCTATTTCAAAGAATCTTTGATCGTAAAGAATTGCAATACGTCCGTTTGACTCATGGGGACAAGTAGCGAACTGCATTACATTTGTTTAGCTTGGTATGAAACGATGAGAAGTTTCAACGAGAATGGACCTTTTGGTAATTTCTATTCTGTGCCTACCTGTCTCGACAAGACTTGCTGCAATTCTGCTATTTTTCACAACTATTTAATCACAAAATAGTGAAGTCGCTTAACCAAACGATCTGTACTGGCGTGTACAAACTTGAGCACCCCCTCTACAATTGATTATAACTATGCCTCCTAATCAATTTTAGAGGGGGTGCCTACAATTTTCAAGTTAGGGGGGTGTTGCCACAGTGAGGTGGTACGTTAACGGTTGGCAATGTTTCTCTGCCAGTCAATGCATGATATTTAATGTGAGAACATCAAACAGGAAATTTTATATGCCCATTTATCTGTTGTCAAGTCCATGTCTTTGAACAATATCCCAACACCTTATTATTAAATACAATGATTGAGTAAAACATGAACAAACATCCCGAACCGTTATTTCAAAAACGGAACTTTTCACCCCCCGGGATGATAAATTTTGCGAATATTTTCATTACACCCCCAAAAACATTTCAATTTGACGTAGGAGTCGCGGGAAAAGAAATACTGACTTTGTCCGCTTTGTAGCAGATCTTGCCAATTTTTGCCGCTGAGCGACCGGACTAAAAAGGGCCTGTAAAAATTACAAACCCAGACCAAAAATTCACTCATACTATACACTAACTTGGAGCATAGATTATTTTCATAGGTACCAGTTCAAGTCAATATATATTCGTATATTTTTGCAATTATTGTGGGACATCTTTATTTCCTTCAGGCGCATGCGCATTAATATATATGTTCACCAGCTACTGATACATGAATATATTCGGATCAATGTATTCGCATGCATTTACGCAAGGCTTAAAATGGTTATACACTACATGCACGAAAAGGAATGTTGCGTAAACTTTGCCAATATTGCGTAAGTCACTATCTGCATGAGGGGTCAAACCATACAGTGACACAGCGAGCAAAACGACAGTAAACGACAATCTGTGACTGTACCAAAATACATGGATCAGTGTATGATGACACCAGCTCCTCTCGATTGTTTCAACATTGTAGTTTGTTTTAACTACCTGACAGCGTGGGAGCGACGATTTTTAGATCTTAATTTGCGCAATTATTCACATGTTTTAAAGCCTCATTGGACACCGATGAGGGACAAATCACAAGAGCCGAGTAAACGTATTGGTCGATGGCCCCAGTGTTCATAAGTAACACCTCCACCCCCTCCCCCCCTGTTCAGAGAGGGTTGATTAGGGTTAATTGGTATGGCAAAGAGGAATTAGTATCTTATTATACTTGTTAAGCTTTGTGCAAACACCACGTAAATTTATTATTGCATATTACGTATTATTACGTGGTGTTTCCACAAAGCTTAACAAGTATACTGTATTCACCATGCAAACGTACAAGAAACTTATTAGTATGTTATTATTTTTCAGACTTGTTTAAATTGAAAGACGAAGAGGTTAGAGTAATAGAGTATAAATTTTTACGTTGTCAGAAGGACAATCTGTAATGTATAGTTCATTCAGTTCATAAATCTGAAACTAATAATGCCAGTATGCGGTAGTGTAGTTTAAAAATAAAAATACCATACAGTACTATAAGGCTCATATATTAATCTGACAAAGCAGAGAAAGTATTTTTCGTTGTTCTCTGCAGTGTCTGATTAATATGAATCTAGTTTTTTAATATCTCTGAGGATGGTTCTGAAATAGTACTAAAATATTTCGCTATTTAATCGCCACAAACAAAACTTTGACGTTCTGTGAGAGATGGCACTTTGTCGGAACGAGTCCTTGAAACGTTTCTTGTTGAAAAAATGTGGTAGCAATCATTATGGCAAGTTCGTTAATATTTACTACTTAAATCTTCAAGAAAACTTGATTGTTTATATTTAATACTTAATCGGTCCTTTCGAAAATTTCAATCTTAGAATTTACCAAATAGAATGCAAAACTTCTGCTGAACACACAGAGACTTATTATAATATTTTGGGGATTTTTTCTTGTTACCGTTATAGTACATATTGTTTCGTCACTGCACTCCAGTGTCTAACACTGAGCTACAATGTACTACAACACTAAAAGATGTAAAATCAAACGACAAGTTACCTGTGCTAACTCAGGAGAGTGTTTTGCAACTGCACGAAGGACAAACGCTGCAGCTTTCTTATAAAATCTCTAGAACATAAAAGCAATAATAATAATAAGAAGAAGAAACTTTAATCACACTAGTTTTTAATTTACAACAATATGTACAAGAATAAACTCAACAAACTGATGACAATGACAATGACAAATACTTGAAACAAGAACAAACGAATTAGATAAGGAAAAACGGACTCGAAATCCCAAATTAGGCAGATCACCATTATAGATAACACACTTTATTACTTATTGAAAATATTTCATGAGTTTTGATTGGTTAATAGCTGTCGGTGAAATCGTCATAACCGCTTGGTAGTTGCCCAAATTTGGCGTTATGACTTCACCATGGTATATTGAAAACAAATATACGACATTGTGAGTCATTTCGTCGTATTTTGAAAAACAATGTAACAGAATATGACGTCACGCTAATTTATGCGGATTTTGCCAATACCGGGAAAATACAAATGGCTTCTCGCAGGATATGAGGAATTACAAAGGCCTCGGTTTGTGTTATCTACCCTCAGCATACCGGAAGATAACACAAACCTCTGCCTTAATAATTCCTCATATCCTGCTCGACCTCGTTCAATAATTGCCTAATATAAGGCGATGATAACAAATATAGTATATATAAGCCAGAAACTGACTGAATAGAAAAATTAACATGAACGACAAAGACTGTATTACTCCCCAAATGCCTGAGTACGTAATTCATTGCCTTCCGTAATTCACTCAGGTTTCCGTCAAAAGTTTAACAGCGCACGTTCCTCGCTTAACGTGACATGAGCAGTTGGTTCATTGCAGTGGTGCACGAGATGAAAAGTCACGTGGAGTGGTGAAAATCAATGCTGAAGGAAGAACACAGAGAGAAAGAATTCTCTGTAGTTCCCTTTGTGGTTCACGCAGTGGTTCCCGCAATTACAGGCATTCTATATCAAAGCTATTTACACTTGAAATTTTGACGTCTTTCAAAATTACATTCATTGTTCTGGCATATAGTAAAACAATGACTACCTGAATAACGGAACAACATGCAGAATTCCGGTCGTGTCGCGTTGGTTTATGTCCACTTATATCTTTATTTCTCCCACAAATGTTCCATTCTTCCATCTGATTACAAATTTGACATCGAGTTTTGGATCAATAAACACCACATGCACGACCGGCAGTGTTCTCTAGTATTCCGGTAGTCAGTGTAATTTTACTACATGCCAAATCATTTAGAACTTTTAAGTTTTAACGGTTTTAATCTACAAGCCAAGTTTCCCGCAATTTACAGTAGATATTTTTGATTAATGGAAGTGTTTGATTTAGTGTACACAGTGACAGTCTTTATTTGAAAAAAAAAATTATATCAAAAGTTATAGACAGTACAGCAGACTTTTAAACTCTTATAATAACTCTCCATGCTCTTAAATGTTTTGAATTAAAGATATCAGGAAGGGCTGAGTGCGCAAGATTGATAAGACATAATTTAATTTACAAAAACAAACAAACATTTTTAACCCTACGTTTTGCTCTGCAAGTGAGTAGACTAGTTGTGGCAATATGTCTCCTTTCACAACAGCTTCAGCCAGATCATCATTATAGTTGGCTAGTCTACCGAGAGCTAATGCAGCTGTTTGTTGAATCGTTGGAACAATGTCGAGTAGCAATGGACGCAACAATGACATGACACCTAAATTCAAGACAAAATATCTTCTCAGACAAGATATTGTGGTCTAACTACAGTTATATATTAAAGGATTATTGACCAAGCGTGAGATCTGTACCGTTAAATACTGTCCGATATTTTTAATGGTACACACCGAACAAGCAAGGTCAATAAACTGTTTATTACATGGCTCGCAGTCATTTTCAGAGTTAGTGTGACATTTTGTATGTGTAGAATACAAAAAAGTTGAACATGACAAAACTTTATTTTTTACACATAAAGTTTTCAAACATATCAGTAACACATTAATTTCATTAATAAGTATACCACTGTACAAACAGTAAAAGTGTGATTAAAAACACTGGGATAAAGCCCAGTCCGAATACGAAAATTTACGGGCCATGGTTCGAATACAGGTTTTTACCAATCAGAATGCAGGATTCTTCAAAGCCATACAATAAATATATATATAATGACAGCGTTTGACAAGAGTTGGATAACACAGTCAAATGGAACATGAAACTATATAGAAACACAAAGGCTTGCCGGGCAGGAGCCGAAAATTTAGATTTTTTTAGTTATTTTTCAATATTTTTATATTTAGATATACATACATGTATACAGTATATATATATGGTTATTTTGCCACCAAGTACCAACTTATAGTCACTACATAATTATAAACTAAATGCGCTACACACACAAAGTTGTTTCACTACACAGAGAGCCACATAGGTTAGAGTATAAGGCTCCCAAGAATCAAACTGACTTATATTTTAAAAATAAACAAAATATGAAAATGATTTAAATTTCAATAAAAAATATTTGATTACCATGAAAATGATGTATTGGCACTGGTCAATCTTGCTACTGGAGTGACATGCTCGCAGTGCATGCATGATGCATATATACATAATATTTGGAAATTAGGGGAGGAAACTCTATTATTCATAATGATATATACCACAAATTCAAGCATAAAATTCTACCTCAAAATCCACACAAAGCATTGAATAAAATAGCTCAAAGGAAACACTGACAATCAATAAACAATATTCTCATAAAAAAATTCAAAACAATAAATTGAAAAAATGTCCAAACATTCGCCTAATTGCCAAGATATTTTGTCGGACAATGTTGAATGTATTCCTAGGTTTGAGGAACGAATCTGATTGGTCGAAAAAAAATAAACAAAATGTCGCATTTTTGTTAATCCGCGGGTATGTTTTCGACTAATCAGATTTGTTCCTCAAACCGGAAAATGCATCCAATATCATCCCAGGAAATATCTCATCAATTAGACAATTGTTTTGGACAAGGTCCCATGCATGGTGCTTACCATTGATTAGTCTTACAGGACAGTATAGACATTTAAACAACACATTAATATAGAGTAAGAAATAAGATTGGGAAGTAAAGCAAGAAGTATAGTAGATTAAAATAGTAGAGAGAAGAACAACTGTATGGAAAAAAATACTCAGTCATGATCAATGAGTGCAAACTGGGTAATAAGTCAGTAGCATAAGTAGTAGCAATAAGTTGTCCAGAGACAAGTCTTATGGAGGTATGTTTTGAAGGAGGAGAGAATGTTAGAGCTGTTTGAAGGAGCAGTCTTCTTCCATGGTAATACAATGAGTTTTTACTAAAATTTATAACATTTCTGCATGCTTATTTAAGTACAAATCAGTTTGATTCTTGGGAGCAGAATGGTTAGAGTAATTGCTAACAGTTGCCAAAATTCTCCAAAGGGGTCATGACAACATTTGTCAGATGAAGTCACAATGAAGCCATACGGAATCAGTTTGAAAATAGAAGGACTCACAATATTTATAGCAGTCATACCAGCCATATACAACTGTATTATTACCACATATACAGTACATGGCTTCATACTTCACAGTGCATAATTCAAATGTAGGCATGACTACTGACTAGTATTTTTTGAATTTTTACAAGATGCAACTATTTTTAGTCTCTACTCTACCTGCATTTTGAAGCGTCTCGATGTTTTGTGGACGCGAAGCTAGATCGGCCACAGTCTGAACAAATGTGGTTCTTGATTTTTGATACTGCTCAAACACTAAAACATTGAGAAAAAACCACGTTAAAATTGTAGCCTTACTATCTAGTACATTTTATTGTAAATATTTTTAGCTTACCTTGTAAAACTTGTCTTGTGCTCATATTTATTCAGTTTTTCGTAGGGGAAAACGATCAAATTTTTACTATAAACCTTTATAGAATAAAAATACTTTGTGGTAATCGTATTTTGTGTCAATTGTTGCTTAGCAACAACGCAATGAGAACCATGCGCACACGCATCCTATGCTGAGACATAGCTGCTGACCATTATTTTCAAATCTCGATCCATCGCGAATTCGCGATGGCTTTCGATTTAAAAATATTTACCGATTGACCTATGAGTTAGACACGCTCTAGCATCAGTTCTGGTCCTGCTTATAACATTGCTGAAATTTTAAAGATACTGTTACACTATGAAACTTGTCCCGCAACTTGTCCCAGTTGCAACGAATTTTTTTTTAATTTGGAATTTTATGATCTGGGATGTCACGCACACCGGTGCAACGTCTCTTGCAACTTTTTTCGCAATCTCGGTAGAGGCTGAGATCTATTTTTAAACAGCTAGTTTTTATTGGTAAGGCTGCTTAACAGAATCATTGCGAGACAAGTTACTGTGCAATGGCAAGAAAATGTGTTGCAGCGTTACGGCAATCGTTGGGAACTTGTGTCGCAACAAAATTGCGAAACAAGTTCTGTTGCACAGTGTAACAGCGCTATAAGCTCTTCTTGTGTGTTATCATTTATGCCGGACAGCTAAAAGAGACGGAGAGACAAACTGAAATACTTTCGCCATTACTATTAGACTATGCTGAATCATTGACCATCGACCCTCCAGTTAATATAGCCTCCATCATCCCAGTCCGAATAACTAGGCGTAATAATACACGTACAGCCGGTAATAGGCACACGAATTCTACAAACCAACGCCGCTGTGTAAATACTTCAAATTTACAATATGCCAGTCAGTGCCCAATTGGTAACAATTACCCCGCCTTTAAAAGTACTGCTGCTAACTTGCCCAGTTTTTTAACTAGAAACATCAGATCATTGTTTCCTAAAATGGATGAGTTCGCACTTCTTCTAGATCACCTATGCATCGATATTGCTGCTGTTTCTGAGACTTGGCTTCATGAAGGAATAGAAAATGACATTTTGTCTATTCCAAACTATAATTTGGTTCGCCAAGATAGATCTGTTGGACGTGGCGGAGGAATGTGCGCTTTCGTATCCAATTCAATCCCTTATAAAAGATGGACTGACCTTGAAAATCCTCTTTATGAATGTTTATGGTTGTCGCTTAGACCTCATCGTCTCCCCAGGAAAATCTCGTGCATTGTCATGGGCATATTATACAGCCCCCCCCCCCCCGGATAAATCAGCGCAAGATCAAAGAGATACAATTAATTATTTAATTGAAACTCTCGACCACGCTCGCAACAGACTTTAATGACCTAGACATTTCTGATTTGTTAACCGGTCATGATCTGAACCAAATAATTTGTGAGCCAACTAGAGGCTCAGCCGTCCTTGATCTAGTAATTACGAACTTGCAGCAGTTTTACAAAAAGCCTTTAATTCTTGCACCCGTGGGTACATCTGAACATAGTGTTATTAATTAGTGCCCAGATGATAGTTCGGTTAGACCGCGCGGAAAAGTAATCAAGCGACAATTTGTACGGCGTTTCTTTCCTCAGTCTCAGCTAGCAGCTTTTGGCCGATGGTTGACCTCACATGATTGGAATTCGGTTTCATCCGAAGGGTCAGTTGAAGAACTGGTTTCCGATTTCACTGCAAGAATTACTCAGACTATGGATACCTTTTTCCCAATACAGACAGTCAAGCTTCACAGTAACGATAAATCTTGGATGTTGGTATCGATTAAGCAATTGATTATCGCTCGTCAAGAAGTCGAAGCTTTTTCTTATGGAAATATTGATCTTTGGCGTCATTATAAAGGCAAAGTAAAGTACGCAATTCAACTCAAGAAAAAGAATTTCTATTCTGATAAAGTACGTCATCTTAAAAAGAGTGACTGTAGACCTTGGTGGAAACTGATTAACCAACTCTCTGGCAGATCAAATCCTACTACACCAATCCACCTGGAGGAGAATGGCGTCCTACCTACTAATGACAATCTGGTGACGACTTTGAACCATTTCTTCCTTTCCGTAAATGAAGATATTCCAACTCTTGACTTGAGTAAGTTACCAGCTTACTTACCTGCTGCTGATCAATTACCTATTATTCATCCTTACCAAGTATGTAAAAAGTTGCTCTGTCTCAACTCCTTTAAAGCTGCTGGTCTGGACAATATCCCGCCTCGTATTCTTAAAGATTTCGCTTATGAATTGTCTGATCCACTTGCAGAAATTTTTAACCTCTCTTTAGCATCGGCTACCTCCCCTTCTCAATGGAAATCTGCGAATATTTCTCCAATCCCAAAAGTGACTCCTCCCAAAGAAAAAGATGATCTACGCCCAATTTCTCTAACGTCGTGTATATCTAAAGTCTTGGAGGAATTTGTGGTTGAATGAATTTTGGAAGATATCGGACATCTAATCGACCCTAAGCAATTTGGATGCCTTCGCGGTTCATCTACTACTCTATGTCTACTTGACATGTTTCATTCCTGGTTATCCAATCTAGACACCGACGGATGCTCACTACGGATTGTCTTACTAGATTTTAGTAAGGCATTTGACAGAATCAACTTGAACGTATTGATTACTATAGTTAATTGACATGGGGCTTCGTAGATCTCTTATTCCATGGTTATGTGACTTCTTGTTTAATCGCAGACAGAGAGTCAAACTTGGGGAATCAATCTCTGAGTGGGCACAAGTAAATGCCGGTGTCCCCCAAGGAACTAAATTAGGCCCAATTTTGTTTTTGGTAATGGTAAATGACCTAAAAACATTACAGTCAGATCGTTGGAAGTATGTAGACGATCTTACCATATCCGAAGTTATACAAAAACATAGTCAATCTAACATGCAACACGAACTTGACTATATTTCAAATTGGTGCGATCATAATTATATGAAACTTAACCCAAAAAAGTGCAAAGAATTGAGAGTTAATTTTCAACGTGCCCTACCTGATCTAGCACAGCTTACTATCGATGGAACGTCACTTGAAACGATCAACAGCCATAAATTGTTAGGTCTTCGCATCCAAAATGACTTGAAATGGAAAGAACATGTTGACATTATTACCAAGAAAGCCGCAAAACGCCTGTGTATTATTCGTACTCTGAAACGTAGTGGAGTACCTGTCGATGACCTGATTAGTATATACAAGCACATCTCTCATTCGCTCCATTTTGGATTATGGTTGCGCTGTGTGGCATACATATCTTCCCTTCTTCCTTGTTGAGAAGATTGAACGTATACAGAAGCGATTTTTCCAAGTTATATTCCCGCACCTATCTTACCGTGAAGCCTTATAGCCCTTACTGGATACCCAAGACTGTAGAGGACAACCGCCAAAGTTTGTGTTTAAAACTCTTTAACAAAGTTAAAACTCAGCCAAGTTCGAAACTCTCCCACCTTGTACCCTGTACAAGGTATGAATCACATGGACGATTGTTACGTGGCGGAAATAATTCGTCTTTATATAAATGTAGAACAGGCAGATATAGAAACAGTTTTTTTCCAACTATGACGGAGGTTTATAACCAGTGTTCTTCAATTTTAATTAACTCGTAATATCGAAGTTCTTGTAATTTTTAACTATATTGTAAACATATTTAATTTATAGTCATTCTTGTAATATATAATGTAATTCACCTTACATGGTGCGAATTTATATATTTTAATAAATTGAATTGAATTGAACATACATTAGAGAGAGCGTTTTTCGAGCAACATCGGATTTAAAATCGTTATATAGTGGTAATCAACATAAAAGGATGAAATTTACTACAGTTTATTTTTTTTATACATACATATATTTTGTTTTTTAGATGGTTCGAAGAGTGTGACACTATTCATTATGTACCGAGCGTGCCACACGACGGAATTAGAAAATTACGTAATATATTTAGACGTATTCACTGTATTATCCAATATATTAATTATTTCAACGAAGGTCATATAGCTTTAACCTCCAGAAGTTTTGCTGCAGCCTTGGCTGGAGAACACGTTCCATATTCTTTCCAAAAAAGGGTTTTTGTGGTTTTCGTGTCGTGCTCAGCAATATATATATGTATATAGGTACATATAAGAACGTAATATTGTGAATATTACTGTTCGATAAACCGGGGTCGTTCGCCACGTACCAAAATAAACAGGTTGTTCTTGCTATATGTGAAGGTGTTGTTTATCGAATTTCGATGAGTAGTGTAGACAAAATAGGCACTGTCACACGCTGCAATTAGTGAAATCGTTTGATATGTGAAGTGTGATGTTAATTAGTGAAAGATGTTTGACCAGTTCTTTCGACCGGAAAACGGTCCCAGGAAGGACCCAGCATATGCCGGGTATATATTATAAACATGACCCATGCCTGTCTGAACACGGAGAATACAGGGGTGTATTTAAGGGGGTGAGGCTTGGGGGCTAGAGCCTTATTGTTTCTCTTAACTTGACTTTCTCTTAACTTCAACATTTTTCGCCCTGCGGTAATGTATACGACAGCCCCTCTTGTTAAAACTTTGGCAATACACCCACGGGATGAGTGATAAAATTGAAAGGTTGGGAAAATGTTGGGTTTGACGAGTGAGAGAAGAAAATCTAAGTGCCCTAAATCATAGGCTAAACAGTGCAAGCAGAAGTTTGGCGTTTTAGGCCACTGATGGTGACGCAGCCATGAGACGCAGCATGAAGGGAGGGAACTTCGCCGCGCCGAAGGCGTAGGCAATTGTATGCCTATGGGCTATGGCCTCCGGAGGGCACACTCCCCTGGAAAATTTTGAAATCTAGAGTACTGAAAATACGATTTCCTGCATTTTAGAGGTAAATTTTTGCAGAAAAAATGTTACTTTTTAGGATTAAAATATTTTTATTAATTTCACAATTGCAGCAATCTAATCTGTTCATAAACGTGGTCCTTCAGGCCATCATTCAGGCAGTTAAAAATCCCGTGATTTTGTCTAATAAGGGACAACCCATTGATATAAAATTATACTAGCAGAACCATTATGACCGAGCGATCTACCTTACCTTACTTCTGCTGTTCCCGCATCTATATTTCCTACTATTTCCAACATAAGTATTCGAATTATGAGAACGCAGGTGATTTTTGAGTCTTAGTGTTTTTAAAAGTTCAGTCTTCAGTCAACTTCGTTGAAATTTTTTATAAAACCATGCCAAAAAGGAAACATTATTGCTTCCCGCAAAACTAGCAAACGACATCATGTGCAAACCTAAAATAGGATAGATACAACTAACTAAAAATATAAGATGAGATTCTTCTTGTTCATTCTCGGATTTCTTTCTCAAACATTTATTATCATAGCACCTTGTCTCTCCAATTGTCAAAATAATCAAAGATTGTATATATATACTTCTACATAAAGCTTAACAATTACAATAAATTTGTCAGTCTACAGCAGCCTTCAAAATCTTTATATAAAACTAACAAAATCTACTAACTATAATACTGTTTTACAAGGTTGACCAATTTCACTAGACTGTACAAGTTCAGTTTTATGAGTTCCATCACAATAAGGTGGAGTATTGGTCTGCTTACAGCCACATAAAACTTTAATTTCACCTTGTTCCATCTTGAAACGAAGTGGACTTAATCCTGTTTTCTTGTGACTACCATCGCAAAACGGCTAAAAACACAACAGTATGAAATGAGAAACCATTCCTCAACAGTCTCATTGGGAGACAAGTGAGAGCCAGTATACTAGTGTAGATGGTCACACATGATGAAACATTACCTGTTTCTTACTTCTCCCACATGAGCACCATGCATATCTTTTATTAGCTTCAAGTTCAGCTACAAATGGTTCTTTTGCAGCAACAAATACAGCCTCGGCATAATGTTTAACACATTGCATGTGAGGAACCTAAAATGTAGAACACCTAGCCAACTCTGTTAACTGTTCATGGCAATGCAATTTTGAAAATAGTCCACCTTGGAGATGTTTTCAAAATACATGTAATCTATGTAAGATGAGAAAATCAAAGTTAACATGCAAATCAACAGAATTCTGTATCGCATGTATACATATGTCTGTTTTGACTGTATATCACATGTGACATGTAGTGTATATGACCTGTATATCATGTATATATATATATATATATCATGTATATATATATATATATATATATATATATATATATATATACATATATATATATATATATATATATATATATATATATATATATATATATATATGTATATATATATATATATATATATATATGTATAGGTTATCATATGAGAGGCGAGGTGATATCAGTTTTATCGCTCGAGAGACGATATCATATTTTGTCACGAGTGAGCGCAGCGAACGAGGGACTAAATATGATATCGTAACGAGAGCGATAAAACTGATATTACCGAGTCTCGAATGTGATAACCTATTTATCACATACTTGTGCCTTCATCTAGAGCAAAAACCAGATTATATTTTCAAATTATTTATACTTCAAATACATTTCAAAATGAATTCACAATTATTGTTTAAAATACGCTAAACAGGTATAAATTACAAAAAAAAACCCAAAAATAACTTATCGTTTAATAGCTGCAAATTTCTTTATGTTATTTTCCTTGTATTATTTTATATTTGTATTGTTATCTCTCTATCGATCCTTCAATCGGACGCCATCTTTGTTTTGAGCGGGACAAAAAACGATATCACGGGACAAAAAACGATATCACGGGACATATCGTTTTTATGTCACCGTGTTATCGCCCGGATAAAGGCACAAGTATGTGATAAATATATATATATATATATATATATATATATATATATATATATATATATATATATATATATATATATATATATATATATATATGTATATATATATATATATATATAGATATCAACGGAATAAAAACCATATGATCAGAGTGCTCAATACCGAAGTAGAGCGGAATAGTAAGATAAAGACAAACTTGGTTTACTTCATATATTTAATCACTACAAATTTGTTTCGTATGGCAGGCAAAGCCTGCCACACTCATCAGGTGATAGTCGCGTCTGATGGTAGTGCCTAGGGAATTTGATACTATTTACATGCGGTTCTTGACGTCAATGGAAAGCTAAAATTACAAATCATTAAAATAGTTGCTGAGTAAATGTTTCCTTCTATGTCTACAAGTTGATACAAGTTCATTTCTAGAGTTCAGGGAGCTTAGCTTTGGGTGGCAAATGATTAAGTACTTTTCATGTAAACATAAATTACATTTCTTTGTATGACTGGAGTATCCTCTGCATTTCTTGATAATTTTCCATGACACAGCGAAGTCGATCTTCGAGTCCTTTAATTTCCAAATGTATTTACTTAGGGCAGTTCTGTTCTTGTGTTTTGGATCTCGGAATGAATTTGTGTGGTTGTTGTACCTCGTTTTAAACGCGCCTTCGGTTATACCCACGTACGTCTGCTCTTCTTGGTTATCAATTCTTTTTACCGTTGCTTGATAAACAACTCCATTGGTTTGGCATTTCCCTGGCAGTGGGCAGGTATCTTTGTTACGGCAGTTGCAGTTGTCCACGGAGGTTGTGTTGGGCTGGGTTTCGGTGAGCAGGCGCTTGTTGTGGGAAGATATAATGGTAGCGACGTTTGGCATGCAGCTGTAGCTGAGTTTCAGTGTGTTCCTGTTGCATATTTTCCGTAAGGGGTGACTAGGTGGGAAACATTTGTCAATGATCCTCAGGAACTTGCTGCCAATATTTGTAGAAACACTGGCATTGTAGGGAGGATTGAACCACGTGACATTTCTGGTCCTCGGTCGTTTGGGTTTGGGTTGATGTGGTTTGTAATTTAGATTGTAGTCGTAACCGCTTCGCTTGAGGGCTTCTTGGTAAGGTGGTATGGCAGAGTCAAAGGCGCTCTTGTCCGAAGAAATGTTGGAAAGTCTCGTGTTGATGTTTTCAGGTATGCTACGGATTATAGGAGGAGGGTGGTTACTGTTGCGATGGACATACTGGGGGACGTTACCGGGTTTCATGAATGGTTTGTAGCTTTCAGAAATCAGATCGAGCGTAACATCAAGATAATCAACACGTTTCTTGTTCGCCTCGATTGTTAGTTTCAGGTTGTGCTCACTGAAGGTTGTACAAATGTATTTCTTTATGTTCTCAATCTCTCTCGGTGTTTTGTCGAATGCAGCTAGTCCATCATCTCTGTAAAGGCCAATGTTGTGTCCTAGTTTTGGGGTTAGTTTTGATAGTATGTACGAGCCAACAAGTTCGCAAGTCTCAGCACCATCAAAGCTGCCCATGGTCACATCGAACAACGAATTTGACGTTTTCTTGCACCACGTAGTATTTCCGTTAAAAAGTAGGGAGTTTTTGGCTTTGATTATAATGGATTTTTCTTCGTCGGTTATATGATCATGCTGTGATCCGAATTCGAGGGCTTCGGTAAGGAGATCTTCTGATATGGAGGGGTAAAAATCGACGATGTCGAAGGTGACGAATGAGTATTGGGGTTTGTTTGGAATCTTTTTGAACCATTCAATGATAGAGCCAGTGTATATATATTAGGTAATCACTCGGCAAAAAGCCCTTTGCACAAGTTAATCACATATTAGTAGACTCTTTCATGCTCATGATTTCTTTTGTGTGAAGAATTGATTTATATTAATGTGTTTCACAAATGTAATTGCAACACAACGATATTATCAATAAAAATATAAAAAATAAATAATATATTACTACAAACTACAAAAACTATAGCTAAATGTAATAGTATCTTACAAAGTATTTGAGTTGCTGCCTCGCAAATCCGCTTTTAATTAATATTCTTTGCATTCTTCTGTCATTTAGTTGCATAAAAATCTTCATACACTAAAATAAAATGGTTTTTCTTCTTTATATTTTACAGTACTACACTGAGTGCGTGCAAAATAACAAATGTTGCAATATTTGATTATTATTTGTTTCTATGAGCCATGGCACACCAAATTCAGCGGTACATTAAAGTTGTGTGGTTGGACAGTACTTCAAATAATCGGAGTAACAGCACTTCCTGGTTAAAGTTTAGTTCAGTTCCCTGGCTCACTCACTGTTCATAAAATAGTCGTTCAAAATGGATATAAACCATGATGCACAAGAGGGCTTGCAGTTATGTGGAGAATCTGTTCGTGTGCCAGAGAAAAGCTTTAAAAAACTGGTAGAAATTACATTTGACATCATATTGGGTAATAAGGAAGAAACCAGTTTTGATGGTAATGGTAATGCATTTAGACTAATAGATAAATAGTTATAAACACTCAAACTGCCACTAAGTAATCACAACTACTAAGTACTAATAAAGTGCACAATGATTTTGAAGTGAATATTTTTTACATGATCTCATTAGACTTTATACAATATAATATCAACCTCTCCCCTCCCCCAAGTCAGGCCAAGTGCCAGACTGCTAACTTTGCTAGCTGCGTGCGGAAGATATTTTTCCGATCGCTAATATGCGCATCTGCAATCTCAAAATGCGCGCGTGGAAGGGCAAGACGGTATTTAACACCTGGTGTTGTTACGAAATTTGACAGGTTGCTAATACATGACAAATTGGAAGGCTGGCTGATAATTGACAAACAGACCATACTGAGTGAAAGTGCGCGCGTGCAACAACTTTTGCGCGCGTGCGCTCACAAGCTCGAAAATTTGCGCACGCAAAGTTAGCAGTCTGGGCTAAGTGTGATCATGAGCATTTGTTGTGGTTTGTCTTGTACATCATGTAACACATTCCTTATTTTTACTTTGAATTTAGACTTGCCATACATCGCTTGCTCATTGTACTCAGTAAAAATTTGTGCTTGAGAAATGAAGGAGTGACTTGTGTCACTTGCAATGCTTTAAATCTAATCAAGTACTCTAGCAAAAAAACCAATTAAAATTATGTGGATGACAACTATGACAATCTTGCCGCTTTGAGCTGTAATTTGTCAGTTGCATAATTTAAGGCTCCTTTAATCTTCAAATTTATCCCATGCAGCTAACTCGTATCTACAGGTATGATCTTTTTTACAAAATGGAGTTAAGAATACAGAGTGTATAATAATTAGCTTAGAATGACATCACTGGAGCAAGTGACACAAGTCGTTCACTTCTCTATTCCTCAAGCACAATTTTTCCCACGTGCATGAGCGAGCAACTTGTGGCAAGTCTACTTTGAATTTGATTGACGTTATTAAGCTGAAATGATATCATCCACAACGAATGCCCCTGAGGTAGTCACACACCTTTCCCCTAGGCTGGAAAGGTTAAAAATTAAATTATTTGTTTTGTCTATTGAATACATGAAGTTTTGAAATGTTCTAGATGTGCTTCAATTTTTAAATCTTTTTTTCAGCATCAAACACCCTTGACTCAGTCAACCCAGGCACACTAAAGGATGCTTACTATGGACTGGTTACTCTGGTCATGGAAGCAGTGAAAACTGACAGTAGTCTCACTGATATAAGGTTTAAGTTGAAATATGCTTATTGATATAAATGCCTTATTTATGCATGATTATCGAGTCATTAATCTTATATTTAAGGATTTATACATAAGTTGGCATGCTCTATTGAGACATTTAGAACACAGGAAGTTGAGAGAGAGTGAAAAAAGCATAAGCTAGAGTGGAGTGCTTTCCCAAATTGCTAAGAACTCAAAAACTTGATTGATCATGCCAACTCATGGAAAAATGATTTATAAGACACAATTAATTTACACAAATATAATGGGAAAGTACCCCTATGCATTTTGGCCATGCTCAGTTGTGTTATTGAGCATGTGTTTTAATGAATGAAAAAGCTTCTTTTATTACAATACAAGTCATGTATATTATAAATCATATTGTAGGATTGGTTTCGAATGGTTAAAAAATAACTTTTATAAAAGAAGGCATATTTGTCAATTGTGTTTAGTCACAGGAGACTGCATATATAGGTGAAATTTTGAAACATTTATAAAAATGATTTTGACCAGCTAAAAATATTTTTTCATGAAAGAAGACCCATGTTTAGTCGTTTGTCTAAAGTTTTGAGTGATTCACTGTACTTTGTGACATCTTGTGAACCAACAAAGGTAACTAAATTTCATCCAAGCACGGTCTTAGTAGCCATCTAAGACCAACTGTCTTTATGATGGCCATCTTAGATACTAAGCCAGTTAAAGAAGATGGCTTCTGTACTTTGTACAGCTTATTCTCATTGTTAACCCCCCCCCCCCCCGCATGATTGTTGCAGTACTTGATATGTGTAAAGTGTACTCGATGGTTACTGACGTAGATACCTGATGCATAACGTAGGCAGCATACACTTCTCGTGCAGTTGCAGTAACTGTGTAGTCTAACAAGTGTTTATCTCAAGCAATGACAATGATATATAATTTTGCTAACAATGTAATGTCGATTAAAAAAGTTTGTACCTGAAGTGGGAAAGAGCACTCGCAGACATAGTCAGTAAAAAGGAGAACATGTATAAAGTGGCTGAAAATGACCCCCAAATGAAAACCTGTTCGGTCACTCCTGTAATGTTTTAAGTGATTTCAAGATATCGTGTCAACATAGAGGGACTGGCACAAAATCTACTGGGAAATCAGTGACAAATAGCACCTGAAGATTTATATGTTACGGAGACACAGTTGTTAGCCAATCACTGGCCTGCCTTCTGTTTCATCTTGTTAAATGAAGCCACATGCCTAACTTTATTTTTTGAGCAAAAGTTACAATGATCCGAAGGTGTGTGGCATTCGGTTGTATGAAACATTCTCTTGATACTTTTGGTAACCACAATCTTATAATGTTGTGGTCTATTGATCAACAGCTGCTGGAAATTATCTTTCTCCAGTAAGTTGTATTCCCCTATAATAAGCAAGCAGCATTTATCATGTTTCTATTTAACATCATTGCTTGACCAATAGTCCAATATCACTGCCGTTTTACGTTTATAAAAACACTGTCTGCAACACCATCAAGTTGTTGACAGGTTGTTTAAAGCTTGTTATGGCAAACTAGGAACAACTGCAGTGCAAACACACTTGTTGAGAACTTGTGAACAGACTAATTTGTAGATTTGTATAGCAATGTGCGTTTTTACGCTTGCAAGTAGTGAAAGATCGTAGTATATATGTTTTTGTGCATTTGACTGTAATACTGTTAGTGGCAACGTGCAGCTATAGCATGTAATTTTTGTTAGATCTGCAGTCACCGCTATTTGCCTGGTATTGTTTAGCCAAGTGCAATTATAGTAAATTAGCTTGCCTTATATGGCCTTATATTAGAATCGTGAGCTAGCCTTAGTAAATATGGTGGCCTTGCACACAAGAGAAGTGTGTTAGAGATGGGTTATTTTTGAAGGTTCAGGGTAGGACCATTCGACATAGTTAGAACTCATTAATACATAAATAAAATTTGTTTATTTTAAAAAATAATGAACCTTCTGACTATTTTTTGTTCATTTGTTGTTAGCACGCATTTAGAGGAATGCAAATGGGAGTCAGATAGGATTGAATTCTTCAACAAAGTATTTACGGTGAGGCATTGCTGTTCGATTTATTTCATGAGAAATATTTCATTAGAACGGGGGAAACAAGTAGTCTCCTTCGCAGACATTCTTATAGCCTCAACAACAGTACTTAAGAAATGAAAAAAAAACATTTGATGATGACAAGTTTGTACAACTGGGCATGTTGGAAAAGAAGGAGTGCGGAATGAAAGTTCATGTTACTTTCTAAAGCGATTTTATCAGGCTCCGTCTTTTCCACTTTATGTGGCGAAATAGTCACGAAATACCTGCAATCGCTTCTTGACACAAGTAACAGAATAGAAATTCGCTCTTTTCTCTTTGTGGAGACATACTGTAGATAGACTTCATTGTAAACAAATTGCGAGCGTTTTATCAGACTCTGTGTTTTCCACTTAATGTTTTCTATTTTAAGTGATAATAAGTGTGCGCAAATTGTTTACAATCAAGTCTATGATTTTTCAAAGAGAAAAGGGGGACAATCAAGTCTATGGTTTCTCAAAGAGAAAAGGGGGAATTTCTATTCTGTTACTTTTGTTAATAAGCGATGTTGTGATTTTGTCAATATTTTTGAGCGAGACTCACAGTTTTTTCCACTTCTCGCTCGATAATTTGGAATTAATCTGACCTAAGCAAATAAATGAGTCAAATATTTTCGGAACGCTTCTTTTGCCGCAACTGTACTGGGCTACAGCGTGTTTAAAAACATGACTTTGACTGCGTAGTCCGACTGCACACACTCGTCCTATCCACCATGCCACACAACTGTGACTCCTGTAGTGAGGTTCTACAGCATACCATTTTAGATATTTGAGTCGGTAGATACCTCGAAAACGAGACTTATTGCATGTTAGGCGTCTTCGGGGTCTTTGATCCCGGTTCCTTCTCACTATTTCTTACATCTCTACTACAGACTTGTAGTATAGGTTAACAGGCTGTTAGGAAGACTACTGTAACAGGTATACACGCTAGCAAACCTTTACCCTGGTACTTCTCGGGTATTAATTACTACCTTGATGCAAATATGGATCAAATTTATTTGTACTGTTTAGGGAAAAAGACCACACATCCAAGCACTGTTGAGCAGGTATAGATAATTTACCAAAGAAATGATTTATTATTTGGATACCATGCTTATTTTGTGTGTAGGTTTTGAATTTATCTTGAAAAGACGATGTTACACTTGATAGCTTTCAATAATTCGCCGTGTGAATGACATTTCATAAAATTTTATTAGTTTGTACATTTATACATTTGCAGTTGTTGAAAGTCCATTTCTTCATTTCAGCGCAAGAACAGTATTTCCACACATTGTCGATGTTGACTGGAGATTAGATTATTATGTTAAGGTAAGATATACTTATTAATCGTATAGGTGTAGTATAAATATGAACGTGCTGACCCACGTTGTGATGCGAAGAGTGAAAATTAGAAAATCACAGGATTAGGAAGGAGGAGCAGGTGAGTTCGTTAGTGGGGGGGGGGGGGGGGGGGGGAGAGTAAGTTCGCTTTTGGTAGAATTCATGTTTGTTTGTTTTTTTTGTTTTTTAGAACAAATACATAGATAAAGTCAATAAACCAACGTACCTGATTTCATTGAAGACAGAGGTATGAGATAGAATAACCTTCTTTTCACATCATGTATATGTGTGATCATATTAATATAAAACACTAATATATGTAGCATCATAATGTAAGTACATTGTCACTGTACTTTGCTTTTACGAAGACTGGGATACAGCGTGTTTCGCAACCATGCAGTTCTTAGTAAACTAACGTTTCGACATTTTAGGAAAACAACAAAAATGGATACTCTGATGTACAGTTTTCTTGTTCTATGGAACAGTTACAGGTAATAGAGGTTGTGGTGTAAGGCATTGATTTTTTTTGGCATGATACTTCGAGCATCTGCAACAGAATTATATATCATTCCTGTGTTATCCTCATATTAGAAAAGTTGATACATTGCTTGATGTAATACGGCGAGAATCGAACCATGCACTGCTTCGCTAGCCCAAAGGATTTCCACTGAAGTCAAGCAATTTTTCAGACAGTGAAAAATTTTTCAGGCAACTTTTCGAAATAGTTACACCAAAAAGTTTCCACTAGAAAGTATCCACTACTAGCAGAAACGCAAACAGTCGCGTGTGGCACACGAGTGTATGATGGTTCTTTATTTTGTTTAGGATCTTGTGGGGAAGTTAAAAGACGCTTGTAAAAGCTTGGAAAAAGCTGCTCAAATGTAAATTGAACTTGGTGATCTATTTAAAGTAGTGAATTTTGAAGCCGAACGTAACTTCATATGACAGTGCAACTGAACCAAATCAACTGCGAGGTTTTGAGAGTAGACTGGAACTAGTGACGTAGTCAAGCTCGACAATTGAAAAGAGGGGATATTTATATATTCCTTTTTATGCCCCTCCCCCAATTATCAAGGTGACTACGTCACTGATTGGACTAACTTGACGACCTACTTCATATTTCAAATCATATTTCATTAATTCGCTCAAATTATGAAATGATAATGAACGTGATCCTTTGGATATTTGATATACTGAGACATCAAAGTTATGATTAGTGCTGTACACCAAATAATGAATGTTGTTTAATGTATTGTTAATTGAGTGTATAGTCATATTGAAGCTCAAGCTTACTCTGAATGATTTTACTCATAAAGATTTTGTAATTTTTCGACAAAAAGTATTGGGTAATGTTTACAACATCAACGGTTGTGTTGCATTGAATATCAACAGGTGAAAAAAAGGCGAGTGTTTGTTTGTTTGCAATAATACAACGCGGACACATATGCAAACTAGTTACAAACATTTGTGGTTGTATCACGATAGTTAAAATTATTCGTAATTATCACGACTATACAGAAATACGTGCCAGATGGAGCCGTTGACTCCCAGTTTTTAGAATTATATAGAGAATGAGAATAATACATGGGTGCTTGGAAATACCAGATTTATTTCGAGTGTTGAACGTGATATCTCACGAGTGAGCTGTTTATTATATAAACTACATGCTTTCCACCAATATGAAATGTCCAGAAGCTATGACTGGTGATTGTTTGAAAAGCAATAATTTTCACATGTGAAATGATCACAAATAATCTCACATGTGAGATTATCAGTTTTATCAGTGCCCGAAATCCTTATAAAGCACTGTACTTTATATAATAGAAGATAATAACAATGATTCCACTATATTTAGGATTAACTTTTTTCTGGTGAAATGATGAAATAGGTAATAAATAGTTATTTACGGTAAGTTATACAGTCCGGAATAGAAGTGCGCTTAAAATATTCTAAACAACTCAATTGTCAACGTGAACCATAATTTGTTTAAAAATTTGCCCATTTTCTTAGCAGTCGTAGAAAGGTGGTAGACCAGAAAAGGAATGAATTACAGAAAGTTTCTGGGAATTAGTAATAGCCTAACATTTCCAACAACCTGATTCATGTATGTAGATATTATGGAAATGCTACCACTTTAAGGTAATGTGGGCTGGTCCGTCAAAGCGCTGGTCACAGCCCGTGCAGGTTAAGTTGGAATGTTGTGAGCCGCGGTAATCTGTCCCATTTTATTCATTTCGAAAATTACGTCGTTTTTACAAACTAATGCCAGTCTCATTAGTAGTAATGAAGGAATCAACATCCATTGTGCTCTCAGAGATAGTTTCGTCCCCGTTGTTTGCTTGAGATATTACATCATGGTTAGTTAGTTTTTCACTGTACGAAGTAGGAGTAACAAGAGCAGGAAACATCAACCAATCATTAGTGGTCTGTGTCGTATCTTGCACTTTATCCCTCGCAATAACATCAAAGAATAGATCTAAAGGAGCCAGCTAGAAAGACGTGTAATAACAGTATTATTATGGATCTCAACAACTGTGGTGTCGCGCCGCCACTCCCATACAAACATTTATGATCACTCCTCTTGTACAGTTCTACTAGTTCCCTGCAGTTCTAATGTTAATTAAGCAGCCAATTGACATTTCGAAATTCAAGCCAAAAACAGTTGAGAAAAATTCATATAATTAATAACTCGTCCTCTATTGCTTATGGTGGCTGAACTTTTTCTCAACTGCATGTTTCCGGATTGAACTTCGACATGTGTGATTCCCACTCAAAACTAAGACACATTTACCCCTTATAGTAATTGCTATTAGAAACCGAGTTATGAACATGGTCGTAATCACAGCAGTTTGCAGGACAATCGCGCAAACTAGGGCCTCCACACCCACGTGTAGTAGGAGTAACAGCAATAAGATTTTTCGATGTGACACCACAGTTTTATAGCAGGCAGTATTAACAGGTACAAGAAAAGATACACGAGCGTATACATACTTTTCCATATCTGCCATAGATCCTAGCTACTTCCTTCAATGTTAAGTGGTCAAAAAGTACTTCATCGCTTCGCGAGATTTCAACCTAAAAGGTTTTTCAAAAAAAGATGTAGATTCAACATTTTGCACGTACAGTGTGCCTCAAATTTGAAAAGAATACATCGATTATTTTATCAGCAGTTCCATTTTTCTGCGACACCCCAGTATACAAGGTATATAAAAAAGGCAATCGTACTTTGGAGTACTCTGGGGAGCTCAATATTTAACAAACATAAATGATTCTTTCACAGTTGGAAAGACCAGGCGTTTAGCTTTTGAATGTCGCCGTTATTTTTAAATTTGAAGAAACCTTGTGCCAAAACGAATCAGATATGGAAATTGCTGGTCGAAATCGCATTTTCACCTCAATTTATTGAAAATCTATTAAAATTTAATCCTATTTAGGAATTAAAGTCGACAAATTTTAGCTCAGGTAGCAAAAATTAATCTTATGATTGTTTCTTGTGACGGCAATGCTTAATAGAATTTTCTTTTCTTCTGAGGTGAAAATATTTCGACCGGTTATTATCATTTGATTCGCATTCGGTCAATTGTTTTTCAAATTTAACAAAAAAAGACGACAATCGAAAGCTAAAAGTCAGGTGTTTCTGACTGTGAAAAATTTATTTCTGTAGATCAAGTTTGAACGCGTCAGAGCCCTCCAAAGTTTGGTACCTTTTTGGTTCATGTAACATTTTTGAAACACTGGTAAGAATATCAAATTTTAGTAAATTATACGAAGTGTTAAGCCCCTTTTCCACTTGGTGAAATTGTTCGCGAACAAAAAAAATCCTTGTAAAAAAGTTTTTCTTCTGCGAACACACACAATTTTATCTGATACGGTGAGCGATGTCATAAAACGAGAACAAGCTTTAACGGTATTTATTTTACCGCATATTTTTTAAACTTTCTTGTAAAAAGTCTCACCTCCTGGCAATCTTTGACGAAAAATTTTACCCTCAAGAACTTTTTCAGTATCCTGACTGGCATTGAGGATGGACAACGTAAATATCGAATTGGAAATACCTGAAAATAAATACAAATAGCATATTGCCCCTGCACTCTATATAACTGCATGCACATATACAAACAATGTGAAAAAATCATGTGTGTAATTGTGTTTGTTCGAACCTTTACTTGTTCATTCTTGTTTTTATTTCGCCTAAAAAACCAAAGGGTGATTAGATTAGGGTTTATTAGTTGTTCACTTTTGTGCCCAACGGTTTCGCTCTACTATTTATTTGAATCCTGGGTTGTTTGAATACGTCTATCACATAAAAGTACAAAACATAAAGTTGTATTTCATCGGCCAAATTATCAATTTTCTAATCGTAATCGCGAAGTGTACAGGGACTGTTTGGAGGGACAGTCAGACAGAGAGCACCAGTCATGAGATTGAGCGAATAGTGCAAACAACTTTTGAGGCTTTTCCTTAGAGATAAGACATCTGATATATTTCGATTGTTTTCATGCTCCAATTTTAAGTTTAAATTCCGTCCACTTTGCCTTCCCCTACTAAGCAATCCATCGCTACTTTGCGGTTCTCAATTGGGAAATGGCTAAAAGATAAGCCATATCTTACCACGAGTGCCTGTACTGTACCTAACACTATAATACAAAACAATTGTAACTTCGAAAACAGTAAACATGATTGTTTATTCTACGTTTTGACTAAATTATAGTCATCTTCAGGAAGATGAAGATGACTATAATTTAGTCAAAAATTTTGATTTCCTGAAGATGACTATAATTTAGTCTAAAATTTTGATTTCCAGAAGATGACTATAACTTAGTCAAAAATTTTGATTTCCTGAAGATTACTACAATTTAGTCAAAAATTTTGATTTCCTGAAGATGACTATAACTTAGTGGAAACGCAATCATGTTTACTGTTTCGGAGTTACAATTGTTTTTTATTTTATTAAAATACTCAGTGGTCTCCAAATTTATACTATAATTACTATATATAATTATTTCATTTGGTAAATTAAGCAGACGAAAAACATTTAATTGGCTGACATTATTGCAGTAGTTCAAATATTAAAGAGCCATACACTCCTAATACGAATACAAAATTAATTGTTTGCAAATACCCGCTATCTTATCTCATTGGGTATCCACGCCATAAACTCGTACATGCAGTAGCAGATGAGCATTCTATTGATTTTTTTAAACTCAGCACCTGGCTACAGGATGTATATAAAGTCGTTCACCGTGCCGTTTAAGAGAACGCTATATAATGAATTTGGTAGTCGCTCTCGGTAGGTCTCTATCGTTCGTTCAACTTTGACGATTGTCGAAAAACTTTAGGTCTAGAATAGGTTTAACTGTCGTGATTAACAGTTTAAATACCAAACCACGTATTTAGGTGGTAGTATTTCATTGTGATTTTATATCTCTAGGTCTATGTACGAATACTTACTGTCGTTGTTCCAAGGTGACATAAATTGGATCTGGCACGTGAGGAACTTTAACAGCTCCATTTGGTTCCGATGTTTCATCTTGCGCTGGAAACAAGTTGGTTTTTATTTAGCTTCGCCTGAAGACTGCGGGTATTAAGCCCGCCGGGTTTCCACTAGGCGAATTTGTTCGCGCGACGCGAAGCGAAAGCAAGAGTAATTCGGCAACGTGTTTGGTTAAAATTGGTTGACAAAAAAAATCGCCGCGAACAAGTAGATCGAAACCGTTCCAACCGACCTCAGCAACCATGTCAACCTTCCGTGCTGTACAAACCAGAGTACCCAGAGAAACCCAGGACTCTCATGGTTAACTCTTGACACAAGTGTCATCCAAAGTAAGTATTGAATTCACGATGTTATAGCAGTGAAAAGCGCTTACTGTAACTCAAGACCCTAAAAAGCCTTCTTGTTCCTCTAGTTGTGTTAATTCCTCTTGTAAAAATTGTCAAAGTCATATTGAGTGATATCAATACAGAAATGAGAATATAGAGTACTACATATATGGCGGGCAATCTGTATCTCCAGCTCCAGAATAAACTTCTTCTTAGAGCCAAGTCTGACGTGATTTATTATAAAAAAACTACATTTAAAACAGATAACTCAGATATCAACGTATACCTGTTTTATCTCCTTCTGTCATACGTTTTTTGAATTCTTGTTTTGCTTTATGGCAATCTGTATCAATTAAAAGACGTTTCACAATACATTCAAATATAGCTCAGCTCTAAATCCGTGATTAGAAAGAGTGATAATACAGTTAAAAAATGTTGCATGCACTTAGAATAAGAATATCGATAACATATAAACCAATTGTTCCCATTTAAATTATCATTTATCAGCATTATATTATAGTTTTGTAACATGCATGCTTTTCCAAATTGATATTGAAACCATTATACTGTACCTAGTACATTACTAAACACAGTATATAGGCACAAGACGAATTATTTCTTACCATCGTATAAAGATGGGACCAATTTGTACACTAAATCCTGAAGAACTGGATCAGGTCTGCAAAACAGATTAATGTAAATACTCAGAGAAAAGATGGTTTATTGATCTTTAATATACGATTAATAATTAATTTGTTCTCGTGGAGACACGGAATAAATCAAGTAGATGGACTTAAAACTGTCAGTTGCTCTTGTTGGTCGCGTGTGGAGGGGAAGTTTAATCACTATACAGGGTGTCTCAAAAAAACCAAAAACTATTGAAAATAATCTATTCTTAAAATTTCAATGCCTAGCACTAAATTGAACTCACGAGTGGATAAACTATTAACATAACCGTCATAATTGATAGTAATACTCAGTGACCATTTTTATGCCAGACAAAAAAACTAAACCTACGAGTGCATATTAAAAATGCAATCAAATTTTATGCATGGGTTATTTGATTTAGAGAAAACAATGTACAAAGGTAAATTCCCCATGAGCAAAACAAACGTACTTTACAATTTAAGATATCTTAATTTTTTAACAAGTGCTAGGGCATTCAAATATTAACAATAGATCATTTTCAATAGTTTTTGGGTTTTTTGGGACACCCTGTATAATGGTCTTAAAATTTCCACGTGTTAGTGTGTTACGGGTATTCTTGGGATTTGTAATATATTTTGGAATTGAACAATTTCATATTGACAAGTTCATAAGCATGCCTATCAAATGTTGAGATCCCCTGCAAGTGCCTAACTAACAAGTGTTATGTGTTTTGGCTAATTCAAGCAAAGCGGGCAAGTTTAAACTACAATTTTTCACCTTGTTACATACGATTTTTTGGCTTAGTAAAGAGCGCAGGGAATTTTTGAAAAAACGCATATTGAACGGAAGTGAATTAAGCCGTTGTAGATAACAACAGTCGTTCTTGAGTCAAATCAGGAGCATGACACTTCCTAACTCAGACTCTCTTGCACAGTCTCTTAACGAGAGAGAGAAATAATGGCTTAAAATGACAATTGCATGCAAAAAGTCGTGCAAACTGGTTTAATAGCCTATGACCAGTTGCTGTGCTCCAGGGACACCTGATTGGATCGATAGAGGGTATCTGCGGCACCCATCAGAGTACCTGGATCATTCAAAGATGTAGCAAAATGCAGTAAAAAATTTTCTAATGATCATTTTACGATACCTGATGTGTAGAAGGGGTCTCGTTTTGTGAATCTCGGTTTGACAAACTGGACAATTATACGATGTTTCCAGATGTTTTAAAATACAGTTCTTGCAAACTATGGTGTACAGGAAATGAGAAAAGCAATATAAAGTGGGTAAAATCAAACATAATGCAGCATACATGCGCACGGGAGTCATGCAATAATATTACAAAATCAATAGGTTACAAAATTGCCACAAACGTTTGGCGTATTGGCGGTTTAAGCGAAATCTTGAACCGAAACTCGATTCAGGTCATGAACATGAGCAAAGTTAGCTAGGATGGGAAAGTGGCGAGATCCTAACAGCTGGAATCCGATCTTAACTTAATATAGCAATAGCCAAAAATTGGCAGGGAGACAATAGATAAAAAGGTACGAGAGGCAGAAAGAGGAGGCTCCAATAATTTATATTTGCACAAGCAAAACACACAAAACATTTTAGCTCCCCCCCCCCCCCCCCCCCCCAATATTGATTTGCTTTCGAGGGCCTTGCACTTTTAAGTATAATAATATTCGATGTTTCCATTCAAGGACTTTCGACGTAGCTCACACAATGATTCGCTCCAAACGTCGAAGCTGGATTGCCTGCTGGTACTACCAGAGAACAAGTCTGTAGTCTGAACGTCACTTACAAGAATGCAGACATTCCATAATAGTGGTAGCCTCGACAAAGTACCCTCCACATAACGAACAGGTGATATTCGCATTCAGGCTGTTTAGATGAACTGTTCGTAAGGACATGATCACTTCTGATTGGATATCTACACAAAGAAATTAATCATGCATGGATCATCATTGAAAACAACACTCATTTGCTAGCTTATTTTCCAGTCAATTCATGGCTTGCGGTAAACCGTTCTTTCCTTAATGTCGTTATCAACAATGTGTACCTTAATGGCAGCTATGGTAGACCTCTATTGATTCTATGAAACCAAGCCTTAAAATATGCAACTGATTGATATTTTGTTCTGCAACATATGACATGATATTCAGGTTATGAGCGGCGACAGCATCAAACCTAAACAACGAATTCATTCGCGCCATTTCATGTGACTGTCCATGCAGCAACAAATAATATTTTATCAACACCACGTAAATTTACCATCGCAAAGCTTTCGATCCCTAAGGCTAAGCTCGGATCTTCATCGAAAGCTTTGCGATAATGTAAAGTTACGCTTCCACGATACACTTTGATATAGCTATTTGTGATCACCATGCAAAGATACAAGAACTGGTATTACTTTGCAATCTGCTGATGAATGTACCAATGACATTATAAATCTCATTGCTGATGTGCTAAAAACCCCAAATTCTTAAGTAGTCAGAACTTCCAGGTGAGAGGCCCACTTATGGAAAATAAAACTGAGTGTATTGATGGATCACGACATATAATATCTCAGTCTTGCAAAGATGGAAATTCGAATTCAGCAAAAATAGCAAAATGAAATACACATATTTATTATATGGTTATGGGTGTTTTACCGCAAGCTAAAACACTCGTATTTTCCATATTTTCACTAGTGAAGATATAAAAAAATATGTAACGCGTGAAAAACGCATGTTTTTTTCCGCGAATTTATATGTTCTCTGTTAGTTTGTTCCGACTTTTGACCATATAATAAAAAGAACATTACACGGTAGCTTGAAGATATGAATATCATTTTTTTCGTGTAAAAACAATATTTTATACCACTCGAAAATAATACTCATGTCTTCGCGTCACCGTGAATACCCTCTATGTATTTTTATGAGGGGAACTGACCGATAAGTTAATTGCGTAACTTATAGTTAATCAACAAAGTCAAAGATCTATTACGTAGCTGTAGATGAATGGTGTATTATACATGCGTCGGATATAGGACTATTGTCAGATGACTGAGAGAGAATCGGAGAGACAGTTGCGAGGGAGAGATCCAGCCCGAGCGCTAGTCGAAGTGAGACTGTGAGATTTTGTACACTATTATTTTGTTTATTCTTATCCTTATTGGTTATCATCATTGAATTTGTTTGAAAACCTGGGTTGTGGTTATATTTTAATTGGTTATACTTTAATTAGTTATATTTTAACATGTCGAGGACTACGTTAGAGGAGGCAAAATTATCGACATTTATTATCTATCACCTGACATATTTATATGGCACAGTAAAAATCTTCTGCTGGACAAAATGTCCGCCCTGATCGAACTTTTTTGCAGCCCAAAGGCGATTTTTCAGCTGGATCCAAATATCTGATTTTCAAGAAATTTTAAGTGATGTCTTTAAGAGAAATGTTTTTTAAAAAGCCCTTTAAAAAGACCAAGATCAATAGGTGGATTCTTAGAGGTTTTTTGTTGGTCAAGTTGATCGAGTTTTGTGAGTGAATGTAGTTTTAGTTTTCTATAGCAACTTTCAGTTGTTTCCTTTTTTGTTTGACTATCTTCTATGATTTTTGAATTTTGTTTCTATTTCAGCAATAATCAGGTAATGATTGTTAAATGTTAGTGATTTGTGATTCAATTTTTGTCATCAGTTAAAATTAAAAACTTCACTTTCAATTAAGTATACAGAAATGACTTTCACTGGCACTCATCAGGTACCTTGCATTCACAAACATACACCTACTAACATTGTGGCTCCAGGAACAAATCAAAGCAAATATTCTTCTATGATACTAATTTATCTACAGTTATATACGATATAAAAGTCAAGACATGTAAGTAAGCTTTTTGGAGATAAATGCTTGGTTTGCCTTTAGTCCTGACATGAGTTGATTTACTCTATTGACTACTCCTTACTATATGGAGTCATTCCATGCAACTGGGTCATTGCAACTGAACGTTGTAATTTGTGCTTGAAGGAAATGTTGGAGCCATTAAATAATAATACTAATATAAAGAAAACAGAACTCCATTCATGTAACAATTTACTGTCAGTGATGCTGTATACTAGAGCCAATGCTTTGATTGATTCAGTATGGGGGCACTCAGGACAGATCTCATTGCTACTGCATGTAATTGCCACCTTCTTCAGCTACTTGCTACTATGTTAAGCAAATTCAATTGACTTTCAGTCTAGTGCACATTTTGGGTGTATATTATGTGTAGGTTGCTCATACATTAATTTTATCGAAATTAAAAACTTAAGACATTGTGAATTATTCAAAAAAGAATATAACAACTAGACAATATCTGTGCAGTGGCATTGCTAGGGTGATGAAACTGGGGAAACAGAATGAGCGCCCAAGGCATGTGACTCCTAGAGGTGGTTTGGGGGCACTATTTTTAATCTTCAGGTAGGATAATTGATAATCTAAGCCACCCTTTCATGATTTATGTGCCAGATTACAATTATTGTACCCACTAAAGCCCTGGGCAAACTAGGAAACATTGTTGCGGAAACATTGTTTCTTGTCAATGTTTCCTCATGTTTCCCGTTCCGGGCAAACTAGGAAACATTGTTTTCGCAACAAAAATGTTTCTGAATTTGTCGGGAAACATTTTTGCTTCCCAGGAAGCAAATTTTGTTTCCGCAACAATGTTTTCCGGGGTGGGCAAACAGGGAAACATGGACAGGAAGTTAAATGTTTCCGCAACAATGTTTCCTAGTTTGCCCAGGGCTTAACACTTTTCACTTCAGATTTGAAAAAATCTCAAAACTGATTAGTAAAATATTGGGGGGGGGGGGGGGAGGGGGAATCATCCCCCACAAGTCCTCTTCCTGGTTATGCCACTATTCCTGTGTATTGCCCATTCAGTAGTTCACTACAGGTGTCTTTATTCATGGCAAACTGTACTGTATTCACCCAACACTTTGTTCCTTCGAAGAGAAGCAATCTGTTATATGTATAACTCACACATCAGCATATATGACACTGACATGCGAAGAATTTTAGATATTTTTTTATATATATACTGTATAGTGGTGCTGTATTTATACTGATCACTGATTTACTAACAGTCAACAATACCGCGTGACAATAGTAAATCATTTTTCATCGCATTGTGTGCCAATACATTCAGTAACATAAATATAAAGGTAATATGTAAGTTGTTACCTGACAAATCTCAAAACTTGGTTTGTATCGTCGCTGTTATACAGTACATCACAGACATTTATATTTTGTAGTAGCAACTAATTTATTAAATATTCTTAATTTCTTATTTCATTCACATTTAAATTATGTATGCGAATCGTCACGTGGTATGCAAATACTTCGTAGTAAGCTTCGTAGTTTTATTATTCCTTATTGGATTTATTGCTAGCACAGAATAGAAATTTTAAAACCAGAAGGTTTCACGGTTTTCAAAACCATGCGACGAAACCTGTTAACTTTTCATATTGAGCTAAACAAGTTACAAGTATAGTGCAGTTTGCTACTTGTTTCCATCATTCAAACGGAGGTAATGCTATTTCTCAACAAAAAAAAGATCCTTAGAAATAGATTCTAAATTCTCTCCAGTCCTGCTCTAGTCCTGTTACGATCTTAATAAAATAAAAAGCATAAGAGAGGATCGAGGTTATTTTCTTTTTAAAGTTTCACGTCCTTGGCTGTTTCCTATGGCATATGTTTTTTCAGTGGTGTTTGCTTGGTGCCTGCAATGCATTCTGGTAAACTGTACATGGCTACATGCTGCCGTCTTTTTCGTTATGGTCAATTATAGTACTACATATAAATTTAACAAAGATACTGGAGATAAGCTTGGTAGATCACAAGCGTGCTCATCGTACGCTTGCTTGACTTTGGGATTACAATGACTTGAAACCCATTTTTGGGCTCCTCCAGCAGGAAGGGTGGTGCGAGAACTTCGATTAAACATCTTGAATGGTGGCGACCTGCTGTCGCTTCAGGGTATCGTGTTCAGTACGAGGAAAGAGAGATACGGATCACTACACGATTCGTGAGCTTTCCTTAACGATCGCTTAATAACGGTTTGGATAGACCGCACATCAAGACCATTAGATTGAGGGAAAAGTGATCATGAGGGTTGGAGTGGTCATGCTGAAAGTTCCATTCACTAAAAGTTTAAATAGTGTTGCAGTGTATTGGTGACCTTTGTCGCTCAATACTGTTTGTGGTATTCCATGTTTACTAAATATCATTTTCATGGCACGGAATATCGAGGGAAAATCAACTGGTTTCGGGATGTGGGTGACCTCGACAAACTAGTGGAGTGATAGTCTACAACGTACAATAAAATAATCACGATAGTTGAGGATGAATATGTCCGTACCAACTTTCATCCAAGGTTGATCTGTGATTTTATGTTGTATTAATGATTCCAGTTTTGCTGTCGATTGCGACGGTTCACTATGCACCTAGGACAGTAAGAGACTAGAACGGTCAACTCGTGATTTATTCCGGGCCAGTAAACTGCATGGCGTGCCCGATTTTTCCACCTTTCAATTCCTTGATGACCTTCATGAAGGAGATCTCTTATCTCACGACGCATACCGTTGGGAACGATCATATATTGTCTTTCCAAGAGTAGAACGTAGCCTGGTCGTAGTTGTACAAAATGTCGTGGCGTTGATTGTAGAATGGTACCGGTTCACTGCACTTTCAATGTCGTCCTTGTCCGGCCGCCCATAAAAAGTGTTTCGTTTATGTGTAGAACTGGATCGTTTTGTGTCTCAAGTTGTAGTTGTTCAAATTTAGCAGCTTGGCTACCGCTAGCTGGTCGTTGATTAATCACAGAATGTACATGGTGAGCTATTTCTTCCGTGGTGTAATCTCGACTTTGTCTTTAGTGGACACTTGGCTTAGCGCGTATTTCTGCTAGCGGAGAAAGACTCGTTGTATACATGGAGGTATTCTAATGCTCTTGGAAAATACGGCTTTTTAAGGTTGATGGTCATTTTGAACAACAAATGCGCGACCATAGAGATATTCATGGAATCGTTCACTTCCGAAGACAACTGACGGGTTTCGCGTTCTGATTTTGCCAATGAGGTAAATAAATCTGGATGCCACGTTTCTTTTACACATTGCTCCATCATTGCGTCCACTCCAACATGCAGAGCTGGAGTGAGTCCGAATTCGTATCCGGAGGTTTGGGTCGAAGAAATGCTGCACTGGGACAGACGAAAATTGGCGTTTCAATTTCTCGAAGGCATCGACTTGTGGTTTCTGCATGACGAATTCAGTATCAGCAGGTTTTTGTGGCGGGATTTTTCTCCGGGATCTTAATTTTGGCATGTGCTATTGACCCCAAACGTCGAAACAAAACGACTGAAGGCCTGAAGCGAAACGACCGAAACGATGCAATCATAGATGCAATAAAATAACTTGAGATACGTATTTATATAGTGTTGGCCTCGTTCTGTAAAAAATCCGCTATCAAAGTATATACGTTTTAATAGTGCCAAAAAATACCCGCGAAAAAACCCCAGAAAAAAAACACAAAAATAAAAAAATAGCTCAAAAATTTAAAAATCTAAAAATTTAAAAATGCAAAAGTGCTCTCACGGCTGTCGCGTCGGGGCTAGCTTCCATACTGTCACGCCTTGCATGGGCTTCCGTGCGATCGAGACATTAAAAATTAACAAAGATTTGGTCACAAACAATGCGATTATGATTTGCAGGCTGTGTAAATATAGTTGCATTATTTTTCTATGCTGCCACCAGTGATTTAAAGTGGCACTGTTTTTTTTCCGAGACCATTGAGGGATAAATAAATCGATATGTCTGTCCAGTGCTGGATAGTTTACCATTATACAAATAATGAATGTTAATGAGTGCCATGGAAAAAATATTTTCATAACTCGGCTATCGCCTTGTTGAATGGAACAATCAATCTTTCACCAAATGAAAATATTCTTACTATTGCACGAATAAAAACATTCATTATTTGTTTTATATAATACAAACTATTGTTTTTCAAAAACAATTTATTCGACATTTAAAACAACACGCATTCAAGTGGTATTTTATAGTATTTGGATTATTTCGCATTCATCTCAAGACCGAAACCCGCCTAAATTAAAGTAAACTACGAAGACCGTACGAGGAGCTTTTTGACGGATGGGAATTGTGAGAGTGCAATGCAAAAAACTATTCCACTCCTAGGAGTGCAATGGAACGTTTCCTATTGCACTCTTGGAAAATGGAACTTTTTATTTAATATCACGTGACCTTAATCAACCAATTAAACGATTAGAATTTAGTGAGGTATTATATAATGGATACTTATTCTTTCATTGTTTATTGCTTGTAAACTTTGCCAACCGATTCGGCATTCAGCCATCTGCCCATCAGCCTAGGCTACCCATCCTAATTACAGTTTCGATTACCTCAGGCCTAGTGTCGCAGTGTCTTTTTGTTAAGTTGCTTGGATTGTGAGGTTCACTGGACGCCGCTTATGTTATGTCTTTCGATCAGTCAGTGTGACCGTTTAGACTAATATCACTTGACCTTATTGTCATTCTATTTCAGAACCATCCTCAGAGATATGAAAAACTAGGTTCATATTAATCTGACAATGCAGAGAACAACGAAAAATTCGTTGTCTCGAGCGGGTCGAGACTCGCTACCAATCCCAGTTGGCTCGATAGCTCAATTGGTAGAGCGGCGGTCTAGAAACCCGAAGATGCGAGTTCGAATCCCGCTTGAGACAACGAATTTTTCGTTGTTCTCTGCAGTGTCAGATTAATATGAATCTAGTTATTGTCATTATCCACTGCGTGTGCAATTAAGGGCCAAAATCTCATACTAATGTTGGCAGAAAATGACGATTGGGGAGAAATCAGACACAGTTCAATGATACAGTCATAGATGTAGATGACAACTTAAAAGGGAACTTTTTAGTCGACGTAGCGTTCGAAGCCAACCTGCTTGAAACGTCAATATTACAGTTCTGTTTGTATCGGTTAGTGAAGAGCTTTAGGCAACATTCCAGCCAACAAGTATTGTTAAAACTATATCATAGTATTGAATAAAACTAATATAGTTTTGGACTTTTGGTCAAACATGACTCACGCGCGCAAAAAATTGCCGACTTGATATTACCACACACACGAAGCAAAAGCTCTCACTAAATTTTCATGAAATTTACATGAACCCAAAATTGATAATATGATAAGAGCCAAACACTGTTCCCCTAACATGCACTTACAGATGATGGGATGAGTGTTAGCAAGCAAATATGAACAAGCTAGAGTTTATATAATTCATGCTTGCTCGATCTATTCAATATCAAGATATACTGATATAGGAATTAATGTTACATACGGGAGATATCTATATCTAGCATACAGACTTTGCTAGCTCTATTATAGCAGTTTCAAACTGAAAGCAGTAAATTTTACATGAGAGTAATTATGCGAAGATGGCGCACATAAAACGAAACGGCAAGTTAATCTGGAAACGGTAATGAATATAATTAGCCAGTAAGGAGCCAATGAACTCGATCACAGAATAGAACAAGACACCGAACGTATGACAAAGTCAAAGCTATTCAAAAGTGCTCACGTGACCCCGGCTTATCACGTCAGCATATCAGCTGTGTGTCTGCCGAAGCTTAGCAAAAGGAAGTCAGACATATGTTGGTTAAAGAAGGTAATTATTATCAGTTTGTTTCGAAGTTAGCACGTTTATTTATCGTACAAATTGTGAATCAACTTTTAGCTTATCTTCTAACGTTTTCATATTGCCTTAAATGCCGCTTATTCACAGGGAATTTAAAGTTGAAATCAAGCTACATGTTGTCGTGAGCAGTGAAGTCTGGTCCGGCCATCTTGTATATTAAAGTGGGAAATTAAATACTATATATGATTGTCAAGATTGCCGTTCTGCCAGACTCAATAAAAATGTTTTATAATTATGAGCTCTGTTTATAGTTACTTATATTCGTACATGATTTTTTATTGTGTGTACGGCAAGTAATGTTCTATAATTTATTAAAAATGAAATAAAATTGGACAACTGATTCTCATTTTAGGCACAGTCGGAGAATTTTAAATTGTGTATTAAATACTAATAGTACTGTAATAGTATAAAGACAATTAAACATCCAGTGATGCAGAGCAAATACCATTCCAACTGCGATCGGAAAAGAAATTATATATGTCTCCTTTAACGTTAAGTTTTTCTTACAAAGACAAGTAAAGTTTTGAATTTACTAATATAACAATAATTGGATCGTGTTGTATGAATGACAGATAATTTTGAGCATGAAAGGGTGATATATTTAAGTCATAACTCTGCAGGAAGGCTTAAAATTTGTAAAAAAAATTGATAGAATTTTTGAACACAACAATACGGTAAGAGTTATATTAAAGAGAGCAACCTTGCTCAGCTGAAATGCGTGTAAGCATTTTTATGTTTATTTTTGAACAAAGTCAAAGTTACAAACATTTTATGCGATCTTCATTTAGACCTTTCTGAGGATAAACAGGCAAGTCATACAGTATAAACGTGTATATATACTGCATATATGTATATATATATATATATATATATATATATATATATATTGTTATTCATAAAATATCAAACTAACGTTGCATGCAGTGTCGCTAAAAAGCACAGAAACGCCATTAGTTCACGGTCTGAAATGAAATATACTCGTCAACTGAACTGACTGAGCGACGCTGTCGTTGCTTACTTCCAGACGAAGGACCTTCGCTCAAAACTTTGAGATGTTCTTTTTATATCTTGTAGCCAGGCAGTGAAATATCCGCTAACGCGTTGTTTGTGCGAATCAAACGCATGGAATTAGCCTGTTTAAGAAAGAAACTGATATGCAGGCGTATAATTATATGCTACATGATACACATGTATAAGACTGAATTAATACCACTGTCGCCAGGCAGAAATTGCCTTGAAATAGAAAATCTCCAGTAGATAATTTCGCCAAGGATGCATGCAATAGCCGCGGCAACCGGTGCAGGAGCATATTTTTCTAAACTCAGATCAAGTTCAAAATGTACAGTGGAGATCAGCGGTTGTCAGTACACACACGGAGAATTCTGCTTCTAATAGACCTTAGAAGTGCTTACGTCACGCGGTATCCAATGCATATAAATGCAAGGTAATTTTTTCCCACATGTTTCCCACATTGCATTGCAATTCATTGTTTAACTCTGGCGTGACGTAAAAACCTCTAACGTCTATTATAATTGGCTATCGTCATACTTTGCTGACATTGTCAAAAAATCAGACAACTATAGTTACATGGTGGTGGATCAAAAATAGTTTAAAGTGGAACTAGAAATTCACAAAATTGAAATGCTATTTTATACTTATATTTATGTGAAATATATAATATATATATATATATATATATATATATATACTACTTCATAGGTGATCGTTTATAGCCATATATAGCCATGCATTGGTCGGTCGAGCTATGCTTGAGTCTTGAGAATCGGGGCTAAAGTTCATTTGTTAAAATTATACCAGATTAATCAAGTACAGCTGGCTTAACGTATTGTAGTAGGTCAATAATTTGTTGACAATGAGGACTGCTATTTTTCAGGTGGCTTTGTTGTTTCCGAACAAAATATAAAGCTATAGCAAAATTTCAATTTTAGCTAAACAGCGAGGTTGATAATTTACGAGAATTTGAGAACTTTTCTCAACTCTTGATGTGCTTCAATGGCACTTGATCTAGTTATCTCTATTGTGTTAATTAACATTAACACTCGTCAGAAATGCCGGAACCATTGCTATTGCTGAGTTCAAGGGGAGTTATAACAGATGTTATGAAAGGCACATACTTGAATAAAAATTTCTATAACAAAAGAGCACAAAGAAAGACTTGGGGGTATACGTTGAGCATGAAAATACCAGAATAAAAAAATTAAATGAACCAACTTCATGGGGATTAAACTTTGGTTAAATTGTCTTCAAACATAAAACAATATAAGTGTGAAAGTATTGATAGAAAGTACACTGTGACTGTGTGCAACTGGCAAGATAAACAAATATGCATGGTCATACATTAAGATAAAGCTTTGTGCTGCAGCTAAATCTTTATTTGCTATTCAATCGTATAGAAGCTCCTCTTCGACTTCGGTATTATTTAAATTTTTCTTAGCCAAGATTTTAGGCTTAACTCCACTAATTTAACGTTGTGTAACGCACACGTATACACGATCGCCAGTAGTTATTCCGCAAATTTAACAAATGATTTACAGTTTTAATCACTCTTCTTGTTTTTATTCATTTCATTTGAATTACAAATTTACAGATTTTGGCGCTTTAGTTTCGTAATATAGCCGGTGTGAAATCCAGTGCAAGCGAATTACAGAGCATTGTTGGTTTAGCTTACTTAGTGTCTTTTACCTTGAATTCTTACAAAAGAAAAGGGTTGCTGTTAGTAATCATGCTGATTCTTTGTACAAAGCATCGGAGAATATCAAATTACTTTATCTTCACTACTTGATCTCACTTTTATTGAAGATTTCATTGTTCGTTATCACATTAAACGAATTGCGATAAAATCTGGCAGGCGATATGGTGGCGTATTGAAGCCATTCCGTTTGCGAGGTCCTTCACACAGATGTGCAATTACAAAACCATCAGCTTGAAAATACTTGTCAGTTATCCTTTTAGTGCTGAGTACCGGCATAAGTGGCTATAGCGCTCGGTGGTTACCTGGAATTTTTCCTTTATTACAATTTGAAATATCCAAAGCTATAACCTAAACCCACTATGTCTTTCAAATTTGCTTTAGGCAAGTTTTAAAGCTGCTGTGTAAGGTATAAAAAAAATAATCACAGTGATTAGGTGGAGTGATAGTGATTAGCCTCTTGTATACATCAGCTGTAAGAATTTTCTCGATCTGATCTTCGTATACCTGTAGTAAAGTAAGATGATAATATTTTACGCACGTGTTTGGATTTGGTTAGATCATCTGTATATGCCAGTAAAGGTGGCGACTACTGAAATACGGTTTCAATGATATTCACCAAGGTAGGCTACATCTCGAAAATAGGCGACAATCTCCAAAAATGTTAATTCCGTCAAAAGTATTAATTCCGTCGTTAGGAAAAATTATCTGCTTTTACAGGCCAAACAGGAGGCAGCAAACCGCCGTTAACCGCTGCCTCTTGCCTGCCGCTCTGCTAAAATCCACTCTGATACTGCCACAAGACATGCAGGAACATAGACTTTGATTTTCCAAGATTATCAATAAATATAATCAAGCTCGTTTAATCAATGATTGAGCACGAGAGATATCATAACACTATAAGGTCTCTAAGCTGAGGGGTATAGCAACTTAGTGAGTATGTGTGACTTTTTTATAGCTCAGACTTCGAACCAAGCATTGTCTAATTCTTTATCTCTAACTTGTTGCTCATGTATATTCCAGGTGGGACAGACTGCGAAAGTGATGTTGCCAACACTGAAACTTTCAGAAATGAACGAAAATCTCACGTGTCCATTGTGCAAGGGCTATCTTATTGATGCTTGTACTATTGTAGAATGCCTACATTCATGTGAGTAAAACATCTTGCAATACATCACTCTAGAGTCTCAGCCACATTTCCTTGGCTGAAAACTTACGCAACCACGTACAGTAATAAGACAATGATTTGGAACAGTAGGAACTCCTGTTCTTGCCTAACTAACGTTCCTAGGCGACTAACGTTCGACTAGGAACAAATTGAGCATTTGTAACAGTCGGTGTTCACGACTTACAATTAGGCGCATCTTGGATAGGTCGCGTCTTATTTTTTCTTGTAAATGGCCCTAATGCATGAGCTGCATCTTTGGTTTTTTACACAAAACGGCTCAGCCCGTTTAACCAGTATTACGAACATTTTCCTCCTTGACAAGAAAAGATTCTTTAGCAATTAGTCACCGAAGGCGAAGTGAATATAGGCTTGTAATCACCAAACCTGAGGCGACTAATTGTTTTAGTATAAATTTCCAGCTGTTTACAAATAATAATCAACACAACTATGAAAATTCGTCTCAAATTTGTTACTGTATAAAAAAAGCTAGAAGCAAAAAGCTATCACTTCAGAGATAGCGAATCTTGATCAATCAAAATACAAGAAAATCAATAGTCATCTGAAAATTAATACTAAGACACCTTTTGAAACTGGTGTAAGGTATTTAAGAGATAAGTAAGCTAGCCTGTCTCATGTAACACTTTCTTGATTAATTCCCAAGAGAGGTTAAGCTTTACGTCTTCTTTTGTGGACGAAATATATAGGTCAGTGGAACGTATTTATAGAGCAATTATATTAAGCATCCACTCTGATACATAACACGTGAAAGCATGCAAGAAATACACGAAGATGGAAAATATGAGTACACGAAATAGAAACACGGCTTTCTTATTAAACCACAGTAGTTTATACATGTCACGTGCTACAGGAAAGGCTGTGGGCGTGGCTCAAATTGTTTCACCTTACAATATGTAATATTATCATAACACTTAACATAAAGCTGTAGGCATAACAGTACATACATAATCTATTTCTAGTTTGTAAGAGTTGTATTGTACGTTTCTTGGACACTTCATATAACTGTCCCGTCTGTCATACAGAAGTACACAAGACAAAGCCCTTGGTTAATGTCAGGTAATTATGCTTATCCAACTGAATTCAGCAGGATATTAGATTGGCCAAACTAAATAGACATATCTTTGAAACATCCTTCTCCTCGCCACTGTTAACTAGTTTTTCTATAGTTAATCAATTAGTAAGCATATATTCGTTCTCATTATTTTAATCTGCCACAAATTGAATAGATTTTGCGTAGATTTTTTTCATATAAAGGATTTTCGGGGTATGTTTTTGGATGATGACTGTATCGTAGCATATGTATGTCCAGCCTTAATTTGTGCTAAATTTGAAATCGACAATTATCCGTGAAATTTTAAACCAATCGTTTGCAGGCCGCCATTGCTTCTGCACGAATTTAATTTATGTGTTACAGTTGTTATCCCTGAGATCACGTTATCAGATACATAGCTTTTCTTTCAGACCAGATCCAACGTTACAAGATATAGTGTACAAAATAGTACCTGATTTATATGAAAGTAAGTCAAAAAGTGCAAATAACTAATAGATACCGTAATTATAAACTATGGAAAATATATATTTAAGATATTTATTCATTAAACTTTCTGAAACATTTTAACGTCTCTTTAAGAGGAAAGTGAAGCTCGGGGCTTTTCTCGAAAATTCAACGAAAAATGATTTTGTGCATTATATTTTAAAAATTATACTTTAAAAAATACTCTGAAACGAGATTCTTGAAAATAAAGCCTAAAGGCAACTAATCCATCAATCAGTATTTGTAACACAAAAGTCTACAATGTACAAGTTTGCGTCATTTGCATGTTTCCAATTTTAATTGAGCTTAAAAATTTAGATGAACGTCAGAGTCGAAAATCATTTCAAGCCAGTCTAGATAGCAATGAAGATAAAAAAGGTAGGTCGGATGTCTAATATAATTGTGTAAACTGTACGACACACGACGTATCCAGCATGCACAAGCTGTTAAGAAACCTTTTTGCATTTGCATTTGATGGCATTTTTGGCATCCTATAGGAACAATTACATTTCTGTTTTTCTCTGTTTCTGTAGTTCATTGTTTACTTTATTGGTTTTAAACCACTGTGGTTTTGTTTAATCGTATCTAGTATCAAAATACTCGTGCTCCATTCAGGGAAAATGTGTCTTTGCATAGTATAATAATAACTTCAGTACTTGCGTATTTTGTCAATTATACTTATATTGTTAACTTATCTTGTTTTACAGGGGAGTGTCAAACAGACGGCGTTGTGAACATTGCGGACAATTCAGACGCAGTATACGTTACCTTAGATCATCACCAGTAAGTCAATCAGTGTTTGTGGATGATGCATGCAATGCTATGTTTTTTCACTGTTAGCTAAGGCAACATGGTTGGTATCTTATCTTCGTATTATAGGCGGAATGTTTTAAAATCAAATCAAAGAAAGGTAAGATGGAATACAATGAAATCTTCACTGGTATCAGTAATACAATTCTGCGGGGAAGAGCGGGTGACGCAAGCGGTCACAACAGAAAAACTCTGGAAAAACCTAATCAGATCGAGTGCGGTATGTCACGTGAGAAGAGTTTCCGTTGTTGATCTGTCTTATGCTTCCAGGGTTTATCGTCTGTTTTCTTCCCTCTATACAATACACTGTAGGTCATGTAAGAAAGTGTATATAATGTGTGTAATTGTATAGGGGTCCCTGCATATGAGAAAATTGTTCAGTAGGATTAACCTTTCTAAGATTCTTCTTTCAAAGAATGTGTGTATATTGTGTGTACCTTGAATAAAAGCTCCAAATATTAACATAAAAATACGTGCTGCAGTGACTTTGCCGAATATGATTTGTCTCGAGCTTTTTATATTTTAGATTTTCCCAACTCGGTATTTGAGATGTTCCAAAAAAGTTCCCGTGAGAGTACTCAAGAAACTCGTTCGGATGAAATTTGAAGTGAAAAAAACACACAAGGTGTAGTTTCGTCTTATTTTATTTTAATTCTATGAAGATCCGAGCTTGCAACAAATCGCAAGCTTTGCGATGGTAAACTTACGTGGTGTTTCCAAAAAATTAAAGTGATATAGATATTCAGCATTCAAACAGAGTTTTGCCTTGTGGTATATTCACTTCCTCTGTAAAGACCTATAAAGGTTTGGCTGTAGTTTATTACCGTATCATCATTGGTATAGATCATTAATTGAGCGGCAAATTAGACCCTGTAATAAACGCACTTTAATTCTGGGGTTTGCTGTGAACATCAATCAGTTAAAGATCTCTAATATACAGCATGGTTATTTAAGGTTGAAATATCACGTTGTGATGAAATCCTGAGTGAAAACCTGAGTCTGAAAGAAATTTTGCGGATTTATGGACTTCATGGAAAGGTGGGTCTTAACCTTATGATTGAGTTTTTATTTAATTTTTGTAGATAGTTAATTCCATACAAATTCAGAACAGCTGCACACGCCACCATTTTTTTCAATTTTTCTTCTTTCTAGACTGGACCAATTGATTTAAAATTTGACATTATTTGCCATCAACATTTGCAGAATCCAGACGTACAACCTTCGGCAATATACGACTACAAACACTTTGTGCCTGTTATTCCTAGAATTGAAACAACAGTATTTGGGAAATCTAACGGTCGAAACTATGCTTCCAGTTCAAGTACAACCCGAGGATATGCACAATGACCTGGTCTTGGCCATGTCTTGTAGCAGAGAGTATCGTATCACACAGGGGTGCACATCCTCAGGTAAATCAGGACTCCTACCAGGACAGAGGTGCGCATTCTCTGGTGAATTTAGTACTGATGTTAATTAAAATCAAATTAAAATTAATATGGGAATATCGCATGTTAATTAAATATGACTGACTTTTGCGTCACATAAAGTTTTTTAAATTATGAAAATATGAAATACAAAATGTACATAAGTTCTAAGTGGACCAGATGAGGTAAATACAATTATGTTACAAACAATCAAGATACGGTTATAATAGAACATGCATCTGCATGCACAATTATGTGATTTTCACACTTCATGAGAATATATAGTTATCCAGAAATTATAAATAAAACGCGGCTTAAATTGTATGTATCTTATACCCTATTTCAATCGGAGCAATTTGAAAATTCCCCTCGCTTTTGGTAACTATCTATAGAGTCCGTGCAATTGCCAAACCCTAACCGGCTATATAATAGTATAGATACATGGGACTCGGACCCGAGGAAAATTCGAGCCCGAAGAAAATCCGGATCCGAGAAAAAACCTCGACTCGTTGAGAAACCGAGACTCGACAATAGAAAACACGGGTTCTAAATCGAAAAATACCGGATTCGATAAAACTGGGTTCACATAACCTTCCGGAATAAATTCCGTTATTCCGTTGGCTGAGCGAAACGCATAATCGCAATTAAATACCTTGAGATAAGAATATGACAACATAACTTTATTTTGTAACAAGATGTTTATAAATTATTTTTCACTACATATATGAAGTATTTGTTTTTCAAAGTTAAGAAATCACTTAAAAATATGTCCTTAAAAATTAATACCATGGCATTCTTTTAAATGAAAGCAGGGTACTAATAGTGTATCAAGCACACTTTCGTTGCTTTCGTTGCAAAGAACACAGATTTTGGTATCTGTATATGTAATCCGCGCGACAACATTTTTCTGAAAATCTAAATAAAAGAACGTTAATATTATTTATTGAAAATATTTTAGGAGTTTTGATTGGTTAAGAGCTAAAGGTGAAATCCTTATATCCGCTTGGTAGTTGCCCGAATTTGGGGTTGAAAATAAACATACGACATTATGAGTCATTTCATCGTATATTGAAAACAAATATACGACATTGTATATATTGTTAATCGACCTTTCGTCGTAATCTGACTATTGTGAATATTTTTTCCGTAGTCTGATTGGCTTATTTTAAAAAGTTTTCGAACAATTTCATGCTGTTCCATTATTAGCAGCTTGTGTCTTCTTACTTACAAAGCAAGCGTTTAAACTGAGTTTAAAATATTTTCAAAAAATAATAAAACTATTGTTGAATACGGTTCTCGCACGATATGAGGAATTATTAAGGCCTCGGTTTGTGTGATAACACAAACCTGTGCCTTGATAATTCCTCATATCCTTCTCGACCTCATTCAATAAGTTAGAGTTAAATACCGAGAAGGAGGGATGTATGTCATATACAACCCCCGAGGACGCGCAGCGTTCGAGGGATGTATATGACATACATCCCGACTTTTGAGGTATTTAACTAACTTAATTTATTTTTGATGAGGTTTTCTAACAGAGTCTTTTGACTTTAAACAATTCAAGTCGAGATTCGTCGAGATTTTTCCACAACTTTGATCTAATTATTTATTCAAGGTAAATAACCTATATACAACCCGCGGTACATCAAAGAAAACCGACTCAAAAATAAATTAATTGTCAAATATTAACTGGTTGATTTAAAATTACATTTACCGATGTATGTGAACTATATCGGGTTCTAACCTTGCAAACTAGGCAACTTGACAGACGATTGCTAGAAGGATAGCAGACAATCTGATGATCGCAAGGGTAAAAGTAAAGTTCCAACGAATTGTACCTCACTGACCGGGCTCACAAATGCAGCATTTCGCCATGGATATTTATCTATACGCCTGGTACGCTATGCCATACACAACTTTGTTACAGCTGACAGTAAAGTGCTCACTAGAGCTCACTTTTAGTTTTCATTGAAGTGAAACCTGGGTAAAAGACACCAAACTAACAATTGAATTTAAGTATATAACCAATCCGTTAAAAACATCTTGCATTCTTAGTGATGTGAAGGTGTCACGGTATATAAACTCGGCTCAATAGACAATACAATGGACCACTCCTCTTTTCGACAAGCTTTTGAATTAGAAATATTCATTAGCACAGCTGGAAAGAGCATCCTAAATTTAGTAAAATGGTGAAGTTTGGATGAAAAATATTGTAAAATATAGCCCTGTGAAGTTTGTAAATTTTGTATAGTGTAATCACATTTCGAAATCTAATTGCTAATGAATATTCCTAATTCAAAAGTAAAAATTTGTGCATTCTGTTATCACATTCAGTTCGGTAGCTTGCTTTTATAAACTGCGCTGAAGTGTACATAACCCTTCTAAAGAGATGCATAAAAAACTTACAACGTCATTAAACGAAATATGTTCATAGAGACCATACAGTATACAATTATGTACAGTAGAAAATTGTTCTAAAACAAAATTTTGTTGAAAAAAAAAACTTTCGCATGTGAAATTAGGACTTAGGATACTTCCACCTCGCTCGTTCGTCGCAAATGTAGAACTGAAAAAGGTTTATTCAGATTCCTCCAGTTCCCCTATTATTCAAACTGCGTCCAGAGCTGCGTCATCGATTGGCAAGTGGTTCGTACCTATTTTTCTGGTCGTCAGTTTCAGCACGGAGTATACAGAGGTTCAACTTCTCATAGCTTAGCCAGTGTGCTAAATACAGGCCTTCTCCACCTTGAAAATTTTTACCAGCAACACTATTAGTTTCAGGGGATGAAGGCCTCTCTTTATCGCACTGGCTAAGCATGGGGTACGCAAAATGAATGAGAAGTTGAACATCTGTATGCTCTGTGGTTTCAGTAAAGGTTTAAACCACAAAACTAGATATAAATGTATAACTCGGTCACCATTACATCGTCAAAACTACAGGTATACAGTAGGTAATTTAGGTTACTGAATATATACCTGTTTCAAATATCTTTTTCATTTTGACAAGCCTATAACCGTATACTACACGATGGGCAGTGTAATTTATTGACATACTGAATGCTAGAATTTACTGCGGATTGGTATTGAGTCCAGTATCATCGAATTCAGTATTTTTCGATTTAGAGTCCGGGTTTTCTATTGTCGAGTCCGGGGTTCTCAAATGCCGCGAGTCCAAGCACGAGTCGGGGGTTTTCTCGAGTCCGGGTTATCTTTGGGTCTGAGGTCGATTCTGGACCAAATTTCGAAGTACACCCAATACAATATACAGGTACAAAACAAACAGTATCATCATCGTGTGAGTATACAATATTACATTTAATAAAATAATCAGGTACATAATGCTACAGCTACAAAGACTACATAATTTATCGTATCTCACTCATTTCGTTTTACGCTTACAGCTGACTCTTGATTACTTAATTCGAGTCACAAATTCAAGTATAACTAATAATGTATTATTTTAATCGCTTTAATGCCATATAGCTTGAAATATGACGTGCTGTCATGGTATTTGGCAGCGTCATGAAGTTGGACTTTACGAGAACATACACACTTGGATGAACTATAGAAAAAAAAAGTTGTATAAATAACATGCATTCCTCGTAAATGGGCTTCAGTGATTGTTGTCTAGTTCGCCTTAGTGAACTAAATGAGAATCAGTTAAGCCTAATTCCCATTTAGTTGCGAATATATCGAAGTGCATGACCGATATGATAGAGTAAGTACGGATCTTACACTTAATATGACTAATTTGAGTACAGCCCACAAAAGAAAAGGCAGATCCAGGCAGACTATACATCATCGTCGCGAACGACTTTGCTACAGTTACGACCAAGTGGAAACTAAGCTCTGACTACAGCACGAGCTCGAAATTTTTATGCGGTAAGAAATCGAAAGGGAGTACGAGTAATCTAAAAATGTTGACGATTGATAATCTAAGATTTGACTTTAAGGTTAAAAAATACTACAAATTGATTTTTTTTAAAAAAATACATCCGGAATATCATTGTCCTGCTTCATGCACAATCTATCGAGTAACAGATACTGCAGTACCGTAGTGAGTAGAGTAACCAATCAAATGACAGCATTTGCAACAGTATATGATCCCACTTGGCCGGGACCAGGATGAGATTAGAGGAATCATTTGATGTATTGAAATAAGTCACACCTCATGATTCAGCAAAATATTACTGTTTTTCTAGAGGTAGATTATACTATACTTGGAACTAATGAATGTTAAAGCGACAACAGTAATCTTGTTCAACTACGAGATATTTTAGCCAAAATTTCAGTTTCTTTACTGATGGTATGACACAGTAGTTCGTTTAGGCCTGGTGACCTACAGTATTTCAATAGTAACATCAAAATGATTCCTCCTGTCATCTCATCCGGGCTAAATGGGATTATATAAACAGGCCCCTACTATTACAGAAAATGAAAACATTATGGTGTCATAGTTCCAATAATGGAGGTTCAAGTACCATTCAATAAATATCAAACAAGATTTCCCCGGAAGCTGTTTTCTCAGTTGACACAGTACTTACATCATCATATCGAAATGTAGCCATTCCTTGCTGTGCAGTATCTCTGCGACGGAAATGATCTATTGAATAATGAACACAATAATTATACATTGCAAAATTGAGCAAATACAAATGAAATGAAAATAACCGGTATATTTTCATTGATGCCGGTTGTTCAAAAGGCGATTAGCGACTAGCGTTAACCCAGGATTAACTAATCACAACACTAATCGACCTTTGAGCAACGCCAAATTAACCCAGGAATAACTAACCCAAGGTTAGCATTTTTGACCCAGGGTTAGTGTTAATCCTGGGTCAAAGTTAATCGCCTTTTAAACAACCGGCCCTTGAGCATTAAGAAAAGAACAACAAAAAATCAATGTGGCTAATAAGTTACATTTGCATGATTTTATTTGTCAATTTTAATTGGCAAATGGGATTAAATTTCAACACATCTTTAATCAGTTCCTAATTAACTTGAAAAATGCATTTCGACTGGCAATTTTTATCTGACTCGTACAGTATTTGCTCATTTATCTTTTCAAGTGTTGAAAGAACAGTGATATATATTAAAAATCTAAATGTCTGCCTGTTCAAACTGTGACAGAATTACAATTTTGTATGTCAAATATTGAGTTCCCTAGAGCATTCCAAAGTTGGATTACCTTTTTTTATGCACCTTGTGCCACAAATGTGTGCATGGTTTTGTGGAAAATGTCTAAGTGGCATACTGTAAGGACAGTGACATCCCTGGTTCAAAAATTGGTGCTAAATGCACTAGTTTGGTGCATAAGGTTCCCAATGCATTTAGTGACTGCAGAAGCAAGATTCATCAGTGGTATACATTCATGAACACTATTGCTACAACATTTTCACCGCAATACAATGAATTTTAATTGAAATTTATCAGTTGCTTAATATTTAATTAAATAATCAGCTTGATTCTTGGTTATGGTTCAGTGACAGCTGCTAGGTGCATAACCCTGCCTCTCACATAGGATAGTGTTTTCAAAAAACTGCTGATACACTGTATTTTTGCATCACAATTGCTGAATCTTGGTACATCATCACATCATATGAAAAGCATGGGAGAGCAATAAAATACAGTAAGTACAGAAGAGTATAGCTCACATTATCAAATAAATATTTTGTTTGCATCCAATTTTTGTTGTTCAGTACCATCTATAGCAATTTGTTTTTCATATTGCTCATATACAGTTAGAGCTAGCAAGCCAGGTGGGTAATTAGGCTCTTTAGGCTCCTCCTTGGGATAATCAATTTGCAATACTGCAGTTTTATTAATACTCAGAAACTGTCAAATTCAATACTCTACCTGTTAAACTTCGAAGGCGAACAGCACAGGCGACAAAATCATCAAAACCTATCCGATGATTGGTAGAATATCGGTTTACAATGATTTGTATGGCAGTTGGAGAGAGGTTATATCCTGTAAATAAATTATTTTTATTGTTCATTCAAAAAATCTGACTGAAAATTTACACATAATTAATATCCCACAAAAGCTTTTTCCCTGAAATAAAGCATGTGTAACACACCCCAACTTGTCAAAGCAGCTTGCAGTTCATGAGGTTCAACAGTTCCTGATCTGTCCCTGTCATACTGCATAAAACTGGTCTAAAATGATTTAAACAAAATGCAGTATAGTTACACAAAGTCTAAAACTACAAAATAACTATAACAATGACAAACAAGTGGAGCACTGCAAAATTTTCACCTTCCATTGATTAAGGACGGCCCATAGTTCTTTAAATTCATTAAATCCCATACGAGCATCTTGATCTCTCTTAAGCAATTGTTAAGAAACGTTAATAATTTATATTCTGGCTCAGTTATGTATATAGTTGACTAAACTTGGCGGAATGCAAATACAGACTGGCGACAGTACATTTCTGCAAAAAACTATATGTGGTGGATCCTGTAATGTGGCATGAATAGTAATTTTCATATACAAAATACAAATGTACATGACAGTTTAAGTATAGCTTAAGATTGAATAAATGTAGTTTGAGATCTTTTTTAGTTACAAAATGAAGACTGGCAATGGCTGAAACAAATACTAACAATACTTACAAATTATATAATACAAGGAGCAGCTAAAAAGGATACATTAAGCATAGCAATCATAATTCTGCATGTGTCCAAACTGAATTCTAAAAAAATGCAATTGTACAGTAATTTAACTTTTTAACCCATTACATACAGGTAACAACTGAAGTTACTTTTCAATACCAGACAATTCTATTTGTCAAGGGAAAAGAGGTGGGCTAAACTAATAAACACAAATAATAAAAAAGAACACTGACATATAATTAGCTAAAATAAATCACTGATTCTGGTTTACATAAATACTTGAAGTTACAGAATATCCTAGCTGTGTGTTTCAGGGTACCGGTATTTGTAATTACTTGGCCAATTTGTACAAAAATTCTATCAAACTTTTGATGAATGTAGTCAGATAAATGAAGAATAAAATAGTGTTGCAAAAAATGTATGAAGGAAATGGGACACCTCAGCTAAGGCATGTGCTTTCCCAAACTGTGGTATATCGCAACCAATGAACAACAAAGCCCCTTGTAACTTAGCAACAACATAAAGGTCTAAAAATTAACATAAATACATTTTTGTAGCTACGACATATACCTACAATGTGTGCAAATTTCAGAACAATCAGTTAAATTCATGCTTAACATTGCTTTTTAGTATGTGTTATCAGCTAAAAATTTTTATATTACACTAATTACTTCCATGGAAAACATTTTACTTGATAACTTGCTCAATTTGATAATATATATCAAATACTCTAATTGAATTTTTTTCTGATGACATATCCATTTCTAAGCTATCAGAATATGTAAAAAGTGTTTTGGAAATTTCTAAAATCCTAGGGTATTCTGTAACAATAATTCTATTAGTCAGGGAGGCAGAGTCAGTTTTACCTAACCTTCTCAAGGGACAAATCAATTTTGTTCTTAAATTGTCCGTTGGATGCCTAATATCACAATTCTGAATGTTGTTTGGCCCGATTTATCTTGTGGGCTTCGATCAACACGTTTTTCTTCAGTTTTATTATAAAACTATTATGTGGTCAAAAATAGTAAACTTTCAAATTTGCTCATTTGAAAAATAACTTGTATCTTAAGAAAGCTTATAAAAAACAACATGTAAGACATAATTACAAGCACCCTTGTTTTTCCATAGGCAGCCCAGGAACGCGGTGTTTTGTTTGTTTTGACCTACTGAATTCACCGAATTTGCAATCTCATTGGCTGTACAAGTTTGCCTTCTTCCTGACAGCCAATGAGAATGCAAATTCGTATTCTGAAATCTGTTTGAAAGGTCGTTAAAAGCGGCAAGAGCGTATCTCGCATCGTCCCATGCAAAAATTTAACAAATATACCGACGTTTTTCGTATTTTTGCTCGTTTTACAAACTTGTTTCACAAGTTAAAATACATGTAGTATATATAAAAAACATCGTAGATTTTATTTCTGTTATTATTTTAGCGTAGTTGTAAAGATATGCGAAGTATTTTCGGATTATTTACAGGTGTATGTATCGTTAGTTTGTGTGAAGTTGCCTACCTTAGGGTAATTATAATCATGTATACGTCACATTGATAAACAAACAAAACACCGCGTTCCTGGGCTGCCTATGGTTTTTCAAGCCGTTTTTGAGTTATTGCTGCTTCAAAATGGGAAAGTGTCCTAAAATGGTGCTAATTTCCTGGGCACTAGTCAGAAAATAAGTTTTCAAATGCTCATAACTCAACAAAAATGTGAAAAATAAAAGTAACCATAATAATGTGTTATATTTACTTTTTTATAACCTTTTTGATGACGTAAGTGGTTTTTCCTAGAAATAAATCTGAAATTTCGCTTTTCTTAACAATAATATAGTTTTATAGAAAATTTCAGGAAAAACGTGTTGGCTGGAGCCCACAAGAAATTATATCGCGTTCAACATGCAGAAATATATTTATTAGACCTAAACCTACAATATAAACATAAAATGAAATTGTCCCTCGCTATGGTAAGTAAACATATATTTTTGTACCTCTGCCTCCCCGACTATATGGTTCATTGCAAATGGCTGAAATTATAGGGCACTAACGTACACAACAACCAATAATATTTGTTTTTCTGTTCAGTTGTATTAAGTATTCACTTACGTTGGTAATTTCCAGAGACTCCAGATGATGATAAACATCTTTGCAATTCATGCGCATCAATTTGCTGGTCCTAAGAACAATATAAGATGCCTTTGAGTATATTTTCCTTATAAATTCATCTTTCATAAAAAGAAAGAAAACTATCAATACTGGAAGTATACTTTAAAGCCCAAATTTTAAACACTGTGTACATTTGCCCTCAAAACTGCATGCCTCAGAAGATCGGGACTATTTGGAGGTCTCTTGTCATATGTATTTAATGTACTTTACCTGTCCAGCAACAGCTGCAAAATAACCATATAAAGGGTCAGGTCCAACTGGGTAGCCAGGAGCCTTAAAATAATAACGATTTGTCACAATAAGTATGTCACCTTAAAGACCTGGAGCTGGTTGCTTAAAACTAGATCCCTACTCCTGAGTTGCTGCATACTGCAATCAGTGATGTTTGTCTTGCAAGTTAGATGAAGTTACCCAAAAAATATAGGAGTGCTAATTGCCATACTTGGAAAGTTTCAAGTGAGCATAATAAAGGGGGGGGGGGGGAGGGGGGGATATCAATATCACTGGTATTCTCATTTCCACATCAATATTTTATAATATTTTTCAACATTACACATCCTACTATCATGTATTATTACTATCTATGCAACCATATTATATTGACATATTCCTGACCAATAGACAAAAAACACTAAGAACAGTATACACATTTAAACACCTTTTGTGCTGAGTGTTCTAGTCTACAGTGTTTATTGTGGAGCAAAACAACAAATCAGCAATACAAAGAATTTATATATATATATTGATATTTATAATGCACATCACACCAACAATGGAATTACTAAGAATATTTACAGATTACAAAATAATGCGGGTTTACTGTTTTATTAATCAGAGTTAAGCAAGAACACTGACTGACTGGCAGGGGGCAAAAATAAAAAAATTTGATCAAACTATACTCTGAATCAAACCGATACTCTGAACACTTACACCTCCATATCCTGGGTAAGCCATCAATGATTTGTTGTATAGATCCTATAGAAACAACTAACTTCGATTTCTTGTAAGAAGGGTGTGAGAAATTTACACAGTTTTATTTTAGAATTTAGAACGCGGAACAGGAAAGAAAATATACATTCAGCGGTTTGCTACCTACACAGACTTGTACGTCAAGTAAAGTGTAGTACAATGGACAAATGTATCGATATTTGTCAGCTCTGTGATATCTGGTGATATCAGCACAGAAGACAAATCAGATAATACAGAAGGTGATCACTGCTATGTCACTCTTTCATATCAACTTCTCATCCGAATTTATCATATCAGTAAATAGCTAAAAGCCTCTAAATTCACTCGTATGATAAACTTACGACAAGCCTAACCCTAATCCTAACCCTAAACCTAATCCTGTATGTGCATGAGAATGATTTCAAGTGTCAGCTGCCGTAAATGAGGGCTGCAAATACAAACATTTATGAATTTTAGACAACAATGTCGAAAATCAACTGTTATTTCATTACGTTAATGTTCGTGATAAAAGATCAATTTAGCGAAAATAGTAAATTCGGTACTTAAACGATTTTCCCGAAGTCTTGCTTGATATTCTATTTGATATGCCAGGTTTGATGTTTGATGAGGGTTGTAAAGGGTATTTTCATGAACCGTGATTCACTAATATCTGTTCATGTGATATTGCTTGATTTTGATGCTGGGAAATGTGATTTGCTCTAGGCTCGTGGGGCATCATTCTCAATAAAATTGCTTTTTGAAATAAGAATAATAGGTGTAAAGCTTTTGAACCATGAGTCGATTTTTCAAATAAGATTAAAAATTCTTCGGATGACTTTCAGAGGTCGATATATATTGAAGGATTATACCTATTGAAAAAATTAAATGTATTCTAACTAAAGGAACGTGTATATAGATCTGCAAACAAACTGTGATGTAGATGAAACGTGAAGCTGCTTTTCAAAAAACGCGAATTGTGAAACTGCTTTTTCCTCGCTGTAAAACGTGATCCACAACCGCCTTTACTGCCCTCTTTGAACTGCATGTGAAGTCCTTAGATCATTGGGTCGCCATTATGTGACATCATAATGAAATTACATGTTATCGCAAAATGTTTAGCGCACGCGCTTTTCGCGCTGAAAACAAAATGAAGTCAATACTTCCAAGTATATGAGTAGGAGAGTTACCGTAACAATGAAAACACATTTACGGAAAATATGCTAAAGAGGTGCAATAGAATTAATTTAAGGTGAGCAAGTCAGTATCGTTGAGGGACAGATCAAACTACATGTAGATCATTTACTAACTTTGCGAATACACAGTAAAGTATTATATCGTTGTCGTTGTAGAGGAGGTTTCAGTTCCTTTCGTTTCAATTCGTTTCAAATCAAATCAGTTCGTTTCAATTTTTGAAGTCAATCACTACCTTTTTACAACTCTTTTCTTTTCACAGATGTCAGTTCCAGATTTTGACGAAATTGACTTTAAGGATTATCCAGATTGCACTATATTTAGCACTATTGCAGGAAGTCTGGGAACAATGGTTATATTTATAAGTGCTTTTTGTATATATAGGAGGTAAGAGATGACATCTGTAAACGTTCCAAGAATTTTAAGTGACGATGTCGGAAATTTTACAAATCACGAAATACCGTACTGCGCTATCAAAATATGCTGAACGAGAAACTAATCACGCCCTCGCATGCTGACGTTATTTAGGTATGGTAAAGTGTAAAGTACCCATCGTCTTTGCCGCCAAAAGTTGTTAAAAAAGTTGTTTGTGTAAACCAAAGTAGAACATCTACGCATTTGATTTCATTTCGCCTTCATGATAGAGTTTTTAACAGACACTTTTATTTACAAGACATCATATGTGTGAGCTCGTATATGTGAGCTCAATTGTTTCTTCAAATTCATTTGGGAAGTTGTACACGGGTATACTACTTTCGTACTAGATTATTGACTGAAATATTGAGAAAAGCCACTGCTAGTTTTCTTGTCGCTATAGTTATTTCCATTTTACGAGATCTGCCTATAGAGGCCTTGCAGGGAATTAGTTTTCCTGGTTTATCTTATGTTTTGCTGTAGTACAAATGGCTATATATACTGTGCGGCATATTTTTAAATCAATATATAATGGCAAATCATACCACATTTTGTGTTTCCCAAATTTTAGATGTTTGAAATGTCGAGGTCGTTATAGAAATAGAAGGAGATTGAAACATCAAAAACGTGCAACACCTGTCGAGACAGTTTCATCACCTCGCATGAGTGAAAACAATTCTGAGCCAATCTACGAGGACGTCACAGAAGTTGATAGGCTGGCACATAATTCACGTCAATCACGTATTTTTCAAAATCTTGCTGATTTTCGTTCTCCGGAAGATCTACCTGCACCTGTGCCTGCTATGTATTCAAATATGACGTTTTCCACCCTATCACAGGACACTCAGTCGCTACCCGAGACAGTGGTAGATGGAAGCGAGCTTGCTGCTACTAACATAATCCCGCCTTACATCTCGCGATACGAAAGTCTAGTTACTTGGTTGAAAAATATGTCTACAGGTGTTCAAGAATAGTAATTGATTTTCTGTTACTTATATACGAAGATACTTAGATTATTAGTACAGAAAATAAATGGTGAAAGCTCTGAAAAAAATTGTTATTTTTTCTGAGGTGTTTGGCACCTGTGCTCTCATGCTTATCACGTGATTAATCGACCTTCGGTAGGTATTCCAAGTAATGAATTGAACTTTTTTGGATTGCTGCATTTTATACCTTAGTTTATCGAAATGTGGACTGAGTGAATGAGAAAAAAGATTTTTAATTGTTTTCTAAACTTCTTTTAGCCTACTTTGTATAGGTACTACATTGCTTTTTTATACCTAACTGCATCAATCAATATTATTCTAAAATATTCATTTTATTTCTCGACGATTTAACGGCACATCATCCCAAAGAAAACTACATATATGTCTGACGTTTTGTTGCAAATTAGAGATTTTTTGATGGGTGTTCTATTTTACATCATACACATCATTGTTTGCAAAAGATATGAAAAATAAATTTTTACTAGAGAGAACCCATTCCAATATACGTAATATGAACGGATGGACAGATACTGTGACGGTGTACCAGTCTTTACACACTGATATACCTTTGGTTTTCGCTTAATTAACCACCAACAGAATATGTCTATTCATCCGTTGAAATTTAAAATCTAAATTATTAAATGAGTTAAAATGAGAGAAAGATTTTTAATTGTAAAATATTTCTGCTCTTTCAGTGCAGTTCAGTTCATAAGATTCCAAACAAGAAAAAGAAAGTTATCTCCAAGCAAAACTAAATTCTACATTCTCTATATTAGCGTATTATCGACTTCTACTCTATGCTGCTACTGCCATGCATATATTGGAATTCAGGATACCAACCGAGACTAATAGGCTTTGTGTCTTGTCAGTGCATCGTTGGCCTTGAAAGACATGAAACTGTATAGAAATTGCACAAAATCTCAATTGACAATGATGACTTTTGTTTTAAAAAGCCAATCACAACGCCTGATTATTTTAGGTTGGTATTTACAAAATTCATGTTTGTTTATACTACTTTTACAAGCTATTTACTACTCATTTCAATAAAAGATAATAGTGATATATAGTGTTGAGACACCTGTCAGTTGAACTATTGTTTGGAAGACTCTGCGACAGGTGGTATTGACGGAGTCACAAAAGCAAATCTATAATTTACATGAATAGTTACATACTGTTCACATCCTTTTTCAAGCAAGGTTGTTTTTCCGTCAAAATAATCCTATAGCGTACGAGGGAGGCTCTTATAACGACACAGTTCATTGTATCATTGGATGTCTTGTCAAGGATTACGCCACATTTATAAGTGAAACTTGAGAGAACATATTAATTTCACAAGCTGGTGTTGGCAAAACAGGTTATTATTGTTCTAGCTTCGCCTCCTAAATTTCGCTCAGGTCAAGAATTGAATTGTAAGGCAAGAAATATTTGACACAAGATGGGTGTCTGGAGTTCTATTAGGTAAGCGATAAGAAATGCTCACTCAAGTAATACATCTAGGCTAGCTGTGTGTAAGGTGCAATCTGCATGGGTTTGTAAATAGGTAAATAAACCTTAATAGGCTAGATCTTTGTTAGATAACCGAAAATTGAGCTTTGGCTTAAAACGATATATGGACGTCTAGTAGTAATGTTTGAGTTGCGAATATTCCTATTTTCTATGTGTGCATTGGACGTTGTTTGAACCGGTTGACATCTGAAAAACCTAGTCCTATTTTTTATTGTTTTTTCTTGAACTAATCGTAGTCACAATCCGTGCAATACAATTTCTTAGTTATAAAATAGGCAATTTCCAGCTTCTATTTTACCCCCGTCATGACCATCCTATAACGCCCATCCACAGTTGATTAACGACATCGAATTCACTTTTTAGTTTTATGCAAAATTCGCGGGAGTAAGAATTACTCAAAATGGCCTGACACTGCCCCATCTCAACGTCCTCAGTGATTCGACGTAGTCACGTTCAAAACTCTCAACTTTAGTATTTTCCTAATCCCTCAAAAGTGACATTTTCATATTGATCTATTTAAATTGCTGTAATTCTTATTATGTATGATATTTCTTTCAGTTTTTGTAATTTTGAGAAGAGAAGGGCAAAGAATACCTATAGTTTTGGTTCAAGGTAATTTGCTATTCATAATTTCATCTTTCCAACAGTATAAATAAAATAAAACATAATATCGTGCTTGGTGGTACAAACGAAAATAGACCTGTTTATTGCTAGTCTAATTTAACGATTTTATTTTTATTCAAATGCATGAAAACATCTCTTTTGAAACTCATAAACGGCCGTGAAAGTTCCTTTTAGAAGAGCAGAGTAGACAAGTGTCATGCAGATGCAAAACGTACGTCATGAGTGACGGCTTCATCAGAAAACGAAAGTGTATTAATATATTATTTTCTCTTTTCCAGAAATTCTAACGTGAAACAGATCTTAAATATCGACTCGAATAGTTTTAGCAACACAGTTCTTCAGGATGTCCAGAAGATTCGAATCCAAGAATCAGATTTTGAAAATTCAGTTCAACCTCTCTCAACGGACAAGAAGAAAGAACCATTAAAATTAGACGGCCCGACGTACTTCGAATATTCCATGGGAGGAAATTTAAAATTTTACAAAGAACATCTTCAAAAGGATTTTGAACTCAAAAAGAAAGTATATTATGTGAAGAATCAACGACAACAGCTGAGGAAAACGTCGCATAGTGACAATGATTCAGAGCCAGAGTCGTTAAGATATTTCCATAAACCTCAAGAGAGGGTTATACCTGTTGTTAATACCATCGCAGAGGAGCCAGAGTTATCCTTCGATAACTATAGTTCAATTTATCAACCTGAGTTTATGTTAAATATTAACTCACAGTCATTGGCTAAAGAAATCCCAAAACATTCATTAGAAGAAAGAGTTTATAATGAGAAGCCAGCAGATGTAAGAAAAAATAAGGAACAGAAAACTCCAAGTTGGTCTCAGGATGTGATCGAAGATTCCCCATCGGAAAACGTGTTGGAACATGTCGAAGTCCACGTAGTTAACAAATCAAAAATATTGCCTCGTGCTAAAGAAAATGTTGTTTCGACAAAACATGATGGTGATTTATTTGATTACCAAAGCTCTTCATTGAAGTTAAAAACAAATAGTAAGCAGGCACACAACCAAGAAATTAAGTCAGTGCAAAATAAAAGCAAAAGAAATAAAGAAATGATAAAATCGAATAAGAATAATTCAGTTATCGAAAAACAAACAATAAGTCCAAAACCACGACAACCAAAAGCAATTCAAAGCAGCGTCGAAAATAAAGATACACTAACTAAAAACACTTTATCAAAAGAAAGCTTTTCTGCACAAAAAGAAAAGAATAAAAACAAAAGTAGCGACTCCGTTCCACCACTTAGGAAACCTGAAAATAAAATTGACTCAAAAAGAAAAGTTAGAAAGCCGGTCGAGAGAAAAGAAAATTCGATTAATTTAATACAAGAAAAGGAATTTGACTACGACGAACCCGTCCTGAGGACGGTTAAGAAGGAACCTCTTGTATCTAGTTTCAAAGATAGTGAAGCAAAAGGCAAAACGCAAGAAAATTTAACCCCTCGTTTGAACGTTAACAGAACTACGATGTTTGGTAATGATGATTTCTTGTTTGACGAGCTATCAACCGTCGAGAAAAAGTTGAGTGAGCCAAAATTGAAGAAGGATGCCGATTTCTACCCAGAATCTCCAATTTCAGAACTCAATTTCTTTAAAACACCATGCAGCACTCGACACAACAGCTTGGAAACGTTTGAAAAGCTGGAAAGTGAATGTATTAAAGACAGCGTTGAAGAGGTAAAAAACAAATAGTTGTCTTACTAGTTGTATTTTAGAAACAGTTATCATAAATCTCTATAGTGGAACAGGGTTAGGGTGGGCAAGAGGCTGAAGGGTATAGCTTGCTCTTTGAATTTGTTGCAGAATCGATATGGGAAATAAAATTGGCTTCTTCAAACACAAGTAGTCCATTCAATTAAGTCACACTTGTTGTAGTTTGTTTCATATCATATTAAACAAAGGATTCAACAAGTGCATAACCTGTGGTTCAATTCACCGTTAAAAGATGGCATCGCGCATTGCTTGGCGGTAAAATTAACATGTATTACAAATTCATGGCAGATAGTGTTGATGAGTGTAAATTAATGATTCCCTAGATTCCCTCTTTAGAAGAAGATGATTCAAATTATACTGTGTTTAACTGCACGTCATTATTTTTTCATCGTAGGAACAAGAAAAGGCACAAGACAACACAACAACGTCAAATATTCCTCCAAACTATAAGAAATTACCAAAAGAATTTCAAGAAATAGCAAGGCGACTATCGAAAAAAGATTCTCCGAAAAAACCATCACCATCGTCTCTACATCAAATCAATTCCTCACAGATTTTGAACTGTTCCTCAAGTACATGTAGTACAATGTCTCCGCGCTCTCCTAGTGGGCGAACACTGTTTAGAACTCCGAGCTATAAAATGCCCAAAACACCAAGCTTAAGTCGACAACATCCCTCAACTTATGTCACACAACATACGTCATCTCGCTCCAGGTCTTCATCAAGGGTGTCTTCGAGAGCTACATCGCCCACGCGCGAGCACATCGAGGCATTGCTGTAGAATATGCAATTAAAAAGGATGTCTAGAAATATATGACATAAGAATTTTGTTGCCTCCACAAGGATGCTATATATTTTGTATCGTTTCAATAAAAACACTTCCAGAAAGACATTATTATTATAATACCATGATCACCTCGAGTTCTTTTGCTCTCGCCGGGTGGTTTAATCACGATATTCCAGGCTAAGCAGGGAGATCTCTAATTCTCCCGGCAAAGCCGGGCAGATTTCTAATTTCTTTCTGATTAAAAGTCATGAGGCAAAATTCAAAGACACGACAAAGAGTTTTCTCAATAGCTTTTACTCACAAACAAAATAATCACGCTAGGATGTTAATGACATTAAGATATAGTGTTAATTACTCGACTTATTAATATTCACTTTTCACTAAACAAGTCACACAACTATATTATAAAGAAAGTAAATTATTTACTTTGTATACATCCTTGATCATGCATTGTATTACACAATATACAGATAATGTCAGTTAATTTTGTACAATGAAAACACTAGCCTCACCTCGGTGATCATGGTATTACAAACTAATACCATGGTTTTTGAGAATATAGTGATTAAATCTCCCGCGAACCGAGGAGGTTTGTGAAAATCCCGAGGGAAAGCCTGAGGGCGAAGCCCGTATTACTTATAATAATTAATTAGAATATTTCATTAACTGATCGAGTTATTTTCTATGCAAATTTTCTAAAATGATTTTTTAGCACATTTTTTTTTTAAAAATTGGGCAACAGCTAAATCCGCTAGCGTTTGTTCACACTGGCCCAATTCACATTTTAAGATCACTCACATAGGCGCAAGGTTACTATTGTGATAGGGAACTTAGATTTGCGACGACTACGAAATCTAGGACGACTACGACATTTTTTCCTTCGAATTTTTGCAATCACAAACGTTTTTCCCTTTTTTATTTACATATTACATCTTTGTAACAATGGTTTAGTCGAGCCATACACAGTCGTAATTAGTTCCTAGCAGCTGAGAGAAATTATTAGAGAGGTTAAGATTGATGTTTACGGCAGACCGGTAACCGCAAACGCCAAACTTCAAGTCGGATTTGAAGGTAAGTTCTACAAGTTTTCGAAGGTTTCGACAAGTTTTTAGTCAATCCATTCTTCAAAGATGATGCACAAATTATCCTAATTTCGAACAGCTAACACTTCACCTGAAAATCCGACTTGAAGTTTGGCGTTTGCGGTTACCGGTCTGCCGTAAACATCAATCTTAACCTCTCTATTATCCGGTAGTCGTACTACTCACTAGATTTTGTAGCCGTCTGCGGCAGCGTAACGGAGAACAAAAGTAAGTACGCATTTATAACTCTGGACTTGAGTGAATAACTCGTATTCATCATTCGTATGCCTGGTTACTTTTGTCCTAATGTAGTCTTCCGCAAACCAGAACACTGATATCCAACCATGTGAATAATCCGAGAATGGGAATTGGGTTGCAGTCGTCCACTGCTTCCATTTTTTTCGACACAGACAGGTAGGTTTTTCAAACAAAGGTGAAAATTTGTCCGCTGCATGCTCTTACAAACATCGCCATTTTGAAAATTATTGGTCACGTGACCGATATTTTCCCCAGTGAAGATATGAAAAATATCTCACTGTGTATTTTTAGTATCTTACGGTCTGCTATGTAATTAATGTAATAAATGACAATACATGGCATACATGCATGACATATATCTATTTTTTACGTGTTTACAATCAACCCACCGTGTGCTAGATTTCTACAAAGCGATGGAGTTTTTTGGGCAAACCGGCGACAATAGGGATGGTTGACGACAACCTTGCATGCTCGTTGCCAAATTAAGGTTTTTTATACTACGTCGGCGAACTAAGTTAAAATTAGACTTTTTGCAACCTCACTGCGCGTGCGCGTGCAATTTATGACGTCAGACAATCAAGACGCGATAGGTGAGATCCCTCCACTGGCAAAGAGCATGCGATGTTGTCGTCAACCATCCCCATCCGATGTCTGGTTATTTCAGAACTACAAATATGAACCGGTAAACTCAATCAACGTGAACTTATAAACTGTATTTATTATTTTTATATGTGACTGTAGTTGCACTCCCTTCGATATTACATTTTTATTCACAAACTATGCGACAACGTACACGTTTGTATCTATGGTTTATCGCCACTGATATACTACTACTGTTAATGACTATGATGCATAATCTGATAATGCTGAATATCTGCAATAATGTAGTTAATATGCATCCGTAGCGCATTCGTAGAACTAGACAAAGTACTGAGTAAGATTGAAATTATTCACGCATGCTTGAAGATTCAAATCGGTAAAACTCCAATAACGCCAGTATGCGATGACGTTATCTTTCATGGCGTTCTGTTAATGGTTGTTTTGATGGCGTGTATATTGCGTGATTACTCGAGTACGATAAAGGGGATTCCATTTTGCTTTTATCTCGTACCTTTATCAGGCTGATGGTTCTATAAACTACGTTTCTGAGCATTGGCGCGGTCTATTGCACTAGTTCTTTGTGAGCTCTGACAGATGTAGCTACTTTTTTTCTTGAAACGAATTAACGAACCTTTTTCAGTGTACCATTTACAATAACTAATTGAAGATATGAAAAGATGGTACGTTAGAGATAACGTTGGCGATGTACAATGGACCTTTCCCCTTTCAGACAAAATTTTGAAAAAATCGAAATAGGCAAAAATATCACCATAGCTTGAAAGAGCATCTCAAGTTTACTAAAGTTGCGAAGTTTGGTTGTGAAATGTTGTAAACTGTAGAAAACATAGCCTTGCAAATTTGGCAAATTTTGTATACATTTGTATTACGCGTATGAAAATGATAATCAAAAGTATCAACTGATTATCACTTTTCCGCCCGTAATACAAATATATACAAAATTTGCCAACTTCGCAAGGCTATATTTTCTACATTTTACAACATTTCACAGCCAAACTTGGCAATCTTACTAAACTTAAGATGCTCTTTCAAGCTGTGGTGATATTTTTGCCTATTTTGAATTTTCTCAAAATTTCATGTAAAAGGGAAAAGGTCCATTGAAAATGAGTTCGAAAAGAGTTTTTCCAATTTTGTTGTTTCCCCGTGATATAACATGGCAGAACAGACTGAATGATAAAATAATAATATATGATAGTTATCTTAATAATTATAAAATTATCATTTCAGAAAACACAAGAAAATTATCATTTGTATCACAATCGATTTTTGTCAATATGCGTTATAGATATATTTCTTTTCACATTTGAAGGAATGGTTGAAACCAATCTTTAAATACGTACGACATCGACCATTGCAGCATGTTCCTGTCAGTGGGAAGTCTGTGAAGCCATTGTTTAATGTCTTTTACGGAACAGGTACAGTGAGTAATAAAATGAACATTTTTATTAATTAACCATGAAATTAGCCAAATTTTAGAAACTAAGATTCAAACACAGATTCAATATACGTAAATTTAACATCATGTTAACATTCAATATACATAAATTAAACATCATGTAACTCTAATAATATCAATAGCGACAGCTCTGGTAAGCGCTGCTTACCACACGAAAGCAAATTTGTAGCAAAGAAAGTTTTTATGAAGTAAACCAGTGTGCATTGATTGAGCTATTACGCTCTACTTGTCCTCGGTATTGAGTAGCTACTATAAACTACAGTATATGATTTCGCCATTCACAATCAGTTTACTCATCTATATATATATATATATATATATATATATATATATATATATATATATATATATATATATATATATATATATATATATATATATATATATATATATATATATATATATATATATATATATATATATATATATACATCTATATTATATATATCTATATATATATATACATATATATAATATATATCTTTATCACATACTTGTGCCTTTATCCGGGCGATAACACGGTGACATAAAAACGATATGTCCCGTGATATCGTTTTTTGTCCCCCGATATCGTTTTTTGTCCCGCTCAAAACAAAGATGGCGTCCGACTGAAGGATCGGTAGAGAGATAAGAATAAAAATATTAAATAATACAAGGAAAATAACAAAGAAATTTGCAGCTATTAAAAGATAAGTTATTTTTCGTTTGTTTTTGTAATTTCTACCTGCTTAGCGTATTTTAAACAATCATTTTGAATTCATTTTGAAATGTACTCGAAGTGTAAATAATTTGAAAATATAATCTGGTCTTTGCTCTAGATGAAGGCACAAGTATGTGATAAATAGGTTATCATATTCGAGACTCGGTAATATCAGTTTTATCGCTCTCGTTACGATATCATATTTTGTCCCTCGTTCGCTGCGCTCACTCGTGACAAAATATGATATCGTCTCTCGAGCGATAAAACTGATATCACCTCGCCTCTCATATGATAACCTATACATATATATATAATACAACATATATATAATATATATATATATAATATAACTACAACATATATATATATATATATATATATATATATATATATATATATATATATATATATATATATATATATATATATATACAACATCTTATACATAGAGGATATTACACGGCGGTGCGAAGATATGAATTTTATCTTCGAGTGGTTCGAGTGGTTCGCCATTCACAATCAGTTTACTCATCTATATATATATATATATATATATATATATATACATCTATATTATATATATCTATATATATATATACATATATATAATATATATCTATATATATAATACAACATATATATAATATATATATATATAATATAACTATATATATATATATATATATATATATATATATATATACATATATATATATATATATATATATATAATTGTGCAAAATACCTCAAAAACTTACCACTACAGTCTGTTTCATCCAAAGGGAATCTTCAGGTGGTAGATTCCTTCAGGAGGTATATATATATATATATATATATATATATATATATATATATATATATATATATATATATATATATATATATATATATATATATATATATATATATATATAACATCTTATACATAGAGGATATTACACGGCGGTGCGCTCGTTCGTAAAATATTGTTTTCACCACGAGAAGATAAAATTCATATCTTCGCACCGCCGTGTAATGTTCTGTTTATTATATAGTTGTAAACAATTTAAGACCCAAGTCAGTAATATTAATTTTCGATCAATAATGCTAAAAACATGGCTTTATTTCAATATTATTTAAGCTAAAACAATACCTGTTCATCATTTTAGTGTTTTCTTGTATTATTTCCATTTTTTCGGCACAAACATGTAGTTTTTTTCTTTAAACAAAGGTGAAAATATGTTCGCTGCTCTTACAAATATCGCCATTTTGAAAATACAAAATTATTGGCGGGAAATGATCACGTGATCGATATCTTCACTAGTGAAGATATGGAAAATATCTTACGGTGTATTTTCAGTATCTTACTGTCAACTATATAATAAAACATCTTATTGTAACAACATCTATATTGAAAATTCTTTTATATACGAACAGACAAGCTGGGTATAAATTTAATCGATTTAGAAGTCATTTAAAACACTCGCAATTCGCGCTTTATCAGATATACAACGCTCGGCTTCGCCTCGCGTTGTATATCTGATAAAGCACTCCTGCGCGTGTTTTAAATATTACACACACATATATATATATATATATATATATATATATATATATATATATATATATATATATATATATATATATATATATATAATATATATATATATATATATATATATATATATATATATATATATATATATATATATATATATATATATATATATATATATATATATATATATATATATATATATATATAGGCGAAGCCGAGCGTTGTAAATCTGATAAAGCGCGAATTGCGAGTGTTTTAAATGACTTCTAAATCGATTCATTTTATACCCATCTTGTCTGTTTGTATATAAAAGAATTTTCAATACAGATGTTGTATAAGCTGAGAAAATCGAAGTAAAAGATTTGTGAAAATCGACATGTGTTTTATCTCGCATATAGACTCTAGTCACGACTATGATTTCCTTTGTGTTTTTCTCATGAATCATTAATGAGGTTTAGAAATATATTTCTATACGAATAAATCTATGAGGTAACCAATCTTGTTTGATCTAGGTATATATATATAACGAGTCCTCAATAAATGACAGAATTGAAAAAAAGAATAATTACAGCCTCAATCATTGTTTATGATGCCAAATCATACGTCTGGATAGTAGCTATAAAAAAATCCCCATGATCATACTCATTCTTAAAATTGAACATTTCACTGACAGGCAGTCAAGTGGATGGAATATAGAAGTGCCGGAGTTGAGTTAACCAGTATGAGAGAGAACTCGTCTTTATAAAAAAATTGTTAGCTACCTTGTGTTCGTTAAGCTTACTTTTGGTACCACTCTCACTCGACTTCCAATTTCCTAAGTACAGCTTGACTGTTGCCTTCTATCAGAGTTGTTAGCTGATGATGCTTTATAACAAGCAATGCTTAACCTATTTGCGTATCTGGACAGTTAGTCAATTCAAATAATAATAATTTGGTTATCAATTGTACCGACTACCGACAAAACAAAAAAGCCACTACTTTAGTTCATTGCAGCCAAAAACGAAATATAACATTTATCTTTCACTCATGTCTTTTTGTATAATAATTCAATTGCTTCATGCAGGTAAGCATTCGTTAATACAACACCCGCGCGCCGTAAAAAGAACATTCAGTTAAGCGAAATAAAATAAAAAGGAGGCTGATCGAGTGCTATAGGTGGATTAATAGAGGATATTACACGGTGGCGCGAAGATAGAAATATTATTTTCGAGTAGTGCATGAAAACAATATTTTACGAACGAACGCAGGGAGTAAAGTATTGTTTTTAACGCGAGAAGTTCATAAATCAGAAAATTCATACCTTCAAGCAAGCGGGGTGATTCTACGGGAAAACACACGCGTTTTTCATACGTTTAGGCTTTACTAGTGAATATAGAAAATACGAGTGTTTTAGTTCACGGTAGAGCACCCATAACTACATTGTAAAACACGGTATATCACAATTTAGAACACATATTTCTAAAATGGTAGCCCATGTAGAAGATTTCTTGAGCGCAAATTATCAATGTTTCTTTTTTATCACCTCGTGCCTAACTGTTCGTAAAATTCCTAAACAAAGGTAATACAATATGTATATTAAGGCTTTAAGGTCATTTGTGGTCAAGTGCATGTACATTAGTATACAGGTGTATATTGCTCCTTTAAAGCAGTATCTGTTATAAACATATGTCCTTACCAGTATCAAAACCAGTTCCATGTGTGTCTTTATAAAATTACACCATTATCAATGATTTATTAGTTCACATATTAAAGTCAGAATGCTAGCAGCCTCTGTGGCACTTTAAACCTATGATGATGAACGTTTACAAACTTTTACAACAATATATAATTACATAGTCGTAAAATATATGAAATATGACCCCGTTGTCATGGTAATGCGTGAATGTCTTTGATAGAACCATTACTGGTTTATAATTTGCTAGCGAAATATCTTTTCTGTACTAAATGGTAGTGCAACAAATGACGGAATCTATGCTTGAAAACTCTCTTATTGCCACAGGTAAGCTTATCATGTCAGTGTTTGATTTGAAAGCAGGAGGGTTTAGCAGGGCTTTACACTTTGTTTGTGTACAAATTAATACAAATGGCTAGCAAAGCGCTGGAGCAAATACCTTTTGTTAACAGTAGATTAACTCAGTCCACAGTCACAAGTAGCGGCTTAACAATACCGAACGACGTGTGTATTTCTTGTGTTTAGTTTTCAGGCAGGCCGTCGTCTGATAAGTGAATCTTAAATTTTTAATGGCTGGAATCTTTGCATTATATATAATGATCACTGCGGTCTTAAATTTTACAGGTCAGGATTAATAGAAGGCTGTTAAAGTATATGCTTGAGCAAATAAAGTATAAATCTTCGCAAAAAGTTATCACACAATCTTCCAATGATGTTCACTTCAGGAAAGTTGTGATTAGATAAGTAGCGTTGCTTAGTGCCAGGACCTGCATGTTTACGAGAGACGCTTAAAATGAACTAAATGTCTACTGGGTGCTATAGGCGAAATAAAGCTAAACAGATATTCAGATTGTGAATAAAGGGTAAAATGGATTTAATACTAAAGCAAGTACCGCCAACATCATACAACTACAGAAGACGGGGGCGAGAATACAGTATGTAATTTTTGAGTGTAACAAATTAATTAAAGCTAATATATTATGAGTTCGGATCGGCACACACGAGAGCTCTTAAAATTATTCTTCGTCGCCAGTCGCGGACGTCATGAGACTGGCCGTTTGCTGTATCAAATTATCTCGACTCTCGTTGAATCTTAGACATCTTTCCCCACCTATACCAAGCAGATCTTAGGTAGTGAATGCCCTTGGTTTACGTTCTTTCAACTGCGTTACTCAAACCTCGACCAACAACTGGCCCCATCTAAACCCCGTTAAGTGATGTATCCTTTTTTGTGTAATATTTATTTGGTTTTATTATCATCTGTAAATAACAGTATCAGAATATTCATTATGTTTTGTAGCTGATTAATAAATATTGAGCTTCCAGCAAAGGAAGTCTAGTGTAGATTTAGAAGGACACAGTAAAGCAAAGCATGAGTTTGCTTACGAGAACGTAACGGATGAAGCAAGGAAGATGACGAAATCTATTCAACATTTGTAAATTTGCAAATAAAAGTAGAGAGACGCGAGATACCGCATGAAAGGTGCAAAATGATAGAAAATGCAAACGATTTGTTGAGAAGACACAGAATTATGGTCGTGATTATTTATTAATTTTCTATCTCCTATGCGACTCGTGTTTTGCACTGGGTGAATGTTCCCCACAAGCTGAATGAGTAACGTCAGTTGAAACAACATGAATTGAAACATTTAGATGACTCACATGGCAAAAAACGAACAATTAATCTGTTCAGGTTTAATGAAAACAGCACTGAACTATACTCAAGTCTCGAACTGTTTATCAATGTTGCGCGTCTTTACGCGTGTACGGAGAAAACCTTGAGCTCAAGTCTTTTTCACTAATCACACTCTCACTCTCGGAATTCATGTTTCACTTCGCATATCCTCCAAATCGAAACTCCGAAAACAGACTTTCTTGCTGCATGTCCTATATCGGAAAGAATACATCCAGTATCACAGATCATTATTTACTATGATCAATTTTCGTGTTGAGGTGGGGTCAATATTTTGTGATATTTTTATTCCAGCATATGCAAGAGATCCACCAAAAAACGATATTTCAGTGTATCGATCAGCTGCTACAGAAAACCTTAGTGGACAACGTTATCATGTCATGCCGCACCACAAGAAAGCTTATGAAACTGCCCCCGTCGCTGGAAGAAATGAAGTTGGCGATGATAAAATGGACCATCGTAAAACACAGCACTTTGTAAGAGGAAAGGTAGAGGAAAATTGACCAGTTGTATTAATTAAACTATGTCTGTTGATAGGATATCAGATGTATTGTGCGTTTCTCCTAAATTTGAACCCGATCCATTTCACAACTGCTTGCGTCTAATATATAATTATACATATTTTAATGGCTTGCGATGACACCTTTGATTACTAGCTATCACTGAGTTCAAGATTAATTGAGCCTGACGCGGTTTATTCCATAACTACACTGTACGCATAAATTACGCTTTCCAAAACAGCCTTAAGCTCCGTAATTTCTGAGTGTGAACGCCTGAGTAGGCGTCTTGTTATACATATTTTAATGGCTTGCGATGACACTTTTGATTACTAGCTATCACTGAGTTCAAGCTTTATTAATTGAACCTGACGCGGTTTATTCCATAACTACACTGTACGCATAAATTACGCTTTCTCTTCTCAGCTACCTCTGTAGCTCAATGGTCAGAGCAGTGAGTATACTTGCATAGCTGCATTAGTCGCAACAGCCACCAATTCTTCAAATATTATGCATTTATTTTAGATCACAAGTATTCGTTCCCTCGCAGGGATGTTTGAAAGGGGGGTGGAGCAGCCCCCCCTGCCCTAGTTTTCGGAAAGAGGGACAAATGTGCCTTTAATATGCAAACTTGTTTTCTGGTTGGAACAAGGATGCAAGTTGAGCTGCCTGGGCGTTGCTCTTCGTTTGCGCACTACTAGTATCTGTTTTAATGTGGGGTGTATAAAAAGCAGAGACTCCTAAATCTTATTTCTCACGTAAACAAGCTTTTACGGTTTTGCTCGATCTCCAACGCTCATAAATGTTCACATTCCCAAACAAAATTGCTTACCAATTATCGGTAAAAGTGCCCTTTGAAAACGATCTGCCCTTTTGCTCTTTTACCGTTTCGGATTCTAATTGTTTCCAGATACCTGGAGGATCGAAAGTCAACACAATGATTTATGGCGCAGAAAACTTTGAGAAAGATTTCAAACAACAACGACGAAGAAGGGAAAATGAAGACAATACGTTTCTTTATGGGTCAAGTGCCATGAAAAGATACGAGAATAACAATCCTGCAAGACGTCTAAATCATAACTTGCTGTTGGGTGACCTCACGTAAGACCTGCTTTTCATATATCGTAATCCATCCGCGATGTCCTTGCGGTCTCAAGAATTGTCGGTGATCAATGATGTGATCAATGATATAATGATCGATCGTATCACTGCATGACGTGATCACTGATGTGATAAATAACTGATGTGTTTCTGAAATAATTTTTCCTTTTACTAATCTCTGAAAAACATCGTCGATATATTTAAAGTCCTAAACCCAGCTATAAATCATTATTTAATGCCTTGTCAAATACGTGATTCCGCTTTACTGTACATGCATGCGATGACAAGCGGTGATAGTTTTGCTGTTTTGCTCCCCCTCCGCGACTTCCCATTTTTTGGGTGATTGGACATCTTTGCCATTCATTATCCTGATACCTTGTTTTATCACTCAGAGATGGACAACGAGTTCGGCATCGTAAACTTGCTGTTGAAGAAGGTATGTATATGGTGAACAGTTTGAAACGTCGTATAACTTAGTTTTCCTGAATTTTTGCTTTGATTATAAGTACAGATAAAAAGCAGGTGAACTGGAATGCTTTCAAAAATCGTGACGAGAAGCAGTATTTTATTTTTGTATACACCTCATTTCCTGTTGCTGTATTTTCATGTCTTCTATACTGCAGATAACTATTTAAGCAAGTATTACGAACGAAAGGCACAGCAACAATCTCAAATAACTGAAGGAAAAAAGAAGGTAAGAACCTTAATTAAATCTTTCGATTTGTGTCACGCACGTTTAATAAAAACTTGCAAAAAGTGTTTTTTTGGCAATCATGCAAAATTTGTATGGACAGTGGAACGTCCAAGCCCTAGATATTACATATAATTATACCTAAACATAGGCAGACCATTAATTCACTTGAATTTTATTTATCTAAAGGATTTTGAAATGCTCAAGAGTTACAATCCGTGGGGAAAACCCGGGGGAGGTGCTCCCAGAGTAAGTTCAATAATGTATAAATTGCTAAGTCTTGCTAAACTTGATTGTGAATCCACTGTATCCTAATTTTATTACACTGTAAAGCATTTTTGCTAAAATATATAATTAATATAACAAAAATTATTCTATTGTAACCTGTAGGGTTATAGGAATAATGAAGTTGACGCTAATGTGACCAAGCATGTTCGGAATTTGAAACAGGAAGTATGTAATAACTATATCTCAAAAAGATTTAGTTTGACAAAATCTTTCATATGAGAAATTCATTTCAAAACTATAAAAGAGAGAGAAGGTGATATAAATTTGATTCTACTAATTCCGAACATTTCCTCTTCGTCTGTATAAAACTGATAGAGCAAAATCTGCATGAGTAGGAGGCGTGGTTAGAGCTGGGCTAGAGGGGAATAGAATACATAGTATACATATTCTCATCAATATAGCCGGAGTGCAATCACTTATTCATTTCTTTTGATTGTTTTCACAGTCAATGAACAGGGAAATATTTGCATTGCGGGTACATATCGTCGGGCTGGTTTTATCCTACTGTCTCACTCTCTCCCCTCCCTCTTCTTGTCAATGACGTTTTGCCAAAATTATGTCGTAAAATAATGGCTTAGCAGGAAAACAGCCACTCAGTAAATGTTACCGTGGCGACATTCAATTTTTTCTCTTTAGAACGACAAACCAACTGGTGCTGGTGGTGGAGGCTCTCCAAACAGAACTACATCAGGAACGGTCGTTACGTCATTAAAAATGAATCCTGAAATAAGATTTCAAGCTACTCAAGACAAAACAGATATTGATCCCCGACTGGTAAGTATTTATAGTTCTTGGTTATATAGCGCAAGAATATAACTCATAATGTCATGCACATAATTTTCCAGGGAGGATCTATTTTTATTTCAAGAAACACAATTTGATAAGAATAGAACTTTTATGATTGATGATTTAAAAAAAAATAGAGCCCATTTGTAGGTTTTGTGATGGGTCTGTATCCGCATGGGTATGTCACTGTATATCTTTACAATCTTTTATTTCCTGCATGCATGCATGCATACAATGAGTTATTCAACTCATTCGGGCAAATTAGAACAGCAAGTAACAGCACTACACAATCGTATTTGACTAACATCTCGATCTATTTTTGTAGCGATACAAACCGAATTATTTCTATGGTAAAGAATTAGGTACGTCCAAAAAAACTGTACTGTAAAACGATGGCGATCTTGTATGACCTCTGAGAATAGAGACCGTAAAACATTTCAGAATCATTATAAGCAATCTGGATGATGAACACGCGAAGTTACAAGCTTTACAATATACCGCATTTATATCTGATGTTTCTACAAAACTAAATTATGGCAGAGTATTGTTTTCTATGTACACAACCATTTTCATTTTTCAAATACGCAGTATTTTTTCAATACGTTTTTTCCTTCAGACGCTCAGGTAAACGAATCAACAAGCAGACGAACTCTGCAAAAACAAAAAGAAAGAGAAGAGGAAATCAAACTAGTAAGAGATGTATTGAAAGTAAACACAAAATACACAATTTTATTTGACATTCTTGACTATTGAGCCATTGAAGATCTTTTAACTGATATCTCACAGTATGACTGCAGCTGTCCGCTTACCTACAGTACGTATGATCTCATTGCAGATCAAAACAAATCCATTTGGTACTCACGAAGCCAGGCACATCAGAAGAAAAGGTATTTATCTTTGTTTATCAGCTATAGATGGTTATGCTTAGCCAGTGAGAGAGAACACGATAAAGTATATTATTCTTGCTGTTTATAGATGCTGTGCAACCTGTAGTGACGTCAGCACAAGTAAGTAATTCAGAATCTTATTTTATTTTAGCTTAGCCACAGGGGCAGGGTCACCTCAACAGCGTGAGCCAATTACAGTGGGCCCGTATTACCTATCCCACCCTGTCAACTTTCCCTGTGAGAGGAAACCGGAGTACCCAGAGAAAACCCACGACTTTCGGCAAAGCGTTGACTATACTCTTTTCACATGAGGACTGGGTTCAACTCCACCTTACTGGGGATCGAACTCGGAACCTTAGAGGTGGAAGGCGAGTGGTTTGACCACTGCACCACCGAAGCCCCATGAATCTGTATAAAAATGAAACATGGCAGAAATAAATTCAGGTTTACTTCCTCAGAATAAACAAAAAATTATGAATAAAAATTATGGACAGTATGACGGTTCTTCGCAAAATGGCAGTTAGAAATGTAGTTAATAGTATACATCCGCTTCCTCTAAAAAGCTCTCTTTTGACAGAGGTGTTATTAGGGGCGAAAGACACTTACTACCTGAAGCGCCAGTATAATGCTGTCAAATGAATACACTTTGTACAAATTTTACAGGGAGAGACGTACGACCCATGGGGTAAGGGATATGGTGGATTGCCTGAAAGAAAAGAAAATGGGAAAATTGTTAGAAATCGACAACACCTAAATGATAAATTCAAGGTAATAATATGTGTATAGAAATAAATCTTGTCAAGTTCGAAAATCTCGTTATTTCAATGACGAGAACAATTTTTGGTTCATCAGCTAATGCACAGATAATCTGTTCCATGCAATAGAACGAGGATTCTTGGGTTAATAATGATGGTGTGTTACAAAAAGAAAATGTTAATCCAAGAAAGAAGGCAACACTAGCAAAGAATACTTGTGGACGTAAGCAACTAATCGCTCAGATTTTGCATTTGTGAGATCGCTAAATATTATATGCTGTTCTTGTTAGCATAGCAATGTTGTTGACGGTTTATGTGTATTTGTGGTACATGTACGTAATGCTGTCGTGTTACAACAGCGTGATTACCATTTATTGCAGTTATTGTTTATATGAAGTACATATTATATATAAAAACGCGAGAATTATGGTTAAAAATTAAAAGTATCTAAAAAATATCTGCTACATTAACATTTACATTAAAATCATCTTCAAAACCATTAGCGTTCTTAAAGGGCCTTCTAGATCCCCTAACACAAATGTTCACTAATCTTAAAATCTCAAAAGACAAACGTGTTCTAAGCCATGAAATGACTGCGTGGTAAGGTTCCCCGTCCTTTCGTGAAAGCTTATCAGCAAAGTGCTTCAGAAACATTCGGCATTCTATTCCCATATACCTCCATTAATACCAAGAACCAATGGCGTGAACGTGTTCCTGCTTGAGTGCCATTTTACCCACGTTATAATTAATTAATTTTCTCATCATGGAGTTAATATAAATCAACTCTGTGAAAACCGGACATAAGGACCGTATAACTACCAGCAACGAACAGATTTGGTCATTGGCCTTTATAGAACCCGACAAATATGTTAATTTTACGTAGTTTTGCACTCTTCTACCATAACAATATGTCATCACTCTGACTTGAGTTTAATTAATTAATAAACAAAATATCAACGCACTAACTAAAACTATATGAACGCAGCCACAACTTTTCTTTATGTTCAGCACGACACATATTGGGCAGATCGTCGACTCTTTTTGTAGCTACTGGGTAATCCCACACATGTATGAGGGTATTAAAAACTCACGTTACAGTATCTTAGCATAATTCATTTGCCAATGGTAACTCTACGTGCCCTGTTTATCAATAGAGTAAATTTCCCCTTTTGTCAAACCTTAGGCTCGGATTCCAGCCGTTACGGTCTCGCCACACAAACATTTTCATGTACATAAAACCTCTCAAAACTGTGTTACTAGAAACTTGTATTCGTGAAGTTAGTCCTAAAGAAAGCCCATACAATCCCTGGGGCAGACCCGGTGCTGGAGCCCCATTAAAAGACGAACAAGGCAACGTAATGACAAATACGACTGGGAAATTAGCCAATTCTAACATGGTAAGAAGGTAGTATGTAAGGTCGATGCTCGCATTTTGGGCGGCAAAATTAATTATTAATGGCTTACATCAATATGCTTGTTCAATAATAAAATTCAATATTATATATCTATATCCGTCAAACACTTTGACAAATTAATTTTAATGAGAATAAAGTAGCGTCTTGTACCGCCCAGTTTTCGTTTGGTCATTCTGACAGTGTACGTAGCGAAGGACAGTAGGCTCACTCAGCATGCAACATGGCGCCCTATGTTATGCAGTTTACTGGTTGCCATAAGCCAGTTCAGCGTTCTTATTGGCCTGAAAATGCAATTTATTGTCTGGGATGATTAGAACAACATGCGTAATGCGAGTAGCCCTAATGTCCATTCACTATACACCCTGTTAATCATTATTATGCAAATGCAAATACCTGCGATATCTCAAAAAGCATTGAAACTTTGACAATGAGACTACAACAACATAGAATTTATCGAATTTTTGGAATTTTCAGCAATTTTGGAGTTAACTTGACAATATAATTTTAATTTTATCAAGTATTTCTCCCTTTCACTCAAAATTTACGAAAATAATTATTATGCAATAAATATAAAAAGCCGCTAATTATTTAATCTAAACTTTTTAAAACCGTACACTAGGCATTGAAAACATATACAATGTGGACAGTCTACCTCATATGAACTAAAAATCCAGACAACATATATTTCAATAACAGTCAATTAAAATCAAATCTTTCTCCTGCATTAAACATATATACTGGTTCTAATGGTTAATAATGAACGTAACCCTCTTTTACACCCATCACTTTAATAAGTCTTTTGTTCATTGAATCTGTTAATGTTTTGATGGTGTCTTTGTCTACAGCAGCTGCGCAGCTTTGAATTGCTTCCCAAAGACAATTCTTAGATGAGTATTGCTTGCCATCTTCGTATACTTTGCGCCTCAGCATTGACCAGAAGTTCTCGATGGGGTTGAGATCGGGTGAACATGCTGGCCACAGCATCAAACAAGCTTCCTTAAACCTAAATTTGGTTAACGCTTCCCGAGTGTAACGAGCTGCGTAGGAAGGGGCATTGTCGTGCATGAAGATCATCTTCCTCTTTAATGCTAGTGGTTGTTTCTCATACCAACGAAGGAAATTTTTTTTTAGGAAGTCGACATACGATTCAGCACACATCTTAACCCCATCGGGCACACGAAAAGGGCCCACAATTTGATTACTAATTATTCCTGCTCAAATCATTACACCTCCATCGCCTTGTTGACGCCTGATCTTGCTCTGTGGCGTTGTGCCATTGAGTAGCCAGCTACTCATCCAACCATCTGGACCATCCAGAGTTGCCCGAGACTCGTCAGCGAACAAAACATTTTCGAAATTGGTTTTCATGCATGACTTAGCCCAGTCCAAGCGTGCCATCTAGTTATGTCTTTGTTCAATGGTAGTTTAATAGTTGGCTTTGTAGCTTTTCCAATGCTTCTTAAGATCTTGCACCGTCCAGCTCTGGATCTTGATGGGACTCCAGCTTCATGAAATATCTTGGCACTCGTTGAATGAGGATTTTTTGATAAAGTTTTCTTTACTGAGCTGATTTTCCTACGTGAAATCTTTCGGAACTTTCCTTTATCCGAACTCCCCCTCACTTTATTACTATTTTCAATAAATCTTTAGATCTATTTTACGTCCCATATTGGTAACTTTTAACAGACTGAGTGAGATTTTCGCTGGTTTTTATAAGGGTTGCATAATAATTATTTACATTAATTAGGAAAGTTTTATGAAAAATTCAATTACTTTGGAGTTAACTGTTCTTGCTCCATTGCACTTAGTATAAAATTAATTAAGCTATTATGTAAAGCTCATGTTGTTTTATTCTAATTTATTTTTATGGCGTCAATGATATTGGAGATATGGATCAGGGTTGCCAGACTGCATGCATAAATTAGCCAAACTTTTAACAATGCTCTTTGTTTTTCATTGTATTTGCCTTTTGTTTTCTTTGTTTTTGTGAAAGCACTAATGATGGTTTGGCTTAATTATTCAAGAAATCTGGCAACCCTGATATGGATAATTTTCTCATTTGCATAATAATTATTAACAGGGTGTACTGCGGTCTTAGTTGTGTAAAAAATACAGGTTTATCCAGATACTGATTTCATCATTACACCAGTACTCCGGTCCATTCTTACATCACAAAGTACAGGTAACTTGTTCAAACTATGGTACCCAACATGTGTTTAATATTCACAATATAGGGTGAATCAGCTCAGTTGAAAAGAGACCCAGTACGAAAGAAGGAGTATTTAAAGAGTTTAGGTAGGAAAATTCATTTCACTGCTGGCATCTCCTTGAGGGTGTGCTGTATGGACGGTCATGAACCATTTTTTTCGGCTGACTTTTCCCCGATTTTCATCTTGGGTGGGTCCTTGTTAAGTGAATGTTTGGGGCCTTGTACAATAAGTTCGTTTACAGCTAGATTTGTTTTGTTTATTTTTACCAGAGCAACAACATCAGGAGTCAGAATTTTTACGCCAAGAAGAGCGAAACAACTATAAGAAATCTGTAAGTCTACATGTTGTAATAACTTCACATCTGCTAACTTGGCCAGATATTTTTACTTGGTGCATTTTTGCCAGATAGTTCTACTTGGTGCATTTCTACTTGGTGCAATCACACATATTAAATTTTCCTTCGTCCAACAGGACGATGTCGATGTCGTAGATTTGTTAAGACAGGGAAAAGTTGGACAACCGTACTACGACTTTAAGACCAAGGAAATCCGAGCGAACCCTAAAGCTACTTCTGATGTCACTCGTGAGGTACGCTTAACTCATAGTTGTTAACTTGTCACCCAATACAAACTTGTGTTGATGACCTTTAATTCCGTTCACATGTGGCAGAAGAGTTTTAGATTTTAAAGCGCACATGCAAGCATTTATAATTTGAAAAAAGATCTTTATCTTCATGGCTTTTTTGCTCTTCAATTTACCGACTGACGTCATTTGAGTCCTTTTTGGAGCACAAAAAAATGAAAAGCTCATTTGCATTGTAAGTTTTTCTTTAAAATAATAATACAGTGTAGTATTTACACTTCGTTTTAAAAATTATGAGTATATTATATAAGCGAGATAGATTCCTAGCAGCTCTTTATTCTTGTTAATTAATTTTATAACATTCTATAGAAACTTCAAATTCGGAGGTTAATAAACGACAACAGCAAATGTTACCACGAAGATTTGCAAGAAATGGCGGATGAGAGGAATAGAAGAAGGCAAAACGAGAAAGCCAAAGAGCGTGAATTATCATTTGATGTAAGTCAATTTCTTTCTACACTCTCCATACCAGTGTATAAGTTGTATGGGCTAAGTCTTTTTTAATTTTTAACAGTTTTATCAAAATTATTTGAATGTGGTCGCATTTCAGTGTAGGCTTAATGACAGAAAATTTTTTGGCCCAAAAAACTCAGAGTTCTACTAAGGAAAAGTGTTTGGTTTTGTGATTGTCGACTGGCATGCATCTTCTTTAGTTAGTGTCATTTAGTCAATACCTTTTCAAACAAGAAATTTTTAAATAACCATGCATAGTAAATAAGAAGTTGAACAACGTCTACTTTGCGACAACCTTGTTAATGAATAATGCGCTCTTCTGAAGAAAATTAAACACAAAATGTTATCCCCCATGGTAAAAAATCTCATGTGTAACTTGCAAAATTTTAAACGCATGCTTGCTTCCCGTACTAAAATAGTCATGTACATTGTAACTTAAAGTGATAAAACTATTTAAGGACAACTGGGGCCGGCTGTATCAAAGGAGTTTAATAGCTTAAACGGTGGATAAGTCAAAAGTATAAAACAAGTTTGCATGTTGTATAAACAAACCAGCGAAAGTTACTTGATCTGAGAAGAACAATTATACATAAAACTAAATATTTATTCTATTAAACTCATGATTTTGGTACCGTACTAGGCGTAAAAGTGATTTTTAAATTTCACTTATAACCTCAACGCCTTTGATACAACGAACCCCTAGTCCTCCTTAGTTATCTACTAGTCAACTGATCTGCCCCCCCCCCCCCTTCGTTCCCGCGGTGTATGCAGGGATGTAACATCATTTGCTTTGCTAATGGACCTAATTGGCCAATAACGACACAAAAAGCTGTCAAATCCTTACATGCGCCCAGGGATGGGAAGGGGGGGGGGGGAGGATTTCAAATGACAAGTGTATTATAAGTTCTCTGGCTAAGAAAGTTTAGTTAGTTGTGCTAACGTTTTGTATTTAACCATAGCATATCAACACAATGAATGAGGTGTGGGGACGGCCTGGGGGAGGTGCACCCTTGATGAAACTCAAAGATCAAATGATTTTAAGAAAACATTCAGGCAAGTTTGAATCTTCTTCATTTGTTGTTTATCTCCACGCGAGTGCAATGACCTGGGCCTTCCTGTGTGTGGCCGCAAACCAGATGTGGCATGATATATATTGTTTTATGGACTGTTTTATACAGTCTATGCACATACAAAGATATTGTCTCATCGAAAATCATACAAGGTGATTACTGACTCTTACAAACAGCCATAAAAGTGCTCAAACAATGGCCACAGTCAGTCTCTTGCCGTGTTTTTTATTTGCAGCCTAAAAGGGTGGGAACTACATTTACATGATGCGACGTGACGGTTCTATTAAGATGCACTAAAAACCCCAGAGTAGTTAGAGTACAAAATCGCGAGGCTTCCGTAGTAGTTTGCCCTCGTGAATTTAGTACAGTGAAAGTAACATGTCTTCCTGTTTTTGTAGAAGAACTCGTGCCAACAGAGAGATCAATCTTCAGATGATTTTGTGGAATGTGAACAATGTACAATGTACATGTATTAGCTTGCAACTAATACATCATGTCTCTCTCCGAAGAATATGTTTTCTGTTCTTATAGAAAATTGAAATATAAATATATCATGGATGCGGAGCATCTCCAAAACAAGCTTACAACTGACTATGACCGCATCATAAAAGCACATACACTAAGTTTCAAAGCTACCTCGTCACCTCTGCATGCCTTTCTAAGCAGAGACAGTTACAATCCTGGCCAAAATTTGTTCGAAAAAGATTGCTCAAGTTACAGACAGACAAGTAGACACAACGCTTTCCTCTCCATTCAATGTTTGATCTATAGTATGCCCACAACATTCAATAAAAAGGAGGTAGGGAAGGGTCAACATATCACTTAAAGTTTAAAGAATAAAAATTCTGTGAGTTTGACACTTTTGCTTGCAATATGTGTACTGGGTCTTATTTTTCTTACTAGGGATTTTAGTGTGAATAACATTTCAAACTACAGTCAAGTGATTGCACAGCAAGTGAAATTTTGTACACTAATTTTTTATATCCATGAAATTTATTCTTCAAAATTACTTTTAAAACAATTTTACAGAAATATGCCCAGTGAAATTCTCATTTACTGGCAAAGGCATAACAAAGAAAAGACTTTAAATAACAATGTCGATTCACCATGTTCATTCGTACTTTGGTCTTTCATCTTTTATATTTGAATAGTCAAATGAGGAGTAAAACTAAAAATGGATAAAAAAAACCCCTATAAATTAGTCTCATTTCTACACAAGTATACTATTTATTTTATTTTGACTGATGTCTGGGACGTTAGAGGAGAGTGGATGTAGAAAACAATTACCTTCTTTTTCTCATTATGTTTTACATCAAGCCAAGGTAAATTACTTCTTTTGTTGGCCCATCTATAACAAACACAGAAGTTTTAAATTTTAACTAAATATCATACACAATCTATAAAAATGGAATTAAAAAATTTAGTAACACTACGAAGACTGAAAGTTGTTGCGACTGAAATAATAAAGTTGAACATTGATATAATGTAACATGTATTTCCCTATTGTTATTTTTTATTTTGAGCAACCAAGTACATTTTAGACCTTCCTTTAGCTACAACCAGAGACTTGATATGCTACATTTAATTCCTATATGCACTTGGCATGGTTTTCTTTTTCACATGCAATCATGGTATAGTAGTGATTGACAACGAGTTGCTACCAACAATCCAAAATAAGAAAAGTAGTCATTCCTGGCAAGGTTGACAAGTGTGGAATACATATTGACAGATAAGAATACAATTTATGGATTTACAGGGAAATAGCAATATGTTTCTATAGGCTTATTGATAGGAGCACCTAAAGTAACCATAACATGAATAACATGCTTTTTATCAATGAGACAATAAAAAATATATTGCCATTTCCTTTAAAAGCAGACTTCTCAAATACTATAAATCTGCCTTAAGAAACATTACAATGCAGAGGATCCACGAACTAGGAAACCTACATGTTTGTCTTGTAATATGTCTCATAATCTGTCCAGTATCAGTAGTTAGCCCTTTCAGGAAGAAGCAGAATTCTCTGTAGGCCGTGTATAGCTAGCCTAAATTTTTGAATATGATAGAATCTAATTCTGCATGGTAAGCTAAACATATTGTCTTGGTTGCTGTAATTAATGGAAGCTGAGCATAAACCCAGTCATGTCTATGTGTATATTGTTAACATTGATATGTTTTGGCAAAGCCTAGTAAAACTAAACTTTTTATGTCCCAATCATCCCAATATCATGAACATCTGGTTTAGTGGATAAAGTATCATTTTAGTGACAAAGAAAATCTAGGTAATCTTTATTTTTTCTTTGGTAAACACAGTCATGTAATTTGTGAACAACCATGGTTAACTTATCATGGGTGGATTTCTTAGGGAAGGGGGTCTAGTACCCATAAGAAAAAAATTAAAATTAGCATGAGTATACTGCATTATTATCATCTACTTTATTTAAAGTCTTAAGCAGATACATTTAATAGGTAGAATACAATTTACTGATAACTATCAAGTTCTATTGTCATATATTACCAGTATACTATGTACAGTCTAATGAAACTTAACCATTCTAACTTGCAAAATCCGTTTGAGTGGGTTTCAATTGTGTTTCAAGTATATGAAGGCAAATCGATAGCTTGTTAAGTCTCGCTCAAATCTCAATATGCGGAAATGTTTGGGGTATCTGGATTTTTGATATGCAATACTTCACAAACCTGACAAAATCTTCAAAACTTGAAAGTGGATATTCACACTATAGAGTTTGAGGTACGTACGACGGTGGATCAAAAACAGTCCAAAAATATATTGCTTGAGACGAAAAACTAGCGAAGTAAATAATTTGAAACATTTTTTGCTTGTTACTTTTATGTTTTCTGATAAATTTGGCAACCGTTTTGGTGCTTATAGTAGTAGCCTCTTTGCTCTATAAAATTCTTGCAATATCATTAATTGATGTTGCTAATGCAAAAAAGTAAAGCATATCTTATCGTAATCTGAAAGACATGTCATTTCTTTTCACTGCCTCGTGTTGTTCGCTGTTAATTTGGATGAAAGTGTTTTACAAACACATGCATTTACCATAGCATGCTTTACAATATGTTGCAAGAACTTCAGATTATGTGATTCCACAAAACTAGATTGCAACAGGTTATAAATCTGGACACAATTTGCATCAATTAACAATAGTGGAATGGAAAATGGTCTTCACGGTGAGTAATGTCAGCATAAACAGAAATCTAAGCATGTTATAACCACCATACTAACAACCACCATATTTTGCCTCCCCTATAAGATGATATAATGCACTAGAAATGCAAGTATTGCACCAACATTACACTTGGACACTTCCATAATGGCTCAATATTGTAAATGAAAAATGCTAATTTCGCTTGATAATCATGCGATACTTGAAGCACTTGATAATTTTGAGTGATCTCACTCATAACACTTGACACTTCTCGCTCGCTCGATACTCGCATGAATATGTTATACGCTCGCTGTATGATGTTAAGTTTCATTAGGACTCTACTGGTGGTATATGCCTAAAATACAACAGCCCAGGCAATCCCTGTACCAGTCGAACCCCAGAAAAATCCGCACATTGATCTGTCCCTGAAACTTACGCTGCATCAGGGTGTTGCGTGGCCATTCTGAGTAGATATCCTGCCCCAAGAACACATCCAAATACAACACATGCTGTAACTGGGTAGAGCTATAAAAACAGCAGTAAGAAAATAGCTTAGAAAAAAACAGTGGATATGTCAATGTAGAGTGGCAATGAAAAGCCAGCGGGGAGGGGGGGGGGGTCAGGGAATTTCTAGAAGTGTAAAATCATCTCTCAAACTCAATCTTCAATTAAAGTTTCAAAACTCAACAGGTTCAGCACTGTTAAAAATAATTTGTTCCAGTTAAATTCACCACAGGCAGAAATATTTTTTTTGAAAACCTGAGAAATTAGACACTACAACCTTACTTGCAAAAAATTGATCCAAGAAAAATCTTGGAAAAAACCTGGAAGCATAGTTCATTTTAAAACTGGCTTTGACAAATTACAAAGATCTTAAATAATGAATCACTGGCCCAAGATGAATCTGTTTATATCCTATGTTAACAAATATTTGGGTAGTTTTTGTCTATCAGTGATGGTAGTCAGCCAGTTGACCAGCCAGCAGCAAACAAAATCTTACTACACTATTCTTCCAGGGTGCATTCCATATAAATTCCACGCCGAAGATATGCCGATATTTACTATACTTGCCATTGTGTTTTGCTTAATCCACGATGAAGATCTTCGGCGTTGAGTGCATAGAATGCAGTCTGGCTATTCCCAGTGATACAAAATCTTCTTATATTATTTCTTCTTATATCTTCTTATATTATTTTAAGAAGATTTTAAATTGGATGAAAATTCTTCTTATAAAGTTATAATAAGTAAACATTAAATAAAAATGTTTTAACACTTTCTCATCTCAATTTCTTAAGTACTGTATTAAACCCATAGTAATTTGCCATCTTAAAATGGAAATGAACCACAACTAAAAAATAGTTCTTCAAGATCACAGACGACCCCTGTTACTTGTACATTTTAGGTTTTGAAACATGACAAATAAACAGTCAATTCATTAGTGTTTAAGTTTTTCATACAATAAGTTTTCAAAAGGGTTTCTAGTTGTCAATGTTGATGACATCATCACATTCTTATTTCAAAGTCGAAAATCTTCTTATGTTGTCTTAAATCTTCTTATAATGATTATAAGAATTAAGAAGATTTTTGTTTTGAAAAAATTTTCTTATAATCATCGCTGGCTATTCCTGCAAAACTTTTTTCCACCAGGTACTAACCAAGCTCTACCCTGGACATCTCTGAAGTTTTGCACATGGAATCAACCATAGCCTGCAAGCAGTTGCTTTATTTTTGGGTTTATCATAAAGGAACTGCTTTGCTGGCTAATCAACCCTGGCTGGTATAATAAACAATTATTGGATGAGGTTTTTGTGATATGCAGAATTATCAACGTCGAGGTAAGAGTTATCAGCCGAGCCGAAGGCGAGGCAGATAACTCTTACCGAGACATTGATAATTCCGCATATCACAAAAACCGAATCCAATAATTGTTTTATTATACATTGTAAGCGGAGAAAATAAACATGGCAACGAAAGAATAGATTTCTCTTTCTAAAACCTTTTTAAAACTCGAGCAATTTCGCTTTTCTCAAGCAATTTTGCTGTTCTGCAATCTAGTTGAGCGACTTTATATGTTCTTTTGCATGTGTTTTTGGAGTCTTTTTCCTCAAGCAATTGACGAATTTCGTCTTCGGCCAGATGCCACAACATGAAACAGAAAATATCGAGAGAAAAAAATGTTGTTGCCATGCCAACCATTGATGCCAACGAATACCGTAGGCTCAACATGCAAATAACTCAATTATCTGCTAGCAGATAACTGAGTTATCTGCAGATTGCGTGATAGTCGCATTTATCTGCATGCAATTGACCAATTACAGCGCATAAAGCAACTGCAATGTATAATAATATAATTAATTAATCAGGGGGGGAGTGGATTTAAAAACCTTCATAAACAATCTAAATGTAATGTTCCATAATTTTGTTTAATTAGTACTATATCATAAACAATACACGAATTAAAAAGCAATATCAATGTAAAATCTGTGAAATACTAATGAACTATGTGAAATACAAGCACGGTTTAATATAACATATTTCAGTGATATGTGTTCAATGTGTTGTATGAATGTTCCTTTAGTTCCTATATTTTTCGGTTGTGTTTCTTTGTTCGACAACCACAAAATATTTCAAGAAGATGCTTACCTCCTTGTTTTTTCTTATTATAGACCACATATTCGTCAAATAGAATAAAACAGATTTGAAAAGACGATGAACGCAATGAAACAGCCAAAATTTCAATCAAAATGGCCGATATTTCGCCGAGGGACAGCCGAGGGTGAGCCCGCAATATTTAGTGAATCACTTGATCTCTGAGCTTTACTAATATATCTGGAGGAGCGGCTCCTATACTCCTATACTAGAACTGAAAGTCTTGCATTTTACAAATATTTTACAATTTACATACACGTTTTTGTGTCTCCTATAGTATTTTTTGCAAATAGTGTTGTATATAATTTTGCTCACAACGTTCAAGCATATAGCTCAAGTGTGCTTGCTTGAGTCAAGCTTTCTCTCTCTTTTCCCCCAATGTTTAAGCTTGTGTTTTCTTGAATAACCAGTATATATAATCTGACTTTATACTTGTTTACCTCAAAACCATTCCACAACAATACAGCTGAAAGATGTATTATTTGTTTAAACTATTTGAATTAACTAAGGTATAATATTTCACTACCAACATTCCACAGAGATATATACTCCACACAAGAAATGAGTGCTACCTGTAATATGTATGATATGGAGTGAGGGAATTGACTGCTGACAGTAAAAGTACAGTATTAAGATGCCTAATCTAAATCCCCAATTGGGTGGAAAGGATGAAGCTCTCATCTCTCCATTATCCATCTTGTGCATTCCCCCTCCTTTTCTCCTTATGATTTCTACTGATTTTGAATTTTGTTAACAACTTATTAAATAATGTATTCTTGTTTCCTACAAAACTAATCCACAGTGATACACTTCTTAGTTATATTAAAGTTTATATTCAAAGTGAAAAAATTCAAGGTTTAGTAATTATTGAACTAACAATGAGTCATTGAAGAAAAACACCAACTCCACATTTAGCAAGAGTAATCCTAACTCCACTTGAGCAATGTATGCTCCTTGTAGTGGCATGAGCATATTATATTGTCCTGATACTATAGTAAAAATGCTAAATCATCTGATGGTTGAGAGGATGACATGAATCTCCCATCTCTGCATTGGTTGTGCAGATGTTTTCTGAAATTACAATAATTCCTAAAACTACATTGTATACTACACAGCAAAAAACGCACAACCTGTTCTGGCCTGATGAAAACAGCATTGAACAATGTTGTGCTGCCCACATTGTTCAATGTTGTCAACAATATTGTTCAGCATTGTTGAACCTGAATTAGCCTGCGATCAGGTGTAACAATGCTGAACAATATTGTTGACAACATTGAACAATGTGGGCAGCAAAACATTGTTCAAGGCTGTTTTCATCAGGCCAGAACAGGTTGTGCGTTTTTACGCGTGTATTATGACTATGACATTGGACCGTTGAGATACTTCATATTATAATAGTGAATTTATTAATAGGTTACACATGATTTAATTAGGGAATGATTGACATTTGCACTGTAATTTGACGCACTTAATGTTGTTAAGACAAAACGCACATGCATGCTAACCTGGATTTATGAAAGAGTTTTATCTGTTGCTAACCGGGACAAAAGTATTGATTTGTAGATCGTAAAGACCCGGCAAAGAAGTAAGTTAGTTATAATTCAATTTAAGACACCGAAAGATTTACGCACAGGTATATTCAAACTCATAATTTTCATTGCACAATTATATTCATTATCCTTCACATTTATTTATTAGATCGAATAGAAAACATTAAGAAATTATTCGAAATAAAGCACAAAACCTTAATGTGAGTTATACGATTCCGTGTCTTGCGAAACTGTTGCTACCCTGAGAATCCAGACATAACAATCATTGTGTTGTCCAAATGGGCTTTTACTTCTGATCTCTTCTTAATTTTGATGTGGTATTGATAATAGATTGTTAGTGTAACATTTGAAGAAAACAGTTGTGCTGCACAAAATATTACACATAATATGACATATATCCATGTTGACAGTACATGGTAGAACACATAATAAGTTAGGGTGGGAGTGTTTTGCTCTAGTTCTTGGTACATTTCATTAAAATCTGCAATAAAATGAGAAACAAATTTACCACCTTGTTTGTGTTTAATTGATAGTAGAAACATGCAAGGCAATAATTAAAACCACTGAGTGTGCAGCACTCCCCATGATGAATAACCATCAGCTGTTGGACAGTAAAATATGAAATGAGGTCCGTAATGCATCTTACCAAACACATTACTCAAAAAAAGGAAAAAAAAAACAGTAAAATGTAAATTTTATGGGGTTTAGAGGCATGAACCAAAATGTTATCTTATGCACCACTGACACTACATTGCATTTCAAAAACAAGCTGAGTTAATTGCCCGTTTATCTACTCTTCAATCTACAATTACTTTGCAAACAGAGGTCACAGAGGCATAGATGTTTTTATCAGGCACAGAGAGATTGTTCCACTCTGTCAAGTGATATAATTTACTTCAGTATCAAACTGCAAATGGGCAAACATTAAATCATGGATACATGACCACAAGCATTCATCAAGGAAAACTTGTTGTCTATACAAATAATATCAAAAACAGCTCTATTAAAGTAAAAGTTAGTGCCTGATGCTGAAGACAGAAATGTTTATACCGATATACCCAATAAATAAACAGACTTTGCATCAGCGTTTCACAAAAAATTTTTTTACGCATTTGTGTAAACTTTGAGAATCAAAATGCAAACTTAGCCAGTAAAAGGATATAAAATTGAAAGTTTCGAGATTCTTACCTTCTAGAAGAAACATTTCCACATTATTTTTACAAATACTTGCATCCACGAGCGAAAAAACCCTATTTTTTCTTTGATTTTTTCCCCGAAAACAACCAAGCCATAAAGTTTTTTGCAAAAACCAGGGGGGCGAAGGTCTTCTTAAAAGCTCGGGATCGCGGTTGGTCAGTGGTAAATACCTGTAGGCTGAGGAACCATATGGCGTCAGCAAAGGCCAAAATCCGCCATGTTTTTGGCGACACTTTTTCATGCCGAGCCGCTCCTCCAGATATTTTAGTAAAGCTCAGTGCACTTGATCACTTCACTACTCTGAACTACTTCATTTCATTTTGTCATAGGCAACGAAGGTTGAGTCCATAGCAGAGCAGCATGCTCTTTGCGCAAAATTTGCTTCGGGCCCTCAGCTCCCGGCAAGAATGGTACAAATCTGCAGACGTAATAATTGTGCTTTTATCAGGGATCGGTAATTGAGGGGGGGGGGAGCTATTCATATATATTCGAATTCTACCTTATTAATTTCTTTTGAAAATGACCAAAATCGTCTCCGGGGGGTGGGCGATATTACGCAATCTAGGCAATCTCGTACCCAGAGTACTTTTAGGAAAGTGCCCTGGTGGATCATGATCAGGTGGTTTTGCTTTATTGCCTAGATTTCGAGCAATAAAACAATTTATTATGGTATTGTCCCCATTTTTCTGGACTGAAACTAATGCCTTTTAATTACAGTACAAACAAGTCGGTATATAATATTGACTTTCCCACTTCTCCCTCAAAATAAATTGTTTTATTGCCGAAAATCTTGGCAATAGAGCAAAAACACGTGACCACGATCCACCCAGGGTAATTTCCTAAAAGTACCCTGGGTACGAGCTTGTATTCTGTAGGTATTTACTGTAATTACTGGTATTTGGTATCCTATTCAGGTTTTATGTTTTCAGTATTTGTTACAGCAACATGACACAGTATAGTCGATATGTTTGAGCTGTGAAAAATATTGCAAAAACGCTCCGGATTTCGATTTCGGAAATGTTTGCGACTTTGCGACACTGAGAGTGGCAGACTGTCAGAATGTCAGATAAGTGAATACTCAATTGGACAAACGTTAACAAATATAAATATATATAAAAATATATATAGGCGTTCTTTTGTGTTTTTACTTGTTTTTTTTTTCATAAAGGAAAAATCTAGCTTCACGCCTTCACCTGTCATGTTTCGGTTGATTTCACACACATAACGCATGAAAATGTGCATTTCCAATATTCTGGCAACTATTGTAAAATGTAGGCAATAAATGCCAATTATACGAGGGCTGATAGGCCCGCTGATATAATTAGGGTTGTGTGAGTGAACGAAGGGAGAAATATATGAGAATACAAGTGCATGGTATCGCTTTTAGTGAAGTTGCTTAACCAAAAGATCGTTACTGGCGTGGAAAACTTGAGCACCCCCTCTAGAATTGATTAACTATGCATCCTAATCAATTTGAGAGGGGGTGCCTAAAATTTTCAAGTCAGGGGGGGATGTTACCTCAACGAGGTGGTACGTTAACGGTTGGCAATTTTTCTCTGCCAGTCAATGATATTTAATTTGAGAACATCAAACAGGAAATTATATGTGTCCATTTACCTGTTGTCAAGTCCATGTCTTTGAAAAATATCCCAACACCTTATTATTAAATTCAATGATTGAGTAAAACATGAACAAATATTCGAAACCATTATTTCAAAAAAGTAACTTTTCACCCCCCCGGGAGAATAAATTTTTCGAATATCTTCATTACATCCCCAAGAACATTTAATTTGTCATTAGGAGTCACGGGGAAAGAAATACTGACTTTGTCCACTTTGTCACGATCTTGCCAGTTTTTGCCGCTAAGCGACCGGACTATTTACCTGGATGTGCTTCGGACATACCACTTGTATAATTCTCATATATTTCGACTGGAGTTCACAAAATATAATTGCTGGCTATGTAGTGTTCTGACGTGTGTTCATGGACTCGATTAGTAAACCAACTGGACCAGAGACCATGGACCCGATAATCGCGATCAAGTCCAGTCCATGTTTTACTAATGGAGTTCAGTCTATTTTACCTAACGAGTCCAGTCCATGTACATGGTTTACCACACGCGTGAACTTCCGGCGTTCGAAACATTCAAAGTCGAGCTCTGCAAGTGGAGTTTATATTCTACTACAGTAGTCTTCTAACATTTAACAAAGGTATGGTGTCCGTCTTGTTGTGTAAGTTTTTTGTCCTGTTGTATTTTTGATACTAAAATGTACAATTATTCCACGGATAATCGCAAATTCCACGAAGCATTTATTGACAATACGTTATCACTATGTCTAAGTTATATATGTGTGTATACGTGACTATGTGTGTAACATATCTGTATCGGGTATTCCGTACACATATATAAAAAATATTAACTATATATGTTATATATAAAGTCTAAACGCAGATAAGTATATATGTGTAATATGTACAAAAGAAGAATCTTCTAGAACATGCCTACTAGAGCGTTCACTCCGCCTGTCGCCTCATTGCCAGAAATGAGGGACATTTGAAGTGCGCATATTCGGAGTTTAGCAAACAAACATGGCGGACGTGCTATAGTAAAATATATGGGTAATGGCATATACTTCAAATTTTTGTGAGTCCTACCGCAGATATATCACTTGCCGGAATTCGTACGATTCCAGAAGCACTTTGGTAGTAAAAAAAACTATGTTTCATGCCCTAGTCTTACCTCCGCAAGGTTCCCAGGCCAATGTGACTCCAATATCCATCTGTCCAGTACTTCCTGTATTAACTGGCCCCATTTCCACGCAAACGAGCAACTTTCATCGTCCATTTGTGGTCGGTCGTATTTTTTGTGCAACTTGCCGGCATCGCTTCATATGCAACACATTATTAAGCACTTGTTGTGTAAGTTTGGCTATCATACGTCCTTTCAATCGGGTTCCCAACAGTGTTGAATATTATGAAAATTTAACACATATAAGTAAATTGATGTACGACCATAAGGTTTGCATCGACTTATAAAACTATTCAAATCAAAGCTACAAATCTCGCCATGTTTTTGTTATCAACAAGAAGCTCAGAAACCAGGCCTTCTACTGTTAGGATAGTTAGGAAGAATTGTGTATCTAGAGGGAGATTCATGCTGTAGGTAGCCTAGTTACTATAAACTATCCCTACAATTCCTTGTATCTTCGCACGAAAAAGCGCCAAAACTCAAATATTTAAAAGGCTATTTTACATACATGCAAAGTTATGCAAACTAGATGTGTGATATTCTAAAAATCTATTTGATTTAAATAAATTTAAGCAAAAGATTTTTTTGTCTAACCCCTTAACCTTGTATTGAGACTGTTAAAAGCCGCTATCCAATTTTCATGCAGAAATCTGCTGTACAAAGCAGGCGCATGTCCCTCATTTCTGGCAGTGTACATCTCGGGAGATGTAAAAAGCCCTCCTAAAGGGCTATGCCATTATAAGGTGGGAACGATTTGTGATACACTCAGTTAAAGAGTAAAATAAAAAGTTTAGTGGTTCATGTAAGCTACAAGGAAGTAGCTTGGTAGCTCTGCCCTTCGCAGAGGTTTTCAGAATTCCTCTGAATTTCCGTAGCTTTTGCTAAGAATTGCCGTGGGAAACCTCTGCCAAAAAACACGCCTGAACTAAACTGGCCCCGACACACTAAAAACCGAGGGAGGGAGATCCAACTATCATACACAACAGTTATACTGCACACCCTGCTGTAAGTATAGGTTATCATATGAGAGGTGAGGTGATATCAGTTTTATCGCTCGAGAGACGATATCATATTTTGTCACGAGTGAGCGCAGCGAACGAGGGACAAAATATGATATCGTAACGAGAGCGATAAAACTGATATTACCGAGTCTCGAATAAAGTTAAGCAGGATAAAGTTTTGGCATAAAGTTGAGCAAAAAAAAGTTAACCTGTTTGATTAAGCATAACGCCGAAACTAAAGAGTTTATCACACGGAAAACATGTTCTTCGCTTTCATTAATGTCTAACTTAAAATTTGATATGCCGTATATGCTTTTTCATGCAGTATTCGCCGAGATATCGAAGTTCAATTTCAATATGCATTTTGCAAAAGTGCACAAATTTGCTAAAAATGGCTTTAAAGTGCCTTAATGAATGCTTTTGTTTTATCGTACGCACAGTGTTTAAATGAAGTCCAAATCGAAACATTAGATAGATGGATATGCTCTTTTATTTTTGTTTTACGAACTTTTGGAAAGCAATCATTAACATTTAGAGAAACAAGGCTGTTGTGGTTCTGGGTTTGTGGCTGGGTGCCATCGTCATGCGCTGCGTATTTCCTGACATTCCTTGTGGTTATTTCCGAATTTAAACTGAAAATTGCTTCGTCTGATACTATTAATTGATCTAGGAAACCAGGGTTTTGCTCGACGGTATCTACAAATTGATTACAGAATTTGGAACGTGCGGCATGATGAGAACCCAACAATTTAAGACAGCTTCGTGAAGCAATTGTTACCAAATGCCGCAACATCGACCAGCAAACAATCCAACGTGTTTTTGACTGCATGGTCACACGAGCAACACGTTGCATCAATGCAAGAGGACATGCTTTTGAAGGTGAATAGACGTTCAACTTTAGAAAACGAACGCGTAGTACTCCGTTGTTGTCTACATTATTGCATATAAACATTTTGTTTCATATTTAAATTAATAGACCATATTTAGCTAATTTGTGCGCTTTTCAAAAATGCATATTGAAATTGAAACTTCGATATCTTGGCGAATACTGCATGAAAAAACATACCCAGCATATCAAATTTTAGGTTAAACTTTAATAAAAGCGATGAGCATGGTTTCAGTGTGATAGACTTAATAGTTTCAACGTTATGCCTAGTCAAACAGGTTAACTTTTTTTTGCGCCACCCGGTACTTGTGCCTTTATCTCGAGCAAAAACCAGATTATATTTTCAAATTATTTATACTTCGAGTACATTTCAAAATGAATTCAAAATTATTGTTTAAAATATGCTAAACAGGCAGAAATTACAAAAACAAACCAAAAATAACTTATCTTTTAATAGCTGCAAATTTCTTTGTGTTATTTTCCTTGTATTATTTTATATTTTTATTGTTATCTCTCAATTAATCCTTCAGTCGGACGCCATATCTTTGTTTTGAGCGGGACAAAAAACGATATCGCGGGACAAAACGATATCACGGGACAAAAAACGATATCACGGGACAAAAAACGATATCACGGGACATATCGTTTTTATGTCACCGTGTTATCGCCCAGATAAAGGCACAAATATGTAATAATAGACCACTTTCATAATTGCATGTTTCCAGTCTAGAAAGATTGGAGGGTATTTATATAATTTTGACACTGGTATGTGCAACAGTCCTTCAAACTATATATCTGCTGAAGACTTCATGGCAAAATACCAAATACTCACCAAGTTATTTAGGTCAAATTTACAAGGAATTGTACCAGATTTTCGAGAAAGGCCTTCTTAGCCTCGTTTGGGGTTTTTTTTCGCACTTGAAAACCCTCATAACTTCAAAAGAATTTGTTTATTCTTTTTGAAACTTTTACATGTTGTTTAGGACACAGTTATCTATAATTTGTGTTGAATCTTTTTTTCAAAATCATAATATTTTCATGATTATGGTAATTAGCGGCGGCCATTATGAAAGTGGTGTATACCATTTATATAATTCTTAGCAAATTTAAATGCTATTGCTGATTTAAAGTGCCTATGAGACAAAATTGTGTCTAACTATTTTTTCATTGTATTGCAAAGATTGCTTAAAATGACAATATAACTTCTTTGTTAGAAATCTTCTAACACTCTTCCCTCAACAAATATGAGAGATATTCAACTTCATTAGATATGCAAATTACATAACTTATGACATCACTATGCATAATGAGTGCTTTGAGATAGTATATATAGAAACAATTAAAACTACTCTGTACATGTGTAAACTAAGATTAGTAGCTTGGTGTCTGCACTTTTTGTGTGTGGAATATATTAATAGCGTTAGAAATTACTGATGAATTTCAAAAGCGCTGTTATTCTTAAAAAAAGTTAAAAAAAATACGTGTTTTATTTGTATTCGCATTGCCAATTTTTCGTGGGGAATGAATTATTGAATTGGGCTTTCGCAGGATATGAGAATTATTCAGACCTCGGCCAGCGTTATCTGACCTTGGTGTGAGCTCTGCTCAGTCTTTTAAGTGACTTATGCAATGGATCAACAAATAATTGGACAAAATTTCGTTTCATAGGCACTTTCATAGGCTAAATGAATAACTATTACAAAACTATAAATTAAATTGATATTTACATGTGATATGAATTGCAAAACGCTAGTTTGCCAGTTGCATATTTATAAAGTGCAATGTATAATGTTTAATTCATAACCATTGAATGTATAAATATTTACCTTCAATCCACAATTCGTTTAAAGAAACATCACTATCATAGATACATAGATGTACAACTCTGGGTATTTTCTGTATTAGATGGATGGCTCAGGTACGTCATAGGCACTCTCACTTCAAGTACACATGCAAGATTTTATAAGGAATTAGATAGGAAAATGTCAGATAAATGGCGATTTTAAGAAAACTTTCTAATAGATTGTCTTGGTTTTTTAGAAATATATAAAAAAAGTTGCCCTGTATATTCAAGCAGCAAATGAATTGATGTTTTTGTCCTGGTTGCTTATAAAACGGCAGAAACAATTTTTCTGTAATAAAACATTTATGTTAAAATAGGAACAAATGCACTTGCCAGAAATGCGTCAATGAAATGCGTGTGGATATGACGTAATCGCGAGACAGCGAAATCATAGGCGAAGTATCTTCTCCAGTTGCACATCTATATATGTATCCTTAATTAATCTCTGTCACTATTTTCCATCTTGTTGACTTATTTCGTTACCCCCCTGTAACCCTTGCATATACTTTTTGACGTTTTTCTTTTGACGTTTTAACTTCATTAAAGTATCACACCACGGATGTGGGTTTGGACTCGGGAAAAGGCATTGGCTATCTTGCCTTTGCATGTCGAAAATCTGTTGTAAATGCTCTGGGATAAATGCTTATTGACGGATCTGGCGCGGAGAGCGCGGGTTAAGCTGTTCGAAATAGCGAATGTGATGTGTCTGTGGTCGGTGTAAACATGAAACACCCGACCTTGGAGAAACCAACACAAAAGTGACGGATGGACAGTAAACGCCAAATAACTTTTGGTCAAACACGTTGTACCAAGTCTCCGCCGATCGGAGTTTGCGTGAAAAGAAGGCAACCGGACGCCACTCGTGGTCATTGCCCCAACTGCTTTGTCAGAAGTGTCCGATGTGATACTGGTTGTGGCATAATGCAGTACATGTACCAACAGTGTTGCCTTTCTAGTCAGCCAATGCAGACATTCGTTCGACCAAAAGTACTTGTAGTGGGTGGAGATATCTAGCGCAATGGGGTACAAAACGGTGGTAAAAGTTGAACATACCAGAACTCACGAGGTTTCTTCCTGTCGGCTGGTGGTGAAAATTCAGCAATGAAGGCGGCACGATCTGGGAGGGGGGGGGGGAAATTAAATTCCTTTGGGCCTTGGCCGTAATGAGATGGCCTAAAACGAAAGTTGTGAACGTCCTAATTCACATTTGCTTGGACTGATAGCAAGCCCATACTGTTGTAGGCGCTTAAAGAGCTCATGGAGATAACGGCAGTGTTCCCCAAGCGTGGAACTGAAAACTCATAGTATGTCGTCGATATAAACAAACACGAAATAAAGACTGCGACACACTTCATCCATCAGGAGTTGGAATGACTAAATGGAGTGATGCAATCTGATCATATGCGCGCACCAGATCAATTTTAGAAAAGACGGAGTATCCTGCTTGACGAGCTGAAAGATCTTGGACGTGTGGTACTGGATAACGGTGTGGTTTCGTAGCTTTGTTGAGGGCCTGATAATCACCACAGAGGCGCCAGGCACCCTTGGATTTGGGGACCATGTGAAGAGGTGATCACCAGTTGCTGAAGAATACTTGTATTTTCCTTGAAACATGCGCTCTGGTTTTCTAACAGAAGACTTCTCTGGGGAGAGGCATCCTGCCTTTGCAAAGGTGGTGCTAGGTCTAGTGGTAAAAATATGATGCTGGACCTTGTATTTCACCGAGGTTTTATGGATAAGCGGTTTACTCACTCGGGGAAACTCGGAGTGAATGGTGTCAAACTCGTTACTTGGTTTGACAACTGAGATATGATTTAGCTGGGGGGGGGGGTGTTGAAAAAGGATGTCTCTGTATCCACTAAACGAGATGTAGCAAAGCCGACCAGTACCTGAAAGTGTCGCAGGAAATTTATTCTTAAAAAAAGTTGACTAATTTTTGCTCTTTTAAAAAATGACCATGGAAATGTGCGGTGGAGACCGATATCCAAGAGCAGTTTACGCTCGTTATATGTGGGTATGGTAGAAGAGTTAGCAACTTTGAGAGAGATTCCTAATTGCGGCTTGCGCTTGGCACAGTTTGTCTCGCTGCGTTTAAAAATCGCTGACTTCTGCTCTCCTTTCGAGAAGGAAGTGTTTCTTTCACATATAGCAGGCGAGTCGAAGAACCTGAGCCGCTACTGGTGACTGGGTTATCTTTTCGTGCTGCTGAGAAAGAATAAGGCTCAGCAGATTCGGCAGTTTCGACGCGAGTGACACCAGGGATAGCTGACTCTAACAGTTAAAGGGCTTCCCAGGATGCCATAACAATCCAACCTAGACATGACTGGGAAATCTCAAAAGAGGTCACTCTGTCGAGAATGTTTGCTTCCAAAACTTCGTTGTCCTCGACAAGTCACAAATCACCGTAATAATAATTTTGATATAATATAAGAATTACAATAAATCACAGATATTAGCTTCGCTTAAATCACCTTGACGCAAACGTGGTCACTATCACACTAACTGTCCTGATTATACTGACGTCACATAATTTACCTAATAATATAAGTCCCTACTCAAATTACTCATATATGTCAATTTCCAACAATTCTTAGAGTTGCCAGATAACTGTTTTAGTCGGCGAAGCAATGGTGCTGCTGGTTTCCTGTCTCCGAGCTCCTCAGCATGTAAGATACATCAAGTATCTCACGACGCTTGGAGAGAGAAACACGCTCGATGAGGGCTGCCTTTAGTACATCATATGGGTTCCCATCTGGAGGGATCAAATAAAGAATATGGACTTCCGTGGCTGCTTCAGGCGATAGGCCCGCAACAACATGGGAATATTCGTAATTTGGCTTGTGATTTGCGGAAGCTCAAGATCCGAGGGCCAAAATGGCGGAATCTTGATCTGATCGCAACTGTATTTGTGACGACGGTGGCGTTTGAGGTCGTTTTCAAAGTCGTTGGTACCTAATTCTCGGCCGAAGAAGAAGCAGGAAGAATTGCGAATTCATTGTGCGTCGGGGACACCATTTTAGTACACCTTTTTTAGGTTTTAATCGATTGCATAAAGTCGCTTTAACTTTTGTGAACAACATGTCTTATCTTGTCTGTTATAGCGGGAAACGTATTACATCTCTCAGAAGTCTAACAACCGGACGTTCAACTGCAACATAAATTATATAATTATATAGTTCATATTGTTTGTTCAATGTTACTCACTACACATGCATGTAATCGCATGTCATTTTGTGCGTTCAGTTCCTGTTGTTTTTCTCAGGTTTTCCTCCTTCACTGAAATTAACATATATCTTGGCAGTACGACCGACAGTAATTGGCATATGCTGTTCTAGTGACCCTGCTCTTGTGGCGAAGCTAATTTAAATAAAATAAGCTAAAATGAATAAACTAAAACAAAATAGGATAAAATAAAATAAAAATTAAATTAAAATAAATTAAATAACTCGCTTCTACGATGATATATACCATGTACATAATTAGTTGAAATATAGAAATAAACTTTTGTTACTGAACCCTATACTAATCCATTACTCATCCTGCTTTACCAAGGGAATGGCAGGAAATAAAGAGAAAAAACATGGGAGACCTGGTGCAAAAGGAGTGAAATTGTTCGCGGAAGGAAAGTACGAAGAAGCTATAAACGAGTTTACCCAGTTCCTGGAGACGATGCCAGATGGTGAAAATAAGAAAATCGCTCTCTACAACCGTGGGATGTCCTACCACAGTCTGGGGCAACACGACATGGCTCTGAAAGATGGAGAGAGTTGTCAGAAGATTGATCCATGCTGGGCGAAGGGGTATAAATGCTCCGCGCTGGCTCTTGAAGCGCTAGGAAAACATAAGGATGCTATTGATACATTTCTGAATGGCCAAAAGATGTGCAGTGGCCTTGATAAGAACTCTGATGCAATTCTAAATCCATTAATTGAAAGATTGAATTTGGTAAGTGGTGTAGTTGTAGCGAGTAGTGGTTTAACCCAAGTGCATGAAGTTATTGATTGTGTGTTATGAAATGACGGAAGGAATGCAGGGTGTTAGCCAGAAGTAAAAAAATTCTACGTTTAACTGATGGAAAACTTAATCTGAAAGTGTTATAGTTCCACATTTCTTTCTGGATTTGGAGGGACGCCCCTTCCGATTCTTTACGTTGTTGTGTCTTTGAAATGCCATTCCCACATTTTTTGATTGGAGTATTGAACAAATATAACAGCATACCATGCAACTACAAATTAGGCGTTGTACAAAATACGGTGACCATACGTTCATCCAAATGAGCCTAAACGAATGTTGAAAATTAATGCACTCCTTTGAAAGAAAGATACAGTACTGAGTACTTGTCTCAGATGTGAAAACAGATTTAGTTGAATATTTATAATACAACTGCTTTTTGCCTCACCCATATCAGGAAATTGTAGCTTCTAAAAAATTGAGAAAACGCAGTTAACGTGGCATTTTTGACTGTAGCTAATACCCTGGAATGTCTCCTGATTTAATTGAAATATAATTACACGAACTTTTTCAAAGTTTGTCGCTATCAGGTTCAATATTATCGACTTGAGTTAATTTAATTAATTTTTCATCTCCAAGCATCATAGTCGCCTTAATTTAATCACTTTAAAAGTACCTGAACTCTTTAACTTGTGATGCGTTAGTAACTACAGTAATTGTATTTTGTTCTTATAACCTTTTTCGTTTACTTTAAGAAAAAAGCTGAAGACAAGGCTAAATTAGGAGTGGATTTCTTTAAAGAAGGAAAATATAAAGAAGCGATAACCGAGTTTACCACGTATTTAAAAACCGAGCTAGATGCTGGAAATAGGAAAGTAGCTCACTATAACCGTGGCATTGCGCACTACAAACTAGGGCATCATGATAATGCCTTACAGGACGGGGAGGAATGTTTAAAAATTGATCCATTCTGGGCAAAGGGGTACAAATGTAAGGGGTTGGCTTTGGAAGGGATGGGACGACTTACAGATGCCATGGAAACATTTTTAGATGGGGATAAAATGTGCAGTGGACATGACCAAAACACGAGTGCAGTTCTTCGTGAATTTATCATAAGATTAAACAGAGTAACTGGATTCCTTGGAGAAGACCTTGACGTGTTCGATAGAAAGCAGGAAGAGAAGTACTGCGCTGCTTGTGATATGTTTGAGAAAGACATGGGTGGATCACTCGAGTTGAATGGTAGCAAGAAGTTCGTAACTTGTGACAAATGCAAGATGGTTAATTACTGTTGCAAAGAACATAGAAAAAAGGACATGGTTACCCACAATGAGGTTTGTGAAGAATTACTGCAAATAAGAAAAGATTCCGAGAAGATCTTTGACATTCAAACTTTGCCAAAAATAGATGCTCTTGTTTTGTTAGTTTTGAAGCCCAAGGGACCAGAAGGCCAACAGATGGTTAACAGAATGAAAATGCTTGATCTTCCACCCGATATCAAAAATACCATAGACTATCTGAAAGGCGTTCAAGATGGAAACCTTATACCGCTGTATAAACTGGCGAAGTTCAATTCCATAACCAAAACACAGCAGAAAAAATTGAATACTTGGAGTGATTTGTTTACAATTCTTGATAAGATAACCGTCACACCGGGAGTAAGAACGGATCTTGACAAATTAATTGGTCACAACACAGCTGTTGAAGCAGGAAACAGAGATATCGAACTTGCCCTGACACGTATTCTGACTGACTCTATGACTGTGTTCTCTATGATGAAAGACGTTAACTTGTTGGACAACTGTGAAGAAGATAAAGTAATCAGGCTGCATGTTATAGGGGCAGAACCAAGCGAAGAAATAGTTACTATGCATATTTTTTTCAATGTCCTGTCAAGTATCAGTAGATGCACACTTCGTATTGTTTTCATTGGGCCACTGTTGTTGTTCCCTCCAGGCCAAGAACCAGTACAAATGCTTTACCCGGCGATTACCTTTTTTCAAGGAACCTATCAAGACTACATTCTGACCAGCGACTACGAGAAACCGGACTGTATTGTGGCTTTTTTCCCCGGTCTTTACGACGGAACTTACAACTGGCTGCCAGCTGTAGTCCAGGCTGTTGCGAAGAAGATTCCCTTTCTGGTTACTTGCTGTAGTAAAGAAGATCAATGTAAGACTAAGGAATGGCTGATGAATGGAACACACATGAAACCAGAAATTGTTCAGGATTACCTTAACCCATTTGGTTCTCGGCAAGCCATTCAGGAAGTTTCCGGTTCTAACTCAGTCAGTAAAAGGAACATGTTCAGTCTTCTTTTAATAGGTGGGGACTTAGGTGCTCTGCGACCTCTTTTGAAAGTTGAAGATGAGAATGTTGAACACATGCAGGTTTTATTCAAATCCATGGGGAAAAATTCATTGAGTGATATTATGAAACTAAAGAAGAGTGGGAAGATATAGAACAGTTAACTTCATCATCATGCATAAAGCTGTAAGTAATTAGAAGTTAAAGCTGTATTATAAGAGTATTCGACAAAAGTTATTTTGATAGAAAACTTGTGATTTCTCAGGTAAGTTTGAAATGGTCATGACTCATAGCTCGTAAGGCGAGCAAACTTGAGTTTAGCATTTAAATAAGGAAACTGTGCACATGCAATCATTATGTCAATCAAATATTATCAAGATTCACGTGGACTATATCACGTCGATTTTTCCGATCGCAAAAAGTATCTATATATCGATCTATCCTCATATAAGACTCGCCTGCATTAAAGCTTTACTCCGCCTATATTGTAGAGGTGGAGCCATGAGAGGGAGTTTGGAGAACAGAAAACAAAGCACCAGTTCACCCCTCCCCCCTCTTAAACTTATATCACTACCCCAGCAATTCGTCTATGAACAGGCTATCAGGCTACAAGATCTAAATCGTTTACCTGCAGTTTACCAGCAGCGATCTCTACAAAGCTTGCTGAATATATGAGCGCTGTTCGGCAATATTTTTAAGGTCGGAATTGTTTTCGTTGACAAACCACGAACTGATGTATTCAATATCTTTTAAAGTGGCTATGGAACGAAATTTTGTCCATCCATAAATAAAATCACAGTGGAACGTCCTTGGTAGAATTTCTCTAAATCTTCATTCTCGAGATATTCAACTTTTTCGATATGCAAATTACACAACTTATGACATCACAGTGCATAATAACTTTTCGATACATTCGTCACAAAAGTGGTAGTTTAATGGTAGTTTACACACCTGCAACACAGCTTTAGTTGTTAGAAGTTGTTAGATAATAAGCGTGCTAACTTTAAAGTAACAAGCTTAAGTATTATATTATAACGTTGCATAAATTAATTCTCAAAAACTTGAGATTTAATTTATGCATAAACAAAAAATCGTTCAAGAATCATTTCGATTCACGTCTGTGCACAGGCTAAGTAATGTCATAAGGTGTATAATTTACACATCGAAAGAAATACATATTAAAAAACTGGTTAAAACATTCGTACTGTTTAAATTTCAAACACGTTAAGGAAATAATGAAGAGTGACCATGTTTTGGTCCCAAAAAACACTCAAACACAGGTTCTGCAGTTTGTTTCAAACTTTTTGCCCAGTCACGAACATCCCGCGCGAAAGCCGCGAGAATGACGTCTTATCAACATGAATCATTCATGAACTGTACCAAACTGTAGGGATCCACCTTAAGCTAGGAACTATTACTTACCAAAAGGGTAATTCTCTGAGCATCAGGGCCTAAATAAACAATAATGCATCATCTCTTGTGCGCTCATTGTTCATAGTTTACCCTTTTAAAAAGACAACCTTAATAGACCTTTCCGGTAATTACGTCACAGCTAACACTGTTTTCAACTTAGGACCACCTTAAATAGAGTGGAAAATAAAAATCCACTACATTTTAGGCGGTCCTAAGTTGAAAACAGTGTTAACTGTGACGTAATTACCGGAAAGGTCTATTGGAATGGCTGTATCTCGAGTAGGAAGAGGGCTAGACAAATTATATATACCAAGGACGTTACACTGCCATTTGAAGCGATCTTGGCAATGCAGTCAATAAATAGTTGCACAAAATCTCGTTTCATCAAATTGTTGCATTGAATAGGATGGCATGCTTTGGGCGTCCGTGACGTAACGCAATATAAGCACTGTCTGGGATTTGGGGGGGGGGCGTCATCTGAGTGAATGTTACTTGTAACATCTATGCTATAAGTACAGTATACGTTGTTTAACCATACATTTTGCTTTATTAACAAATGAAAATACATAAATAAAAATGTTGACTGTTGACTATTGCAATTAATATATATAATTCTTGGTTCTTAGCATTATTATTATCTACAACTTTCTAGACTATGTAATTACTTAAATAAGCCTGTACAATCTTGATTTGAAATTCCTCGACAACTAACGTTGATATAAAGTCGCATTAGGATGATTACACTAATATACTTCTTCATACTAATCTCTTAATTTTTTTTCATTTACTCGTCGATATCCGGCCGGTCAGTCGTGAACTTCGAGAAATCCGTCGGAGAATAAAGCTAAAAGATTACAAATAGTTTAGTTTTTAATTATATTGTTTGATTCAAATCTCGCATGAAAAGGCCATCTTGATCGTTTTTGGTAACAAACTGTATATCCAAATACCTAATTGATTTGCGTGGAAATTGTCGAGGAAAGATGCAAAACAAATGTAATAAACTACCAAACCTGGTTAATATTTTGTACAGCAAGTAACTGGGATTTCATGTATCCACATTAAGCCTTCAAAAATATTCAATACTCCGCAAATCATCTGAGCATTCAGTGAGACTCACCTTGACTTGCTGATTTGGCTTGACGTTCAGCCATGGAGTTGGATTATTTTTCTTGTCAAATCTAAACGTAATACTATATAGTTTATAGTGTGAACTATACTGCACATAGTTACACCATTGTCAAAATGATAGACATTCTATATAATGGTGAGTATTTTCGGACCATATAGACTTTCTTTCTGATAAATTAGATGTGTTTAATAAATTAGAAATTAAATGTCTGACTACATACACGACATCAGGGTATTTAATAGCAGCTCTTGTCAACATGAATACTCCAAATGAACAACCAAACCCAACACAAGCAAGAACTGGAACAATCTACAGAAAAAATGAGATATTAAGATAAGTCCGGCGTGTTACAATTGACTTTTAAGTTGTAGTAGTATTTGATATTTTTTTTTTCACCTTTTCACCTTCAGTTTTACCATGTGGTGAAACATTCGTCAATTGAACAATAATGCATTTTTATAAATTTTCAAAATTTGTTTGCGACAGCGCAGAAGGTGGAACAAGGACTATTTTTTTCGAATGAATTTGCTATTTATGAGTATATATTGTCATTGTCATTGGCTCGATTTATACTAGAGACGGATGATCCGTCTGGACGAACTTGGGCAAGAAAAAATAGTTCGTCTGATAACTCGACTGTGTATAAACGTGGGCAAGCAGACGGATCGTCCGTCAAGACGAACTATCTGCGTAGTTCGTCTGTTCAGACGAATTTGCTTGCGTAGTTCGTCTTGACGGATGATCCGTCTGTTTGCCCGCGTTTATACTCAGTCGAGTTACCAGACGAACTATCTTTTTACGTAGTTCGTCTGGATAGTTCGTCTTGTGTTTATACTTAGACGGATGATCTGTCAGACGAATGATCCGTCTTGACGGATCATCCGCCTCTAGTATAAATCGGGCCATTATTACTCAGTATGTTTTCAAGAACTTAGCAAAAATTCGAGTTTTTCAAATTTTCGTGAGTGTTGATATAGTACTTCATGTATATCAATAGGGTGGAAATGTTTTAGCGCAAAAAGTATAAAATTGATCAAAAGCAAAGCGAAGGGGAAATTTTATCACCACGGTTCTCAGCTAATGAGCGCCCAGAATTTACAAATTCTATATTATAATCATATACAATAACGGGTAAGCTAATCTGCATATATATCTTTTGAATCTCTGATAAGCCTCATTTCTGCATTGGGGAAAACCTCAAACGTTATCCTAAAAGCTGATTTGCATCGATACGACATATGTCAAATGCGATTGTCATTTTGACCTTATGAAAGCGACTGTAAGCGCTACTATTCATGTTCATCGGTTGGAGGCAAAATTTAAAAATGTCACATATTTACAAGCCTCACTCAAATTAGATACAACTGAATACGAATCGCATATCGTGTGGTATCGGCTTAAATCATAGAAGGGTTTTCTGTGTTTGTTTCTGTGTTTGTGTTCGGCAGTACCTCCTGAGCGCAGGCTGAACTTCATCGAGACAGGAACGTTAACCCCCAGCCGATCCAGGGTACTGTCGGTTAGTTACATTTAAAAAAGTTAAAATTTCGTCATGCAGCATTCTGGTAAATTGAATTGCATTTTTACTATATTTGCTGTTGATATAGATGTTCTAATTTCGTAACCTGTGCTGTACTACATGCTATATTGAGTTTCGAAGCAATTATTACGATGAAACTTTGAAGAAAATATATATTTAATCGAATTTAGTGTGTGCTTTTCATTGGACATTGTTATTGATGTAATGAAAGATTTTGTTTTGGTCGGTCGTTCTCAAATAATCGATAACCGTTTGAGTGTTCCCACATTTACGGTTTTGTCGTTTGGCGCAGTAGCACCTGTACCTTCTATTTTGAATTAACATATCAGTTTTCGCCATATTAAATTAATTGTATGATTGATTGGTATATTCCATCTCGGTATTCAGTTTTTCATATATTCGCACTTCTTGTAATTATAGAGTTAATATTGTCTTGGTGTTACCATAATTTCAGTTTTGACACTTCTGAATAGAGCTGCTCAGCTGCGATTAAATTTCATTCATTTTGATCTCAATGAAATATTAGCTACACATCCGTATTGTGAAAGGAATTTTGGGCATATTCGTAATTCATCAAATATAAACTCATTTAAATCTTGCGTAGGCGACGTGTTTTCCGGTATCCCCACTTCGTGAGCTGCTGCATGCACGACGACTATGTCTTTGCAACATATTCAAATCAGCGGTTCAGATCCGCTCAAGCTTTGAATGTTTTAGTTTCTGAACTACTGATAAATGTCTCAGTGTGTGCCGAATGCATTTCTTTTTATGCTCTATCACTTAAAAATTTCGGTTGAGTGAACTCCAAAAAAGTCTAAGATTTAAACTTTAAAGCAACAAGCTTAGCAAGACTTAGTCTAGTACACAAATGCGTAAGTATTAGTCATGTAAGTATTTTGGCAAAAGCTTGAAAGCATATGTTTCAATGCATGATGACTAAACTTGTTTAGTAAATTGTCAGGAGAACTAGTTTTAGCTTATCCCCTAACTAACATTTGGCATAGTAAAGCAGGAAGTAAAAACGAAGTTAATATTTTACACGAAAAGCGCAGCGACTTGAACACTGCGAAATGATTGACTAAATATTTTTCTTACCGCAGTTTTTTAGTAAACGTTTTGGGTTTAGATAATGAGCTTGAACACTATACTGCTTATATATACTAATATACAGATACGCAACTGGAACTTATAGAACAGTAACGTGACTTCAAAAATTGTTCCTACTAAGAGCAAACATTACCCACCTCTTTGTGTTTTACCATATATTTTAGCAGCGACATTTTTTATCTTCTTCAAAGCACTCCAAATACACTGAGTTAATAGTAACAATATCCAACAACTATATTTAAGTCGAAAGACAATATAACCTTTGCCTGTCTTTTGTCCACGAAAGCGACGTATCCAACTGCTCCAAGCACAAGTATGTTGGCTATTTATGTATGCTGCTTAAGTACCGCCCTTCAATTACCTGACACCAAAAAGGCAAAATAGCCGTGCGCGTTGAGTTCATGTACGCACGTCCCCCAATTAACTAAAAATTTAATCAGCATTTTGACTATTTGCATATTTCGAATCTTCTTAGCATTTATATTGATTAATTCTGCGTCGTCAAGCTTCAGACGTGCCAACACACACGTTTCCCGGAACGTCTCAAATGAATTATTCAGATATTTTAATGACGATTGCAAACACTTGAGTTAGCTATTTCCTGATTCTACAGTTACAAAAGTTTTTTATCTTTAATGGAGTTCCATTAACTTGATTTCATATTGGTGGTTATAACATGTGAGACTGGATGAGTTGCCAGATAGTCAGTCGCCTGGAGTAAAGTAATTATGATTCTAAGAAGAGCGTACATTAATCATACATACACACGCAGAAGTACTTACACGCAATATATTGTTGTAGATATGCTTGTCAGAATTCTCTGCTATTCAAATAGTTTCCAAGATAATTTGGAAAACATGTGTACAGACATTTTCATGCCCATAGACCGCCCCCCTCCCCCTCCCATGGTTGGCCATTTGAAACCACTGTAGATATTGCAATAGGTACGGTAAGTCAAACGTACTGTTGCCAGGTAAAGCAGTTCATAGTGCACAAAAGATATGGATTCTCACTACTAACTTCCAGGAGCTGAGCGCCTTCGCTCGGATCGTCGATTCAGTTCACTTTATGATTGCAGGTAGTGAAATCGAGTCATAGGTGGCCACGTACGTTTTGTTTTCGACTATTATTTAGGAAGACATTATACATTATGTTTTAAAAGGGCAATTAGAGCCAAGGTAAAGATTTCAAAATAAACAAGCGGAAGAAATTGAAGGCTGTCTATACTTTATGCAGTCTCAGTGTCAGCAAGCTGCAGTGAAGCAGGACGTGATGTGTAGAAATCAAACCTGCACTACCTACGCAGTACGTGATCATGCACCTGATTTGATTATTGTGAAGAAAAATCTGTAAATACTGAATCTATTTGAGGGCGAATAAAATAAACGAATCAAAGAGCGAATACTAAAATGACAACAAGGCGAAGCCATTCATTACAATCAATAAAAGCCTCACAGGCCGAAATCATCTACAGACTAACGGCAGACATCTGAATATGAATTCGAAGGAGCAAATATATTTTTCTGAGTCGCCGCACATGTCGTTTTTTCAAGATATATAATGTTTAATGATGTGTAGGTAGACCTAGATACAGGATCGTGAAGGGCGGGGGTGCTATTCGCTATTTCCCAGCCCAAATTTTGACTAAATTTTATTGTCCAAGTCCACAAAGTGGCTGTCCGTCCTATTCCCATTTTCTGTTGTTCTTTGCTCATGAAATCCCATTTTCCTATAGATAAGACTTGCACAGACCACTAACACAGTCACGGAATAAGGAAGACCAATCAAATGGGTCCTTCTTATAATTATAAGAACGAAGAATAAATTATTTTATACTGTATAACTGTCCCATTATTTTTATGCAATTGACTGGCCAGAAAAATGGCGGAACAGCCAGTTCAACGTTTCTATTGGCCAAAAAAGGCAACTCAATGACGTCAATAAATTTGAACATGCGAGATGCGCGGGGACACAAACTTCAGAGGTTCCGACTCCAGTAGCCTTTTAAAGGCCTTCAAAGGGGAGGGGGGAAACTCTGTAATGGAAACTAGTAATTATGATAGCCGAGAATTCTGAATTGGACATTGCCGTATAGCTATATCATTGTCAATGTCCTGAGAAAAATGTCTTGAATGTCCATTTAGAGCGGGTGCCCACGACATTTCCACGTTGTTCTTACGTCGTCTTTGGCGTTTTTTATTTATTTTTTATTTATTTAACTTTGCCATTAAATCCCCCTGCCTACCATCCCAATTCTATTAATGCAAACTGAACCCAAACTAGCAATTGCATTGATACCATGTTTGGAGCTTGGTTTGATCCACTGAGCTCTATGGTTTGATCAGGATTTGATAAACGGTTTGTGTTCGAAGATGCGTCGAGTCTCTCCGTCTTGTTCCGATCATTAACTTGATCTTTAAAAACAATATGGCGGATATTTTTTAGGTGTGGATGAAAATATTGAAGCAAAAACCCACAATAAGCGCTGTTTTCCACGGTATTTGACCGAAATCTGAGAATTACTGCTGTCGATAATGTCGGATAGAAAAGCTGAGCTCGAAAGAAAGCGAAAAAAGCTTGAAGAAATTAGGCGAAACAGGGAAGAAAAGAAAAGAGTAAGTTTTTTTACTTTGTTATCTTTGCTCTTTTAAATTGTATGTTATTACTGTCATAATTTTCAGTAGTTTTTATATTTCTTTTACAATAAAATTTAAGTACATCAAATATTTGATATGAGTAAAAAGAAGCTAGACTACATTACTACTTGCAATATGCTATAGTCTATACTCTATAGTATGCTATAAATGTAATGCAGGTATTAATGTTATACACGAAGGCGGAGGGGGGAAGCCGGGCGTATGTGGGGGATTTAACCTTTTTGTGTGGAAAGTCATTCAAATTGGAAAGTCAAGCAAAAGCCCAGGGAGGAAGTATGACAAATCCCTCACATATGACCAGCCTCCCCCCCTTCCTCAAGCATAACATTGATACCTGTATAATAAAATATACAGAATATTATAATCGAAGTGGCTATTCGTATGGCACCCGTATCCCAACATTTGTTTGCTATTGGTACGGTATTCGTACTGCACATGCGCAATAAAGCAATGTTTAATTTATTCGTACAGCGATGTTTTTAAAATTTTTTCGTACGGCAGCCAAAGGCGCCACACAATATAGACATATAGTCGATCATTATTATTGCCGACTAATGACGAGATATGGGAATGCAGCTTTTAAAACTATTCTCACTCACTGGGACTGTATATACTTCACCAAATTTAGCTATAATCATTACTCACCCTTCGGGCTTGCCCTTTAGCTAAATTTGGTGAAGTAGATACAGTCTCAGTGAGTGAGAATAGTTTTAAAAGCTGCATTCCCGTATCTCGTCATTAGTTGGCAATAATAATGATCAACTACATGTCTATATTGTGCGGCGCCTTTGGCTGCCGTTCGCATAAATTTTAAAAACATTCACCGTACGAATAAATTAAACATTGCTTTATTGCGCATGTGCAGTACGAATACCGTACCAATAGCAAACAAATGTTGGGACACGGGTGCCATACGAATAGCCACTTCGTGTTATAATTTGTATTTGTGCAGGTTATTTTTTCATGTTACCGGTACATGCATTAATGTACCATACTTTGACAGATGATCCGAACATTGTATCCCAATAAAATTTCTAGTCACAATGTTTGATAATTCCAATTTACTTTTTGGAATTGTAATTTCATGCATATAAAATGAACCCTGACCCAAACCCTTACCCTAACCATAACAATCACAATAATTTATTGGATACAATAATCTGATAATAGTGTTACTGGGTTACAATGTTAGGATCGGTGACTTTGATCCCAGTTGCAAATCTCAATCAGATAAAAGGCAATATGTATATCTGTGTCTCAATTAACATGAACTAGCGGCTAAAGACAGGAATTTGCACCCAGTCGCCATCTTGAATTCTACCGCTCTGAGGTCTAGGACAGGTCACAATCACGAATGTTTCATTCTTTATTTTGTTTTTCATCGTTTGATCCCCCCCAAATCCATGATGACATCAAAGACAGTACATTCGTGACTCGTACCATGAAAGAATAATCAAAAACTTATGCCACAAAAATAATACCATGATGAATACTTCGTTTGCATGTGAAGTTTAAAAATATCAAATAAAGATGTCATTGAAAGAATGACTAAAACCATTCAAGCTTTATGTTGATCATTTCTTAAACCCATCCAAAAAGGCAACATAAGTTCTTTTTCTAAACGACAAGAAAGATGAAAACATGTATACCTGTGTACATATAACAATATCACTATTTAGCATATTTGCTGATTTTTGCATGGATACGCAGTAGACTATTTAGTGGGTCCCAGTCCTCCAAGCAGTAAAACTCAAGATGGTGACTGAGTGCTAATTCCTGAACCCGAAGTGGCATATTAATGGTATTATAGATTTTTAGTATAAATTTCAAGATTACTATTGATTTTCTTGCATTCTGATTGGCCTAGATTCACTGTCTAGAGCTTTTGCTTTTCATTTAAATTTGAAGCAAATTTTTACCAAGTTGTCTTGGTTACTATTTGTAAACACATGGAAATTAGTTAAAATAATTACTAAAACAATTAGTTGCCTCAGACTTGGTGATTACAAGCTTTTATTTACTATGCCTTTAGCTCACAGATAGCCTTGTAAGTTGTAATCACCTTCAGCAACTAATTGTTAAATAGCTCTAGTTCTCTAGCCCTCTCAATCAACCCACATTTCAATTATATTGTCATGTCAGTGTTAAAATATGAATACAATACATATACAAATCCAATACAGAAAGAGCATAGCTATTACGACTTTGTTTAAAACATTAATATTTTGGCTTGGCAATTGTCGATTCTACCACTCATATGTACTGTTAGTAACTACTGTAACCCATCCGATGTTATTTAAATCTGAGATTTAGCAGCGTTGTCCCAAAACCTACTGTACTCGAAATCTGCAAAGACGACAAAACTCTGGCTGTGAAACTTTTTTGAAACTTTCGTACATTGCCTGGCAATAATTTCCTTCTCTTATAAAATAATTAAGTTGCCATCACTATTTTCCTGTAGTGAACCACCAGTAGTTTTACATTTTGATTTTAAACTATAAAATAGCTCAGTGCACTATAGTTTTTTGCTTAAAAACACAGAAAATATACAGTACCGGTAACACAAATGTTCTTTCCTTATCATCGTGATGTGATAAAATGTGTTTCCAGATGGATATGGGGAAATTTCGTTACCAGAAAAAATTGTCGCCACGATGTGTGTAGCAGGATTTTTATGAAATAATTTCAGTTAGTCCTGTGTGGTTCAAACTTGTCCACTTTGCTTGAATTAGTCAAACCACACACAACACTTGTTAGTTGTGACCAAGGATCTCAGTTAGCTCCAACGTTATGTGTTATGCATTTTTGCATTATAACATCATCAGTTTTGCATACTTCGCGTCCTCAAAGACAAGCGAAAATATTTCGTGCACTTAAATTGAATATTAGACTCGCTGCCAATGCCAGGTAGCTCGATAGCTCAATTGGTAGAGCAACGGTCTAGAAACTCGAAGAGGCGGGTTCAAATCCTGCTTAAGACAACCATTTTTTCTGTATTGTGAGATTAATATGAATCATATCGATCTTCTAAACTAGCTCAGTGCGTCCATTTTTTCTTGTTGTGAGGATATCATGGAATTCTCCGTGGGAAGTTTCATCAGATTTTCATTTCCAGAACCATAACTGATAGTTCGCCTTAAATACGCTTTTATACAGTATTTGTTTAAGTTTGTTCGTAAACAAAGTAGGTCGCGACAAATATAAAAAGTAAAAACAGAGGTTCAAGCGCGTCAAAATAAGTTGCGAACTATAAGAAATGTACCGTTAAAACGAGTGGCGATTGCATCTGAGATAAGGTGATTGTCTGTGATACTATAGTTCCGTTATTTTCCTCGCATAAGGATCATAATCATGCATAATCAAGCTCTTGATTTAGGGCACACACTACATAACTGGGGTGTAGGCTTACATATTTTGTCAGACAGAGAGTAATACATGTAATATTGCTTAGCGATGTAAATGAACACGCCCTTTGCTTTTACTGTAGTAATACAACATTGAACACAGGAAGAAGTGCCAATAATTATGTCTTGTAGTTTTTGGAGGATCCTATTTTCGATTCGTTGTGTTTCAATCTGTATAATCGAAAAAAAAATATGGCATATTAAATAGATGTTTTTGTTTTATTAGCCTGTAATAATTAGTCTTTGCAAAGCCTTATAAAGAAAAAAATATGGCTTTTTGTCAGCACAATCTAATGGTCTATTTTGGTGACTGCATGGCAGTAGTGCCGGAAGATAAAGTTACACTGAAGTCCATCTCTGTTATATGAACATTTTTTTTATTGTCTTTGAATAAATTTTGTCAACCCTATTGTATGTATAAATGTTGAGGTATGAAATTCCTGTACGCAGATGATGGTGGATAATGCCTACATCCTTACAAATAACCGTTTATGTTTTGCAGATACCTCAAAAACAAATTATTAGATACATATTATAACCTTTTTCAAAGGTTGAAACACGCATGTGTGCGCAATAACACGTTGACCAACTCTCACCTTTTTCCATCCTCTCCCTACTTCCTGCCTGCTCATTAACTCGATTGAGCACGCCAACTCGTGAAAATAATCCTTAAGTTTATTTACAAACAGGTCTCTTTTCACACTGAGATGAAATTATTGTGCTGAGTTGAAATCTTGTGTAACCTTTAGCTTGAAGCTGGGAAGTCTTCTGCAAAGCCAGGTGATGAAGGTCCTTCATTGAAAACCGAGTCAGACTTGGATCGTAAAAGACGTGAAGCTGATGAACTTTTGAAAGAGATTGATCTTAGTAGCATCAAATCCACCGTTACTTGTATGTTTTTCATATTGTTCTGATAATTCAGTGTTATCTCTTCTTACATTCTTCTCCCTCATTCATATCTAGGTAAATTAACAGAGACGCCGGAACGAGAAAAGCACCAGGGGGGACTGTTGTTGAAGGGCACTTACAAATTTTTTACTCGATTAAATTGGCGGAAATTTAGAGGTCCCTGCCCCTCCAAGCAAAAGATGGGAGAGGGGGAGGGCTGTCCCTTCTGCCCCCAGTTTTGCACCCCCCCCCCCCCCCCTTGAATTCCCATGCTGACTTTTGTTTAGTTCTCACGTGCTTTCACTACAGTATTTTAAATTTTTCTTGATGTTGATAAATTGTCTATTACATATAATTTTCTGTTCTATAAAACTTTCTCAACACAACATTTCATAAGGTTTCCTGATCAAAGAGCCATTAAGGGCATGAAGTGTAAGGTAATAAATATTCATTTGGTCTTGTTGCATTACCAGCACAAAGCCCACCACAAAAAGAAGCTGTGGTTAACTCTCCTCAACCACTATCCTCTGATTCTCCAATCAGGTTAGTTGACTCAATGATTTTTACTGCAATCATACTGTGATAGTACTATTCGTAAATGCTGTTGTTTGTTTGGCTACTCCAAACCGAAATGTGTTGCTAAGAATTCTAATGTTTGATCTCTGAAACATTTTGAAAACTTGCTCTCGATTTCTGAGGTACTATTTTATTCCTAAATCAAGCATTCATTTCTAGATCTACCCTAAGGTCAGTGAAGACATTATCAATATCAACATTGAATCAAACTAATATTCCTCCAAAGGAAGTAGTAGCTTATAACAAAGAAACTCAAACTCCTGTCATTCAAAAATCAGCAGAATCAGGTGCAGTAGAATTTGACTTTAAACAATGGTTTAAATTTACACAATGGTTTAAATTTACACAATGAACATTGACCGGACGATAACTTAATAATAAAAGTATGAAAAAAATATGCAAGATACAATTGAAACAGTAATGTTTGGGTTCTAATTCAAGACCATCATGCGACTGATAGCTTGAGACTACATAAGGCTATAATATACTTACAGTTACAATATAAGGCTGCAGAAACGGGATATATTCTTATGTAATTTGAATTGGTAGTAAATTCTATTGTGTCATTTTCACCACTAAAAAAGTTCACTTAATCTAACATATCTGCCTTTTTTGTTTCTGCACCTTTTAGATGAAGAGGATAAAAATGAAACAAATAGTGAAAAGAATAATGAAAAGAACACAGAAGAGCTAAAAGAAAGTGCAAAGGATGAAGCGGAAGAACAAAAAGAAAAGAGTGGTTGGTGAAAGTTATCGTGATGATCATTTTATTTGGCTGGTTGAAACCTAATCATTCATTCTTTGTTTAGCTCCAGCAATTGTGGAATTATCAGAAGAACAAAAAGAGAAGATTCTTTCCTCGCCGGAGTTTCAACATTTTCTTGATCGCACAAGTCGCATTATCGAACGAGCAATTTATGAAAAAGACGTCACGTTTGATTATGGGAGAACTGAGGACATTGAAGGGTAAGACATATGCATGATTATATGCTTTGGTCTTGTGTGGGATAGAGCATCAGAGATTTTAGCCGCCACAGACTTGTTGGGATATCTCGGTTGCAACTTTCCCGTACTATTTAAGAAGTATAAAACGTTTTCCGTGTTGATATACAGTTATATCAACACGAGTGGAAATTGGAAAAACGAGAAATTGTGTGGAGACACGACGCTCACAGGGCGGAGTGTTTTCGCACAATTTCGAGTTTTTCCAATTTTCACGAGTGTTGATATAACTGTATATCAATACGGAAAAAATGTTTTATATCTCTTTTATAATATAGCGCAAAGAACTTTAACAGAAAAGAGGCGGGAAATTTTCCGTTTTGACATATATCAACACGGCTCTTAGCCAATCAGCGTTCAGAATTTACAAATGCTACATTATAAATCGTGATATAAACGTTATTCAGCGATTTAATGTATACTCGTGCATTGTCCATCGCATTGGACCATGCAAAGTCTATACGCGAAGCTGTCTTGTGACTCTTGTCTAACAGCGAAACTATAATCTGGTCTAACATCGCTAACATGCAAACATAAAGTTGAAATTGCTGACCAAATTTAATGGTCTCTAATATCAAGATCCTATCGACTTTGCTTTTTTTATTTGATGTACTGTATATGATTTGTATGCGCTAGGGAAACGTTTTTCATGAACCGTCTATGCGAGCCCGCAATGTACACGCTTGAATGCTTCTTGTGAATTTTGAATCCAAATTATATATTTAATATTATAAGAAATAACGAATTTGATGATTTTGCAACATGTCTTGTAATATTGTTTCTCAATTGATGTAAAATGCCTGTTAAATTTTGCCTTCAATAAAAGACGAAAAATATGTTTTGTTTACACAGGGACAGTCAAGCTTTTGATAACATCGCACTAAATCGTGAATTTTATGATGAAAAATGGACCAAAAATCGGGTTGTTACAAGTTTAGATTGGTCAACGCAGGTATTGTTGTAGTTTTCTCACTAATGACATGCATTTACTTATAGGCTTGTGTTGATAAATAAATAAATAAATGGCTGGTTCATTACTACGTAATTATGTACTGTAGTCTTGTATTTTACTGGTATTTTTAGTATCCTGAATTATTGGTGACGTCATATTATAAAAATGAGGAAGCTCCGCGGGAACCTGATGGTGTCGCCTTAATTTGGAACATAAACTACAAGAAGACAACCCCGGAATATACTTTTCATTGTCAGGTAAAATATGACGTTTTGTGCTATTAATATGGCTTCCCAAGTTCAGGGTACTATCTTGAGAAGAATTATAACATTACCACCGTAGTTTATATTTGCCTTTAATTTGCCTTTGTGTAGCTTGCTAATTTGTCACAGTTTTTATCTGTTCCTCACCTTAGAGGATTATACTGTAATTTGTATTTAATTAACTCCAAAATACTCTAATCAGTTTGTAGTGCGAATTTTTGACATTTTAATATGGTACGCCACTCGCTGCAAAAGAATTATTGCGTATTAATAGTATAAATGTAGTCGTTGACTTCTAATTGCCAGCAACTATGCTCTGACATTGTTAAGTGCAAACGTCCGTTGGATTGGTTCTATTTAATTTGCACCGGATTTTTTCTCGCTTGAATCAGATCGGATGATGCAGTTAGGTTTTCTCTCGTAATTTATGTATTATGGTTCAAAAAGTACAGTAAATTTTCTGTTTGGAATTTTTGAACTATAGCCTTGATAAGTAACGGTTTTACGGTGGTCATATATCCATTGGACATTTGTGAAACAGTTTTCTTTTGTTTTCAGTCCGGTGTCATGTCAACGATGTTTGCTCGATTTCATCCAAATTTAATAGTTGGCGGAACGTATTGTGGCCAGATAGTATTATGGGACAACCGCAGCAATAAACAAACACCAGTTCAACGAACTCCTTTGTCTGCAAAAGCTCACACGGTAAGTAATGTGTTTAGGACTAAGTACGCTGAAGTGTATTATAATGTCACAAAGGTAAAGTGAAAAAAGAGAAAAGAGAAAACAAAATGAGAAAAAGCAATTTTGTTCTACAGCTTGGTGAACGTGCTAAGGTTTCTCATCCAAAAAATTGTCTGTTGCAATAAGAACCTAAGACGCACGTGCGACAAAAATTTGTGTGATCTTCATGTATAAAAATACTAATTGTAAAACAATTAGTCATGTACACAGATTCTTGTATTTACGTAGCATCCTGTTTATTGTGTGAATGTCGTTGGAACACAAAACGCTCATAACCTTATCAGTGTCTCAACAAATGGTAGAATGTGTTCCTGGAGCTTGGAAATGCTCTCACAGCCACAGGTATTGCTATTTACGATTACATACTGTAATTTACGTATAGTCTGCATATTTGTATAAAATAATTAACTTTGTGGTTGTCAAGGTCCTTGGACTAATTCTAATAGCTTTTATGCAGCGTACTGTTGAAATAGATTATTATAATAACTTTAGCGAGCATTGTGACGTATTTTGCGGGCTAAAATAAACAAATCAGCGGGCTAAAATACATTTTAGCCCGATGACGTAATAGTCAATTTATAAATCATTTTACATGCCCACTTTTGAGTGATATTTTAAGTTTTTGCTCAAATAACCAAAAACATATTTATGCCCGCGAACGTCAACTCTATTGTTATATAATTATAGTTGTATCAATCGCTTGTAAAGACATATACATTGCAGTTTAGTGCACATGTGCCAAAGCGAGTATTAACAAGTATAGCATTGCATGTTGTGTTAAAGGGGTAATATAAGGGTCTCTGACATGTTACATTATTCTGTACTTTAGGAATCCATCGAACTTCATGACAAACAGTCCAAGTCAGTCGCAGTAACTAGTATGTCATTTTTGGCGGGAGATGTAAACAATTTTGTAGTTGGAAGTGAAGATGGTATGGTCTATACTGCTTGCCGCCATGGAAGGTAAAATATCTCTTGACTATTTTGTTTTGTCCAAAAACACGAAATTCTAGTATAGAACCCAAACGATTTTCAAAGCTCTATTATGTATAACATAAATTCGTCTGGCTGGCAGCAAAATTAAAATTACACTTATATTACATTTTTTGTCCTTATATTACATTTTTCCCGCTTTTAGCAAAGCGGGAATTATTGACGCTTTCGAGGGAACTTCGGGACATCTAGGAACTCAAGGACATCAAGGACCTATTACTGGAGTTGACACGCATTCAGCATTTGGACAGGTATAGACTGTCTAATGTAATTATTACCAACAGCTTTTTACTAATGTTTAACTCCAAACTGTCTACCAGAGGTTTAGAATGATTTGAAGAAGTACCAATAAGGTAGCTCTCTCTGTTTAGTTATAAACAGTAAGACATTGTTGTGACCAGACAAAAAGTAACTTCCGGTAAAACTTATAGTAGCCGGTGGAACGGAACTCTGGCGACGTATTTTGAAACCTTGCATACTGATTATTAATTATGTTAGTCATTATGATAACAAGAAAAACGGAGTAAATTAGGACTAGCTTGCGTGCAGTCCCATGACATAATAATGTCGTGGGACTGTTTTCTTATAACCCCCTCCCTGATTATTCATCTCCCAACTCAATACTTGAATTTTACAGATTGATTTCTCACAACTATTTATAACGTCGTCATTTGACTGGACTGTCAAGCTCTGGAGCCATCGGGTGAGTTTTTTACTACAATTATATAGAGTAGAAATAGACACTGTGCATATTCGTATTATTCTCTTCGTTGTATGTAGAGGAAGCAACCTCTGTATTCATTTGAAGATAGTGGGGATTATGTTTATGATGTTCAGTGGTCTCCCATCCACCCAGCTGTGTTTGCAACTGTTAATGGTTTGGGCAGACTTGATCTTTGGAATCTTAACAATGATACTGAGGTATTATCAGTCGCCGAATTAAAATAGAGAGGTTCAGATTTCTCTTCCAATACCTCTACTGTTAGCTTAATCTATCTTTCAGCCAATCAGATGTGTCGTACCTATCCGTTTAACCAATCAAATTGTTTAAATATAGGGAAAAGGTAGCGGTATTGGTAGAGAAAGTCAAATGACAGCCTTAAGCTATGCTGAAATTGACAGTTTACAACGTCAGTGGCGAGATTAACATGGTTAATGCCCACACAATTTTAATTGTTTTTGTTTTGCGCCAAAATACTTGATAAGATTTCAAACCTTGCAAGTGACACAAGTCTCTCGCTCCACGATTTGTCAAGGGCGCCTTTTTCCCTAGGACACATTTCATCTCGGCAGTAAGAGGGCTCTCATGAAAATTTGAGGGCTCTCGTTAGAATTACTTTTTGGTGACTGAGACTTCCTCGTTAAAGTTTGTGAATTAAAATGACGTCCTCGCACTTCTTACACCACCAACATGTCGAGTTACTGTGTGTGTATTTGCAATTCTTAATATCTATTCAACTAGATTCCCACTGCAAGCACAACAGTTGAGACTTCGGGATCTTTGAACCGTTGTCGTTGGACACAAAATGGCAATCATATTGTAACTGGAGATGATGAAGGTCGCGTGTATTTCTTTGATGTTGGAGAGGTATTTTTCATTATTTCAGATGTTACAGTAGTTCATAAATGGTATGCTATGAGTTTTCCATCATAGGCGTATTAAATGATATTGAAGATGAGAAGATGCTAAAATGCATTGATCATTAAGGTGTTATGCTGGCCTAAAGCGTGATAGAGTTGTGGTAATTGGCTTTCTGTATCTGAAATATTTACTGGTGTTTGTAATTTTTCCCTAGCAATTAGCGACACCTCGTTCAGATGAGTGGAGTCGTTTTCAACGCACCCTGTGTGATTTAGAAAGCAGCCAAAGCAGTAATCAAACAGTGGATGCAGCACCACCACTTGCAAGACATATGTCACCATTGAAAGTTGCTCACTGATTATCTCTGTATCAAGAACTCACTCTAGGTACATATAACTTATATTATACGAAGAGTTTTTAATGTGGGGTTGGATCTTACAGACTGTAGTAAAAATATGAGGTAAAAGAGACACGACTGAAGCATGCTCAAAAACGCTTGCAATATAAAGGAACAACTGAATAGATCTGAAGTCACTCTCTTCTTTATTTATTTGCTAATAGAGACAAGGTCACCCATATATAATAATTATTAAAGAATGAACGATAACTCTTCTTGATCAACATTTCTCTCACTCAGAAAGAATAGTGATCACAATGATAGATTATAATATCAGTTCAAAGTTTCTTTTCTATGTCTACTGCTGTAAAGCACAAGATATTTTTAAAAAAAGACAAATAAATCATCGAAATAAAGTATTAAGCATTATTTGTATTCAATAAAGAAGACTCACGGACTTTTTAACTTTTTAACAATATTCTCACCCTGGAGCATGGAAAAAAGTTTTTGCAATAACAATTGCTATATTTCTACACTATGTTAGTGTGCATAAATTACTCTTGTAAACTAGTAATACTGGTCTTAGGGTTGTTTTCAGCTCATTGAGCAATGTAATGTAAAAACCCCTTGCACCTGCTGCCTCCGGTGGCGAAGCCAGCCTGACAATTTGGTCATGCTATGATAATTTTAAATCATCGTTATTTCTTTTGAAATTAATCGCGTTTCCATCGCTATAAAGACGCAAATATTTGCATATCACGTCCAGATTGTTAAGTTGGCTCCACTACTTCCTGCTGTACCTAGTCAAGGTGTTAGCTTAAAGCGTGTGCTGATAACGTGTTAAAGACATCTTCTTTCATGCATGTGTTTTATTCTACAACTATGGTCGCATGTGCATGCTTCAATTTTCAGATTGACAGCAACTCAGTTGATCTCGTAGCTAAACATGCTGAATGAAGAAGGAATGTCCATTAAGCCAACGATATATTTTCTCGATCAGTTTTCAGATAAACCATGCATATTTACAGGTCAATACTCTTGAAAATACTCCCACAGTCGTTGGGCAAGAAAGAGCATTACTGCGATTTTCCGGTAATCATACACGAACTTTTCTGAATAGTAATTTTAATTCTAATTCATTAAATTACTGTAGTGTTCCTCAGTGGAACGAATACTTAAGCAAGCATACCCCTTAAAGACCAGAATCACTATCTGCAGTTGATACGGACGATCTACTTGATGCCCATGATGGTTTCTGTGCATCTTCCGAAGAATTTTTCAAAAGATTATTCTGTTTGAGGAAAAGTAAAAGTTGTGTTTTGTAAATATCATCGTCATCCTCCTCGTCCTTTGACTTTTTATTTGACATGAACTCAGATTCTTGATAAGTGTCTTTCTTGAAGCTAGTCGAACTATTCTCGTAGACTACTTCTAATGGTATGACGTTCCCTGGTTCATCTTTACCTGCAAGATGTTCTCGAGAATGACCATAAGCTGGATTGAAGAAAACATCCCCTGAAGTACGGCCAATTGACATGACGCTTTCTCTGACAGAAAGAAAGTTAAAATGACATGTTAAAATGAACCATGAGGACATTCCCCCTGCATTACCTCAAACATGCTTTTAATATGAAGAAAAGATGAAGAAAGCATTTATTGGTCTCTCTTGCACAAAAATTAAAAGAATTAAGTAAATGTATTACATAATGATAAAAATTTTATGACTCAGTTGAAGTTTTAGATAGGATATGTTGTATAAATTTTTTATCGATATTATATGAATTGATGTCGCACCTTGTAACATAGTATTTTCTTCGTCTTCTTAAAGCCAGAAATATAAGTAATATTATAATTAAAACAAGTAAACCCAGACAGACACCAATAGCAATCCAGTATTCTTCAACATCATCGTCATCGCCTGAACCTGCAAAGTAATGTCAACAAGATAATTAGTAAACGTTACGTTACGTGCTTGTCTATGTTAACCCTAAGCCAAGTCGCGGATTGGTATATAGCTTCTTAACCCCCAATGCGCGATATAAACATCCGAACCGAAGCAGTTAATTGTATACGTATGTTCGTATAACTGTTGTTGTAAACTGTTGTACTATGTGACTATTGCCATCCTTAGTACAACCTAGACTAAGTACAGCAAAACTCAGTTACATAATGTATGTCGATATATAACACACAGTCTTCACGAGATTTGGAGTGTGTCCCACAACATACTGTATTTTCCACAAGAACCTGAGACTTTACACGAGAGGAAGACATTTAGAAGATTTTTTTTTATTTACATTTACCAAAAACAACCCCATCTACCTGTGGTCTTCGAACTGCATCTTGGTCCAGTATAGCCGGAACTACAGCTGAAAACATTAATAAAGATATACATTTATTATATGCATCAAATTAACGGGAATTCCGTTCATGTACTTTTAAAGTAATCAAATTAACGCGAATCTGATCTACACGGTTGGAAAATTACTCGAAATTAACGCGATAACATATAAAGTCGCCTTAATTGTAAATTGGCGCGAATTTTTAGAATTCCCATGCTGTAATTACGTATATTTTGTGTAATGAACGTATAGTGGTTGAGAAGTTCAATAAATTGTAAAGTTCTGTATAATGCTTCGCTTATTTACCTGCATTGCAACTGAGTATTTGAGATTTTTCTGCATGTCCCGTGGTTTGAGCAAAATCCTGATGTACAAAGCTCTAAACATTTGAAAATGTTTTAGAATATAAATAAGAACATTCCAGAGAGCCAAGGGTTAGTTGTAACATGCAAACAAATTCTGAGAAAATTGAAGGGTAAAACGAAGTTTAATTGCAAAAGATGTGGAATTGAGGTAGTCTTGATGAGGACGGGAATGGGAATATCTGGTTGATGATGGAGGTTTTGGACAAGATGAAAACAGCAGAGCGAGATAAGCTGGGACAAAGGCCGAACAAAGATGAATGAGACAAGACTCGTGTCGTATTCAAAACCTGGTAGTAATTTTTGAAACAGATCAATTAAGAAAGTCGCCATGTTTATGGATCGAAAAAATCATCTTAATTGGAACGAATTTATTGTGACAAAAATTTAAAAATCCTGCAAACCCCCAATAGTTAGTTATCTATTGGTCTTTTGTGGCTCGGAAAAAGAAGATAGTGAAGATTTAACAAAATTACCTTGAAAATGAACATCAGAAAATGACAATGCGGTCACATTTGTGGGTGCAGTAACGGCGTTTCCCAATTCTTGTACTGTTATATTTGATGAACTTTCCAGTATGACATGGAAAGTAGTTATAACACTACCGTTTCTGTGAGAAAAGACATATTTAAAAAACAGCAATCTTATGAATGCTATGAATTTGATATAAACCTAGAATTATTTTATCTAATTGAGATCTTTTGGTTTTACATGTTTTCTGAAATTCGCAGTTTTACATTCTATGCGTATATTACATGTCTTAAAACATGCAGATGAATAATAATTTTGATAAAAATTTCATTTACGCTAATCGAAAGTTATACCATGATCCAGTGTTTGAACAATAAAGCCCAGACCTCTACCTGTACGAACGCTGTGCTATTTTTTGTATTCCTGGATTGCGAGACAATCCCTGTGATAAACTACACATCCATGCACCAAAAAGCTTTTTGCGGCGATTTTTATGTTTACGCGAATAAATTTGTCCACCATTGACTGATACACACGTCGCATATCTAATTCATTAATTCGCGCCTAATTTACTGACCTGAACCCGAGGATTTTAACGTCTACAAATCCAGGAGTACTTTGAAAGATCAACTTCAACTATATGTGTAAAATAATGAAAGTTTATTGTAACTCATCTTTTGAAACAGGGCAAGTCTGTTATTGTACCTTGCACACTTACCGCGGTCCTTACTACTCTCGCCGTTTCAATGTATTCTGTTGAAGATCTGTTGGAAAGTTGTCTTGTGTATGTCTTATTGACAATGGTGGCATTGAATGATACGATACGTTGTTTAGATAAACTAATTGGTATTCGTACTGTGCTTGTTACTGGAATATTAGGCACCACCGATGTTGGTTCAATCGCTTTGGTTGAAATATTTGTTGTAGTTACAAAGGAACTGGAAATTACTGTTTGGTTTGTTCTGTTAATCTTCACTGAACTTGAGTTCATCTCATATGAAGAAAGTTTGGAAGCAGAGGCGGTTGCATTTATACGCATGCTTGACCGAGTTGTTTCGCCGGGGGGTTGGACTTTGGTTACTGTAATACTGTAGTTTTTGCCTTGAGTGTATGTTGATAGTAATACTGTTAGGTGTGAGGAAGGTGTTAGCGAAGTTGAGTTAATTTCTACCCTCTGGACTGTTGATCCGGCCAGGGATACAGTACTGGAATTTAACCTTGGCAGTTCTGATGTTCGACTGAATGTTACGGCATGAGGCGATGTAATGTTGGTTAACGATACTGAAATTGTTGAAGATGAATTTCTTTGAACCAAAATTGGGGTATTATTTGACATTTTTGAGCTGTAAACTGATGGCAAAGTTGACGAGGTCAATGTCATATTTGTAGAGATCAATTTGGTGGAGACATTCACTGAGGTAAACGTTTGTGTCGAACTTGACGGGACAATTCTTACCAAAGTTGAATTTATTAATGACTTGCTTGCTTCAGATGTCTGGGCAGGTACAGTAGTTCTATTGATGGTAGTAAATGATGATGACAGTGTTGATGCTTGTTCGAGAATAGTAGATGAAACATTTCTTGTGGGGGTAACGGTGGTGAAACTCGTCTTGGTAGTGTTTAAGACGGTGTACGGAGTTGCAGATGACGCTGCGATTGATGAAGTTATAGTTGAAATATTACCGAGGTATACTGTAGAATTTTCCACTACAATTGACATACTTGATGTGATAGCTATGCTTGTAAAAAAAGTTGAATCTGCTTGAATGTTTGATATCAACGAGAAATTGCTGGTCTCAGGCGAAGGCGATGTTGATGGTGGAAAATAGGATATGTTTAATGAAGAGGTTATAGTTTCCTTAAGTACGTTCAAGGTGTTGTTTATTACACTAGTAGACGTTGCTGTAAATAATGGCATGGAGTTTATTACCGAACTATAAGTGGAAGCTGTGCTGTTATTTGAATAAACTTTCGAAGATGTGGTTAAGAGAGATGCATTGAGCGTAGGTGTTCTGCCAAGAGATATCGTAGTACGCTTGTGTGTGCCGGTAGGATCAGCGAGGTAAGGGGTTGTAGATGATGGCGTGGGTGATGTTGTTTGAGGGATGGAAACATTCAAGGAAGGATGCATTGTAACTTGTGATGGAAAAGTACTTGTTAAATTTACTGTGGCTCCAAATGTGTTGCTGGTGGCTACGGAGAACGTTGTATGGAATAAAAACATATTCTTTGAAGTGGAATTTGGTGATAGTTTCTCATCATATAAAGTCGAGGATGGTTTGAGCTGTGTTGCATTTACAAAGGTTGAATTTATAGGAAAACGCGGAGTCTGTGTAATTGTAAAAAGGGATTTTGAGATGATCATTTGTGTAGTTGTTGAATTAACTGGAGCAACTATACTCGGAGGTATTTGATAGGACGTTCTAGTTTTAGACACAAATTTCGAAGATGAAGCATAGTACCTAGTAATGTTCATTGAAGTGGAATTCTTGTTACTTGAAAAAACTTGTAATGAGGATGTGGTTAAGTAGGAAGTATTCAGAATACGTGTTGAACGAGGAGTTGAAGATGTATTATTTGATGTAATGGGTGCATTTGTAGAAATTGAAACAGCAGATGTGGTTAGTGGTAAAACCAGTCCGGATGTAGTCGATGAGGTTATTGTAGAAGTTTTACTAACCGTCAAATTTACCACTTGGGTTGATGGATTGTTGATGGTGCTAAAGTTTTGTGGAATGTTCAGTGTCAAAGTCGCAGTATTTTGTACATAAATACTGGAGGCGTTAGCAGAGTTCACGACTTGTGCTGAGTCTATTAAAGTATTCGTCGTATTGGACATTGAAGACATACTGGACGATGTGATGTTGGATACACGTTGTAATGTACTCGGAAACATTGAAGAAATATGTCTTGATTCCATTGCGATAGATGCTGTAATGGATGAGTAGCTATGATTGCTTATGGAGGTCGAATGAACAAGATATACAGTTGTGGCTATTCGCGTGGGAGAGATTATTTGCATAGTGGTAACATTTGTTAGAGTATGGGATATGTTTAATGATGAAGTTATAGTTTCCATAAATACACTCGGTGTGTTATTCATTACACCGCCAAATGATTCTGTCAATAATGGCGAGGAGTTTATCACCGAACTGTAAGCTGGGGCCGTAATATGACTTGAATAAACTTGTGAAGATGTGGTTACGAGGGGTGTGTAAAACATAGGCGATGAGCCCATAATTAGAGATATCGTAGTATGATTGTCTGTCGGGGTATGATCAATGTATACTCCCGTGGGTGATGTTTTTGGAGTGCTGGAAATATTCAAGGAAGGATGCGTTGTAACTTGTGAATTGGAGGCGCTGGTTTGGTCCATGGTTCCAAAAGTGTTGGCGGAAGCTACGAAAAGCGTTGCATTTGAGGTAAGGCTCTTTTCATACAAAGTCGAGTATGGTTTGAACTGTTTGCCATGTACCAAGGTTGCATTTATAGGAAAATTAATAGTCTGTGTAGCAGTTAAAGTGCTGTGCTTCTCGTCCACAACTTTTGTTGAGGAATTCACTTTGATAACTGATCTTGGAGATATTTGATACAAAGTTCTAGTTTTAAGAACAAAATTTGAAGTATACTGTTTGTTGAAGTTGATGGAAATGGATAAAGAATCTTTGACGGGGTTTGAATATGTTACAAATGAGTTCCTCATGTGGCTCGAAGATGATGTTTTTGCATGGTCACGAACTATTGAAGGAACACTGGTAACTAAAGGTGGTGAAGTTGAGGAGGAATTTGGAAACGTAATCGTAGATTGAATGATAAACGAAAATGCACTTTCGGTGATCTGATTCGCACTTGGTATCATTGTGTTGATAGTAGATGTATTTGAGTAGAAGATCCACATGTTAGAGATAAATTCTGACATTGACGTGACAGTTTTACTGACTAATTGAGAATTGTTCAACTGATTCGTGAAGGTTGATTTAAGAGTTGATGAAAATGTATTTGAGTGTGTAGAAATTTCTCCGTGTTTGATGTTTGACTCAAGTGTAGGACTGGATGTTGGAAGGGAAGGTAGTGATGCCGAACTTCGAACAGTTTGTATGCGTGATGAAAATAAACCTGTGGTTTGACTTGACGTTTCCATCAGCAGGCCTGTCGAACTTGGCTCCTTATAAGGCGACAGGCTGCTTGGTATTTCTGCACTAATTTTTGTGGCTGAGAGAGCAGCAAAATTGTTGCTTATTGTAGGTGATGTTAGTCGCGGGATATAGGACATGTGTGCTGTAGGAGTTTCCCCTCCAAGAAACATACCTGGTGTTGTAAACGGCGGAGTATAGGATATGTGGGATGATGGGGCTACGATATCTTTTAACATGGACTGAGTGTTTATTACACTAGTAAACGATACTTTGGGTAGTGGCGAGGAATTTATTACTGAACTGCTAACCCACGTTGTAATGTTACTCGAATAAACATGTAAAGATGTAGTGAAAGAGAAAGAATTCAACATACGTGTTGAACTGAAAGTTGGAGATGTCGTAGGATTTGATATTATGAGTGCATTTGTAGTGTCTGAGTAATTACTGGTGTTCAAGACAGAAGGTGTGGTTTCTATTGACTGCAGTCTGGATGTGGTTGATGGGATTATTGGAGATGACGTATTGGGTGCATGATGACTTATACTAGAGTAAGATGACTCAGAAGCTAAAACAGAAATAAAATAAGGCAATGTTATTTATAAATACAGACGGTAACTTAATTGATAAAAACTCATGGCGCTACTCTCAAGTCGGTCGACATATTTTTTGCTTTCTGTTAGAGACTGTAATTCCCACGATCAAGAATCTAAACGGTACAATCTTGATTCATAAAAGGAGAAAGGAGACTTCTTTAGGTCACGGACAATGTTCCTGACGTAAATGGCGAATAGAGATATTCAAAAAATGTGCTGTCGATTTACGTTTCCTTACCTCCACTGGTTGCAGCATTACGTTTTTTTCTTATCCTCTTCTTTTCAGCCTGTTGAAAGTCTTCAGCAAACTCTAGTTTAAGGTCAGCAATGATGCTTCCTTTCCTGTTGTTAAAGAATTATTATCAATCCTAACCTTAATATTAATGTATATTAACTTGAATGTATAATATGATATGACATGATGCCAATATACTAAAGATAAACTAACCAAATACCACTCGTACATATATGATTAATATCATATAAGATCCCTCATTGTTTGATGCAACGATTGCATCGCCGTGATGTTTTTTTGCCACCTCCCAACATTATTTCAAAAGCCCTTTGAAGTTTGCCGGCTAGACTAACCAGTTCCATTAACCGTGATGAAACATACACTTTTAAATTACCTGAACTGGACAACTTTTGCGGAAACAAAGGAAGAGCATGAACATGCATCTTTGAAAAACGAACCAACCTTTGAATAAAATTAGAGAAATAGATTAAATTAGATTCAAGACCAGAATAACTACATGCATTGCATAAGTTAATAAACTGTGGTCATTTTCTAAACTATTAAAAGAATTATAACAAATGTATTACACTTTTCTAGAGCGTACCTTCTCTTCTACTGCATGTGAAAGTAGTTGAAACTGAGGAGATGATGAATTTTCAAGTTGTAAACTGAATAAATTTTCTTTAGTGATGGTCACGCTCAGGTATAGAACTCCACCTTAAAATGAATTGTAAAGAGAAGTTCTCCGTGAAGAATACATTTGAAAGAACAAGTGATGTCCACTGTATCCTATAAGATCAGTTTTTGTGTGTAGCGTCAATCTCTTGATTTACGACTGATTTCAAATTATGCATAAGAACCTGTAACTCTGCTCAGCCATTTCATGTGTATAAACTAGCTTAATGTGATTTGCTGAAGTTCCCAACACAGAAATCAAAATTGTCTTGCTAAATAATAATTTGAAAACAGTTTAGAAGACGTTTTTATAATTAGGCTAATATTTGCCACTTTAACATTGGCGTAACTGATTTAAATTTTTAATAATCATTTTTCATTTCTTTAGAAAGTATTGTTTCCATGTTTACATAGAATGACTAAATTGTCAGTCTGCCCTCGTAACTGTTTTCAAATATTTTAATTTACAAACTTGCTTTCTCTTTACTTCCTTTTCACACTTCCTGTATCAGTTACGCATGATGGAAAGAACGTGCATGCCTGGTATTAAGATGCACTATAAATAGTCCTGGCGCTGATACAGCTTGCTTTATTACTCGCGAAATGCATTCACACGTAAGTGTATTGAATATTCAAAATGTAGTTCATATAAAATAAATGTTTTTCACAACTTTTAATGCCGTTTTCAAAAAACATTTTTTACACAGTTTACTCTCGAAAACATACTTTAATTACGGCACATAAGTATAACCAATTTGTAAAGTTAACATTACAATCAAAAGGCTTATGTAGGAACAATAAAGTATCTAGATTAAAACAAGAACAGGGTATGTCCGTTTTTATAGACAAAAGAAGAGTTACAGTTAATTTTATTTTTCAAGACCGGTTTTATACATGGCGCACGCATGTGTTGCTTGCTATTCTACTATATGCCCAAAACTCTTTCCTTCACTGTTAAAACGTCCTTTCTGTTTCGTGTGATACAGATGTCAGTCTTTTCATTTTCAATAAAATTGTTTTCTTAAAACTGACGAAATATGTTGTGGCAAGATAAACGTTTATCATTAATATGCAAATCATCTGCGAAATATTGAAAATGTGCCATATCAGAGCTCAATATATACAAACAAGGTGTTCTTGACATCCTGAAAGCATCGTATCTATATATATTTTTGTTCAAGCTGCGCTAATGGATCCCAAAAATTAAGCCAGGCAAAATTTAATAAACAACGTGTCGTCTTCATAAAAATACAAATTGAATAATGAATAAACCCTCTACCTTGCAGTATACTAGCGTTGTTGTTGTTCATCTTGCTAAAGCATTTGGCGTTCTTGTTGTCCGCGCCTGACATTAGCCAGGAGTCTTTAGTTTGCACTAAATTTTTAGCTTTAAAAAATTTCTTTAATTCTTCGTTTGTGATTATGCATGATTCAAATTCATTCGTGATATCAGTGTTTTCAATATCATCATTCCCATCTATGAGCGAAGCTCCTGCAAAGTGAAAGTAATGATTCTCTGTGTTTCTATAAAGAATACATCGGTCATGCAGATATGTATAGACTTATTTAATGAGTATAAACTAAATGAATTGCAGAAACTGTGGAGTCAAAGCGATCTTGCGCATGCTGTTGACACGGAACCATGGATGAACTAAAGATATTCAAAGTAATTAAATTGTACTGAAACTATATAATTCCACGATTTGGGATTTTTAAGTTTATATAGGAATTGTCGTATGGACTCGGGAGACGTTAGCGTTCGCAAGTGTATTGTACGATCACTTGTAAAAGTAAAGTCTAAAAAGCTATGTGGGAACATTTCAAGTACGTAGAGTGCCCCACATATGAATTACTAATCTGTACCTGTATTTACAGTGAGAATGAGTAAAGATAAATATTCTATTATAATCGTCCACTTTCTGAAGAAACTGCCATCTTTTTTCATCTTTGCGAATTCTTTGATATTAGTCAGTTTAGCTGTGAACTAGTGTAGCAAATAGCTAGATTTATCCATAACGGCGTATTTTTTATGCCCAAGAATAAAGCACTGAATGATAGAGCAGTTTATCCTAATTTTTGATTGGCTGCTCGAGTTAACATTGTTGACGATAGCGTCTTCAAGTTTACAGGTGGCAACTACGAATATTTATATCTTACATCATCGCTTGCTTAAAAACCGTATACTCATGGAAATTGCGATAAAAACCTAAACAAAACTTTGCTAAATAGAACTATTATAAGAGTGCAAAAAGCGTAATCACAAAGTCATTGCTTTTTATCAGTCATCATGTGTCTGGAGAATATCTAAAATTGTCTGAAAATGAGAATAAATGAAAACACTCGAGATCATTTACAATTTAAAATAACTCTGTTGAATCCGTGCACTTGTGTATTGTGTCTCTTACAATTACTGTACACTCGCAATTCCAAGCATTGAGCCAGAAGCTAAAATCTTGGTTTCCATTTTGCCATAAGTCATAACCGACTCGGTATATGCTGTCGTTATAAAATACTCCTTAATGTTGCGAAGTTGTCTAGCCGGACTTATTTCGGGTGTATAAAAGTCATAAAAATACGTATTCAAATGAGCCTTTGTATGCATATACATTTGATTTGATTTATATATAGTATACATCGCTTCACTTATCTAGCTACAGAAATCTTAAAGTAGTGATATCTCTGTAAACGGACACTATATGCAGTGTAAAACTAGCGAGCTCTGACATGGTTCCGCTTTAAAGCGGGTGCAAGCATGATGCATCTGGTCCCAACGTCAATAAAACAGTATTAAAATGCGATTTTTAGTGCAAACTTTCTTCGAAACTTCGAAACTTATTGTGATGAGTGGCGAAAATTTACATCAGTCAGTCAGTCAGTTTTAAATCTTTATTGCCTCCAATTTCTGAAGAGTAATTACAAAATTTTTTTTTGTTAATTATGTGAATTTAAAAACAATATATATAAATGTATGAGCGTGACTGACTTAATTACCTAAAGCATAACTTACTATATTGAGAAAATTGTATTCCTGAAACATATTGAGACAAAGTCTGCAAATTCCAGCAATAGCTGCGTCCATGTGTTCATATTTGCGCATAATGTCTCCAATCTTTTACCTAATATAACTAAAAGAAAATCTTATCTATTAAATTTGCTAAATATACTGCTATTTCAATTGGCATGATGTCATTGATCCATTCCCAAAGTTCTTCTCTTGGTTGACTGCTGCCCCTGCAGTGTAACAGTGCATGTTCTACAGGATTTACATAGTCATTACTGCATATATCACAATGATCTCTGTACATTTCTGGTTTGTTCACACGTTTCCCTCTAATTTTAAAAGAACCACACAGTAATCTCAACACATCGTTGATTTGCTCCAAGTGATCCGGGTAGCTATTTCCTATTAACCACCATATCGAAACTTCATTGATAGAATGAATTTCTGCAAACATCGCCAGTTGCCTATGTTTAATAATTTTGTCCCTCCAATGCTTGTTATAGTGTTCATACACATGTTCATTAACGAGTTTTTTCCATATATTCTTACTTGGGAATCGATCCTGTAAAATACACTCTGTCAAGGTGTCCATTAGATCATATTTAAGTAGAATCCTTAAAATTTCTGGAAGAAAACCTGTCAAGTTGCTTGTACGGTTCCATTTCCAACGTATCAGCCTCACAAGAAAGATTCTACGATACGGAATTCCATAGCTCATTAACATAAGTCGACCCAGAAAGTACAGTTTACGTTTGTCTATTTCAGCCTCAATTGATAATAAACCTAGAAGGCCACGAGAAGCAGATCCAGATGTTCCAGGTAGAAATCCCTGCATAATACGCACCATAATATTTTGTACTTTTTCTAATTCGGATACAACATGTCGGTCTAAATGCCAGAGTTCACAGAGGGTGGTAAAGGGGGGGTTCGGATCACGTTTCACGAGAGGAAAAACAGCCATTTCACATTTCACAGGTAAAAAATTAGTAATTTCACGAAATTTCATGAACTCGTTTTTAACTGTGTAAATTTAACCCCTTTCTTAACCCATCAGCCTATTTTTCCACTGTAGAAAGTAACAAGCACTATTGAAAGCTCAAATTCGGACGAATTTCTGTAAAAACAGCCAATATATGTAGAAAAAACGAAGAAAATAAATGCAATTAGTAAAATTGTTGTAACCAATGCATTGTACTTTGTTCTTTAGCACTTATCCTTACTCGTCCAGCTGTCAATCACGGTTCAGGAATAGGCATGTAAATGGCATGGTGGAAAAGACGGAGTACGGAGTGCGGAGTCACGGAGTACGGAGTCACGGAGTCACGGAGTACGGAGTTTATTTATGCTCTACCTCCTCCAGTTTTGCCCTGGACAAACCTCCACGTGCTTTGGCTGTGGAAATCCACTAAAACAAGGTACTGCTATTCCTGACGCTCCGAATGATTTGGTCGTTGTTTCGAAGATGCCCAGAGAATGGATGTACCAAGGGAGAACGTACAGCAAAATTTCCAACGTTTATTTTCATTGCGCTACAGCATGCATTCTATGAAAACAGCCAAATTTTGTGGTGAGTTCTTGCTTTGTCGCTCCACAGATTGAGCCTTACCTTCTACCACTTCATCGAGATTACATTCGAATAAACTTGGGTATTCACTGTTAATATGAAATATTAAGTTAATAACGAGTACCTTATAACGCGAAAGTGCACAAAACTGCATATTACTGTTTTTGAGTCCACTGAACAAAATCGTTTATCGTAAGACGTTGTGAGCGCATATATCAAGTTTATATATAATGCATCCTGCTCATATGATATTATAACTGTTCTGATACGCGTCTCCGTAAGCTACAATCATCAATATTATCCTTGAAACCCGAGAAATATACATGATGTTTGATCCCGGATTATTGAACCCCAACTCTTTATAGCCACTCAAAGTTGAATGCTCAAACACGTGACACGCTCATCCCAATAAAAGAACGAGCCTTCTAGAAAACTGCAAACAAAGCTTAAATTGGCAGCAACGTTGAACATGGAAGGAAATAGTTCCAAAAATAATGAGCATGATATGATTGTAGCTTATGAGAACCATAGCTGGAAGTTACCAAATAAATGATAAAGCTTAATTTCATATTATTTTTTGCTACGTTAAGAGCATAATTGTGTTAGCGGTTGGACGCTGGTGAAACTTTTTATATGATTAGATATAAAGATATCGATATCCGTTATGATTATATGATATCCTGATATGTGGTTAAATAAATACGCTACTATACGATAGAACGCTGTAATATGAACGTAGATATATTTATGCTCTCATAAAGTGGAAAAGACGGAGTCTGTTTAAAAGTCACGGCCACGTCTGGGGAAACACTTTACAGACGGACTCCGTGTTTTCCACTTTATGCCCCCATAAAGTGGAAAAGACGGAGTCTGTTTAAAAGTCACCGCCACGTCTGGGGGAACACTTTACAGACAGACTCCGTACTCCGTACTCCGTACTCCGTCTTGACTCCGTACTCCGTCTTGACTCCGTACTCCGTCTTGACTCCGTACTCCGTAACTCCGTGACTCCGTACTCCGTGACTCCGTACTCCGTCTTTTCCACCATGCCCATGTAAATCACATTTCACGACACAAAAATTCGTCAAATCTCATTTCACAACAACAAATATTGGCAATTCACGGCTCACGAAAAAACCCTTTACCACCCTCTTCACAGCCATACAGCATCTTTGGAATGCCAATTCGTTTCCATAAATCTACTGCAATTACAGGATTTAGTCCTCCATATCGAGCACCCATTCTCATTATGACCATCCCCACTTCTCTTCCACTTGAAACAGCTTTGGTAACAAATGGGAAAGAATCCTTATTTATATGTCATATTTTCCCAAGATTACACCAACTTTCTTAACTTTACTGCAAACCTTATTCTTACTTGAATTTACCAGAGTTTAGTTATACACCAGTGTCTGATGTTTTTCGTACCGATGGGAAAGATAGTTAAATAAGCATTATGACATCTAATGAGACTAATAGTTGTATTGCACATGTACATAAACAGTGTTGCCAAACACCCCCGCCCGGAATCTCAATTATTCGACTAAGCATGTGTATAATGTGCAGCGCTTATAATCTTGACATGTAGGTCTCTAGGAGTGGGACGCAAACATGAGCGTATTTCTATGACAATAAGAACACTATTTTAACCGGCATTGAAAGAATTTCAGTGTAGACTATTAGTTGTTCGTTTACAATGCGTAAAAAGGGATTTTTACTTTGGAAAGTATCAAATTAAACCGAGTTTAATATGAACTGATGAGTTATGTTCATAGTATAAACATATATAGTAGATACGACTAAAATTTTCGCTATGTTACGTCGTATATTCCGTAAATTACTCTAAATGAATCGCCGTAGTTTTCTCTACATTTTGGCAAAGCTTCATGCGAAAATAATAAAGAGCGAACAAAATACAGCGAAATCTTTCGCGTATTATAATGTAGCGGGCGCTTGCCGACTGCTCATCGTTAGTGCGAACGTACACATACATCAGTTATTTAAAAATTTTATCATATATTCGGCTTTCCTTTATCGTATATTCCTCAAAATATCACCATCTGAAGCGGTGTCGTTTTCTTAATATTTTTGCAAAGCGTCAATCGAAAATACAAGAAAATAGATAAGATATAACGAATTCTTCGACGTAGTGATAAGTAAAGTTTAGCGTACGAAGTATTTATTTGAGGTAAACAAAATTAACCCGAAGTCCTATATTTCGTTGTAAAACTGAGCAAGCCAAAGGGGAAAATTTTCAAGTTTAGGCGAACATTGAGCGATAATCCTTAAAAAGTTTCGATGTCATAGATTCATGTAACTGAAGTGGCTTTATAATTTCTCTTAATGAGAGTCCAGTTAACGCTCTCAACCCCTACAACGCGATGAAATTGTATGTTTACATATTAAATTCAAAAGGCTTGACTTGAAACGCTTTGAAATTTTCAAAAATATACCTTCTAATTGCAGACCACAGTTTTCAGATTTATTGTTCTGTATGTATTGTATTCATTGTTTCTATTTGTGTCAGTTTTTTATACATTTGTCTGACTTTGCACTATCCTTGGACCCTAGTTATTCTCTTTGTTAGCACCATTGAACTGTAATAGATCTGGAACGATAACTTCAGTGTTTTGAACCTATGATTGGCTGAAGCCGGCGCGCTGGAAAATCAACATTAAAAAAGACTGGGGAGAGGTTAGATTTGGTTTTCGAGGAGTGAGAATTTTTGTTTTTCGAGCAAAAATTGGCAAGAAATACACTGTTTTTGTCGAAAGACATCATTGTTTTGGATTTAGACCAGGTTTCCTGCTTAGTTCCTACTGTCTTACACCTATCTGCAGCAAAAAGTGAGCATTTTGACTTTAATATTTTGAAAAAATTACAAATGTTTGTACGTGTCATAGAAAACTTTGCTCTTGAACTAATAAAAAATATATAATGAAACTTTTAGACAGTCCCAAACTTATTTTGCAGTGAACGCCAGGTACTCCTCTTTATCCTGAACTTTTAATCCTTGCTTTAACCCTTTCAAAACATTGAGAAATTGACGTTTTCCATGTATTTTTCGTAAACAGTATTTTTTAAATGTATTTTTTTCGACCCTAAAACGTTCAATCTTCCTAAAACTTCGCATACGGATGTATTTTGCATGGAGTTAAATATTTCATGTGGTTTCACGTCTTAGTTCTTACTTAAACTTTCAAAAACTCAGAAAAAGTAGCCAAAATCTGGCGGATTTTTCGTAATTTTCGCCTTTGCTTCAACATTTTTCCGTGATAGTACGATTTTTGTCAAATTTTATAACATATTATATAAATTCAACTGTCATTGTTTAAATATTTCTGAATCTTAGAGATCTGTTAGTAGATTTAAATAAAGAATTTTACGGATACAAAAATGATATTTTTTTCACGAAATTCTTAAAAAGGACTGGGTCTACCTGCAAAGTGAACACAAAGTCGGCTTCAATTTCCCCCCTGACTTATCGTTCCAGATCTATTATAGTTCAATGGTTAGCACTGGACATCATGCTGTCGCCATGTTGTTGGAAGGAGATAGTCTAATTTTCGCGCCTCGCACCCAGTGAACTGTAATACAACTGGAACGCTAACTCAATACAAAAGTTTAATTAATGGCTGAAGCCAAGTTAGTTTTTCTGAGTTTTGAGACGAAATACTTAATGCCAAAGTGCAGACCGTATATCAAATTGAAGCTATTAAAAAGTTACATTTAATATGAAAAATTCAAGACTTTATACAAAAAAGAAATGCCTTAAAAATACGAAAACAACGGCAATTTTGCAAAATACGGCAAATTTCCCTTCAAAGTTTAAGGTATTTGTCTTTCATCAAAAGCCTCAAAATATTTACACCAAATACAACTTTTTAATAGCTTTCATTTGATATACGACCCATTTTGTGAGGTTTAGTATTTCAACTCAAAACTCAGAAAAACTGAATCAAATTGGCTTCTATTTTCCCCCCTGACTTATCGTTCCAGTTTACTTATAGTTCAATGCTCGCACCTCGCGCCTTTTCTTCGCGCCTTTTTTCGCGCCTTTTTTCTGCCGTTTTTCCCGCTCCTTTTTTCCCGCCTCGCGTCCTTTTCGCTAAAAGTTCATTAAATTATTCACTACCACTTACTGACGTTCACTTTGGGCATATAAGATTAGCACGTCAGTGAATTTTAATTCATATAAACCCGTGTTTAACTCAACCAACTATAGTTTGAGTTCAACTAATAAGAAGGTAGGTAGGTAGGTAAAACTTTATTTTACTACGCTGACCATTCAGCAAGAGCTGATTTCCAAGAGGCGCGTAGTTTAAAAATCATATTACATACATATATTAAATATATTAAGCAATTACAACATACAGACAATACGTTACTACATGGAATATTTGGAATTACTCATAAATAGAAATTTTGAACTCACATGAAATATGTAAATAGATTAAAAAATTTTAAGAAATTGGCCAGGTGCACGAATGCTGGTTTTATAGACAACAAGTGATTCGTTACTTCGTATATCATCTGAGAGGCTGTTCCACAGTTTTCCCCCTCTATAACTAAAACTCTTTTTTAGATAATCAGTCTTAGGTTGGGGCAAACAAAGTTTAGTGGAAGAACCTCTCAGATTGTAATGTCGAGAGGAAGGCGTTTCATGAAAAATATTGGATAATCGTTTGGGTGCTAGATCGTGAGTTATTTTATACATCTGGCTTGCCCTTCAAACAAACTGAGCCCTTCTTTCACTTAAGGTCTTCCAGTTGAGTTCAGCCAGAGCAAGTTCAGACTGTCCATGTTCGTTTATACGGCCCACGATTATTCTAGCAGCTCTATTTTGTAATTTCTGCAAGCGATTGCAAAGTGTAAAATTAATAGTGTCCCAAACTTCACAACAATAATCGAAGTGCGGTAAAACTAGTGCATTGTAAGCACATATTAACATATTATGATCAACATGAGGCTTTAGTTTCCTGACCGCCCCGATGCCGGATGAGATTTTTTTCGAAATATCAGTTCAATGTGCTTATTCCAAGATAAATATTCATCAATATAGACCTCAAGTGCTTTTGTTTCTTTCACCCTTTTGATTGGCATGTCACCAACATGCACTTTGGGACTTGGGAGCATGAAATAAGTTATTTATGTTATGCCTTGATCCGATTAATAAATACTCAGTTTTGACAAGATTTAATGATAATTTATTTGCTGAGAGCCATTGTTTGATATTTGCAAGGTCATGATTGATGGCCACCTCAGCATCTAGAACTGATTCACCAGAGGCAGTTAATGTAGTATCATCAGCAAACATTCTTGCCGACGAAAACTCCAAACTACGTGGTAAATCGTTTATGTAAATTAAGAATAGAAGTGGACTAAGAATCGAGCCTTGAGGAACACCACACGCAACTGTTTTTGAACAGGACAATACGCCATTTACTGAGCACATCTAAGTTCTGTCTGTTAAGTAATTTCTTAAAAGATTCAACACTGGTGATCCCATGCCATACCTCTCAAGTTTCTTTAAAAGAATATCGTGATTTATCGTATCAAAAGCTTTTTGTAAGTCTAGAAATACTGCAATATTAATTTTACAACGGTCCATATTAACTAAGCCACTCATTTGTGCTATCTAAAAGGGTTGATGCTGTGGAGTGAAACTGTCTAAAACCAAATTGATGATCGGATAGCAAATTATTTGAAACAAAATAATCATATAACTGTTCATAATCAGACTTTAATTAATCAGGGGTAACCCCCCCTAATTTTGTACTTATTTATTCTATGTTATTTTCAGACATTTGACTAATGACATATGACATTGGACAGTATTCATAAGTAATACACAGTATTCATAAGCCGATTTTTTGCTGGCGATTATTTTCGTGCGATGTGACATGTGTACGGTTCTACTCAAATTGAAATGAACTATTAATTAAGAATCTAATTTGTCCTAGTTGAGAGCTTATAAGATAGAAGATTTGCACGACAAAAATTTGCCAGTGAAAAAACGGCTTTATTGCGGAGTTATCGTTCCAGTTAATGAATAATAGTAGAGTCACTTGTTTAGCAAGTTTCTTTCTCCCTATACATTAAAAGATGATGATGGCAATTTTTAAGAATAATTTAATGAACTGTTAGCGAAAAAAACGCGAGGCCGGGAATAAGACGCGGGAAAAACGGCAGAAAAAAGGCACGAAAAAAAGCATGAAAATTAAGGCGCGAAAAAAGGCGCGAAAAAAAGGCGCGAAAAAAAGGCGCGAAAAAAGGCGCGAGGCGCGAAGGAAAGGCGCGAGGCGCGAAGAAAAGGCGCGAGGCGCGAAGATTAGATTATCTCTGTTGGAAGAACGCTAATTCAACAGTTAATTTTAACTAATCATGTAGTTGGAGTTTGTTTCTGCCAACATAGCTGACATGCTATCTTGCGCTACATGCACAATAAATGTTGAGGAAATAACTGAAATACAATACGCTAGATTTTAACTGTAATACGAACATAATAATTTTCAGAATTTAGACCGTTATCACAGTTTCCTTCGGTTCTATCATTAATGTAATGGTTTGCAATCATTTTAATACTTTCACCAGGCATGTAAATTCTTCATTATTTCAATATATACTTACATTTTTGAGAGGTGTGGAGTAGAGACAAACAATATAATAAATTCTGATTTAATACTATATGCATAACAATAGAACCAAGATATGTACCTACATCTCTTAAGAGAGTAAGTAAACGTGGAAATACGTGGGCATGGTGGTACCTCAAAATGCATGTTTATTAAAGTTCATCTCGCTCATACACTATCGTCTCATACAGTACATACTGAGTGAACTCTGCATGTATATAGCTGGTAATCTAGGAAACTATATATACGTTTTCAATACTCGGCTTTAGGAGTGTTGACCAGTCCACTGTATATTTTTATATAGTGTTTAATTTTCAGCTTAACTTTGTATTTCAAGTTGCTACCGTGCTTCCCAATTACCATCATGAATTGTGAGTAGGTCCCCATAATGTTCTTGTAGTCATTTCTTTTACTCCTCTGTTCTACTCATCATGCACACAAAGTTTGACACAAAGTTTAACACGCCGTTTCTCCGATCTCGATCATTGCTTCAAATTGTTAAATTGCGTTTACTTTTTATCATTGCAACTTGGAATTGTATAGATTTTAAAGCAAAGATTATGATTGTTTTTGAAGAAATAGGTGAACGAAAGTTTTGCGATAATTTGGTAAACGCGTGAAATAGATGAGTGGATTTATTGCGAAGTTGATGTAGTATATCGCACCAGAAATTCCAACCATAATTTTATAAAGTTCATAATTACTCGTATACAGTTCGGATGACAATATAAATTGATAGACAGGATAAGAGCTGATATTGGTAAAAAAAGCGATAGTCGCTATAATAATTATAGTTATCAAAAATCGCTGTTCTTTTAAGTTGCGAGTTTCTTGACTTCGGTTGGCAATTGTGTTGGCGGAGTCTTGAAGGGAGATGTTCTTTGATTGTTTTTTCAATGTAAAATAAGTCTTTATGTACAACACCGTAGCAAACACAATGATCAAAGGTAAAATAATGTTTGCAATAAGTTCCTCGTTTTTCGTCCGACTTCCAAATATAAACCCTTTAAGAAGTATGAGCACACATAACAACCAAATGAGCGATATCCATCCAACCATAAGTTTTCTGTCCGATAATATGCGATGCTTTATTGGATAACTGACCATAATACAACGATCCAAGGAAATGGAGAGTATCGTTACAAAAGATATGCAGTTGATCGTGTTTGTTAAATATACCACAACCTCGATGCGGTATGTTTCGCTTGTTCTTATAGGACCTAGCAAACACATGAGAAAATCAAACACAGCTAGGTTGGCGACCAAATAGATCCCTGAGTTTCTGAAGCATTTGAAAGGATCTTTAACGAAAGCCACGAAAAGAAATATGTGTGAAACGACTCCAAAAAGGCAAATGACATACTGTGGAATGAATCCGAAGTAGAAGCTGAAAATAAAGCTTTCTTCTGTTTTATTCATTGTATCTGCAGCGTTTAGTGATTAATCGTTGGTCAGTTTGCACTTGGACATTTATTAAAAGACATCTATTAAAAATTAAAATTACAACTTTAATTAAAAATATTGTAATATACCTTTCAGCAATTTATTCATTGTCTCTGCAGCGTTTAGTGATTAATCGTTAGTCAGTTTGTATTTGGACATTTATTAAAAGACATTGATAAAAAAGTAAAAATTACAACTTTAATTAAAAATATTTTAATATACCTTTCAGCAATTTATTGCTGTTTTGAGTTGGGCGTTCAATCGGCTTATGATGAGTTGGGCATTCAATCGGCTTATATGAAAACATGAAAAGTGATGCCTGCCGTGACAATAATTGTGGAGTAGTTGTTGGCATTGCTGCACTGAGCACAGGAAGCCCAGACAGGCCCTATGAAGAGAATAAAAGCTTGATTTAAGATATCAAATTAGCTACGTACAAAATTTGTTTAAGAACCATATTTGTAACGTTCTCTGGTCGAGCTGTAACATACGTCACTGATAATATAGCTCAAAGACTGGTCATAAAGTATAGGAGGGGGTGGGCTTTGGAAATTGAGGGGAGGGTTATGAATTTTTCAAGTCACAAATATAGGGGGGTCATGAAAATTTTAAGGATATACTAGGGGATATTTAAGGATTTCTAGTGCTAAATAGGGGGTGGGTCATGTATACTTTGAAGAAAAATCAGGGGTGGGCCACACAAAATTAGCCTCTTAATAATTAAATTTTTATAGCCCCCCCCTATACTTTACGACCAGTCCCTCAATCATAGCGCGACCAGAGAGCGCAGAGCAGAGAGCGTCACATATATGGTTCTAAAGACCGAGGCAGACCGGACGCGATTTGACAGCGCGACGCGAATTTTCGATTTTCAGCGTCCTTTAACTTTAATCCTTTTTATTTTTCTCCAATCTTCGGAAGGACTTCAGCAATTTAGGCTATTTGGCGCACATATCTAAGCAAATTTCTTTCCGTTAATGGTTTATTTGCTTTTAAAAATCGAAAAATCGCGTTGAGTTGGCAAATCGCGTCCGGACTGTCTAAAACAAATTTTATAGCAATATTTCATAGTGTTTTACGAGTTGAGTAGGGAAATTTTGCTTAGGCCTTAGTCTCGGCAAGATCGTATCGCCGTTAATATAGCATCATAGGTGATTTTACCGGGTATTCAATGTCCAGATCTTTCCTCCGATATTTGATGGGACGACTTTAGTAAACGATGATTTTGATGGGTAACCATATTCTAAGATATTGGTAGCATCTGCAACAAGATGTTAAGAGCGAAGCATTCTCATAAAACCAGGGCGCTTATAGATATCTCGTTTTAGACTAGAGTACCAGACTCTGTCTCCGAGCGGGTGCATCAATTAAATGAAGTATCCTCACGCTGAATCCACTGACTGTTTTGTTTACGTATTGTCGTGCTCAGAAACAAGGAAACGTGTTACTAAAGTTTTGTACGAAGTTATGTTTTGAGTCTTTATAACGTCTCGAAATGCAGGTATGAATTTTCTCATAGTTTTAATTTATTGACTGCAATTACTCGTTACCATAAAACGTCGACAATTTGTTAGATTTTATGAAGTCGTTTTACTTATTAATTGTGTAGGATGAAGAAGCGATTGAACAACAAAGCCTGCCAATTGATATTTACTACAACAAACTTCTTGGTGAGTACTTTAATACTGGACTGTATTGATTACCAGAATAATATAAAGTTTCCATATTAGCTTCTTGTCGCTTGAGACTTCTTGTGTTAAAATCTACAATATTTATATAATATGCTTTGGTGCTGACTGTACACCCCCCCAGAAATTTAGAATTTTGCACCTTTCCCCTCAGAAAAATTGCAAAGATCAAAGGAAGCCAACAATCAATCATAACCCCTCAGAAACTGCTTTTAAGAAGACTGCATAAACATGGTTTATGGACATTAAATGAAATGGGCCATAAGCTACAAGTTATATGGCCATATTTGTTGGTAGTGGCAGGAGCATAAAACAAAAAACCTCAGGATCATTTACTCAAGAACTCAATGTTCAAGCAGAACTTAGACATGTTGAATGAAGGCCCTTTGTGTGGAAGAAAGTGAAAGATTACAGGCAGTGAAAGATCTAATATATTGTGTATATGTACAGGCAAATAATGAAACATGATCTGCAAACTTTGTAGAATTTTTTCAGGTTTACCCTACAGTTTGATACAGTTTACGAATGATTTATATAGATCAGTGAGATTAGACGTCATCCTCCCGACTTTCGCGTGGAATTTTCGTAGTTCAGCAAAATTTTTAAAACAAGAGCCACAGAACTTGTTTTTGAGTGGTTTTATGTACCAAAACATGATCATTCTTCATTATTTTCTTGACTTTTTTGAAAAGTTAAACCGTACGTATGTTTTTAACCAGTTTTTTAAATATGTATTTAAATATGTTTCTGAGTATTTATTTTGAAGCAATGTTGTTTATAATATTACTAAAAAATTGTTGCCAATCAAAATTCAAAATGCTGTTTTATGCTGTCTTCAAAAGCACTCTCAAATTGTTGGCAAAATATATATAGTTCCTGCCATTCAACCCTGTTTAATATGTAGTACCAATTCCCTGTTGAATTCAATAAAAGAGATAGAAGTTGTTTGGATGAATTGTTCAAGTCGTAGTTGAATCTTTTGGTGCTTTTTTACGCATATTTACACATATTTTTTCAACAAAAAAGAATATAGTGGGCCATTGATCAATTCAACGGATTATAGTGTTTTGTTTTTTTCGTATTTTGAACATTATCTTGTGTTTTTGTTTCAAACCATAGCTCAAACAAGTAAAAAATATCTGTTTCATAACATATGTGCCAAACAACTGGAAAATAAAATTACTAAAAAAGCCAACTAAACAACACGCATTTTCCATGCATTATAATTTACACGCATGCGCAAATAGCGATCATGTCGAATCGATATTTTGTCACGACAATGCAGTCAACCAGAGTTTAGGACTGTTTTTCTTGCTTTTCCTTTGGTGAATTTTTTTTTAATTTTGCACATTTTCTCGGTATAACAAGCAGTAAAACATAACAAAATTTCAAAAAATTCTGTATGATGGAGTTGTTGTACTAGTTATTCGTGAATATCTCAGAACCTGCCATTACAATTTGTCTCAAAGTTTATCATGTTATTCCTTCATCAACCAAAAGTCATCAGAAAAAAAGTTAGAAAAATTAACCGAAGGAAAATTAATAAATTATGTAAAGATTATAAAAAAATATGACTTGTTCATAACGCCATTTTGCCATGGCGATGAAATGAACCAACGAAAATTTTCATCTTTAAAAATGTTTAACATCATGGTAATGTGGTGGCCAAGTTTCAACACCACAACTTTCACGAAAAAGAAATAGTAGACCTTCAAACAATATGTGAACTGAAACATTATAACTGTAGGGAGCCACCTCAAACAACTGAAAGCATTAGGGTTTTTCAGAGGGAGTTTTTATAGTCAATAAATATTATATGTATAATATATTTGTATTGTTTTCAAAAAGTTATGATTGGAACATTCTATTTAGAGTTCTGTAAGGCTTAGCCCAAAAAATACCTCGCTTTCAAAATGCTTTGAACAATTTTTCTTACAAAGTTTGTGCTGGGGCGACGACTCTGGGCACAAGATGCATCTTGGGATACAATCATGGCCACTGTTCCTGGAACTGTGTTCAATATTAGCTGATATATAATCAGAGATCTTGTTTTTATTCTCATTGTCAAGCATGAGCATTAAAAAAATATAAGAAAAATCTGACCTACCCCACCATAATTTTTGCGTTACAAGAAATGAGAAAAACACATATTTTTTGCCTAATTGTGTGTTGTGTAGCTGTCACAAAAAGCAAATACAAATATTTTGTTGAAGAGATTGAAGAAAATAATGTTGGAAGTTATAATACTGCTGTCAGCAAGCCAGCCATTTCCTGTCCTCCTCTGTGACAGTTTGTTGATACAATGTATTATAATCAAGTTTATCAAATACGGTTCTTATATTGTATTCTAGAATGGCTGATTGATCGTCGACATTGTCAGTCAAAATGGCAAGATTCTTCTCTTGTAATAAGAGAAAAGATTAATGAAGCTATTCAAGATATGCCAGCAGTTGATGAAATTATGCAACTTCTTTCTGGGAGTTGTATGTATATTTTAACAAATTTTATAATACAAGACTTGATCATTGTAGTCTCCATGCTAGTTACGTTTGTATGTTCTACTTAGAAAGTGTTTACTTGCACCAAAAATACACATGTCATTGGCTGGCAAACTAAATTCTATCAACTAAGATGAGATATCATTCTGTAGCAATGTGTTGACTATCAACCAGCTGGCTTTAATTGTTTACTGTTATTTAATCATATAAGAAGCAACCTCACCCCCTCCCCTCTCCCCTAACATTCATCACCTCTATATCCTTGCTAGTGGGTTATTCTGCCTAGTCCTGCAATTACAGTGTATATTAATTTTGTCCCTCAATATATTAGACTGTTTCTGTTTGCATTTACGAACAATTACAATACAATATTCGAATGCGTGGTGTGCCTGTCAAGCTATTAAAAATTAGCAATGTGAAAACGAGGTCATTCCATTGAACTGTAATAGATCTGGAACGATAACTTCAGTGTTTTAAACCTATGATTGGCTGAAGCCGGCGCGCTGGAAAATCAACATTCAAAAAGACTGGCGAGAGGTCGGATTTGGTTTTCGAGGAGTGAGAATTTTTGTTTTTCGAGCAAAAATTGGCAAGAAATACACTGTTTTTGTCGAAAGACATCATTGTTTTGGATTCAGACCAGGTTTCCTGTTTAGTTCCTACTGTCTTACACCTAACTGCAGCAAAAAGTGAGCATTTTGACTTTAATATTTTGAAAAAATTACAAATGTTTGTACGTGTCATGCATAGAAAACTTTGCTCTTGAGCTGATAAAAAATATATAATGAAACCTTTAGACAGTCCCAAACTTATTTTGCAGTGAACGCCAGGTACTCCTCTTTTTCCTGAACTTTTAATCCTTGCGTTAACCCTTCCAAAAGATGGAGAAATTGACGTTTTTCATGTATTTTTCGTAAACAATATTTTTTAAATGCATTTTTTTCGACCCTAAAACGTTCAATCTTCCTAAAACTTCGCATACGGATGTATTTTGCATGGAGGTAAATATTTCATGTGGTTTCACGTCTTAGTTCTTACTTGAACTTTCAAAAACTCAGAAAAAGTAGCCAAAATCTGGCAGATTTTTCGTAATTTTCGCCTTTGCTTCAACATTTTTCCGTGATAGTACGATTTTTGTCAAATTTTATAACATATAATATAAATTCAACTGTCATTGTTTAAATATTTCTGAATCTTAGAGATCTGTTAGTAAATTTAAATAAAGAATTTTACGGATACAAAAATGATAGTTTTTTCACGAAATTCTTAAAAAGGACTGGGTCTACCTGCAAAGTGAACTCAAAGTCGGCTTCAATTTCCCCCCCTGACTTATCGTTCCAGATCTATTATAGTTCAATGGGTCATTCGCAAAGGTGGATAAATTGTAACTAAAGATTCCGTATTTTTAGACATTAATTATTTCCATTGTGTAAGGATTGTGGATTTATTAAAAGTATCTGAATCTGCTACAAAGAATATATTTGGAAGATATTCATCTAAAAGAATGAAGGTACGGTCCGTAATGTATATATGTGTATCTACAGTTAAGGGGGAAAACGCGCAGGCAAACCATGTAGAATAGGTACAAGAACTACCCAGTATTCTAATAAAATACCAAAGAACAGTAACTTGGAACAACTTTTTGAATGTTTTTGTAAAATTAATCTACGTTTAGACTACATTTTACTAGTTAATCCCATGATGAATATAATCTAGTCGAAACATCGATTTAAAACATTGTTCGAAGTTGCTATTCGTTTGTATCCTGTCAAACCGTGTACAGTATATTTCAAAACGACGATCAGAGATGGTGTGAAAAAAAAACTTGAAGGGGGAAATATCATTTTCGTGTGGACAACGAAACCATGTAAATATATAAACGATGACCTAACAATCATCATCAAGTGAACTCAAACGAATCTAACTGAATCCAATTTGCGCAGCGTTTTCTTCACCAGAAATATTGAGCACGGAAAAAGTCTCCAGTATCGATTTAATTTGTTCACATGTATCTCAGCCGGCACTGCAGAGAGTTCGCGCTGTTCTATTTGAAGAACAACGTTTAAAAATATCAACTCAACTTTGTCTGGACGATCACTCTTTTGAAATTCACGTATTCATAACGACTTATAAAACTATCATAAATTTACTTCACAACTTTAACAGTCTTTTACCAGACTAGCCACAGCCACAGGCCCATGCATGCGAGTTCACATACAATTAGGAGGGAAAAGACAGAACACGTGCATGGTTTTGCAGGCTAGTCTTTTTTCCGACTTAAGCTCGGATTGTGTTTCATGGGTGTTTTCAAATTTACAGACTGGGGTACATTTGGATGGGGACTTGCTGCACAGTTAATGAGTTGAGTCTACTGCAGTACTGCTGTTTATAGGTTATTAAGAGTGGGGTATTTTGATTTATATTTTTGATTTAGCTATATGGGAAGTGGGACAAGATTATATTTATGTATGGCGTCGTCCTTATTTTGTATACAATCTTACAGCTGAAGCAAATGAAAGCCACTTAGTGTAATTTATTTAAGGCCTAAAAGTTCAGAAGGTTTGAACAAAATCAATTTCTAGTTAGAAAAAATCCATGAGCTTTCTGTTGGGAAGAGAAAATTCGTTTTTTTGGCCTATGTATGATTGTACAGCCACTGAGATTGTAAGCAGTTTTGATACCATTTTTATGGCAGACTGCATTTCTAAACTTCAAATACATGAACATACTTCTTAAAGCTTTTTGTTTGTTTGCTAAAAACGATAAAAAACTCGGGCATTAGATGTCATTTTCTTAACTTAGTCCTAATTTCCTTTTCTATTTTCCAGGAGTTTTCCAGTGGGTGTTAGAAATATACAAATAAAATGAAATAATTTTCCTAAAAGGAATTGATGCAATATTGTTTGGCTTGAACCTGTTCGAACAAAACGTCGCATGATATGCCCTAAAAAATACCTGCGACCACACTTAGCATATTCTACAAAAACTTTTATTCAAACTTTCTTTTGAAGATTTTGTTAAATAGTTTGGGTATGCAGCTCAATTTTTTAGGTATAAAATTTAGAATTTCAGGGTTTTCAAGAACTAAAATAATAATCTATTAGGGTTTCCATGATTTCCAGGGGGGGGGGGGGCGTACGAATCCTGAACCTTGAAGTTGATTGGATTAGGCATGGCAGTGACACAGCATGGAATATGCTTTATTATTATACCTATTTCGCTTATTTTCTGTTTTAGGATTGGTTAGAAATATTACAACTTTATGAAACAGACAATGTGGGTTTAGGTAAAGTAGCCAATTTAATTTTTGGTGGATTCACGTAAATTAGTTAATTATACAACATTTACAACATTTAAAATATGCTAAAAATACATGTGGAATAAGTTGAATTATTATATATCAAGTTTCAGAGCTCATTCATTCTAGTATCTTATTGGTTAAAAGAGGATCACGTGACAGTCACGAAATTCAGCTGTTGACCGCATGAGGTCTGCGATGGTATTAAGAGTATTAATGCCCGCGTATTAATGCCTGGCGGTGATAAAGCCAGACGTCATGCATGTGTCACGTGATAGTGCGACCTTGTATGAAGCCGAAAGTTGTTTTTCGTGTTTTTGAAACAAGTTTGTTTTCCTGATTTTCATGTGCAATAAAAACAGTTTTTGTTTTGTTTAATACTGTCATTCATTTTGACACTTGATGTAACAATAAATCACTTATTTACTGGGCCCTCGGGAAAGCAGTGTGTTTTGTGATCCCTCGACCGGCGATGTTTCATCACCGATCTCCGGATCACAAGACATAACGGTTATACCGTGCAAATTAATGTATGAAACATTTCAGGATAATATATGATTGTGTTTGCGCTAATCCTAACTGTAGCCCAAAGCAAGAAAATAAGTTTTGATTAAAGTTAAAACAACAAAAAAGGACTCCCTTTTATGATCACTATGGCCAATGGCTGGTCGTAATGTGAAGAACAAAATATGTACATCATAGTGAAATAAGCTTTATTTTGCGAGTGGATATATGCAGGATATTGAATATTGTTTTCGATGAAAACACCCATAACCATATAATAAAATAGCTCTTATAATGACGCCAAATACGGCTTTGTCATGTTACAAGAAAGTAGATCGGCTCTATAAAAATGACGAGCCAATCAAGTTTCATTTAAAGTATTTTTTTCGCATTTGACGTCATTATCAGAAAGGTCTATTAAACCGTGCAGTTTCTGTAAATTGTTGGGAACGCGTACACATGAATGTATCTCATAGATTTGCATGTGATTGCATGACCAGTTCTTCGGCAAATGTAAACAATGATATTTTTACGCAGGCCATTAAGAAAGTATTTTTTGCTTGTATGTAGCTGAAGCGGGTCATATGCTTATCAGAAATGTGAATTATGAAATTCCTTCACTGAAAAGACAAATTGCAAAATGTCAACAAACACAGCGAGTGAGTCACTTTAATTTTTTAGAAGAAGTGAAATTAAATTGTGCGTCATTGCTACAATACCATCATCATTGAGAGCATACAATAGATTCATATTAAACGCACATTGCTTGGTTCAGGAATGCACTAGAAAAGAAAGTGAATACGCATCAAATGCAACCAACTTTAAAGATAAATTTCACCACATTTGCAAACAGATGGGAATTAAAGTAAGTTGTTTTTGAAGTAATTAGATACTATATTTCACAAGAGTGCATCAAGAGTGGCAAGTAAAATGGTTTGATAAAAATTTACCAAAGAGTTTTGTGCTTTTGTTAAGACTTTGAGTAGTAGATATTTAATTTATTTTTCAGGGTACTGACATAAGAAAGGAACTTTTGTTGCTTTTGAAAGACTTGCCAGTTCTTTATGATGACGTGTGTGACAAAACAGCTAAACTGACTGATATTTTGTGCTATTACGCTGCTTTTGTTGATTTTATTTCTCCTCGGTAAGCAATGTATCTAATGTGAGTTAAAATAGTGAGTTTAAAGTTGAGAGTGAGACTGTATTGGATTGAGAAATCTAAAACAGAAGAGCCGATCGTATATTTTACATGTTAGTTATATACAAGATTTAATACACTTGTATATTTGGCTGAAGATCATGTACTCACTCTGAAGCTAGGCAAAAATCCCCAGCGAAGACATTTTGCTAAAGTGTACCCCGCTATCGCATGACGTCGTCTGTGCGTGCGTACTATAATAGTGCAAAGCTCAACCAATGAACTAGTCTTGGATGAACTTTCATTATTGTGTAAAGACGATATGTACCTCGTGAACCTTAAGAGAGAGATGCAGGGTGTGTGTGTGTGTGTGGGGGGGGGACAAACTACTACTCGGTCCAGGAAACTTTCCCCGCCTCCTCGAACATTTTAATGAAAATCTAGCCTCGACTTGAGTAAGGCCACTCAGCAGTGCAACATGCCCCCTATCACAGACCTGCATTTCGCTGCCTGGCAATATTTGGGCGGGGTAGTGCGCAACGTAGGCCTGATAAATGTTGTCAAAAGTGCCTGTAAAAACTGATTCGCTAATTCACAGGGAAGTGGGTTGTGATTGGATGTTTGTTAAAATTTGAAATTGTCAAAACAGTTTGGCCAAAACAATTACTGAATTTAGACGACCAGCCGAAATGACCGACATCATCTTACACGATCGCGAAGCTTAAATTAAATTGCTCAAAATTTCGAGTTTTGTTTTTCTGTCAAGATCAATGAATATTTCTTGTCCTCTTTGCAAGGAAATGTTTTAAATGATTTTCAAAAACTTTTTAGTGATAATTATTGCAAGTAGATTTATTATGTACTTATATTTACATTCGTCGTTGCTATTTTAGGCTTTTAACATATTGAAAAATGTGTCAATCATCATTTCTACTTAGCGCAAAATACAAAGTGGGCTGAACCCACTTTTGACAACATTTTTATCAGGCCGCCAAAAAATTGTCAGTCGGCAAAACGTAGGTGTGTGATCAGGCTAGGCCAGAACCTTGGGCCAGAACCTTGGGCCAGAACCTGCATAATATGCATGCGTAATGTGACATGCGTGGGGACACAAACTTCAGAAGTTCCGACTTAAGTGACGCTTCTGTTTATTTCTATTATTTGACTTGACCTTTATTGATTAAGGTACAGTTCGGCCTGTCCGTACTGCTGCCCGTCAATCACCAATTTACTCAACCACCTTAAAATGATTAATAGTGATAACCTGGAATTGACAAAAGGAATGTTCAATTTACAAGATTCATTTTGAATTTTATATAAAATATGTTATAGAAAAGATGAAATGGAACGCGAAAACAAGGACGTATGTCCAGTAATAAGTCACATAATGGAACACAAAAATTCGTCCGTTTATCAATGGAGAACAGGGAATATTCCAACGGTAAATTTCCAACCATGCATTGATGAATTATTGTACCATTTACCAGAAGCGCTGGCAAAAGGGGGCAAGCGCCTTCCCTCCCTAATAGTTTTGAGAGAAAAAGGATCTACGAATATTTCGTCGAAAGTCGTAATCAAAGAGTGCAAAAACGTTAAATATATTTGCTGTGGTATATAATGCGTGATTGTATTATTTTTCGAACAACAAATGTCTATGAATAACATAATTCTGTGAAATTCGTCTCCTCCCTAAAAAATCTCCCCAGCACCACTGCCGTCAAGCTGAAGTTTGTTTTCGGAGAAATTTACCAGCTCAATACATCGTATCTAGTAACCCGCTCGCAGAATTGTTTGCTTTTAAATTTAAATTCAAAATTTGAAAAAAGGTGATGACAAGATTGTGTTGGTGTTTATATATATTTTTGTATAATTTAGCTTATTATAAATCCAGATCAGGAAAACCAGAACACAGATAACTCAGAATCATCAGAGGTGAGTTACTTTGACCAAGATTCAGTACGTGTTCTGTACAGTATATACTGTGTGACGTCCTATTTCACGCGTTACTGATTCTTGATGACTGTCATTTTTGTTGCTATACCATTGATCGAACTAACGTTGGTGTTGTAGCAAATGTAGTCATAAGTACACGAACGTTCAGGTTCTGTCAGTTGCTGAAACAATAAAGTAAAGTTATACATAGTTCTCGACATAAAATGGATTTTTGTAAATTTCTCGCCAACAGCTGGTACACCTGAAATCTTATATTGTTAGAAGACATGAATTCGTTTTGATCTGAATTGCCAACGGTTTAAATGTGATTTAATTTTATTCCAGATAAACTGGGATACTACAGATGAAACGTCAAAAACTGAAGGTGTACAGTGATAGTTACTTTTTGAAAAGAAAAGCAAAAGCAGGGACCGCGGAGCGGTTTTTTATTGGTGGGGCTAATCGAGCACCGAAGGTGCGAGATATCTTGAGGGGAACTTTTGAAATCAACAGCCCTGAGATGCCTGGAAACACTTCTAATTTCAACAATCATCATGAAGTGGCATATAGTTTTTGCCTCGATTTTTATATTTTTAAAGCGTTTATGCAACGAAATTTCACCCCGACGTTTTTTGACCTCAGTGTAGAAATAACGTAAAATGAGCTGGTAACTTCTTTTACAGAAGTTCATTGTCTGGCTTCTCTCGTGAGAAATTTGGCTTATGATTAATAATCCATATAATATGCAAATATCATACTTATGACATCACAGTGCATAATGTATTTAAAAACAACATAGGTTTTTTGAACAATTTCATTTTGTCGAACAAAATTCCAAAACTATAACTTACAAATTCCGATTTGCTGTATTTTAGTGCAACTTTTGGAAATTTGTCATGGATACTGTAAGAGAAATTCCTACGGCACTAAAAACTCATGCACTGTGATGTCATAAGTATGATATTTGCATATTATTCAAAGCCAAATTTCTCACGAAAGAAGCAAAATGATGAACTTCTGTAAAAGAAGTTACCAACCCATTTTACACTGAGGCAGTAAAACTTTGGGGTGAAATTTCGTTACATAAACACTTTAATGCAAACATATGTATTGAACAAAAATTATTGGTGGGGCTTTAGCCCAGCCAGCCACCCCGCTCCGCGGTCCCTGAAAAGAGCCTCATGCGGGTAGGGTAACTCCCACAAATACTAATTTAATCTTTTTTCTAAAAATTACTATAACATTTATAAGTAGTTTTTGATATTCGATCGAAATATACATTTGTATGCATAATAAGTTTCTTGTACGTTTGCATGGTGATTATCAATCAAGGTATAGTTTGGTGGAATCACCACGAAAATTTGTGTTTGCAAGACTTTCCATCCGTAAGCACGGATCTTCATCAGTGCTATTAATAATGATAATAAATAATTGATAAAAATTTGCGGTGATAAATAATAAATTTATTTACGATAATAGGTTTAATACAATAAATAAATGAATAATTAATAAATAATTTGCGATAGTTAATTTACGGGGTGCTTCCACAAAATTATACTTTATAAAGCATCTGTATATAGAGACTATAACTGGGTTTCATGCTGTCACCTGATTAGCAGAGCGCTTGGTGGTCAACTAAAAATGAGAACACACTTATCAGATTGTGCTAAGCATTCATTGTAGGTATTGACCTTGTGTTTGGCAGCACGTATATACAGTACAATTTAACGAAATTTGCTTGCATCCACAGAGTAGCAATATGACCATCAAGCGTTGTCTTAGGTAAAAAGTATTGTATGAAACCCACCTACAGTACGTAACTTGGATATTGAAGTACGAATTTGGTATAACGAAAGAAAAGTTCCACTGTGTACCAAAAATTAATTCAAATCACGTTTCAGATGCAATCGATTTTGGTGATGATATCGATTATAGTGGAAATATCGATTTCGGTGAAAATACAGAAAGTGTTGATTATGGTGATAATATTGATTTCGGCGACAATATTGATTATGGTGAAAATATTGATTATGGAAATGATGAAGGACAAACAATAGATTTTGGTGATAATGAGCTTTCAAGCGATATAAACATCGAAGAAGGTAAAATTATACATAAACTTGCCAGTATAGTTGGTATACTGTCTGGTAATATATTACACTGTATCAAGTTTTTCAAGACTTTTCTACAATGCTACGGACAATTCTAAATCTGAATTTCCAGTCGGTTCGATTCACAGCCAACGCTTTGCATCAACCTGTCAGCGGTGGCAATTTACTTTGGAGTTTTCTCAAAGATTTTTTTCAAACTATAGGGTGTATCAAAAAAAATAGTAGACAAATCTGAAATCGCTCTCTATCTCGCGAAGCGCCTCAATGTACGATGTTTTGTATTAAAATAGATTGTTTTGGTACTTATAATCTAGAATAAACCGGAAAAATGAGAAATTTTAAACTTCAATACCCGGGGGGTTCTGTCTTTTATGGCAATTTAAATATGCCTTGCGCACAAAACTTAAATGCTTAAAAGTAATTCTGACTTGGTAGATGGAAAATTTGTCGGATGTTGTATTGCTGTACAAAATTTCAGAAAAGTTGCTCGCGTGTAAGCCGTTCAAAACGTCGCGCGAACATCCATATTTTTAGCAAAATTAGCTTTGGCATGTTTAATTTGTGTATTTACTTAATTTGCATACAACTCCCAAGGGACATTTAATTAAAATTGAAACATTTCTTCAGAAAAACGATTCTTATTGAGAAAAATATACGTTCGCACGACGTTTTTAAATGGCTTTAACTCAATCAAATTTTTTGAAATTTTGAACAGCAATAAAACACCCGACAAATTTTCCATCTACCAAGTCAGAATTACTTTTAAGCATTTAAGTTTTGTACGCAAGGCATTTTTAATGTGTTTCAAAATAGCACACCCCTGGGTTTGAAACATTTAAATTTCAGAATATTTTGATTTATTCTACACCGTAAGTACCCAAGCAATGTATATTAATAAAAAACTTCATACTTCAAGCCGCTTCACGAGGTTGAGAGCCGTTTCAAAATTGTCTACTTTTGTATATCAAACCTTAAGTTTAAAATTAGCATTGCACTAAACGCCGTAACTACCTGTATGCCGATGCTTATTTTCATTCCGTTGACGGTCGTAGACCCCTGAATTTGTATTATAAATACAAATCGTTTCGACGGTTTGAAGCAATCTAATTGTTAGCTCAGTCGTCTTGGCGTATGATTCCCAGTACAACAGGCGGGAATTCGAATCTCGGCTGGAGCTCAATTATTTTTAAATTCGTCACTAAAACTTTTTTCTACTTCAAATTTTCACGTTTTGGGTTAGTGTTAGGTTTAGGGTTAAGGTGGGGGTTAGAGATTTCATCAGATACTTAGGCTTAGAAACGAGATCAATGTGCGGTCCGACCATGTCACAGGGGCCCGCTGTCTACGGAAAAAATGCCATGCCGATAGCACAAACCATCCTTAAAAGATGCAGCTTCTTTCTGGTACACAGCCAAAAATGAACAACCTGCTCTGGCCTGATGAAATGAAAAATGTTTTGCTGCCCACATTGTTCAAGGTTGTCAACAATATTGTTCAGTATTGTTAAGCCTGAATTAGCCTGCAATCAGGTGTAACAATGTTGAACAATATTTTTAACAACATTGAACAATGTGGGCAGCAAACTATTGTTCATTGCTGTTTTCATCAGGCCAGAACAGGTTGTCCATTTTTTGCTGTGTACTATGCTTACAGTAAGCTCCAACTCATGTAGTACGTTCCCAACAATTATTGCGGGTTTAACAATAGCTCATTTGCATGCATTTGAGAGTATACGTAAAGTCGTAAACATTAGTTTGCTAGTTTGCGTATTGAACCTGTAGTCAAGAGTTTATGTAAGGTGTAATTTGTGATTTTCAGACTCTGGTGATGATGGCATAGCTCAAGGTAACGACGCTTTAACTATGTTGGATTATCCGCCGACCAGGAATAATTATATCGATGAAATTTTAGAGGTATGTATAGGATTTCTTTTATTTTTCATATTTTAATTTTGATAAGATGTGACTGAGGCAAATGCACCTCCTTTCAGACCCACCTTAATCTCATGATTTTGGATATGCGAAGATTCATTGAGAAACTGAAATGTGCTGCGTTGTTATACAGCTAATTCAATTAAGGTTGACATCAACAATAGTCAAATGACAAATGTGCAATATGCATGAGCATAAAAAAATGATGGTAATAATACAGTTTTAGATTAGATCAACACATCAGCAGCCTTGCTGGATTACAAATATAGTATCTAATATGATATTTTTTTACATCCACATGCATGTAAAGAGTCATACTTTTGGCACTCGATCGATCATTTTGAACATTTGACTATTGACGCGATGTCAACCTTAATTGAATTAGCTGTATACAATAGACGCAATCGGCTAACGTTTGTTTACACCGTTGCCATCCAATTTCCATCTTCGGATTATTTACATGGTTGGATACCATTGTTCTAGTTTGCGGAAAAGTACATTAGAACAAAAGTAACTAGGCATACGAATGTACACACACATACACATGTGCGACAACTTGTTCACGACAAGCTCAGTGTATGGCAAGTTGTCATTACACTGGTTGAATTAAGCTAATTATCTACAGGCTTGCTGTAAGTTGAACAAATCTGCAAACGACAAATTTCAGCAAGCCTGATTTTAACAAACTTGTGGTAACTTGAAGAAATTTTAAAGTTTGTTGCAGGTTTCGTGAAGTTTACGCGTAGTATTGACAACTTGCAACAACTATGTCGTGTTTTTAGCTGTGTCGCGTATTTGTTCGTGTGACGCGAGCGAAATTGGGAATTCTGCAATGTGATTAGTTAAGTTCGCGGCGAAAACATGGAAATTGTTTCTACTTTTTTTCAGCGAATTTTCTGTTCGCGTGAACAAACTCAACAAGTGGAAAATTGATTTTAAAATCATCTGCTTTTGCGAATACTGTTGATGGTGTCGTGGGGGAAGAGGGAGTACTGCAACAGTTGAGAGGCTAAAATTCTTCATGCAATATTTAACCCGACGTTTTGTAGCTTGACATGTGTGACGTTTTTCTGGACATTGGTTTTCTTAAATTCTTGAAATGCGGCAACTTTCGGCTTCTTCAACCACAGGCATCCCAGCGCATGTCACGTCATTGCATACATTATTATATAAATATCCTAAGGCTGGCAACTCTTTCACCATATTAAACTGACACACGTTAGACTTTCGCTTCAAACAAAAAAATTAACACAACTTACCGCAAAAAAACTAGATACAAATGATCTTGGATATCTCTTCTACATTTCTAGATAGTTTTTAGACAAAAACAAGATTCGAAAATACGTAAATTTGTTCAATAAAAAGTGTTTTTGATCGAAATTTTCCGTGTAGATAGGCGGGATGCAAAGTGCCCTACAAACGTCACTATCGGAAACAACTTCGGCTAAGCAATTCTAAGTTCCTATTGGCTGCTATTGAATTCGTCTTTTCTTCGGCGTTTCCGAGTGCTCATCAGCCAATAGCAGCTTAGCCGAAGTCATTTCCGAAGATGACGTTTGTAGGGCACTTTGCATCCCGCCTATCTACACGGAAAATTTTTATCAAAAACACTTTTTATTGAACAAATTTACGTATTTTCGAATATTGTGTTTATCTAAAAGCTATCTAGAAATGTAGAAGAGATATCCAAGATCATTTGTAGACTAATTTTTTTGCAGTAAATTGTGTTAATTTGAAGCGAAAGTCTTACGTCTTAATTAGTTTGTTTGAAGCGAAAGTCTAACGTGTGTCAGTTACTATTGTAAAATAGTTGCCAGCCTTAGGATATTTATATAATAATGTATGCAATGACGTAACGTGCGCTGGGATGCCTGGGCTTCAACTATAATTCAAAGAATCCTGTCGTATTTTTTAAAGCTAATGAGGTGGTTTACTTGAACGACTTTCAGCTTCAAGCATTTCTGGATCAAAGATTGAAAGAAATGGAAGATGACACAAATATTTTATCATCCAATCAGGTAGTGCAGGATGTTACATTTTAAGGATTTCTGTATATCAGGAATATGAGAAATTAATTGTGTACAAGGCAAATGTTTTGTTACTGTAAATAGAATATATAATTGTAACTATGTTCATGTTTCCGATTTTTTGAGAATATCTTGTATTGAAAACTCACTATTCTACGTTTTGCCTAATTTGCTGCTTTTCAGTTCCAATCTTCTCGCGACATTCTGCAAAAACAGTCACGTGACAGCGTTCAAGCAATGAAAGACCAGGTCGATAGCATTGTAAACATGTTAACATCTGTGAAAATACAAAACCTATTTTTAATAAAAGCTTCTCCAAGGTGAGGTGCAAACAATTTTCTGATTGAACAAAAACACTGGAACTATCAGTTCCACTTCGGCTGATCATGGACAATCAAAGGGTGGACTGGAAACGTCAGCTAAGCGTTAATGATATCCGTGATACGGCCCGATACGCTTTACTTTGGAACCCAGTAACTTTGCAATATATATTCCAGCACTTTGCATTTTGCAATAACAGCAATGTCTGTGGAACTATCTGCGACTTTTAAGATTTCTTTTGGGCGTAAAAAGGTAAAAACCAGCGCTAAATGTTTGCCTTAGAAAAGTGCAGTTGTGATTTTTGCGAAAAAAGGTTTAAAAGTGGATAGTTCCATAGGCATTGCTGTTCTTGTTAAAAATATTTAAATACAAAGTCCGGAAATAAATTTTAAGGTTTATTTTTCCAGGGCATCATCTGCAGAGCTTTATTAATAAAACCATGCAATGTTAGGGAATTTCCAGTACAATGCCGCTAAGGGGACGTTCCCGAGAACGTCGGGGGGGGGGGGGGGTAAATTCCATTTTGTGGCAAGTAATAGTATACAGAGCCATGTATATCCGCGCTCACATTTAATATTAAAATTTATAAACAATATAACTGTTTTTGTAGGTACGTTGACCGTTTAGCGGAATCTCTCCAACATAAATTAAAATTATCTGAGAAGATGCAAACTTCGTGTAAGGCGGTAGCACAACGACGACAAGAAGCCGCGACTCTTCAAAGTGAACTGGAACCTAAGCTTGACGTCATTGTGACGAAAACCAAACAACTTCAAAAACAGGTGTGTTTTATTTTCGCATATATATTTTTAGAGAGGTACATAGATATTTTGATTCAAAGAAAATTTGTTGTATTTGTCTAACAAAATGGCTTAAATTTTTTTTATGTGATTCTGCTATTAAAAATTAGACTACGAGCTCGAGATTTATAATCAAATTGCAGCATTTGCAATAATATACTCGTATGCTAATAAAAAGAATTAGATTAGTTTTTCTCGATTTCTATCAGGATAGTTGATTTGGGTTGATAGTTGATGTATGTATATGTATATATGATTTTTATGTACACATCTTTTAGATATCTGAAGAAATTTCCAAAAAATATGACAATAGGATTGTTAATATTATGGGTGAAGTAAATTCTATATAATATATTACGAATTATAGTGAAGCAGTCTATATGTATAGATCTCCCCGTTAGTTTAGATTTGATAAAATATACGTAAATTATAACTAATGCCAGAACCGTAGGTATTTTAATGTTTTCCCGCGCCACAATGCAGAATAATTTACTATTGTAATTTTTATTACCTTGTAGCTAAATATAATTAGTCTAAAGCCCTGGGCAAACTAGGAAACATTGTTGCGGAAACAGTTGTTGTTTGTATTAGATGTGCTTTCAATAGCTTCGAAAACCTCGGCCATTTTGTCGCTTTGTTCGTTGCGCATGCTCATTGATCAGGAGAAATGTTTCTCGAGCTGGAAACATGTGGGCAAACTAGGAAACATTGTTTCCGCAACAAAAATGTTTCTGAATTTGTCGGGAAACATTTTTGCTTCCCCGGAAGCAAATTTTGTTTCCGCAACAATGTTTTCCGGGGTGGGCAAACAGGGAAACATGGACAGGAAGCTAAATGTTTCCGCAACAATGTTTCTTAGTTTGCCCAGGGCTTAAGAATAGTATCATGGATCAAACATAATAGTCTATTGTAACACCGCATCATGCTGCAATGCATCAAGTACTTCGCATACAATGCTGTAAGCCAACCTGATTCTCAGGGTCTTCACCTGCGCTACCCGCGCTATGGCGAAGACCCTGACACAGGCTGGTCACGTGGCACCCAAATTTTGGGTGCTTGACATTCGTACTTAGCAGGGGTAGGTAAAAACGCATAATCACACATTATTGTCAAACAGCAACGGAGACCGACCATAGTTAATAGAGATAGATGGTTTGGAAACTCATTAGAACTACAATATAACTCATTATCTATGTTTTTGTTCTGGTTTATGCAGGAATGAGGTCTTTCGTCGTCACGTGCGTATTGTATTTTCACCTAACTAACCAATAGAAACGTTTTAGGAAATTTAGCCATCCGCGACTTGAACAATAGGGTAATTTAAGAACTCCTATTGGTGGACTTGGCAAAAAAACAATACACACGTGACGATCAAGAACCATATTTTTGAATAAACGTTGACCAACATAGATAATGAGTAATATTGTTATTCTAATGAGTTTCCAAACCATCTACTCTATTAACTATGGACCGACGAAGCGGAAAGTCATCTAACTCTAAAACCGTATCTTTGCTTTCTTTTGTGTTTGCATCACGCTGTTGTAATCTAAAGGGCTGTTCAAACGAAGCCAACATGTTGGTCCAGCATCACCCAAAATTGTTGAATGCAACATGTTGGCCTCGTTTGAACAGGCCTTTAGATTACAACAGCGTGATGCAGACACAAAAGAAAGCAAAGATACGGTTTTAGGGTCAGGTGACTTTCCGCTTCGTCGGTCTCCCTTGTTGTTTGACAAAAATTTGTGAACGCGTTTTTACCTACCTCTGCTAAGTACGAATGTCAAGCACCCAAAATTTGGGTGCCACGTGACCAGCCTGTGTCAGGGTCTTCGCCGTAGCGCGGGTAGCGGAGGTGAAGACCCTGAGAATCAGGTTGTGCTGTTAGCTTGTATACATACGTTGGAGAAATCTGAACAAAAATTGTCGAGATGCTGTTTGTTATACTAAAGCATAACAAAAAGAGAACTTGCGAATAAAGTTTTAAAAAATGCGCTATGGAGTGTGGAGATGTTATTTATACCAATACAAGAGTGTAAATTCAAGCACATTGTGCTTTTCACTGTATATTTATTAGGAAACCATGCTCTAGGTATTTTGATCAGCTTAAAGCGCAGTATGTAATATTACATATAGTTGAATATCTTACATAAGGTAACACCTGGATCAAACGTTGGACGTATAGGTTTCAAAAGTTGTATACAGAAGAGTGTATGTGGCCCAAACAAAAAACATAAAAATGACGAACACCTGAAAATATAAGATGAAAAAGTTTTCAGTATCTCCCATAGGTTGAAAGAAAGTTTTTCTGAATTCACCCGCCCGTAATGTCATTTACCCTATTTTCCAGAGCTTCAAGAACGCGAGCATAGGTATATACTTTTCTTCAGTCTTTTCACCACTCTTGTTGTTTTACAAACACAACAACTCACAGATGCGTAAACGCTTTACTGCGGTATTTAAATACAATGTTGGGTCTATTAAAAGATGTAAACAGCGTTCAATGAATGACCTTAGGTAACCACTGATCTGAAACTACAACTGGATAAAGCTTCTGTCATGCATAATAATGAACTCAAGGCAGCCATATTGGACTATCCACTATAAATGTACATTGGTGCTGTTGACGTAGTAGAAGAGGTTTTAACAGTTTTAGGTTATCGGAAAGAATGGATAAACATTGTGTGAATAAAATATTTCAAAAATAATCTCTGTTTTCGTTTCAACTTTCGGTGAATAACCAATGAGGTTCGTCCAAGATGGCCGCCATGAGTTCATTATCAAGTGTTTTAAACCTACTCGAAACCATTAGGAAGTTCTGGCAAGCTATGTCTTCGCATTTAAACGGCAAAGACATTTGCTTGGCCATTTTTTGCACATGGCTATTTGATTTGCAGAAATTTTGATCGATTTTAGTACATCATCTCATTAGATATTCTGGCTTCGAAATTGAGTCAGTGAATTCAAAAAGGATGCTTTATCCCGTTTTATCATGTCAGTGGGGAAAACTGTAAAATACATAATATATTATATGTCCAGTTTCTCTGATTAAATATTGTGTTATCTACAGTTAGTCTATCGTTGTTATATATTACATGACGTTTCAAGCTCCATTGTCGCTCGTTCAGCCATTTGAGTAAGAGCTGAGGCAGCCGCTTCAGCAGTGTGTTGCTCAGGACCAGTGATATCTATGACTAAAGAATTGCCAGCCGCAAGTTGTTCAAATAATCCCGGGTTGGCCTTTTGTTGGTTGACGGATAGCGGGCAGTCTTGATGAGCCAAGAGCAGACCTTTCAGTTGAGCGACTTCGTGTTTAAGGCATGAAATCTCGTTCTAAAAGAAAATAATATGTATAAAGTAAGAAACAAAATATGTACAAGGCCCGGATTTTTCAGCCCTGATTCCTTAGAAATCTAATGCTTTCGTATGTGTTTTGTCCAATATGCTAATTCATCTGGACTATGGAAGAATTTTCCGGAATCTTTCGATTCATAAAGATCGAGAAATGACATATATAACGAAATACTTTGTGTTCATAAAGAACGAGAGAATGTTAAGCCTCGTTGTATATAAACACACAGAAACATTTGGTTGGATGTTATGATTCAGGATCAAGGGAAATTCCGCCATATTCCGGAGGAATTTCGTAGTAGTCCGGCATTGATATTTGAAATATGTGATTTTTTACAACGGTTTTTACCCCACACTCTCCACTATTGTAAACCTTCGGACGAGGGTTATATTTACAAAACAAAGGAAATCATAACCGTAAACAAGTCTTTACATGTGATAAAGCACACGTGGATTTTCACAAAACTTTTACTTCGAATTTCTCGGCTTAGACAACATCTACACTGAAAATTCTTTCGAAAACAAACTGATAAGATAGGTATGAAATGGATAGTTTTTGAAGCTGTTTAATACACTCGCAATTCGTGCTTTATCAGTTTTAAATCGCTCCACTGCGTCTAGCGTTTTACATCTAATAAAGCACTCCTGCTCGTATATTAAATAGTACTTCATTGTTTCAGGTACTGGAGGAACCTTAAGTCGAGTACTATTAACTGCAAGCAGTTCCTGAGGGTCTGTTTGGCAGCGGAAGTAATTAGTATGCAGAATGATGACGTCATTATAATTAACGTGAGATCTACCGTGAGATCTGTCCACTGTTTCCCCAGCGGTTTCCTCATCCAGACCACTTTGAGTCAAATTCATCTTTATCTCCTGAAAAGCCGCCTTATGCTTTTGCATCGCTTCTTCTACCATAGGCATCCAAGGATCCGCTTCTTCCTCCTCAGTTTCCGAGTCTACTGTCATCGAACTCTGAAGCCCATCAGTTGTAACGCTCGAAGCATCATCTTCTGAGCCAGCTGTCAGACTTTTTGTTTCTGACATTTCTCTCTCTTCGCTTTTCAGCGGACAATACTCGTTTTCGTGTCGACGTAGATTGAAACTACGATTAAATGCTTTCCCGCAAAATTTACAGCTCATTCCGCTAGAACTTACTGTGTAGAAATGCCTTGTCATTGAGCAGCACTCTATTTTTATGAGCATGTGAGCAAGTGCTTATGAGCAGCTATGAGCCCCTGCTCATCGCGTAAAATTGTACAAGATATAGCTATACTAACCTGTCGGGCCACATCAGGACCTATAAGCGTATGAGCATGTGCTCATGAGCAATTATGAGCAGATGCTCATCGCATAAACTTGTACGAGACTAACAAGATATATCTCTTCTGTCTGTAATACTTACAAAAATAAATTATTCCAAACGTTAATCCGTGTGTTAATTTATGCAAACCAAAGAAACTACATTTTGCTCTAAAAATGTATACGTTTTCGCCATACCCCCTTTATCTCCCTTTTGACATAGAATCAGGAAAAATTGCGAGGGGGCGCTTTATATAACGCATTTTGCAAACTAAGCAGTTTTTTCTAGTGACGTCACAATGAGGATGGCAGTCTTGCCCAGACTTGCCTAGGGCTCCGTAGGGAAGTCGCCTATCCAGCAATCGGGCCACATAGGGCCTTATGAGCGTATGAGCATGTGCTCATGAGCAATTATGAGCAGATGCTCATCTGCTCATCGCATAAACTTGTGCGAGACTAACAAGATATAGCTCTACTGTCTGTAATACTTACAAAAATAAATTATTCCAGACTTTAATCCGTGGGTTAATTTATGCAAACCACGCGCACAATTAAAAAAACATCAAACGTCAGAGATCTCACGGGAGATAACGTTAAATCTCACGGGAGATCTCACATGAAGCGAACCTTGTACTGTTTAACGTGAGATCTCACGTTAAATCTAACGTTAGATCTCACGGGAGATCTCACGTTAATTATAAGACGTCATCATTTGCATACTAATTACTTCCGCTGCCAAACAGACCCTCAGGAACTACTACTACACACGTAAAAACGCACAAGTTGCTACAGACCTGCAAACAAGTTGTAACAAGTCGGTTCACAAGTTGTTAACAAGATGTATTCGCACTGCTTGTTCCAAATTTGTTGGAACAAGTTTGGAACAAGCTGTTGACAAATTGTAACAAGCTTGATGGGACTATCAGACCTGTTACAAGATTGTTCCAACAAGACTGATACAGCATGATATAACAATATTGTTACAGCCTTGTGTTGTCAATCTTGTAACAAACTTGCTACAACAGGATTGTATCAGAGTTGTTAGAACAACCTTGTAACAAGTCTGATATTTTCGTCAAGCTTGTTACAAGTTGTCAACAAGTTTGGAACAACTTGTTGACAACTTTGCAACAAGCAGTGCGAACACATCTTGTTGACGGCTTGTCTGCAGACTTGTCACAAGTTGTGAGATTTTTACGTGTGTACAATACCTATCCCGTTTGCATAGCAATGTCGTTCGAGACTTTTACAAACTAATAGACAATTTGCATAATAGAGAAATATTTGATCTAGGCAAAAAAGAAAATCCCTGTAAAGACACATGTATTTGGTGGCGGAAATGCTGTAAAGTGTGGACAACATACAGCCTCGCAGTAAAGTTCATAGATTTTGCATATAATAGCAATAAGTCAAATAAAAACAACGTAATTGAATTGCGGCTACCGGTACTTCAAAAGGTCTACTTTCTTATACACTTTCTTATATATCTAAGCAATTTGCACTGTTTTCAGCTAGTTGACATTCAAATCTAAGTAGTAAACATGTAGAGCAGTGGATATTTTGTCAATATTTACCGATTTGGGGTCATCATTTGGGACCATGAGTGCTCCTAAGAATCGGGTGTTCGAAATCAATGCCACGATTTTTGTAAGTATGGAAACTCTATCTAGGCTATTTCAGATCAATAAATATTTCTTTCCATTGCATGGTAGATTTTATTATTTTCAGTCATTCTCAAAATCTCACTAGCGCACAAATTACTCAAATATTATCGGGTCCACTTTTCGAGATGAATTATCTAAATCCCGTAACTGACCTGTAAATGGCTGTTTAACTCAGACATTTCTTCAGCTTTCTTTTCTAATGCAGTAATCCACATTTTTCGTTTTTCTCTACACCGAGTAGCTGCTGCCCTAAAACACATTACAAGATTTATTTCATAATCACGAATGTATCTACATTGTAATGCTCCATTTAATTGACAATCGTACTTACAGCCTAGTGGAATTTGGCAGCCCATAATGAAATAAATGCCTAAAATCTATTCCAATCATACGATACTTTACAAATAGCTAAATTTCCTCCTCATTTTAACTAACCTATTTCTTTCCAAGAATTTTTCACGTTTTTCATCTGGTGTAAGGTCTTCTTGAGATTTTCGACTTCGCTTTCTACAACAAAGTTTTAAATCATTAAAGCTGTCAGTTTAATACTGATGTCTCTTCTTGTAGCACTTGGTACAATCATGGTATGTCTGTAAAGTTATATGTGGCCCCTATTGGTTGTTTCACATATTCCCTTGCTGTCGGACATTAACACCTTCAGACAAAGAGAAATCCACAATTATTTGCTCTGACGAGCTTCGATACTTAAGTTGTCCACCAGCAGGACTGCAACAATGTAACGTGAAAACCACCAAATGAACAACGGCCTGAAGCCAGTTGTACTAAAGTCGAGAAGTGCTATCTACTGGATAGCAATTTTTAACCGCTGTAACAATACATGGAAAGCCAGAATATTATAGATATGAAAAGCTTGGAATTAAAGTGACTATCTGGTGGATAGTGTTGTCAAGTATTTGTAACAAGCGACCCTAGCAGTAAGGCGACGATGTAAACCAGAATATTTCTTACATAGGTTTTGCATCTTTCTCTTTAGACGAGTCAGAATTCTGAGTGTATGAAGGTCTTTTCACAACAGAAGCAGCTTCATCCATAGCCTGATTTATAATATTTCCAAGGTCTGTTTTCACATCTTTGCCTTGAGATTGGTGAATACGGATGCTTTCTTTTAATATCTATAGGAACAGAAAATGTATACTAAATGTCTAGTAATGTCCACCAATCAGGGTAAACGTAGCTAAAAATTAGTCATAACGTAGGTAATTATATAGTACCTGTTTTGCACTTTTGACAAAGGAGCCAGAGTTACCAGTGCCAGTTGGCGTAATGACAATTGCACGTGTTGGGATTGACTGTATATTACTTGCATTGCTTACTATCGTTAATGGAGCTGGCGTAGCTTTTGGAACCGCATTACCAGGGTGAGCAATAAATGGTGGGACAACTTTACGACCATTCGTACTCCTTGTAACCAAAACCGAGACTGTTGGGGATTTCACTGTAAGTTTTGCATCAGCAACTGCAATATATTTCAACATAATGATTGACCCAACTACAAAATCATACCCCTACCAATTATATTGTGGTTGCGTCAATTTCTTTTCTATATTTTTACACTTTTATTATTAAAGTGTAACTGTACACCGAGATAGTGCTGTCAAGCATAGTTTAATTCAAAATAAAGCAAGCACACTTGATTGAAATTTTGGCATCTAAATATTAGGTAATGTCATGCACTTAATTGTATTTCATACCCTAATAAATCCACACAATTACACTGAATCCAAATTTCGTGAGTTCTAGGTGCTCCATTTTAAAGATAAAAAAATTAGCTGGCTCTTCTTCATAACCAGTGTTTAATTCTGTTGAGAGTAATGCAACTATTTTACATTAGCGTCTGTCGCCAGAACCATATCAATTTAATTGACTGACAGTGTAAAAGTAATAGATTTTGTAATTCAGTATTTTAGCCAATAACAATCTTAATACTAAATATTTTTAGTTTTTTAATTTTTTTAAAAAAAATTGCATGTATATATATATATATTGTATTTAACAGTACATACTTAAATGTATATTAATATCTTAAAACACCATGTAAATCTTAAATAACTCTGAACAAATTAGGTCTTGGCTGCAAAACAGATTTATATTTTATTAAACAATCAAATTAAATAAAACAATACCTCGTATTTGCTCAGATGACTGTGCAGTTTGACTTAAAAAATCAGTTGCACTGGGAATTACACCAGTACGCCCATCGATTTCAACAGTTTGACTAGCATGTGGAGCCGTGAGACCAGCATCTGTGTGGTCTGTCTCATTACCACCAATTCTCTCCTTTGTTATCACAGTCAACTCAGTGACTGGAACTGGCGTATTCACTACTGCACTTTCCAGAGTCTACAAAAAATTTAAAAATATACTAAATTATTACCATCATAAAATATTATAATAAATTTAATTTGTAGTACAGTATGGACTAGGCACTGTTCAAAATACATAAGGTGTCAAAATACACTCATACGCCTCCAATGCATAAAGAAGAACCTATTAATAGTAGTATTGAATTACCTTCTTTTCATATGATTGCTTTGTTGCAGATTTAAAATCCTGAAATAGAAGGTTATAATGTAAATACTAACCATCGCAGCACAAACATCTTTACATGAAACCATGTTTATGCAATCCTCCAAAAACCTATTTCGCATGATGTATTTTTCGTCCCGTGGGACAAGAATTCTGGACTGCAGAAAAAATGTCCTGCGCCGCAGGATGGGAACTGTAAACACAAGACTGTAAACTTTCCTGTGATCAGTACTGTACTTTACATTTGATTATTTATTACATACTCTATCAAAAGGATTGTCATCATTTTCCCCCAGTTCTTCAAATAGTCCTTCTTCATCACAGTTCTTCAAAAATCTTGTTGGAGTTGGAGTTTGATCTAAGGAGAATGATGTAAGTGTTTGGAATAAGTATGAGGTAATTTAATAAGGTGCAAAATAAGGCCTAAGTCATGGGTATACATTAGTTAGATGTTCAAGCATTTTCAGGAGTGGCCTTCTCTTGTAAATAATAATATTTATCTCTCTTATGTAAAGTAATTTGGATGAATTAAATAAAAAAAACAACATAATTTCATGTCTGGAACTTATATTGATTCAGTCTTTTGTTAGTTACCGGTAATTATAAATGGAGTGTTCTGCTTTACAATAATGCACCATATATTAAGGCTAATAGTTTAATAAAACTGACACTACAGAGCTTGATTGTGAGAAGTTGAAATTGATGTCTTGAACAGAATTTGAATTCACTTCTTCAGGTTTCTACATTCACCTCTTTATCTATTGAGGCAGCTATCGAGTCATTGGGATAATCAATCTTACCCAATTTACAGTAGGTGCACAAAATACTTTCATGTGAGTTCAAATCTCAGTCGAGACAATGTGAATGCCAGATGAATATGAATCTAGTTTTTCATATCCGATCACAGTATAGAACCTTCTATTACCATGTAACAGATAGAAAACAGACATTTTGCATGACCATCAGTAAGCTAATTAACATTACTCATTTTATACCTTTGCCTTGATTAATTACAGTCTTTTTAAAAATCATCAGACAAACACACAAAAATATGGATAACTTCACTGTAATTTAATATTTCATAACATCCATTAAACAATATTTAAACAATCATTTTTATGTGCCAGGCGACGCTTTGTATCTCATGTACCATATATTTGTGTGCCGGCCAACATGGGACTTTTCATTCCATACTGGATCAGCTCTACAGATGGTTCTGAAACATTCATTTGTGCTTCATTTATTCATAATTTTGCTGATTAAAGTGATTATAATTGTGATCATGATCAATTTAGAAAAGCCCATCTGATTTGACAGCCAGCTCTCTGGAAAAACTGCTTTAATCATAAAACAATTTATTTGTCTTCGGTCCCTAGCTAGAGCAGTGAGAGTAAAACAGTGCATTAAACAAAAACGGCACATGTTAAATGATATTTAATGTTTAACCTACACTCACGTTTATATACTGGAGCAACAAGTACTGAGTTTGTATAAAAGAGAAGGACCACAACACAACATGATGTTGAAGTGTTTTATATATCATTTCCAAATGCTTTATACTGCGTTACTGCCGATCACTCCTACAAGCCTCAGTATAATCCAAAGTTGGTATAACGAATGCTCTCCGATATATTTTGTGAAATATTCGAACAAATCGAACACTCGACAAATTGCCTTTATAAAGCTGCGTCATCTTTACGTACCGGGAATGCTTTCTTCGCCTTTCTTGCCAATTTGCACTTTTAATGAATGAGTTTGGCGATGTATCGTGAGACGATCATTGTTCGTGAATGTCTATGAAAAGATGGAAAGAAATTTAATCGACATTACATAAGAGTTAGCGTTAGACTGACGTCAGTTTAAGCTCACAAAATGACCTCATCTTTACAAAGCATGCTGCTATGTTTTGATATAAAAGGCTTTGGAGTTCTGTACGTACCTGACCACAGCCTGGAACTTTACAAGCAAATGGTTTGTCATTGTCGCTCATGTTTCTTGTCTGTTTTTTCTCTTCTATTATGTAAAGCAGCTTTTATGTTCCCTGCTACACGACAACAGCAAGATCTTTCGAAGAAGAAATAGTTTACTTGTTAATATGTCGGAAACAAAACTACAGCGGAGCGGCTGTAAGAAACACTGCAAGTAACTTGAAGAAGAAAAGTAATGTAAATTCTATTAAGAGGTAAGAATTTTTACCTTTAAAGCTTTTTAAAACTTAAAAAGATTACTATATCAAAGTTTTATTTCACAAGTATGGCGTCTATTTATACCGATTTACGTAATAGAAGTATAAAGATAAAGGTGTGACGCTCGCCTCGATTTCATGCGTCGGGCAAATTTAAAGCGGGCACTTTCAAAATTTCTGAAGTTGTTATTGCAGTTACTAATGTACTGTCTTGAACTGCAATTATTTTTTCCCCATTGTTTTACAGGTAAATATTACCTTTATGCAGCTTTTAGCAGATTCATGTCTTGCTTTTGAGGGGAGTGGTACTGGGTGCATTTCATATTAAATAGGGGTACAAATTAGACCCTTGAATCTCCCCCCCCCCCACAATTACCACAAATTTACGATATGCAGGCCGAGACAAATATTTTTACAGTATGGACCGACCTTTATTTGCTGTTGTTGTTTCTTGCTTGATGAGGTTGACACTGGCTTTTGTTTTCAAGAAAATTTTATTTATCTGGACAATAAAACTCACTCTCACTATGACAGCTATCATCAGAGAACATTTTTACTTTACATTGTCATTAAAAAATTTAAATACAATGTGCACCCAGCATAAATACAAAATGCTAACCATCATTATCCTCAAGGCCGTAGGAAGATGAAAAAAGTTAGGGGGGCTCTTAGACCGCTGAAGTCACAAGTGCTGGTAGGGGGTCCGGGGACACGCCCCCCAGAATTTTTTTCTATTTTTAGCATGCTTAAACATATTTTTCTGCACTTTTGAGGTTAGTTTTACCATAATTATTGGATTAAGACATGTGACTGTAAGACTGTAAACCATTAAAAATGTGTATTTACTTCTAGACTCAACGATGATTATTTGGGGGGCTCAGCCCCCCTGCCTTTGAAGTTAGGGAGGCTCGAGCCCCCCCCCCCTTGCCCCTATGGTTCTTACGGCCATGATTATCCCACACATTAATTTTCTAACTAAAATAAAAGATTAATTTCTCACAAGCACAGGGGTGACCTAATTCTGGGCAGGGCAGGGCAGGGCAGAGCAAGTCTCTTGTCTTATATTTTCATGCCCAAGTGGTCACTCCTTTTTTTCATATTATAGATAGGCTTATGCAAAAGGTTTACAAAACCTTGCATTTGTAGGTGTGTGTGAATTAAATGGAACGAAAATGTAATACTTGGTCATTCACAGCTCTTTGTTCTTTAGTTGACCAATCCAGTTCATCATCGCTAAAATTAGCCTTAATTAGTTGAGTCTGAGAAACAATAGTTTTTGGGCTAATTGTGTAAGAGCCAGGTGGAGTCAAGACTTGCAAAACAACTTGCGCATACCCTAACAGTCTTTTTGATTACTGGATTGCTAAAACTTGCAAGCATAAGAGATAAAAATTTTTACTGTATATTTCTTAAATATAGTAGAAACGTTGAGCCTTGACCATCCAAAACATCCAGGGAACGTTTAAGGACTTTAGGAATAATTATATATTTAGTGGAAATGTTATTAATAATATATACCTATGATTCCATGCACAGAGAGGACATCCAGAATATTTGATGCTGGGAGAAACAAATATTTTTTGTATGAAATTCCTTTTGTTTTCTAGGGTCGTTGTAGTGTCCTTCAGCTTCTTGTTCCTCACGTCCTCTGAAAGTGGCATCTGGATACTTTGTTCAATTGTCATGTAAATGTTAAAGTTGCATGAAATCAAGTGTAATGCAAGTTACCAGTATCTATGTTTTTGTTAATTTTGTTATACGGAAATTACAAGGTCCTTCATCTTCACGTATTCTTGCTCTTGTATAAATTGTTCTTGGTCGTTTTCTCTTGAACACACACCATAACAGTTGACCAACATATGATTATTTATGCAGTATTATTATTGTAATGACTTACCTAACCTGCATCTGCACACCATTTATATCTTACCAAATCCAAAAGCTAAGCTATAATAAGGAGTTATAGTCCATAAAAAAGAAGTTAAAATTTTTGCAAATTTTTAGATTTAGCAAAAGACTGTTTAACTATACAATCACTAATAGTCTCAGAAAAAAATATTAATGAACCTGCCAGCCATAAGCAAATGAGCGCCATTTAGCAATTATTTGTCGAAGGCTAAGTGATTAATGGGGATTATTATTCATTGAAAATATTTTAGGAGTTTTGATTGGTTAAGAGCTAAAGGTGAAATCATCATATCCGCTTGGTAGTTGCCCAAATTTGGGGTTGAAAATAAATATAGGACATTATGACTCATTTCGTCGTATACTGAAAACAAATATACGACATTGTGACTCATTTCGTCGTATATCGACTGACATTTATTAATTGACCTTTCGTCGTAATCTGACAATTGTTTTAAGAATATTTTTCCGTAGTATTGGCTTATTAAAGTTTTCGAGCAATTTCATGCTGTTCCATTATTAGCAGCTTGTGTCTTCTTACTTACAAAGCAAGCGTTTAAACTGAGTTTAAAATATTTTCAAAAAATAATAAAACAATTATTGAATTCGGTTCTCGCAAGATATGATGAATTATTAAGGCCTCGGTTTGTATTATCTCGATGGCACAAACCTCTGCCTTAAAATTCCTCATATCCTGCTCGACCTCGTTCAATAATTGTTTAATGTTAATCGAGAACGCATTCATCTAATTAACATTCATCCTAATTTATCAGGTACAAAGCTACCTCACATGACAGATGTGGTTGACATGATTTGCCATTAATGTTATGAATTATTAACGAGTGTATGAATTACATACAATTTTTTTTTCTCAAAATTTAACAGTATGTCCGAATCACCGCTGTTCTCTTTTGTAGATATCCTCCTTATCGTATTTGGCATACCAAATGGAGAATTTAGATACAACAGCCATTACATGGCAATGTACAGCCTGAATAGCTACAAATATTTTCCATCATCACAGACTTAATTTTGCATCTCCCCTTAATCATTCCCATGCCCTAGTGGTCACTCATTTTAGTAATATTATAGATAGGCATGCGTAAAAGGTCTATAACTAGCCTTAACTTATTTTTGAGTCGGTTCTCTCTGATGTACCGCGGGTTGTATTCAGGTTACTTACCTTGAATAAATAATTAGATGAAACTTGTAGAAAAATCTCGAAGAATCTCGACTTAAAATGTTTAAATTTGAAGGATTCCACTAGAAAACCTCCCTGAAAATAGTCCGTTAAGTACCTCGAAATTAAGTCGCGGCAGGTTGCGCCTCCTCGAAGTCTTTTTAGAGAGTTTACGATTTGCGACGAGGCGGCTCGACGACACAGTTTCAAAACAAGCAAATTTGTTCGAACTGTGAGTGGTTTATAGTCCCAGAACCGTAGACTCTCTAATATGACATAAATCCCTCCTTTTTGCATGGTATTTAAGCTGTATATATAATAAGTATATAACCTGTAGACAACATTGTGGCAACATGGCCCGTGACCGTATCAAATATTTGCCAGTTTCTCCTTGAGCTTTTTACTTTATTAGCCTGGGGGTGTAAATCCTCCCCCCCCCAAAAAAAATTTTAATAACGTATTCACTATTGACTATTGATGGTATTATACGATTTATACATAATTTTGGTCTATCCGGACTGTGTAACGCGGCGTTATTTTCACCAACAATCCAGTCAAAATCACAGCGCCTCTTTCTTTAGTCGACCACTCTAGTTCATCATCACTAAAATTAGCATCAATTGGTCGAGCCTGAGCAGCAGTAGTTTTTGGGCCAATTTTGTAAGAGCCAGGGCGAATCAAGCATTGGAAGGCAACCTGCACAGATACTGGCTTTTTAGTGACTGCATCAGTAAAACTATATAATATAAGCAGAAGAGACAAAAATGTTTTATATTTCTGAAGTATAGTAGAAACCAGTAGCGAAGCCAGCCCGACAATTTGGTCATGCTATGCAAATTTAAATCATCATTATTCATTTCTTTAGAAATTCATTCCTTATACGGTCAAAAACACAGAAAAATTGCCATTTGCATGACCAAATGTTGGACTGGCTCCGCTACTGGTAGAAACGGAGCGCCTCGACCTTCTAAAACATCCAGGGGATAGATAAGAACTTCACGTAATATGTATTAGTGGAAATGTTATAATGTATACCTTTGTTTCCGTGCATAGGCAGAACATCCAGAATATTTGATGCTAGGAGAAACAAATATTTTCTTTGTATCAAACCCCTTTGGTTTTCGGTGGTCGTTGAAGTGTCCTTTAGCTTCGTCTACTTTACTTCCTCCGAAAGCTACATCTCCTGTGGGTTCAATTATCATATAAATGTTAAAGTTATGCGAAAATTACCAGGTCCTTGTAGCCTGGTTAACATTTGTCGTAAGAATTGGGCGTGACTTCTTCTGGATTCAAATCCCCGATTCTTACTTCAGAAGCTAGCTATTGTGGAGTTATATATAGTCCATTTTCACCGGAAAATAAAAGTTAAAATTTATGTAAATCTTTAGATTTAGCAGAAGAACTGTCCATCAAGTATACAATTACTGACTAAACATTTTTTTTAAAAGTCTCGGAAACTAAAACATTATTAATGAACCTACCAGCCATAAGCAACTGGGCGCCATTGTTAAATATTGACTGAAGATGTTCTACTTGGGTTCCATGAAACGCCACATGCCAATTCTTAAAGATATTCAGTACTTTGGCACTTGGACCTACTCTACATAAACAAAATTTCGGAATTTACATTTTTAAATCGAAAGTGTGTATATTATGCTAAAATGCTTGCGTACAGTTAACTCGATCCAATCACACAAAACTTTAAATGAGTCTCAAAAGTTCTGAAAGTCGCGTAAAGTCACGTTATTATTTATGCATTATGCTAAAACTACCAAAATCGTTTCAAAAACAACCAAGTCAACCATTTTTAATGGCAAATGCTATTCCGGTTGTCCCGGTACACTGTAAAAGTTTGTTTAATTTAAGTATGTTTAAAACATATAGCGCGGTTGATTTGAGCCAAAATGTGTCTATCATGAATGTATGGTCTCCGGTCTCTCTTACTTCATGCGTGAGGTGAGAGAGAAGGATCTTTATTGATTCTAACTTACAATCAAGACCTTTTTTGAAAAACTTGACCACAGAAACTTGTATTAATCATTATAAAAATACATAAACTCTACAAAAATGTTCATTGTCCTTACTTGACAGAAAATCGGCTCCAGCCAATGGGTAAAGCGTAGGTCTTAGAAGGATTTCCTCGAAGGTAACATTCTCTATCACCTCGAGCTTTGTGACAATCTTCACAGAAACATTTATTGAAGGCTGGAGTCTTGTCAAAATATTCATCTAAAGAAGAAAGCATTTAATTAACACTATATTTTAGTATCAAAGCCTATATGTTATATTGATACAAGAATTAGATACTTAGTTTGTGGGTACTTATGGTGTAGAATAAACAGAAACATAAAAAACTTCAAAACGGGGTGGAGGGTTGTGTCTTTTAAATACGGCTAAATACGGCTTATACGGCTAAATACAGTTAAATACGGCTTGCACACGAAATTAAATGCTTAAAAGTGATTTTGACTTGCTGAGTGGAATGTCGGTGTTGTATCATTGCTCAAAATTTCAGAAAATTTGCTTGAGTCCAAGCCGTTCAAAACGTCGCGCAAGCTTAATATTTTAAGCAAAATCGGCTTTGTGCATGCTCAATTTACACAATTTGCTTACAACTCGTGAGAGACATTTAATTAACTATTAGATTACGAGCTCGAGATTTCTATGCGGTGATAGTTGATGAGGGCGAAGCCCGAAATTCATGGAATATATTCAACAAAAAATTTGATTTTTCAGCAATTTTTTTAAAAGAAATCTCTATAGGAAGATGATTGTTTCGCTACTCGCTATCTATCGAGGAATAGATGGCGAGTAGAGTAACCAATCAAATAACTAACTACTTAAAATTAGAACTTTTAAAATTAGAACTAATTAAAATTAGAACTTTTATTCAGAAACAGGATTCTTAATTAGAATAATACAAGTTCGCGTGGCGTTTTGAAGCACTTAAACTCAAGCAAATTTCTTGAAATTTGAACGACAATAAAACATTAATTAATTAACAAATTCTCTAGAGTATTGAAACATTGTGGGCGAGCCGTTACTAACAGGCAATAACAAATTCTCTAGAGTATTGAAACATTGTGGGCGAGCCGTTACTAACAGTCAATAACAAATTCTCTAGAGTATTGAAACATTGTGGGCGAGCCGTTACTAACATACAATGAAGTTTCGTGCATTGAAGTTTCATGCGCGAGCCGTTCTTAATCTGTTCGAGTTTACGCACCCCCCCCCCCCCCCCCCCGGTTATAAACAATTACATTTCAGAATTTTTTCATTTATTCTACACCATAAGTACAAAGCAATCTAGATCTATAAAAAACTTCATACTTCAAGCCGCTTCGCGACATTGAGAGCGATTTGTTCAATTTTTTATACACCCTGCATGTACTTTAAAATTTAGCATTAGCTACATTCATATTAGATGGTAACGTGCGTGTTGCGTGTTATTTTGCGCAACATTTGAAAATGTGACACAATTTTTGGATTACAAAATTTCACAAACCTGCAATATTCAAAGTTTTAACAAAGCGTTCGCATCTTTCTCGATATTTACATTTCTTGCTGGTTGCTGCAGTTGGTCTGGTAGATCTGGTTGTAGTTGTAGGACCCGTGTTCTCATCAGCCGCTGCAATAGGATAAAAACTTTTAAGGGATTTCAGAACTGATCATTTTGCATGTCACCCGAGTGTGGTTCAGCGACTGCATGCGAAGTGATCGACATGGGAGGAGTGGAGCGCTGTCCTGCTCCCCAAATTTTCAACCGTTTTAAAAATGCACCCGTCAGTCGTCACATCAGTTATCCCGTGCGGCGGTCCCACTTCGAGTTCCTGCATGAATGTTTTGAAATTTTTAAAAGAAGTTCGACCAATTTTGGTTATCTAACATAGTAAATTGACGAAAATATAGTTCCATAAAGTTTGCGAATTTTGTATACTTTTGTATTAATACGCGGGGAAAACGTTTACCACATTACCATAGTGGTAAGCCATTTCCACACGTAATACAAAAGTATCCAAAATTCGCGAGACTATATTTTCCTCATTTTATTGTATTTTCCAACCAAAATGTCTAACAGGGAAGTGATCCATTGAGCAAGAGGTCAGCTTATAAAACTGCATCTGCTCGCGACATTGAACATATAATATAGGCAATAATCTGGCTTTTATTAACTTTTTATCAACCCTGGCTGACCATATTGCAGTCAAGAGACATTTTAATACGAGTATTGTCATAAGCTGGTATCGCATTCGCGGATTCGCCGCTTGCTTATGTCTAAAGACTCCGAATTGTTCGCATTGAATTATCTGAGAACATCAGAACTATTCTAGATTTTAATGCCAGAGTTACTGTTCGAAATCTCAGCATCTACTTATAACGCATAATTTCACTAATTGTTAATTATGTATGGTGTCCACGAAAACTGACACTATATATAGAGACTATACGTGATTAGACACCTGCTAATTTAATGAAATTGTACTTGGATCAGTTAAGGCATTTTTAAAAAACGTTTTCGCTTCGTGTGGTTTATTTCTAATTTAACTTTTTATGATAATAGGAGTTATTTTAAATTATTAGCATAGTTTATATATAGTGTAATTAGCATAGTCCCATATAGTGTAATTTTTTTTGGGGGGGGGGGACTCTGTATAAGCTTTTTGTATTGACTGATGTTTACCAGAAAAGCAGCCTCGTACCCAGGCAATTAAAATATTACCAGTTAATCCAGTGTCATATATGCGGATCAGGTACAGATTGAGCTCGAAGGGGTACTTGGGTCCTCCCCAAAATTCCTCGCGCGGTTATATCTTGCATATATTAAATTACTTAATTAATACTTTGCACCTGGGTACGAGGCTGCCAGAAAAGCACGAATCAACCGTAAAATGAATGAAACTATGTTCGTTGCTAACCTGTTACAAGTAAAGTTGAACTTTTTGTCACTGCATGACTTTCGTTATGCCTATAGAATAAGTCAAAATGTGAAACATTTATTTTTTAACCTAGAAGTTCTAAAAAATTTACGCGTATATATATAGGCGTAGATTTTCCAGGCACGCGAGCGGTTTATCATGAAGTGGTGCCGGTTGTATAGAACTCTGAATACTTTTTAATCACTGTTTTGTCGTTAAGTAGTGATTAAGAACCAAATACATGGTTCTATAATAGGTTGGCGTTTCCACTAATCATAGTTAACTTTAGTCAACTTTTCATACAACCGCCCCGTAACGCGAGTACGTAATTTTAATGCATGTGTGGGTTGAGAAATATAAAACATTTTTCGTGTTGATATACAGATAACACGTGTGGAAATTGGAATAACGAGAAATTGTGTTTTCACAAAATTTCACGAGTGTTGATATAATTGTATATCAACATGGAAAAAATGCTTTATATTTATTTTATAATATAGCACGAAAAATATAAAATTACTTCAACGGATGAGCGACGAAAAATTTTCCGTGTTGATATACATTTATATCAACACGGCTCTCAACCAATGAGCGTTCAGGATTTACGATAGCTGCAATGTGACTGAAGTCAATATTACATGACCAGGCGAATATTACAAACAATAGTTATACCAAAACATTGTAACTATTGTATACTATCGTGAAATTATTGACCAGACAATTGCGTATTCTGGAACTGCTGTTAGTGGCTTACATGCTAAATTACAAGAAACTTGTAAAAGGTTCACTAACCTTGCTGGCCAGTTCTTTGTGTTCTGACAACCAAGACAAAGATCAAAATCGTCACAAACTGTGCATTTGAATTTTGTTCCTGTAATATATCCATCACAATCTTTTCCATCACAAAACCACCTGCGTACAAACAAAACATCTTCACGAGATTAAACTTCAGTTTCATGCCATCGTTTTCAATGATGAATGCATGTAGTGACCCTGTAGAAGTCACGCTTTTCTTGCGTTACAGGGTGTATCAATAAAAGTAGACCGGCCTTTTGAAGTAGTCGCATTACAAATTATCCGCAGTTTTTTGCATTAATTTGAAGCTCTGAATACTTCGGACGAAAAACACAATGTTTTGTAACATGGGAGATCAATAGTAACGTTCTAAAATTCCCAAGCGTGTAATATCTTGTGCCGCTGTTCGAATCATTAGTTCGAAGCATTCCGATCTGTCAAATTAATGCAAGAGCTTGCGGGCCTGCGGCTAATCCTAGGTAGCCCACTAATTGATGGTACATTTTTGGTTCAAAAAATGTGTATTTGTTCTTGTGTTACTCTTTCTACAACTTTATTGATGCGCGCGATCCAGTTCAATGCGCCCTCAGCTTGTGATGCATCAATGTTTACATCATTGGCAAGTAAATACCTAAATTGCACACGTAGCCCCGACGAAATGGCAAAAAAAACTACACAAATACGATTAAAAACACAAAATAAACACTTCAAAAATAGACTCAGATAATTTTACTAAATTGTCAGCCTCTTTTTTGCGCGAAAACAACAATGAAAATCAGGTAAAATTCGCAGTTTTTCAACATTTTGTTGAATTTTTCGCTGTGACTATGCGTGGTCCAGGTCGTCTGACATAATTTCAAACGGTTTTCCCGTTTAACTGACGACGACAAGATTTCATTGGTATTTAAAGCTGGAAAAATCTCGAAAGCCAATGAAATCTTGTCGTCGTCAGTTAAACGGGAAAACCGTTTGAAATTATGTCAGACGACCTGGACCACGCATATAGTCAGGGAGGCAGAGGTCATTTTACCTACCTTCTCGAGGGACAAATCCATTTTGCTCTTAAATTGTCCGTTACATGCCTAATATAACAATTCTGAATGTTGTTTGGCCCAATTTATCTTGTGGGCTTCGATCAACACGTTTTTCTTCAGTTTTATTATAAAACTATTATGTGGTCAAAAATAGCAAACTTTCAAGTTCATTCATTTGAAAAATGACTTGTATCATCAGAAAGCTTATAAAAAACAACATATAAGACATCATTACGGACACCCTGGTTTTTCAAGCTGTTTTCGACTTATTGCTGCTTCAAAACGGGAAAATGTCCTAAAATGAAGCTAATTTCCTGGGCACTAGTCTGAAAATAAGTTTTAGAACGCTCATAACTCAACAAAAATTTGGAAAATAAAAGTAACCATAATAATGTGTTATATGTAGTTTTTTATTACCTTTTTGATAACGTAAGTGGTTTTTCCTAGAAATAAGTTCGAAATTTCGCCTTTTTTGACAATAATATAGTTTTATAGAAAATTTAAGAAAAAACGTGTTGGCTGTAGCCCACAAGAAAAATTGGGCCAAACAACATTCAGAATTGTTATATTAGGCATGTAACGGACAATTTAAGAGCAAAATGAAATTGTCCCTCGATATGGTAAGTAGACATGTATTTTTGTACCTCTGCCTCCCTGACTAATAGTCACAGCGAAAAATTCAACAGAATGTTGAAAAACTTTGCGAATTTTACCTGATTTTCATTGTTGTTTTCGCCCAAAAAAGTGGCTGGCAGTTTAGTAAAATTATCCGAGTCTATTTTTGAAGTGTTTATTTTGTGTTTTCAATCGTATTTGCGTAGTTTTTTTGTGCCATTTCGTCGGGGCTACGAGTGCAATTTAGGTATTTACTTGCCAACCTTAGGAAAATGTATACCTGATGTAAACATTGATACATCACAAGCTGACCGCGTGTTGAACTGGACCGCGCGCATCACAAAAAATATACCATCAATCATGGTAGTCTAGGACCTGTATAGTTGTTTGTATGCATTTCATTTGCCACAAGTAATCTCAACTGTTTTAGGGTAAAATGACCATGCCGGTCAACATGGCATATGTGCCAAAACCCGAATCCGGGGCGAAAGTTCTCAAAATGACCCCGCCTTGAAACGGCAGTGTCGACATAGCTCTAACTTCAGACCAATGCAAGCAACAGCCTTTCTGAAGTGCTTATAGTTCTTAGAAGGGTTGCTTATAGGGGTGGTTATTAGAAGCAAAACATTGCCTAACTATAATATATTCCAAGAAAATCACCATTCAACATGCCAGGTCAACAGCTAATTATGCATAAAATCACCAAAATTGCTGGCAGAAATTAAATTTTCATATTTCCCAAAAAAAATTATTATAACATCAAAAACCATGTTTAATTGAATCAAATTCTTACAGATTTTAAAAGGATTGACATTATTTTGTTGATATACAAGACATTGTATTTCACTTACCCCCCGCAAAAACACGATTTCAGCCATATTTTCCGTCTTGTTCGCTTTTTTATCGCCGAGTAGCCGAAGTCTCATACAATTCTTGTACTTTCCCATAATCACAGATGACTAAAGAACAATTCAGCCCAGTTTCGGCTTGTTCTGAGACTGTGCCATCTACTTTATCTCCGATTTTTTCTCCTCGACAATTAGCCAAAATTGCCGCCATTACGAAGTCTTGCCGCTTTTCTGTCCCATAAATGAGGCTTCTTCGTCTTTGTGTGTATTTATACTATGTAATCCAGCAGTACTTTATACTATTGAATTTCTGAAGGTCATTTTGTTAAATTTGATCAAATTTCAATATAAAAATCCACCCACATAAAATCGAGTCTCTTCGAGCTTTAAAATAATTTGAAAGTCACGCGCAATCGTCACGAAAATTCCTCGTGGGCGACCATACCGGGAGGAGTGAATATTTTCACGAATGCGTTTGCATGTTTATATTTGCGTATATTATGCAATGATATTATGTACCGATCAATTCGAAACTTCAACATCCCCCCCCCGGGCAGACCCTGGGAATTTGACTCCAAATTCTTTCCGGGAGTAGGGAATTTGACTATGTTCCGGATGGGGCGGGGAATTTGAACCGGAAGTATCTTCGGTTAAACCGGAAATGTCCGTTTGTCCGTTTTCCCGCGCAAAAACTGAAAATGGCGGCTGATATAATATGTTTAGACGATTTTAAAGGAAAAGGAGTAGATCAGAGTTGCAAAAAAGCCACGGGTATGCGGGTATTACCCGTGAGGAAGGTTTGCAAAATGGGCAGTCAGTGAGGAAGGTTTCATGTCTACGGTGGCTCACAAGGGTCAACACATTATAAAATAGATAACTCACTTAAATAAAAATATGAAACAATTAAAAAATTAAAAACACTAATATAATAAAAAGTTCAATAATAACAAAAGTTTGTGTTTTGTTTAAAAAAGTATTACGTGCAAAAATGTAACACACAATCATAGCTAAATAAAATCGCAACACAAATTAAAATAATAACATGCACAAATTAAAATAATAACACACGCAAATTAAAATAATAACACACACAAATTAAAATAATAAGACACACAAACTAAAGTAATAACACACACAAATTAAAATAGTAACACACACAAGAAAAAAATCAAAACTGTGCGCGCGCATGTGATGTCGTCAGACAAATAAGGGAAGTAAAATTTCCGTAGTGGAAGCTGGACAAGCAATGTTATTCAAATGAATGAGCTGATTGAGTGAGCTGTTGTTGAATGAGCCAAATATTCATCAGTTTTATACCATAAAGATACAATGTTTTGTTCAAGTTGTGGCGAAAAAATTGTGGAAGCTGGCTTTTTTGTCACAAGTGTGGTTCTGCTGTTTCTAGTTGCAATCGAGCAAATACTGTATAAACGGGAATAATGGCGCCACCAGTTCCTCAAAACGAGAACACAAGGGAAAAATTATGCCCAGGGAGCCCAGCCGCCTATCATCTTGTTCTGGGCCACCAATCATGACTTTTCATGAATTTAGAAAAGTTAAAGAAAAAGATAGGCAAGGGCATTTCAAAAATAAAGCCCCGAAGAAGCGAAAAGTTAACGAAAATAAGGATTTGGCCACGGCAAAAGTGGTCACAATAAAGGTCGGCTTAATGATCTATCGAAAAGATTCCACTTCAACCGTATCGTATGTGGGTGACAACCCCCCCCCCCTTTTTTTTACTACAGTAGTTTATGTTTGGGAAAAACCTTGGAATGTCAGAATATTCAAACACCTACCTTTAAATGTATGTCTTCACCATCAGAGTCTGTTAAAAAAAAATCCCTTAGTTCGAAAAATAGTCTACACTCTTACAAATATATAATGTGATGCGTTCATAGGGCTTTCCAAGTTCCTCCTTGTAACGGCATAGTAGGAAGTCCTCAGTGCCGGGCAGCTTTTCAGCACGTGTGAAATCGGGATACGGCAGATAATACATGCTTGCGCAGTTGGAGATGGTTTGATTGAAGCGGCTTAGTTTCTCAACAGCTTTTGCTCCTACATCGTTTGAATTACTTGAAACAGGGATGGATACTGCAAGAAGTGATCCTCTAACTAGGTTTTAAAGTTACTTTATCTTTTCGATAGGTCATTAAGCCGACCTTTATTGTGACCACTTTTGCCGTGGCCAAATCCTTATTTTCGTTAACTTTTCGCTTCTTCGGGGCTTTATTTTTGAAATGCCCTTGCCTATCTTTTTCTTTAACTTTTCTAAATTCATGAAAAGTCATGATTGGTGGCCCAGAACAAGATGATAGGCGGCTGGGCTCCCTGGGCATAATTTTTCCCTTGTGTTCTCGTTTTGAGGAACTGGTGGCGCCATTATTCCCGTTTATACAGTATTTGCTCGATTGCAACTAGAAACAGCAGAACCACACTTGTGACAAAAAAGCCAGCTTCCACAATTTTTTCGCCACAACTTGAACAAAACATTGTATCTTTATGGTATAAAACTGATGAATATTTGGCTCATTCAACAACAGCTCACTCAATCAGCTCATTCATTTGAATAACATTGCTTGTCCAGCTTCCACTACGGAAATTTTACTTCCCTTATTTGTCTGACGACATCACATGCGCGCGCACAGTTTTGATTTTTTTCTTGTGTGTGTTATTATTTTAATTTGTGTGTGTTATTACTTTAGTTTGTGTGTGTTAATATTTTAATTTGCGTGTGTTATTATTTTAATTTGTGCATATTATTATTTTAATTTGTGTTGCGATTTTATTTAGCTATGATTGTGTGTTACATTTTTAGTTTGCACGTAATACTTTTTTAAACAAAACACAAACTTTTGTTATTATTGAACTTTTTATTATTTTTGTGTTTTTAATTTTTAATTGTTTCATATTTTTATTCAAGTGAGTTATCTATTTTATAATGTGTTGGCCCTTGTGAGCCACCGTACATGTCAACACACTACATAATGTATCCTAAACACTAAACTAACAAAAAAATAATAGATGATGATCCATTCCAGAAAACACGCCTTCTCTCCAAAAAAAATAGTGATTCATTTGCAAGACTAATTCTGATCTTCAGTTTGTAAAGCCCAACTTTACAACATTTTGAGGAAGGTTTGCAACCTTAGAAAATTTTGCCCGGAGGAAGTTTGAACGCTTTTTGCAACTCTGGAGTAGATGTTGTTAAAGAATGGCTCAGAGGAAAGGGGTTAGAAAAACTTTGTGGTCCTTTCGACGGTATGTACTACAATAAAATTTACATTGTGTATAAAAACTGTTTAATGTATTTTCATAAAGCTTTTAATATTTTTATATTTTACCATATTGCTATCTCACTATCTTTTTAAAGAAATTCCGAAAATACAGCGTTTTTATAAAGGTTTTTAGTACAAAACACCTGCATTAGGGCAAGAGAGATGGCTTATAAAAATAAAAAACATACACTTCAGAACTTGACTTCCTCTGTTTTTCTCTATTCGATCTTATGTTTTGGAAAAGTGAAAAACGAAATTTATTTTGTAGCAAATACCAGCAAGTATTAAAAATAGCGTGTTTTCAACACACTTTGTGTACTTGTAAAAGGAAAGTGTTTATTTATAAATGTAAAAGTGTATACTTTAAAATAACGAAAGATTTATATACTGAATTTGAATTTTTTTATTTGTATTTTGTTGACAAAATGAAAATATGCATTAAAAGATGCCTATTCAGGTAGCTCCCTACAATGATTCATATGTTATAGCACACGGCTGTGTTTAAGACCCATTGTTTTCTGGTTTCGTAAGGTATGACTTTTGCAAAACTCACCAGTAACATTGCTCTAATAGTGGGAATACGCAAAAGTAAACATGTTACCAAACATTCACGTTGCCATGGTAACACGGCATTTTCAAAATGGATGTATTTTCGCAGTTTTTCTTAGATATTTTAAATTTCATTCCTTTAAAGTTTTTAAAAAAAATGATGTTCAGTTTAGTTTACGAAGTGGAATCGCGTATAAACAATAAGAGAAATTGTAGGATACAATGTTTGGATATTTGCAGTTTTCTGTTCTGAGAAAACTGTTGTGTAGATTTTTCTTAAATTGGAATATATTAGTGATATATATTATAATATATATTATTAAAGGTAGCGTCTTACAGAGCGACTGGCGGTAAGGAAACGCCGGCCCAAATGACTATAACAACAGTGTTTTCACTCATTAAGCCCGTTTTCGACTGAACTGAACGTGACGCGATGCCAAAACAAGAATTCTGGCAATGTGATTGGTCAACCAAAAAAGTTCGCTAAAAACAAGTTGTTAAAAAAGCTATCCATCAGAGACAAGTTATTCTCTTTTTTATGGCGTTTCTAGAAAAATCTAGACAACAAAAATCTCAATACAATTGTTTAAAAGGCAGAAAATATCTTGACAAAACTATAGTTCTAAATCTCTAACTTGATAATTGATTCACTCCCTTTATAATATATGTAAACCTTTAAATTGTTAATTTTGTATGTGAAGTTACATCCGTTTACGACTACTCTAAAGAAATTATATGAATCTTTTGCCAGATAATGGTATAGATGGAGACGCCTTCGCACTGTTAGATAAAGATACGATAAAAGAGATAATATCCACTGTTGGAATGCGTCTGAAGTTTCAGGATGCTTTCAATAAGTTAATTCGAAAAGCTGTTAACGCCACGGAGCCAGATTTGCTTGCAACTATAACTTCCGAGCAGTCATCCAAAAGATCTGATCGCAATTCATCTTATCTAGATGAGAGTGTCCTGAGATGTCATTCGAAAATTTATGGTTATCGAAGAGAGTCCGCTCAACTTACCAACTGGCAGAAGGCCGTGAATGAGGCCGCGTATGAGGTGGCAAGAGAAAATCCCAACTTAATGTATGACAGGGGCGAATTGAAGTCCTTAGCTGAAGAAAAAGCCCGCGAAACATACATTTTCAAAAAGAGTTCTGGTTCACGTTCTTCTAAATTGGACGGTGAAACAAATCCTAAGCGGTTGAAGTATAGCCAAGACGAGAGGCGTGAAAAGATTGCCAGTCTCTCAGTTGAAATTGAAATGGTCAAGAAGCAAATTACAACAAAGCAGCACATAATAAATAGGGCAACCACTCTAAAAAATTACGAACTTTGTGATAAAACACAAGGTGAAATAAGAAGTCTAATAAAAGAAAACGGCAAACTTGAAATGCAGCTGAAAGAATTCCAGAAAAAAGATGCCAAAAGCAAATGGTATCGGAAGAAAAAAGAGACAGAAGAAAGGAATAGCTCACCCAAGGTACCACTGCCTCCCAAACACAATCAAGGAATGAAGGATATCCGACTGCTCTTCAAGGCTGGCACAAGTGCATCGACATCAACGACATCTTCAGCGCTACGAGCAGTTAAAGAGACGCCAAGTTTAAATCAAATGACCGCAGTAATCACAGTGCCTTATGATGTTACAGAGAGTGAAAAAACTACCCACACAGCAGATTCTGGCATCACAAATCTCTCGACGAACGGCAGGCAATCGGCTGATAACTTGAAGATTACAACCCAGGAAGACAGAGAACTTGAAATCATACGCCAGGCGAGCGACAAGGAAGTCAATCAAGAAGATAATCACCTAAAGATAATGACCGTGAAAAACAAAGCGGGTGATAGTCGCGATGATGATCAACTGGAGATAACTGTGGAAGAAAAATCTCTTGGAATGATGGAAACTGTGTTCGAGACGAGCGACAAGGAAGTCAGACAAAAGGATGATGACCTGAAGATAATTACCGTGAAAGACAAACAGGGAGATAGCCACGATGATGATCAACTGAAGATTATAACCGTCCCATGTGAGACAAGGGAAAAGTTTGAGGAATCGAAAAAAAATCAAGACAATGATGGCGTCACGCAAAGACATACGCCTGACAATTTTTTATTGTAAAACCCTCCCACATAGAGCGCACGCATGTGGGAGGGAACCACAAAATCTCTGACAGTTATGAGCATTTAATAGATGTCTTACTTAAAGAAGAAAGGCGAAATTTAACTAATACAGAGCAGCAAAAAGTGGAGGAAGGTGTGAGAGAAAGTCAGTTTGGTGTTATAAATTTAGCTGAATATGTTTCTGTAAAGGAAAACTATTGCCATTTCTATCATAATAACTGTAAGCAGCATTGCAAAGAGATGGTGAAAGCGGGGAAAATTGTGCTAGAAGAGAGAATCGTTTCTTTACCAAGCCTATGGAGACGCTCGTTTCCAACAATCGACTACGATAGCGAGAAAGCTCAAAGGAAACTTCTTCAAATGCCCGTAGCATGTTTAAAGTTCACAAGAGGTAACTTTGTGGTAGAGAAAAGGGGTCGTGGCCTTTATGAAGAAATTAAAAGTGAAATATGCTCAAAGTTCACGTTGTTGGAGCAAACCAAGGATGATACCCGATTACAAAAATACGCGGGTGAGTTTACAAGTCTCGTGAAAGCAGCACCAAACATTGGAGAAAGAGAGCGTATAAAACACTTGATGGCATCATCAAACAATATGACTTCGCGCCAAGCATCAAAATTGGAGATATGGAATCAAAGAAGAAGAGCTGAGAAAGTACTAGAAGAGACTGAGAGAATCAACAGCATCAAGAGCAAGCATATGTATTTTGCGAAGGTGGAACAGAAAGTCTACCTGCAGTCTATTGGTCGGAGTCCTGATTCCTATTTTTCAGAAAGTAGCAGTTCAGAGTCAGAACATTCCGAAGACGAAGATAATTTAGAGGCAGAGGATATAACAACTGGCAACGGTGTTCCAAAACTGCCAGATAACATGTGCAACTCTCAAATAGAATCAAGCATACAACGCTCAAATAGTCCATCAAATACGAAAACAGATGCTGATTCACCAATACAGGATGCAGCTGTTCATCAGCAGGAACCTTCTAAACAATATCAGAATGAAATCTCATGTCCTGAAAGCAATAAAGAAACAAATGCACCGGAACTGAATATAAACAGTGCAGATACACTCGCCCTCCTTCGAAATGTGGAGTGGAATTGGTTTTCTTTTGTATATATTTTAGAGTCAAAATTTGAGAAGAAAGGCTATTCACAAGAAGAGCTTGATCAATTTCTTGTACATTTTGCAAGTCAATTGCCAAATAAGGGATTGAGTGTTGACCAACTAAATCTTGTAGAACAGTCGCGTGCTGCGTATCTATCAGAATTAATGGAAAAAGAAAAACGAATAGAAGAGATTATTGAGGATGTGAGCAGTAGTGATGACGATAGTGGTGATAAAGGTCATTGCAGTGAGGAGTTTAGTGAAGAAAAGATTCGTACTACACTAAAACTTATCAAGGAAAAAGCGAAACGAAAGGCCAAAGCTGAAATTGAACTTAAACGTTTAGGTAGAAGGCGGAAATCGGTACAGACAACAAAATCTATTCTTTCAAGACATCCAGATATTGGAGAGATCATGGAAAAAATTGTTGAAGAGGCAGATGTTGGGGCGGACAAATGGCGGCGGACTGGAGTATATACGTTTACTGGAGATACGAAAAAGGAGCAACGCATGACATTCAAGAAACTTCAAGAGAAGTTGTGTTCACACTATGGTGAAAAGTTTAGTTACGGAACAGTGATTCAGTTATGCGTTCATCGGAATAAGAGAAGAAAGTCAAGCAAACGTTACAAGGGCGCAGCAAATATCAAGTATCAACGTCCAAGGAAAGGGTTTAATCTAAAACTTTATAAGTGTCTCGACCAGCTCCAAATTGACGGAAAACATGCTTTGATTTTAAACCGTGATGACCAAGCAGGCTTCAGATTAGACTCTACTTTCACGCATAAAAGTACACCTTCCCTCAATGTAGATGGTCCAACTTTAACAACTCATACGGACTTCCTCAATAAGCACCAGACACAACTCCAGACGACCAGCTACAATTTCACAAAAACCTCAAACACAAGTGAAGTGTGCATTGGCGTAGTTAAGGCAGCAGGCATACATCAAAAGAGTCCAGCTCAACACGCTTCAGATTTAGACACGCTTCAAAAACAGGACGCATTAAAGTCAATTTTTCATCAAGATTCAGGATTTGCAAAGGACATTGAATTTATTCGCGTTGATGGTGCTTCAGACGAGGGTCCAAGTCATCACGAGATGCAATTTCTTTGGACAGAGCGACATATAAGTCGTCCTACTAAAGTAACACTAGTTACCACTAGAGCAAGTGGAGACAGTTTCCTCAATAGGGTCGAGTTACAGAATGGTTGTTTAGGTCGAGGTCATTCTAATTTGTTTATACCATCGACCTTACGTGGAGAACCATATGATGAAGAAGGGCAGTTTAGTGAGACTAAACACCAGGAAAATTTAGAAGCAGCGTTGGTGCAATATATTGAACGAGTGGACGGCACTTCTTGTATGGGGACAAACATATCACTCTACAGGGGAGCAAGTGATCACGCTTATCTAGAAAGAAGAAATCGGCTGTTGCGTTTCCTAAGAGGGACAGAAAAGGAGAGAAAGGAGCTAAAAGAACAACATCCAAGAGATTACGACTACTTTGAAAAAGTATGGAAAGTACGGCAAAACCATCTCGATCACAGCCTTCCGTGTAAATATATATTCTTTCTTCGATGCTGTAAAAAAGGAGATTGCCCTCATCCTCTTTGCAAAGTAATCGATCTTCCTGAGCAAAATCCACCTAGAGTACCTCGCCTGTCCTTTAAGGATCTAAGCACGCCCATTTTTTGCACCTGCCGTAAGCCAGAGAGTGGTTTCATGATCAACTGCGACCAGTGTGGGGAATGGTACCATGGACGTTGTGTTGGTCTCACAGAAGCGGAGGGGAAGATCATGGTTGAAGGTGACGTTTCATATGTTTGTGTCCAATGTCTACAACGTGATCGAAAAGGCGATGTTCTCAAATGGCATCCAAACGGACCATCATTTCTGTTCTTCCCTTTCCCTGTCATCGATCCAACCAGGTCATGGGGAAGTACGTGTGCGAGTTGCGGCGCTCAGTGTAAAGGGCATTACGTTACCAATATCGAGAAGTTGTTAGAGTTACACAACAATGCTAGTGCAAAAAGAGCGTTACCACCAAGTTTACTCATTGAAGAAGCGTTCTCTAACGGTTGTACTGAAAAGGACGATGTAGCCATCCTTGCCAAGAAGTGTTGTCTGAGTATCGAAGACGTGGCTATGTGGATCTCTCATCTTGAAAAGAAGAAGGTGATAAGAGAACAGGCTGCCAAGAAAGCCAGAAGAACAAGAGAGAAGAACAAACAAAAGAAACTTAAAAAGGATAATAAGCCTATTTGACAAGCAGAAATATCATTGGCAATGTTGTTGTTATTATAGTTCAAAAGCGGGGTTCTACACCACAGAATATAGACTACACAGAAACGGAACTCCTGCAGAGAAATACATAGCACGCTATCTTTTAAGTAATTGCCATATAGAAAGACGTTCAGAGAGGTGACGGTCTCTACTTGAGGCACTTGCTAAAGACATGACGGTATGGGGAATCATGATGAACATTGACGGTCCCTGTCATGAACCCGCTTACCCAAAAAGCAAGACAGTTCTATTTCTGTGCAGTCTAGTATATTTTGTGTCTATCCTGCTTATTGACTTTCTTGATTACACGTTTGTTTAAGCACGTTTAGCACTTAACCAAAGCAAAAACGTTTTTAAATAGATTTTTTTCTACACTTTTTAGTTTAATGTACTGATTGTAGTTATATACAGCTATTTCAAAAAATGTTGACCTTCAAAAACATAAAACCTTAAACTCTAAGCGCGCAAAGGATGATGGGTAAGTTGCTATTTAGGGTCTGAAATGAGTAACGTTTACCTTGCTATAACACTAGAATACATAATAAACACATTTGATACCATGCAAGCTGTTCACCGGATTACTGACCCATCAATGACTCTATTCATTCCTTGCGCGCTTTAATAGACTTTAAGGTTTTATGTTTTTGAGGAACAACCTTTTCTGAAATAGCTGTGCCAGACTTTAAATATATTGTTGTTGAAAGTATGAAAGATATTACCTTTTTGTATGGGGTATATTATTACTTCATGGTATAAAGACTATATAGTCTCCCTAGACATGTATAGTCTCCCTGATTCGTGAACCTGATTCATGATTATATACCTTGTATGGTCTTGTCTTTTATATTGTAATTTCTCGCAATTTTCTGTATGACGGTGGGGCATTTGAACACATTTTTTGCCCAGGTGGCGGGGAACTTGAAAAGTCAGATTTTAAAAAGTTCAAATTCCCGGCGTCTGCCCGGGGGGGATGTTGAAGTTTCGAATTGATCGGTACATTATTTTGTTTTTAAGCTTTAACTCTGACAGTTATGCATTTCTCCCATGTTTATTTTGAGGGCTATGCCAGTGGAGATACGTGCGTTTCAATTTTAAAATCTTAGTGGGCTAATAGTGGCTTTTAGTGGCTTAGACGCTTAGTTATTTCATACTTTGGCATAATAAAAATCACCCTTTAAATAAAAATGGGGAAATGCGTAAGTCTGTCTCATTTTCTTTTAGTTGAAGCTTAAAACAAAACAATACGCAAATATACATGAACATAGAATAATATGAAATGTTTACTTGTCTTTCTGTGGAAACGAGCAAACGTATTCGTGAAAATATTCACTCCCCCTGTATGATCGCCCACGAGAAATTTTCGTGACGATTGCGCGTGACTTTCAAATTATTTTGAAGCTTGAAGACACTCGATTTTATGTGGGTGGATTTTTATACTGAAAATTGACAGAAGTTTACAAACTCACCTTTAGAAATTCAATAGTATAAAGTACTGTTGGATTACATAGTATAAATACACATGAAGACGAAGAAGTCACATTTATCGGACACAAAAGCGGCAAGACTTCGTAATGGCGGCAATTTTGGCTAATTGTCGAGGATGCAAAATCGAGGATAAAGTAGACAGCACAGTCTTAGAACAAGTCGAAAATGGGATGAGTTTTTCTTTAGTGATCTTTGATTATGGGAAAGTACAAGAATTGTATGAGACTTCGGCTACTCGGCGATAAAAAAGCGAACAAGACGGAAAATGTGGCTGAAATCGTGTTTTTGCGGGGGGTAAGTGAAATACAGTGTCTTGTATATCAACAAAATAATGTCAATCCTTTTGAAATCTGTAAGAATTTGATTCAATTCAACATGGTTTTTGATGTTGTAATAATTTTTTTTAGGAAATATGAAAATTTAATTTCTGCCAGCAATTTTAGTGATTTTATGCATAATTAGCTGCAGACCTGGCATGTTGAATGGTGAGTTTCTTGGAATATATTATAGTTAGGCAATGTTTTGCTTCTAATAACCACCCCTATAAGCAACTCTTCTAAGCACTATAAGCACTTCAGAAAGGCTGTTGCTTGCATTGGTCTGAAGTTAGAGCTATGTCGACACTGCCGTTTCAAGGCGGGGTCATTTTGAGGACTTTCGCCCCGGATTCGGGTTTTGGCACACATGCCATGTTGACCGGCATGGTCATTTTACCCTAAAACAGTTGAGATTACTTGTGGCAAATGAAATGCATACAAACTCCTATACAGGTCCTAGACTATAGAGATTATAAATGAATAGAGGGGGCATCGTAGGATAAACTCAGTCAAACGAAAGGGACAAATTGAAGCTTGCTAATGGGGGCCAAATTTAAGACCCGGATGCGATTCCCGGATGTATGCTTGGGCGCCTATTGGCTGGGTATCGACTTTTCACAACAAGAGATCGAGACATAGGCGGCCCAATTCAGTGCGTAGTTTCATATAGAGATCAGTGCGCACGTAAACACTACACTTCGTAGTTTATGATATAGTTAATTTCCTAAGGTTGGCAACTCTTTGAACTTTTTGAAATACACGGCACGAAATAAATCCGTATTTTATCAAAACCAGAAAGAAAACAGCTTTAAAAACAACACAAATATAAACTAGGATAATTTTACTAACCTGTTAGCAACTTTTCTTGTGAAAACACGGCTTTAAACGGTCCGTATTTGAACGAAATATAAAAGTATTTTGCCGATTTCTCGTCTGTAACTATGCGGGATGCCCTCATCCTGCTACTGGAAAGAGTTTTAAATGACGAATCCGTGCAGCGATTGGCTTAACTATGAATTTTTAACGTTAAAACTTTGACAAGCCAATCGCTGCACGGATTCGTCATTTAAAGTAGCAGGATGAGGGCATCCCGCATAGTTACAGACACAGATCAGGTATAGAACCAGATGTCTCACTAAGCAAAATTTATGTCCGCGATTTTGAAGAGCTCGCGTCAGCCTTCGTCAGATTTGCTCGCGTCACTGAGATTTGCTCGCGTCAGACCTGCTCGCGTCAGATCGCTGGCGTCAGATTTGCTCGCGTGGCGTGAATCTTTCTTGCTAAAAAGAAGCAGCGTATCTTTATCAGTAAAATTCGTCAAGAAAATAAAGATCAATAGGTAGTTGCGCCTAAAATCGCCGTTTAACTGCCAAAATTCTGCACTTCCCTATCTTTTTTCTGATAAAAAATGTGCATTACACTTGCCAGAGGTGTTGCGTGTCCAATTCGTGCTCTCACGTAAGCAGTACACGTCAGCGTGGCAAGTGCAGGGCAAGTGCCATTGCGTGAGCAATTCGTGCTCTCTGGTTGCGTCATCTCGCGTGTCCAATTCGTGATCAGCCGAAAAATCGCGGACACGAAAACATTAGGAATAGATAGGAAGTGAGACATCTGGTTCTATACCTGATCTGTGTTACAGACGAGAAATCGGCAAAATACCTTTATATTGAGTATTGTATGGGTATGTTTAATATTGAGTATTTGTGAGCGAAAATGCAATTTTTGGATTCGAAACATCAGATGAACACACTAGAAAAGTCCTTAAAGTTCAAATACATCGCAGTATTGTGGTTGTACACCTTGTTGCACCTCTAAAACAATTTTGATAACTGTTTGAAGGCAAATAAGTTCAATTTGTATCCAGATGTGGGATAATTTGGCAGATATTTTACAAAACCTCGCTGCAAAAAGCCGGTCAAAAACTGGTCGCTATGCGTTGCTAAGGAGAACCTAAGGTTGAAAGACTTCAATATTTACGCAAAAATTTGGCTGTCTGCACCTAAAATTACAAAAACTAGAAAGCTAAAAACATGTTTTCTTAGTATAGTCAGTATCTATGTGCATCATGGTCATAAAACAAGCAAAAATTGACAAAAACTGTGTTTTCAGTATACCTCCGGGACTTAAATTCCGGGGCCCCCATTAGATTTGTTCAATTTGTCCCGCGATTCGTCCCGCGATGCCGCCTCTATTCTTTTATAATCTCTATCTATGCCATCAATAGTCTTCTGAAGCGCTTACGTCAGAGCTAGGTTTCCGAAATGAACTGTGGAACATGTTTGGGATTTTTTTCCAATATGGCGGACTTTTTGGTAAAACTTCAGGAGAGTGATGTCGCGGGTGCTATTTTACCGTAAAAAGTCTTGGAAGACAACACAGTGGAAGACCTTAAACGATGGATAGAAACAAGGGGATTTACAGTGGGCAAGAAAGAATCAAAATGTAAACTACTGAAGAGGTAAACATGTTTTACATCGTTTATAGTCGTAACACTATTAAATGCTGTATTTACACAGTTTTGATTTTCCATTGTTCACTCTGTACTATGAAATTTCCGAGATATTTTAGTTCTCTATAAGATGACCTCAAATTATATAAAATGTTAACACCTGTAAAAAATGCTGTCTTTTTTTGTTCATTATATAATCAAAATGAGAAAATCATTTGTTTTTGTTGTTCAGCAATATGTGAAAAATGCTATTTTATATGGAACTTTCATATGGTCATGAGTCTGATTGAGTCTTCTTTAACGAAGTTCAATAGACAATATAATCAAATGTACCAAAATAATTTTAGAATCTCTGATCTACAGTCAAGTGGTCTGGATAAATTTATTGTTGATCCTGATGGTTCTGTTCAATATGCCATCATTGAAGAACATGTGCGTGAGAATCTCTTAAACATTTCACCACCTTTACTGAAAAATTGGACGGACAATATGACAGTTATACCAGAAAACTTCTGCTACACCCATATTTATGAATATTTAGTGAAAAGAACCATCACTATTTTAACCAAGAGCAAGGAATCTGATTCTGAAGAGGCTGGCCTAGAATTTGAGCTGCCCATTGCAGAAAAGCCTTTAAGAAAAGGTTATAACTTTTATGGCTCTGGTCATGTTAAAGAAATAATGCTGTGCCCTGTGACTAATATTACTCATGTAAAGGCTTCAGTCGTGGCAAGTATGAAGGACAAAATATATGTTGTGTCAGTCACTCTTGAAAAAGATTCATCCCTTATACTTGCTGCAACATGTCAATGTGTGGCTGGTGCTGGAGGCAAATGCAACCATGTAGCTGGAGTTCTGTTTGCACTCCTGGATTACAGAGAAAGTATGCGAAATAAATCCTGTACGGAAAAGCCCCAAGAATGGCATTTGCCATCAAGGAAGAGCAAACAGTCTTCAAAACCAGTTAAAACAGGTATTTTGGCTAATGCTATTTGGTTCTACTTTAGAAGTGCCAACATACATTGCCATAAATCATGTCCCATGATTAATTAGTTATTTCAAACGGACAATGCATTACAGTATAGATGTCCGATAAATATTTACTGTTAAATTATAAAAATTGTTTGATATGGCACTTCTAAGGTAAGTTTATTAGTTAATTTTTTTGTGAACCGCAATATGTTATGGCAGGTTAATGTTCTTACTTTTCATATATAACATATATTGTTGTACATGTAATTGTTAGGTGTGCATCAAGTTAAAAAGCATATCTTTGGGAGGGAAGTGAAAAGAAAACCACCTCTTCAGGAATATGAGAGTTATGCAACAGTCTGTGATCCTGTGGTAAATGTGGATTACCTAAAAAAAAGTGTGAACACTGTCCCACACAAAATGGCAATAGAGCAGATTCTTTTGTCATCACCAAACTCAAGTCAATCGCAGAAAAGTGATGAAACAGAAAACCTTGCACCAGAAGAAGTTATTTGCAATGAACTAAAGGTTATTATTATTGTGTTAAAGAGCTTTTAACAGTATGATTTCAGTAAAGCTACTAAAATGGCTGTATTTATAATTTATTGTACATACTGTAGGTGACAGCAGAAGATAGAATGGAGATTGAAAGGAAAACCAGAGGTCAAGGAGAAAATATTGAATGGTTTAGAGCTAGAAAAGGTAGAATAACAGCAAGCCTTGCTAAAGGTTGTTGTGGCAAAGGTAATCCTGTTGTCAAGGTAAAAAAGATCCTCACAATTAATAAACCTGGTCAGCCACGGTCAGTACATATGCAATATGGCATTGAGAATGAAGATATGGCAGTGCAGAAATTTGTTCAACAAATGATACACAGTAGTCACAGTTGTAGTGTAAATGAATGTGGGCTCTTTGTTGAAGAAGGCAGTGGAATACTAGCTGCAACACCAGACAGACTGGCTACAATTGATGGCGGAAAAGTAGTTTTGGAAGTAAAGTGCCTTTCTGCAAGCAGAGAACTTACTCCATTGGCTGCAGTTACAGACAGGCAGAAGCAGAGTAGCTTTGGCTTTTGTTTAAAAGATGGACAAATTATTCTTAAGAAAAAACATAAATATTTTTATCAAGTGCAAATGCAGATGGCACTGACCTTCACACAAAAATGCTATTTAATTATTTTTACAAACTCAAAATTCAATGTTGAAATATTAAATGTAGCATATGAAGAGCCTTTCTGGAAGGACATTAGAGAACAATTGCTTAGGTTTTATAGCACACATGTTCTGCCAGCTCTGATTGAACAGAGGTTTCCACATCACACTTAAACCTTTTCAGTAAAATTATCACAGGGGTGTTTTTCCCCCAAAATGTTTATTTTTTCAAAAGGGTTACTTTCTTCCCCAATCATAAGAGCAGTTCGGACTCCTTCGAAAATAACTAGTGATTGATGAGGAGCAGGTAATACTCTGGTTTTAAAGTAAGGTTGATGTTCATTTCACACATTTATATTATTACGAATAATATTGAATTATGCATTCAAGGGGCCTATTTCACTATTTAGTAGCATTAATATTTTGTAAATACTTCATCTTTAGGGTCAATTTCTTCCCCACAACCCTGACATTCCCCCCCCCCCCAGAGGGGGATGCAAATGGTAGTTTTATATACCCCTGAATTATCATGTAATATATTTGTAAGAGAAAAATTAGTGCTCAAACATTTTGTGAGAATAAAGTTAATCAAGTCAACTTTGTACACTTTTAATCAATGAGTGGAGGCCAAAATAGCAATAAATTTGCACAAGCAAACCATATATCATTCACATTGTTCCAGTACGTCAAAGGAACCTTGTTTGTTAAAATCTTCCACTGTTTAATTCTTCCAATGCATCTTTCCACATGAATGCGTAATCTTGCCAAGGAGACCGATTCTACAAGATCAGAGGTAGGAAGCTGTGCTCTGTCCTTGAGGAAATGAGGTACAACTAGCTTAATACCATGCCTGCTTAGGGCTGTTTTATTTGTCCACCCACGATCAGCCATTATTGCATCACCTTTTTCAAGTTTCGATACCAGTCCACTTTGGAATGTGATGTCATTGTCACTAACACTACCTTCGATAAGGTCTGATACAAACGTTGTTACTCCTGTTGGGGACAGCCCTATGAGACCCTTGACTGTATTTCGGCTTTTATATGTTGAATATGTAGCAGATTGAATTTCAAAGTCTGATGGTCGCTCTATTTCTAACTCAGTACAGTCAACAATTACTCGAACATCAGAATAAATTGGCTTGAAACTATTTGGCATAAGCTTTCTTACTTTCTTCGTACTAAGCCATGTATTAGTTTTTCGAAAAGTAGCAGCCATAAGATTTACCCATGTAATAACAATGGATGAAACATATTTGCTTGATAAGTTGAATCTTTCAGCTAGATCCTCATTAGCACTGGCTCTCTTCAACTTAATAAGGGTGAGAAACAGTTCATCAATAGGAGAAAGCTGATGACCTTTGCTTGTTTTGAACTGTCTTTGCACATTTGTGTTATTTGTACCCCAATACTTCATATTGTCCTTATTAGGAAGCATGAAGCCATTGTAAAAATAAATAAGGCTGCTATAGCTGTAAAATCCTGTCCAGAATTTTATATCATCATCAGATCCTTCAAAACATTTGAGTAAAAATTTATTACATTCTTGTATTTCCACCACTGTATCCAATTGTTCCTGTACATTTTTTAAAAGTTGGATGACAATTTTTAACAAATCCCGTAGCTGTGAGATGTCTTCATCAGCTTTTCCCATTTGGTCCTCAATACTGCACAGTAAAGATTGCAACTCATTTCTTGTCAACAGGTGAGTCTCAGGGTAATATGCAATCTAAAAATTCACATTTATTTATTAAGTATAGTTAACTGGGCTCTTTATTAATAAAATATAGTGAACTATATATTTATTTTAATCTACAAGAAACAATTAACTTTATGAGTTCAGTTATTCATGTAACCTGCTTTCTCTTGGAATTGTACTAGTTTTTGCATGGTGTCACTGTCACTACCTTCATTGTTGATTGATGTGACTTCTTTTTCTGAATTGTTCTCTGTTCTGTTCAATCCTTCTGGATCTGTTTCCCTGAATACTGAGGTATCAGTATCCATAAGTAAGTTACTACTGTGAAACTGTCCCCACATTGGTCCCCACATTCGTCCTCACATTCCTCCCCACATTCTCCCCACATTCTCCCGACATTCGCCCCACATTCATTATGAGATTATACTTCAAAATACTCGGCTCAATTTAACAATGCAATGTCTCTTTATTCACTCCAAAATACAGTGATTAGAAGCAACTAATAACAGAAATAACATAAAGTAAACTACTTAATATATTGCCGCTGACTCAACCGTGGTCTCTTGTCTTTTTCACTCACTCCTCGTCGACAATGGCTGAAAAAGAAGACTCTCCAGAAAAAATTTCAACAATCCAAGACATCCCCGGCGAAAGCGTAAGTATGGAGGGACAATCCTCAGCGAATTCCATGGTTCAGGCACTAGTCGCCGACCAATCAGTCCTGGCTGCTATTTCGAGCGCGATTTTATCCGCTATAAAGCCAGTTCTTCCAGAGCACATTGTCGCTCCGGAAACGAGTCAAAAAGTCGCCGAGCCAGTGGGCCAGTCGACAAATCAAAACACCGGAGCGTCTGTGGACCAAACGGTGCAAGGAACTAAACGAAATATCTCTGATACTTTCGATCTTGCTGACAACGAAGAGCATACTTCACGAAAACGCTTGCATTTAGATCTGAATGGCAGCGAAAACCCAGATACGTTTGCGGACGCTGACCAATGTAACTATGAGCATGACGGCAGTTTGAACACAAGTTCTCGCTGGGAGGCAAGCGAAGAACTAGATGCATTGCTTGGCCTCACGTTGAAGCCAATGCCACGATTTGATCGCCGTACAATTATTCGAGAATTCCCTCGACCTTCCTCGGATCCGGCCTTTACTCCTATGTTGGATAGTTATCTGCCAGCAATGATTAGCGGAGCAAAAGTAACTGATAATAACTTGAGAGATATGCAGGACAAGGTCCTGGACGTCCTTGGTCCGCTCTGCACGATATATGAAAACCTTAACGTTTTACATGAATCCCAAAATGAGAACAGTGTCACTCTGGATAATTCCTTTGTCGCTTCCATGCTTAACTGTACGAAGAAGGCTATCCTCTTAGTCGGGGATACCTCTGCCCAACTGTCATCAAAACGACGTGAGCAAGTTTTAGCCAAGCTTAACCCATGTCTTTCATCCTTGGGTAAAGAAGAATTTCCTGATGCAGGGAAACAATTGTTTGGTGATGGGTTTGAAAGTCGCCTCAAACTTCGTTCAGAAACAGCCAACACTGTGGCCCAAGCTAAACAGGCTGGCAGACCGTTTTTTCGTGGGTCTGCCCCCCGGAGATCTCAGGGGCGGTACCGGGGTGGCAGAAGCCAGTTCCGCCAACGTACAAGCACCTTCCCACCAACACGGGGGTTCCGGCCACCAAATCCCTCCTTCCGAAGTCAAGGGAGGACACATACCTTCACCTCTCCACACCAGTTCCATCCAAGACAATAGTTGCAACCTCACGTCCAAGCTTCCTACCACAAGGTATGTTTCACAATCTCTTAAGCTACCGCAACCTACCGATAGCTGGCCGATTAAAACATTATTTACTAGCATGGGAGCAGATAACAAAAGACCCTTGGGTCCTTCAAGTGACCCAGGGCTACCAAATACAGTTTATGACCGAACCGGTACAAACGCATACTCCAGTCAGCATGTTTACCACTCAAGAGGATCAAAACCTGATAGATCAAGAAGTTCAGGAACTACTTGCAAAACAAGCAGTTCATTTTGTTTCAAAAAATTCTCAAAACACTCGGGGTTTCATCAGCTCCCTTTTCGTAGTTCCCAAGAAGGGTGGGGGTCACCGGCCAGTAATAAACCTAAAACCCTTGAACACTTTCCTGCCTTACGAACACTTCAAAATGGAGTCAATAAACATGCTAAAAGATCTTCTAAGGAAAGGCGATTATTTAGTGAAAATAGACTTAAAGGATGCATATCTGACAGTGCCGGTCTGGAAGGGACACCAAAAGTTCCTTCGATTTCTCTGGAAGGACTCCCTCCTGGAGTTCGCCTGCCTCCCCTTTGGTCTGGCGAGTGCTCCACGAGTATTCACCAAACTAATGAAACCAGTTTTATCAATTTTGAGACAGAGAGGTATCCGCCTCATAGCTTATCTGGATGACTTTCTAATTATGGGGGAAACACAGCAACTTACCCTGCAACATGCAGCAACAACACTAAATCTACTGGACGGATTGGGGTTTGTAATAAACTACCCCAAGTCCCTTCTAGTACCCTCTCACGAAATAGAATTTTTGGGATACACAGTAAATTCTCTCAACCTAAGTTTGAGTCTCCCAAAGGACAAAATAAAGAAAGTCCGTCAAAACTGTCAGAAACTACTAGCAAACCCTGTGGTTACGGTTCGCAAACTAGCAAAATTCTTGGGCCTACTGTCCTCCTCAATCCAGGCAGTATTCCCTGCTCCACTACATTATCGCTACCTCCAACATGCAAAGAACACAGTTCTGAAACGTCAAAAGTCATACGAAGCCCTGGTCAGTCTAGACACAGAGGCTCTTCAGGAGGTTCAGTGGTGGAGGGACAACCTAGTTGCATGGAATGGAAAGGCCCTTCTCCATCAGTCGACGGACCTCACCATCGAGACCGATGCATCCCTTCAAGGTTGGGGGGCCCATTGCCAGGGCATTTCAACAGGGGGGCGATGGTCTCAAAAGGAAAGCATGTTTCATATAAACTGTTTAGAACTGCTAGCAGGGTCCCTGGCTGTCAAATGTTTTACCAAATCCAAAGTGAAAGCCCAGGTACTCTTATTAATGGACAATGTTACCGCAGTAACATACATAAACAAAATGGGGGGAACCCACTCTCTCCTTCTCTCCCAGCTAGCCAAGGACCTGTGGGACTGGTGCCTGAGCCACAATGTATTAGTAAAAGCTCAGTACCTCCCAGGGGTACAAAACGTGCATGCAGATCGAGAATCCAGAGTATTTCTAGACTCCAGCGATTGGAAGTTGGACATGAAAATTTTCAACAAACTGTATCAAAAGTGGGGTCCTTTAAACGTCGACCTCTTTGCATCTCGTTTAACATTTCAGCTAGACCAGTATGTGAGCTGGAGACCAGATCCCCTAGCTGTACATACAGATGCTTTCACTCTGAACTGGGCGACATTCAAGGGTTACGCTTTCCCTCCATTCGCACTGATCGGTCGTTGCCTTCAACAGGTTCAGAGTCAGAGGGTGGAGCACCTAGTGTTGGTGGCTCCAGTTTGGCCAGCCCAAACATGGTACCCTCTCTTACTAGAGCTTTGTGTAGACTTTCCGCTCCTCCTGCCGATGCAACCAAATCTGTTGACACAACAGGGCAGAAATCATCCTCTTCATCAACTACAACTAGCTGGGTGGCTTCTATCGACAGTGGTTTACAAACGGAAGGAATTTCTGAACAAACTAGAAAGATCCTCTTGGCGGCTTGGAGACCAAACACCACCAGCTCCTACTCCTCAGCATGGCATATATGGCATAGCTGGTGTGCTAAAAGAATCACTGTCAATCCCCTTTCACCATCTCTAAACAACATTTTAGATTTCTTCACTTCACAATTCCATGAAGGGAAAGAGTACCGAACGATTAATGTCTATCGATCTGCACTTTCGACCATTCTTCCACTGTTAGACGGACAAAAAGTGGGGCGTCACCCACTAGTTTGTCAATTGCTGAAAGGGGTATACCAGCTACGTCCCCCTCAACCTCGGTATGCCAAAACTTGGCAAGTTGGTAAACTTGTACAATTTATTGGGTCTTTGGGACCAAATGAAAAATTATCAACTAAACTCCTGTCATACAAATTGGTTGGTCTGCTAGCATTAACAGCCCCAGACAGAGCCTCTGGTTTAGCTGCTCGGGATCTGCGTTTTCGATTTATCCTCCCTGAGGGAGTTGAATTTAAACTTCCCGAATTAACCAAAAACGTTAAGCAGGGCGAAAGCTTGAAATGCTGCTTCCATGCAAGCTTTCCACAAAACGCTCTGTTGTGTGTATGTAAGTGCCTAGCAGAATACGAGTGTCGCACTCTCGAATGGCGACCCACAGACCCTTCCAAACCTAACCAATTATTACTGTCCTACATTACTCCACACAAGCCAGTTTCTTCGGCAACAGTGGCCAGGTGGTTGAAGGAACTTATGCAGTTAGCCGGCATTGATACTTCCTTATTTAAGGGGCATTCTATTCGTGGGGCAGTCACCACTGAAGCTGCGAGACAGGGTTTTTCGATACCAGACATTTTACAGTTTGCCGACTGGTCACAGCAGAGCACTTTTATTAAATTCTATTATCGGCCTCAATTTAACCCATCTGCAGGGAGAGCTGTGCTGTCAAGTAACGTACATTTGCTTTGAACATGCATTGTTAAATTGAGCCGAGTATTTTGAAGTATAATTGAAAATTATACAAGGGCTGCTTGCAGCCTGAAGTGTAATATTAATTATACGAGAAATACGAGGCGAGATTTAACAATGCAATCCCACCCTAGGCCCACCCTTATTTATATGTGTTATGGTGGTTAATTTGTTTCTTTTTCAGGTTGCGGACGATTCGTTCATTGCAAAGACAAGAGACCACGGTTGAGTCAGCGGCAATATATTAAGTAGTTTACTTTATGTTATTTCTGTTATTAGTTGCTTCTAATCACTGTATTTTGGAGTGAATAAAGAGACATTGCATTGTTAAATCTCGCCTCGTATTTCTCGTATAATTAATATTACACTTCAGGCTGCAAGCAGCCCTTGTATAATTTTCAATTATATAAACAGATTAAGACCACCTGCGGTATGCTTACTATTTCCAATCATTCGAACAGCCGTTACCTGTACATCAAGCTTTAAGCATTCCAAATACTTTCAATTTTCGTCTCTGAAGCAATAATAATTACAGCTCTTGCGACTTATACTTTAAAGGTTAAAATAACCAAATTACCATTTCTGGTGAACAAATTTTCTCCATGTTTCTCTGCAACTTAAATGTCAGTCATTGTAATATGATATTTACTGTACAATCAATGAGCCATCTGCCTACGAGTGCTACCAACTTAATTTTCTAGTTACTTTTTCTATAGAATTTTTTTATTTTCACATAAATGATACAGATTTTTATGCTCATTCCAGCAATATATCACAAGTTCTGGGGAATAACTTTTGTCTATGTGTTTTTGCATCTTAAATATCAGTAAATTTGAAACAATATCAGCATTAAATGTGCAAGACGAGTTCAGCATGAGTAACATCAACTTTATTTTCTAATTACCTATTCCATAGGTTTTTTTTATTTTCACATACTTGGTAAAAATTTTCATGGTCTTTCTAATCATATATCACAATTTCTATGGAATAACTTTTCTGTATCTGTTTATCCTTCCTAAATATAAGTCTTTCTAATATGATATTTAGTGTAAAATCAATGAGCCAACTGCGTATCAGTGATACCAATCTAATTTTCTAGTTACCTATTCTATAAATTTTCTTTATTTTTGAATATATGATTTAAATTTTATGCTTTTTCTAACAATATATCCCAAGTTCTGCGGAATAACTTTTCTGTATGTGTTTATGCATCGTAAATATCAGTCATTGTAATATGATGTTTAGTGTACAATCAATGAGCCAACTGCGTATCATTGCTACCAATCTAATTTTCTACTCACCTATTCTATGCATTTTTTTAATTTTCACATATATTATATAGATTTTCATGCTCTTTCAAACGATGTATCACAAGTTCTGGGGAATAACTTTTCTCTATGTGTTTTTGTAACTTAAATGTCAGTCATCGTAATATGATATTTACAATCATTGAGCAAAATGCGCACGAGCGCTACCAACTTAATTTTCTAATTACCTATTCTATAAATTTTTTTTATTTTCACATATATGATATAGATTTTCATGCTCTTTCTAACCATATATACCAAGTTCTGGGGAATAACTTTTCTGTATGCGTTTTTGCAACTTAAATGTCAGCCATCGTAATATGATATGTACAATCATTGAGCAAAATGCGCACGAGCGCTACCAACTTAATTTTCTAGTTACCTATTCTATAAATTTTTTTTATTTTCACATATATTATATAGATTTTCAAGCTCTTTCTAACGATGTATCACAAGTTCTGGGGAATAACTTTTCTGTATGCGTTTTTGCAACTTAAATGTCAGCCATCGTAATATGATATTTACAATGATTGAGCAAAATGCGCACGAGCGCTACCAACTTAATTTTCTAGTTACCTATTCTATAAATTTTTTTTATTTTCACATATTTGATATAGATTTTCATGCTCTTTCTAACGATGTATCAAAAGTTCCGGGGAATAACTTTTCTGTATGTGTTTTTGAAACTTAAATGTCAGCCATCGTAATATGATATTTACAATCATTGAGCAAAATGCGCACGAGCGCTACCAACTTAATTTTCTAGTTACCTATTCTATAAATTTTTTTTATTCTCAAATATATGATATAAATTTTCATGCTCTTTCTAGCCATATATACCAAGTTCTGGGGAATAACTTTTCTGTATGCGTTTTTTCAACTTAAATGTCAGCCATCGTAATATGATATTTACAATCATTGAGCAAAATGCGCACGAGCGCTACCAACTTAATTTTCTAGTTACCTATTCTATAAATTTTTTTTTATTCTCAAATATATGATATAAATTTTCATGCTCTTTCTAGCCATATATACCAAGTTCTGGGGAATAACTTTTCTGTATGCGTTTTTTCAACTTAAATGTCAGCCATCGTAATATGATATTTACAATCATTGAGCAAAATGCGCACGAGCGCTACCAACTTAATTTTCTAGTTACCTATTCTATATATTTTTTTTATTTTCACATATATGATATAGATTTTCATGCTCTTTCTAGCGATATATGACAAGTTCTGGGGAATAACTTTTCTGTATGTCTTTTTGAAACTTAAATGTCAGTCATCGTAATATGATATTTACAATTATTGTGGAAAATACCAAGTTAATGTTCTAGTTGCCTTTTCTCTAAATTTTTTTTGTTTTCACATATATGATATAGATTTTCATGCTCTTTCTAACGATATATCACAAGTTCTGGGGAATAACTTTTCTGTATGTGTTTTTGAAACTTAAATGTCAGTCATCGTAATATGATATTTACAATTATTGTGGAAAATACCAAGTTAATGTTCTAGTTGCCTTTTCTCTAAATTTTTTTTGTTTTCACATATATGATATAGATTTTCATGCTCTTTCTAACGATATATCACAAGTTCTGGGGAATAACTTTTCTGTATGTGTTTTTGAAACTTAAATGTCAGTCATCGTAATATGATATTTACAATTATTCTGGAAAATACCAACTTAATTTTCTAGTTGCCTATTCTATAAATTTTTTTTGTTTTCACATATATGATATAGATTTTCATGCTCTTTCTAACGATATATCACAAGTTCTGGGGAATAACTTTTCTGTATGCCTTTGTGCAACTTAAATGTCAGCCATTGTAATATGATGTTTGCAATCATTGAGAAAAATGCGCGCGAGCGCTACCAACTTAATTTTCTAGTTACCTATTCTATAAATTTTTTTTATTTTCACATATATGATATAAATTTTCATGCTCTTTCTAGCCATATATACCAAGTTCTGGGGAATAACTTTTCTGTATGCGTTTTTGCAACTTAAATGTCAGCCATCGTAATATGATATTTACAATCATTGAGCAAAATGCGCACGAGCGCTACCAACTTAATTTTCTAGTTACCTATTCTATAAATTTTTTTTATTTTCACATATATGATATAAATTTTCATGCTCTTTCTAGCCATATATACCAAGTTCTGGGGAATAACTTTTCTGTATGCGTTTTTGCAACTTAAATGTCAGCCATCGTAATATGATATTTACAATGATTGAGCAAAATGCGCACGAGCGCTACCAACTTAATTTTCTAGTTACCTATTCTATAAATTTTTTTTATTTTCACATATTTGATATAGATTTTCATGCTCTTTCTAACGATGTATCACAAGTTCTGGGGAATAACTTTTCTGTATGTGTTTTTGAAACTTAAATGTCAGCCATCGTAATATGATATTTACAATCATTGAGCAAAATGCGCACGAGCGCTACCAACTTAATTTTCTAGTTACCTATTCTATAAATTTTTTTTATTCTCAAATATATGATATAAATTTTCATGCTCTTTCTAGCCATATATACCAAGTTCTGGGGAATAACTTTTCTGTATGCGTTTTTTCAACTTAAATGTCAGCCATCGTAATATGATATTTACAATCATTGAGCAAAATGCGCACGAGCGCTTCCAACTTAATTTTCTAGTTACCTATTGTATATATTTTTTTTATTTTCACATATATGATATAGATTTTCATGCTCTTTCTAACGATATATGACAAGTTCTGGGGAATAACTTTTCTGTATGTCTTTTTGAAACTTAAATGTCAGTCATCGTAATATGATATTTACAATTATTGTGGAAAATACCAAGTTAATGTTCTAGTTGCCTTTTCTCTAAATTTTTTTTGTTTTCACATATATGATATAGATTTTCATGCTCTTTCTAACGATATATCACAAGTTCTGGGGAATAACTTTTCTGTATGTGTTTTTGAAACTTAAATGTCAGTCATCGTAATATGATATTTACAATTATTGTGGAAAATACCAAGTTAATGTTCTAGTTGCCTTTTCTCTAAATTTTTTTTGTTTTCACATATATGATATAGATTTTCATGCTCTTTCTAACGATATATCACAAGTTCTGGGGAATAACTTTTCTGTATGTGTTTTTGAAACTTAAATGTCAGTCATCGTAATATGATATTTACAATTATTGTGGAAAATACCAAGTTAATGTTCTAGTTGCCTTTTCTCTAAATTTTTTTTGTTTTCTCATATATGATATAGATTTTCATGCTCTTTCTAACGATATATCACAAGTTCTGGGGAATAACTTTTCTGTATGTGTTTTTGAAACTTAAATGTCAGTCATCGTAATATGATATTTACAATTATTGTGGAAAATACCAACATAATTTTCTAGTTACCTATTCTATAAATTTTTTTTTTTTTCACATATATGATATAGATTTTCATGCTCTTTCTAACGATGTATCACAAGTTCTGGGGAATAACTTTTCTGTATGCCTTTGTGCAACTTAAATGTCAGCCATTGTAATATGATGTTTGCAATCATTGAGAAAAATGCGCGCGAGCGCGACCAACTTAATTTTCTAGTTACCTATTCTATAAATTTTTTTTATTTTCACATATATGATATAAATTTTCATGCTCTTTCTAGCCATATATACCAAGTTCTGAGGAATAACTTTTCTGTATGCGTTTTTGCAACTTAAATGTCAGCCATCGTAATATGATATTTACAATCATTGAGCAAAATGCGCACGAGCGCTACCAACTTAATTTTCTAGTTACCTATTCTATAAATTTTTTTTATTTTCACATATATGATATAAATTTTCATGCTCTTTCTAGCCATATATACCAAGTTCTGGGGAATAACTTTTCTGTATGCGTTTTTTCAACTTAAATGTCAGCCATCGTAATATGATATTTACAATCATTGAGCAAAATGCGCACGAGCGCTACCAACTTAATTTTCTAGTTACCTATTCTATATATTTTTTTTATTTTCACATATATGATATAGATTTTCATGCTCTTTCTAACGATATATGACAAGTTCTGGGGAATAACTTTTCTGTATGTGTTTTTGAAACTTAAATGTCAGTCATCGTAATATGATATTTACAATTATTCTGGAAAATACCAACTTAATTTTCTAGTTGCCTATTCTATAAATTTTTTTTGTTTTCACATATATGATATAGATTTTCATGCTCTTTCTAACGATATATCACAAGTTCTGGGGAATAACTTTTCTGTATGCCTTTGTGCAACTTAAATGTCAGCCATTGTAATATGATGTTTGCAATCATTGAGAAAAATGCGCGCGAGCGCTACCAACTTAATTTTCTAGTTACCTATTCTATAAATTTTTTTTATTTTCACATATATGATATAAATTTTCATGCTCTTTCTAGCCATATATACCAAGTTCTGGGGAATAACTTTTCTGTATGCGTTTTTGCAACTTAAATGTCAGCCATCGTAATATGATATTTACAATCATTGAGCAAAATGCGCACGAGCGCTACCAACTTAATTTTCTAGTTACCTATTCTATAAATTTTTTTTATTTTCACATATATGATATAAATTTTCATGCTCTTTCTAGCCATATATACCAAGTTCTGGGGAATAACTTTTCTGTATGCGTTTTTGCAACTTAAATGTCAGCCATCGTAATATGATATTTACAATGATTGAGCAAAATGCGCACGAGCGCTACCAACTTAATTTTCTAGTTACCTATTCTATAAATTTTTTTTATTTTCACATATTTGATATAGATTTTCATGCTCTTTCTAACGATGTATCACAAGTTCTGGGGAATAACTTTTCTGTATGTGTTTTTGAAACTTAAATGTCAGCCATCGTAATATGATATTTACAATCATTGAGCAAAATGCGCACGAGCGCTACCAACTTAATTTTCTAGTTACCTATTCTATAAATTTTTTTTATTCTCAAATATATGATATAAATTTTCATGCTCTTTCTAGCCATATATACCAAGTTCTGGGGAATAACTTTTCTGTATGCGTTTTTTCAACTTAAATGTCAGCCATCGTAATATGATATTTACAATCATTGAGCAAAATGCGCACGAGCGCTTCCAACTTAATTTTCTAGTTACCTATTCTATATATATTTTTTATTTTCACATATATGATATAGATTTTCATGCTCTTTCTAGCCATATATACCAAGTTCTGGGGAATAACTTTTCTGTATGCGTTTTTGCAACTTAAATGTCAGCCATCGTAATGTGATATTTACAATCATTGAGCAAAATGCGCACGAGCGCTACCAACTTAATTTTCTAGTTACCTATTCTATAAATTTTTTTTATTTTCACATATATGATATAAATTTTCATGCTCTTTCTAGCCATATATACCAAGTTCTGGGGAATAACTTTTCTGTATGCGTTTTTGCAACTTAAATGTCAGCCATCGTAATATGATATTTACAATGATTGAGCAAAATGCGCACGAGCGCTACCAACTTAATTTTCTAGTTACCTATTCTATAAATTTTTTTTATTTTCACATATTTGATATAGATTTTCATGCTCTTTCTAACGATGTATCACAAGTTCTGGGGAATAACTTTTCTGTATGTGTTTTTGAAACTTAAATGTCAGCCATCGTAATATGATATTTACAATCATTGAGCAAAATGCGCACGAGCGCTACCAACTTAATTTTCTAGTTACCTATTCTATAAATTTTTTTTATTCTCAAATATATGATATAAATTTTCATGCTCTTTCTAGCCATATATACCAAGTTCTGGGGAATAACTTTTCTGTATGCGTTTTTTCAACTTAAATGTCAGCCATCGTAATATGATATTTACAATCATTGAGCAAAATGCGCACGAGCGCTTCCAACTTAATTTTCTAGTTACCTATTCTATATATTTTTTTTATTTTCACATATATGATATAGATTTTCATGCTCTTTCTAACGATATATGACAAGTTCTGGGGAATAACTTTTCTGTATGTCTTTTTGAAACTTAAATGTCAGTCATCGTAATATGATATTTACAATTATTGTGGAAAATACCAAGTTAATGTTCTAGTTGCCTTTTCTCTAAATTTTTTTTGTTTTCACATATATGATATAGATTTTCATGCTCTTTCTAACGATATATCACAAGTTCTGGGGAATAACTTTTCTGTATGTGTTTTTGAAACTTAAATGTCAGTCATCGTAATATGATATTTACAATTATTGTGGAAAATACCAAGTTAATGTTCTAGTTGCCTTTTCTCTAAATTTTTTTTGTTTTCACATATGTGATATAGATTTTCATGCTCTTTCTAACGATATATCACAAGTTCTGGGGAATAACTTTTCTGTATGTGTTTTTGAAACTTAAATGTCAGTCATCGTAATATGATATTTACAATTATTGTGGAAAATACCAAGTTAATGTTCTAGTTGCCTTTTCTCTAAATTTTTTTTGTTTTCTCATATATGATATAGATTTTCATGCTCTTTCTAACGATATATCACAAGTTCTGGGGAATAACTTTTCTGTATGTGTTTTTGAAACTTAAATGTCAGTCATCGTAATATGATATTTACAATTATTGTGGAAATACCAACATAATTTTCTAGTTACCTATTCTATAAATTTTTTTTTTTTTCACATATATGATATAGATTTTCATGCTCTTTCTAACGATGTATCACAAGTTCTGGGGAATAACTTTTCTGTATGCCTTTGTGCAACTTAAATGTCAGCCATTGTAATATGATGTTTGCAATCATTGAGAAAAATGCGCGCGAGCGCGACCAACTTAATTTTCTAGTTACCTATTCTATAAATTTTTTTTATTTTCACATATATGATATAAATTTTCATGCTCTTTCTAGCCATATATACCAAGTTCTGAGGAATAACTTTTCTGTATGCGTTTTTGCAACTTAAATGTCAGCCATCGTAATATGATATTTACAATCATTGAGCAAAATGCGCACGAGCGCTACCAACTTAATTTTCTAGTTACCTATTCTATAAATTTTTTTTATTTTCACATATATGATATAAATTTTCATGCTCTTTCTAGCCATATATACCAAGTTCTGGGGAATAACTTTTCTGTATGCGTTTTTTCAACTTAAATGTCAGCCATCGTAATATGATATTTACAATCATTGAGCAAAATGCGCACGAGCGCTACCAACTTAATTTTCTAGTTACCTATTCTATATATTTTTTTTATTTTCACATATATGATGTAGATTTTCATGCTCTTTCTAACGATATATCACAAGTTCTGGGGAATAACTTTTCTGTATGCCTTTGTGCAACTTAAATGTCAGCCATTGTAATATGATGTTTGCAATCATTGAGAAAAATGCGCGCGAGCGCTACCAACTTAATTTTCTAGTTACCTATTCTATAAATTTTTTTTATTTTCACATATATGATATAAATTTTCATGCTCTTTCTAGCCATATATACCAAGTTCTGGGGAATAACTTTTCTGTATGCGTTTTTGCAACTTAAATGTCAGCCATCGTAATATGATATTTACAATCATTGAGCAAAATGCGCACGAGCGCTACCAACTTAATTTTCTAGTTACCTATTCTATAAATTTTTTTTATTTTCACATATATGATATAAATTTTCATGCTCTTTCTAGCCATATATACCAAGTTCTGGGGAATAACTTTTCTGTATGCGTTTTTGCAACTTAAATGTCAGCCATCGTAATATGATATTTACAATGATTGAGCAAAATGCGCACGAGCGCTACCAACTTAATTTTCTAGTTACCTATTCTATAAATTTTTTTTATTTTCACATATTTGATATAGATTTTCATGCTCTTTCTAACGATGTATCACAAGTTCTGGGGAATAACTTTTCTGTATGTGTTTTTGAAACTTAAATGTCAGCCATCGTAATATGATATTTACAATCATTGAGCAAAATGCGCACGAGCGCTACCAACTTAATTTTCTAGTTACCTATTCTATAAATTTTTTTTATTCTCAAATATATGATATAAATTTTCATGCTCTTTCTAGCCATATATACCAAGTTCTGGGGAATAACTTTTCTGTATGCGTTTTTTCAACTTAAATGTCAGCCATCGTAATATGATATTTACAATCATTGAGCAAAATGCGCACGAGCGCTTCCAACTTAATTTTCTAGTTACCTATTGTATATATTTTTTTTATTTTCACATATATGATATAGATTTTCATGCTCTTTCTAACGATATATGACAAGTTCTGGGGAATAACTTTTCTGTATGTCTTTTTGAAACTTAAATGTCAGTCATCGTAATATGATATTTACAATTATTGTGGAAAATACCAAGTTAATGTTCTAGTTGCCTTTTCTCTAAATTTTTTTGTTTTCACATATATGATATAGATTTTCATGCTCTTTCTAACGATATATCACAAGTTCTGGGGAATAACTTTTCTGTATGTGTTTTTGAAACTTAAATGTCAGTCATCGTAATATGATATTTACAATTATTGTGGAAAATACCAAGTTAATGTTCTAGTTGCCTTTTCTCTAAATTTTTTTTGTTTTCACATATATGATATAGATTTTCATGCTCTTTCTAACGATATATCACAAGTTCTGGGGAATAACTTTTCTGTATGTGTTTTTGAAACTTAAATGTCAGTCATCGTAATATGATATTTACAATTATTGTGGAAAATACCAAGTTAATGTTCTAGTTGCCTTTTCTCTAAATTTTTTTTGTTTTCTCATATATGATATAGATTTTCATGCTCTTTCTAACGATATATCACAAGTTCTGGGGAATAACTTTTCTGTATGTGTTTTTGAAACTTAAATGTCAGTCATCGTAATATGATATTTACAATTATTGTGGAAAATACCAACATAATTTTCTAGTTACCTATTCTATAAATTTTTTTTTTTTTCACATATATGATATAGATTTTCATGCTCTTTCTAACGATGTATCACAAGTTCTGGGGAATAACTTTTCTGTATGCCTTTGTGCAACTTAAATGTCAGCCATTGTAATATGATGTTTGCAATCATTGAGAAAAATGCGCGCGAGCGCGACCAACTTAATTTTCTAGTTACCTATTCTATAAATTTTTTTTATTTTCACATATATGATATAAATTTTCATGCTCTTTCTAGCCATATATACCAAGTTCTGAGGAATAACTTTTCTGTATGCGTTTTTGCAACTTAAATGTCAGCCATCGTAATATGATATTTACAATCATTGAGCAAAATGCGCACGAGCGCTACCAACTTAATTTTCTAGTTACCTATTCTATAAATTTTTTTTATTTTCACATATATGATATAAATTTTCATGCTCTTTCTAGCCATATATACCAAGTTCTGGGGAATAACTTTTCTGTATGCGTTTTTTCAACTTAAATGTCAGCCATCGTAATATGATATTTACAATCATTGAGCAAAATGCGCACGAGCGCTACCAACTTAATTTTCTAGTTACCTATTCTATATATTTTTTTTATTTTTACATATATGATATAGATTTTCATGCTCTTTCTAACGATATATGACAAGTTCTGGGGAATAACTTTTCTGTATGTGTTTTTGAAACTTAAATGTCAGTCATCGTAATATGATATTTACAATTATTCTGGAAAATACCAACTTAATTTTCTAGTTGCCTATTCTATAAATTTTTTTTGTTTTCACATATATGATATAGATTTTCATGCTCTTTCTAACGATATATCACAAGTTCTGGGGAATAACTTTTCTGTATGCCTTTGTGCAACTTAAATGTCAGCCATTGTAATATGATGTTTGCAATCATTGAGAAAAATGCGCGCGAGCGCTACCAACTTAATTTTCTAGTTACCTATTCTATAAATTTTTTTTATTTTCACATATATGATATAAATTTTCATGCTCTTTCTAGCCATATATACCAAGTTCTGGGGAATAACTTTTCTGTATGCGTTTTTGCAACTTAAATGTCAGCCATCGTAATATGATATTTACAATCATTGAGCAAAATGCGCACGAGCGCTACCAACTTAATTTTCTAGTTACCTATTCTATAAATTTTTTTTATTTTCACATATATGATATAAATTTTCATGCTCTTTCTAGCCATATATACCAAGTTCTGGGGAATAACTTTTCTGTATGCGTTTTTGCAACTTAAATGTCAGTCATCGTAATATGATATTTACAATTATTGTGGAAAATACCAAGTTAATGTTCTAGTTGCCTATTCTATAATTTTTTTTTGTTTTTACATATATTTTCATGCTCTTTCTAGCCATATATACCAAGTTCTGGGGAATAACTTTTTTGTATGCGTTTTTCTAACTTAAATGTCAGCCATCGTAATATGATATTTACAATCATTGAGAAAAATGCGCACGAGCGCTACCAACTTAATTTTCTAGTTATCTATTCTATAATTTTTTTTTATTTTCACATATATGATATAGATTTTCATGCTGTTTCTAACCATATATACCAAGTTCTGGGGAATAACTTTTCTGTATGCGTTTTTTCAACTTAAATGTCAGCCATCGTAATATGATATTTACAATCATTGAGCCAAATGCGCACGAGCGCTACCAAATTAATTTTCTAGTTACCTATTCTATAAATTTTTTTTATTTTCACATATATGATATAGATTTTCATGCTCTTTCTAACGATATATCACAAGTTCTGGGGAATAACTTTTCTGTATGCGTTTTTCTAACTTAAATGTGAGCCATCGTAATATGATATTTACAATCATTGAGCCAAATGCGTACGAGCGCTACCAACTTAATTTTCTAGTTACCTTTTCTATAAATTTTTTTTATTTTCACATATATGATGTACATTTTCATGCTCGCTCTAACGATATATCACAAGTTCCGGGGAATAACTTTTCTGTACGCGTTTTTGCAACTTAAATGTCAGCCATCGTAAAATGATATTTACAATCAATGAGCCAAAAGCGTACGAGCGCTTTCAACTTACTTTTCTAGTTACCTATTGTATAAATTTTTTATTTTTGCATATATGATATAGAAGTCAAGCGCATTTTTACTTAGTCGGGCACCCTGCGCCGAAATAAGGAAATTTCACTGTAGGGTTTTGACCAATACGAATACTGGAATATACTACAATGAATAATGTATTACGAATGCGCTTGAATGACGAATTCTGTATTAGTATTTGAATTTTCTAATTTCAAATGATTTAAAAATTTGGCGACTTGGCCATAAGTGAAACGATGACAGATTTCTTGTTTGCTATTTCCTGTTCATTAATGAAAACAATTCTATACTAAAACAGTAAGGAAAGCCTAAAGACATTGTGAAAAGCTCCGTCGCATTACCCAATGTCAACAGGATTCCAGTCTTAAGAGATATCAATTAGCGAAGAAGGTTCGCCGTGTGGCAATCAAAAAATTGCAATGAATGCTCGTGTTGGCCAGATGTGAGAAATCTCTCTCAAGAGTAGAATTTTGTTACTATGTGCTGTGAAAATTGTATCAAGCGTCCCCTTTTAACGGAATACATTCTTCAAAAAGCTACTTTTAGCTGTTTATGCATAACAACGAAACCCAAAACATAACCCAAGACAGAATAAAATTTTGTATTTTTGTGATTTGAATGTAGCGTAAAGCTAATTCTTACTACGCATTAGCTTAACAGAGTTATGAATTTTTTTCATGTGTTTTGTAAAGTACTTACACTTTGTCTTTAGTGTCTAATGTTCCTCGGAAATACTTTTGCATACAAACAAAACTGGCTTATCGTGATTATCTGGGTTTTTTGTGTAAATAAACCAATGCTAAGGAAGGAGACACATTTTTAATTATTTTAAATACATGCAATTTGTTTTTTTTTTCGTAGAATATCAAAATTTCCATATCAGGGACAGGATAAAATTCATGCAACATTGTCACTTAGAAAAGTATATATAGGGCAAAACTTTTATAGTATTTTCTGCTGAATGTAAATGTTCAGGTAGCCAAGCGGAATTAACATGCACTAATGGCCTGACAACACCGTAATCCTTTTAGTGATGACACTTCAGGGGAACAACTTATTTAAAGCAGCACTGTTGTACATGTGTTTTTCGTATTCATTTTTTTATAGTAAATTCAGCGAGCCTTTAGTTAGTCAATATTTGTTCATAGGGGAATACATTTAAAGATCAATGAAACTTTTGATTATATGTGTATTGTGAAGTTACATACTATTTACGATAGATTTTTAGACCCCAGAACTTGTGATACATTGTTAGAAAGAGCATGAAAATCTATATCATATATGTGAAAACAAAAAAGATTTATAGAATAGGCAACTAGAAAATTAAGTTGGTATTTTGCACAATAATTGTAAATATCATATTACGATGACTGACATTTAAGTTGCAAAAACGCATACAGAAAAGTTATTCCCCAGAACTTGGTATATATGGTTAGAAAGAGCATGAAAATCTATATCATATATGTGAAAATAAAAAAAATTTATAGAATAGGTAACTAGAAAATTAAGTTGGTAGCGCTCGTGCGCATTTTGCTCAATGATTAAAAATATCATATTACGATGGCTGGCATTTAAGTTGCAAAAACGCATACAGAAAAGTTATTCCCCAGAACTTGTGATATATCATTAGAAAGAGCATGAAAATCTATATCATATATGTGAAAACAAAAAAAATTTATGGAATAGGTAACTAGAAAATTAACTTGGTATTTTCCACAATAATTGTAAATATCATATTACGATGACTGACATTTAAGTTTCAAAAACACATACAGAAAATCTATTCCCCAGAACTTGTGATATATCGTTAGAAAGAGCATGAAAATCTATATCATATATGTGAAAATAAAAAAAATTTATAGAATAGGTAACTAGAAAATTAAGTTGGTAGCGCTCGTGCGCATTTTGCTCAATGATTGTAAATATCATATTACGATGGCTGACATTTAACTTGCAAAAACGCATACAGAAAAGTTATTCCCCAGAACTTGGTATATATGGCTAGAAAGAGCATGAAAATTTATATCATATATGTGAAAATAAAAAAAATTTATAGAATAGGTAACTAGAAAATTAAGTTGGTAGCGCTCGTGCGCATTTTGCTCAATGATTGTAAATATCATATTACGATGGCTGACATTTAAGTTGCAAAAACGCATACAGAAAAGTTATTCCCCAGAACTTGTGATACATCGTTAGAAAGAGCATGAAAATTTATATCATATATGTGAAAATAAAAAAAATTTATGGAATAGGTAACTAGAAAATTAAGTTGGTAGCGCTCGTACGCATTTCGCTCAATGATTTTAAATATCATATTACGATGACTGACATTTAAGTTGCAAAAACACATAGAGAAAAGTTATTCCCCAGATCTTGTGATACATGGTTAGAAAAAGCATGAAAATTTTTATCATATATGTGAAAACAAAAAAAGTTTATAGAATAGGTAAGTAGAAAATTATGTAGGTAGCGCTCGTACGCATTTCGCTCAATGATTGTAAATATCATATTACTATGGCTGACATTTAAGTTGCAAAAACACATAGAGAAAAGTTATTCCCCAGAACCTGTGACACATCGTTAGAAAGAGCATGAAAATCTATATAATATATGTGAAAATAAAAAAAATTTATAGAATAGGTAACTAGAAAATTAAGTAGGTAACGCTCGTACGCATTTGGCTCAATGATTGTAAATATCATATAGCGATGGCTGACATTTAAGTTGCAAAAACACATTGAGAAAAGTTATTCCCCAGAACTTGTGATACATCGTTAGAAAGAGCATGAAAATCCATATCATATATGTGAAAACAAAAAAAATTTGTAGAATAGGTAACTTTAGGTAATTTATAGAAAATTAAGTAGGTAACGCTCGTACGCATTTTGCTCAATGATTGTAAATATCATATTACGATGACTGACATTTAAGTTGCAAAAAGACATAGAGAAAAGTTATTCCCCAGAACGTTTGATACATCGTTTGAAAGAGCATGAAAATCTATATAATATAGGTGAAAATTAAAAAAATGCATAGAATAGGTGAGTAGAAAATTAGATTGGTAGCAATGATACCCAGTTGGCTCATTGATTGCACACTAAACATCATATTACAATGACTGATATTTACGATGCATAAACACATACAGAAAAGTTATTCCGCAGAACTTGGGATATATTGTTAGAAAAAGCATAAAATCTAAATCATATATTCAAAAATAAAGAAAATTTATAGAATAGGTAACTAAAAAATTAGATTGGTATCACTGATGCGCAGTTGGCTCATTGATTTTACACTAAATATCATATTAGAAAGACTTATATTTAGGAAGGATAAACAGATACAGAAAAGTTATTCCACAGAAATTGTGATATATGATTAGAAAGACCATGAAAATTTTTACCAAGTATGTGAAAATAAAAAAAACCTATAAAATAGGTAATTAGAAAATAAAGTTGATGTTACTCATGCTGAACTCGTCTTGCACATTTAATGCTGATATTGTTTCAAATTTACTGATATTTAAGATGCAAAAACACATAGACAAAAGTTATTCCCCAGAACTTGTGATATATTGCTGGAATGAGCATAAAAATCTGTATCATTTATGTGAAAATAAAAAAATTCTATAGAAAAAGTAACTAGAAAATTAAGTTGGTAGCACTCGTAGGCAGATGGCTCATTGATTGTACAGTAAATATCATATTACAATGACTGACATTTAAGTTGCAGAGAAACATGGAGAAAATTTGTTCACCGGAAATGGTAATTTTGTTATTTTAACTTTTAAAGTATAAGTCGCAAGAGCTGTAATTATTATTGCTTCAGAGACGAAAATTGAAAGTATTTGGAATGCTTAAAGCTTGATGTACAGGTAACGGCTGTTCGAATGATTGGAAATAGTAAGCATACCGCAGGTGGTCTTAATCTGTTTATATAATCTCATAATGAATGTGGGGCGAATGTGGGGAGAATGCGGGGAGGAATGTGAGGAGGAATGTGAGGACGAATGTGGGGACCAATGTGGGGACAGTTTCACTGTAGTAAGTAAGTTATCATCTAACTCTTCACCCTAAGTATAGAATACATTAAACTGAGTACATTAAACTGATCCTTTAAAGATGAAATGCTATGATAAAAATTCATTTGACTGCCTTGCAGCTGTATAAAATTTTGAATTTCATCTATTAAGAATATCTTCACATGATGTACCATTATTGTTGAAGTGCTTTCTTGCAGTAAATCATCCTCCACTGTTGCTGCTGTATGTGTTTTTGACTTATTAAGCTCTGTCCCCCTGGATGCCTCAGCTTCCTCTGTTATATTGAGTAAGTACTATCAAATTCTTCAGCCTAAAGAGTAGAATTAAAAACGAAACTTTCAGAACCTGACTGTTACTATGTTTTATTAATGAACGTTTCATCGCAAATAAACAGAAGACTTCTATTTACCTGAATAGTTGTATCTGTGGCTGGGGTCGCTGTGCAAGTCGGGACTTCCATCAAATTTGGCATACAGGCATAAGTGTGGTCAATCGCTTGACACCGCATAAACTTTTCCACAACAAACTTATTATAACTTTCAACCACGTCCGGCCATTCTTGACTCCAAGGAAATATGGATGGGTTTGCATAAAAGTCCTTCCAGCCACCTTTGAAGTGCAGGCTGCATATAGAAGACCACTTTGATATTTTTTTTGCGTTCTTTATGGAATTTTTCCAGATTTTTCTCCTACAATTGTCCTTTGGCAGTTGGTGAAACTTTAGGTAGCGAAAACCTTGACTTTTGGAGGCACAGCCAGGCACACAACATTTGACATTTACCATTCCGCTTAACTTTGTCAAACGTCCGCCGCCAAATTGGAAAAAAATCCCAAACATGTCCCACCACTGAGCTTTACTAATATATCTGGAGGAGCGGCTCCTATACTTGCTTCAGTAATCGGAGTGTCGCCAAAAACATGGCGGATTTCGGCCTCTGCTGACGCCAGATCCACGCCATATGGTTCCTCAGCCTAAAGGTATTTGCCACTGACTGGGCTCAATTGTAAAGCAGGCTCATCTTTCACACCCCCCTTTTGTTTTTTTTTCAAAATTTTGTTTTGTCTTTTAGTTTTCGCTGTAAATTTTGGGGGTTTTAAAGCTTTTTTCATGTTTGCTGGACGCTTCACTAACTTTTGAAAAACATATTTGCAAGTTTTACAAGTTATCGCAGCCAGGAAAGGACAAAATATTTCAAGCGACAATTGGATTGCTATAACGCCGAAAAATTTTGCAGTTTATATTCACGAGGAAAACAATATTTCCAGCTAAAATTGTTGAGTATAACGTATTATTAGCAACGAGTATTTTTGTCTTTTAAGTCCGCTTTGTTGCACATCAACATTTGTTATATGGTTATGCTTTTACCTGGTTTTTACCATCATGCTTTAATGTTTTTAAAATGGACAATTTGCATAATAGACTAACATTCGACCTAGGCAAAAAGAACAAAATATTTTACTACAGCTAGAAAGAGGATCCTAAAATTAGTAGAAATGCAAAGTTTGGTGGCGAAATGTTGTAAAATATAGAAAATATAGCCCTGCGAAGTTTGCAAATTTTGTACATATTTGTATTACGCGTGGAAAAAGTTACCATTTTCGCGGCAATTTTAGCTCAAAAATGGTAACTTTTCCCGCGCTTAATACAAATGTATACAAAATTTGCAAACTTCGCAGGGCTATATTTTCCGTATTTTACAACATTTCGCCACCAAACTTTGCAATTCTACTAATTTTATGATGCTGTTTTTAACTGTAGTAAAAGATTTCGTTCTTCCTGCCTAGTTCGACCTTTAGTCTATTATGCAAATTGTCCATTGCTTACATGCCATCATGTTTTGATGTGAACGTGTATAAATCAAGGCTTTTGTTTCTTAACTGTCTTGAATATTTATAGTTTACTGTAGATGGCAGAAAATTCTTGCACTTTACAAAATGTTTTGCATTTTACATGCAAGTTTTTGTGTCTCCTGAAGTACTTTTTGCGCATGATATTGTATATAATTTTGCTCACAACGTTCAAGCATATATTTCAAGCATGCTTGCTTCTCTCTCATTTCCCCCTATGTTTAAGCTTACGTTTTTTTGAATAACCAGTAATAATGGCAGTATATAATCTGACTATTCCACTACAATACAGCTGAAAGATGTATTATTTGCAACTATTTAAATAAGTAAGATATAATGTTTCACTACCAATACTCTACTGAGATAAATACTCCAGACAAGAATATTATAATATGGATGCAACATAGATGGTATGGAGTGAGGGAATTGACTGCTGACAGTAAAAGTACAGTATTAATGCCTAATCCCCAATTGGGTGGAAAGGCTGAAGCTCACATCTCTCCATTATCAATCTTGTGCATTCCCCATCTTTTCCCCTCATGATTTCTATTGCTTTTGACTTTTGTGAACAACTGTTTAAAAAATGTATTTTTGTTTACTACAAAACCAATCCACAGTGATACACTTCATAGTTGTATTATTTTAATTGAGAAAATTCAAGGTTTAGTAATTTCAACTAACAATGAGTCATTGAAGAAAAACACTACATTTAGCAAAAGTAATCCTAACTCCACTTGAGCAATGTATGCTTCCTTTAGTGGGATGAGGATACTATATTATGCTGATACTGTGGTAAAAATGCTAAATTATCTATTGGTTGAGAGGATGACATCAATCTCTCATCTCTGCATTGCTAGTGCAGGTGTTTTCTGAAATTACAATTATAATGCCTAAAACTATTTTAATGCCTAAAACTATTAATCTAAAACTATACTATTATGATAATGACATAACTATCACTGTTACAATTATAATGCCTAAAACTATTTTAATGCCTAAAACTATTAATCTAAAACTATACTATTATGATAATGACATAACTATCACTGTGTTGTCCAAATGGGCTTTGATTTCTGATCTCTTCTCAATTTTGATGTGGTATTGATAACAGATTAATAGTTCAACATTTGAAGAAAACAGTTAAACTGCACAACATATTACACATTATGACATATATCCATGCTGGCTGTGCATGGTAAAATACATATGCTACAGTAGGAATGTTTTGCTCTAGTTCTTGGTACATCACATTAAAATCTGCAATAAAATGAGGAACAAATTTACTACCTTTTTTGTGTTCAATTAATGCATAGAAACATGTAAGGCAACAATTAAAACCACTGAGTATCCAGCACTTCCCATGATAAATAACAATCTGGTGTTGGACAGCAAAATAGGAAATGAGGTCCATAATGCATCTTACCCAACACATTACTCAAAAAAGAAAAAAAACAGCACAATGTACATTATATTGGGTAGACATGGTCCAAAATGTTATCTTTCATGCACCACTGACAACACTACATTGCATTTCAAAAACAAGCTGAATTAATTGTCTGTTTCTCTACACTTCAATCTACAATTACTATGCCAACAGAGGTCACAGAGGCATAGATGTTTTTTATCAGGCACAGAGAGATTGTTCCACACTGTCAAGTGATATAATTAACTTCAGTATCAAACTGCAAATGGGCAAACATTAAATCATGTATACATGACTATAAGCATTCATCAAGGAAAACTTGTTGTCCACATAAATAACATCAAAAACAGCTCTATTAAAGTAAAAGTCAGAGTCTGATGCTGAAGACAGAACTGTTTATACGGAAATACCCAATAAATAAACAGACTTTGCATCAGCGTTTCACAAAAATTTTTTTTACGCATTTCTGTAAACTTTGAGCATCAAAATGCAAACTTAGCCAGTAAAACGATATAAAATTGAAAGTTTCGAGATTCTTACCTGTTAGAAGAAACATTTCCACATTATTTTTACAAATACTTGCGTCCACAAGCGAAAAAACCCTATTTTTTCTTTGATTTTTTCCGCGAAAACAACGTAGCCATAAAATTTTTTGCAAAAACCAGGGGGGCGAAGGTCGTCTTAAAAGCTCGGGATCGCGGTTGGTCAGTGGTAAATACCTGTAGGCTGAGGAACCATATGGCGTCAGCAAAGGCCAAAATCCGCCATGTTTTTGGCGACACTTTTTCATGCCGAGCCGCTCCTCCAGATATATTAGTAAAGCTCAGTGTGTCCCACACATTGATCTGAATAATACTGGATCACGCGGGATTGACTACCTCACGGGCGTTCTTTGTGGGTGACGTCAATATTTTTGGCATGCGGTTGTTGATACAAACTCGCTATTTCTTCGTAAATAATCGTAAGACTATTCTCGCTCACTGGGACTGTATCTACTTCACCAAATTTAGCAAAAGCGCGAGCCCGAAGGGCGAGTAATGATTGTCGCGCTACGCGCTCCCTCTTTAGCTAAATTTGGTGAAGTAGATACAGTCCCAGTGAGTGAGAATAGTCTTACGATTATTTACGAAGAAATAACGAATTTGTATGAGCAACCGCATGCCAAAAATATTGACGTCACCCACAAAGAACGCCCTTGAGGTAGTCAATCCCGGATCACGCACATTGATCACGCATCACTGAGCTCTATTAATATATCTGGAGATCGGGCTCTAGTATATTTCCTATCAAGAAAGGTCGGCACTAGATCATAGACAAGATACGCACATAACTGCGACCACTGTATATTCCGGTCAGCGGTACCCCTTCGCTGCCATTCGTTCATAGAAATAATAGGTATAGAATGCGTACTCCTATCTTTTCTCTGTGAAAAATTTGTCGCCACAAAATGGCGGATTTATAAGGGCATTTGACTAGTTCCAGACTCCTGAAAGAGAGAATTTCGCGCGGTCGCAAGGAGTGCGATTTGTTTTTGTCAACCAGAGTTTACAAAAAAGACAAATTCGAGACTTTAAATGGAAAAAAGGTTTAGAAAACGTTTGAATAAAGGAAAGCAGATTTTATGGGACTTTTTACGTAAAAGATGACACAAAGAAACGGGAGAGTGCGATAATGCAAATGATAAGAGCAGAAAGTACAAGAAATTGTTTGCGGAGTTTTCAAGGTTGCTGTGACAACACTAAAAAATGATAAAAATTCACAGGTATGTCTTATCGTTTGAAAATACACATAATTATGTAATGTTTAACACTATTCTAAAAGCTCAAATGGTACCTTTGTTGTTTTAGTCGGAGTTCCTCACTGACCTTAGTTTTGAATGGCAGTTTTTGACAATTTTAAGCAATCGATATTTACAAACAATCACCTTGTTAGTGCACTGTAAAATATTGTAGTTTACATAACTTCTGTTATCTTAATGTCTTCTGATTTAGCTTCAAAGGTCAATGAAAAAAGCGACAATTTGGTCACTTTTTAAACGAAATGTTTAGTCATATGCATGCATGCAAAGCATTTTCAAAGTAAATCATGTTTACGCAAAACTAAAACCGTCTTTGTATTATAATACACAACTATTATTTACCATCAGTGTGTCACTGTCTTTATCTCATTGTTTCAAGAGAACTGTAATTAAGCTGTAAATTTGTCAAAAGACAATTTTCTATCAGGAACTGCTTTGTTTTACAGACTCTGACGTTTAACTCCTGGTCAAATCCAATATGGCGGATTTATAAGGGCAAATTATTTTAAATTTTAGGCACAGGCTAGGTTACCAAGCACGCATTCTATATCTATTATTTCTATGCATTCGTTATAAAATAGTGCGCGAAAATGAAAAATAAGGCGCGAACTAAAACACTTAGAGAAAGATGGCCTACGCAAAGCCGATGGAAAGCGATAGTGGCCAGTTTATTGTTTGCCGTACACGAGAAGAAATGCTTGAGCAATTCGAAGAATACAAAAGAAAAACGCAAAGTGGATGGAGATGTATAAAGTCGAATGCTCTCTTTGGTAGGTTCTTTAATTATTTAAAATAATACATATATTAATATTTATGATATGCAAATTCTACACTTGGATTAAAATATACAAGTCGTATATTTTAATATGCATAACCATGGAACGTTGTGGATCAAAATTGATCATTTTTATTAAAGACAGAACATTTATCTGCTATTTTCGTCCAACAATTATGAAATATTTGAACACGTTGGATCTATTTAACAGTATCTTACATATTATTAAATAAAATAAGCATGAATATATAGTGTCTGTAATTGTATCAAACGATACCTTTGCTGATGCTATTGGTTTAGTAAGCATAATGCAATAAAATGCAGCAGTTTGCACTTGATTTCACAGGTATTTATACTTACAGGGGTAATGCAGGATTGCAGAAATCAGTCACTCACACCATTGTCCATTCTATGTTACCTAGTCAACCCCAAGCATTTTCAAATTTTTTTACAGACTTTGACTACTTATGGGCAACAAAAGCCTTTAAGTTAGCTAAATTGCTTTTTACATTGGGTCTAGACATTAGTACTTGGCATTTATTTGCTGGCTGAGTATTTATTTCTGGCAGAAATTTCCATTCTATTTCAATCTACTAAATACATTCAGAAAAGATGCACACCATTTGTGAGTACTGAGTACAAAATACTTTTCTTTAATAACCCAAGGTGAGGTATGGGCAATACTAAGTAATACTGCCCACATCTGAAACACAGGGCCACAGGTCAGCATTCAAACTGGTAAATACAAAATACTTTTATACTTTTAGAGCATAAGACTGTCCCCTTGGCATGTAAAATCACCCGGCATTAGAGAGAGTAAAAGACTAAAGGGCGCTTTGGGCAAATTGTTGCTTAATGGGTTAAGAGTCTTTTAATGATAACCATATTAACAATTCATTTCAAATTAAAAGGCAAGACTGCTGAAGAAATTGTAGGATCTAAGGAAATTGCCACTGTAAGGTTGCAATGGAGCCTGATAAGTCCTGAAGGAATATCATTTCCATTTGATGGTGTACCTTTTATATGTGTTGGGACAGTTAATTACCAGTGTCACCAAGGTAATGATGTTGATATGAAAACAAAAATAAAGAGACAAGAGGAACGGGATGAAAAGGAGGTAAATACAGATGAAAACTGTCATGACAGCCATTAGTTTTGTTTGGGTAATAAGTAGAGATTGTGTGCCAAATAAAGTTTGTTGTCAATAAATTATTTGCATGTATTATTTAACTAGAATTATAACAAAATTCTAAAACAGGCAGTTTATCAAACTATGCTCTTAATTCTTTTTTGTTTGTTCTTTTTTCAGAATCATGACCATACATTTAGAAAAAAGAGAAAACATTTCCAGCCATCTAAAAAACTTGGTTGTCCTAGTAAAACTATAATGTCTCGAGTAATAAAATTTCCAGAATATAAGGTATGTGTGCATGATTGAAACTTGTAGTTGTAAAAGTTGGCTTCTGTAATTTGTTGTGAGGAAGGTGCGTTTAACACCATACAAATATGCCAGTGCTTTCTCTATGACAACAAAAATTTTATGGTGCTAGAATGGTAAAGTAGGGCACATTGCCACTTAGAAGATTAACCACACATTATCTTGTTCATATTTCTTATGTTTGGCTAGCCAGATGCATGTGTAGCATCTACATGGTAGTACATGTGTAGGAAATGAAGGAAGAGAATTGGCTGTTTCCTCTGCTCTAATATCTATGGAGTGTGAGATGCCATCTGTTCATATATCTTATGTTTGTCTGGCCCAGTGAACTGAAAAGAACTGGAACGCTACCTCCAAAACTTTCGCCTATGATCAGTTGAAGCCGCGTGTCTGGGGGAATTTCTCGCGTGACGCATGTTTTTGTTGGGAAATCAACGAGTTTGCTTGTCAAGAAATCGAAGCAATGACAAGAATAAAATTGAAAACTTGTGGTTTTCAATGTGAAAATCAGTTTATTTCATCGTTTTGACTAAAGTAAAAACTTAAAAATGCCAACAAAATGTTTTTTTTAAAAGTGTGGTGTTATTTGCAATGGTATAAATTGGATATAAACACTGTCAGATTCCTTGAAAAAGCCGTGCAATGTTAATACAATTTGGACGTCTGAAGTCGGGACGATTGAAAAAACAGGAAAGCTGTTAGAAGTTAAAGATAAGTACAGTATACAATTGTTTTTTTTTTCAAGGTATAATTGTTCTTGTTTCATTACTAATCAGGAAGATGTGACATGTCCGGAAGAATGGAATTGTAAAACAACTTTTGTATTAATCATTAGTATTTTTGAAAAAAAGGATTTCTGTATGAAAGCAAACTGTATTTTAGTCGATTTTAATGTTTATTTATTCGCTTAAAGGTTTATAAGCTTTAATAAATTAAACAAAGAGTCAATAAAACTTTAAAAACGTACAAAAAACATGGGAAACAATGTATAATATTACCTCAGTCGGCCGCTGTTACGATCTCCACTCCTGGTTCGACGTTTTAGCGTAATAAATGGCATTTAGTTCACATAATATTGGTCAAAAGTCCTGACTTAAAAGATAACCATTTAACCTTTGGTTTAATTCCATTAAATTAAAATTTCAGAAGTGTTTTAGCATGTTTTTGGAAGTTTTCGGTCGGCTTTTTGTTTATTTTCTCCTGACGGCCGCGCGTGTTTTTCTCGTGGGGGCCTGGTGATTCCCCCAGAAATTTGGCTTCAAGTTTCCCGGCTCAGGTAGCGTTCCAGTTATTTTCATTTCAATGGTCTGGCCAGATGCATGTGTAGCATCTACATGGTAGTACATGTAGGAAATTAAGGAGGAGAATTGGCTGTTTCCTCTGCTCTAATATCTATGGAGTGTGAGATGCCATCTGTTCATATATCTTATGTTTGGCTAGCCAGATGCATGTGTAGTTTCTACGTGGTAGTACATTTAGGAAATTAAGGAAGAGAATTGGCTGTTTCCTCTGCTCTAATATCTATGGAGTGTGAGATACCATCTGTTCATATACCTTGTGTTTGGCTGGCCAGATGCATGCAGGGCTGCCAAGAGGGGCAGCAGGGGAGGGGGCACTTTGCCCCATGGTCCCAACTCCAAAAGGATCTGCAAAGCAAGTGGCCCAAAAAAGTGTAAAACTTTTGAAAAGTGCAGAGAATGCCCGAACATTGGGAAATCAAGGAGACAATAGGCTAAAATAAATGGAACTTTTTTTACTGCTCCCCTCGGCAAGAATTTCAGGAAAAGTTTTTGAGAAACAGGGGCCCTTGATACGTTTTGCCCCACAACTTCTCAGTGGCACTGGGTGCATGTGTAGTATCTACAAGGTATTACATGTTGGAAATTACGGGGGAAATTGGCTGTTTCCTCTGCTCTAATATCCATGGAGTGTTTTTTTTTATCAAAATTTATATATTAGTCCAGGTTCATCCATTCACAAGGAAAGTTTGGGGAGAGGACTGTGTAATTGTAAAGATATACCATATTCTCTCTATTTAGCCCCCCCCTCAAATAAGCCCCCCTCTCTAATAAGCCCCCCTCTCTAATAAGCCCCCCCCTTATTAAAATAATACTATGAACAAAATATAAATATACATTTTTGTTAAACTTTGATTTGGTTTAGTTTTAAACTTTGATAAAGTCCCTAAGACAGTAGGACGGAGGTTATATAGAAAAAACGTGACTGGTCGTTAAAAAAGAAGAAGCCGCAGCAGAGGAACCAGTGGCGGGGTTATAATATCTAAAAGTTTCCCTCCCCTGCCCCCCCCCCGGTTACGCTGCCTATGAGAGGAGCACTCCCTGGTTCACTAATTTCGGTGGCAATGTACGCGGGGCTACTGTAACTACAAACTGCAAAAAGGTCAATATACAGTCATGGTATAGGCATGGCTGGAATATTATTGAGTACGAAAGAAGTAATATAAAAATCTATGACATAAAACCATAAAGAATGTGGCAACGTGTTTTTTCCTGTCCCTTAAAATATTTGTTATGGGCCATGATTATTGCACATATATAATCACAGCTCATTAGATTCGAATCCCTGGTATAGCGAGCGATAAATCTAACTTGTACGAATGAACGAACTTCAATCACGTGACATACAAAATATTTTCAGTAAGTTGCCTCCATACATGTATATAACTGACGTAAACATAACTTGAATTGACTAATAGGTTGGTGTTGGGCCAAATGGAGCAAAGCCGCAAAGAACTAGGGATCCAAGGATAGTGCAAAGTTTCTGAAAAGACTTACACACTTAAACTCGAAAAACTAAGAAAAATTTAATGATAGCTTTGGAAATAAAATGTTAAAATGATGTGGTCTAAAAGCGTTTTGTTTACGTGGGACGTTTTTAGACACTCTGATAATTTTATAATTTTCATGTTTAGCGAGCATATTCGGTTTCACGTTTGCTGAATCTCTGACCTCTGACCTTAGACTCATATAAACAAAACGGAATGAACGCGCAATTAATATTGAACGTGAACTAAGATTGCAAACATACAAACTGTGCGCTCTTCTGTGTGTTAATAAAAAACTGTCACAATAGTAGGCCAATATCTTTACTTAGTATACTTATGTACGGTTTACTTTAGGTCTACTAGTATTATTGGAAATTTGTCTACTAGTATTATTGGAAATTTTATGTACACAATCATCAGTCATCACATCACAACCTTGCAGAAACTGATCTCGCACGCACGCAACATTATCAAATATGCCGATTTCGCTTTATCTCGCTTGTTTTTCATCATTTTTTGATGAAGCCTGGCCGAAATGTAGAACAAAACTCCTGCAATTCATGTGGTGTATATTTAGGAATATAAGACGTAGAATAGCGAAAATATTGCGGTGTATTTATTGCTATGTATTCAAACTATAGCTCATATCTCTTGTTAGCCATTTATATTCATACCATATAGGTCAACTTATGCTGTCCATTTGAGCTCGTTTTAAGGCGAAAAATCGCTCTTTATGCATAATAAACGAAAGCATAATAGTCTGAAGATTAAAAAATCTTGTCCTGCCAGTTAAAATGGTGCTTTTAAGCCGTGGAAATACATGTTTAACTCATGTTTATTATCCCACTCCTAGACCTCTGCATAGCAACGGAAGCGGGCGCTACGCAATATACACGTGCTTAGTTGAATATTTTAAATTCCGGGGGAGTTTGAGAGCACTGTATATACATGTCTGCAATAAAATTACTACGCTCATTAGTTGCCATATGGCTCATTTACCTATCTTTTTCATTTGTATGAATAACAGCACAAAATGGTTTATAAATAATACTTATAATTTTAACTAAAACATTGCAATAGTAACATTCAAGTAATCAGGTGGCATATTCAAAATTTGCACCACCCCCCGGAGTTTACACTATGACTGACTGACTGACTGACTGACTGACTGACTGACTGACTGACTGACTGACTGACTGACTGACTGACTGACTGACTGACTGACTGACTGACTGACTGACTGACTGACTGACTGACTGACTGACTGACTGACTGACTGACTGACTGACTGACTGACTGACTGACTGACTGACTGACTGACTGACTGACTGACTGACTGACTGACTGACTGACTGACTGACTGACTGACTGACTGACTGACTGACTGACTGACTGACTGACTGACTGACTGACTGACTGACTGACTGACTGACTGACTGACTGACTGACTGACTGACTGACTGACTGACTGACTGACTGACTGACTGACTGACTGACTGACTGACTGACTGACTGACTGACTGACTGACTGACTGACTGACTGACTGACTGACTGACTGACTGACTGACTGACTGACTGACTGACTGACTGACTGACTGACTGACTGACTGACTGACTGACTGACTGACTGACTGACTGACTGACTGACTGACTGACTGACTGACTGACTGACTGACTGACTGACTGACTGACTGACTGACTGACTGACTGACTGACTGACTGACTGACTGACTGACTGACTGACTGACTGACTGACTGACTGACTGACTGACTGACTGACTGACTGACTGACTGACTGACTGACTGACTGACTGACTGACTGACTGACTGACTGACTGACTGACTGACTGACTGACTGACTGACTGACTGACTGACTGACTGACTGACTGACTGACTGACTGACTGACTGACTGACTGACTGACTGACTGACTGACTGACTGACTGACTGACTGACTGACTGACTGACTGACTGACTGACTGACTGACTGACTGACTGACTGACTGACTGACTGACTGACTGACTGACTGACTGACTGACTGACTGACTGACTGACTGACTGACTGACTGACTGACTGACTGACTGACTGACTGACTGACTGACTGACTGACTGACTGACTGACTGACTGACTGACTGACTGACTGACTGACTGACTGACTGACTGACTGACTGACTGACTGACTGACTGACTGACTGACTGACTGACTGACTGACTGACTGACTGACTGACTGACTGACTGACTGACTGACTGACTGACTGACTGACTGACTGACTGACTGACTGACTGACTGACTGACTGACTGACTGACTGACTGACTGACTGACTGACTGACTGACTGACTGACTGACTGACTGACTGACTGACTGACTGACTGACTGACTGACTGACTGACTGACTGACTGACTGACTGACTGACTGACTGACTGACTGACTGACTGACTGACTGACTGACTGACTGACTGACTGACTGACTGACTGACTGACTGACTGACTGACTGACTGACTGACTGACTGACTGACTGACTGACTGACTGACTGACTGACTGACTGACTGACTGACTGACTGACTGACTGACTGACTGACTGACTGACTGACTGACTGACTGACTGACTGACTGACTGACTGACTGACTGACTGACTGACTGACTGACTGACTGACTGACTGACTGACTGACTGACTGACTGACTGACTGACTGACTGACTGACTGACTGACTGACTGACTGACTGACTGACTGACTGACTGACTGACTGACTGACTGACTGACTGACTGACTGACTGACTGACTGACTGACTGACTGACTGACTGACTGACTGACTGACTGACTGACTGACTGACTGACTGACTGACTGACTGACTGACTGACTGACTGACTGACTGACTGACTGACTGACTGACTGACTGACTGACTGACTGACTGACTGACTGACTGACTGACTGACTGACTGACTGACTGACTGACTGACTGACTGACTGACTGACTGACTGACTGACTGACTGACTGACTGACTGACTGACTGACTGACTGACTGACTGACTGACTGACTGACTGACTGACTGACTGACTGACTGACTGACTGACTGACTGACTGACTGACTGACTGACTGACTGACTGACTGACTGACTGACTGACTGACTGACTGACTGACTGACTGACTGACTGACTGACTGACTGACTGACTGACTGACTGACTGACTGACTGACTGACTGACTGACTGACTGACTGACTGACTGACTGACTGACTGACTGACTGACTGACTGACTGACTGACTGACTGCCTGACTGCCTGACTGCCTGACTGCCTGACTGATTTGAATTTTCGCCACTCATCACAATACTGCAAAGTTTCTTTGAAACTTTGCACTAAAAATGAGGGAAGCTGCACGTTCACTAAAAGCAGACGTCGAAGTAGGGAAGCAATTGGTGCTTCTTGATCAGTTTGTTATAAAACTTCCGGATGTGAATAGTCACAAATTCCATGTAACAAAAGGCGAGGTAGATGTTATTTTCAATCTAAGAAAAATTGATGCTTATATGTAAACTCAGGCCATTTGTTTTTTGTTGATGATATATTTCCCTAGTATCCCTTTCTATAATTCTATTGTTAGTAAAACTTGGTCCTTAGCAGCGTTTACCTTTACCGTCAGTTGAGAACGCCTTACATAGTACACAACTAGAGAAATATACCTGTAACTTTTTTTCAAATAAAATGTTTCTTTCTTACAATTAAGGTGGCATGTTTGCGTGAACCGATCGATCCGCGTATTGTAGAAAAAATTAGGGAGATGGAGGTTATTGGCGCACGTAGTACAGCAGAAGTACGTCGGCATTTGAATACATACGTAAAAAACGAGCTCTTTCATGGACAAGATCCTCCATCTGAATTCAGCAGGCGCTATTATCCAACTGACGCTGACATTCGCAATATTCTCTACACATCTCGGATTGGTGAGCGAAAGGCTCCAGATGATCAGATAAATTTGGAAATTAAATGCAAGGAGTGGCAAGAAACAAACCCAGATGACTTTATTTTCTATAGGGTAAAAATCTTATATTAAACTGTAAGGAAGTTCCCCAGCCACTGTATTTCTCTATATGCATCGATCATTTTATGTTTCGAGTAAGCGGCTTTGGAGAAACTTCTACAACGTTTTGTATTGACGGGTTTTGTATTTGGAAATGATCAAGTGAAATGCGATATAAAATATATAACGTTTTGCATTCATCGTCGCAGCCAATGCTCTACCTCGCATGTCAAAAAAACTATAATATTGTGATTTTGCTGACAATCGTTTTGCTGACAACTACTGACATGGACATATTCGTTGGTAATACTGTGCAATTTTGTTTCCTTAGCCATCAACAGTAGAGGATCATGTCAAAACAAAATTTCTATTTGTTTACCAATCAAAATGGATGAAACGCTTACTTGTGCTATATGGTCAAGAAATGTGCCTAATGGACGCCACGTACAGAACCTGCAGGTACATTATAGTTAGCTCATCAAAATACGTCATATACGTATTCGGGAACTGATAGGAATAGTACGTACTGTATCAGACTAACTCACTTCTTTTTTAAATTTTCTATTAGATACGCGTTGCCACTATTCTTCCTGTGTGTCCGCTCTAATGTCGGCTACATTGTTGTCGCCGTTTTCATCCCGGAAAACGAAGATGCGGATTCAATTTCAGAAGTTTTGAAAATCATACGAAAAGAAAATCCAGCGTGGGATCCCAGGAATATGATGGTTGATTTCTCACTGGCAGAAATTGCGGCCATTGACGAATGCTTTCCAAGTAAGTGCAATATTGTTACGTAATAATTATATAATGCTATTGAGTCATTTCTTTGGTAGTACTCTAAGCAGCACTATTGGCGTAATGAGGAAGTATTTAGGGGCAACCACAGGCTCTCCACATTTCTGTTGACTTTGCTGTTTCACAATTCCTTTCTTGATTCACAGAAACACATGTCCATGTGTGTGATTTCCACCGCGAAAAAGCATGGAATGAGTGGGTGTCGAAAACCACGAATGGTGTAACAGAGTCCCGGGAAGTGGTGTTGCAATACCTTCGTAACATTGCAAAAAGTGCGAACCAAATCGAAATGGAACAAAATATCACGATGCTGAAAGAAAGTCAAGTTTGGAGATTATCAGTGCAGCTGCAAAAGTATTTCGATGAATTTTGGGGTTTGCATATTTGTTTGTCATATATGTATATGTGTGTGTGTGTGTGTGTATGTATATGTATATGTATATGTATATGTATATGTATATGTATATGTATATGTATATGTATATGTATATGTATATGTATATGTATATGTATATGTATATGTATATGTATATGTATGTATATATATATGTATGTATATATATATATATATATATATATATATATATATATATATATATATATATATATATATATATATATATATATATATATATATATATATATTTAATGGGACATATGCAAAGTTTTAGTATTCTCAAAAATGCTTGTTCGATTTAAAAGTTATGTATATATGCAGAATGATAGGTTAAAATAACGGGCAATAAATTTAGTGCATTCAGTCATTGACATTGATTCAGCCTATACAGAGCAAAAATAGTTAGAACCTAACAGTCTTAAGGAAACACATTAAAATAATCCATCCGCTTTTTTACAGAAATGGGTACGTTTTTACCGTGACGAATCATTGCGTATAGCCATCTATACCAATAATGGAATTGAGAGACAGAACAATTGGCTGAAGCAATCCTATCTGGACGGTCGAAGAAACTATTCCATCACTGATCTTGTAGAAATAATCATAAATCAGTTTTTACCCGACAGCTGCAAGAAGTAAGTAGCTTTAATACTTTTACTGACTAAAGTTAGCAGTTATGAAATACTCAGTTTATCAATAAGGCGTCTAAACTGAAAGTTGCGGTAGGGAAGAAGATGTAAATTTCAGTAAAATTGATACTTGTTTTTTTTTCGTTCCTGTTTTAATAGATATAAAGAACAAAACATCAAGTGCACAGGTTCGTACAGGTGCTACGACAAGCGTGTGCCCAAGTACCTCCAGAATAGACCCAAAGGGGTCGTCGAGCACATCATGAAACGAATTGAAACGGAAATTGAGAATGTTAATATTTCCCAATTGACCCCAAAATTATTTAATGTGAGGAGTCGTTGTCAATTCTACCAAGTATGGCTCGGTTCTGACACCCAATTACCATCCTGCCAGTGCATCGATTACAGAACCAAGAAATTGCCTTGCAAACATATATGTGCTGTTGCCCAACAACTAGACGTAGGATGGGAATCTCTTGGCTCACGGTTTGACACTCACCCTTTGTTCACTTTGGACAAGGAAGTCACCCAATCATCACGTACAGAAGATTCCAAGCCATCCAGTGAGGTTGATGATAGCACATCTTTCTCGTCAACGTCAAAGAATACGGTCAACATCACGTCAGTAGAAGAGCGTTATTTAGAGAAGAGTGAACCTGTTACGGTAGGTCTTCCTTGTAGAAAAAAGTCCAACATCCGAAGGCAGTGTATCCAGGAAGTGAAGTCCCTTCATGATGAGCTCTATATTATAAACGACAAAGATGCTTTGAATGAAACCCTCAAAAAGATCAGAGACGTCCTTAGCTATGCAAGGAAACATCGGCCGAAAGAGAATGGAATTGCACTTAAAGATAAATCCCTGTCACCGAAGAAAGTTGCAGTGAAAAGATTGGCCAGTACATGCAAGTTGGCTCGAAGAAAGAAGAAGAATTATTTTCAAAAGAGAGTGGGGTCGGTAGCAGATGGTTGGAAAGCAAAAGTTAACGTAGAAGATGAAGAAAATAGAAAACGCAAGGGATCTAAGCTGCAAGATTCCAACCTTGCTGATAGGAAGAAACGAAAGGAGTTGGAGGAAGTGGATGAGGATGGCCATAGAGCAAGCGATATATGGATAATGATTAATGGAGTGAAACTAACATATGCATTGAGGGCCATCTTGATTACTAGGTTTGGATGGTTGACGGATGACCATATTGATGCTGCCCAACACCTCATAAAAGAGCTTAACACTGGGGTTGGTGGTTTAAATTGTATTGCAGCAACGACACATTGCAGTAGATTTGCACTCCCCCATGATCCTCACCAAACCATTCAGTGCCATAATATTGGTTTACATTGGGTAACATCGACTTCGATTTCTGGAAAGGTAATTGTCTACGAAAGCTTATATCGGACGGTAAATGAATCTCTTAAGCGGCAGTTGGTGTGCATCTATAAAGGGTTGTGTAATGATGACGGCTCCCTAGATATCACAGTAGTCCTGCAACAACGACAAAGAGGAACCTCAGACTGTGGTCTTTTTTGCATTGCCAATGCTGTGGCACTTGCAAACGGTATTGATCCATCCACGGTTTGTTGGTATCAAGATGGAATGCGTGACCATCTGCGTGAATGTTTTGAGCAACAAAAAATTGAAATGTTTCCCCACGAAGTAAAGAAAACATCCAGCACGAGGTCTCACTATGTTGTCAGCATTTACTGCATCTGCTTAAGGCATATTCCTGGCGCGCAAATGGTTCACTGCAGTGTCTGCAACAACTGGTTTCATCATGGCCAGTCTCCGAACTGTATGAAACTGTCTGCGAAGCAGGTTGCAGCGGTTGCAACTGAATCACCATTCATATGCGTTTATTGTGAAAGAGAAGGCATTGAAAAGGCTCGCAAGTATCCTGTTATAGTTTTATAGTTCATCCGTTTATACATGGGGCTTTTTTCTGTGTTGGTGTTATGTGCTCAGGTGAATATATGATGTTTGTGCTGAGCGTTGGGCTAGTATTCCAAAGGTCGTAGGTTCGATTCCCACCGTGGCCAGGCATATATTTTTCAACCTTGCCCGGTGTGGACATACACTCAGAGTAATACCACAAACATCATTCCTTTACACCCTGTTAATAGTTATCATGCAAATGAGAAAATTATCGATATCTCCAATAGCATTGACGCCATAAAAATAAGAATAAAACAACATGAGCTTTACATAATGGTTTAAGTTTATACGAAGTGCAATGGAGCAAGAACAGTTAACTCCAAAGTAATTGATTTTTTGCATAAAACTCTCCTAATTAATGTAAATAATTAGTAAGCAACCCTTATAAAAACCAGCGAAAATCTCACTCAGTCTGTTAAAAGTTACCAATATGGGACGTAAAAACAAATCTAAAACCTGAGGAGAAGCAAAGAATAGTAGAATTTTTTAAGCCACGGCAAAACCAGTTTGGATATTTCAAAGTTAATTCATCGAGATCATCGCACAGTCAAAAGATTTATGGAAAATAGTAATAAAGTGAGGAGGAGGGCAGATAAAGGAAAGTTCCGAAAGATATCTCGTAGGGAAATCAGCTCAGTAAAGAAAACGTTATCAAAAATTCCTCATTCAACAAGTGCCAAGATATTTCATGAAGCTGGAGTCCCATCAAGATCCAGAGCTGGACGGTGCAAGATCTTAAAAAGCATTGGAAAAGTTACAAAGCCAACTATTAAACCACCATTGAAACAAAAACCTAAGCTGGCACGCTTGGACTGGGCTAAGTCAGGCATGAAAACCAATTTCGAAAATGTTTTGTTCACTGACGAGTCTCGGGCAACTCTGGATGGTCCAGATATTTGGATGAGTGCCTGGCTACTCAATGGTACAACGCCACAGAGCAAGATCAGGCAGCAACAAGGCGGTGGAGGTGTAATGATTTGGGCGTGAATCATTAATAATCAAATTGTGGACCCTTTTCGTGTGCCCAATGGGGTTAAGATGTGTGCTAAATCGTATGTCGACTTCCTAAAAAAAATTTCCTTCCTTGGTATAAGAAACAACCACTAGCATTAAAGAGGAAGATGATCTTCATGCATGACAATGCCCCTTCCCACGCAGCTCATTACACTCGAGAAGCGTTAACCTAATTTGGGTTTAAGGAAGCACGTTTCATGCTGTGGTCAGCATGTTCACCCGATCTCAACCCCATCGAGAACTTCTGGTCAATACTAAAGCGCAAAATATACGAAGATGGCAATACTCATCTAAGAATTGTGTTTGGGAAGAAATTCAAAGCAGCGCAGCTGCTGTAGACAAAGACACCATCAAAACATTAACAGATTCAATGAACAATACACTTACTAAAGTGATGGGTGCAAAAGGGGGTTACATTCATTACTAACCATTAGAACCCGTACGTTTATGCAAGAGAAAGATTTGATTTTAATTGACTGTTATTGAAATGTAGGTTGTCTGGATTTTTAGTTTATCTGAGGTAAACTATCCACATTGTGTATGTTATCAGTGCCTAGTGTACGGTTTTAAAAAGTTTAGATTAAATAATGAGCGGCTTTTCATACTTATTGCATAATAATTATTTTCGTAAATTTTGAGTGTAAAGGGAAAAATACTCAATAAAATTAAAATTATACTGTCAATTAACTCCAAAATTGCCGAAAATTCCAATAATTCGATAAATTTAATGTTTTTGTAGTCTCATTGTCATAAGTTTCAATGCTTTTTGAGATATCACAGATATTGGCATTTGCATAATAATTATTAACAGGGTGTATACACTTATACAATATAGACAGAAATTGTCGAGTATAAATTTATATATCACAGTACATTTATTAGACCTATGTACAGTATATAACCAGGAATCCAGGAACAGCTGCGAAAAGGTAATTGGAATGTGCGAAAGAGTTGTAAGGAATTCATCGACATGATGAATTATTGCATCACAGTCAAATCATTGCATAGAAAAACACCAGCGCTAGAAAAACACCATGTTTAGGTGGTACTTATAAATTCGAGTACAGAGAGTTCACCAAAAAGTTCTGTTATTAACATCCATCACATTAATTGTCTTATACTAACAGGTCATGGGTACTTTAGTTAAGCTTGCAGAAGCAACATGTGCTAGCTTAACCTGCACCTGTTTATACCAAATTTCACAATCAGGGTTGGGCTCCAGGCTTGTGTGAGAAAACATTTTTTTTTCATATCTCAGCCAGCAGAAAATAATACTTTATTGCTGTTTTATTAGCACTCAAGATGTATATAAATGAGTTTTACCAAAGCCACTTCATGGGACATATTTATGGTTGATATGCTTGGGGAAAAGATTGTGAATTATTAATGGTATTATAATTTAATAGCATAAAAATGTTATAGAAGTATTTAATTGTATTTGCATAAATGGGATTAAATGTGTATACAAATTACTGTAAACTTTGCTGTCGGGTAGGTGGTTATTAAACTACCTGCAGGGTCATACTCCAATAAATGAACAAGCTTGTACCGACCACATGCTATTGATAGAAGTTTTTCAAATTTCTGAAGAGGGTCAACTACATGACACCTATTTATATTGTTTTCTAAAATGAAGAATACCAACTGCACAATGACATACCCACAGTGAAATTCTATTAGATTTTAGTGGTTCTTGTTAATTATATAAAAATAGCCTTGGTTTGAAATTCAGAGTTTCTTATTTTTTCAGGTAGCTACATACCTACAATCCTGGTCAAAAGTGTTGGGACACTTGAACATTTACAGGCGTTAACTTAATATCTAGCGCCCCCTCCCCCTCCCCACCCGTTCAATGTTGAAAATTGAGCAAAAAGTTGCCTGCATCATTCCAATTTCAACATTGATTGGGGGAGGGAAAAGAGGGGGGGGGGGGGAGGGGGTGATAACGAAATTTAGCATGAAATCAAGTCTTTCAAGTAAATGATAAAAAAATTATGAAAAAGTTGTGATGTCCCAAGGACTTTTAGCAAGGATTGTACCAACGACAGCAAAGGTTATATTTTGGCACTACCTGCACTGGCACAACAGTTTATACTAGCACTAAATTACTACACTGTATTAAATGCGTTAATAGTTTAAAATTACTTTCTGGAAACAAACATTAATTGAAGGTTTTCTTACCTATTACTTACACACTGAAGTTGCTTACATGGCTTCACAATGAATTCACAATATAATATTAATAAATTTCATAAATTCAAAAATATATAGTTAAAAAATATCACAGACTCCAACACATGTTATTAATTATAAAAAATAATGAAGTTATATAAAGTATGTTCTCTAAAATATACCGCTGACCGGAATATACAGTGGTCGCAGTTATGTGCGTATCTTGTCTATGATCTAGTGCCGACCCAACCCAGTGAACTCAAATAAGACTGGAACGATACCTTCAGGTAAATAGCCTGAGCTTTGGTGAAGCCAAGATGGCGGAAATTGAAGGCCTTCTTGTAGGTATAAAACACGCGTGTTTTCTGCGTGGGCTTCGCGGGAGCTGAAAAATGACGAAAGTTTTTCGATCGATGTTTTTCAATTTTTGCACCTAAATGCTGATTTTAACGGTAAATACCCTACCTAAAAGCTAAAAACTAAACGAAAAGGTAAGATTAATCTAACTGCAGTCCATATTATACTGTGTTTTGTTCAAATCCCTCATAGGTGGTCGAAAAGAACAAAAGTTTGCTTGTGTTTCTCCACGGGTTTTTTTGTGAACTTGAATTTCATTCGCCAAATAACTTTGCTTTTTATGATGAACTGCTTCTAAAATATGGTTATTCTGAAAGACCACTTGCTATAATTTCTAGAGCCATGGGAAAGCCGTTCTAAAAAAAACTAGTCGGCCGAAAATATGAAATTTTCACATGAGATAAACCCGATTTTTCATACGGAGTTCGGTAATATTTCCGCGCAGGGGCCTGGATCATACCTACACAGTGAACTCTAATACAACTGGAACGATAACTTGGCCGCCATCTTTGAAGCCAAATTGAAGGCCGCCATGTACGTCACGCCGCGAAAATATGACCTATTTTCAAAAGCTCTTTTCGACCCTTTAACTTCGTGTTTTAGAGCCAGTTAGGTGCTAAATATTTTCTAGATAGATTGAAATTTCATGTACCTCAACTTTCTAGGACGTCCAGTAAGGTTTTAAAATATTTTTTGGCTGCTAAAAATGAAAAACAGTTCCGGCGAAAACTTTGTCACGAAATATCTTTTTTAAAAAAATGTTACCTCTCGAGTTTTAACAGTTAGATGGAAGAGGCTGCCAAGAACTATCCGTAACCGAAGTTTAAAGCTTTAAAACTAATGCTATCTGACGAAAAATGTAAGTTTTATACATATTTTTGAATTAACCATACAAATACACCACTTCGAAAACCTCAATTTACTCACGTATTAGAAGGGCTACAGCAAAGACTAAAAGCTCAAAATAGACAACGATACCTGGACTTTAGCACAAGAGACGTTTTGGAAGTGTTGAAATGTTTTAAAGCAATATATTTTTCAATTGAAGAGCGTAGTTTGCCTCGTAGTTTGCTTCGGCACGTTGAAACTTTTGTCATTTTCCAGAGTAAAAAAGTGATAGCCCTCAATTTTTGCCGTAACAAAGTGTAGAACAGTCAGGACTATCCAGAAAACCAGGATCGAATCTTTAAAATTGAAGTCTTGTGATGAAAATTCTCATTTTTCAAGCATATTTTCGCTCAAAAACAAACTTTTCACTCCTCGTAACTTTCCCCAGTCCTTTCGAACAAGCCATTTTCCCCGCGCGGTTCCCGCCTTTTGCTTCAAATTTGGCTTCATCCAATCATAGGACGAAAACATAGGAGTTATCGTTCCAGTTGTATTAGAGTTCACTGTACCTACAAGACGAGCTTCAATTTCCGCCATCTTGGCTTCAAAATTTCAGCTCCACGTAGCGTTCCAGTCTTATTTGAGTTCACTGACCCAACCTCGTACCCATGGTCTTTCTTTGGGAAAGACCAGTGAACTGTAATACAACTGGAACGCTAACTCAATAAAAAAGTTCAGTTAATGGCTGAAGCCAAGTTAGTTTTTCTGAGTTTTGAGACGAAATACTTAACGCCAAAGATCGGACCGTATATTAAATTGAAGCTATTAAAAAGTTACATTTCATATAAAAAATTCAAGACTTTAGACAAAAAACAAATGCCTAAAAAATACGAAAACAACTGCAATTTTGAAAAATACGGCAAATTTCCCTTCAAAGTTTAAGGTGTTTGTTTTTCACCTAAATCCCCAACATTTTTACACCAAATACAACTTTCTAATAGCTTTCATTTGATATACGGCCCATTTTGTCACGTTTAGTATCTCAACTCAAAACTCAGAAAAACTGAATCAAATTAGCTTCAATTTTCCCCCCTGACTTATCGTTCCAGTCTACTTATAGTTCAATGGGAAAGACCCTGGTATCGGCTGGTCACGTGATATTGGTTAAATTATTTGCCCGTGGGGGGGAACAGTAGCGGGTATCGAATTTCTGCATGTTAATTAGTGAAGAGACGCCATGATGAATACAAAGTGCGGGTTTTTCCTTCCTAAACAGGTTATTTGTCTTGAAAAGATATTTGCGAATTTGGAGGTTCTTGCCGTTTTACCGACTGGATATGGAAAATCATTGATTTTTTGTCTCCTTCCCGCTCTTATGTTCGCAAAGAAGAACGGTGTGAAGTGTCCTTTCACGAAAATATCATCGATAATTATTGTTGTGTCGCCTTATGCGCTAATAGCTAACCAGATATCACGGCTAAATTCTGGTATAATTCAAGCAGCTGCGTTAGATGTAAATTATACCGCTAAAGACCGCGATGAAGATGACACTGAAGACGAACTATTGTGCAGTTTTGCTCTAAGCGACAGAGCCAAACTGGAGCAAGGATGGTACAATATTTTGTTCGCACATCCAGAGTCCCTGATGTCTTGTGCATATGGAAGGAAATTAATGAATACGGAGCCGTACCAGGAAAACGTGTGTGCTATTGTGGTAGATGAAGCTCATTCTATTTTGGAATGGTATGTTAAACTTTACACTTTTATAACGTGCCCACATGCTATATTATGTAAAATGAGGAGGTGGCTTGCTATTATTACAAGATAGGATTTATTATATACATATTACCCTCATTTTTCAGTGACATTTTATGTAAACAATATTTACATTATTTAATATTCTGAATGTGTCTATTGCATGTCATATGGATTGGTTTATACTTGTATATATAGTAATTGTAACTGTTTAAATTTTGTTTTGTATAGATATGTTTTGTTTGTATGGATTATGTAACCCATTCATTCTATTTAAAAGTATTATAAATATGTATGTTGACTTTCAGGGGCAAAGATTTCCGAGTCGATTATGCAAACTTATCAGTTGTGTGTTCAACTTTTGCAAACACCCAGTTTTGGCCATGACAGCCACAGCAACCAGACAAGACAGGGAAGAAATCAAGAGATTGCTGGGTTTTAAACAGTGTGTTGATGTTGGTGGCAATCCAGATTGAAAAAACATCTTTTATGAGAAACATTTCCGAGTCGGTTCAGATATGGTTCGTTAATAAGCATCCTTATGCCTATGGCTAAATCACTGCTTCATGATCAGATAAATTACCCTTTGACAATTGTATACATTCCCCTTAAATGGTGTGGGTTTGCCTACAGGATCTTCGAATCAATACTGCATCAGCAAACAGTATTTTCCTGTTGGTTCCATGGCAATACCAGAGAACCATTTGTTTGCACAATTTCATTCGCCACAAACAAAAGAAATGAAGGACGAAGTGCTTAAACAACTATGCTCTACCCATAGTGTAATAAGGGTGGTTTTTGCTACAGTGGCTTTGGGGATGGGTGTTGATATAAAAGACATACGAAGTGTAGCACATATTACCCCACCTTATACCATACAGTCTTACTTCCAAGAAACTGGCAGAGCTGGAAGGGATGGTCAACCTGCAACAGCCATACTTTATTTTAACAATTGTGACATTGTAAAGAACAAACCTGGAATGAAAGATGCTGTACGAAATTATTGCCAGAGTGAAGGCCAGTGCCTCAGGAAATATTTGTTGGCACAATTGGACACAGATAAAAAATATTTTGAACCACTTTCCCCCAAATATATTTGTTGTAGTGTTTGCAAGTCAGAGTGCAAATTTTCAAGTTGCAATGATGTCATTTTCCCAATCTGATATACATTTAGGTGGGGGAAAAGATTATAGCCATTTTAGATAAATGGTATTGATACCAGAATTTTTGTTACAGTAGATAAATACACACAATCTGTCTGAAATAGGTAAAAATGTTTTCTTTTTAATTCCAGATAAGTCCAACCTTTTAATTATGGTACTATGTATGTCTTTAACAACACCATTTTTAAAACCATACAATCTGTTAAGCTAAGGGAATGTTTTAGTTGAAATGTTCAATTTTATAAATTGTCAAAAATGTCTGGTATCAAGTCAAAAAGTACATGTATATTGTAATGTAGCTAATTATCCTTGACAAAGACCATCTTTAGAATTAACCTTCACTTTTTGTTAAATTTATAATGCAATGAACATGTGCTTTCCAACTTATTTTTTTGACATCAACCTTCTTTCAAAAGAAATTAGTTGGGCAGAATATGTATACAGGTACACAAATATTAATACCCTCTCCCTAATTACAGTGTACCAAAAAAACCGCAAAGTATTGAAAATAATCTATTGTTAGAATTTCAATGGCCGAGCACTAATCTAAAGGTAAAGAGTGCAAAATATTGACAGGGTGCATATATTAAGTATTGACATATTAAGAAATTAAAATATCTTTGTAATTTTCTGCCCTTGAGAATTTAAAGCAGCTTCATAAATTCTAAAGGAGAATAATTTTGCAAAGATGACACCTCTTTGTTATGCATAATACTTACTTATGTCAATAATTTATGCACTCGTGGTTTAACTTAGTGCTCGGCCATTGAAATTCTAACAATAGATTATTTTCAATAGTTTGCAGTTTTTTTGGTACACCATGTATATAAACAGTGTCTGTGATTGGTTGATCGAGACAATAAAACTAAAGAAAACAAATTTATAAAGAACAAATCAAAAAACTGATCATTATTATTCTAGAAAGCTAATCACAAAACATGTTCATATATAATGTAAATAACTACACAAAAGTTCCTTGTTGCCTCAAAATAATCAGTAAATAATTACTGTATAAAAATTCAGAGTTGAGCGGGTATCTTGTCTGGCAAGGTTTATTTACTCAGTCTCAACTTCTTGCAAGTCCACACTATTCAATGGATTTACATTCTAAAAGTAATAACCAAGGTCTAGATATAAAACAATGTATTATTTTTGTACATTGCGAGTTAATTATTGCTCAGTGGTTAATATTTACATATCTGTTATCAATTTGCAACGTTTTATATTTCTTCACATGGTCATCTCATATTACAAACAATACACACACATCCTATCTTATATTTATGTTACAAAATTTTGGCATTAAAAGTATAGAACTTCAAAATGCGCATCATTAAAATGAAGCCTATCTCGTTTATATATATCGACGTTTAGGTGAATTGTTTAGGCGATAAAATATACCAATTGTACTTGAATTATTTGCTGTCCATTTTAATATGAGCAACTATGAATTATTCATGAAGTTCGCCCAAACATACTGCATTCCTTGGATCACACCTTGGATTTATTCATGATTTATTGTTAGCATATTTTCCGCAACTAACTTTTAGAGCTTGATTACGATAAAGTAGTTAAAAAACATGCAGCTACCTCAACATAACTTGGATTCACAGGCGGCTGTTGAATGTTTTCAAACGTCAAGGAAGTTCTCGCAGTTCACCGCTCTGTTACCGGTAAACGTGATTTTTGAGGTCGAGAAATGGAAGGAGAGACTTCTACAAGGCGTTTCACTCTTACGTTAAGGTTTACTTCAGTTGCTTCGCGAAATTCTCCGTCTGATTTTAAGATCACCTTCTGAAACTCCAAAATGTTTTTGAGTCTCTGTTCACAAGGTTGACATATAACATTAGGTAAACTTGAATGCGCAACAATCGAACGGCCACACAATTTCTCAGCAATTGTCAACAGCTGTTGTACATTCGGATTGAAAATCTTTATAACGCGATGGCTAGCGTCACCAATATTACGACAGAGCCGACAGGATAAAGGGTCAAACAATGCAGAAGACGGCGCTCGATAACTTTCTTTGGCGTTTCCTTCGAGGACATCTTGCGCACAATGAAATTCGATACTTTGGGGCTTCATATTATAAACGATGTGTTCTCACAACTGTAATTTGACACTTAGAATGAGTCACTCTCAATACAGAAGCAATTTTATCTCGTTTGTTCTTTAATTTTGCGTTATTTTTTTAAATTTGTCCACTCCTCGCATAAAATGACAATGGCATCCCCACTGCACCACCCTAAACGATTATTTGTATTATTGCCCAGATTCTGGGCATCACGTGACCAGCCGATACCAGGGTCTTTCCCAAAGAAAGACCCTGGGTACGAGGTTGGTGCCGACCATCAAGAAAGTGTTGGCAAAAACATGGCGATTTGTGACGCGTTTTACGTCACAATCTTCCTATTTTCATGGCGAACACCACTGGCCTAATAGTACTAACGTGGAAAAACCCGATCTTCAACCCCCCCTTTTACTTTCCTATCTTCTTGAAAGTAGAAATATAAATTTTCGCTGCATTGAAAATATCTATTTGTTTCTTAAAAAAATGCCATCTTTTTGTTCAGTTCCTGGGTGCAGGAATAGTGGAGGAGGATCAATTTAAGTTAAAGCCCCCCCTATGCATAGGGTGGCGTATATTTAAATGGTCATTTGAGTATACGCCCCCCCCCCCTTTATAATATGAAATAACGAAGTTAAAAACGTCAAGGTTAACTAGCATTTTAAGGTCTTTTTATAATGAACTTTAGTGATGAACTTTAGTTAGGTTGTTTTGATCAACACAGTATCAAGACAGCACAGCTAAAGCGCATATTATTGGCTATGCCTGTTACAGACGCAAGTCCTTTGTAATAAAATTACTGGCTAAATTACTCGCTAAATACTCGCTTTAATCCATCAAGACAATAAAAACTTTACCACTTTAATCCATCAAGACAATAAAAACTTTACCACTTTAATCCATCAAGAGTAAAGACAATACAAAAAGTTACCACTGTTAATCCGGCCTTTAAAACAATACACGAAAGGTGTGAAAACAAGCCTGTTAAAACAATGTGCAATACTGAAATTTGTTATTTTATATATAAAGTATCTCCTTCCAGTTTCGTTAAATATGAGTATATGCAATTTCAAAACAAATACGAACGATAATACGGAAATTAACGCTTGTTTAAAGGGGGGGCGTATATTTAAACGCGAAATTTTGTTATTTAAATATACGCCACCCAATGCATAGGGGGGCTTTAACTTAAATTGATCCGGAGGAAACGACGCATCGTCGCACGGGTAAGGAGTTGTATGATTTTGTTTTTGTTAACCAATTTAGCCTGCATCTGTATCAGTGATCTGTACCATTGATCTGTACCTTTGCTATGGACTTTGAGTTCCATGCAGTTTGCAGAGCATGCCGAGGCGTGCTCTGACCAAGCGATTAGCTTTATTTGCATTATTCCATACAGGTCATTTCACAGTTAATTTGTCCCATTACTTTAAACGAAAACACGCCTAAATTCAAAATTATTAGGTCACGATTTATTGTTGACGTTTTTTCACTTTTTTGTTTCGCATGTTCAAATGACAATATAAACGTGCACGTGTGTGTACTGTATCCAGCCATTCAGTGGCCAATGGTTTGTGGAAGAAGTTAAAGGAACAACAGCCATACTTTAAGCCATACTTTAATTTTCTTTTAAATGAATTACAAAACATTTTTACAAATCACAGATCTTCTGCAGTTTCAATAGACATAGTTAAATTAATCAATATTTTAACAAAGCAGACCTATATGTAATTTTTAGTAAATAGAAATATAAAGCAATAAGTAATTAAGGATTCTTTTTCTTTGTCTGAGATAAAACAATGCAAATTTTTTTCTGTCCTTCAAAATATTCTTTGTTTAATTTGAAGATTTCCAGATGTGAAGAAATTCCCTGGGCTGCACAGCCTATGGGTTGACAACATAGGCAAGCTGATGCCAGTAGCCTTTTGTTCCTACAAAAAGTAGTCGTGTGTGTTCAAAGCATTTTGGTGTAGAAATGTTTGAGAAGTCCGGTTACAGCAAGAGAGCAGCACTGAAGCCATACGCTGTGCCAACAATCTTTAATGAATGCTCTGATCAGGTCAGTTGTGTGATTTATAGTTTGGAGTTTAATTAATATTTGGACTCTGTTTAATTACATAGGGTATTACGTAGGGTAAATACTTAATCATAGAATTACAGCTGTAATATTTTTTAAAATATTGTCTAAAATGAATGTGCATGCATAGGCTGGATAAATGCCTTTTCTGGCAGTCTTGCTTCAATACTTTATGCTATTAGTGATTTTAAGTTTATCAATAACCATAAGTCATGAAAAAAGCAAACTATAGGTATCCCTAAGGTATATTGATAATACTTTTGAAGAGCACGCTCCCAGCTAAATGATCCATTCCAGTTATTAATGAATCAAAACTGCTACATAACATCACAGACTGTAGCTCCCATTTTACATGTCATGTTGGTTTAAGTGGTCTTTACAGGCAGGTGTGTACAGAGGTTAACATAACTGTAGCAAACCCACCTCATAACAATTCCCCTTACTCTCCTAAAGTTGAAAAAATAATTCTTAATTATGCAGCGCAAGAGTAGTCTTAATTGAAAATAACAGCAAATGTAGTAAAATATTCAACTCATTACCATATGAGGACAATAACTTTATAGAGTTTTTATAATGCTTTCTTTAAAAGTCATTTATAATGCTTTTGACCAGGGTGATTTGACTAATTTTAATTTGACTGTAGTACCATAGGCGGCCCAATTCAGTGCGTAGTTTCATATAGAGATCAGTGCTACGTAAACACTACACTTCGTAGTTTATGATTAACTATATCATAAACTACGAACTGTGTTTACGTGCGCACTGATCTCTATATGAAACTACACACTGAATTGGGCCGCCTATGGTAGTACTGTACATATTTGTGCATATGGACCTCTGTATCAGTTATTCATATTGTATGTTTCTTTTTCAGAATTGTAACATGTAAGCTGGGTGCACCAGAAGAGACGGGCATTAAAATCAAGTTCCCAAAATGTAGGAAAGAGGCCAAAAAATTAAAATGTTCATGTTAATATGACATTTTTAAAATAGATTAAATGTGTTGTGTGAATGTTGTGTGTTTAATAACAAATTAAGGCACAATAAAATCAATCCTCATTTGAGGTTTCTTATCCATAAAAAACATCATCAACCACCAATATTTAATCAAGCAGTCAGAATGTTTTCTATGATGAATAAAATAACCATCAAATTGTGTCCAAGGCATATGCCATGTCACCAGGCTGATTTTTTTGCAGGCTGTTTCTTTTCAAATAAACAGTGAACAATACAAGCTTTTTCAACCAGACCAAAAAAGCTTATACACATAACTACATTATAGTAATTTATAGTACATTTTTTGCACAATCCCAACCCAATGTGGCCATGAAACCTGAAATGAAAGACTTTCTATTATGCAATTTAGTTATGTTATTATGTAAAGTATTTTTGTAATTGAATATTTTCCAAATTAGTGTTGTTTAAATTCTTTTTGTTTATTTACATTATTGGCGCTCCCTAGTAGGTGCTTTTCAGTGACAAAATTACATAATAAAATGACTAAATTATCTCTATGATTTTTTACAATGTTATATTTTTGAATGGGTTATCGTTGGGGTGGGTATAGTTCATTTGAACATTCATATCATTTGACCTGCCATATAAATCTAACTGCTGGAAAATTATATGCTTAATTAGTTCAGCTAGTATAAATACTAGAATTATTGTTAATATTGTAGTCTTTCCTGATTTGATTTCTTGTCATGGTGAACGTCAACAAAGTTGAGGCCTAAAAATGAAACCAAACAGTTGTAAGTTAAACATTTTGTTCCAATATGATAAGCAAAAGTCCTGTAATGCTGTATGTTTATTTCATTTAATTTATTGCCACTGAGTACAAAAACAACATATGTTAAGTAGGTCAAATTATCTCGCTCAACTCTTAATATATAATACTGCAAATTTATAAGCATATATTTTGTCAAATGAGATGACACTGAATGAAATTATGAAACACAAGCATTAATATTCCTTCTGGTTTGATAAAATTTAACGACTTCGCCATCCTACACAATCTTGCATAAAGTGATAAACAAGTTATGAACACTGGAGTAGTGGCTCACCTGTTCACGAGGGTGCATTTGAAGTCCCGTACGCCGAAGATCATCGGCGTGGGGTTTCAAAAATCATAATGTAATCTATAATAAAAGTCGGCGTACAATCATGAATCTTCGGCGTGAACTTTACACAGAATGCACCCTGGCTCATTCAGTCATTCGAAGAGTTCCACAATAGTCGTTTAAAGTTTGTCGTACGTGTTTTTCCCCATCATTACAACTGTTTCTCACAGGTTCAGTTACTTTGTGTGATACGTTGTTCCAGCTTCTTGACTTTTCTCCAAATACAGTCATAGAAAACCATTGCAGTACAAACTGTATAAAGATTCGATCTTTGTTTTCTCTTAAATTTCAGGGGGGATGGATATTTGCGCCCACGTTCTCTTCAGCCGAGGTCAGTGGAAGATAGCATTAAAATAGGAAGATTGTGACGTCAAAATGACGTCAAATCCGCCATGTTTTTGCCAACACTCTGAGGTTGAGAGCCCGATCTCCAGATATATTAATAGAGCTCAGTGTCACGCATACATAATAAAATTTTGAAGTCATCGCCGCCATCTTGGTACTCCAGGTCCAGTGTTCTTTGCGGGTGTAAGAGTAATCTTTTAAGCAGCGTTTTCAATTTCCGTAAATTTCTTTAAAATAAGGAAGTTTATTTATCTATTGAAAATGCTGATTGTCCGCCATCTTGGTACTCCAAATTCGTCATTTCTGCTGGCTTCACTTGAGGCGTCAATGGTCCCACAGTTCATTTCGGAAACCTAGCTCTGACGTAAGCGCTTCAGAAGACTATTAGTGGGCTACCTATGGGCTAATTTGAATTTGCGCCTACTTCAAGGAGTCTACTTTTTGGATTCACCCGGTATACATGGAAATTTGAAATGAATTGTAATATATGAGTAATAACAAAACCATACGTAAATTATATAAAATTCTAATGGAAAGTTAAAATATAATTTTGTGAAAACGCCACGTAAGTTTATTATCGCAGAGCATTCGATCCGTAAGCTCGGATCTTCATCAGTGCTAATAATAATGCGACTATTTTATATAAGAAATTTGTGGAACACCATGTCATTAAATTGATTTTATTGAAAATATCTAAGCTTTCGGCCCATTTGACTCAGGCCATCATCAGAGATAATTTAAAACTGTTAAAACACACGCAAGATATATGTACACGTCAACACATACTTAATCTGTGACGTCAATTAATTACAATGTTCAAATTCGCGCGCGCGCTTGATACTTGCTTTCTTACTGGCACCAAAAGTTCAGAATCATCCCATTTAATCGGATGGTCATTTTCCAACGCATGTTTCGCCAAAGCAGATTTATCGGATTGGCATTTGAGGCAACAATCTTTATGCACTTTCTGTCTAACTTTCAAGTTACGGCCTGTCTCACCAATATACACCTTTCCGCATGTGCAAGGGATTCGGTATACCCCGGGTTTTAAGTTTATATCTGTTTTATCTGTTTTAACCGTTGTAAATTTATCTCTGATGATGGCCTGAGTCAAATGGGCCGAAAGCTTAGATATTTTCAATAAAATCAATTTAATTACATGGTGTTCCACAAATTTCTTATATAAAATAATAAAATTCACCATGCAAAGTCTGAAATTACAAATAATGCGACTAATTTAAATTCACACGTCCCAACCACTTCCTTACACGTCCCTGAAATAGGTAAAATGCGTGATTTGTATGCTCGCGTGATTTAAATGTTAATTAAACGGTTAAATCAACTACGTCAAATCATAGGTCAAATCTAACAAGCAAAAAGTGGTTGTAATTCACGCGCGCGCGCAAAGAAGAAAGAGTAATCAATTTGCCACAGTAAAGAGAGCGCGCCACGTACTATCCTCCTGACTTACCCACCTGATCTATCGTACTGTGCTTCTCAATTTCAATAGCACTTATGCGGGTTTTCCCGAAGGCTTTGGTTCTCACCATTAAGTCTCACTTTGTAGTCAGGGAGGCACAAGTAATTTTACCTACCTTCTCGAGGGACAAATCAATTTTGCTCTTAAATTGTCCGTTGGATGCCTAATATCACAATTCTGAATGTTATTTGGCCCGATTTATCTTGTGGGCTTCGATCAACACGTTTTTCTTCAGTTTTATTATAAAACTATTATGTGGTCAAAAATAGTAAACTTTCAAATTCGCTCATTTGAAAAATAACTTGTATCATAAGAAAGCTTATAAAAAACAACATATAAGACATAATTACGGGCACCCTTGTTTTTCAAGCCGTTTTTGAGTTATTGCTGCTTCAAAATGGGAAAGTGTCCTAAAATGGCGCTAATTTCCTGTGCACCAGTCGGAAAATAAGTTTTCAAACGCTCATAACTCAACAAAAATGTAAAAAATAAAAGTAACCATAATAAAGTGTTATATGTAATTTTTTATTACCTTTTTGATGACGTAAGTGGTTTCTCCTAGAAATAAATCTGAAATTTCGCTTTTCTTAACAATAATATAGTTTTATAGAAAATTTCGGGAAAAACGTGTTGGCTAGAGCCCACAAGAAATTTTATCGCGTTCAACATGCAGAAATATATTTATTAGACCTAAAGGTACTATATAAACATAAAATGAAATTGTCCCTCGCTATGGTAAGTAAACATATATTTTTGTACCTCTGCCTCTCCGACTATTGATGTAAAAGAACGTATGCATCAATAAAAATACGAGGCTTGGTGTTCAGGACAATAGACTCAGGGAAAACCCGCATAAGTGCTATTGATTCTCTCATTTTGCGAGAGAACTTGTGATTATCAATCGCTAAAATGGTCGCTTCATTCCATTTTATGCGATGGCCATTAGTCCATGAGTGTTTATAGCCACGGCTGATTTTTCGAGTTCGGCTTTCTCGCAATTAGTCTTATGTTTTTAAGACGTAATGCGAGATTTCGGCCAGTCTCATCGATGTAAACCAAACCACATTCACAAGGAATGCGGTACACATCAGGTTTTTGAAATTCATTAACTTTTGTGCAAAGAGATCGAAACAATTTGTCTTCACTAGAATGGTATACCTGTATGCCAACTTCCTTTCGATTTTATATATGGTAGACTGACAGAAGACTGATATTCAGTCATTGTCTATGAATTTCGTAGGATAACCATTCATTTTCAGAACACTTCATAAGTGTTCTAATTCACATCCAATGTTACTCACCTCACAAATTAAAACACACAAAACTGTTAGTGGACTCTAGAAACCGGTGGAGATTTTCTAGACCATGTGCCCAGCTACTTAACGTATCGTCAACGTATCTAAACCAGAAACCTGGTTTTAACGTTGCCGTAGCTAGGGCTTTCTTCTCAAATTCTTCCATGAACAAACTAGCTAAAACAGGTGACAACGGACTACCCATTGGAGCACCATGTGTTTGTTCATAGAATTTCTCCCTCCACTGAAAACAAGTCGTAGATAAACAAAGTTTCAGCAGATCAAAAATATTATCGGGAGAAAGAATAGTTCTAAGATGAAGTGTATCATCCAAAAGTAGTCTTTTTTTGCGATATTGTGAGACTTATCAACAGGAACATTTGAACAAATAAACTACATCAAAACTTGCTAGAATTTCATCTTCTCCTATTTTAGTTTGTTCTATTTTTGTTACAAATTGTTTAGAATTTACAACATGATGTTCAGATTTTCCAACAAGAAGTTCCAATATCTCAGCAAGATATTTAGCCAGTTTATATGCTGGCGAACCTTGAGAAGCTACAATGGGTCTTAAGCGGACATCAGGTTTATCAATTTTAGGTAAACCATAAAATTTAGGACAAACAGTAGCCGACGGTCTCAAAAGATCATAAACTTTTTGAGACAAAATTTCTGCCTTTTTTCTGAACTATCTACCTTTTGTCTCAAAAAGTTTATAAACCTGATGTCCGCTTAAGACCCGTTGTAGCTTCTCAAGGTTCGCCAACATATAAACTGGCTAAATATCTTGCTGAGATATTGAAACCTCGTGTTGGAAAATCTGAACATCATGTTGTAAATTCTAAAGAATTTGCAGCAAAAATAGAACAAACTAAATTAGGAGAAGATGAAATTCTGGTAAGTTTTGATATAGTTAGTTTGTTCACAAATGTTCCTGTTGATAAGGCTTGTAGTATCGCAAAAAAAAGGCTACTTTTGGATGATACACTTCATCTTAGAACTATTCTTTCTCCCGATAATATTTTTGATCTGCTGAAACTTTGTTTATCTACGACTTATTTTCAGTTGAGGGAGAAATTCTATGAACAAACACATGGTGCTCCAATGGGTAGTTCGTTGTCACCTGTTATAGCTAATTTGTTCATGGAAGAATTTGAGAAGAAAACCCTAGCTACGGCAACGTTAAAACCAGGTTTCTGGTTTAGATACGTTGACGATACGTTAAGTAGCTGGGCACATGGTCTAGAAAATCTCCACCGGTTTCTAGAACACATTAATAGTTTACATCCTAGTTCTATCAAGTTCACGTTAGAAATGCAGAAGCAGAAGGAAGATAAAACTATTCCTTTCTTAGATGCATTGTTAATACTATACAGGAAGATGGGTCATTAGGACATAAGGTGTACAGGAAACCAACACACACGGATGCAGGTGTCTGCATGCACTATAATTCTTTTTACCATCTTAGCACAAAGAACTCTGTGTGTAAGACACTTATCAATCGAGCAAAAACAATTTGCGAGGTTAGTAAGATTGGATGGGAATTAGAGCACTTCAGAAGTGTTTTAAAAATGAATGATTATCCTACGAAATTCGTAGACAATGCTATGAAAACACCACGAAGCGTAAGCGAAAAGATCGTTTCCAACAATCTGGGCATCAAAATTGATCATAACGAATAAGATGCGAAAAGAACACCTGAGGATATAAACTTTAATAAGAGACAGAAAATAACCTTATCTTATGCTTGTCTTTCAACAGACGTCAATTTACTTTTTGAAACGATTTTCGACCCCAATATATTCTCGTAAAATGTACAACCGCCATCTTTTTCGTTACGGTCAATTTTAAAACAATGAGCTGCTGTTTCTTGGCAAAATCGAGGGCCTCGTTAAGTTTACCTCATTTCTGCAACTTTGTGATTTTGTCGATGATCTTGTGGAGTTCTTTTGGCTATCAAATTGTTGAATGTTTCTGTCACCACTTATGTGACTGTATATTCTCTATAGTATATTATATTATGCACTATTTCAATATTTTTGAATCGTCAAAAAGACAAGGACCTGTTCTTGCTCGCAATAACGTGCTGGCCTGTGTTCAAAGGGGGGGGGGGGTCGTGAGAAAGGCTAATTGGTAAAATGAGACAAGATTTCCACATTGCTTTTGCCCAGGGGCGTAACCAGAGGGACAAGGGGGAGTCGCCCCTTGGGGAGAGGTTCGAGGTAAAAGCAGGCCACACTACACGAAAACTTGTAGAAAACTATGGATTTATTTATTCTTGTAATTTTTCTGGCCAAATTCCTTCAGAATGTCACAAATTGCATTTGAGAAGCCCTAGAATTTTCAATTTTCGTCAGGTGTTTTCAACCCCCCCTTTCTGCCCCTCTCCCCAAGAAAATCTTGCGCCTGGCTACGCCCCTGCTTTTGCCTTAAACTTGGAAATTTCATCAGAAATGTCACTAAATATTAAAGTATATCTTGTAGTGTCATTACTTTTAGAATCCTATGATGACAGTGTCTGGGCGACTTACATGAAAAACACGAGTCGCATAAATCCAGATTTTGACATTCCATGCAGTGATAACGATGTGCTCGTATTGGAATTTCTCGTTCACAACCATCACAAATAACTGTATTCTGGTTAAGACGATGACCAAATGCATTGATATACAGAAAGAGTTCCTATATAAACATATATACTGTTTGATTATGTCTCATCCAGTGTGTATACTGAATATAACTAGAATGATTTTTTTTTGCTCGAGCAATTTTTACCAACTTCCCTTGAGCTTCACGAGAGTAATAAATGGTCAACTAACAAGCATGTTCTTATTATTAAAGGTTAGGGGTTACCCTTTTTTCATTGTCTGACGTAGCTGCTATGAGTTGACTTAAAACCCAGAGTGCAAATTCTTGCGATCCGCATTTCTCGATCCATTCTCGTTGCTTCTTGTATCTCAAAAGTTCAGCGTCGTCAAGTCTGGTTTGCTCGTACGCTAAGGCGATAGAAGAGCACTTTTTAGACGTAGGGGCTTAAAATAGGACGTGACTTAATGTTATATATATGAAACGGTAAATAGAGGCAGAGATAAAAGAGATTTGTGCAGTGACGATGAGATAGTGTTCAGAATAAAACTTTCATTATTATTTATTGAAAATATTTTAGGAGTTTTGATTTTTAAGAGCTAAAGGTGAAATCGTCATATCCGCTTGGTAGTACGTTCAAATCTGGGGTTGGAAATATACGACATTATGAGTCATTTCGTCGTATATTGAAAACAAGTATACGACATTATGACTCATTTCGTCGTATTGACTGACCTTGTAATCTGACAATTGTTTTAAGAATATTTTTTCGTAGTCCGATTGGCTTATTAAAGTTTCCGAACAAAGTTTACAGTTTATTAGAATAAAGTTTACAATTTCTTGCTGTTCCGTCATTGCAACTTGTGTCTTCTTACTTACAAAGCAAGCGTTTAAACTGAGTTTAAAATATTTTCAAAAAATAATAAAACAATTATTGAATTTGGTTCTCAAAGGATATGAGGATAACACAAAAACTCTGCCTTAATAATTCCTTATATCCTGCTTACAACATTAATTTTTGTTTAATGGACCGATTGCATTATGGGCAGAATTTTGAAAAAAGTTGAAATAGGAAAATTTATTACCACAGCAATGAAGAGCATCCTAAAAGTAGTAAAATTGCAAAGTTTGGTTGCGAAACGTTGTAAAATGTGGAAAATGTAAGCCTGTGAAGATTGCAAATTTTGTATACTTTTGTATTACGCCCGGAAAATTGATACCAACATCGAGAAAACGGTATCAATTTTCAGTGCGTAATACAAAAGTATACAAAATTCGCAAACTTTGCAGGGCTATATTTTCCTCATTTTACAATATCTCGCGACCAAAATGCAATTTTACTAATTTTAGGATGCTTTTCAGTGCTTCCCACTTCAACTTTTTTCAAAATTCTGTCCATAATGCAATCGGTCCATTGAGTCAGTCTGTCGTGGTGTATGAAGGCATTAATTTATTCATTTATATAAGTTTATACCAAGTTAATACTTCTGTTTTAGTCTATTTACCGGATAAACTGAAAATAAAATGATCCTTTTTTTGCATAATGAACGTTGCCGAAATGACGTACACATTACCATATCTATTTTTTATTGGCCGAAAACTTTATCTTTTGATTGGCCGAAAACTTGCATCTCTTGTTGACATTCAACATATACTTAAGGCTAACCTGTTAACGTTGAGCGTATAGTCACTGCGTGATTTTCGTTGTGCCTAGAAACAGTTAAAATTTGAAATATAATTTTTTTAACCTAGGAGTTTTAAAAAATCTTCACGTACAGCAACGTTCGTCAGGAATTACAATTTTTGCATCACACTTGCTTCTAGGCGCGCGGACAACAACTGCATGGTTATGAACCGACACATGTGAACTGACACTTTTTAATGCTAGGAATTAGGCTAAAACCGGAAGTAAACCACGTGGAGGAGAGCAGAAAGCAGACGAAGCGATAGCTAAGGACGATCGTGAAGCTTGTAAACGGCAAAAGGATTTAACAAACAACATCTCGAAGCTTGTTATCGTCCTCAAAGAAAACGTCGAAGGGAAAAAGTTTTCCAAAGGCGAAAACGAGAAACAAATCGCGGAATGGGGCAAAGAATTCAAACTGAACTAATAAAAACAGAATAAAAAAAATTGATTTACGTGAAGAAGAAGCAAAGAATGTGATGACTGATCACAGTAGCCCATGAGCAACTGTGTTACTCTAGACATGATGTTTGAGCAAGAATTATTACAGCAAAAAGCAGTATTCGAGAGCCAGCTGAAAGACGAAGGTCACGCGAATCAAAACTAAACTTCCATGCAATAACTAAGTTTAATGGGTAACATGAAGCATGGTTACCCTTTTGAGGAAAATTCAGCTCGGAAATCGACTCGGCAAGCCTGCCAACACTCTCAAAGTTCTCGTATCTAAAAGAGCTTTGGGAACCGACTATACATAAGGGAATAGACAGACTTCCGTTTGCCGAAGAAGGATATTTAGCAGCGAAAGAAACACTCAAAGCAGAATATGGTCAAGATTCCAAGATGGGCAATGCCGATATCAAAAATATCATGAGCTTACCAATGATTAGTTAAACGAATCAAAAAAAATCGACGATTTCTACAGACAGTTGAGATAATGGCAAGCTTGCACACGTGAAAGAAAACGTTAGATCGACGTCGGACAAGCTTAAAGGTATAAAACCCGATTAAGTTCGTCGACATGAAGCGGGCTGGCAAGATTGGAGATTCAAAGATTTCCTTGCACAAATCAAAATATGGTCGCGAATGCGGAAAATAGAAAAAAGATCTTAGCAAAAAAGGGACGGTGTTTTAACCACACGGGCTCACAACATCACAGCAGCTAAGTGTAAAAGTAAATTTAGATGTAAGAAAATGCAAAAGAAAAATCACTCGTCAATCTGTGATGAGCCCCCACCACAAGAGCAATTGTTTAACTGCGCAATCTAACTACAAAAATACTGTAGTATACCCAGTTGTCATCATCGACGTTGAAGCAGGGTTCGTACAAAACTTGAATGTCCTTAAATGTCCTTGAAAACAAATATTCAAGGCCTTGAAAGTCCTTGACTATATAAGAAAGTGCTTGAAAGTTCTTGAATTCGTCCTGCTTTAGTTTGTGATTTTAGTTTGTGACAACTGATTTTAGTCTTTGAATTTCCTGATATATATGTGGTTTTGAAAGCCCTTAAAACGTCCTTGAATTTTACTCTCATTTACATGCACGAACCCTGTTGAAGGCGTGAATTGCCGTGCCTGCTGGACAGGGGGGTGGGGATCTCATACGCTTCAACATCATTATTGGACAGGCTGTCAAACGAGCTGAAAGCAAACGAGAACAGGGACGTAGCCAGAACTTTCAAAGGGGGGAGGGAGCCCTGCAGATACTAATAATTATGATAGGTTTGACGCGCCTATCGCGTTAAATACTAGGGAGGTTTAGCAAAGAGACGTGACGTCAATGCGACGTAAAATGCCGTGATTACCCATCTCCAGATTTGCTCACGGCATTTCCACATCGTTTTTACCTCGCTTTGGCGTTGTCATGGCGTTGTGTCGTCTTTGCTAAACCTCTCTATTAACGAAAGGGGGGGGAGCCGCGGCTCCCTCGGCTCCCCCCTGGCTACGTCCCTGAACGAGAAACAAAGAACACTGAAATGTTGGGGACCACCACGCGGAAAATGGAACAGCAAACTATCACTGTGAAAGGAATCTCGGGACAATTTTCGATGCCGATAGAAGTCACAAAGGTAGAGAAAGGATAACTTGTCTTGCTAGAAAATCCGAATTACCAAGTTCTTATCCACAGTTACCCTCATCTTGAAGGCGTTATACGATGAACGATACTGACACAAAAGCGCAATTACCAGTCCACCTTATTTTCGGGGCGGGCGAATACGCTAAGATAAAGACAAGCATTCCTGCAAGGATTGGGGCAACCAGTCGCTGAACTGACTCGATTCGGATGGACCATTATGTCACCAGGCAAGGAATGTTTCGGCGTAACCAACGTGCTATTGGCTCAAACTTCTCGTATTGAGTACGAGAACTGTGCCGCCAAGATGTTCTGGGATTATAAGATAAGGTTTGACATGATCAAAGTGGGGTTCACGACGAGTGTAAAGAACAGCTAGTGCGTCACAAACATCCCCCCCCCGCCCCACCACCCAACAATTAAAACGGCATAGGGAGATTGCAAAGAGTAGTTCGGAAACTTGAAAGTAAGAATTTAATGGCTCATTACAAGGAAATCATCGACGAGCAGCGGGAAGCCGGTATTATCGAGCCTGCGGAACGATAAGCAGTGGGAGATGAATTTTACATACCCCACAAACCTGACACCTGTGGTACAACCCTGTGCAGAGTCAACAAAAATAAGAGTGGTATATGATGCCTCGGCTCGTGCTTACGATAGGGCACCATCCCTCAACGATTGCCTACATACAGGTCCCTCCTTACAAAACAAATTGTGGAACGTTTTGGTCAGGGGTCGATTTTAGCCAGTTGCTCTCAGTGAAGATCTCCAAAAAGTGTTCTTGCAGGTGCGGATTAAGGCTGACGACCGGGATGCATAGTGCCTTTCATTGGCAAGAAAGTGCTGGAGCCGAAGTAGAGACATTACGTTTTACAAGGGCTCTATTCGGTTTGATGACGTCCCCCTTTCTGCTTGGTGGAGTGATCGATTCCCATCTATCGACGTGGGAAGAAAGAGAACCAGAGACGGTGCTGAATTTGAAACGAGAATTACATGTAGATGGTCTAATATCAGGATCAACTACTATCCACGGACGGCGTGTACAAATTAGGTATAATAATTAAATTATTTACGAAGTTTTAAGTAAGAAAAAGTGACAAGAAGTAAATTGATAGTGACCTACATAGATATTAAAAGGTAGAAATATATTTGATTGTCTTTAACAAGTTCTGAATAATGTGAGAAGAAATTTTTGTTTCGAAGCAGCCTAGGGATTTAATCTCCCTAAATTCTTTGGTAATGAATTCCAAGCAATTGCCTCATCATACATGAAGCTTTTTTTCATGCTATTGATACGAGGTTGGGGTAAACAAAGCGAGTTTGAAACATCTCTGAGTTCATAGTCAGTTATTTCATTTTTATAGTTAAACAAATTGATTTAGGACTCATTTTATTCAATAATTTTAACATTAATTTTGCCTTTGTCTTCTTTCATTCCGCTTTAAGTGGTTCTCATCCCAAAGCATATTCAGTGCAACTGTTGATTCTACATCATTACTCATATTCATTATGATTCTAGCTGATCTGTTTTGGAGTTTTTGTAGCCGTGTAGACTGCATTTCACCAAAAACGCGCCAAACTTCAAAGTAATAATTAAAATAAGGGCGCACAACAGAATTGTACACGTAAAGAAGTGTATAATTATCAACAAATGGTTTTAAACGTCGAAGAGCAAAAATTCCTGAATTTACTTTTTCGCAGATATTTTCAGTATTACTTTTCCAGGTGAGATGCTGGTCAATTTCAACCCCCAGCATTTTGCATTGTTTGACTTGTTTAATCGATTTGTTACCTATTGAAAGTTTGGGATGCTCGTCTGAAATTTGTGTTATCATAGGTCTAGAACCTATCAGTATAAAATTCAGTTTTCGCTACAATTAGGCTTAACTTATTGGAAATTAGCCATTTCCGAACGTCTTCCAGATCAGAATTCATTGCCATTTCAACATCACTTATCGATTCTCCTGTAGCTGTCAAATTTGTATCGTCTGCAAATAGCCGGGGTTTGGTTCTGCTAAGACAATTGGGTAAATCATTGATATAAATTAAAAAGAGTAATGGCCCTAAAATTGAACCTTGGGGTACACTGCACTTTATTATACGTTCAGACGATATGGATCCATTTATTTGGCATTTTTGAGTGTGGTTTGCAAGATATGATCGTAAAAGTGACAGTGCAGGGCCCCTGATTCCATATATCTCCAATTTCTTTAATACAATTTCATGATCAACGGTGTCAAAAGCTTTTTTCAGGTCGACCAAAACAAACAAACAACCGAGTATGTTCGTGAATCTATCGATTAAAAAACAACGCGTACGGAGTGGTCGTGCTGGCCGTGTCGAAGGACCATTGACTGCAACGGAAACGAACCGTCAGCCAAAACTGTTTATCAAATAAGTCCTGAGAAATGACGGTTGTGACGAGGATCGGGCCGCGTTGAATCTAAAACCCAATTGGATGAGCGTGTTGGTGTGTCACGGACGAGTTGAAGGCGAACTTCCAATCTATGTTCCATACAGTACAGAAAATCGTTGAAGAAGCTCACATGTTAACCCTACATGGTGGTATCAGTTTGACAATGATCCAAGTTCGCAAAAGATATTGGATACTGAAATTGAGACGACTAGTCAGGAAGATGCGAAGGAAATGCCACGGTTATAAAAGATTCTCTGTAATGACGTACTCAACCACTAGCAAATTGCCCACCGCAAGAACGCAAGGGAATAATCCGTATCAAGTCATCGGTGTGGATTACGCAGGAAAGAGTAGAGGACAAAACGGCAAAGCTTACGTATTATTGTATTCTTGCAGCTTGACAAGATGCATCTACATAAATTTGTTGCCAAGTTTGGAGCTAACGAAATTTATCCTAAGCCTCAAGCGGTTTATTGAACGTAGAGGGCGACCAGATCGAATTTATTTGGCGCTGCAAGGTGGATGAAAATCGTTGCAAGAGAAGAGCGAATCCAGAATCATCAGTTAACTTAAACCGCGCCCAGTGGTGGGGCGGCCAAAGGAATGATGAGTTTGGTCGAAGGTGCTTTGAACAAGACAATCGGGAATGGATTCCTAGCATGGAAAGAGCTGGAAGAAGTATTGTTGGATGTCGAGATTACGCTAAATAATCGTCCGCTTGGATATATTTATATAAGATGACATCCAACTCCTTGTCCTAACTCCCAACAGCATGTATCTGAATATCAATGCAGTACCCGAATTTCCACCTCATGAAATTGAAGGCCGTGATCTACGAAGAAGAGCGAAACATCTGTTGAAGTGCAAAGCGGCGGTGTGAAAGTGTTGGAGTCAAGAGTACCTGCGAAGTTTGAGAGAAAGTCTTCGAAACCCACTCGTTGCGAAAGGCGCAGTACCTGTTGTTGGAGACGTAGTGATCCTTAAAACGGACGAAAGGCGTGGAAAATGGCTATTAGAAGCTAATCGTCAGGAAAGGCGGAGTCGTCAGGGCTGCCAAAGTTCGTACAGGAGAAAATCGACTAGAGCGAGCACTTCAACATTTGTTTCCTTTGGAACTCTGGTATGATCGCAGATCGGAAGAAGTAAAGCTTAACCCGGAAACGGAATCGTTCAAACCGAAAAGACAGGCTGCAGTGAATGCTGGACAACGAATTAAAGAAATTATTCAAAAGAAGACGAGGACATTGAGTGAAGAACAAACGTATACGTTGTATACTTCGAACAATTAAAAACATTTGTTGAGTTGACCTTTCGGAGTTATGGTTAAATCTCCATGAGGAGGAAAAGTATATCTTCTCCGAAGTTGTACTGGGGGAGAGTGTTACTGTAAGAACATTAGTTAAACAACCGGATGTGCGTCAGCGAGAGCACATGGAAGAAAGGGTTGTATGTATGTGCGATCGAGCGAGTGCTTAAATTTCTTGCAAAAGTTTGTGAAAATATAAAGAAAAACATAACGTGAAGTGTCGTAATTGATGACAATGCGTGAACAGGGGCTAGTTACGACAACAACCATGCTATCTCAGGTCATTATAAATAAAGTCATAATCAGCCCAATATTATATATTTTGGCCGGGCATTGTCCGTTGACCGGTCGCTATATATTAAAGGGCTGTTCTGCAAAACATTGTTCCTTTTAGGTCACTTATGCATGTGCACAGCCGTAAATCTGACCTGTTGGTTAAGTGTGTTTGTGGCATACATTTGTGGGATACACTAAATATATTTCTGTCTGTAGTACCACATAATATAGCCATGCAAACCCGATTGCATTCCGATACCCATCAGTCTGAGATCTTTGGCGGGCTGCTTGCATGATTGCGCTCGCGCTTGGCGGGAAAATATATAAAATATGGACGTTCGAAGTAATGCTTAAAGAAAATGAATATTCCGATTAAAAGATTTTGCCACGCGGGCTGTTGGTACTTGCATTCATTAATTTTTGCGACGTCTTTTGTATGGCCAAACATTTTTTATCCCATGAGCACTGGCTTCATAATTTTTTGTATTTTGGCAGATATTTTAAGAATCTTATTTTCCCTGGCGTCAATCTTTGGCGGGAAAAATTGAAGAAATACAATCAGGATGAAAAAGAATCGATCACTTACCTTGGAGGCCAATTCTTTGTCATTTGACAACCAAGACAAAGATCAAAATCGTCACAAACTGTGCATTTGAATTTTGTTCCTGTAATATATCCATCACAATCTTTTCCATCACAAAACCATCTGGGAACAAACAAAATCGAATGTTTCAATTCAGCTTCATTTGTTTCCAATATGATCATATCATGTTCAACACTAGAAATAAATCTGGTATTTCTGCGCACCCATGTATTATTCTCTATATCTATATAGGTGGAAAATAAGCGATTATTATCCAATCAATTCATTTTGCGTTAAATATATCCCCGATTGTAACAATCAGTTAATTCTTAGTCAGTAAACGTTGGCGGTAGGAGACGTCAAATCTAGACCTCACTAATATCGCGCGTTTCTAAATTAGGGTCACTTTTTTAAAACAAACCGTGCAAAATTTGAGCACGGTCATTACCGAGCGAATTGGAAACGTCATGTTGTACCGAATGTCCACAAATAGTAATACTTTTGATACATGGTATGGCCGTATCCAGTTGATATATTGAACGTTAGGGCATGTACTCTAAGTGCGCTCAATAAATGTGAGATTACATTCATATCAATTGCATCTTATGCGAAAAGAGTTTAGTAAATTTTGATTGATATCATACATTTCGCTCTAATTTTTTTTAACTTTCCAACAATCAAGCGAAAATTCTCACTCTTTTGTCCTCAAAAATTATTGCAAACATCCAAAAAGGATGTCAACATCACAATGTCAAACGTAGCATTAACAACCTATCGATCATTCCTTTGATGACACGGTTGTTCCTGCTAGACAAGGTGCCTTTGAGACATAGAAAAGTTTCCATAATTAAGTAAACAGCGATATTTGAAGCAAAAATGTTGCATACGAATTTTCAAACGTAAGTACTAAAAGAAGGAACCACCTACAAGAGCTACATATATGTACAACGACCTACAATGACGTGCAACTACCTACAACGACCTGCAGTATACACTATCTACAACGAAATGGTATAGTGTGATAGTGTGAGTCAAACTCCAGGCAGCCCTTGAGGAATTTGACTCTGCAAAGGCAGAAATGACAGTCAAATACCCTGCTATAGGTTCACTCCTGTTTCTACAATAAAGAGGTTCAGATTTGACTTCCTTTACCACTACCGCTGCCTTTTTCCAGTATTTATACAATTTGTTTGGTTAATCGGGTAGGTTAAACACATCTGACTGGCTGAAAGATAGATTAAGGTAGCGGTAGAGGTGTTGGAAGCCAAATCTAAACCTCTCTAATATATATACTACTCTGGGAATTTTGAACAAATAACGAAACGCTACGAACTGAAGCTCTCTGTTTAATACAAGATCAAAGATACAGGTTAAACGCATGACTAAGTGGCAATTTACAAAGGATGTCCGAGGTGAGGCCCGGAAGGGGTTGCAGTGATCCAGACAAATTCCGACATATATAGGGAGTGGGGGTCGGGGGATTACTCAACAACCCGCACGTCCGAATTTAGCAGAAAGAAGAACAAAATTTATTTGTTTTTTGCGAAATAAAACAATTATTGAGAGTAAAATAAATATTAAATAATAGAAACATTTTTAGGTATATTTTGTTCTAATCTACAAACGTGATGTATTTAGAAATCTAGCAAGACAATTTAAATTTCGCAACTCGCTTCACAGCTACAATTTCGCAACCATTGATATATATTCCTGGATAGCGCAACCTAATACTGGCGCCTAGAAAATGTTGAAGTCAGCAACTCGCCAGCGGCGGCCATATTGGACTATCCCACTTCCAATTGAATAGTATATTAAGTTGTGTCGTTTTATGCGTATTTTTTATTTTCTTTTGCCGAAGTTGGGCCAGTTTTTTTTAAATCGCGACGATGGAGCAACGAAAAAGAGTTTGGAATAAAAATTAGAGGAATTTCGCGTCGTAGATTAGAAAATTATCACATATTTCGGATGTCAAGGAGTGGACTACTCGACTACAGCCTCGCTGTTTCACATATTTCACTGCGAAATGTCAGAATAAAAGGTTGATTGCAAACAAGTGATTGAAAGTGGTGGACATTTTCAATTTTTCCATGTAGAATGTTGCAGTAATACAGATAAACAGGTATGACCTATTTAGATGAAACACTAAATGTATATCATATATTATACATGATACATTTTAATGTTTATTTCAATGTTTGCTGGATATTATAGGCATTGATGCTAGTGTTTTTAATGTATAATAAACAAAGATTAAAGTGCTGTTTGATTACAATTTCTGGAAGAACTTCCAGTTCTTTGTATAGGGACATCTTTGTCTGTTATGGAGCTCTACGTAGCAGAACCTTTAAATCCATTGTTACATGTTTGGTTTGTCTCACGAAACTTCACTAATTCACTTTAAATTGCTGGCATTTTGTATTTAACACTATTTCTACATTTTCGTGAAAGCATATACTGTATTTGAAATAGTTTTACCTTTCATTTCAGGTGTATTCAAGATGCTGATAGTACAAAGTCAAAAGACGAAATTCAGGAGCAGCTACATAATTCAGCAAGAGAACTGTTGCTTAATTGAAAATAACTATTTTGTCAAATTTTTATTATTAAAGATTTTTTTAATTGGAACAATGTGTAATTTTTCATAATAAACAATAGTTATTCTATTTACACTGCTTCAATAGGATGTTAAAGCCAGAGGTGTGTGTACTATATACTCTGTATGTGGGTGCATTATTTCTGTTTTGATGAAACTGATGGCTTTAAAACAAGGACATACAGCATTACTAAATATCTTCATACTTTAGGAATATCTAAGATAAGTTTATAACTTATCAAAATAATATGCCAAGTCAGTTCAGCAGAAGATTCTTTGTGATGACTGCCGCACTGCTCTAGGATCACAAGATAACACTGCTCCATCATCTGAGTTCCTGAAATTGAAAGATAGTGGCAAATTATTCAAGCCTTCCCCCAGTGTCGTCAACATTTGTAATGAAAGCGAAAAGCGTTTTGAAAGAATGCTGGCAAAAAATGCTGGGAAGCTTCCCCATGGCAAAGGCATACCTGAGGCCATTGCTACAGTAGTTTTAAGCACTTTAAAAGTATCATCCCTATTTACAGAACTAGATGATCACGTGTTTGATTGGACAGTGGATGACAATCATGTTTACAAGCTGATCAAGAAGATTTTAAAATGCTACTGTAAAGTCCGGCTGTACCACTTAGGTAAAGAAACTACGGCAGATTTATCTGGTGAAAAAATCCGAAAAAAATTAAATAAGTTGGTTCTTTTCCAACACCAATGACAAAGAGACCAACAGGAATATGATTCGATTCAAAGTCACAGATCGAGCAAGATGGTAAGATGTCACTGCACATCAACGCAAGAACAATGTCAAAACCTTACTTTATAATTACCTGTTGAGAGAATCTCTTTCTTCAACCTTCGTTTAAGTTCTTCATGGGGTCCATTTGAAGATGGTGTAAATGCAAAATGATTTGTTTATTTAAATATGGCTGCATTGGCGGCATACCGTGGTCTGTGTTCACTCCTACAAACTTGAATTTATCGAAGTTACGATGCCAAAGTAACTGAATGCCCGTGATTTTTCACTCAAAATCGTTCTTTTATTGTGCTGTCCTTATAATTAAACTATTCGGTCCGAATACTTTTACATATGATGCGAAATAATCGCGAAAAGGATGGCTCAGTATTACAAGTGCATACCTAATAGCACTGAAAGTGGGATAGTCCAATATGGCCGCCGCTAACCGCCGCTGACTTCAGCACAAACGCCGGATGCGCTATCCAGTAATATATATCAGTGTTCGCAACCCGCTTCGCAACAGGATAATGGACCCGGGAATTACGTCACTCTATAACAACACACGTGGTTACTAAGTTTTTGAGCATTAAAAATAAAATAAACTACAGAGTACACTCGACTGTAAAAAACTTTTTAATTTCTAGCGTGAGGAAATCATTGAAATTTATTTGAGACTTTTTCGAGATTTGTTGACTACAATTTTGGAACTGAAGTTTGTGAATCATATTATTATAGCCAAGTTAAATTAATTGTTTCCAGTGATCATTTCCTTTGCCTTGCCTTACTAATGAGGTTTAAATTTGACCTAAATTACCTTTTATAGTGACAAAGAATGCATGTGATTTGTTGATCGGCCGGGTTGTTCGATCGATAACCTCTTCATACGCGCTGTTGTGCATGTATGGATTCAAGGACTATGCACATACTAAAGAAAGACAAGACAAAGCTTAAAGCTTTGCAAAGCTCAGGAACGGTTAGGTTTACCTCATTTGTGCAACTTTGTGATTTCGTCGATGATCTTTTGGTGTTCTTTCAGCTATCAAATAAGTAATTTTTCACGACTTACTATGTATACTTACTAAAGTATATTACACAACTCTATTTTTTGGATAGTGGTGCATTGTCCTTTTAACATTTGGGTCATATACTTATAATCATACTGACACACAGTGTTGCCATATATGAAAGACAAGATTGTAATTCGTTCGAACGCCAGGTAGGACACAGGGGAGGGGGCGGGGGTGAGGGGGTACAGCTTGCGAGGCAATAAATAATCATTGCGATCTTAAGACACTCTACCAAGATGTTTCTTAAAACATGCCAATACAACGTTTTTTATGTACTATTTAATACACGTGACGCAGCGTTTTATCATATTTGAACGATAAGATAAAACGCGATCATTCCAGCGTATTAGATGACTTCAAATACGGCCGCATTGTAATGCTCATAAGGATGAAACATTATATGAACTATTATGGTTGACATGATTCGCCAATAATCTTATATGAATTATTATTATTGAGTATTTGAATTTAGGTTTATAATTTAAGCTGTCTTAAATGTATGAAAATGAAATATACGGTGCAGACATCTTTTGGTTGTTACTGGAATCCTATGATAACAATAGGGCCATTTATACGGGACAAAATAAGTCGCGTAAGACGCGAACTTGGGCATTTATACGAGCTCGTCCTACGTATTACTTATGTAAGATGTGAAGTTATGTATAAATGGTTCGTGTCTTAATTTTTCGCAGTTTAACAGCAATTTACAATATCATTGGGCTCCATGTTTGTTTTAGGTTTTTAACGCATGCGTTCTTCGGATTTTGAAGTCATGACTAAAATAAGAACTTACAGCTATGAATTCCGTTCTTATAGCTAAGACGCGTCCTAAACAAGAAGCATATTAGCTAAGATATATACGAACATTAAGGATTTTGTGCCTTTTATACGGCAAGCACGCGTCTTACGCACAAGTCCCGTCCTAATATCCCAGTGACTTACATGAAAAGCATGAGTCACATAAATCAAGATTTTGACATTCCATACAGTGATAACGATGTGCTCGCAATTGAATTTTTCTTTCACAACCATCACAAGTAACTGTATCCTGGTTGAGACGATGACCAAATGCACTGTTGAGCAGATAGAGTTCCTATATAAATATACTGTTTGATTATGCCTCATGCAGTGTTCTACGAGCGCAATTTTATATTTTTATATTTATCAGGAAATTATATTGGTAATGGTAATGCATCAACACAATATGTGAGAACAACAGTTGGACACGCAAAGACCCTGATCACCATGAGCATTTCATATGATGATGAAGGAATATACTTAATATACAGGGTGCATAAAAAAACTGAACAAATCTGAAATCGCTCTTTACTTTGCGAAACGCCTCAATGTTTTATTGAAATAGAATAATTGCCTGGGTGTTTATAATGTAGAATAAACAGGAAATTAAGAAATTTAAAACTTCAAAGCCTGAGGGATTGTGTCTTTACAACAAGTTAAACACGGCTCGCGCACGAAATGTTAATTCTTAAAGGTAATTTTGACTTGGTAGCTGCATGGAAAATATGTCGGATGTTGTATTGTTATTCAATATTATAATATATTTACCTAGTTTGCATACACTGCCAACTGTGAAGTTTTTTAGAAAAAAATTCCTTTTTAGAAAAATACAAGTTCTTGTAGAGTTGTGAAGAATTTAAACTCGAGCAAATCTCTTGAAATTTTGAACAAAAATATAACACCTAACAAATTTTATACCTACAAACTCAAAATTACTTTTTAGCCTGTTTTTTTATACACCCTGTATAATGAAGGAACTACGCTTCGCACTTTTTAGTTTTGAGCTTCAGTGAGTTTAGAGTATAAATGAATGCCGACTAACAAGAAGTAACTTATTATTATTAAAGCGTTACCCTTCTTTCGTTGTCTGATGTAGTTGCCATAATTTGACCTGAAAACCAAAGTGAAAATTGTTGTGATCCACGTAATTCCTTGATCCACTTTCGTCGTTTTTTGTATCGCACGAGTTCAGTGTTGTTCCAAGCTAAGTCAATAGAAGATATCTATTTAGCGGTTGTAGCTAAAGACTGCCATTGTTTAAAATATGGGTCTGAAAAAACTGTAGGTTAAAGTTATAGAAATAATAGACCTGGAATGCGTGCTTGGTGACTAAACCAGCACCCGAAATAAAAAATAATTTGCCCTTATAAATCCGCCATATTGAATTTGACCAGGAGTACGTTATAAACGTCAGAGGTCAGAGTCGGTAAAACAACGCAATTCCCAACGCAGTTCCTGACAAAAAATCTTTTGTCAAATTTACAGTTTAATTACAGTTCTCTTGAAACAATGAAATAAAGACAGTGAAACACTGATGGTAAATAATAGTTGTGTATTATAATACAAAGACGGTCTTCGTTTTGCGTAAACATGATTTACTTTGAAAATGCTTTGCATGCCTGCATGACTAAACATTTCGTTAAAGTGCTACTAAACCCAAAATGGGTTTTTGATGATTCAGATAGAGCTAAAAAAGTTAGTTAATACTTTCTAGACTAGTTTTTGCGTACAACTTTTAGTTTTCAAAATATGACGGCTCAAACAATGAAATTTGAGCTGTTTTACAGAAAAAAGTGCGCACTTCGTTCGGCCCGTCGGGGGACTGGATCCGGGGAACTCATTTTCGACAAGAACTAGGGATTTCTATTGTGAGAGACAAAGCTTTCGCGACTTTCGGTCAAAAAATGCCCAAACGATGTGTTGTTGGGGGCTGTTCGAACACTGCCAACCAAGAAGAGGGAATTTCTGTGCATGAAATACCTTTTTGGGGTGAAGAATCGCCGGTATTGGCCAAACGGAGGGCAAATGGGAGAAGTTTGTCAAGAGCACGAGACAGAAATGGACGGCAACACGTGGGACTGTTGTGTGCTCGAAGCACTTTACTGAAGATTGCTTCGAATACGGCTCAGACACGGTTGAAAAGTACAAGACTCCAAGGCTAAAGAAAGATAATTTAGGAGTATGCGTCTTTCCTACGTTGGCCACGAGTGCTGAAACAAGTGTGGAAAGTAAGCGCACGAGACGTGCAAAGCGAAGGCAGGAAAGCAAGGTATTTATCTGTCTCTTCACATATTAAGTAACATGAATAACATCATATACGCTCATTCATGTAACGTTATATTCGTTTATATAATCTCATAGACTTGCGTCAATAAAACATAAAGTGGAATAATTATACTTATTGCGTCAATTTGCATTGTAAATATATTCTTGTTCAAAAATTTAATAACATTCATGCGGCTTTTATAGTTTTATACTACACCTCTACAGTTTCTGCTCTGGAATCGCGAAATTTGATATATATAATTGTTGTCATATCTTATCTTAACTCGGCAGGCTGTTGATGAAGAAAGCTCTGGAGTTCAAACTATTGCTGTTGTGTCAGAGACTACAGAGAGTGGTGTGCCAAGCGAAGAAGGAACGATGGTAGGACTTATTTTAATTTAAGTCTCACAAACAACGCATGTTACTACTACAGTATGTATATGTTGACTCGTGTGTTTTCATAAATTTATAGATTGTTGGTGAAGAGAGAGGAGAGTCAACTTCATTACAGCAAGTAGAAAGTGAAGCGTTGGTAAGTTGTAAAGTATAGATGACATGTGAAACTCAGGATATATGACATTTGCATTCAGTTTTTTGTTTTGTTTTTATAGTATGTAGAATTAGAGGCTTGCGAAAATTGTAAGTTACTGAAGAAAGAAAACCAGAGGATTCACGTTTGGTGGAAAAAATCAAAGCATAATTTACATTTGGCCAGAGTGGAATTAAAAACTCTTAAGGCCAGTATTGCAGGTAAGGAATATGCATACATTCCGATTATATGTCTAAACCTTCTATATTTATTTAAAAAGTGTGACAACATATATATTTTTTGTCTTTTATGTGCAGGTCAGACAGGTGAAAGTCATCTTGGTAGTGAGGTTCATGATGATGATGGTGATGATGGTGAATACGATGATGAGAATGATGAATCTGAAATTGAAGCAGAGGAGTATTCAAACAATGATAACAATGTTGAGATTGAGACTGAGACTGAAACATCAGATTCTGAACCTGACAAGGATGCAAGTGGTCAGTCACAAAGGTAGACATTTAGTTGGTCAATTTCTAGTTAAATTGTGATATTCATATTTCTAATTTTTATTAATGAAAATGGTATTTCAGAATTCCCCAGAAGGAGTACAATATAAGAACAGAGCCAAAATTCATCGTGTTCTTGACACAGCTGTTGACTCTTTTCCAAATTTGCCGAGCATGTAAGTCGGACAAAGCATTGACAGAAGTACATGCCCATGGCACTATGGCTGAGGTTGTCACAATATGTGTCAATCCAGAGTGTGGAAAGCGGACATCCTGGTACAGCCAACCCAATTTCCCTGGCACAAAAATTGCAGCTGGCAATTTATTGCTTGGTTTTGCCATCCTTGTGGCAGGTACCTCAGCAACCAAGGTTTTCAGGGTTTTTCAGCACATGGGATTGACCTGTGTTTCACTAACGACTTTCTTTAAGTATCAACGAGTAAGTAAAATAAATACTACCTGTAAATTTTACACAAATCTACTAACACATGGTCATTTTTTATATAACAAATTAATATTGTTTTGCATGATGTAAGGGTCACAGGGTGTATTACAGTGTATATGATCTGTACAAGTCACTTTTCATAAGCTAACTATTGAAATATATTGTTTGTAGGAAAAATTGTTCCCTTCAGTATATCTTCATTGGAAGAAATATCAGGCTGGATTAATTGAAGAAGTAAAAAAGCAGGGGAAATTGGTTATTGCAGGTGATGGACGGCATGACAGTATGGGTCACAGTGCCAAGTACTGTGCCTATACTGTTTTTTGTTCCACATTACCATTTATTATTCATTTTTCCTTGGTGCAGGTATGTGGAGTACATGATATTGTTTATATTCTATAAAAATAAATATGTTGTTCTGCAGTTATATTGAGTTTCCTGTTGTACATGTGATCAATTGGTACAAGTTTTATAAATTTATATTTATAATTTATTTTACCAGAGAAACGAAGTAGGCAGCAGTCCAGCTATGGAGTTTGCTGGTTTTTCCAGAAGCATGGAGTATCTCCTTGGTTTGGGTTTGTTGCTGAAGACGTTTATTTCCGACAGACATTCAGCAATTTCAAAACATATGAGGGAAAAGTTGTCTGACATTCATCATTATTTCGATATATGGCATTTAAAGAAAAGTATGTATAGTACATGTATGTTAAAATCTCTTTGCAGAGTTATATGTACAGCATGGACAGATTTTTAGGGGGTTGGCACCCCTTCTAAAATGGTTTGACAACTGCCTTGCCCCCATGAGAAAGTAACCTCATAACTGACGACCCCTCCCTCAAAGTTATTGGGCACCCACTAAAAATTTCTGCTCCTCCCCAAACAAAATGTAAAAATCTGTCCCTGACATGGTCTACTTTTGGTATGCAATACATCCTCATAAATTGGTAATTTCACATAAATTTGTATACATGTATTCTAAATTTAGAAGTAACAAAATTGTTGATGAAAATTGCAAAAGTAAGTGGATGTGAGGCTATTAATGAGTGGATAAAGCCTTGCACCAGGCATCTCTACTGGAGTGCAAGAACTACTCGCGATGGAAATGGTGAAGTTATCTGGGCCAAATTTTCATCGTTTTTAAGCCATGTTATAGACAAACATGAAAATCTGGACAACCCAGTATTTAACAAGTGTAAGCATGCTGCTGAAATCCAGCCACGCAAGTGGTTAGACAAAGGTACAATTTTTTGTTTGTCTTTATTGTGTTTGTTTAACTGACGGACATACCTACTGAAACATCAGAAGATTCTTACACTACAGTGTTGTAAGAATCACACCAAACTGCATTTCAAAAACAATCTTTTGATGTGAGATTGAAACTAGAATTAGTGAAGTTGCATTTTGTTAATGCAGTAATGTAATTTATTATAGATTCAATTGCATATGAGAAAATGTATTATTCTTTAACCAATCAAAGGTTAAAGAAAGGGATTATGCAAGCATCACCAATGGATCAAACAAGTTGCCTTGAAGGCTTCCATTCCGTGTTGAATCATTTCTGTCCAAAAATGATTGGTTACTCATATACAGGAATGTTTTGCAGGTATATTATTTACTCTATATGTTACATTTAAAAAAAAACATTTTCCATGTTGATATACAATTAAATGAACACTAGTGGAAATTGGAAAAACGAGAAATTGTGTGACGACATGAATGTTTTAACACAAATTTTGAGTTTTTCCCATTTTCATTAGTACGTGTTGATATAACTGTATATTAATAAGCAAAATTGTTTTATATTTCTTTTAAAATGTAGCACAAAGAATAGTGGTGGGAAAATTTCCGTGTTGACATTTAAGTTATGTCAACACAGCTCTTAACCAGTCAGGGTTCAGAATTCACAAATGATATATTATAATTATGCATGCTACACAAGACAGATTTTCTGGAAGGGGGTACATACCCCTCAAGAATGTTTGTGTGGCATGTGTGCCCTCCCTTACCACATCCCACCAAGAAAGTGTGCAAACATAAGGCCTCTCTAAAAAGTAACCCACCCCATTTGTGACCAGCTCACACTCAAAATATTGGACACTTGAAAATTATCTACTTCTAGAAAAATGTACAAATCCATGCACATGAGCAGATTAAATGCAGTGTGTTGCTTTTTTATTGCAGGCATGCAATCGCAGTTATGCATTTTAATAAGAATCTATGCCGTGAGAAGAAAACAAAAGATGGTGTGGAACGATACAATGTGGTATATCCAAAATTCATGAATGGGGAAGCTGTTGTTCGAAAGATTACAGTGCAACAAAATTTTGGTATGCATGAACATATAGTCAGATCTAAAGAATGAATATTGTCCAACCCCCCATTTTCCTATACACAGGGGTCTTGGTAAAATTGTAGGTTTTCTATATTTCAATGCAATTCTTGGGTTTCATGTGAGATTATAAATTTTACTGGTGGTTAACTCCAAATCCATATATACAGTCATCAGAGGAAAATAATATTTCACTGTAGGTGTTGACCTGGTGTTAGGCAGCAAATGTGTGCAATTTTGTGAGACTTGCTCACTACAATACAGCATAATCCTCAGTATATTTTGGGTTGACCCCCATTCATATTTACAGCAAAATGTCCTGGTGAAACCCAAGAATATAGTGCAATAATTTGAACTTTTTATTACAGGTTATGTTGAGGATATATTCGAAACATTAGTAGAAGCTGTTGAAAAGGACAAATTACAAGATGCCATGATTGAACTGAAGGCACAAGTACCACCACCCATGAATACCATGCTTGTGAAACAACCACGGGAGGAAGCTATTCAAAAGAAGAAAGCAAGGGATAACATGCAGCTTTCGGATGTCCCTCCTACTAACCCAGGTAAAGACTGTTACAAATCCTGTGAAACATAATACAACATGTGTACAACATATACTTATTTTGTGTTTAATACCCTAAATACAATATTTTTTATTTTAGTTCCCACTAGTGTAAGGGCTGATCCTGCAGCTGGAAAACAAAGGAACCCTCCAAAGTGCACTTTGTGTAAACAACCCATGAAAGGCCACAAAAATGTTACAAGTTGTCCGAGAAACAAAAAGGATTAGAAATTATGGCTTTTTAAAATTAAATGAACATTTTTCAATTTTTTGTGTTATTGCATTGTATTTTTGCCAGTTTGTAAAGTCTGCAGTACAGTAAAGCATTAGTAAAGCAACCAGGGGAGGTTAGCGGACTGTACACAATATTGGCCTAGTATTTAGTAACAACAGTTTTTCATGTTTTTGTTTTTCTAAGTGTCTATTCACTTTCTTCGCTGGTTTCCAATTCTTCATAGCCTGCAAATTCCTCATCTTCGATTTCATGAGTTGAACGTATGATATGGTATGCACAAGCAGGCAATGGTATTCTCTTGTCTTTCAATCGACCATGTACCATACGTGTAAACTGCCTGTAAGCAACACCTCGAAGAAATCTGAACAAAAAAGATCCATGCACATGTAAATATGTATTTGAATGAACAGGTTATAAAAAATCTCAAGTATTTTTAATATTAAATAAAGAATCAGTCTCTTACTTTTGTTTCCCACCACTTTGGCTGTAACGCTTACCATCACGAGTTTTATAATTATCGGCTGCTATTTCTAATGACCACATGTTAAGGCAAACAGCAGGAAATCCAGGATGGTCCACGATGCATTTCAGGGTTTTTTTGTGAAAATTTGAGATGAATTCAACACAATTCTCAATTTCTTTGCAACAATTACATTCCTTTGCATTTTGTAACAGTTCAATCCTACAGTTTCCACAAGAACACCTATTTAAAAAACAACACAATTATATGCATATACATACACTGACATGGGAACAGGCAAGATCAAACAAAAATTACATAATGCAGAACGACAGAATTTACCATGAAGTAACAGGCTCGTTTCCATTTAAACGAAGTTGGAGCTGTTGCTGTCTTTCCTCGTCTTCTTCTCGCCTTCGAAGATAATCTGCCAACCATGCTTCGTCCGCCATCGGCTCATCAAAATATGCCTCTAAGTCGCTATTGTCATCCATGCTGTCATTGTCGCTATTGGCATTGTCTTCATCATCGCTTTTCTCGCTTCCTTTTAGCTCATCTTCTACTTCGTATAGATTATTAGCTGATACATTGCTGTAGCTACTCGAATTCGAACGTGAGCTGGACATTTCTTCCTTAATTTTGAAGTCCTGTAGTATTTTGTGTGTGTGTTTTTAAAACTGTAATACAATTCTATAGTAATTGCAAAATGATCGTTCCCCGGATCCAGTCCCCCGTAGTGCGCACTTTTTTTCTAAAACTGCTCAAACTTCAATGTTTGAGCCGTCATATCTCGAAAACTAAAAGTTTTACGCAAAAACTAGTCAAGAAAGTATTAACTAACTTTTTTAGCTATATCTGAATCATCAAAAACCCTTTTTGGGTTTAGTAGCACTTTAATTGGAAGTGCAAACGACATTCTTTAACCAAAAACAGCATAGGTAACAACAAGAGAATGTTTTAGCTAAAAAATAAACGAACTTGGTGTCATAGTTGAAGGATTTTTCAAAAATTACATGGAACGGTGGAAAAGAGGGATTCTGGATTTCTAAAATGGATAAGAATGGAAGGTATTGGGCGTTTGACGGAGAACGTTCGTAAATTATCATGATCAACGTCTATCAACAATTGGAGAAAGTTTGCTTTTCCAAATATCTTCAAAACTAGCAATGATGGATTCCTGGTAAGCAATAATAATTCTAAAGATATACCTTAACTACTGTCATGGAAGAAACGTTTGAAACTGGATTAAGCGAAAAGTGCATGAAAGCACAACAGGTCGAGACAGACAAGTCGAGATCAACATGATAATCCACTAATGCTGGGAAAAGGAACTTCTAATGAAATGTTTTAGGTACCTGCCAAAGAAGTGGTAGAATGATCATTTAGATCAGTATTATTAGCAACTAACATGTCTTCATATGTGCCTAAATGTGCAAAAGAGATCTCTGATCCATATTTCTGCTGTTACCAGCTGAACTCGTTTACTTTACCACTTTTTTGTTGACTCCTTAGCCTCGCCAGCCACATACCATCATTGAATATCAATAATCTAACCCATGCATGCTTTTTCCAAGCTTTATCATGCTGATTTCGTCTGCCCGTCAAAAGGACAAACTTCTGTTGTACTCTCAAGCATTTTTTTTGCCTTAAGGGACTGGTCATAATTTGGCAGGGGGGTGGGGGGGGGGTGAGATTCAAAATTTTAAAGAATGATATTTTGCTACCCTGCCTTGCCTTAGGGAGAAAAAGATATGACCTCCTCCGTGGTCGTGACGGAAAAAAATGCCTCCCCCCTCACAATGAAAAACTACTGCAGTCCATACCATTAACTCAAAATATTACACCTTTTAACAATATATGTGCTGTTATAATTGCTCGGTGGAAATTAAAGGCCATTTTCATGTTTACTCACCGTAGGAAAAAGGTACCCTCGAATTACTATGTCGAATAGCTCTATTACTCGATTTCTATGCCTGAGACAAAGGAATCCAATTTATAACACGTAAACTTTATATGTCTGATTATGTAAAGCGATCAGCGTGAAAGCCTAAAGGCGCTCAACTGTTTTGTCTTCAATAATAACAACCTGCTTCAGTCAATCAAGTATAATACAAATCTGAACTATCAACGTTAATACTAGCTCTTTTCTTGCGATCTTTATATAGCATTTTAATTTATAGTCTGCATATATAAAATTAATTTTACCAAACCTAGCTTGAGTCCTCTGACAATGACTCGCCAATCTCTTGAAGAACGATGTCTTCATTAGTTGACTCGTTCTCTTTGTCATTCAAATAGTGTCCAATTTCAGTTGTCTCCTCTCCATTGAAGTTTTCTTCAACTGCAACTATTTCAGAACGACCGTTTAGCCTGATCTGCAGATGCAAAGCTATAGCTTCAACTTTGTCTAGCTTTTTAGTCTTCTTGGTGACTGCCAATTTATGTTTGTCCATGTACTTATTAAGAACATCTACGCACTGTTTTGACAAAGAGCCATCTTTTACCATTTTGTACCAGTCGAATTCATCGCATGTCATATGATTTTCTCTTGCATTTTTGGCTTGCTTTTCCAACTTTCTTTTTTCACCCATGAGAACTAAGAGTTGAAGATGATGCAAATATTCGACTACCGCATTTTCATCCACTACGTAGGAATGTGAGAAACATTTCACCGCATCGCTGTCATCAGACAAGATTTTATTCTTTTTGTGAAGCTTCTTAAGCTGGGCTCTGGGATGGTAATCGTTTGGCTCTCGTTCCGTGCCCTCACTGTTCACTAATGGTGTTTTATCTGGAGGCAAATAATGAAGCTCTGGCAATTTGCTTATGTCAGGAAAAGGCCTAGGAGTGCACTGTAAGGATTCATCTGCTCGATGCTCCTGGTACATTTCACCACTCGACATAGAAGTGGTATTGATATCATCCAGCTTCGAAAAGTAGTTGTGGCCAGGAACTTGGCTTTTCAACTTCTCTGATTTCGCTGGTGTGTACGCGTGGAGGTATTTAGTGTTGAAGAAAAACTGGTTAGCTACATTGCTGGTAACTAAGGCCTTCATACAGTCGCCTGCTGGGCCTGGCTCACCATCAATCCTAGTGGCAACATGTGAAATTCTCCATGCATTGCGCTCCACAGCATCTTCTTCTCGTTTCTTTATTTCTTCAACCGACAATAAGTCGATCTGTTCTTTATCTAACCCATCTGTCGCCTGAAAATAATTCCACCTGATCGTTTGACCAGTGACTAATGCCTCACCTATTGCGGCATTAGACCGTTCGGCTTTATTTTGCCCAGAATCATGCGGAGCACGGTGGACCCTGTTGAGGTGAGTCCACCCATTTATGCGAGCCATCTCAATGTCTCTGTATTTCACTTCCACATTGGAAACGCCAACCCCAGGGCCGGCATCTGTGGCTTCGAGAATGTAGTTATACAGAGGTGGCAAATGGAGTTGATTTATGAACTGTAATGTCCTGTTGCTCAGTTCAAGAAGCAATTCGACTTGTGACCAGAATTCAACTGGGTGAGTAGAGGTTGCTGAGATTTTTTCACTAGCTTCTTTGATATTCTGTACTTGTGTGGTGAGCTGAGTTCCTTTGGAAATGTCTTCCGTGCATGAAAGATTGGTCATATCCTCATTCAAAACACCCTCTGCGCTGGAAAGTTTTGTCTGAAGCCAGTTCAATTTTTCTTCTTCGTACTTACGGAAAGGACAGTCCGGCTCATTTGTCATGCACAATGTAATAGTCACCTAACTATATCATATATATAACGAGTACATCCCAAGATAAACATCCATGTATTTTTAAGTCAACTCTCCATAAACACTAATCTCTTCCCAGTCCCCTGTACATTACTATGACGTCATCTCATAATATAAATATCAATGTCACACACAATACATCATTTTCGAGTGCGCAATCTTTATAGTAAAATAAAATACCATGAACACGCTGACAAAGTTGTCGGACTGGAAGGGCAGATGTATCTTCGACGTTTGTCTGGACTTCTTGCTCAAACAGTTGAGGGAATTCCCATTTGATTTTCAGAAGATCAGAGGTCCACACACTTCCTGAACTGCCAATAAAGTACTTTGGACGGACAGTTACGACAGTTTGGTCTTCAGTATGTACAAATCTTTGCTCCTCCCCAATATTTTCAACATTTTCTCGGATAAATCTGAACGAGGAGGGTGTCTGGTGAACTTTGGGCTCGCTGTTAAAATCATGTTGTGGCAACTGTTTCTGTTTTTGTGGGTCAGCAACATCAAATATCACACCCTTTTTTACATCTCGAACTTCCACATCGGTCCCTGGTCTTAGATAAGCTTTATCATCAAAACTGATAATTAAACTTTGATTGTTATTTTCGGGCTTGAACATATCATGTTTCACATTTCGGATGTGGGCGCGCTGCGCTGGTGGTGTGTTGATATTGTTGAATGCAATTCTGGTTTAGGTGGTTTCCGTGCACAAAACAGCCATTTGCCACAGTGTAGCTTGGCAGCTCTTGATCTTACACGCTTTGGTCTAGCCCGGTCTAACACAGTTGTGACAGATTTTATCAGTTTCTTTCCTCTACGAAACAGGTTGTGATTCGCTAATGACAGGAAATGAGACTTTTTAACTCGATGACCTGCGTACAATACTGTATCATGACGTCTTCCATGAGCACTACTTGTTTCCTCAATGCATTTAGCTATAAATTCCTCATCTTCGGTGTCTAAAGACTTACTAGCACCCGCACCAAGCTTTCTTCGTTTCACTCGTCTTTCTTTAACTGATGCCAGTGCAATCCTCCATTTTCTTTGTTGAAAACGCTGTTTGCTTTGGCTATTAACTTGTAACATATCTTCTTGAATACGCTTTACTCTTTCTTGCAAACTTTCTTTGTCTGCGCGAAGATCTGCTCTTCTTCCTTCTGACATCAGGCTTTCTTTCTTGTTTAGCTTTTTTTCAATTGCATCAATTTTTTCATTCAACTGTTCGAGCCTGGCTTCATCCATTTCCTTAATTGTTTTCTCCGCTGCAGTGACAGCATCTTGACACTCCTTTGATGCCTACACAGTTTTTGCCAGAAAATGCACAGCATTGTCAGGTTTTATTCCAAGTTCGTAAACTTTCTTCCGTGATGATGTTGCAAAAATCATAGCCTTCAGAACGGACTTGTCATACTCGGTGTCCATTGATTGCAAAAGTGTTTAAGTGCATCAGCATTTAAATCAAATCTTGAGAAACTTTCATGATCTTCAGATTCAAGGCGCTCAAGTTCACAGAGAAAATTACTCAAATCCACAATGTCATTCAGTAAAATAATGAAACGTTTGCCAAACAAAGTTGTGACATAGACGCAAAGGCCATGCTCGTTGTGCAAAAGATGATCTCTAAGCTCTTTGTCTTCCACTTAGCGCTGAACAAAATCACAGTATATACCACATGCATCCTCATATGGCAGACAACCAAAACTTTTGTCTCCATCACATTTTGCCAGCAACTGTCGAAGAATGTACAATAGACCTTCCAGTGATCGACCTACCATGACATTTGATGCACGATATATTTTTTTGTAATTTGACCCGCGTTATTGTGACCAGTCACACCACAAGTAGCCCGATAAGCGGCAGCACATGCTGTCATCATAATTATGTATACATAATTATGATGACAGCATGTGCAGCCGCTTATCGGGCTACTGTGGTCACACAGGTCACAGTCTGACTAACACAAGATAATATGCAAGCGAGTCTTTAGTCGCACAAACACTCTGTATAATGTACAAGTAAGCCTTCAGTTGGGTACGCTTAAACGATATAAAAGTTAAACTACACTAAGAGTTAGGTGGTTACCTTTTTCTTCATGCTTTAAACTATACAAATATTCTTTTATACTACGAGTTAGGTTCTTTCGTGCTTTTGGTAATAAAGGTTTCTTCTTATTTTTGTAACAAGCAGTCGTGTAGGCAATTCTGTGCTTAACCATGCGATGAAGGTAAAACAAATGATGCACTTTTGGCATCGCACACAATATCTTTTTAAAACGCGACAACCAAACAAACGTCTGTTCGGCTACCATCGTATTTCCTCTTGGACTTTCCTGCTTTAATTTTTCAGGATTATATTTCTCTTTGAACGAAGCATCTTTATGATTGCTGATGTGCAAACTGTCAATGATTTTGGAAATGGACGTCCATGCTTTGTCTCAAGGAGAGGGAAGAGGCAGTGGATTTTTAGATGCCCTCATCCCATCGAGATGGCACATATTATCATATGAGGGAAATAATTTCGACCAATTAGCTGGATTGATTCCCTTGAGGATGACAAAAAGCCATGACAGTATAATGATGAATACTTGTGACGGGCTCTCAGATCTAAAAAAAAAGGAACAAAATGGTTTTAAACAAATAAGTACAGTATCTATTTGTGAAATATTTAGGCAAATATATATATGCTCTCTCAACTATACCTGAATAAAGGACTCCATTTATCAATGATACCTCCACCTCGTACAATAAAAAGGTGGCCTCGTGACCATTTTTGCATTCGTTGTTTTAATCCAGTATCCTTGTTACAAACTGTCGGTTCGGGCTCTATACAATCGTTTAACACGCTGTTGAATGCATCGTGGTCTCCATGACTCTCAATGAATTCTGAATTTCCAATAAAAAAGATTGTGACATGTTGTACCAAGTTTGGTTGAGCTATCAATGCTCTGTTGTTTTTTATGTAAAAGGCAAATAGTCATGCTACTTATTAGTACCTCGAGTATCCACTGCGCTGGAGCCTAACGGTAAATCGGTATTATTGCATAGGGAAGTCAGTACGTTGGATATCTGCACTATATCATCCTTATTCATTAACTCTTCGCTACCGACATCCATTGCGTCTTGACCTATGTTGGATTGTGCTTTTGCAGTGGCGGATCCAGGGTAAGCCAAAATAAATTATAGCAGCTCAATTTTAAATTCAAAATAACTTTATAACAATGTCATAGGTTATGAATTTCAAAAGAATAAAATCTAACCAATGAAGTTGCTTTGAAGGTATTCTAAAATGTAAATATATCCTAGAATGAGCTGTGGTAATTTATTTTGACTTACGCTAGATCCGCCACCGTGCTTTTGTGTCTATTAAAGTAGATGCATAAAAATTATACAAATATGCAAATTTTCACATGATCAAATTATGCAAAGTGGAAAAAAATTGAAAATAAATTTTTATTTTGATTCAAGCGTTCATCTGTCAAAACAATTTGTCCGGCCTGGTGAGCAGTATGCCAGCAATCAGTATTTATTAACCTGGCACATATCCCAGAGGCTGACTACTAAAATAGCGAATAATACAATACGTGTACCAGTCTTTGCATTTCCAATGCCACAGTATTTTAAGAAATCGCGAATCCCAGTCGGAACAGTTGGATGTTTTTCGCTTAGGTATTCAATATGCTCTTGACAAAAGGCTGATCCATGCTTGGGTGAATTGGTGCAAACGTCAGGATAATTAAGAAGTGGAAGCCCGCGGACAAAGTTCTTTAAAAAACAAAAAATAAAAGATATATATCTTTAGTTGCAAATATGTGTATAGCGAATTTTATAGGTATAATATACAAACAGTAAAGTTAATGGAAATATGACACAAGGTAATAAAATGTATAGTTTAAATAAAAAAAAATTCGTCGGACAGTTTGCGATACAGGCTGCCTGTATACTTATAAGTAGTGACAGTAGTGGGTTGTACGTTACCTTTCTTTGCATCATACAATGTGCAAACATCAGTTTCCATTGCCCGTCTACAACCCATAATCGTCCACAACCTATAATATCAAGGTAAACTAATTAATGGTCACAGTTAATAAAAAGAATAATGTACCGGGTGGCCCAAAAAGAAGTACTCCTCTTTGGTTCAACATGTCTTAAAAAGTAATAGAGACACTACACTACAACAAGAAACATTGTATTCAGTGATGTCTAACTTAAATTTTGATATATAGCATGTCCATTTTAAAGTGTCTATGAACTCAAAAAATCATATTGAAAATGGAAATGGCCACACCCAAATGCATTATAGACCATTATAAAACATGGCAACATCACGGGAAAGTGAATGCGCTTCAGCTTCAAGTTCTTCTTCGAAAGATTTTGATAGCTCTAGCGAAAGCGATGTGACCATTATGACCAGTGTGACTATTGTGACCAGTATGACTGTGCAGGTTGACATTTACAAGGGATCACACACGCCAACTCACCACGCTTTATATGAAAGGACTATTTCTACGCGCATGCGCAGACGATAGTGACTTGTGACCGGTCACATTGTGACAGGGTTCTTGATAAAAAAATATATCGTGCATGGTATAATCAGAAGTCCTTCGAGTTTCTCTGCGTTTTCATTTACGCTGCAATTTTGGAGCGATTTTCTTACTGTAGCCGATAATGTGCTTTCTGATCTGTTATTACTTCTTTTCTCGGAAAAACTCAGCTTGCTTTTATCAAACTTGATTTCGTAGTCTTCGCTTGACATTTTACTCATTGAATACCAGTGATTTGATCACTGATTTGATCGATTCGATTAAAATACAATTTTAAAAATACTACTTCATTTCATGAGTCAGCGAGATTGGGCAGCGAAACATCCAAACCATTATAGCAATGACACATGAAGTACTTCCTTTGCAGCACTTCAATAATCAAGATGGCGAAACGAATAGATCTATTAGTAGATGAAAGTTCTAACAATATTAAGTATGCAAATGAAGATATCGCCGTATTTTTAAAATATGCTGACTTGGAAAAATACAAAGATGTTTTTGAAACGTCAGGCTTGAGAAAGATCGATCATCTTGAAGATGTTCAAGAGGAAGACGTGCACAAGTTCGGTAAGATCACTTAGTGATACCAGACTGGAAACTTTGTCATGCGCACGGAAGATTTTCCGTGCGCACCTCAAATTTTCGCATATTTTCGTTCAGGAAGTGTTGGGTGCACATGTAAAACAAACAAAAATAAAGTTATATTTGAGTGGATTTCAACTGTTGTGACCATAGGCGGCCCAATTCAGTGTGTAGTTTCATATAGAGATCAGTGCGCACATAAACACACTTCGTAGTTTATAAACTACAAAGTGTGTTTCGTGCGCACTGATCTCTATATGAAAGTACACACTGAATTGGGCCGCCTATGTTGTGACAAGCATTATGACTTAGGTGCGAAACAGCAAGTGTGTAGGTGCGCATTTTTTTTCAAGTGAGTGTCCTTCCGTTCGCATTTTGCAAACTTTCCAGTCTGGAATCACTATTTAATATTAAGATTTAAGATCATATCGATGCAATTTAATTAATAGCCTCGTTCCTCGAAGTTCTTTCTGATCTGTGAACATTAATCTGTATTCTGCTATAACTGACAGGCAAGTGTTATATTTTCCCTGTCATTTTATTGGTCTAACAGAGTTTGAAGTTCGGCGGTTCGTTCGAAAGAAACCGGAATATTTTAATGAATGTGCTGGTTACGTACTGCAGTTAATGTTAGAGACACTATCAATCCAAGTATAAACAACCTTGAAAAGGCGTCACAGTATCCCTTGAACCCATTGAAGTCGTATGTTTCACCCCCACAGTGGGAAGTGCCAGCAATGGGGTATGTGCCCAACGCGACAACTGAACGAGCTTGTTTTATGAACTCCCTACTACCAGACTTCTTTACCTCAAAATTTAAGCACTGTAAAAATGCCAAAGATTTTTGCATTCAGTTTCACTCCACCGGAAGGCAAATCTATCAGATAAAACAGAAAATTGATAACCTTGGCAAAAACATTGATTCAGTATTGTATACTAAAAATCCTGCTGCAGCAGGATCACTTCTTGAAGAAGATTACACTGTCATACCAAGTGACAGTATAAGAATCAAGCAAAACATTGAAAGAGTCGAGAAAATTACTAACCAATTAGAACATGTGTTTAATGAGATCAAAGAGAAGGATGGGAAACTTTTTACTGTTTCTGGAAAATTGAAGAGTGGTGAAAATTGTTCTCACAAGGAATTTGAGAAATATATTGGCCAAGTCCATCATCTCAGAACCAAACCTGGGAGTATTAAGGAAAAACTTGAATATTTACAAGAGAAATGTAAACACTTGTTTACATCCACCTTTTCAAGACCAAGAACGAAAAAAAGAAAACAGAAAGAACACAGGAGAAAGGCAAAAAAAAACTAGAGAATCAAGAATGGAGTTCAATTACAAAGCTGTACTGCAAATGATTGCTCCTCAACATGAATGGTCTGTTGAAGATCCTATTCATCCAGAAGATTTGAACCTTGAAGCAATAGCAGGACTTTCAAAACACAAAAAATCATACATTGCTTTTGCTTTTCAACAAAACGTGCTAACACATGCAGCACAAAACACCATCAAGGAACACCTTTCTTTTTGTCTTGATGATGAAGATGAAGGGACAGAGAGCTTGAGTGCTGGTATAAACAGTGCAAATAGTGAGGATATGTCAACAGATGATAGTATAAATGGTGACAGTGAAGATATTGATGACTTTGAGGAAAACAATTGATATAAAACATTTTGAAAAATAACTTTTATTTATAAAACAGTCAAAATGTTGTGTTGAAGTTCATTGTGAAATACTCATACATAAACCTTAACTATTGGGAAATCTATGAGAATATTAAATAAACTTTATTGTAGAAGGCACTGTTATTTGTGTGTAATGCGACTCAAACAAAATTCAAAAGGCATGTATAAAAAATAATTGAAGCAAGCATTGAAATGGGAGATCCCCCCCCATACACTTTCTAATATTTTATGAACCCCCCTTTTTACCGGCTAAAAAATATGTGATTCCCCACTGTTTCCACCCCCCTGCTAAATTATGACCAGTCCCTAATCCAGTTACAAACGTTTATTCCACGACACCAGTGGAGGTACTTTTAGAATTATTGTTGCTTTAATACCAGAAATCCATCATTGCTAGTTTTGAAGATATTTGGCAAAGCAAACTTTCTCCAATTGTTGATAGACGTTGATCATGATAATTTACAAACAGTTATCCCTCAAACGCCCAATACCTCCCATTCTTATCCATTTTAGAAATCCAGAATCCCTCTTTTCCACCGTTCCACATAATCTTTGAAAAATCCTTCAACTATGACACCAAGTTCGTTTATTTTCTAGCTAAAACATTCTCTTGTTGTCACCTGTGCTGTTTTTGGTTAAAAAATGTCGTTTCCATTTCCAATTAAGTTAAAAACGACGTCCTGTCGTATTATCATATTTTTAAAACTAATAGCGTGGTCCGCCTCAAATATGGAACAGCGCCATATTTTTTCAGTCATGTGACTAACATCAAATATCTACATCGTAAAGATCTTCTCACAACTTTGTTTTGATGTTCGTAAGTTCACTAAGTTTTAATGAATAGCAATGCTCATTTTGAATACGTACGGCATAAATATCTTATAAAACTAATATCGTGAGTCGCAGTGTAGTTCCCTTTTCTAGAGCTTAAATTTATTAAAATTTGTCGATTATGTATAATTTAAACACGACACTATTCATGCATAATTTTTATAATGGAATCTTCCAAATAGCTTTGATGATTTTTCTATACCCAGTACGTGAACATCACAGTCACTCACGTTGGCATTTGCTGGAACCAGGATTTAAAACGACATTGCTGATTCCTTAAAAAATCTTCCAATTGTAAGTTTCATAAGATTTCTATCATCATCACTTTGCACTCCGCCTCCCACATACACATTTCTATCGGCAAAATAGGAATCTCTTGTCCCATTCCCAACCTTAATTGCATATAGTTGGAATAAACGCAATAACATAACTATGTGTTTATAACGGCATGGTCTAAGCAACATCATTGATTAGCAAATATTAAGGTATTACTCCACTAAATATAACAATCACTCCAATAACACCAATTCATTATAATTTAGAATATACTTCATTAATAATCAACAACTAATGGCATTGCAGACCATTTACAATCATTGATTGTTGGTGTATATTGACCTGCTTGCGGGTAAGTGTAACGTTTCACCACTATAATATACAATCAAGAAACACACAGATTAACCACTTATAGTACAGGTAGTACAAGAATAACAGTTGGGGGTAGCTTGACATCTAATCTCACTGGAAGTGGCATCAATGGGGGTTATTTTTTACTCGAAATTATACTTTAATCGATCAAATCAAAATGCATTAGCAAATGTTTCATTTTAAGCACCTTTCACCTCTGAAATCATGCTGTAAAATGGCTTACAATAATCTGAGTGCTTCTACTCCTGGTCAAACAAAAATGAAAGTTGCTGAGAGTTGAGAAGCAATGTAGTTTACACGAGAATTATCACCTGACATTTCCCGGTTATAGAAAAATTTCCCGGGAAAGTGAACAAACGTCATTGTTTGATGTTTTTTCCTTCGTTGAAATTTGTGCAACTGCAAAGTGAGTGAACACATTGGTTTTGTCAATAATGAGATGATTATACAATAGAAAACGCAGAGATATTTATACACCTAAACTGAAGATCTGTGTTCGTTGCTCTTTTCAACATCGGTTTTGCTTTAAATGGAAGACTCTGAAGTTTTCCGAACTTTCAAACCATGTTCATTTTCCACGAAGTATGTCCCGATTTTCCATTAAGTGATCATTACAAAACTAATTCAACTTTCATTCAACTCACACAAAAACTCTCTAAAATTTGGACCAAAATTGATTAGAGTATTAGAGTATTGCAGAGTCGATGACTCCTGGGACACTGTGTTAACAATCTTTTTTCATTTGACTATGCGCTACAGTTTATTCACGGTCTGTGTCCTATTCAGGGGTGTATATTCTTCTATAATTTAGAATCAAAGGCTCTTAGGGCTAGGGAAGAAAATCAAAGAAGAGTGACAAAGAAGGGAAGGGAAAGGGAAGGGGAGAGGGATGGGGAAAGGGAAGGGGTAAGGGAAAGGGAAGGGGTAAGGGAAAGGGAAGGGGTAAGGGAAAGGGAAATGGAAGAAGGGAAGGAAAAGGGAAGAAAACGAAAAGAGAATAAGAGTACAAATTTGCTAATGAAGGAGGAAAAAATATGAGGGGAAAGGAAATGAAAAAAATGGACAAGGGGACCAATACAAAAGAACTGAGAAACATTGGAATCACTCTGATAATACACGACAGAAGGCTATCAGGGGTGTACATTTTTAAATAGTTCTCGCCCAAGGCAGGCAAAAACGAAGTGTGTGAAAGGAAAAGAAGGGCACGGGGAAGGCAAATGGGAAGGGAAGGGGGAGAAGAAAGAAAGGAAAAGAAAGTAACAGGTTAAACCTCACTATTTTTCTCGTATGTGCATTTTTAGTCGTGCTTTCCATCTATGCAGGAGTTCTCACTAAACAAACTGTATAAAATTGTTTTCAAAAACAGTATTGTACTGCTTTATAGGCAATAGCATGGACAATAAAACAAATACAGTTGTTTATTTTCACATGTACTTCATTATCCATGTTTTGTAGAAGTATACCTAGCGACACTAGAAGAATAGAGTCACATTGCGGGAAAAATCATGGGACAAATTGAACAAATCTAATGGGGGGACTGAATTTTAATGAAATTAGTTTATATTCAATATTTATGTAATCATGTTGGCATGTGAATAAGCAATGAAATTGACTGATTAGGAATAATTTTATGGGGGAGATAATCAAAGCCGAAAAGGGGGGGGGGATAGAATCAAAAGTCATTGAAGAATATACACCCCTGATCCTATTTCTTTAAAATTAGAGGTTTCACTTGTACTTACAAATTAACCCTAAAGCTACAAGGATTTGTAACAATATATTTCCTAACCAGAATTTTAATTTTGACGTTTAGCCCACTATTTTCACCAACACCCCTGTGACAACAACAGCTCCTCGCTCTTTAGTCGACCACTCCAGTTCATCGTCGCTAAAATTAGCATCAAATGGTTGAGTGCGTTCAACAGTAGTTTTTCCAACCTCATAAGAGCCCGGGCGAATCAAGACTTGCAAGGCAACCTGTGCAGACACTGTCTTCTTTGTTACTGGATCAGTAAAACTATATACAGACATAACACAAAGGTACATGTTAGACGCTACAGGAAGGCTGAAGGTGGCAAATTCTGTTCCCAATTCTAAAGTCTACGTACGTCTGCCAGCAAAGGTCCATGCAATAAAGATCGAAATATATATATATATATATATATATTAAAAATTTAATTTATACAAACATACAAATTTATCGTGTTCTCTGGATTAAAATTTTATTGTTTGAGCTTTCGAGTCTTCGAGTCTTCATCAGAAAGATGGATATTGTTTTGAATCTTCGCGCTTTTTGTTACGGTGTTGATCGATTTCTTCGCGAGCGTCTGATTGGCAGACGGTTTTTTACTTGATGGTCATTGGTTGCCATGGAATATATATATATATATATATATATATATATATATATATATATATATATATATATATATATATATATATATATATATATATATATATATATATATATATATATTATATATATTATATATATATATATATATATATATATATTATAGATTTGAAGATTTGTAATCCAATATATATATATATATATATAGTCTGACCGGTTCCTTCTTCATAAAATTTGGGCAATTATTCAAGAAGCAAAGCTGAACGTTAAGCTCTGTCATTCCGTGCTCTATCGGAATAAAAGTCAAGGGGATATAAAACAAATGCCCACTGCCAGAGTCAGCCATCTTCAACAGTTGCGCGCCTGCCTGGCGTACTGGATCCGACAGTCATAGAATGCAGCGAATTCCGTGCTTTCTTCTGGGCTTTTTCCCAGAGCCTCACGATTCCTCCACAGAGGATCGCGGGCTCTAGCTACGAGATTGGTGGTAGCATACCTTTTTTTCTTTGCGTAGACAGGGCAACCAGAATATTTGATACTGGGAGAAATAAAAATTTTCTTTGTATCAAATCCCTTTGGTTTCCACTCGTCATTGTAATGTCCTTCACCTTCATGCAGTTCACTTCCACCAAAAGCCACATCTCCTGTAATTAACGTGTTAAAGTTGCATATTTTCATACGCTACTGTAATTTAAATACAAGTTAATAAGAGGACATCGACTAAGCAGACGACTTGTTTGTTTTTTTTAACATCAAGAGTAATCCATATGCAAGATAAGACTACAGGCTAGAGAAGAATGCAGGCAGGGTAGGTCTGAAGCTGAATCCACAGAAGTGCAATTAAGTGGATGAAGATAAACAGTATGAACAATGAGGAAGTGAATAGTTTCACCTACTTGGTGGCGCAAGTTACGAGGGATGGGGGAGAAACTCTAGATATCAAGAAGGGGCCTCTGCACTAGCATACGCCAGCATTGCCAGGCTCAAAAAATCAGCACAAGGATGAGGAGAAGCTCGACACATTCTGGACTAAATGCCCAAGAAGGATGTCGTGCATCTTTCAGTGGAGGAAAGATGTCCTCACTGTCAAGTGGCTACACAATCACTGATAAAACATTCATTTTTTCAACAAAAAAACTAATGAACCTACCAGCCATAAGTAACTGAGCGCCATTGTTAAATATTGGCTGAAGATATTTTGCTTGTGTTCCATGAAAAGCTACATGCCAGTTCTCAAAGATTTTCAATACCTTAGCATGTGGTCCAACTCTATACATAAACGAAGTATTACAATAAAACATGCAGTATTTTTCAAATTTACTGTTAATTTGCTATCATGGTATTTCAAGCATGCAGTCGAAGAGTTTATTGTTCTCAAAATTAATGTTTGTTTGTAATCTTCAATATTGCGATAAAAATCCCTTTAAAAATCCTGAAATTTGCAAATTAATTTCGAAAATCATCAACTACATATACATGAAAATCCCATGCAGAAATTGACCAATAAGTTAAAAATCTTTCAACCATTTTTTCCTTATGCAATGCCAACATTACCAACAGCTTTCTCGAAATACAATCGGGTAAAACGTTTTTCATATATAATATACTAAAAATTGACTCAAAATCTGCAAATTCTCGTCACTGCACGTTAACGTTCAGCTAGTGGCGCAGGCGCTAGTCTGACAATTTAGTCCCGCTGTGCAAATTTAAAATTGATATCATTATTTGTTTTTTTAAATTGATTGTTTTCACAGTCAATTACTAGCATAGCTGGGGGTTGTTTTGAGGTCATAAAAGTCCTGTCGTCTTCGCTTTGTGGAGTACCTTACAATGCGACATAATAAGTGCTACTCTGGTTTTGTTAAATGAATGAAATCACCGAACCAAGATTACATTCACGACCCAACGTTTCGACACTCCGGTCTAGTGTCTTCATCAGGGGTGGTCTGATGTTGAAACTCACGACCTTATATGCTGTCAAGCCTTATAATGGCTCATATGCGTTTTTTGACCGACATCTTCCATCCCATTTAGGGTCATCAACGTGCTTTAAAGACGTTGTAAAAAACCGTAGAATCTAATATTAACCATCACTACAATAAACTCTACAAAAATGTTCATTGTCCTTACTTGATGGAAAATCGGCTCCAGCCAATGGGTAAGGCGTAAGTCTTAGAAGGATTTCCTCGAGAATAACATTCTCTATCACCTCGAGCTTTGTGACAATCTTCACAGAAACATTTATTGAAGGCTGGAGTCTTGTCAAAAAATTCATCTAAAAAATAAGTCTCAAAAAATGACGAGTTACAAGATTCCTTCTACGCACATTTGAAGAGGAACATTCGAACACAATTCAGCATTAGTGAATATATATTCATAGTATTCTCCAATGTTTGGTTTCATATGTAAAAAAATTCCCGAGGACTGTGAAAAAGTATTTTAATTTTTCTATTCAGCACCCACAAACCTGCAATGTTTAATGATTTAATGAAACGTTCACATCTCTCTCGATATTCACATTTCTGGCTGGTTGCTGTAGTTGGTCTTGACCTGACTGTAGGTCTCGTGTTGCCTGGAAACGCTGAATATAAATAAGATTCTGTAATACTGGAATTAATTGGTAAAACAAAAATAATGATCTAATGTTTTGGGATTGGTTAAACCTGCTGGAGAGGTTTAAAATAGATCAAACTGCAGGTTTAATTTTAGGAATATACTCATATTCTTCATCAGGTCGGATTCTAGTATAATCAAGTCACAATCTTCACACTATGAAGATTACATATACATATTGTGTGGGAAAACGGGTGTGATCGCACCACAAGAAGGAGCATACGTGTGATGTTTTAATTATTAGCAAGTTCAGTCTGCAAAGAATCATAAAAACTAAATTATTGGTGAAATCCACGGTCACAAACAGGATTATACCGAAATATATACCTTTCCAACCCACTGTTAAATAACAACCAGTTAATTTCAAAGTGAACCAACCTGTTCGTGTTTCTGCACATTTTTTGCATATTCCACATTTTTTGCATCCGGCATCCCCCAATCCGCATCCACACAACCTAAAATTTAGTCGGTTTATTACTTTTGATTAGCATCCATGATTTGATACATGGGATGAAATGGAATAGAACCTTCATTTCAAGAGAGTTACAATATTGAGGGCAAGTTACAATATCAAGGCTCCAACATATAACAAGCGAAATATATATACATGCGCACACCGCTACCAAGCACGCCGTACACATTTTACAAACTGGCGACTGATGCTCAGAATCTTTCTAAAACTTGCAACTTACCCTTTACTTGTTCTGTTTTTCTGGGTAGTATTGACACAATTTGGCCCATAGCCAGTACATTCACCACAGCTCGTGCAGATGATGCAAGCACCCACTGCAAACTCGTGTTGCCCAGGTGGACAAAATTTATCGCTCACAGTACTAGCTGCTGCTCTTGCGCCGTCGGGTTGGTTGTTTGTCTGAACTGAAATTATATTAACAACATTTAAACATTTAAAAACAAGCTTGCTTAAAAACGAAGGATTCCTAACGCAATCAACAAAATAGTTAAAATGTGATTTTGCTTTTTCTAAAACTTAACGACTTCAGAAGAAAACGGTAACGTAGTGGTTTTCGCGTTCATCATGACATCAATCATAGCCGATTTGCAATAAAACTAGGGATCCAAGGATAGTGCAAAGTTTCTGAAAAGACTTACACACTTAAACTCGAAAAACTAAGAAAAATTTAATGATAGCTTTGGAAATAAAATGTTAAAATGATGTGGTCTAAAAGCGTTTTGTTTACGTGGGATGTTTTTAGATACTCTGATACACAATTTTATAATTTTCATGTTTAGCGAGCATATTCGGTTTCACGTTTGCTGAATCTCTGACCTCTGACCTTAGACTCATATAAACAAAACGGAATGAACGCGCAATTAATACTGAACGTGAACTAAGATTGTAAACATACAAACTGTGCGCTACTTCTGTGTGTTAGTAAAAAACTATCACAATATTAGGCCAATATCTTTACTTAGTATACTTATGTACGGTTTACTTTAGGTCTACTAGTATTATTGGAAATTTTATGTACACAATCATTAGTCATCACATCACAGCCTTGCAGAAACTGATTTCGCACGCACGCAACATTATCAAATATGCCGATTTCGCTTTATCTCGCTTGTTTTTCATCATTTTCTGATGAAGCCTGGCCGAAATGTAGAACAAAACTCCTGCAATTCATGTGGTGTATATTTAGGAATATAAGACGTAGAATAGCGAAAATATTGCGGTGTATTTATTGCTATGTATTCAAACTATCGCTCATATCTCTTGTTAACCATATATATTCATACCATATAGGTCAATTTATGCTGTCCATTTGAGCTCGTTTTAAGGCGAAAAATCGCTCTTTATGCATAATAAACTAAAGCATAATAGTCTGAAGATTAAAAAATCTTGTCCTGCCAGTTAAAATGGTGCTTTTAAGCCGTGGAAATACATGTTTAACTCATGTTTATTATCCCACTCCTAGACCTCTGCATAGCAACGGAAGCGGGCGCTACGCAATATACACGTGCTTAGTTGAATATTTTAAATTCCGGGGGAGTTTGAGAGCACTGTATATACATGTCTGCAATAAAATTACTACGCTCATTAGTTGCCATATGGCTCATTTACCTATCTTTTTCATTTGTATGAATAACAGCATACAATGGTTTATAAATAATCCTTTTAATTTTAACTAAAACATTGCAATAGTAACATTCAAGTAATCAGGTGGCATATTCAAAATTTGCACCACCACCCGGAGTTTACACTATGACCGACCGACCGACCGACCGACCGACCGACCGACCGACCGACCGACCGACTGCCCGACTGCCTGACTGCCTGACTGACTGATTTGAATTTTCGCCACTCATCACAATACTGCAAAGTTTCTTTGAAACTTTGCACTAAAAACGATGAAAAGTTATGTAATAACATCCGACATATAAGTTTTGTTTAGTCAATGTCTTGTACATCCTATAGTGAACTTCTAGTGAATTTCTAAAGCTGCTGTTACACTAACGCACATCGATTATTTTCGTCGTTCAGCTGTGTGACCAGTGGACCAGAGTGAGTCACCATGCACGTTACGTCATTGCATACATTATTATATAAATATCCTAAGGCTGGCAACTCTTTCACCACATAAACTGACACATGTTTAGGCATTTGCTTCAAACAAATAAAATAGTACAAGTTATCGCAAAAAACTGAGTTTCTGAGTTCCCATCAGCCAATAGCAGCAGTGGCGGATCCAGGGTAAGTCAAAATAAATTATAGCAGCTCAATATTAAATTCAAAATAACTTTATAACAATGTCATAGGTTATGAATCTCAAAAAAATAAAATCTAACCAATGAAGTTGCTTTGAAAGTATTTTAAAATGTAACAAGACGCCTGCTAAGGCGTTCACTCAGCCTGCCGAAACGAAAATGGGCACAAGGCCAGGCAGGGCTGTAACTAGAGAGTTCATTGGGGGTGGGGTATATTCACTTATTTCTGTGCTGCCCAGCTAATGCCTTTTCAAATCAATTATTATTAGGGTACCTTCCAAGGCATTTTACCAGTAAGACATTGCTAGCACATCTTATGTAATCACTAAGATAACCAAAAATCAATGTCTGAGTGACCTGCCAGGCACTCTGTCCAGAGTCCTAGTAGGATTGCATTTTTTAGAATTTAATTTAAATTAAAGACTTAGACTTTCGTAGTACATATTTAAGCAAGATTCTTTTGTCATAATACCACCAACATATAGCTGTTTTATTTCGCAAGTAAAGAAAATTTTACTAAAAGTTATACAATACATCAATATATCAACCTGATAGCATCATTTAAATCTATTCAGTAGCACACTGCCTGAAGTTTCCACGATATAATTTCTTGGGAACTTTTGACTAACATATGTATTTCTGGAATTGGAATGTAAAATGTCTCTTACCTTTTATAATTATATGAGGTCCCACAAGCAAATAAATCATTTTGCATGAAATATTATCTCAACATAGGTAGAAATAGAAAACCAAGGAAAGAAATCACAACGTGTTTAGAATTAGGAACACATTTCCTAGACTCACTCCTTAATCATGGAATGATGGAGTCTATCAGAATTTGCCGTTTTATAACATTTCTGGAGCAATGTTTTGATAAAGAACCTTCCTGTCCCTTTTTGTTAAATATTACATGCTAAAAATTGTGTTTTGTATATAGATATCTCAGTAGAATTTGCGTTTGGTTCTTGCGTAGAAAATTCTAAATTTCCTTAGGAAGTAGGAACACAACAGAAAATTACGGAAACACGCTCTCAAAACTTCACGCGATACATCGCTCCTCGGTAAAGTTTCGCGGTGAAATTTGTCGTTAAAGAACATTTTACATGAGAATCATTGCACTTAGAACCTTCTCACGCCCAAAATGTTGTAGTATACATGTTAAAATGTGTGTTTTGTTAACATATTCCGCTAGAAATTGAGTTTAAACGCCGTGTTTAGATCGGCTCACACGGCTGGTGCCAGCGGTATCACCCATGAGCGGCAGCCCAACTTTCGACACCGAAAAAAAAAAGAAAACAGAAAAACTGAGGGAGGCGAATTTATAAGTCCGCCACGCCTACGGCAGGTGGAGTAAATATATCCTAGAATGAACTGTGGTAATTTATTTTGACTTACGCTAGATCCGCCAGTGAATAACAGCTCAGTCGAAGTTGTTTCCGATAGTGACGTTTGTAGGGCAATTTGCATCCCGCCTATCGACACGAAAAATTTCAATAAAAAAACTTTTTATTGAATAAATTTAATTATTTCCGAATCTTATTTTTGTCTAAAAACTTTATTGTAGAGGAGATATCCAAGATCATTTGTATCTAGTTTTTTTTGCAGTAAATTGTGTTAATTTTTTGTTTGAAGCGAAATTCTAACGTGTGTCAGTTTAATATGGTGAAAGAGTTGCCAGCCTTAGGATATTATACAGTAAATGATAATGATATACACTGACGTAACGTGCGCTGGGATGCCTGTGGGACGACTGTGTCGTCGTGCCCAAACATCAATGGCAAGATGTTCGATCAAAAAACGTAGCTTCATCGTATTTTGTAAAAGGACTGCAAGCTAACGGGTGTAATGTGCATGTATTTTTCATGGTCACCTCAGCAGCATATACCGTTTATTTCCGTTCATATATAGTACCTAACCCACCCTGTCAATCATCACTGTGAAAGGAAACCGGAGTACCCTAGAGAAAGAGGTGGCACGTTGGCTTGTGTACTTTTCACATGAGAACTGAACCCGTATCCACAGACTCGAAATGCCTAACTATGGTATAAACATGGGTGTAACACGCATATCATTCTTGGTTGTGACGTTTCTTTTCAAGCCCTTTTATTGGCAAAGACACGCTAAATTTGCCATTCATTCCATGAAGTTCATCATTGATACACAACTCGGCGACATCAATCGACGTGTGTATAACAGCTGCATATGTAACCTAATATTGTTTCTTTGTAGGGGATAAGAATGCCGTCGACATTTTGTTTGTGCCGTGTTGAGTTGGAATGATTCACTATCCGTATAATGGTTAGCATTTACTAGCTATTTTTAAATCAAGCAATTAAAAAAGCTTGCAGTACGATACGTCGCTAACACTGAAATAAATAAACCTGATCGCGAATCCAGTAAAGTGTAAAGCAGATTAAAGCCATAGGAAATGTCGAATTGGTCATGGCTAAAGGGGATGAACGAGAGGTAGGTTTTCAAGATGGCGGCTGTTTTTCAAGATTCTTAAAACGAGAAAGAATCAACAACCAGACATTTATAGCATTCCTAAATTGTGGTTAGGTTTAGGCTTAGGGTTAGGGTAAGCTTTAGGAATGCTATCAATGTCTGGTTGTTGATTCGTTCTCGTTTTAAGAATCTTGAAAAACAGCCGCCATCTTGAAAACCTACCTCTCGTGCATCCCCTTTAGCCATGACCATGTCGAATTTGGGTACCAAGATGGCGCACAATCAGCACATCCAACATGTAAAGGAACTTCCTTATCTTGTAAGGAAAACACCCGCAAAGAACAATGGACCTGGAGTCCTACAAGATGGCGGCAGTGAGCTTGAAAATTTGATTACTGAGATTACTGAGATGCGTGATGCAGGTTTATTCAGACCGGTGGTCGCTAACCTGTTAAAGTCGAACTTTTCGTCATTGTATGGCTTTCTTTGTGCCTAGAGAGAATGTTAAATAGTTTAAAATACGATATATATTTCAACTTTATAAGCTTGAAGATTTTACGTTCTTTATTGTGGGCAGCAATAGGTTCTCTCATTCCCTATATAGCGGACGTCGGAATGAATTGAATGGAATGAAACATCTTGGCGCCGAATGAAAATATTCGTACCATTGCATTCATTAATATTCATTATTATTTTGTGTTATATAATAACAAAATAGAATATTCCTTTTCAAGAAAGGTTTAAAAATTGTGTAGCGTTCTGATAGATGGGATTTCGAAAACGTAAAGAGTGCTAGAGCAAATACTATTGCACTCCACTCCAGAGAGAGCACTGGTAGCACATGTTCCATTGCACATGTTCTTGGCAAATGGGACTTTCTAGCTATTTGATCAGTAATCTTTGTATTGCGTGTGCATGAAATACATGAAATATACTTCTCTTACTAATATTTAGCAGTCATTCGCCGAAGGCGAAGTGATTAATTATTGGTGAATCACTGAGCTTGTAGCGAATAATTGTTTTAGTATAATTTCTTTAGTAAAACATATAAAATGCACTTCTTTTATGAATACAGTTTACTTCAGAAAATTTCAGCAAAAACTAAAGTTTTTTTGTAATTTTTAAATAGTGCAAAAAGTACTTTATAAGTTATTTGACATTGTATATATATATATATATATATATATATATATATATATATATATATATATATATATATATATATATATATATATATATATATATATATATATATATATATATATATATATATATTATTTTGGTATTAGTGGTAAGTTTTTGAGGTATTTTGCACAATTATATATATATAAATATATATATATATATATATATATATATATATATATATATATATATATATATATATATATATATATATATATATATATATAACGTTACAAGAAAATAACAGCTAAAAAAAGCTCCCTAACCTTGGTGGCCAGTTCTTTGTCTTCTGACAACCAAGACAAAGATCAAAATTGTCACAAACCATGCATTGGAACTTAGTTCCTGTGATGTGTCCCCCACAATCCTTTCCGTCGCAAGTCCACCTTTGCACAAAAAAATGTAATAACAAACGATGAATGATTGATCCGAGTAATATTAATTATACTAGTAAAAATCGCGCAGATATTGCTATAATTCGAGTAATTAAGAGAGTTTCTCCTAATTTATACTACAAGTAAGGCAAATCATATCACTATGCAATTATCAAGCAATGATGTTATTAAACAAATTTAACGCTAGCGTACTCTGGAAAAAATTTTACCATGCTGGGTGTTATGAATGCAGCAGAAAGTCTTGTATAAAATTATCCAAAGTTATCAAACATTATTATTATTATTATTATTACTTGATGTTTAATAACAGATTTTCGCATACAATATGAATTACAATGTGTTTACAATATTAACATGCATTATCTAATTATAATTGTTTACAAGATTAAAATAATTACAAGAGTTGAAAATTATAAAACTTATAAAAATATATCGTGTTGATGTAACTATTTATTCAAAAAGAGGTCTCTAAAATAGGGTTTTATCCCTAGCTCCTAATGTTCTGTTCCACGATTGCTTTTCGAAAAAGGCTGTTTTTGAAACGTTCAGTGTTGCACTTGTATAAGGACAAATGATTTAGATTCCTAATCTGATATTGATGGACGTAAGCTCTGGACTCTGTCACATGTTCTGCTAATGGACCTGCACGCTTAACGATCTTTTGTAAAGTCTTAATACACATTTTGTTTCTCCTGTCACTAAGTCTTGTACAATTAGCTACCTGTAACTGAAGAGTCTCATCATATGAATGACCAGGGAAAATAATGCGCATAGCACGTTTTTGCACTTTTTCCAGTTCGTCCGACAAATAGCGCGGTATGGCATAATTCCACACTCAGCAGCAGTATTCCAAAATAGAACGAATAAGTTCGTGGAATACGTTGATACGGTCAGCAGGAGGGACTTTTCCACGACTTAAAATCCGAAGAGCATATAGCCGTTTGGATGCCTTGGTAACTGACGAAAAAATTTGCTCATCCCATTTCAAGTTGTTTTGAATAATTAACCCCAGTACTTTGTGAGATTGTACCGTTTCTAGTGTGTGTCCATCGATTATCAGAGGTAATAACTGTGGATCTTCCTTAAGGAAACAAATTTGAAGCTCTTTGCACTTTTTGGCATTTAGTTTCATCCAATTGTTAGATGCCCATGAGCTAATATCATCAAGAGTTGATTGGGTGGGAGAAAGACTATTCGAGGTGAGATTTTCGGAAGATGAAACATCGTCTACGAATTTCCACATTTTCATGTCCGGGGTGTTTACTCTCACATCATTAACCATAATAAAAAAAAAAGTATTGGGCCAAGCTTTGTTCCTTGAGGAACTCCAGCGGTCACAGGGAGCCAATTTGAGAACGTTTCTCCGATCTTAACTCGTTGTCTTTGCTCGCAAAGGAAGTTTATAATCCAGGGTATTAAAGACCTCCGAACACCAAGGTCTAACAATTTCTCAATCAGAAAGTTGTGACCAATTCGGTCGAACGCCCTTGAAAAATCTAGGAAAGTGACTCGAATGTGTTTACCATTAGAGGACGAATTCAAGTGGGAAAGCCAAGAGTGGATCATATCGAGGAGGCAGTAAGTGGTAGACGACCCTTCCAAACAACCAAATTGGTACGGATCGGTCTTTCCCTTGACATCGTCAATTAGCCAACTAACAACAAAGTCTTCCAACACTTTGGATAAACAAGAGGTCAAAGATATTGGTATAGTATCTCCTTCATTTGAGGGTTGTTGCACTTTAGGGATTGCAATGATGTTGGATTCTTTCCAGATTTTCGGGACGACATTAGATGACAGGGACGCATTAAAGGTGATGGCAACTGGCTCCGCTAGAACATGTGCGAATGTTTTTAAGATACGGCTTGGTACATTATCTGGGCCTGTTGCTTTGTAGGGTTTAAGAGCCAAGAACTTTTGACAGACTTCATAGGGCTGAACAGTTAAAGCGTTGTCAATAGCTGTTAGGAACATCGGCAAAGAATTTACATTAAGTGTTGGAATGTCTGCATTAACAGAGATATAAAACTCATTTAGAGTACTTGCTAGTTGTTGGTCATTCAAATATTCCCCATTACACTCCAAGGAAAAAGATTTTGATTTATTGGGTTTACCGGACATTTTGTTAATAGTTCTCCACCATCTACGACTGTCCATATTCCTTAGGTGCTGGACTTTGTTCTTATAACAGGACTTTTTCCTTTCCGCTATTTCGTTTTGCACCTTGCGTCTGAGTGAAAGCAACAGAGTTGTCACTCAAAGTTGTCACTTTCCTGATCAGTTCGGCACTTGGCATGAAAAAACTTTGATAAGTAAATGCATACACCACCTCCACGACGATTTAAGCGATCCTTGCGAAAGAGATTATAACTATAAATGGAAACTAGATCGTCTTCGATATCCTCATTAAACCATGTTTCGGTAATTGCCATGATGTCAACTGGATTAATAGAAAGTGATGCTGACAATTCATCAAACTTTGGTAAAAGTGATCGGGCATTAATTAAGGAAATTTTCGGCAGTGTACTTTTCTTTACGCAAGAACCGACAGCGTAACTAGATATCACCGTTCCCGTCTTTTGACATATTTGTACACAATTCTGTAAACAATGTCTCCGATCATTTGATCTCATAGTTTGTCTAGGAAACGTTATCCTAACCGGAATTGGGAGATCAAAATTCCGGTCAGGTAACCACGGAACTTTAGATGTTAGGATGTCAGAAAAAACGAAAACATGGATATGGGGGCGGCACTGCAATCTCCATCAGAGGTGTCACCAGAGGCACAGACTGAGGTAAAGGTAGAGTTTTCCATGTCTGCTGGTGGTAGTTCTTTTGGGGAAAGTAAGAGATCGGATTTATGTGTCGTATTTGGGGGCTCGGCGATGGGTCAAAAAAGGGTTCCGTGGAGGTTGTTTCGACGTGTTTTCCAGCGTGAGTGATTTAACATGACTAAAGTCGCAGGCGTTTCCCTTCAAACAGAACCAGAACCCTCTTCTTTCTAAAAATGGGCATGGTATTTGATATTTTGACGCACGAGATCGTTTTGGGTGGAAAAAATCGCATCGGTTCCCCTTAAGGCATCGTCCCTTTCGTTTTAAAAAGGGACAATGGTTGGGATTTTTCAAGGGAAGGTTATATTTGTCATTATTAATATTTTTCGTTGCGGCTTGCAATTTAGGTAGAGGGTTTCTATTTTCCGGCGTATTGGTGCCTCTCGTCAGGTTAATATAGGAGTGCTCTTTCCGTTGTGTTGTTGATGGTTGTTTTGGGAGCGATGCATTCATGATCTTGAAGTCATTAGTTTTCGGGTCTGTTAGTTGTCGACTATCGCTTAACGATATTTTGTTTTTTTCTCTAGGCGCGGGGGTGTCAATAGGATTACTGATCGAATTATTGTTATTTAAATCAGGAGACTGTTCACTGACACGAGACGTGGTAGATTCATTTATCGACGGACTGTTAACTCCTTTGTTCCTAAATAATGCATTTTCTAAAGACAATAACCTTGCCTTGAAGAATTGATTTTCTTCATTCAGAATACTAATGCTTGTTGCTGATGCCGCATAAAAGCTTCTAAATATTTCAATTTGCTCCGTAATGAGTTTATCTCGGAGTCGACTTCATTTTGGGAAACTTGTGCGAGTATTTTAGACTCCAATATTGTCATATCAAGCTTTACCCCCTCTATTTCAGCAGCAACAAGTTTGTTTGTACAAGAACAAGAACAATTGCATCCTTCTACAATGTTGGCCGTAACGTTATAGTGATCGACTTCGGTTGAATCGTTTCATTCTGTTGATTCTTCTAGTAGCGACTTTTCAAGTCGCTCTACCAATACTCCTTTAAGTCCCGTCTTGTCCAATCCTCGTTTTTCTAGCTCTGCTCTAAGATCAATAACTCGGAGTTGAGATATTTTTTTACCACCCATTGAAGCCATTGCTTGCCTGTATTGATTACTGTAAACTTGCCTGATTAAGTTTCAACACTTCGCTATCCTGTCATATGTCTGTTTTTCCTGTATAGGAAACTCACATATACAAGAATTTAGGAACCAGGTTTTAAAGTTAGCGATGTGAGCAGTATGACTGGTGCAACTGACACTAGGTGCTACTATTATATGGCTTAATTCAATACATAACGGATTTTAACAGATATTTTAATTTTATGTTCAGGAGTTTAAATTTTTTATAATACACTTTTTGCAAAAATTTATGTGGTGTTTGAAATATTATATATTATATATTATATATATAATTAGCTCTATATCTTGTTACATGCAGGATAAGGAAAATTATGGTGCAAAGCAATGATAAGTACATTGCAATGATACAAAGCAATGATAAGCCAGGACAAGTACATTGTAGCATTGCTTAGTTTATATAATTTACTTCATTTCAGCAACTTTGTGATTCCGCTTATGATCTTCCGGGATGATTTTACCTGCAAAAATTAATTACAACAACACTTATTGCCTGCAGCCGTGGGAAAAGGTGTTTTTGGGACCACAAACCATACTGTAGATCCATAAACGTTTCCCGAGGGACACAGTCAATAAGTATTTTAGTACTATTTACTTAGTGCCAAAGGAAAAGAAAAATAGCACAAATTATTGTAAAATGTGCATTTAATTACACTCTTAACACTTTTTAAAACAAAACCTTGGCTCTGTCAACTTCTCATTCAGCGGTGAATCCACCGCTCAACATGCGTTGCTAGGGAGAAGAATTTCTTTGGTAAACATGTGACATTAAGTATATACGTTATCAATATTGTTTCATGACGTTTGTAAACTACAGCTCATGCAGTGTCAACAGCCTGAGATAATTTACGTTGCAACTATTTTCTATTAGTGACTTACGTGAAAAACACGAGTCACATAAATCAAGATCTTGACATTCCATACAGCGATAACGATGTGATAGTATCGGAATTTTTCGTTGACAACCGTCACAAGTAACCGTATCCTGATTGAGACGATGACCAAATGCATTGATATACAGAAGAAGTTCCTATACAAACACACTGTATAATCATGTCTCGTGTAGTATTTTTACAACAGAAAAATTTAGTATTGAATTTGTGTTAGGAAAGCCACGAGAATTTTTGACTCCAGAATGACATCACAAAAATTACTTTTCCTTTAAGACATTTTTTCCAACTTTGAGTGAAAATAAGTTAATATATTTTATTTTATTTTTGTCTCGGTTTTCTTAGATGTACCGCGGGCTGTATCTCAGATACAGTTCTTGAATAAATAATTAGATCAAACTTGTGGAAAAATCTCGACGAATTTCGACTTAAATTGTTTAAAGTCGAAAGATTCTACTAGAAAACCTCCTCAAAAATAAAGTAAGTTAGTTAAATACCTCGAAAGTCGGGATTTATGGCGTATACAGCCCTCGGACGCTGCGCGTCCTCGCGGGCTGTATACGCCATAAATCCCTCCTTCTCGGTATTTAACTCTAACATAATATTTTATTCACACTTCTGAATGGTATCACATCAAAACGGTACCCGTTTCTCGTTGTCTGACGTAGCTGCCATAAGTCGATTCAAAAACCAGATTTGAAATGGTCGTGATCTACATTCCTGGATCCATTCTCGTTGTTTTCTGTATCTCGCGAGTTCAGCATTACTAGGTGAGGCTTCCACGGACGCTAAGGCAATAGAGTAGGTCATGTCAGAGGTTGTGTCATGTCATAATAGCGGGACAGTGGTTCTGGGTAAAGTAGGGGTATGTTCAAAAGAAGATGTGAGTTAAATAAAGGTGCGGCTGAAAAAATGTATAGGCTGATTGAATAGAGGCTAAAGAGGTTGTGGGAGGTAGGGGCTGAAACAGACCGGGAGATAAAAAAGGATTGGGTTGAATGAAGACTTGCGGTTAAATAGATGCGGATTGTGAGCTAAATAAATATGGTATAATGTATAATCAGGCCCTGTGAAACAATAAAATGTAGTGATGATCGTTTTTAATAGATTCGTAGTCAATTTCAAACTGCCCGCACTTCAATGGATGGAGTAATCGATATTTGACAAACTTGTACAAATCAATGTCACATGCATTCTACTGCAAGAGACTTCATAAAATCTTGGCAACTGGTAAATACATACTGGACTATACATAGTACCTTTCTTAATTGACTTTGATATAGTAATGACATTTACTAAGATATATAAGTAACTCTAGCAAAAGTATCATTTCTGAATCTTGTTATGCATGTATGAATAATATGATCTCCTTAAAAAGTACTCGTCTTATATGCACGTTATAATTCGGAAATGTGAGTTAATTAGCAGTTGCAAACCTGATGGAGCCCGGATACTTGGGTTAGACGGGGGACCTCCTGGAGACACAATGGACACCTTGGTACATTTGCCATAAATGTCCACAACAGCATAGACACCTAAGGAAAGAAGAATAGTGTGGCTGAAACCAAAAGTTAAAATGAAAGGATTGAAGAATTTAACTGTGTGCCGTTAGAGGTCATAAACGGAAGCTGGACCAGCAGCCATTGCTAATGTGATTCCGGTATATTCGGAAATTATGATGTCACTTTAAATAGGGGCACTTAAAAATAGAAGTATCAGCAATTTATATGTTGATGTATCAAATGTAAGTGGGTACGTCTCCGGGCGAAATGAAAACGAATCAAATACCAGCTACATTTGCAAAATCAAGTGTTTTACATAATAATAATAACACAACTTTCTATGAAATACAAGTACCAGAAAATCAGAATACGGCTCACATCAAGACAGTCCAAAGGTCAAGTGGCAGTCATGCAATCAGACCAGTGATTTTAATCATGGTTACCGCTGTCTGAGTTGAATAATACTAAATATTTAACCATTCGACTTTCTTTGAATAGGATTGGAAGTCGTCTTAACATAGAGCGATTTTTAGGGTGCTCTGAGTGCTTGATTAAAAACCTGCCTACACGAGCCTTCAATTTTCGAAATTTATGAACAGTCTGCATGATTGTTTACCATCTAACATACATACCCTGTGGTATATTGGTAGCCGCCACTCCTTGATGTTCACCATTAATAAAGAAATGAAGAGTCCCATTGTCTGTTCGACACACACCAACACGAGCACCAATTGGCAAATTATCAAGGCTCTGACAATATCTGCTCAAGAAAAAAGCTAAATGTGTCACAGTTATAGATGGGATATATTAAAATTCTCACGGTATTAAGCCATGCCAGATAACCAGTTTATATCTGTAATATTTGCTAAGATTTTATTGCCCAGATATTCTTCAACGATACAAAGAAGTGGCTGAATTGCAAATGTTTAGATCTGGTTTACATGCATGCATCATCAGTTTGCTTGTTTACTACTCATCTCAAGGTGTAATAAATGAAACTAAAGGGGATTTCCGTCCAATTTCCAGGAATTTTAGTTACACAACTGGGCGTTATGTTACTTATATCGCTCGCATGAATGTTGCCCAAAATTTTTGAATCAATATGATTGATTGCTTTTGATCAAGTACGTCTCTAACGTTCGAGGGAGTTTTTGGTCGTATTTATAGACAGCAGTTCCTAAGTGATACAAACAAGAATCTACACATTTTTGACCAACAAACCAACACTATCGTACCACAACAGTGGCACAAAATCCCCAATTCTTAGGCCTTGGAAACAAAATTTGTTTTCCAGGAAGCAAAAGTGTTTCAAAAACATTTGGTCGCAGAAGCTTTGTTCCCATAGTATTACTTATAAATTATTGCCTACATGCATGTTTCATAATTTTCTCACATCTTTCAGAATTTTCCCTTGTGTTCCACATTATACGGATGCATGTTTCCTAATCTCCCCCCACACGTTTCCCACAAGTTCTATAATTTTCCCCATGTTTCATAATTTCCCCATGTTCCATAATTTCCCATGTTCCATAATTTCCTCGCATATTACCAGCTCGGGAAACATTGTTTTCCATAAAATGCATGTACAAGCAATGATTCAAGATCCACAAGAACGTGCTGACAAGCTTTACAGGCAGGATATATAGTTTCACCCTTACGGAAAATTCACATAAAATTTCACATGTGAAACCCTAATTTCACATGTGATTCAGTAAATTTCACATGTGAAATTGGACTTTCACATGTGAAATTTGTAATTCACATGTGATTCACCAAGTTTCACATGTGAAATAGGTTATTCACATATAAAAAAATCATATGTGAAATCAAGTCTCATGTGAAATCCGTATTTCACATGTGAAAAGTTAAGTGTGAAATTAAATCACATGTGAAATCCTAATTCACATGTGAAAAATTCATATGTGAAATAAAATCTAAAATGATATTCTTATTTCACAAGTGAAAAGTCAAGTTTGAAATGAGATCACATATTGATCACATATGAAATGCGAATTCACATGTGAAAATTTCATATGTGAAACCGAAAATGTTGCGAAATTCATTTTCCACATGTGAAAAGTTCACAAGTGGAATCAAGTCAAATCGCAATTAGAATCAATTTACATGTGAAAGTTCAATTGATCAAATCAAATCATATGTGAAATTTGCATTTCTCTTAAAAACTTTTTATTTAAATCTAGACTGCAAATAAATTGTCATTTCATTTGAAAATCATTTTTGTGAAATCAAATCATATATAAATGAAGTTCTAACTTAATAAAATAAGTTATATGTAATTTCCTAAACGCTTAAACATCATGATCGAGAGACAAAGTGAGTAAAACGAATCTTTAAGTCTATAGATTAATCAAAAAAGCTTGATAAAATGCAAGAGTTAGTTTTACATATATCATTATAATAATTAAGTTCCTATGTTAATTAACCTATTTAAAAAATCCATATTTAAATCATATTCACTGTCATGCATTTAACGCTGCAGATCTAATCACGATCTACACTTCTAATCACGACCAATGAGGTTTGGTAACCTACAACACATTTGTCCGGGTAGTCCATGCCCGTTACTTATGACTGCATACTTATGAATAATCTCGCGCAGTTCTACTAGTTTTAAGTTTGTCTCCTATGTCCTGTCATGATTTTTATGTGTGTGCAACATGGGTATGTTACGAAGCAAAAGTATGAAGAATTTCATATGGTAAATATAAATGATGTATAATTTGTCATCATCATATTAAATCTGGATGTGTTAAAAATATTAGCCAAAATATGATTAAATCTCTCACAACACATCAAATCTATGCCGCCCGGTTGTCCAGTAGCAGTTAGATAAGAATGTTATGTATTTATTTTTTCCTTACCCGATAAAAATGTAAACTATTTCATTTTTCGTTCCGCGGGCAAGTAGGTTTTTATCCAGTTGTTTCTAGAGATCAGTGGTAGTACTACGCGCGCAAAGCTCACCGGGAATCTTCACACTTGGACTCATAGATATAGGAGACCTAGATTGCTGACTCGGCGCAGCAGGCGTGGCAATTTTTTAAAATTCAAAATGGCGGCTCAACCGGGCAAAAATCATAGAGCGGTATAGGGAAAAACCATGTTTTTTGCATTTTACGTCGTCCTACAGCTTCCGATCCCGTTCCGACTCATTATTTTGGAAAGAGCTAACCGATGCGAAGGTATTGAATGTATGTTTGTTATAATTAGTACATTTTGCAATTTAAATTTTACATTTTTACAACTGGGCAAAGTGGGTAAAGATCAAAAGCGTGCGAACCTGTCGGCCTGGTTTCATTTCCTATGAATTTCTTCGGTCTTTTACGAGATTTTCCAACGTAACGAGATATATATCTAGTTATTCTAAGATCTAGTACTGTTTATTTAGTTCTTTCATCGTTTTTTTCGACCAAAATACAGTATTTTCATCTGAAATTTCTGCTGTGGCAATGCATGCCAAAAATATCTGAATATTTTCCAGTATATATTATGGATAATAAAATATCTATTGCTTTTTAACTACCCATGTATAAGCATGCCTGAATATTGTCCAGCATATACCTATGAATAATAAAATATTGTTCATATACCTACTATCCATGGTATAACTGCCAGGTCCTTCCATAAGTATTAAGTCTATATAATACTGTACATTTGTACACCATATATCCTTCATATAAAAAGAATAGTTTAAGACAATAAATCATATAAAAAGTATACTTTAAGACAATAAAATAACAAAGCTTTCAATAGCATAAAAACAACTTGTTTTGTAAATACTGTAATGACAACAAAATGTAGTTTTCAGTTTGTTGGCTACATATAATACCATAATATAAAACTATTTACAGTTTTAATTATGCAAAGAATGTTAGACCAAATAAGATCTTGTTTTGAACATCATGCAACAATTCTGTCAAAGACTTTTGTTCACATTAGTGAACCAATAATACATCTTTCCCTTAAGTTTGCACTATTTTAACTTCTCATAACCAATCCCAGCATGTAACAAATTGAATAACAGCAATGAAATGGGCAGACTGGATGTCAACTAAATATTCAGTCTGGCATGCATGAGAAACACTTTATACCTGACAACTTTACTAATATTACAGGAGAGCAAGTAATAGACCAATCTGAAAAAGATGCCATCCCATCTATTTTTGATTATCCTTTCCACCTTGTTAAGACCATGAACACATTGATATTGTCTTGTCAGAGGTTTTACTCAAACTTTGTTTTGGCAAAGGAAATCCATCCCAGAGGCCAAAGCTGAATAGCTTTATTCTTTTTGGCAATGACTGACTAATCAATATGGCGTGGACTGTAAAAAATCAATCAGGTGTCTTGGGGAGGGAACTTAAGATACTTTAACAATTTAATGCATAGCTATACTATACACAAATTAGTTAGTTACTTCAAATTAATGCATTGAAAACTTTTTCTGGCATTAGCTCTCAATAAAAACCTGATTGTTTCATCACTTTTCACAGTCTAGGCCATATGGACTTGAGATTCCGTGACACATCTGCAGCAGCAAGGTCATAGTAAACAAAGCATCAGAGTTTTCAAACCAGCAGAGTAGTAGACCAGATAAATCAAGCAAAATAGGTTGAAACTTCACAATATTATTCCCTGTTTTATGTTCCAACCTAGATCCTTAAGAAAAAAAGTACCCAAAGAACCCAAACCTTTATTTTCTGCAACAAATTGTCTCGAACATTTCGAACAGCTCAACCGGCCAAATGCTATGATCTTCAGAAAACGTTTCGCGATCGATTATTTCGACTTTAATGAACTTAAATTGTACAAATATACATTCAAAACCTTCGCATCAGTTAGCTCTTTCCAAAATAATGTGTTATGACGGGATCGGAAGCTGTAGGACGACGTAAAATGCAAAAAACATGGTTTTCCCCTATACCACTCTATGATTTTTGCCCGGTTGAGCCGCCATTTTGAATGCTCATAGTTGCCACGCGCATGCCTTATGAATTCTACCACAGTCAGCAATCTAGGTCTCCTATATCTATGCTTGGACTCCATATTTTTGCACGTTGTATTATAAATGGTGATGTTTATAGCGAAAGAAACAGTATTTTAACCAATATTGTCAAACAAATAACTCCCAATACATCACAAAGGAAGGTGTAAAAGTCAGGTAAGCACATTGTTTTGATTTTTGTATGGATAAAGCAAATTTAACGTGTAAGTTTACTTCCTTCCATCGTTTATAATTTTGATAGAATCGTGTTGCATTTAAAATTTGAATTTCGCGCGATAGTATGTGGAAATAAATAGATTTAAATTAATTTACTTTATTTTCCTTGATGCATAGCAATTAGCTCAATTCTGTTAACCTGTTTTTTTTTGGACTGGCAAGGTTTTAATAGTGTCTCTTGCCTTGATTGCCTGATGGGGTCATGTTATGATGTGGTCATAAAGGCTTGAAGCCAGACTCAATGGCTGACTGATCATCTAAGCAGGGAAATTTAATGGCCTTTAACCACTTTCTACATTGTTGAGTTTTTAACATTTATTTACTTAAGTACTTAAAACTTTCATAGTTCAAACAATTTCATTAGTGCTCAAACTGTTTCATTGCAAGATTTGTTATGCTGCATTAATATCAAAATATGCTCCAGTAACAAAGTTTTTGGCTATCCAGTTGAAACTACATTAATAGTCGTGTAAAAGTCTACTCAGGGTTTATAGTTTTGAATGGCAGTAAAATATTTTGGTTGCGATGATGACTTGGCCAACTATTGGAATGCTTCTCAACAAAATATTAGAATTACATCCTTAACCTTATATCACCTATTATTACAAGCATAAATGCTTGTAAGCACTGTGATGTGTAAAGTCAATGATACTAATTGGCCTACTGTCAACATCCTATTACCGGTACTGAAGAATCCTTAACACTGAACATGTTTGACACCATACTTCTTAGATTTGTGTCGTTCGAACAAAGACTTCCTGCCCCTCTAATCAAACTTGCTGTATAACTGGGAGGAAAGAAATAGTGTTTAATTCATGATAATGATAAAATATTGTGTGACATTGAAATGTTGGTGAAGGAAATTAAATCAGTTTTAGGGGGGAAGGTGCAAATGTCTAAAATTACATATCAATTTGCCCTAATTTACCATGAATTAGCCTCACTGCTCTTTCAGAGGCAGAGCATCTTGTGTTGAACAATAAACCTTTATGCCATAATGTTTTTTCCACACTTGGTGTCTTACATTATACAGTACTTGATTTTATAATGTCAATTTGCTTGACACCAAACAATTCCATTCATCAATGAAAAAGTGCTACTAGTAATTAAATCTGTTGAATTAAATGTAAAATTATAAACTTTGCTATTTTATTATTCATTTCTGATAAATGTACTAGGAAGAGTGCTGATACTTCTTTAATGCATTGTTTTTTTGTCAAATCAAATAATAGAATATTTTGCATAGAAGGGTGATTTATGATAACCTCATGTACAGTATTATTGCATTGAATGCCTAAGTTATACCTTATGTAAGATATATATAATACTTATCTTGATATATGACTTATCTTATTATAGACCTACAAAATTTGGATTGTGAATAGGGAGGCACATAACCTGTAATGATAAACTTCATTTACATGTCTCTGGATTTTAATAAAGTTTTAGCTTAGTTTAATTATGCACCAGAAATAATTAGAATATATTTAAATTTCTAAGAAAATGTGCATATACTGTTGCCTAAAAAGAATGCCATTTTAGTTGTGTTTTTGTATACATTAAAAAATGCTGCTCTTGTTAGTCGCTTTTTCTTGGATTGTTCAGACTGTAGGTGGCACTATTGTTCTTGACAATGTATGACATGTTAGTTGGCAGTGTATGACCATTAGTCAGCCATGCATTAGTGGATGGTGTAAGACAAATAAAAATAAGAAAGAACAATTAGGATGCATGATTATATTGCATTATTATAAATTGATCAACTTCCTTCTGTTAACTTTATGTGTATTTGTGATTGGTCAATACGTCCTGACGTGAAATGTAATTGGCTATCTGGCTAACAGGAACTGGACAACAGGAAGTTGATCAATTTTCTATCAAATAAATTCATCAACTTTTGGAAATGAATTCACACAATATTTTATCAACACTTCCATTGCAATGACCGTAAACATGCATGCTGGAATTTAATTATTGCAGAATGACATATTGCTCATGAACATTTTCTTTCATAGAAATTTTTAACACCAACTGCCTTGGCTGAAGTAGAAAGGTCCAAAAAATTTTCCAAAATGACAAAAATCCTTTTATCAGCTGTTTTTGGTCGAGAGGTCTTAAAAATGTCTACTCTAACTGGAAAGGCAAAAGATGAAGGAGAGATGTTGGATACCCATAAAGTTGAATTAATCACTGGTGAGTTGCTATCTTTGTCAAGTTAGATACTGAGTGTGATTTATATACCAAAGCTCATCATTTGAAAGGATGGACCATGCATGAATTGCTTTTGGTTGTTGATTAGTCTAATGTTTTTTTACTATTCTTTTGCAGCCTATGTCATGCAATCCTTTCCTTTTGCTACAAGAACAGCCATTTGATTGGCAATATCACAAAAAATTAAAGATGAAAAAAGGCCTGTGACCGCATGCTAAAATCCCAAGTTGATGCCAATATTGCACATTGAATTGTATGCTGGATTGGACATGATACAAACAGTACTGTGTGACTTTTTTAAATAGATAATTATAAATGCTGATTTAAATGACTTTAATATTTAACTTGCAAGTAGTATGTATTTAATGTTCTCAGCCTGTAAATAAAACTACATTCATATATGATTGCTTACAACTTTTTTGTTCCAGGGGTGAAGTTTCACATATTCAACATTTTCACATGTGAAACCGATTTCACCAGTGGCGGATCCAGGGTAAGTCAAAGTAAATTATAGCAGCTCAATTTTAAATTCAAAATGACTTTATAACAATGTCATAGGTTATGAATTTCAAAAGAATAAAATCTAACCAATGAAGTTGCTTTGAAGGTATTTTATAATGTAAATATATCCTAGAATGAGCTGTGGTAATTTATTTTGACTTACACTAGATCCGCCACTGAATTTCACATGTGAAATATACTTCACGCATGAAAATTTCACATGTGAAGTGTTCCAATTCCACACATAGGGTTTGTATGTGAAATTGATTTCACATGTGAAAAATTCACATGTGAAACATGTTTCACATATGAAAGTTTCACATGTGAAATGCATTTCACATATGAAAATTTCACATGTGAAGTGTTCCAATTCCACATATAGATTTCACATGTGAAATTTTCACATGTGAAAGCATATGTGAAATTTCCGTAAGGGCAGATAATAATTATAGAATACAACATAGGAAAAGTTTCACATAACACGTATTTGCATAAAATTCGAGCCTTTTCTCGCCTTATAAAACTACATCTATTTTAATTTTTTTGGTCAAATAAACTTATCAGATGGGTATGGGGGGATTGTGATGGTGGAACTTACCCTCGTCTGATTATCCTTTTATTATTGACTACTTGGTTTCCACTCAACATCCAGGTGCCAATAGTGAGGTCAGTCATCGTCTTCGGAAGGTTACCAACCATTGCTGGATTTATTGCAGTCACACCTGTATTTCAATATGATATGCTAGTATCTCAAGCACAAATGGGTTACGCTAAACATGCAATATTTTATACAGCCGGTTAAACTACAAACATATTTAATGTTTAATAATGTTATTTTGTCAATTGAGATTGGTTATAAAATTTAATGTTAACTATGCTACAATAAAAAGTAATTGCTCAGCCCCTACCTATAATCCTTACCTATCTCTACTGAGCCTCTCCACATAGACAGAGGCATCATCTGATCAATGCAAACTTCAAATATCTCGTTGTCATGCAGTGGTTGGTCACTGAATGCTATTCCCTGGTCACAGGATAACATTGGTAACTGACGTGTGGCTGTTCTTTTATCTGGGCTGATAGAGATGAGGTCGCTGTGTTTTTCATTGAAGACATAACGATCTGTTCGAGTTACTTTTGTTGTAGTTCTTGTACCGCTTTCACCATGTGCTTCTTGCACAGCATCCCGCAATGCTGATTGAAACAATTTAAAATGAAGTTTATATACATTAAACTAACCCAACAACTTGTATACCAGGTATATTAGTTTCGAAATCTCATCATGGCAATGAAGGTCAATTGGCTGCGTGTGCCTTCTGTTCAGCAATAGAAAATATCCCAGGATTTTCGATCAGTTTCAGCACTTGTCATCATGGAACAATAAGGCCATTTATACAAGAGAAAATAAGTCGCGTCTTATCTAAGTGACTAAGACGTAAAAACACTCCTATCAGTGGTCAATTTCTGTTGAGCCGCAACTTACTTTGGAACTACATGGTGTATCAAAAAATGTCCCATGTACAAAATCGATTCTAAATTGCATAGTTAGAAAATTACGGATACGAACAGCAACCAGCTAAAGCGGGACATCAGGTGGGCATCTCAGTCAATTTTGTTTTCATATGCTCAATTTTGTAACAAGGGATTTTGTATGGGGAGAGTTCAAGTGGTTTTGCGCAAAAACTTTAGACGAAAAATGCGCTGCCAGCAAATATGGAAAGTTCATTACTGCATAATCTGTGCATTATTTCTTTTAATGAGCTTACCTCATGCATAACAGCGTGCACGTGCATAAATTAAACACATAATCAAACATTTTAAAACAGCGCGAAATGGAAAATACTGGATTTTTAGGGGTCGCACGTCGGTATTTACTAATTATTTTTCCCCGGTCCGAATTCCCACTGAATCCTGTGACCTGATTGGCTGACGAGCGGTCCGATTTTTCCTATACGGACCGCTCAACCGGGACCGCTAACGGTTTTCTGCAACTATTGTTGTATTTAAATATGGATTGTTTAAAGTCTCGCATGTACAAAATTGAATTGCATGTACAAATAGAATAATTTTAATTTAAAAATGTTTTCAATAAAAAATTGAAATGGCAAAGCCGCATTGCTCGCCCCCGGCGGGCTCGGGCCGTTTTCAAGAGCTCAGGCACAGTTTCTCCCCATCCGGACCTCCTATCCGGTAAATACATATGTATATTATTTTTTTTCTAAAATGTTTACAGATTAATAACAACATTCCATATTTCCTAGCAGCGCGAAAAAATCATTTCGTTTTTGCGCCCAAGCCACTTGAATAGTAAGCATTTTGAACTCAACAACATAAATTGAACATATTAAAACAAAATTGACTAAGATGCCCACCTGATGTCCTATTTCAGCCGCTGGTTGCTGTTGGTATCCGTAATTTTTAAAATATCCAATTTAATTTAGAAGCGATTTAGGACTTTTTTATACAGCCTGTATAGGAACCCCTGTACTTACGCGGTTAACGTTGGCTATGAACAAATTGATCATTCATGCAAGCAAGGCCCCATCAACACTGAGCAAGGGCCAGGCCCAATCAAAATGGGGGCAAGTGTAAGGCAACAAGGGCCCCGATTAGCGACATTCTCAACGCCTCGGAGTTCTGTCCGCCAGTTTTAGTCTTGTTGTTTGAAAATAATGACGCAATAATGGTACCAGATATGATTTTGCGCCGGGGCCCGCAAAATCTGTCGACGGCCCTGTTCGTGACTGACAGAAGACGCGCGTTAGTTAAGTCTTTTTTTTCTAGTATACATGGCGATAATGTGTACTTCTTTACTTCTAGGTCCCAAGAAACTTGTTTTTCCAGACGGTTATAAGCTAGTGGGAAAATGACGGACAACTTTGGATTGTTTTGTCTTCTTTAATAGTGGAGAATTTTAGTAATAACTACCGAAATTGCATTTCCTTTGTAATTTCGGTCTTTCCTTTCTAATATGTTTTAGCGTCTAAGCTGTCTATGCATGCTCAGAGTTCATGTATATTTAGCGCAATAGTTTGAACGTATCACTACCAGCAAACACAAGGTTAGGAGCTCGATTCCCATGGGCATGGACTCGAATCGTTTTGTAGTATAAAAAAACTTGAAACCTGTACATTTCATATTTATTGTTTGCATACTGTTATTTTATTAGCACTCTGTACTCTTTACCGTGCATACATTTGTGATATAAATGCAAGTGTTAATTCAAGTGCGATTGGATTATTATTCATGCCGCCTTTAATCTTACCACGAATTTGAAACTACGATCAAAGAACAGAACTGTGACGATGTCTATCGGTATCGGACTTTGAGCACCGGACAAAGTATTTTAAGGTCACGGGACCCGGAAGTATTATGTAATACTTCGAGTTGTTGTTGTTGTTGATTGTTGTAAAAACTACAAGCATGGACTTCACGAAATAGGATTGTTTAACAGGGCCGTGGCTAGAGCGTTAATTGAAGGGGGGTGTATATTCATATATTCGTGTTATGCCCGACTAATTTCTTTTGAAATTAACCCTAATGACAACTGATTTCAAAAGAAATTAGTTGGTCATAACACGAATATATGAATATACACCCCCCCCCCCCAATTAACGCTCTAGCCACGGCCCTGTTGTTTAATAAAGGCCTTGTACCAATAAAGAATTTGTTTTATAGCGCAACATCGTTACAATTCGCTGTAGCAAAAAAGATGGCGGATGTCGATTTTACCCAGTGAACTCAAAAAAGACTGGAACGATAACTTGGCCGCCATCTTTGAAGCCAAATTGAAGGCCGCCATGAAGGCCAAGCCACCAAAATATGACCTATTTTCAAAAGCTCTTTTCGACCCTTTAACTTCGTGTTTTAGAGCCAGTTAGGTGCTAAATATTTTCTAGATATATTGAAATTTCATGTACCTCAACTTTCTAGGACGTCGAGTAAGATTTTAAAATATTTTTTTGCTGCTAAAAATGAAAAACAGTTTCGGCGAAAACTTTGTCACGAAATATCTTTTTTAAACAACTGATACCTTTCGAGTTTTAACAGTTAGATGGAAGAGGCTGCCAAGAACTATCCGTAACCGAAGTTTAAAGCTTTAAAACTAATGCTATCCGACGAAAAATATAAGTTTTATACGTATTTTTAAATCAACCATACAAATACACCACTTTGAAAACCTCGATTTACTCACGTTTTAGAAGGGCTACAGCAAAGACTAAAAGCTCAAAATAAACAACGATACCTGGACTTTAGCACAAGATGAGTTTTGGAAGTGTTGAAATAGTTAAAGCTATATATTCTTGAGTTGAAGAGCGTAGTTTGCTTCGTAGTTTGCTTCGGCACGTTGAAACTTTCGTCATTTTCCAGAGTAAAAAACTGATACCCCTAAATTTTTTCCGTAACTAAGTGTAGAACAGTAAGGACTATCCAGAAAACCAGGATCGAATCTTTAAAATTGAAGTCTTGCGATAAAAATTCTCATTTTTCAAGCATATTTTCGCTCAAAAACAAACTTTTCGCTCCTCGTAACTTTCCCCAGTCCTTTCGAACAAGCCATTTTCCCCGCGCGGTTCCCGCCTTTTGCTTCAAATTTGGCTTCATCCGATCATAGGACGAAAACATAGGAGTTATCGTTCCAGTTGTATTAGAGTTCACTGATTTTACCAGAATGCATTGTTGATCCGAAATCGTTTAAAAAAGTAAATTAATTTCTTTTGAGAAAAAGACAGAAGACAATAAGGTATTTTTTCCCTTGTGTTAAAATTTCAATTTATTAGCTTATTTGCTTCTTGTCATCTTTTCCAAACTATTCTTATCTGATGCCAGCAATGCATTCTGGTAAAATCGACATGCTACCATTTTTTTGCTATAGTGAATAAGTGGGTTTCCCTCAATACTTTTACATGGACAACGCTTGGTGGTAAACTTCACACATATTGCCACTTTGTGTATTTCATTAAATTGTATATAGGTGCAACCAAACACCAGGTCAATGCCTATGAGGAATACTTTAGTCAATCCGATAACTGTGTTCCATTTTCAGTTGACCCGCACCATGCGTTAAACATATCACGTTAGTGAAACCCACCTATTGTACATTTAAAATAACCATCACGATTTTAAAACGGAAGTGACGTTTTCTTAGAAATTGGCCTGCAAAAATTATCATAATCATGTGGCGGAAGTCACAATTCATTGACTATGCAAAGAGCCGAACTCTCACAAAAATACAAAACGTTTGCTTTCGTTTTTGTAGAACTGAGAATATAACGCTACAGTTTTTCTAGAGAATGTAAAAACTACACCATTATTATGTACCTATGTTTCGTCGAATTTTAGTAAACGTAAAAGAAAGACAATATCACAGAATGTTAGAGCCGAGCTGCAACGTAGTTTCGATTTGAGACGTTAAATTACGTGTAACACAGTGTAGAAATTTGCGTAGTATATAGCACAGTATTTACCTACAGGGAAAATATACTAACCCCATATATAATTGCTATAACAGTCGAGTTCCAGAAACATTGTCTTGGGTAATACAATCGTGCTTCTAGACTTGAAATGTTGCATTGCAGCCATCACGCAATATGCTAAATACACTGAAGTGTTTATGTATCTTTATAGTGATATTTTACTGACCTTCAAGAAACAGCGAATTGAGATCAAATAACGACATTTTCGCGATGATTTCGTTGGATAATGCTACATCTCAAATGAGAACAACGTTCTGACAAGCCCATATACATGAAAATTTGATGCCGACGTGTTCATATCGGTTTGTCTATTGTAATACTTAACATGAACTAGTTGGGTAAGTTCACTTCCTCCGGTCGGTGTTAGCTTTCGTTTTCAAGAATGCAAACAAAGCAAATATGTTTGTGTCCAGTTTCCCACTAGCATAAAATTTCCATATTCAAATTAACTATCGCGAGTCGCAACCTTCAAAATCGTTTTTCCCAGATCGTATTACAGACAAAATACAAAAATTGTCCCACTTTCACAGTCTGTTGCGATTTTATACTGTAATTTGTTCTGTTTTCTGTAGCGTTTATTACTGATTTATCAGCAAATACTGCGATAACATCTTTCTGCATTATTTTGTGAAATACTAATTTTTAATATCGCGATAAAAATGTGAAATACTAATTTTTAATATCGCGATATTTGTCGTTGTTCTGTTTTTCTGTAGCCGTTATTACTGATTTATCAGCAAATACCGCGATAAAATCCCTAATGTTTTAGAGCAATACTTTGCAAGGGGATACGTTTCGTCGCGTATTTGCCGATAAATCTGTAATAACCGCTACAGAAAACAAAACAAATTATACAGTAAACACAACCAACTACAAAAGCGGAGGTGGGGTACTTTTTGTACACTTTTTGACTCTTATTATATAGCTCGTAGTCTCGTACATTACCAGAGGTACATTACTAAGTAACCAAGCTATGTTTCCATGTTTTATATCTTACAACATGGAACCAACACAAAAACATTGCGACAACTACCTAACCCGATTACGAGTATGTATGTATTAACAAAGCAGTATGTATTAAGGTGGTCATTCCCCTTTAAAGCATTTTTTTTTATTTTACAAGGTACAGACTCAGCAAAAACATTTTTTTAAGGGGCACAGTGATAAAAATCAAAATCTAAAAAAAATTTTCAGGTTACTCATTAATTACACTAATTATCCAATATGGCCGCCCGCTAATTAGCCAAAAAATGGCGTCGCATGAAACATGATACCACACACACCGTTAATCAGAAGAACATAAATGACATATATTTTGAAAGCTTATAACATGATCTAGTAACTGACCATCTTTATTTTCACTTTAAAACATTTTTGCAAAAAATTTGGTAAAAAATCTGCACATTAGGAAAAAACAGGGATTTTTTACAGCTAATTAGGTAATTAAACCTCATTTATACATTACTAATGAAAAATATGAAAAATTAAAAATGGTCAGTTACTAGATAATGTTAAAAGCCATAAACATACCAAGTTTCAACCTTTTACACTAAATATTCAGAAAGATATGCTGTCACAAAGATTAACTGAAATGAGAAAACTGTGAAATTGAGAAAATAGTACTTTAATGTTTTGTTCTGGTTTATATAGTCTCTAGAAAGCACCTGCTTCATAGGTAACACCTTCTTGGTCTTCTGTAGTGTCTATATAGTGTTTTCTTTGGTGCCTCAGTATCTTTCTTCTCTTCTTCACTTGTTCTGAGCTCTTTTTTGCCGACAGTTTTATCCTCGAGTTGTCACATTCCTCCGAGGCTTTACCAGTGAAAATACCAGGAGTTACATCAAGGTCCTGAAATAACTTCAAGAAGGAAATGTCACCATCATTAAACTTAAGAATAGCCAGGTAGGTGGCAAGAGCCACAGTTTCTTGCTCAACATAAGTAGACTTAGGGCATCTGTCCCAGATGAGCCTGTTCAGACACTCGTTAACATTTTGTGTCAAGCCATGAGTACATTTACTTAGCAGTTCAGATTTGCTAAGGTCTTTGTATACTGGCTTGATCATATCAACAATACAGCTTGGTATTCCATTTTTATGTTTATATTCTTCCTTGTCTCTCTTATATCCACACCAACTGTCCTTTCCTTCTGGGCAGAGATGATGCTGTGGATTCTCGGCAGTTGATGCAACATGGTAAAGAGACGCTTCTATGGACTTGGCCATTTTACCAACATCATCAAGGTTTTCCCTGATTGCCAAGCCATAATAGTTTTGCAACACATCAATTTTACTGTCAGTCAGCCTACCTTTACCAGCCAAACCTTTCCCATCAGCCAATTTCACTCCTTTGTTCGAACTCTTCAGTTTGCGTAGACGACTTCCAACCCTTTTTTGAACATGGCCGATACACTCTAATTTGTTTGGAATAGAATCCTCTCCATATGGCTGGCTTTCAACAATACTGTTATAGGTTGAGGAGTCCCCATCTCCAAGCATGTCCATATATTTCAGCCCTCTCGTAGCCACCGACCTTTTAAAAATCCGAACGGCACCAGTTGTCTCCATACTGCCAGCGCTTCCTTCATGATTGATCTTGCATTCATGGGATGCTTTCCATGCATTGTAGCCTGGGTCATTAATCTTTTCCCCCCACTTTTGGCATTCTTGGCACTTGTCTGACAACACTTCCACATCCAGGCATTTCTTCGTATCCAAGGAGATCACAGTAACAATCCCATTATGGGACGAATATCCTCGCTTCTGCCAAGTACCGTCGATCGACACTCCACATTCACCATCATCATTTGCTATTTCATCTCTGACTTGATAGGCATTGTTGATCATACTATCAGAAGCCAACTTCTTTACAGCAGGCAAAACCTTTTCATTTTGGATCTTTGTGAAGACACGACGGGTTAGTGGAGGAGGCATGTTCATGACCTTGTTGAAGGTAGTCATGGCATTATGCCCTTTGCCAATTTCCCTGAAAGCTAAGACTGTTCTTACATTCATTTCATAAGAATGACCTTGTTTCTTTGAAGTATTAAAAGAATACTCCCAATCACACTCCATACTTTCACATTGTAACACGAGGTAATTGGAATATCCACATTTCTTTTTCATGTCAGCATGTGACTTTATATCACATCCACAATCAGGGCACTTCAAAACATTGTCAAATACATTGCATAGTATGGATAAGTCCATTAAAATAGTTCCTTCTTTTACAGTACTATCAATGTTTTCCGTCATACCACGAAGCAATTCTGTATTCTGGCTGATTTTTTTCGCAGAAGGTCCACGATCTTTGTAGCTTGGGCCGCCATCTTGGATTATATTCTTCTTCCTTGACGGTGGTATCTTCTTCTTTTTTCTTGCTCTATTTTTCGAGTTCCCCATCTATTCACTCTGAATTACACTCAGAACAACCTTAGGAATGTAATTCTACACTGTAACAACAATATTTCAACTTATAAACGCGAAAAAAACAGCAATTTTCTGACACAATTTTTTACACAGCTCGCCACAAATCGACCTCGAGTTTGAGAAGTCAGCGCGTTGCTATGCCTACGAAAATGAACCAATCACAAAGAGATCTATTGGCATAGCTTTAAATAACATACATCAAAAGTTTAATTCAAAAAAATACGCTTTGTCAGTGAAATAATCAAGCAAATTTGGAAGGAAAACGCGTTGCTATGGCGTTGCTATGGGGAAATTTTTTAAATAGGGCTTCTTAAACACCTATTTTCTCACAAATATGCATTTTTTCAACAAAACAAGCCATGTTATCTTAAAGTATAATACTTAAAGTACCTAAATATATAAATTTTAAAAATTTGATTTTTTTTTCAAAAATTACATTTTAAAGGGGAATGACTACCTTAATGTATTAATAAAGGTCTCAAAAGTGTTTGCAATTAATAACTGCGTCGTCAGTCAAGTACTACAAATAGGAACACAAGGCTCTGAACACAAGCAATGCTGTAGCAATTCTAACTAATTCTTATTATTAATCTCTACGTATAAGACCATCATGGTATTTAGGAAATAAGAAATGGAATAGGACCCCACACCCCACCCTCTGCAGGACCCTGGATTGAAAAAACAATATTCTCGTTTTGAGTTATTCAAATCGCGGGGCTGTGAGAAATGGGGGGGGGGGGGGGGGGCGAATTGGGGTACTAAAATCCGCAAATCCGCTGAAAATTTATGGAAAATCCGCTGATCCGTAAACATTTTTTGCAAAAATCCGAATCAAGGGGAGCCAGAAGGGCATTTGAACGCTGGATCGTACTTCATGTTAAGTATCCCAGAGAATATCTTAGGGCCATATAGGGCATATAGCGAAATACAATCAAGACAGCGAAAACGGCGTGGAATTTTTTATTGCTTTCATAGGCCTCAGCCCAAAAGCAAAACGAATCTATCCAGAGTCCGAAGCAAGCAACAAAAAAAACCCTCATTCCGAACAAAAATATTGGATAAATACGCAATCCGACGCATTTTCTGGATCCGCTAATCCGTAAAAAATTTCAGCCATATCCGATTCCGAATCGCTTTTTTTCAGAAAATCTGATGATCCGAAACCCTATTCACCCCCCCCCCCCCAGAAATCAACCTAAAATAATGAAGGACCTAATAAGACTAAAATAATATCTCCGGTAAGGCCCGATAGTCGGCGAGCCATGATAAAAAAAATTCACAAAGGATTTTATTCACGAGTGTCCACCGACAATAGCCGTCGCAGATCGATGTCGGTGACATATGAGAAGTTGGTAACTGTGTGTCGGATGGTCTAGAAGTACGGTGGCTCACAAGGGTCAACACATTATAAAATAGATAACTCACTTGAATAAAAATATGAAACAATTAAAAATTAGAAACACAAAAATAATAAAAAGTTCAATAATAACAAAAGTTTGTGTTTTGTTTAAAAAAGTATTACGTGCAAACTAAAAATGTAACACACAATCATAGCTAAATAAAATCGCCACAAATTAAAATAATAACACACACAAATTAAAATAATAACACACACAAACTAAAGTAATAACACACACAAATTAAAATAATAACACACACACACACAAAATCAAAACTGTGCGCGCGCATGTGATGTCGTCAGACAAATAAGGGAAGTAAAATTTCTGGACAAGTTGCTGGACAAGCAATGTTATTCAAATGAATGAGCTGATTGAATGAGCTGTTGTTGAATGAGCCAAATATCCATCAGTTTTATACCATAAAGATACAATGTTTTCTTCAAGTTGTGGCGAAAAAATTGTGGAAGCTGGCTTTTTTGTCACAAGTGTGGTTCTGCTGTTTCTAGTTGCAATCGAGCAAATACTGTATAAACGGGAATAATGGCGCCGCCAGTTCCTCAAAACGAGAGCACAAGGGAAAAATTATGCCCAGGGAGCCCAGCCGCCTATCATCTTGTTCTGGGCCACCAATCATGACTTTTCATGAATTTAGAAAAGTTCAAGAAAAAGATAGGCAAGGGCATTTCAAAAATAAAGCCCCGAAGAAGCGAAAAGTTAACGAAAATAAGGTTTCGGCCACGGCAAAAGTGGTCACAATAAAGGTCGGCTTAATGACCTATCGAAAAGATACAGTAACTTTAAAACCTAGTTAGAGGATCACTTCTTGCAGTATCCATCTCTGTTTCAAGTAATTCAAACGATGTAGGAGCAAAAGCTGTTGAGAAACTAAGCCGCTTCAATCAAACCATCTCCAACTGCGCAAGCATGTATTATCTGCCGTATCCCGATTTCACACGTGCTGAAAAGTTGCCCGGCACTGAGGAATTCCAACTATGCCGTTACAAGGAGGAACTTGGAAAGCCCTATGAACGCATCACATTATATATTTGTAAGGGTGTAGACTATTTTTCGAACTAAGGGATTTTTTTTAACAGACTTTGATGGTGAAGACATAGATTTAAAGGTAGGTGTTTGAATATTCTGACATTCCAAGGTTCTTCCCAAACATAAACTACTAAAAAAAAGGGGGGGGGGGGGTTGTCACCCACATACGATACGGTTGAAGTGGAAAACAGGCTTTAGGGTTCAACATGCTTAGGGTAAAATCTGCATGAATGCAAAGGCGTAACAATAGTGAAGGGATGTATGCGGGTGACAACCCCCCTTTTTACTACAGTAGTTTATGTTTGGGAAAAACCTTGGAATGCCATAATATTCAAACATCTACCTTTAAATGTATGTCTTCACCATCAAAGTCTGTCAAAAAAAATCCCTTAGTTCGAAAAATAGTCTACACCCTTACAAATATATAATGTGATGCGTTCATAGGGCTTTCCAAGTTCCTCCTTGTAACGGCATAGTTGGAATTCCTCAGTGCCGGGCAACTTTTCAGCACGTGTGAAATCGGGATACGGCCGATAATACATGCTTGCGCAGTTGGAGATGGTTTGATTGAAGCGGCTTAGTTTCTCAACAGCTTTTGCTCCTACATCGTTTGAATTACTTGAAACAGAGATGGATACTGCAAGAAGTGATCCTCTAACTAGGTTTTAAAGTTACTGTATCTTTTCGATAAGTCATTAAGCCGACCTTTATTGTGACCACTTTTGCCGTGGCCGAAACCTTATTTTCGTTAACTTTTCGCTTCTTCGGGGCTTTATTTTTGAAATGCCCTTGCCTATTTTTTTCTTTAACTTTTCTAAATTCATGAAAAGTCATGATTGGTGGCCCAGAACAAGATGATAGGCGGCTGGGCTCCCTGGGCATAATTTTTCCCTTGTGCTCTCGTTTTGAGGAACTGGCGGCGCCATTATTCCCGTTTATACACAGGGGCGGATCTAGGATTTTTCACACATCAGTCGAACGCCGAAGGCGTGAGCCATGCTAGGGGGGTCTGGGGGCATGCTCCCCCGGGAAAATTTTGAAATCTAGACTCTCTGAAATGCGATTTCCAGCATTTCCCAAGCAACATTTTAAAGACTGTTAAACATGAATTTTATCTCGTAAAACACCCCTTCTCCGCTCCCGGTAAACATTTATTTTCGGATTTAAGTGAATTGTACGTCTATATGCTATGTATTGAATAACCACGTGGCTGTTTCGCTCATTATCAGAGCTCATCAGCATGCCTAAGAAGCACATTCCAGCATGGACAGCCAGCCAGTAGTAAAGTAGTCAGCCTAACGATTTAGTCCCGCTAAATTTTCGGGCTAGCTACGTCACTGTGGACAGCCTTAGATGAGCAGCCAGGTTAAAAGGTGTCAGACATTCGCCTTCACACCTCTGCTACTGGTAGCAGTAGTTTGGCAAGAAATGGGTGACCATTTGGGACATTCCATGGATGTGAAGTTGCTCAGGCTTCACACCATCCTGGTCAATTCTAACCCTTTACCACCCAGCTAATTAGTAAGACTCAAAAACTGATGAATAGAGTTGTTTAAAATAAATTCTTAATTATTGTATGAGGAAGATGACAAGTTAAAAAATTATTTTTGAAATGTTTGATTACAAATTCTCAGATACATAACGATACTGTTCATGTTAAAAAAGTTACATTTGTGTGATTGTGGTAATTCATTGAAATTCTAAGTATTCACTTCTCGAGAATTAGTAATATCATAATGCAATATAGTATTATTGTCTGTGATGTTTTGGGTACCAATCTATCTGAGATGGGAAGCCAAGGTCAAAGTCATGATCACATATCAAGATCTTAAAATAATTAAAAAGTGTTGATTTTACATAGACATAATACTGATCTAGTTGCACATAGACACTTTCTTTTAAGTTTGCTGGAATAAAAAACTACAGGAACAAAATGGTTAGGATGAAAACTTTCACCAGGTTCAACAATACCTTCATGACAAAATAAACTCTGAAGAGCATCTGAAAATACTTTGGCAGGGTTTCTTGGATGCATTAGAGAGTTAAACATTAGTTTATGGCATAGTTCCCCTGAACCTGGTAGTATGTTTGAATATCTTAATTCCCTATAACAGAAGACTTAAAATACAAAGAAATGAGGATTATTTCTTATCATGGCAGTTTAAAAACTGGCTTCCTTTTTTACAAGGGGTTCTGTCATCAAACCTGAATCCAAACGGTCTTGTGATACAGACCAAAGCTAAAGATTCTTTAAGCTGTTGTGAAATTCACTATGCTTTTCCACAATAGTTGAAAATAATGGATGTTGAGAATAGAATTTAGCATTAATAAACAGTTCAACTCAAGTAAGTTTTCTTAAAATGGGTACCCAACTGTTATCACCTACCAGAATCAACGACACAGAACTGTAGAGGCAATTACCTGAAGCTTCTGATCTAAAAAATGCACCACCATTTGAGAGTTAAATCAGTTAATATAAACAGAGGGTCAAATTACAAAGGGCATCATGTAAACTTAATAGGCTTTATAAACAGTTAAGTAAAATATTAATTATATTCTCAAGTTGTTTAACATTTAGGCACATAAAATCCCTCATTTAAAATTATAAAGAAAGGAGAACATAAAATGGTTCAATACAAATCGTGGCATGTGTTATACATACAATATGCTATAAATAAACACGTGCATGCTACTTAACTATATTAATTCATCGCAGATATTTCAGAAAATGCAAATTTCACAAAATATAATTATAACACTCAAGTTGGCAAGCTTCTGCTGAGGCTTCTAGGCGCAATGGGTCATGGTGAAGTACGCTATAAGCCTATAAAGTATTGCAAGTTGCACGTCGAACAGACGATCGAATACGTATATTTGAAGTCAAAATGTATAATTTAGAGCGTGTTGCCGTGTCATATTTCAACTTCGCATTTGTCATACGAATAATATTTATTCATTTTGTTATATTTTCATACCTTATAGCAGTACACACTCTTTCTTTATTATTTGGATTACCACCACGATCTTTGAGAGGCACGTATGTTTCAGCTGAGAAGTCCGTACTCAAAGCATTCATCGCTCGATATTGTTGATGCCGCATGATTATCCTCGTTTAAAGACAACTTGAGCTGCTCGAGGGCTTCTACATTGTTTTCCAAAATCGCATTTCGAACAGCAGCGTACAAATCACTACTCGACATCGTAAAATAACTTTTCAAGTCAACTATGAACCTTCGTATACGCGAATATAAGATTGGCATGGAGAGGACTGCTTTGCATGAATTGAATTTCGCAATTTTCAGTGACTGATACCCCCAGCCGCGAATAAGTCTGAATCAGTCCAAAAAAATCAGCCAATAGAAATAGTCAATATTTTCAAATTGACCAATCATAACAAAATATATGGACTGATATAGACTCCCTTAAGGTACAAATAAGTCAGACCACCCCACTGATCAGTCCAACTCAGTCCAGATTGTCTATAAACCAATCAAATAAGCAGATTCGAGACTGAGTCGGTCACCCGCTTCGGCGAGATTCTGGTGTTTCACCGCTGCTCTGGATAAGCATATCGCTTTCTCAAAACGAAGCACGAACACGTAACTGGACTATGATATGAATTCACATAAATTATTCTAATTTCGGGATAATAAATTATTATTTCTTTGCAAAAAATACGTCAGTCAGGCGACTGATTGGACGTACCCTAGATCCGCCCCTGTTTATACAGTATTTGCTCGATTGCAACTAGAAACAGCAGAACCACACTTGTGACAAAAAAGCCAGCTTCCACAATTTTTTCGCCACAACTTGAACAAAACATTGTATCTTTATGGTATAAAACTGATGAATATTTGGCTCATATAACAACAGCTCATTCAATCAGCTCATTCATTTGAACAAGACGCCTGCTAAGGCGTTCACTCCGCCTGCCAAACGAAAATGGGCACAAAACCAGGCAGGGCTGTAACTAGAGCGTTCATTGGGGGTGGGGTATATTCACTTATTTCTGTTCTGCCCAACTAATTCCTTTTTAAATCAATTATTATTAGGGTACCTTCCAAGGCATCTTAAGACATTGCTAGCACATCTTATGTAATCACTAAGATAACCAAAAATCAATGTCTGAGTGACCTGCCAGGCACTCTGTCCAGAGTCCTAGTAGGATTGCAGTTTTTAGAATTTAATTTAAATTAAAGACTTTCATAGTACATATGTTAAACAAGATTCTTTTGCCATAATACCACCAACATATAGCTGTTTTATTTTGCAAGTAAAGAAAATTTTACTAAAAGTGTATACAATACATCAATCTATTAAATCCATCAATTTATTAAATCTATTCTGTAGCACACTGCCTGAAGTCTCCACGATATAATTTGTTGGGAAAATGTTGGCTAGCCTTTTGATATATTGACAAGCTTTGAATTAGATATTTGATGTGTTGATAAGGTGTCAGGTAAATATTTGGCCTGTTTATTAAATGTTGGTAAGGATTTTGACTAGTTGACAAGTTTTCGCCCAGACTTTTGACATGTTGATAAGATCTGAGTTAGTCTTTTGATATGTGGACAAGCTTTGAAATGGACTTTTGACATGTTGATATGCTCCTAGTTAGACTTTTGGCATGTTGACAACATGTCGGTTAGGTTTTTGGCTTGTTGACAAGATGTCAGTTAGGCTTTTGGCTTGTTGACAAGATGTTGGTTAGGCTTTTGGCTTGTTGACAAGATGTCGGTAATGCTTTTCGCTTGTTGACAAGATGTCGGTTAGGCTTTTGGCTTGGTGACAAGATGTCGGTTAGGCTTTTGGCTTGTTGACAAGATGTCGGTTAGGCTTTTGGCTTGTTGACAAGATGTCGGTTAGACTTTGACCTGTACATGCCCACAAGTTGTCAGTTAGACTTTCGACATGCTGACAAAGTATTTACTTCCAGAAAGCTTCAGGTGTCAGTTAAAACATTGGTATATAGGCAGGGTGTCTGATAAAGTTTTGGCAAATTGAGAAAGTGCCAGGTGAAATTTTACTAAATTTAAGTTAGAATTTAAGTTAAATTTTGTTCCTTTTTTTATTTGGCATTTTTGAGTTTTTTTCTTGCTATATTAATAATTATAGCAACAATCTTTGCAGTAATCGACTTAAAAGTATTTCTGTGATCTGTATTTTCTGTGATATCCAATTTGAAATCCTTTCTCTGAGTCAACTATTCAACAATAAACATGTCAATTTTTTTATAAAGAAAGTTATTATAAATACTATAGGTAAAGAATAAAATGCCGCACTCAGCTATGACTGTTGACGTTCTAACAAAACAAGTATTAAAATCGCTCATAAAAACAACAAAAATTAAAAAAAATACTAAGCTATTAAGTTTGAAGTCTGAAGTATCCACGATATAATTTGTTGGGAACTTTAGACTAACATATTATGTATTTCTGGAACTGGAATGTAAAATGTCTCTTACCTTTTATAATTACATGAGATCCTACAAGCAAATAAATCATTTTGCACGAAATATTAGCATCTCAACATAGGTAGAAATAGAACACCAAGGAAAGCAATCACAACGTGTTTAGAATTAGGAACACATTTCCTAGACTCACTCCTTAATCATGGAATGATAGAGTTTATCAAAATTTGCCGTTTTAAAACATTTCTGGAGCAATGTTTTGATAAAGAATCTTCCTGTCCCTTTTTGTTAACTATTACATGTTAAAAAAAGTGTTTTGTATGTAGATATTTCAGTAGAATTTGCGTTTGATTCTTGTGTAGAAATTTCTAAATTTCCTTAAAAGTAGGAATAAACCAGAAAATGACGGAAACACGCTCTCAAAACTTCACCGCGACACATCGCTGGAATATGTCGTTTTAAAGCATTTTGCATGAGAATCTTTGCACGTAAAACCTTCTTGCGGTTTAGATGTTCTAGCATGCATGTTTAAATGCGTGTTTTGTTGACACATTTCGCTAGAAATTGAGTTTAAACGCCGTGTTTAGGTCGGCTCACGCGGTTTGTGCCAGCGGTATCACCCATGAGCGCTGCACCGACTTCTGACCATTGATATATATTCCTGGATAGCGCAACCTAATACTGGCGCCTAGAAAATGTTGAAGTCAGCAACTCGCCAGCGGCGGCCATATTGGACTATCCCACTTCCAATTGAATAGTATATTAAGTTGTGTCGCTTTATGCGTATTTTTTATTTTCTTTTGCCGAAGTTGGGCCAGTTTTTTTTAAATCGCGACGATGGAGCAACGAAAAAGAGTTTGGAATAAAAATTAGAGGAATTTCGCGTCGTAGATTAGAAAATTATCACATATTTCGGATGTCAAGGAGTGGACTACTCGACTACAGCCTCGCTGTTTCACATATTTCACTGCGAAATGTCAGAATAAAAGGTTGTTTGCAAACAAGTGATTGAAAGTGGTGGACATTTTCAATTTTTCCATGTAGAATGTTGCAGTAATACAGATAAACAGGTATGACCTATTTAGATGAAACACTAAATGTATATCATATTTTATACATGATACATTTTAATGTTTATTTCAATGTTTGCTGGATATTATAGGCATTGATGCTAGTGTTTTTAATATATAATAAACAAAGATTAAAGTGCTGTTTGATTACAATTTCTGGAAGAACTTCCAGTTCTTTGTATAGGGACATCTTTGTCTGTTATGGAGCTCTACGTAGCAGAACCTTTAAATCCATTGTTACATGTTTGGTTTGTCTCACGAAACTTCACTAATTCACTTTAAATTGCTGGCATTTTGTATTTAACACTATTTCTACATTTTCGTGAAAGCATATACTGTATTTGAAATAGTTTTACCTTTCATTTCAGGTGTATTCAAGATGCTGATAGTACAAAGTCAAAAGACGAAATTCAGGAGCAGCTACATAATTCAGCAAGAGAACTGTTGCTTAATTGAAAATAATTATTTTGTCAAATTTTTATTATTAAAGATTTTTTTAATTGGAACAATGTGTAATTTTTCATAATAAACAATAGTTATTCTATTTACACTGCTTCAATAGGATGTTAAAGCAAGAGGTGTGTGTACTATATACTCTGTATGTGTGTGCATTATTTCTGTTTTGATGAAACTGATGGCTTTAAAACAAGGACATACAGCATTACTAAATATCTTCATACTTTAGGAATATCTAAGATAAGTTTATAACTTATCAAAATAATATGCCAAGTCAGTTCAGCAGAAGATTCTTTGTGATGACTGCCGCACTGCTCTAGGATCACAAGATAACACTGCTCCATCATCTGAGTTCCTGAAATTGAAAGATAGTGGCAAATTATTCAAGCCTTCCCCCAGTGTCGTCAACATTTGTAATGAAAGCGAAAAGCGTTTTGAAAGAATGCTGGCAAAAAATGCTGGGAAGCTTCCCCATGGCAAAGGCATACCTGAGGCCATTGCTACAGTAGTTTTAAGCACTTTAAAAGTATCATCCCTATTTACAGAACTAGATGATCACGTGTTTGATTGGACCATAGACAATCCAAGGAATCCATTCTTTTGATTGTCTATGATTGGACAGTGGATGACAATCATGTTTACAAGCTGATCAAGAAGATTTTAAAATGCTACTGTAAAGTCCGGCTGTACCACTTAGGTAAAGAAACTACGGCAGATTTATCTGGTGAAAAAATCCGAAAAAAATTAAATAAGTTGGTTCTTTTCCAACACCAATGACAAAGAGACCAACAGGAATATGATTCGATTCAAAGTCACAGATCGAGCAAGATGGTAAGATGTCACTGCACATCAACGCAAGAACAATGTCAAAAACCTTACTTTATAATTACCTGTTGAGAGAATCTCTTTCTTCAACCTTCGATTAAGTTCTTCATGGGGTCCATTTGAAGATGGTGTAAATGCAAAATGATTTGTTTATTTAAATATGGCTGCATTGGCGGCATACCGTGGTCTGTGTTCACTCCTACAAACTTGAATTTATCGAAGTTACGATGCCAAAGTAACTGAATGCCCGTGATTTTTCACTCAAAATCGTTCTTTTATTGTGCTGTCCTTATAATTAAACTATTCGGTCCGAATACTTTTACATATGATGCGAAATAATCGCGAAAAGGATGGCTCAGTATTACAAGTGCATACCTAATAGCACTGAAAGTGGGATAGTCCAATATGGCCGCCGCTAACCGCCGCTGACTTCAGCACAAACGCCGGATGCGCTATCCAGTAATATATATCAGTGCTTCTGACACCGAAAAAAAATAAAAAAAAAAAAAACAGAAACGGGGCGAATTTAAATAACATTGCTTGTCCAGCTTCCACAACGGAAATTTTACTTCCCTTATTTGTTTGACGACATCGCATGCGCGCGCACAGTTTTGATTTTTTTTGTGTGTGTGTTATTATTTTAATTTGTGAGTGTTATTACTTTAGTTTGTGTGTGTTATTATTTTAATTTGTGTGTGTTATTATTTTAATTTGCGTGTGTTATTATTTTAATTTGTGCATGTTATTATTTTAATTTGTGTTGCGATTTTATTTAGCTATGATTGTGTGTTACATTTTGAGTTTGCACGTAATACTTTTTTAAACAAAACACAAACTTTTGTTATTATTGAACTTTTTATTATTTTTGTGTTTTTAATTTTTAATTGTTTCATATTTTTATTCAAGTGAGTTATCTATTTTATAATGTGTTGACCCTTGTGAGCCACCGTACATCACATCACATGCACGCTGCTAAAAGTATTGAAAATATTCAGTAGAAAAGCATCATAAAGAAGTTCATGGCGCGGTTTTCGGTACTGTCCATTGAAGACATCAGGCATTTTCTTTTGGTTTTACATCATTTTCACAATTTGCTAAAAATTCGTGACAAAGTTCAGCTGCTCCAGTTTCCAAAACGCAGTGCGGGGAAGCACCAGAACAGCAAGTTTCCCTGTATTTCTAAACGTCTGTTGATTTTACAAGTATCCGAAGTGAACCCGCAACTCTTGAAGTGAGCCCGCGACACGCAGGGGCGTCCACTATAGAACTCCGTACAAACACAGTATAGCAAATATTCAGCGGAGCCACTCAGCAGTGTACAATTTTTCGCCTTGTTTTCATGCAGTTTGCTGCGTTCAGCGTTCTTTTTGGCCAGAAAATACAGTCGGCTGGCTGAGATAAGGGTACGAGATGCCTAATGCGCCATGCGCGGTCATACAAAGTTCATTATAGTTTGAGTGGCCATAGCGTCCATTCTCTATACTACTGTGTACACTAAAGTGGTGTTTAGCTAGCATACCTATATTAGCTATTTGATTTACTGTAAAACGGAGTCCTTAAACCACAATATGCTTGACTGTTGGTTTTAACTGTTTTAATTGACTGATGATTACCATATTTGCAATTACCGTTTATTTTCCGAAATTAAATTTAGACCGCAATTGCTCCAAGTTTTAGATGATTTTTCTTGGTTTTCTACTGAATTAAAACAATCGGTAGTCTACAATCGGATGTCGTCATTATGAAGAATGTATGTGCAAAGAATTCAAATTTGTGCAAAGAATTTAAATTTGTGCAAAGTATCTCACGATCGAAGTCAGTCGAAAGTGATACTAAATGTTACGTAAACCAACTAGCTGCTGATAGTCGTATTATTACTCTAGATCAGACTATAAAACTCCGCACGTTTCCTTATTTTACATTGTTCAGCCTTGTGTTATTTTCACCAACAATCCAGTCACGATCACCGCTCCTCTTTCTTTAGTTGACCACTCTAGTTCATCATCGCTAAAATTAGTATCAAACGGTTGCACGCGTTCAACTGTAGTTCTGCCAACCTGGTACGAACCAGGGCGAATCAAGACTTGCAAGGCAACTTGTGCATGCGCTGTCTTCTTTGTTACTGGATCAGTAAAGCTATGTAAGCATAAAGCGCATGTGTTAGTCGTCTGATTACGTCGCTGACGTTTTAAGGGTGAACTCGACGCGTCCTTTATTTTTTTTGCAAAAAAAGAGGAAATTAAGTCGCAAAGCGAAAAGCTGTCGTGGAGAATTAAAACATATCAGTGGTCCTGAAACTCTCATATTTTAGGATATGAGCTTAATCAATTAACTCTAGATAGGAAACACAAATAAATCCAGGCCTTGTGAGGCGAATACATGCACATTTCACCACGATATTGAAGTCAAGCTTCTTTTTTAGTCCACTTAAAGTTCCCATGCAACAAAATTTTCGCCAACTTCTTTTAACACTGCATTTTGAACGCATCAGTTGTTAACTGTGGACATCTTCTTCGGTGAAATTTCTTGCTCTAAGGTAGCTACAGTCGGTTTTTCTTGATGTATATGAATATCGATCGCGCTTGTGACATCACAATTTTGGATGTGTGATACCATTAAACTTACAACAAGCATAAGAGTCCAACAATTACACATAAAAATAGGTTAAACAATAATACCGAAAACGTTGTATGGTCAGGTGATCTGTGCAAAATGGGTATTTGTGGTTACCGTTACGAACGACAAAGCACATCACTTAAAATTGTATGTAATGTAGAGTGTGAGGTGACATTCTACCGTACCGTTGTTTCTTTGCATAGACAGTGCATCCAGAGTACTTGATGCTGGGGGAAAGATATATTTTCTTAGTGTCAAATCCAGTTGGTTTCCATTTGTCGTTGTAGTGTCCTTCACCTTCATGTAGTTTCCTTCCCCCGAGAGCCACGTCTCCTGCGAGTTCAATTATTAAACACCATGTTAGCTACAGTAGTGTGTGTCCCAAACACATGCGGTGTCACGTTACATTTGCCTATCCACAATTTTCCTGAAGAAAAATACCGTATCCGCCCTCCCATGCATTTCAATGTTGAGTTTGAAGTCTGAGTATCAACAGTCATCACAATTTGTGTGACTAATAATCCAACATTGACTTGGGGCGTTGGGCGAGGGTTATGTTATTTCAATATTTTAGTGAAAATCCTGCTGTGTCCCAGCACATTTGAAAGGGATTTAGACATACCGATATTTTTTGTTTGAAATAGAGTGCTACAGTTTAAACATTATTGCTCCATTATTGTTCTAACGCCGGCTCTGCTAGTCGCAGTTCTTTCCAGTTCTATCCTGTTCGCTTCTATGATGGCAAAACAAAACTTTAACAGCTGAAACTCTACCGAAATGATTAAATGACGTCTATTTAATATGGGCTTACCAGCCATAAGCAACTGAGCGCCATTGTTGAATATTGGCAGAAGAAATTTTGCTTGTGTTCCATGAAACGCTACGTGCCAGTTCTCAAAGATTTTCAGTACTTTACCATGTGGGCCAACTCTATACATGAATAAATTGAAGTGCTGAAGCCATAACCATGCATGTTAAACTAACTGTATCCATATAACTATGGTTGAGCTGGTGGTCAATCTCTTTTGGTAACACCCTTTCATGCTAACTATGACAACCATAACAATTAGAAACGTATTTTTGAAGTCAGAACCTGAAATAACAACACGGGGAATCATCAGAAACAGTTGTCGATTTCTTTAACCTGCGTAAAATAATTTTTGAGAGCATTCCATGCGTGAGGGTTGTCATAACGACGGAGTATTAGTCACCAATCTTAATTGATAACCAAGTGTTATAATATAAAAACACGCAATATCAGCTTCGTTAAACCATGGGCAGCCCAAAAGGTGCGTGTAAAATTTTGTCACAAGCCGCAAGCGCCATTCATGAAAGTCATTGTATATATGAATGACTTTCATGAATAGCACTTGCGGCTCGCGACAAATTTTACACGCACTTTTTGGGCTGCCTATATTAAAATGTACGAAATTTAAACATATTCAAATTACAAGTCGATTTTTGGACCCCCCATAAAAGGCCATTTTAATAAAATTGTTCTACTTTTATTATCCATGCTGTATATAGGGACTGTGTTAGATGAAGTCATTTCTTACTTGATGGAAAATCTGCTCCAGCCAATGGGCAAGGCGTAAATCTTAGAAGGATTTCCTCGAGAGTAACACACTCTATCACCTCGAGCTTTGTGACAATCTTCACAGAAACATTTATTGAAGGCCGGGGTCTGGTCAAAATATTCATCTAAAATTTTTTAAATGTTTAGCACTATAATTTTAGTCACAAATCGCAAAATTCGTGTATATGAGATGGAATGAGAACTCTTCTCGAGCTATGGTTTTATTATTTATATGCCAACGATAAAAAATTTAACTGTTATATTATTTTCACAAACCTGAAATATTTAAAGATTTCACATAGCGTTCACATCTCTCCCGATACACACATTGCTGACTGGCAGTTACTGGTTCAGGAACAACTACTGGACTGGGAGGGGCAGCTTGCCTAAGAGGAACCTCTCTTCTAGGAGTGAATGTTTGTCTAGGAAGGTCGTCTGGAGTGACTGTTCTTCTAGAAGCAGCTGCAGGTGTTTGAGCAAATCTTGATCTGGGAACTTATAAGATATTGTAGAAAAAATATTATGCAGTATATCTGTGTATATGTTAATTATGCAGTCACATAAAACTTGATAACTATCTGGTTCGAAAGAGCGAATTTTCTCCCAGTTTCTTCAGCAGCCTGTGAAACGTAAAGATTTTTCTTTTCATAAGAAGTTCGCCGGAAGTTTAAGCCCACTGCACTG